>OY978465.1:10000000-12500000 GCA_963854805.1 Plagodis dolabraria
CATCGTTGTCTTAGGATGGCAGTCGTTATAGCAAGGTGGTAGGGCATTTTGTTAATGCTTGCACGGGCTAGCTACCACCCTCAAGTAGAAAATCTCTCACCAAGAACCAAGCAGTGTGTTCCGGCAGCTGTCCTTAACCCATATAATCCTAGTGTTCGATTATATTACCGGTTATTTTTCTGGGCTATAATAACTATGAAATTATGAATATTTAAAAAAAATATGTTTGATAGTTTGTCTGTGTTCTATTATTAGTGGAAAGAAGAGTTTGTGCTTACTGCATGACTGATTTGTATAGTAACATTAGGCCTACTATTATCGTTACGCTGTGGCCTCAAAAATATTATAATATTGTCAGCATGTTCATGTTTATGAAATATCGTACCTTTGTCTCGTTGCCATCCAGGGTAAGAAATATAAATTACCTAGATCTACGAAAAAATTTGGTACTTTATATTTATAAACATTGCATACTAGGTATATTCGACATACTAAACTTTTCTGTGTTTATTATAAAAAAAAAAAAACATTACAAGCATAACAATAAATAGTTGAATACTCGTTAGCAAACTGAATTATACGTAAATACCTACGTATCAAATTACATTAAAAAATAAAAATTTACAAAAAAAATCCTGAAATATGAAAAAAAATTTGAACCTGAAGTGCACAGTCTTCTAGTCCGACGTAAAAAAATATGCGCTACTGTAACATGGACCACAAATCGAAAATTATAACATTTGTAAAATAATTATCTATCTCTAATATCAACGACTAACCTATCAGGCATTAAAAAAAAACAATGCCAACATAGGTTACCTACGAAATCAATGTACAAAATGTACAAGGTTTACAATAAAGAATTGAACAGTCGTAGGTAACCCAAATTATACTTAAATGCATAATCAAATTTTAGTAAAAAATATAAAATTGTCAAAAACTGGGCGCCTGAGATCCGAACTCCGCTCTTCCACATATCGGTCAGACTTGAACAGATGCGCCAAATTGACATCAATGGCGAAAATAACAAACTAGCTTTTGTGCCTTACTGTCAGAAGTAGAACTCAGTGTGATTCTTATCATTATGTATTCATTTGTAAATAAATATGAAAAATTCTTAATAACGGTCATAATGAGTTAAGGTAGCTCAAATTGTTAACCTAACCGAGGTTCGGAAGTTTCGGAACGCGCTCCAAGTACCTACACTCTGATGCTCGGAACGTAACCTTGTTTTTGGTATTTTACATAACCTATATAGGTAATGAAAATAATTATGATGTTATTGTAAAGATTACATAAAAATGACCGGAAAGTGTTTGATTCGGTCTATATTATTTAGATTTAGTGTAATTACTTCCATCTTATAAACGTCTTATAAAATCTTTGCTGTTTATTTTATTGCGATAGGTTATCATAGGTATATATTATAGGTAGGGATTGCGATTTCAATATGAAAAATTAATTAAAATTAGAAAATTATATTTATGATAGTAAACATACATGTAGGTAAAAGTCCAGATGCTTGCCTTATTATGTCCACCATGCGTTTTTTATAAACCTGTTTTGTTCTTACAAAGCGTTTATTTGTAATTTTACCCATATTTTTATTTAATCGAGATCACTGAAAAAAACGACAAATAGCGCAATACGTGGATCGCAGGAGTAAATAGTGCGACATGTCACATGACATGATGTTAACGCTTCTCGGAATGAAAGGGCGTATGTGACATTTTGGAAACAGGCTCAGTACGCATTAACTGTGCTTTTTTTGGAAAAAAATAATCAATCAAATTTATTGTACTTAAAAAATAAATATTTTAGAAAAATAAAACAACTTTTAATACACTAAAATCTGGTGGAAAAAGAGAAATCCTTTATTTTCAGAGGTGTTTTTGAAATTTTTTTCTATCGAGCCAATTATTAGGAAACATGTTTTGAAATCAATGAAAGTATTACTTATATCCTTGAGTATCGTGTATTTAAATTGCAGTACCGTCCGGTACCTGGTTTATGAGATTTTCCATATCATGTTGGCACTATTTCGTATTTTTTTAACTATTATGGAAGCGTGGCGAAATATCTTATTTCAGTATATCATCCTAGGTTAACATTTAAAATCATATGACACGCCACAAATATTATAATTGAGATTTATTGATAGGAATAGAGGTCACCCTTTATGTATTAACTTTCATTCTGTACAAATGAGAGCCGCCACAGTACCATGTCACCCGGGAGCCACTTTGAGTGGTAGGATCCTCCCGCAACGGATGAAATCATTACTGAATGCGATATTACTCCTCTTATTACACTTCAGGACCCGAAGGTCCCGAAGGTGGGTTCACCAGCCTTCCCCGTGCGACCCTCCCTTTCCACCAAGCGAAACATTTCTCTTATCCTCTTTATTTTCCTCTCAATAACTCTCATACAACTATAGTAATAACATCAGGAGACTTACCCCACATCTGGAGCCTTCGTTACCTTTTTTCAAACCACACATTTTCTCGCTCCTCGTGACACCTACTACATAACCTCTTTCCCCCTACCGCCACATTCCTCTTTCCGGTTTTAAATTTATAATGTTGCCAGTACACAAAACATTTATTTACTAATTTTCTCACCTGTGCATAGAGTAGAATCGCGTTTCGCGACAGGAAGTGCATCGTTACAACTACTACCACCCGTTACAGTTGTCGATTTATTTACAATAGAATTAGAAATAGTCTCAGAAAACGTCATCTCAGGCTGTTTTTGAGAAACTAAATTATTTTTTGATTGCTACGAAAAAACTATATTAAAAAAACCTTACAATCACAAATAAACAGTCTGTAACTTGTCTTGTTCATACAATGTTTGTGATTGATCACCTTCGTGATTGGACTTTTACAAAACAATCCAAATTCTAAATTCAAATCACTTTTATTATAACGGTTTTGTTAACTGTTTTAGTCCCTGTTTATGAAGAATAAACTAACTCTTTCAGAATAGATGTGATAATATTATTAATATTTAGATACCTTACATATAAAATCGAATGTTGAACTAGAACTTGAATTACAGTAACAATAATGAAATGTTAAATATGATCGCCGTAGACAACTTCACTCAAGGAATATGGGGGGGGGGGGGGGCGTGCCTTGAGTGCCGTGAATAAAAAGGTCTATACTTACTGAAAGGAGAGAGTAACATTTCTTGCTATTTATTGTATATTATATTTGTCTACACCGAACTATTATATAGGAAGTTTCAAACTTCAAATATATGAGAAGGTAGTCAAAATATATCATCATTTGTCTTATGCTACTCGCATAGAAAATAAAAATCACGACTGAATCTCGTCATTAAAATTGCTAACAATTATCATAATCGATAAATATACTTACTTCCTATATTGCTACTAAAATTTACAAAACGTTATTTTATCTGTTCGTTTTATATCCTCGTAGACTTTTTACTATATTTCCATAAGTTGTTAAGAGGATATGTCGGACTCGACACCCACAGCAGCAAGTGCCCCCACCGACTAAAAAAAAAATTTTCATTTTATTTTTTTTAGCGTACACTCCACGAGTATATGCTGCGCCGTGTCCTCGACACAATCTTTGACGACCTAGTGTAACCTAATATTTTCCGGCTCGGTTCTTATTCTTACTAGATAAGACCTGGAACCTGGTTACCGCCTTACACCTACTGGTTCGCCCAGTTCTTCATTTTCATTTTAGTCGTGAGCCAGCTGTCGCCGTGAAAGGTCGTGCGATATGAACAAGGGAAAATTTATTTAAGGAAAATTTAAATCTTTTATAAATACTTTATTTATAAATTAGTGCACACTTATGTAGTATACATTTAATATTTGCCTGTCCTGTAATATACGCAGTCACAGAGTTAAGAAAACATTAACGCCGGCGCAAGTAGATTGGGTTGTACGTATCAAGAGGCGCCCTCTTGCTTACCGGACAGAATCGGGCGTATGTGAAACGAGCAGTATAACTTGTATTGGATTCTGGCCTCCAGGTAGGATGATTCTTAACAAGAATCGGCCGAAGGTTTGAGTTGACACTACTTATGCCTTACTACATATTATATGCGAAATACAAACTAGCACTTTACTGAGATCGCTTCCTTTATTTAAATAATACACAACGAGTACATACTTGAACCTACCTATAAAAACATCTTTAGGAAATAAAACAACGACATACAATTTTTAAGTTGTTTATTAAAATAATATTCGTTCAACTGAACACAAGACACGGGACCAGAGCTAATAATTGAGTTTTCTAATTTGACAATTTTTCTCTACAAAATAAAAATAATTAGCCCGCAAGAGCTTTGTCTTTAGGTACCCTCTTAACAATAAAAACAACTTTAAAACATATCAACATAAAGTCCTTCAGAGGTATTCATCATAAACACCAGAAAATATTGTTTACTCAGATTAATAGTAATAATTTGGCACAGATATCATAATAATAAAAGTATTATTACTGTCCCTTTTAAAATTCCCTGGTTTCCTGGTTCTAGATGGTTTTGGCAACTAAAATCATAAAGAAACTAAAAAACTTCTTGAACGAACAAAAAATCATTTTTCTATAAACTCAATATGCCTTAATTAACTTTAAGAAAAACCTAATTAAAACTATACTGTACCCATTTACTTCGTATTGCACAAATTCACTTTCATGCAAAATTATACGGATGATCAATATTTCTTTATAAAAACGATATTGTCAAATAATAAAATGATGTCTGATAAAACTTTTCGTCGTTATTTAAAATCACAAACAATTCTAATTCCGAATTTAAATCGTATCCGTAATTTGTTAAAATCAACCAATTTTCAGATATTGCAGTTAACAACATTAAAATTCTTAATAATAACAATAAAAAAGTAATTAACAAAAATCATGCGTTGGATAAAACAAACCATCCGAGAACATCCGAGGGCACTATTTTTATAGGTATATTTTATTTTTAATAATATATAAATGCAATTTTTTTATACCAAAAACTCCTAAATATTCATGAATTACAAATTTATTTACAAATTCGACATCTATAAAACTCTGGGGGTTGTCAAAATTATACAAAATTATATACCAATCCATATGGTTCAGAGTCTTTTTATCTATTTTTTTCCTTTAAAACTTTTATATATCAATATTGTATACATATATTGTAAGTAGAATAGTACACTTAAACTCTAATATGACACAGTTAGGTTATTTTACTATAATTTTTATACATTTACATCGTGTATGTACTTACACATATACAGTGGTTTTGCTCTACCGAAACGCTCTTCGAATCAAATCATAAAACAATTGAAAGGCACAAAAATAATAATGCGTATTTGTGTTGTGACCGATAGATGGCGTTAAAATCAATTTACGTTTAACAGACAAGAAGAGCAACCAGTATGTCAATTGCCAAGTACTTAACAAATTACTGGCTGTAACTTTTAAATGATTTATGTATAGTAAGGCAACTTATGTATTATGTTTAGATCCCGCACATAATATAAGGAACGTGTAATTTTTATACGATGGCAATACTAATATTAGAATCAAGTAAGTGGTTAGCTCTTCCTCACGCCACGACTCCTCGCTTATTGTGCAAACTCAATTATTAAGGTCATGATTATTAATTTCCTTTGTTATTAATTGATAGATTCTAATAAAATTTTAAAAACGCCGATGATGAATCTGTGTAGTCATTACATCATAAGATACACAAATCTTTTAAAACGATGGTAATTTTGTAATAATCTGAAACAGCGCCACCTAGCAACGTGACATAGATACCTAAAATTCATAAGGATATAACGCAATCCATATTTTTCTTCAATATTTTTTTTCACTATATGTATGAAAATCTATAGGGGTTTACTGATACCATATGAAGATTGACTCTAAATCAGTGCAGTGAATCTGCAATCTTGACATTTGACATACAAAACTGCCTAAATAAAAAAAGCAGTATGAACTCAAAGAGCACTCGGTCAAACATTTGTTTTTATAATAATTCTTCACTCATACAACGTGCCTATACTAACCTATGACAGTCTAAAAAGTTCCGTACAACGGAAAAACATTTTTCCCCCCGGCCCGCCTTACAAATTACTTTTTACACGCATTCCCGAGGGGAAAGCAAATTACGAACTAAAGTCTGAAGACTAACGATACATGGAACCTTCTGATGCAGGCCTAGAGACGGATTAGAAACTTCCATAAAATAATTAGTTTAAAATTATTGGACTCTGTTTATTGCTCTGATAAATAAATAGCAGTCATTACAGATATCATAATTTTTAGAAACTTTATATGAATTCATGTGGTAACCAAATTCACAAAATATTCATATTTTATGCGAACAAAATTTAAGCGAATATTCCTTACATCACTTATACTTGAGTTTCTAACGTAACGAAAAAGACGTATTTTCAAAACAATTTGACGCCAAATTACGAGTACAAGCTTTTACCTTTATTTATTTGTAGAGTAATAATGACAAGTGTTTTTGGAACAATTATTTCACATGGTGATAGGTGTTTTAAAATATTTAGACTTCTTCATTAAATTATTCCATTAGTGACTCACTTCATAGGCCCATTGTAGCCTCATTGTGCTGAAATTGGATCACAAATTTTGTTGAATAGTAGTTATTTCTACATTGATTTCCTATTGAAAGTCATTTTTGAAAAGCAGAACAGTTCATGTATTTTAGTGAAATGGGATCTACTTGACACGGCTGAAATCTAAAATGTCGCTTTTTGGCTGGCTTGTTAATTGTAAGTCGCAAAGCGTCGATGCTTCGGAAACACGATTTCATCACCGAGGAAATCGGCCGGAAAGGTATTGAGTTACGCAGGCGTAGAATCTCGGTAGCAGTCTTGAGTCTCTAACTCTTCACGGTAGATAGTGATAGACTCACCCCCTATTACAAGGGACCAAAACCTATCTGACAAAACTCGAGATTTTAGACACCTCTACACCCTCAGGGAAATGAATGTGAAATATGTTTTTGTAGTATTCCTTTTTTAGTTTCAAAACGCAATGGAAATATTACAAAATACAATGCAAAAATTAAATTATTACAAAAAATCTCAATGGAAATGTTCAAAAATGTGTAAAGAAATACAAATGTTGTGATATTTCTAATGGATTTATGCGGTAATTAATAATAATGTACATATTTATCAGAAAGATATAAACAGAGTCCAAATGTAAATAAAAAAGTGTAGTTCTTTTTGAAGATTGAAGGTGCCACGGAAAGATAACAAGTAGTATATAAGCGGTAAAAGTAAAAATAGTGGAAGAATAAATCTTTAAAAAGAATATTAATATATTTTTTTTGGAATAACGCATACACGTGTTTCTTTGAGGCCGTTACATAGTTTAAAAGAGAGCAAATCATGTTAGTTGTCCGTATTACATGTTTTGGGTCAAAATATTGGTAAAATGATGTGCTATAACGTTCTACACATTTAAATGTTGTGAAAAATAATGGTGAAATCATTCTAACAAATCATAATGCAAAATGCCCAACACGCAGTCAAATTTACAAAATAACAACATTTTCAAAATATTTGCAAATATTAATTGCATTGTCGAATAATAAAGATAAATACATTAAAAAAGTGGGTACTACCCACACTTTTAGTACCAAATGGTTACGAAGACATTTTTTTTATATCAAGATGGTTTGCAAGTAAATCATGAATCAAATTTACAATTAAATGATTGAATTTTCTTATAATTTATTGAGTTTGTCCTTAATTTTTAGATAAGTGTTAACGGATACATTTTTGCGCCATCTAGTTGAAGTTCATGAAAGCTCAAAATGTAAGTATTGAAATGGCACACGGAAATGTGACTAGGTCCTATGATGAGAGTTACTCAACGATATAACGTACTAAATGACAGTAAATTTCCCAGATTTATAGGAAAGAAGGAAAGTCTATAATCTAGCATCTCAATATTTTAGAAAATCATGTAAAGAAGCAGAATATAATAAACTTGTATACACTAAGTTCATTTTAAGCCATTTAATAAGTTATATCACTCGAGCAAAACTCAGCAGATTTTATGATTAATATTATTTAAGTAGTATATTTGGGCATTAAAAGTATGGGTTACACAAATGCATAATAAATGACTCGATTTCGGCTCACAATTTTGAGATCACTGTGAAAACTTCACTGATTTAACAGGGTAAAGTCATTATAGTGTTAACACGTCGGTTGAGAAGTAACAGTTCGGATTGAGGACTTTAAATACCGCACATTTGGTCAACAACAATGTTTAGGCCATTAATAAAACAAGTAAAAAGTTATAACCGCATATGCACCGAGCGTGCCAAAATGTACACAAAAATGTCGGTATTACACGTCGTCAAAACCCGTTTAGCACCCGATAAATGAAAATAGCCGAACTACATTATATTTTATAAACCATTTTAACTTTATCCGAACAGTAACAAGGTATGTTTCCAAAGTGTTCGTTATCACAACCAACACGACTCGGTTCAATGCGTGTCCGCTAGATGGCGCTGTAAGGCATTTCCACTTCTCGCACACAGATGTCGCTATCCAAAAACTATTTGTACACAATTCTACACACAGTCAATATCTTCAGGTTCCAAGAACAGGACAAATAGTTCACAAAACGTACGACGGTGTCCTCCGCAAAAATTTCAACTCGGTAATATCGCATAACGTCCCTCGAGCTAAAACAATCAAAGAGTACACCGCGTTCGAAATTCGAAAAGGGAAACTACCCGACAGCGTCGAAAACTGGCGCGTCATTGTCAGTCGCGTCCGCGATGCGAGAGGCACCGGACGTCGCCAGCACTATGAAACGGAGATCACTTCGTGGCCCGGTCTAGGCTGGGCCGAGCGCGGCCACGTCTGGGAGGTCAGTTGTCCTACTGAGAGGGGGTTGTTGGCGTCCCGGGGGTTGGTCCCGACGGGGTTGCGGGGCGGCGCGGGGGGCGGGTCCGAGGCGGGGGACGCGAGGGAGGACAAGGCGCTGAGCCCACCCGGACTCGACGCCGAGTTGAGAGGCGTGTCGGCATCGCTCGACGCATCCGACATCTCCTCCAGTTTGACATCCTCGTCAGAACAGGGAGACTGCGGCGTGGCCATCGGGAGCGGGACGGTCCCGGACGCGGCCGCCAGGGCTTCCATGTAGCGTACGCATTTCTTCTTCCGCCTGTTGAAAGATATCTGTTTAGGAACTGGCTGCCGCAAGGGTCTGTTTTCGGGCCGCCTCATTTCATTTTCAACTCATACAAACTGTTTTGGATAATAATTAAAAAATCGTCTTGACTGTTGTTATTTAGTTGCGGAATACAATACGAGCGCGAATCTAATCCATTTGGCGCCGTACTTGCGGTTTTCAAATAGATGAATATGATTCGCGCGCGTACTGAAAACATTTATAAATCTCATTTGTAGTGAATATATTTTAGGATTTTGTTTAAAATGAAATGGAGCGTCCGATGGCTATAAATAATAACTAAGACATCGAAAACATATTAACATAAAACATGCCAAAATGAGTTAAATCTATAAAAAAAAAAACGTAACCACCATGCTTAAACTGAGTATTAATTAAATCCTAAAACATTCTTCCACACACTTTTCATAAGTAAATATTATTTTGGCTCAATTATAAATAAGACAAAGCAAACGACTACCTATAACAACAACAAAAAGAAAACAAAAATCATTCCAATAGCAGATTTGAAAGTAAACACAACTAACACTAAAACAAATATCATGAAACAATTTAATTATCAAATGTTGATTTATATCTTGTTAGACAAAATATTATCGATATAATTCTAGATTCAAGTAAATATCTTAACGTCTTTTAATAGAAAATCAACATGTTAGATGGCTATCTATTAGTTACGTTCAGAATAGAAAATATCAAAATCAATGCAGGTACAAAGTAGCTATTTGGATAGTATAATTTTTATCATGCCTCATCATCATGAATCTTCTTAACCACAGCGTTCATCCTACTGTATTATGATTGAATCCAAAATACAGGCAGTCTGGGAGTGTCCATGACACTAAGTAATTAATTAAATATGAATTCATAGTTCCGTTTGACCTTTGAGTGGTCGCAGTACTTAATAAAACCAATCAGCTGTTAGCTATTCCAACCAAAACAGCATTAGGTAGCACTGCATAGCAATAGAGTGGAGTGCTCACTCTAAATTCAATATTTTTTTCGAACCACACTATATTGTAGCTACTTAGTAAATTATTTAAGAAATAGCATAGGCTCTAGTCAAATACCTTAACTTATCTCTTGCACATTGCATACTCCAAAAACGTAATGATAGTAATGCTTGCACACAACTTAGAGGCAGGAAATCTGACGCCTGATAAAAAGATTAAACAAAAAAATGCAAACACATCGACTACCTACGACATGAGCTACAACACCAATCTCTCACTGACCGTGGTCCGAAGTTCGGCGGGGGCAGGCCGGCACTAAAGGTTCACATACGTGGGCTCCTGAGGGGGGCTCCCGACTAGACTCGCGGGGGGCAGAGGGGTCGCAGGCTCTGGCCTGAGGAGCCCTAGCCCTCCTGATACCATTACGCTACTTGACTCGGGGCTGATTAGTCAAAGTGGTTGATGGGCAGATAGACAATTAAGTAGGTTAAGTTGATATATATGTATATTTATCAGGTGATAAAAACAAAAATTAAAATATAACATATGAGATAAATGTTGGTAAAGATTTTGAAAACGAAAGTGCAAGTGGCGTTAAGAACGTAAAAGATTTTAGTGTAAGTTATAATAGTGAATTAATTGTAAGTTGTAAAGATCAGAATGTTTCAGATAACAGCATAGTTATGTTATAAATAGATGAAAAATAAAAATATATATAGTAGATATTATAAAATTACATTTGATCATAAGAGACATTTTTGGTAAAAACGTGAAGGCACAGAAATTTCAAAAGTATTTAAAAAATAATTAAATGATGATTAAGGTAGAAGGGAATATACACAATGAATTTATAAAAGACAAATAAGTGCAAAGTACCGAGTCAAGTAGAATTTGGTAATATGAACGGTAAAGTGAATAGAGATAGTTAAATACAAAACGTCACCAATAGTGCCAGCGGAATCCAGCATCCGTGAGAAGCGGCAATCATGAGTGGAAAAAACACATCATTAAATATTTAATCCTTCGAATATTTCAACAACAATTGTAAGAAAAACGAAAAAGCGAGCGTAATTCAGAAAATGTGTCAAGATTTTTTTGAAAGTCTCTCCTTCTTCGACAAATGATTGCCCTTCCCCGACCACGTCTCTAAGTTCTATTTTCCTATAACGCTACTATAACCACACTTTGGTCTACTTTCAAAAAAATCTATTCGGAGTGTTTCTACATCATTAACTTATTTCTTTGTGAAAAGACACATTTTCTGAATTTCTTCGTCGCCGTCCACGAATACCCTTAATTTACTAATTAACATAAATGTTTGAAATAAAACATAAAATACAAAAAACTACTTGGGATCCTTTTTGGTATTATTCATGTCCTTGAACGTAAATAATACCAAAGTAATGTTTGGACCGGGCTAATTGGTTACAAAGACTACAAAGCCAAGTCTTTCCACATAGAAACAATATTTGAAACAAAACCTTCGAGGTAAGTTATACGCGAGATAATGCATTAAACAGAAAATAAAAAAATAGAAGTATTGCGTGTAACCCACCTGCAAGGTTTGCACCATTGGTTCTGTTGATCGAGGCCATACCTCGCTCGACATTTCTTCAAATTATTTCCTGAAAATGGCCATTAAATTCTGTCAGAATACGCTTTTAATTATAACACAATAATACGCTTCAATAAGATTGCAAATTAAGTTTATGTTTGCTGGCAAATCAAAAATTTAAACTGTATTTAAATCAAAATTAAGAACTTTATACACAAATTTTAAATCTCTGGAAATCATATCAATTTTGGATTAATAAATAAATATTGCTCTGAAATAGCAGAAATATCTCGAGCAAATGATATTACAAGCAGCTTATATTAACAATCTACAATACATGTAACTACAAATAAGCGTTCATGCAAACAACCCATGTTAGTACCATGCAGGTTCAGGCAGGAAAAGGATCAAAATGATAATGGAAACAACGGAAAAAACATTGGTTTTCAAATAAAACATACTACACGCATAACTTCCAAAATAAATCTCTAACTACGCAATATCGAAATAAAAATGACGGCTTAAGCAAATTTAAAGCAGAATAGGTTCTCCGGAATTAAAAAAAAAGTTGGCCAGTATCATTGAGATGCAGACAGAAGCATCGGCTGATAATATAACTAGTTGTTTCTCCTCTCCCGGAGTATTCGCTATACCTCGCCTCTGGGTCGGTATCCTGGAGCTTAGCTCGTACCATGCACACCGTGCCTCTCTCTACTCGTTGGCATACTGTTTATAGGAGAAGGCTGTCCCAGCCATCGGAGCGCCTGCGAAGCGTTACTGGAATGGCAACTGCTGAAACATGCACACTCCCCGATACGCCTCACGGACCAGAACGGAAAGCAAAACCGGGACAACCTTCGAAGGAATGCCAATACATCAGGGTGGTTCGTAGCGCTTTTTTAATTGCAAATGTAATAAATAAATGCGATAAAATATTATAAAAATAAAGAAAAATAATGCTCTGCAATAAGTCTACAACCTGGTACCCCTTTAACCATACATTCTGCAATATACTATTCGGACCGTTCGGAGTTCAAAGCAATTGAACTTTGGATGAGGAGGGGAATAGGCGAGGCGGAAGGGGGAGCGAGCGACCAGCGTCTCCAGACTTAATCCTTCGTTAATTGACCTCATTTTTTTTAATGAGTCGAGGCGAGCGGATTCATCGGGCGATATCGAGACGCCAGCCGCCCGGGAGCATGTGCGGGCCGCGTGACCCGGTTACATCTCGGTTTGGATGAAACGGGCTCGAAGGATACGGGCGGGAATGGACGGGAAGGGCCTCGACGGAGCGAAAGGCAGTACCTCCATCGGTTGTCTCCTGTTTTCGTTTCCTCTTCTTGCCCCTTTGCGTATTAGCCCTAGACGACCAATCGGGATAGAGTTGCATGTGTAGTTGGCGCTCGCGCCGCGCCAGCTCGTAATACTTTGCTTGTTCCTCACGGCCGAGCGCATGCCACTGTACGTCGCAATATGGAAAGAAAAGAGAAATGCACTTCGACGGTGGACCTCCCTAACGCTGGTGCTAGAAAAACAGCCCGCAGTGAGCCTAATTTTAATAAAATTTTGATCTATTCCTACTGAATGAAAATGGCCAATTGGGATTTCCTCACAGAACCTATTCTGCGGTCGGTATCGGAGTCGCGTCCTCTATACATATAAACCAATATAGTTTCCGGGGGTGTAGGGTGTACAGTACACGGTCACTCGACGACTACAGTACACAGAACACGAAACAACTAGACCTGGAGAACTTGGACTGATCACTCTCGGTTCCATAACAAAAGGGAACTACTTAAAGGTGTCACGGACCAGTTAAGCCACGCGTATCCTTCCCCCCACATAATGAGAACAACACATAGTAATAGTGACTTAAAAAGAACCGAAGGTGTATCGTCAAGGTTTCCAGGCATAGCCGGCGCAGAGCGATGCAATCTCAATGTTCTCACCGCAATATATCATACGTTAAACCTGTAGAAAGCTCCAGGGTAAACCCACGGACACTACAACAATATCTTGCTGCGTGCGTTAGGGCAAGACTCGTGGCATGTACGGGGGCCTTTCTGGACCGTTCTAGAAGTTTCTGAATCATATATTGGGCATGGATTGCTCCGCTCGACACCGGTCCCGACTTTCGAGAACGGTTCCAGCCGCTTTTCTAGCACGGGCACCGTATTAACTGTTCGCAGAACACACACACGCACACTCACATACGGGAAGGTCGGGTTCAGACGTTAGGGGGTTCAAGCCGGTCTGTTAGTGACTAGCAGGCACGGTCCATGTTAGTGGAGACGGGAGGGGGAGTGAGGGAGGTGAAGCGAGTGTACAGAAGCGTCGAAGTGACATCCCATGGCCCGTATGGGTATTCCTAGTCCAATACCTCCCAGCTCAGCGGGACTGCGGTCCTTTTTCCGCTTTTTCTTTTTGGAACCGTAACCGTAGTTGTCTCTTGCGCTCCAGCCAGGGTACAGCTGCATATGTAGCTGTCTCTCTTGTCGAGCTTTTTCATAGTATTTTGCTTGTTCCTCTCGACTCAATGAATGCCACTGCGTTTAAGCATTAGACGTTAACTTTACCAAAACTTTCAGTTATGTACCCCAAATAACAGTCACATAGTCCTGGCACTAAAATTCTATTTCGTAGGAAAATAAGTCATTTAGGGACAATATCCTTTGAAAGGGACAAATACAGGGTTGTTCGAAACTTAATTTATATAATATACAAGATCTATCAAATTTTATCCACAATATTTTAAAGAACAAAACTTGTGATTAGTATGCTTACAAAATATATTAAAACTATATATTTCGGATTACCTTATATTTGCCATAGCGGGACTCGAACCCACAAATCTCACATGAGCAATATTATATCAGCACTCAATGCAAGATGCATTGAGGTCCAATGAATAAGACATGTTGTTACTCTTGTTAGGAATGAGACCAAGTTCCGAGAAATGAGTATCGGGTTCAGTTCTCGGTATGTCGGCTTGTTTGTTATTCAATGCATCTATACGATGGACGATACCACTGACTTTGGGCACGCATGGCCGTTTGATGCAAACTAAGCTTTATAAATAGTTGGGGAGGTAATGTCCGATTTTATTGCAAGTTATAGTTGTTTATTTTGAGAACTATAAGGTACAAGATTGATTACATTACTTTTGAAATAACTTCTAGGAAGTATTTGTATGGGAACTGTGACTAAGCTTAAAAACATTTCGCAACTGTCACGTTTTCTAAATAATGTAGCAGGCTGTTGGCTTGCGGACATAACACAATAGATATGAAACTAATTTTAGATACAATTCGACACTAGTAAACTTCGTTCATCCAGTTGGATGAAGGTCATGTTCAAAGAGTGAAAGCCCTGCTTTAATCAAAGGGTAACTAATATCTGATTCTGCATAACAATAAACTTGCTCCATATTACATCAGATCTAAAATCATTTAGCGAAATATGGGTGTTCATAATCCTCTGCCTACGCCTTTTGGAAATAAACAGGTACTTTTACTATCATCACTTTTGATTTCCCACCCTATTATGATGTAAAAGATACCTAGTAGATACCTACTGCACTTGAAACGAATCCAGTTTGGACTGAAACTCATAAGCATTCACATCATCATATGAATTGATTTAGAACTTTGTAATGATAAAATATTTTAGCTATATTATACAAAATTTGTAAAATATGATTTTGGCTTAGCACGCGACACTTAGAAAAATATTTTAACTAATTACTTAGTAGAAGCCTTTTTCTAGTTAGGGATTCGTATCAATTAAACATTAGGATTTTCATTGGACTTTAATTTTATAACTGTTTTTTAATCAGGTCTAGATTTAGTCATTTGAACTATTGTTGCTCCGACACATACGATCGAACTAAAATTAATAACAACCGGTCTAGTAATAAACATATACATGCGCTCCCGAACTATAAGCTTTATACAGTGACGGATTGTATTCCTAACAAGATTAACAAAGGCGTAATCCAGTATGACTTAAATTTACATTCAATATGTTTCCAGAACTCATTGTGACAGAACGATTTTGTAATACGCAGATAATCGTATCTGGTGTCAGTAATAGATAATATGAGAACTTATACAAGTATCCTGCTAATATTATAGATGCGAAGGCTTGTGTGCGTGTGTATAATAAAACTCACATCTGTAACAGCTGAGCGCATTTGATGAAATATGGTAAGTAGGTAATATATACCTGTTTGGGTTCCGTAGTAATAAGCCACCATTCACTCAGATTTTCTATATCAAAGTCCAATGCGACATGTTTTTCGAAACATTCAGCAAAAACTCATACACAAAACCTTGTTTCGGAAACACTCACGGCTTTCACACCTCAAGTATTTTTTATTCATGTTTTTGAAAACACTTCACTGTCAGGATGAGTACGAAGTCGAAAAAAAAAAACAAGTACGAAAACTCGTAGATTTATGTTCGACAGAAGATGTTCAATGTTGCGAGGCCTCCTTCCAATGTAAAGTGTATTTGGTCTTGGAAACTTCTTTCGTTGTTTTGAATCTCACATAGTTTTGACTGTATATAAAAATTTGTACGGAAACCAAATTTTGGTACATGTTTTTGTGTATTGTTTCGAAATATCAAGTGCAATGGTGTAAGCATTAGGGATCTCCCTCAGGGATGCTGACAAATGTTAAGGCTTATAATTATACAATGTTTTGCTTTCAGCTCATTCTGTTTTTTATCAAGCCCAGCTGAATTGACTCTGCTGACCGGGTATTCTGCTGTCTTGTCATCTAGCTGAATTAGGTTTCGACTGTCTAGGTAGCCTACTTTATTGAATTGACTTAAAACGAATAGTCATTCGGATATCATGGTCCAAATATCATGTGTAACCTAGTTCTAAGACTCCAACAATTACTTCGAAATGTATATAGGTATGTGTATCCACAGATCAAATCTCATCAAAATCGGTCCACTTTTAAAGACGACTCCGACTTTAAACTCGAGTGTTAACAAAAATACTTACACATTCAAGCGTTTTCGCATTTATAAGGGGTAAAAAGAAGAGGTAAATGTATGTGAATAACATTGAAAGTACGTAAATATTTGAAGCAAACGTGAAATAACCTGAAGTTGCGTTGATGAAGCGAATTAATGCAGTTTAAAATCAATATATTCAAAAAAGGGTTCAATATATTTTCAGAATTGTATGTTGGTTTTAACCAAATGAAAGAACCGGAATTGAGTTTTACGTCATATAGGCGTTACCATATTTCGAGCAATTTTACATATAAATTATTTGAAGGATTAATTCGTTGCATGTATCACCAATAAACATTCGTATTGTAACCCAAGGTAGATAATGCTTTCAAATGAAATAAAATTTCAGAAAAGTAAAATTGTTATTACAGCTCTTAATTTTTCACATTCATTAAAAATACATGTTATATTTTTGTGTTCGAGTTACAATCAAATTGGTAACTCTCGCAATAAAGGAATGTCAGTTTTATTTTAATAATAAGTACCGATTTGCGAGGTTCCTTTGGAATATACAAATATTGCATATGCAACAGTGAATTTTGAATATTCTTGTTACAATTGAGAAACTATTCGGTTTTCAGTTGTATGATATTGGAATTGCATTTTATATTTCTTTTATCGAAAGCCTACAATAAAATACTAAACTGTTTAAAAGTAAATTGATATTTTAGAAAATTTATAATAATTTCTATAAATAGACACTGACTTACAGTTTATTCCAGATAATACGAGGTAGTATAAAGACAAAAGGCATGTGTCAATAACTCTGTAGACTTCACAATCTTAGATATTAAAGTTTTCTACTTCGCATAGTAATCCTTCAAAGTAAACAATTTGTATTATTCCCCTCAAAATTAAATCCTCACCGATGAAATCCAGATAATAATCCTAAACTTAGCTCCCGAGTGTATTCTTTTCTGGGCACGCGGAGGGTCAAAGAAAATCCTACCGCTACAATATAAATAGACACAAAAAACCTGGTAAAGTAACTTACCCGTCTGCCCAATATCTGGTTGATAGCAGCTGATTCTTTGAGGGTACATTCCGCCACCACCTTGGCCCTCATTTCCTTCATATAGAGCATGAAGGCGTTCAAGGGCTTCTTTATGTGAGGTTTCTTGTTCTGTTCTTTGCTGTTCGAGTTGGAGTCAGGTGGCTTGTCGCTTGAGCTACTGCTGCTGCCTTTCTCTAGTGACCTGGAATTTTGGGAAGAAACTATTTAGATTACGATTTTTTACAACATTGAAGTGGTGTGAAGTCTACCTCGTTGGCGTGCGTGTAAATGCGCCGTATTGTAATCTGTTCCAGAGTTCAATTGGCCGATCAAATTATTGGGTGTTTCTGCTGAAAAATCCAGTACCAGATTGGTCTAGAACTGTGTTCGCCTCCTAAGAACATAAACTGGCGAAACGCGGGTATTTAAACACCTCTCTCCCTCATTAACTCGAAGAGGTAGACACCTCTTCGAGTTAATGACGTGACGATATGCTTATGCGGCGGGTAACTTTCGTCAAAATCCTAGGCGTGTTATTGACTCCATCTGACATAAGGAATTCCCAGTAGAAGTGCGCAAAGATTGGAACTGCGGCTGGTAATGGGCAATTTTTTTTAAATTAAGGATTTAATTAATTAATCCTAGCATAGAGGCGGGCCCCTACTACATGGGTTGCACAAAAACTGGAGATACGAGTATGGACCGCCATACTCGTATCTCCAGTTTTTGTACTGCTTAGACTCCTCTGCCTACTTCTGGAATATGCAAAGCTAACTGCAATAGAGTTCAAATTTCAAAATGAAGATCATTTTCTTTGGAATAAGACATTGAAGCTCCTAGTCGACAGTGGTCAAAGGCTAGCCAATCAGCTGTCACCATCCTTATTCGTATATTTATTCAATTGTTTTTTTCCAGGACATTCATAAGTACGATTGTGGTGTATCTCTGGCTCGGTCCAGTACAGATCGATATGTTAATACCGTTTAGTTGGTAACGACACCCGGCCAGACAGACGACAATAAACAAGCGAGGCGTCCGGTCGGGAATAGACGCGCGTTTCCGGCGCTGCGCATACGCACGGAATAGCGACAACGTAGGGTTACCACTACGGAATTACTTGTCATAATATATTTTAATTACTAGAGAGTTATAACTGGAACGGATGGTGGATCACTGATATAAAGCACATTCTCCTGCCCTTACAGAAGCGCTCAAAACAAAATTGTCCCTATCGCCGCCATTGTCACCGTTCGTGTGACGAAACTTTTACAAATTACTTACTAATGTTATGCTACGTATTTAGGCACTGTATTTTTTTTATGGTATTGTGATAGAACTAGCACTAGGCCCACCTGATGTTAAGCGGTACCCTTTGCCCTCAGAATTGCACGCCCGTCACCGTGAGACATACAGTTGTTAAGTCTCATGTGCCTTAAGCTGCTGCTACACACTGTTAGGTGCTTGACGACAGATTTTCTATTTGAGGGTGGTAGCTAAACAGGCATTCGCAAAATGCCCTTACACCATGCGAAGAAGCTGAAGTCGGCGGTGGGGATCACAGTTACACAAACACCATTTAAATGGGATATAAGTAATAAAAAACGATTAAGATCATGATTAAATAGGTAGGTATGCTCTAGGTGGGCATAAACATCTGACAACCGTATCGTTACATAAAATCATGTGATATTACGATCAAACTTAAGCACTCGATGAGCCTTTTAAGATTTTCAATACGACTGAATCATGTAGGATCCAAAAATATTGTCATAGGTAGTTTTATTTTTGTTAAGGTAGCAACCCTAGGATAGACAGAGAGTTATAGGTAGAAGGTGTAGCATGAATGAATGCGATGGTGTTCGATTAGATAGTATCGATTCAAAACTAAAAGTCTAATGTATATTTATCTTCTACTAAAAGATAGTCCAGTGGAATAAAAGTAACTTTTTAGAAATTTCTGGTTCGGTCAGATAGGTGTTATTGGACTGATGACATCGCCCAAGTCGCGGATAGTCAATGTTTACACGTGGCCAATAGGTGATCATAGGGGCGTTCTATGCCGGTGGCCTTTTTTCAACAGTGAACGGTTTCCGACTGATGATGATGATGAAGTGTTTCAGTCATGACAATTTCTATAAATACCGGTTAATCATAAATGAGGCTTACTCTTTTTTTTTTGGGATTGAGACGGAACACGCATGAGGCCTACCTTATGTTAAGCGCCTATAATAGATGAATTCGTTACATGTGATGTACTGCACTGCGCCCATCACCCTGAGACTCTGAGACATACAGCTGTTAAATCTCATGTGCCTGTAATTTATTGGCTTTCAAAGACTGCTGCCGGAATACACAGTCCATGGATGGTAACTAGCCAGGAAAGCATTCGCAAAATGCCTAAATATTATAAATATTACAAAAAAAATAAATTAATTAAATAAATTAAATTACCTAAATATTACCAATAGATGTGCCTTATTCTATTTTAGGTGAACAACTTTAACGGGTATACGTAATAGGGTTGTCAAAACTATGAATTAATATTAAAACAATTAGTACCGACTATACGCATGTGTCGTAAATTAGTTAGCTCATAAAAAATCCTATCAACAGCCAGTCCAATATAAAAATATATCTATGTTGTTGATATTATAATGCCACGTTATGGGCAATATCACGTCGTTCGTAATCAAGAGAACGGAGGACAATATTTTATTTAAAATATAATGAGCCGAAGAGAGACGGCAGCCTATTCTTAATTTCACGAGATCCAAAAATTAACAAACCATAACCGATCCAAGTCTATAAAACACAAAAGAATGCTGAAAAACGACTTCCTGCAACGAGCGAGAAAAATCTTAGAATCGTATTAATAGACACTATAAAATACAACGGCCAGTGACACAGTCGTTTATACTGTCTAATATAAAAGTTTTATTTACTAAATTAGTTCCGAGAACGTTCGGAACGAAGCCGAATATACGACTTCCTTCGTTTAAAAATGGGAAAAGATAAAAAAAAGAAAATCCCGCGCACAATGCGCGTGCTTCCAAACGAGGCACGGCGCAGGCTCAGTAATTATGTGCTATGTACCGATCGCAGATTAAGTTATAACGATTATTATCATTTATTATACAGACTTATTATAACAGCAATAAAATCGTTTGCAATGAATACTTTACACGTGGTACAATTTCGTACTTTATGGAGTAGGCATATAAACATATCATTGAAAAAAATTTAAAATGAAAAAAATATTTTTTGCACGCGGATGTGTTCTTATTTTTCATTAATTATCTTCAAAATAACTTTTAATATGTACGACTTTATAAATAATATTATTTTCATAAAATATTAATCTTTTAATTATTATGTTTTTGGATAACTTTATCGTCAAATAATCCAATGACGTACTTAACTCACGCAATATTTCCTTGGAATAGCCACACGAATGTATAACAATCCATTACACCATATTTTTAAGTCGTTTCACATATTATACGACACACAACACAGCAATAAACATAATCCATATTTAATCGTAGCTTAACTAAAGCTGACACAATAATTCCTTCTCTCCATAATATAAACAACTGTCGCCGCGTCATTTGCATTTAATTTTTAACTCCTGTTTCGTGTCACATAAAAAATGTTTATCTTACGATAAAAATCTCTAGATATTTTTTTCTCTGCATCTTTTTTGGCGACTGTACTTCACGTCAGTGGCCCGTTAACTCGAAGCTTCTCATATATCATCTTAATTAAATTTCTCCACCAGCGACTTATTTACATGACTGTACCTGTATTTTTTTTATTTATGTATGGACTGGTCACGGTTTGAATGGAAAGAGTAAGAAGTTTTCGGGTATAGAAATCTTTACACGTATGAGGAAAGAACTTTTTGGTATGAGTAAAAGAAGTGCAACAATGAGCGTGGTGTTATTTAAAAGGTTGGTATTATCTTTTCGGAAAGAATGGAGTATTTTTATGTTGGTATATATAGAGCTGACTTATAAGTGATGCCGCGCCAATAGGTTGTCGTATCCAGAATGAAAGCTATATGTTGTTAAATTAGCTTAGTCTAGCTTTGTCAATTTAACCAAGTTCAGTTAGTTGATAAGTGAAATAAAATTATGGACGCTAGTATTATGATACGAGTATAATATAGAATATTAATTAGTTAATTTTGAAGCGCTCGCAGAATAACTAGTCTAGTCGTTATTAGCCGATAAGATTGGTTAAGCAACACCTACTTGTTATTACTTGAATGGACGACCAGTAATGTATATTTATTAATATATTATGCGACCAATGGAAGAATAGAGGCCGAATGAGCAACATGCCGCTGCTCAACTTCAAACTAATCTTCTTTAACGGAAAAGAAGCAGTTATATACCACTGATTAGATCATTCCCAATAATGTAAATCAGCAAGTTTGTGTAGTGAAAGATATACAGAACCTAGCGTCATCTTAAGGACAGCGCAGATATATCGCGTCGACACCGTATAGGAAGTGTGTCAACAAGAGGCAAATTTTGAACATGTTTTTAAAAAGTGTGTACGACTTACTACATACGGCTATTTTATTTGTTGAACGTGGCAGTACAACGCAAAATATTTCAATATTAAAATTTGTAATTGACCTTCATAAGAGTGTGGTAGACGCCTAAATTGAATAAATAATTTAGACTTTGGCTATGTGTAGTTACGAATAAAATATATAATATTCTAAAGGATATGCCTAATCTGAAAATAGGGCTCTAAATATTTCTCTATAGAAAAAAATCATGAATTTACCCCTAAAATTTCGCTTAGTCAAGATTTGTGCCCATATAGTTAGTCCTTGCAAATTATATTATATTTTAATTCCGCCGAACGTTTGCGCTCTATAGTAATTGAGTTGTCAGGCGACTGGACCCACGAGGTACTGTACTCGCGGGCTCAGTTTGTGGCTAATTTACCAGGATGCGATACTGCTTTAAAATTATAGATATACCTACAGATATAATATACATACATAAAATCACCCCTCTTTCCCGTAGGGGTAGGCAGAGACCATAAATTTCCACTTGCTACGATCCTTACTCTTTTGCTTCATCTACACTCATCAATCCTTTCATACATAAGCGTCGGTTTAGGGTACTCCTAACCTGGCCTTTTTTCAGAACATCTTCAATCTGATTTCGGAACGTTCGCCAAAGTGTTCCCCTTCCAATACTTCCGTTCAATTATCCCACACTTGGGACAAATCGTGGGTTGACAAGTAAAATTCACTAACTGCACTAAGTGTTCATTAGTGATGAGTTTTTAAATATTTTTTTACTTCAAAATTCAGTCTTGAGCATTAGTGATCTAAAATTGTGTTTGGTAATAGAATAATAGCTATTCTACACCACCATACATATAATTTGTTAAAAACATAAGTAATGTCATTGTAATTAAAAAAAAATGTACTTAATGATTTTTACCTGCCTTCAATTATGATCAAATTGAATTATGTGACTTAATTTTTTCCTCTCGTAAATTTGTAATTTTGATCTTATTGTTAACTGATTTTCAAAAAAAAGGAGGTTCTAAGTTCGACTGTATGTATGTACATCGATTTCTACCCCATTTGCGGACCGATTCTCAAAATTATATTTTATTTTCAAGGGTATAACACCGAGGTGGTCCCGTATAAATTTCATCAAAATCGGTAGAGTAGTTTATAAGTTATAGTGTATGTATTCGCATATCTGGATTATTTAGTGGTATATGCTGTTGTCGACGATGACAACTATTTTAGGCGAGTAAATTATCTTACAAGCATTATTTATCACTAAAAAGAGTAAGAAAAATATTTTTCATAAGAAAAAAGGAACCAACTTCCAATACTGAGAAATATAGTTTTCTATGTTTTTTGACCAAAGAAATTTTATCAGCAATGGTTTTATTGCCACGCGGTTTGCGTCGTCTTAGGTACCTATATCCATGTGACATAATCATAGGCACCTAAGTTATTAGAAACATTAATAGCTGTATTAATGAATTTTACCTGCCGATAAGTTTGGTAACATGTGTAGATAATGAGGTTTTTGCCTTTTTAGTACTTGATTACGATGACTTATTAGCTTAATGACTTTTTCTTAACAAAGATTTAAGAAAAATAATGAACTTAGTGAAGCAAAGTCATTTTTTCCAAAAACTGTACTTAGTGAGTTTTTCTTGTCAACCCACGAAATATAATATAGATACAATAATATGTTATCCTTATAGTCAGGGTCCTTTTCAGAATGTCCTAATAAAGTTTCGGGTTGCTAACCAACACATAAAATAACTGAATGAAAAAAATGACAGTTAACTGAAAGCTTTAACCGATGGATAGGCTAAATCGATGGCTGTGAAACGCAAAGATAGTGTTTATTTAATAAATACGTTCTGGGTAGTGTAACCGGAACTTACTCGAACATTATGTAACAGGCCCTAAGTATAATATAGTTATTATAGGATGCATAACTGCGAATCGCCCCCGATAAGTTATCTACCATCGAAACAACTAAGGGGTGGGCAGTCGAAGCTGTTTTATAGCTCTGATACCATCATAGTACGATATACTTGGATAGATTACCGTGGGGTGTGACTACAGACAATAGATTTGTACGCGCAGTTGTTTTTTGAATGTATTTTTAGCAAGTTGGACTGATGGAAAACATTTTATATATATAATTTTTATATTAACATTTAAATTGAACTTCTAAATGGAGACCATTATATGAATTTTATTTTTAAACGACATAAAAGGAGGAAGTTCTTGGGTTGTATTTTTTTGTAATGTTTCTTACTTCATAACTCCTTTATAAAACGATTTAAAAATATCTTTTTTTATTTCTTACTTTGATTAAAAGCACTACCGTGTGCTTAGCGCAAAATCACATCTAAAAATTATATGAGCACATATTTTATTACTATTTCTTTTATTTAATGTAGGATATATTTTCAGATTACTATGTAACTTTCATTTGAATAATAAAAAAACAAGATAATTAAAATCACCTTATAGTATTCATAATGTAGTTATTATATACTTAATTATTTATTCTTTCTATATATGATCATACATACTTTAATGTATTGACATTGAGTTTTAATATTGAATACTGTTTTAATATTTATATTAAAATTTTGCTTTTGATATATTAATATTAAACTTATAACATAAATACATACATAACACATATTAAGTGCAAACATAAATACTACCTGAGTGTGATTGATTAATATTACAAAAATTAAACCTCAGATGTAATTATATGCATTAATTTGTAAGTTAAAACTATGATTATAACTATTTTGCTGAAAAAATGTACTTAAATCAACTGTGCGCTAACTCATTACTGTGTATAGCTATCACTTAAGGACTTAACGATACTGACCTAAACGTTCAGTGTGAATACTACTGGCAATAAATTTTTTAAAGCAGTGATGGCCGAGCGGTAAGAGCGGTATGGACTGCCGTGCCACAGGTTCATGATTCAATCAGCGTCGCCGATTGCGAATGCTCGCCTGCTACCTTCCACCCTCAAGTAGAAAATCTGTCGCTAAGCACCTAACAGTGAGTTCCGACAGCAGTCCTTGAACGCCAGTAAAATTACAGGCACATGATGAGACTCAACAACAGTATGTCTCAAGGTGACGGGCGCAGTGCAATTCGTCACTTGTGACGAAAACGCATCTGTTATAAACAGAGGTACGCTTAACATTAACAAAGTGTTATGATTTTTTTTTCTTATTAAAATTTCATAGATATTTTTACATAATAATAAGAAATAAAACATATCAAACACAATTCTGAAGTAATAATACTCGTAATCCAGCAAAAATAAACACCCCCAATACATCCCACCAATTTCGAAGACCCTATGCAATTTTATTAATAGTGCACTTAAAAAAAAAACTTTAATTGTACGTTAAAAAATAAGTGCGTGCGTTTCGCATTTATCATCAAGTGTGATATTTTTTTTTTAAGTTATAAAAATACGTGTAATTCTTTTGGCAATGAGAGTTATGTAATTATAGCCTGAGATAAGATCTGTGTCAGGATAAAAAATTATAGCAATTGTGGAACGCTGATCGTCCTCGATAACATATAAAAATGGTCATTGCTGTCGTTTCGTTTTGAATGCAATAGGAAATATTTCTTTTAATTCATATATTTATACTATTGTGTTTATGATGCCCGGTGTCTGAAAAGTGAAATATAAAATTCTAGGCATTAATCTACAAATTGATTTTGATGTTATTTTATGATCTTGAAAATAATATTTTGGATATTCACCTTTTTTTTTGCTATTAGGTAAGCCTTTGAACACAATCTTACCTTATAGTAAATGATGATGTAGTCGAAGGTTAGGCTTTACCTGGAATTACTGGCTCTCAAAGACAGCTACCGGAACACACCGTTAAGTGCTTGACGACAGATTTTCTACTTGAGAGTGGTCGCTAGCCAGGTATGATTAATTGAGAAGTGACTTGATGTGTTCAACTGCCTGTATCGAAATAATTTGTTACCCAATGGTTAACAAACAATTTTATTAGCATGTATCGGCTCTCAAAGACTTTCACGATGTCGTCAGTCCACCAAGTGAGGGTACAATGTTCAATGTTCCAATCGGTGATAATCACTCGCCCTTTCGCACCCATCGTGTCGGATGCGTTCTGACCGTTGCCAGCATATCATAAGCCGACTAGTTTTAAAGGAAATATAAGAGCTTCATGAGAATTCTTACCTGGCATACCGTGCATGGTGAGACTCGAGGTCTGCTTTGGTAGGGGGAGGAGGGACCAACGCAGGACCTAGGCCCAGGCCGAGCCCCCCACCCAACGTCGGAGAGAACCGGTATAGTTCACTGGAAAAGAACACAATTTTATTACAAAGAACTTTTATTTATTATCAAAATATCCATCTGTGCGATCTACAGAATCTCCTTATCAAATTTTATCTAGATTCGTTCAGCCATTTACCGCAAAAAGCCTACAAACAGACAGAATTACTTTCCAATGATCGTGGTCATGGGGTGACACTGCAAAGTTTTTGAAATTTTGGGACAAAAATAATGATGATATATGCGATCAAAACCGTTTAAAGTTGTTTAATTACTATCAGTACTAATATTATAAATGCGAAAGTAACTCTGTCTGTCTGTCTGTCTGTTACGCTTTCACGCCAAAACTACTGGACCGATTTGAATGAAATTTGGTATGGAGTTAGTTTGAGACCCGGGAAAAAACATAGGATAGTTTTTATCCGACTGCGCAAAAAGAGGTTCATGTTTTCGCGCGATAACCGACATACGCGCGGGCGGAGCCGCGCCCGGATAGCTAGTGTGTAATAATCGCGAAAACCTAAGACAATTTAAGAAATACTTTCGCTTACCTACATATATAATACTAATGATGAAAGTGAATGTGACGTCTTTTAATTCTACTTATTATTTAGGCATATGAAAGAATATAACCTAACATGTTTTTGAATTCAGCTACAAATTTTGTTTTTGCTGGCAGTGAATGACAAATGGCGGTCGGCGGTAATGTGTTTGAAATTATCCGATAGGATGGTGATACCTAGGATATTTTGAAAGCGCACCAGGCTAGGAATATGAAGTAACATAGTCACTATAATAATGTTAGTGTTCCAGTTGTCCATAAAAGCTAGTTCCTAAACAAGACTGATTCCATCTTCTAATACTTCATCAATTAAGAACAGGTGAGGTGGTAGTCAAAGGCGTAATACGCCTACTAATACTAATTTCTAAAAAAATAATTAAATTCTATCGCTATCGATTAAGGAGTGACAGAGAGGCAGCGATCTCGGTCAGTTTAGGTGAATAAAAGCTTATTGACACAAACTTAGTAACTTCAATCGAAAATGTACCTTATTTTGTCCCTCTTGATAAGGATTTGCTATTATATTTTTATACACATAATTTAGAGTACAATTTGCAATTTTCTTTTATCAAGAGAATTTTACGGTAACGTGTTACGGAATTAACTTGGCCTTAGAGAATATGATCAAGATTATCATTGAATTTTCTAACTGTCAAGTAAAAATCTGTTCAAGTCAAGCTATTTAGCACTTGTCAGGACCTTAAGACTAGTAGCAAATTCATAGTTCTAGTCTACAGCTTTAAGTCTCAAGCTAATGCGTTGAGTAAACATTGTATGAACATTCTACAGCTACATCTCCTAGATAATGAATAGTTAACTTACCTCGATAGACTAGAACTGCTGATTGGCAGAGAGGTAGGGTAAGGACTCCGGAAGCCGCTCGCCGCCGATGATATAGGATACATGCTCGGGGTGTGCCTGTGGAACCAGTAGCCGATGTTAATGTTTCAGCTAAGTCATCAGCAGTGCTAATTTTGCCAGGGTCTCTTTTTCATACTAGCATTACTCTACACTCACTCCGGTACAGAGGAACCTAATAAGGCCATGAGCCACCACCAGCAGCGTAAAGGCACTGGGAGGAAGGTTACACGCGTTTATTTGAAATCTTCGAATTATAAAAGTGCTTATCAAAAAAACCCAATATAAATAGGTTATCAAGGGTACGAGACCATCCAAGAAAGTCGACAGCCTGAGCTTTTGCTAATGATATCTGTAATAGCAAAGGTTTCTTTTCTCTTTTTCTGGCGTCCATATGTTGCAGTTACCAGGCGATGTATGGTGTTGTTGGATTGGATATGATGATGACTCCACATGACTTACATGTGATTAACGAGACAAAAAAGTTCACAACATCAAAGGCTTACATCCTCAACGGAGGATTTATACAGCATCGAGACTTTAATTTCACTTTCGCTTCTCACTCATTCATCATGAATAAGGAATCTGCAGCAACGACCACACTGTTGGCAAGTAAGGTAATGGTAATATGTGGAAGGTTTGTACCCCTACCCAAGTCTTATTATAAAAATACTTAAAATAGAGAGATAATGAGGCAGGCGATTGAGTTTTGATCTATTCCGCTTGCATATTATGTTTTTGTTCCAGCGCCTCAAACTATGCGTCATTGTAAAATACCATCATCCCCATTCTATAATCGGACATCCACGGATACTCAGAAGCGCTTGAAGCGCTCGTAGCGAAGTTTGCTTTAGAAGCGCTCGTAGCGAAGTTTGCTTAGCCATTCTGAATCGATCAGCAAAGTTAAGCAACGTCCGCCGCGGTCAGGAGTTGGATGGGTGACCGCTGGTGACATTACTACTGAGCGCTTCCGTGCTTCGGAGGGCACGTTAAGCCGTCGGTCCCGATTGTTTTCTTAGGATGGCAGTCGTTACAGCATGGTGGTAGGGCACTTTGCTAATGCCCGCCTGGCTAGCTACCACCCTCAAGTTGAAAATCTGTCGCCAAGCACCTAACGGTGTGTTCCGGCAGCTGTCCTTGAGAGCCAGTATTTCTAGGTTAGCCTGTACAACATCTTCGACCACATCATCACTTACCATCAGGTGAGATAGTGGTCAAAGGCTAACCTATTAGGCATAAAAAAAAAAAAAAAAAAAAAAAAAAAAAAAAAAAAAAAAAAAAAAAGCGCCACCGCTATAGGGTTGATATTCCATTTACCCGAACAAAGCGATTTGCGTCTTCTTTCATCATGCGAACCGCTAGGGAATGGAACACCCTGCCTGAGTCAGTGTTCTGTGTCGACCGCATCATCATTAAAATCAGGTGAGATAGTGGTCAAGTGCTACCCAGTTCAGTATAACAAAAAATAATAATAATAATAATATGGGAGATATAAAATTGTATCGAACCACTCACCACGAAGCCGCCACTTGCGACATCTCCGGACTGAGCATGGGGTAAGGGTAAGTACCCCCTGGGAAAGGGTACATTGGTGTCCGCGCCAACCCCGCCGCTGAAATATAAATAAGTTTTTAGTAAACCTGACAAATTCATAAATAAAACCTTAACAGACTCATTTCGAATGCGTTAGTGGAACTACTGGAAGAGTTGCTCTGCTTTGATGGCTTAACTGCTGGCATTTTGAACGTTGCCAACAGAAAGGGGCTTTGTATTAACCGCCCGGTTGTATACCTTTAAAAAAAAATACTATAAACTATATACTACAGCTACTACAACGATAGCAGCGTGCCCGTACCCGTTGGCAGCGTGCCCAGCATGCTGGCAGCATTTCCCCTTTGGATTGCAATGTTTATAAAAGCTAATTATTATATAAAGGTTGTATATATTATTATTTAATAGTGTTACGTATACTTACTTACTGATGAATGATTGAATAGTAATGAATAAATAATCAACTGGCAATAGTTAAAAAAAAAATGGCTGAAATAGCTGATAGGTAAGTAATTTTTGATGAAGGTCTAATACTTAGGTAAATGTGTCTACATAGATAGATTTTTAGATAATGCATTAGACGTGAAGTGTAAATCTTTCAAAGACAACATGATGGGACACAATACATAATATGTATTCTACTGCGAATTCATTACAGTCCTTTTTTCTTTTTTTAACAGACTTAGTAAAAAGGAGGAAATTCCCAATTCAGTTCAGTTCTCAATTCAAAATTACAGATTCTGTACAACGCTATACAGGTCCTGTACAAAATTCTTCTGAATACATTATTTGAATTCGAAGTCGACGACAATGGATAGTGATGTGATGACGCAAACATTATTTGAAAATACAAAAAAAATCATAAAAGCTTTCTGTAAATATATATATATTCAGTAGGTACTAAAATAAAGACTTACCTAGTTTGGGATCCAGCTGGTAAGAAGGCGGGATGCCCATGTGGGCTGGTGGGGGCTGCCCAAGGTCACCACCAGGACAAAATAGTGATAGACCACCACCCGCTGGTAAGCCCATCTTACTCGTCTGTAACAAACAAAGCTAAACGTTAATATTAATCAACATACAAAGAAGAGGTCACTTCACTCTCGTCATTAAAAAGTAAAACTTCCATCATTAGTTTGAACCAATGATGGCCAAGCGGTTATAGCTATGGACTGCGGTGCCATGCAGGTCCATGGTTCAATCCCCATCGCCGGCTTGAGCTTCCCCGCATGATCAAGTAGAAGAACTGTCGCCAAGCACATAACTGTGTGTTCCAGCAGTCCTTGAGAGTGAGTAAAATTACAGGCATATGAGACTGAACAACTCATGTCTCATGGTGACGGGCGCAGTGCAATTCTTCACGACGAAATGCATCTGTTATAGGTAGAGGTTACCGCTTACCATCAAGTGAGCCTCGTACTTGTTTACAATAACAGAAAAAAAAACTGTGGACATATTTCGTATTTATGGAGGAGGTTCGCACAGGCATTACGATAATGGATACTCCAAAAACAATGGTGCTTCCCGAAAAGACCACAAAGAGCCCCGCCCATTTTCAACAGAAAAGAGGTAACAAAAACCGACAACTAACAAAAAAGAAACTACGTTAACTCTATGGGAAGACGACGCGTCATTAGCAAGTAAATTGGCGCGGGGAATGTATAAATTTCGTCCCACCCTCGCCCAATTATGCAAAATGACGCCAGTCGAGAGCCATCCAGCCGCGCCGCTTCCGAGAGTGTCTCAACTCTAATTAAACGGGACTTCTTTTCACCACTCTATTATGCGAAATAAACGACAGTGTAGGTGAGACTTGTTTTATTACTTTTTATGTACGGAATGAAACATGTTCATGTGACTGAAAAATGTGGGTAGTTGCAATTTTGTTGCTGCAAAATGTATGGTCTATTTATAAAGTTTTAAAAGTACTCGTACAGTATGTTATGCTCCAAACGCAAAGAATATCTAGATCTTTTACACATAATTTTGACAGATAAACACAAAATGCCAAAGATTCCATCCATTCGACACTCTTTTTTTCAAAAATACATACACATATTCAAAGAAATCCCAACCCAAGACCTGTTCTAAACCACATCATTACGGACCATTTAAAAAGCGAAAGGGCTGACAAATCCCTTCAGCACTATTCCATATTCGAGCAGGAACTGCTTATTAAGACAATAATTGCCACGAACAAAGCAGGCCCCACTAATTAATAATAAAACACGAACAAACAAAGCCCCGCCATTCACGCTCGGGACGTCTCGAAAAAAGAATGAGAAATATTACCGAAACGGTGGTCGAAAAACCTCGACATGCGAGGACGAACAAAAAGAGGCATAGACAATGATGACAGTAGAGACGCATAATGCGGGAGCAGCCAGTTCTTAATTTGAAAATATTTCCATAATAAGATTTGTCTATAGCGCGACCGGTAGAAACAAAAGACGTCGAGCGCTTCTTTGTTAGCCTGACAGTTCGTAATAATTCAAAAATTAAATCATGCAATTAGATAGCGTCCGTTTATAAAGTATGAGCTTATTCCGTACGGGCTTGGAAGTTATTAGCTAAACAAGTTTACTCGTTAAAACTTGCATTTTTTTAAATTAGTAGGCGCCTTTTCAGATTCGTGTACATTGAGGTTCCTAATGAAGGCCAGGTGGAGAGGTAAGCTATTGAAGAAATCGCTGAGAGGGTAGTTATGAAAGCCGCGTGACGTCACCGCCACTCGAGCGACAAGCGCCAGTCGCTAATTGGAACTCGCGGCGATAGCACGCGAGAAATGTTGCCTCAATCGACTAATACTTCAAAATTGAAAAGGTTTGTTAACGAGCGGTCGGCGAATGTTGCCACTCGACGTCTGTTTGCGTGCACGTTACTTCCCAACTTTTAATTTTCCTTATAAATCTGCATCGAGGATCGTGGATTTGCGGAATTGGGGATATTCAGCCATAGTCGGACGCACACTGTCGCAATTTACCTACACCCCTTTAGTTCACCAATGCGAACGAAGTAGGGCGTAATATCTTGAGAGTTCGCCCCCACGTAGTGGGCGTGGAAGTCGGATGCTGCGTCGCCATGGCAACTATATGTAGGGGTGCTCGCATGCGTGTGTGTGAGTGTGCCAGGGTGGAAAGTATCCTTGTGTGGGTCCCGACATCGACCTTGGAAGTTATGGTCTAGTTTTCAGAATTCTTAAATGAACAAAGTCTCCCGTCTGTTGGGGGGTCTTGAGAGTTTACCAAGTTGAACTTTGTGAGGTTAATAATCTTCTTCATGTAACATGTTAAACTAATGCTTAATTTTTTAAGATCTTGTTGTAAATAATGCTAGATTACACTTGTACACCCTTAAATTCGTTAGTTTTGCATATAGTAGAGCGATAAATAAATACTTTTACTAAATTCAATAGAAGCCTAATTCCATAGAAGATAGTCTATAAAAATAACATAGTTAAGATAATAATTTTATCTATAGTGAATGATATCACAAATCAAATAGAGTAGTGACTATGACACCAAAGCAAATAACAAAATGAGACTATTCACAATTTCACATTTCTCGTCCATTTCCGGCATTGGTCCTTTGAGCCGGATAGAACCGACGACGCCGGAAACTTATAACGAGGAAAATCTTTTTCCTTCGTGTCTATAACTCTTCGAAATAGATATTGAATAATAAGTCTTATCAATAAGATTTTGTATTATCTATAACCTAGGATTTACAATTTATAAACCTTTTCCAACTAAAATTTCTCTGAATCTGAAAGGGATCCAAGTTTAGTAAAAAATCAGACTGAAACAGATTCGACTAACATAAAACAAAAAGGCATTTTTTCGTCGGATCTAAGTATGCAACGTGTAATAATTATTATATTTTATGATGACATGACTCCTCGTTGGCGTGTGTGTAAAAGCGCCGCTTTGTAAGCTCGCGGTTTTGAGTTCGATTCCTGGACCGGAAAAGTTATTGCGTCTTCCTGACAAATCAATTTTCAGTAGCAGCCCGCAGTCTATACTGTATAGAACTGTGCCCGGTAGATGGTTATATGCTCGCCCTATAGTAAACGGGACCAAAGCTTCTTGGAAACATTTTTCGTTACAATCAGACGTCACAATATGTTTTGTATCACTATTATAGCTGAAGTTTTACGAAGAAAAATTTTTAAATGTAAAAATCTATCTAAAATTTCCTTGAAATTCTGCCGGTCCACGTCTCCCCGAATCTAATCGTAAATTTCGTCGGGGGCTCGCAATATTCAAATCTGCAAATATCGGGAGGGGTTGAGCCTCCCTAGGGAGGAGGTTATTGACCTCACCTCTGGAGCCTCCATGCAGATCTATGTACGCGTTAGATGGAAGCATGTAGAAATAGTTGAAGAGACAATTCCCAAGCCGTCTATTGATAGACGCACACCTGTGCAACTGAATAACTACTGGATAGTATTCGATACTGTATGCTTTTGGAAAGGAATGCCACATGGAGAGTATTGTATAATAGACCATTGCAATACTAAGCGTGTTAAAATCTTTCAAATCAGTGATTGAGGTTTCTCTCGTTGCACATTTGAGGTATTCTTTCGCGTGTTCGTATCCATCTAACAGTAAGATATTAAACCGACTTCAAAAAAGGAGGTTATTTATTCTACAACTATATATGTACTTTTGTTGAAAGTGCTATATATTCACTTAGAACGATCTATTAGGATTTTCAAACTTTTTTAATGTATGTACGTGTGTCGACGCATTTAACAGAAACTATTAATTAGATTGTATTTTTTTGTATTTATATATATCATTGGAAAATATCTCAAACCCTTGGTCAAATTCTAGTGCATATTCGGGTGTATTGATTTTTTCGTCATAGAAACCTAACTGGCCTCCTTGCACTAATCCGTAGTTACAGAAAAAATATTATAGTTATAATATTAAATACATATATAGATTTATGCTTACAACGAACAAAAAATCTAAAAATATAAACAATACTTTATAAGCAAATATTTCAGTTTTTATTTAAAACTAAAACTAATAACAAAATACATAACTAAATATTATGAATTAATATTTTCATAAGTACATGAAATAGCGAAGTGGAGAAAGATATGACACGTTTGCCCAGAATACCATATTTCCACTGAAGAATCTCTAAATAGGGATACATTGAAATCAATAGGGAAAGCAACCAAGGCTATTTTTTTAAATTCTAACTTTTTTTTTATGCCTGATAGGTTAGCCTTTGACCACTATCTCACCTGATGGTAAGTGATGATGTGGTCGAAGATGTTGTTCAGGCCAACCTAGAATTACTGGCTCTCAAGGACAGCTGCCGGAACACACCGTTAGGTGCTTGGCGAAAGATTTTCAAGTTGAGGGTGGTAGCTAGCCAGGCGGGCATTTGCAAAGTGCCCTACCACCATGCTGTAACGACTGCCATCCTAAGACAACAACCGGCTCCGACGGCTTAACGTGCCCTTCGAAGCACGGAAGGGTTCAGTAGTAGACAACCAGCGGTAACCCATCCAAGTCATGACCGCGGCGGACGTTGCTTAACTTTGCTGATCAATTCAGAATGGCTAAACAAACTTCGCTACGAGCGCTTCAAAAAACTAACTTGGCTCGCTCGCCGGCTTATCCAGCCATATTATGGCTCCGTGATTTCGAAGGGCATGCCAATTATGTTTTTGACGTGCCAACAGCGGCTGGGTTTCGTTAGAAAATTTTACGTCCGCCGCATCGAACCATTTTGTATTTACAAGGGTGGATATATATTTTACCATTTATTATTTACTGAGGGTGTATTTATGATATGCATTTTAGTACATATTGTTGTTTAGGATTGTTTTTCAGTATATAGTTAATTTATCAGGTAAGCTTCAAATACGACGTAGGTATAAAATTTAACCAATTTTTTTTTTTTAGTTTTGGATACTCTTAGTTAAACGAAGTTAGGGCTGCCATTTCCTCAGCAGTGAGACAGATCAGGTAAAAACAATATTAATAACCATTAGGTAACCATACAATTCTTAATAGCCATGTTAATAACCGACTTCTAATTAAGTCTGTACACAAAGGGACTATCTTAACGGACTAAAATATATACTTGTTTGCAATCAAGTGACTTCTTTTGTCGAGCAGACTGTGAATGTACAGCACAAAACAGTGGAAAACGACTTTAAAAAAAATCGGAATTAGCTTTTTTAACTACTTATAATTATTTTAATTTCGTAGGTAGGTATTCGTAACTTATTCAGTGATTGAGTTTAACGCGTGCGCACTACGCCCGCACCGCACTTATGGAAAGAAGCTTTTACCGAGATAAAATTTAACTTCTCAATAGTACTTACACCGTAAACAGTTTTTAAACCCTTTCTTACTCGTTCATCACTGAACGAGCATTCTATATCTTGCAGAAAGAATCACTGCCGCACTGAATGATACTATTTTAAACCTTTAAAGAAGTCTGCGTCCAACAAACATAAGTAGATATCTCTCCTAGTCATACAAAAGAATCGTCTAGACAAGCATACTCGGACAAATCTAGACTAAGTGCAACCCACTGACATACAACATGTCTACAGCGATTTAATCCTTTTCCCGAAATAGGCGACAAATGAGCGATTTGTCGACGGTAAATGCTTCTATGCATATGAGCTAAGTAGTATTCAATTAGGGTTGACAAATAAATTTGGTTTTCAAATGGAATTTTTAGTTTTTAAATATACAATATAGAATCAGAATCATTTATTGACCATAATAACTAAGAATGTTATTCTAGGCAAGTCAGTATACAATGTAACATTTTTATATAAATATTTTAATATCTTAACTTTATAATAAATAATTCTTTGGCCTTTGGTAATAAAAACAAATACAGCTGTATTTGTTTTTCTACCTGATAGATTATTAGCCTTTGGCTCCTCGAAGAAGTGATGATGAAGTCGAAGATATTGTTCAAGCCAACCTAGAATTGCTGGCTCTCAAGGGCAGCTGCCCCAACACACACCGTTAGGTGCTGGACAAAAAATTATCTAATTGAGAGTGGTAGTTGGTCAGGCGGGCAATCGTAAAGCACCAAACATGCAAAAGAATCATTGTTCAACTTTTAAATTGCAAATAGTTAATTTGCATTTAATTATATCAATTAGATATTTTTTACCATGCTCGGTAGATTTCGTAAAGCTCGTCAGCTATTACACGGAACTAAAATGAGAAGGACAGAACATTTAAAACATTTTTTTAAAACAGTTTGTGTATTTTCATTTGCACATAGCGTAGCCACAGACGTGTGTTAGGCAACCCTGTAACTGCCGTGTACACACGAACGGGTATTTTGTCGTCGATTCTAAATAACCCGAGGCGAGAGCAAATCGTGTGAGCTATGCACATCAATCTCAATCTGCTAGTGTACACTTAACCGATGACTCAACAATGACTCATTTAGTACACTGCATTGCGAATTTGTGATACTGTCTCATACATAGGTGCATTTGAGTACATGTGGCTGAAGAAACAGAAATTCTTTATAGTGAAGTTTGGACTGAAACTGTACATGCTAGGCTCACCCACTATGACTATTACAGCCATGACTTCCACCATTGAAAACATGCCTCCTCCACTAGAACCCCTTCTTTCGGTATCCATAATCACCACGCTTGGCAGGCGTCTTAAAGATCGCAGTTCTTCAGAAGGAGTTGTTGGCCTTCTGGTATTTTCTCTTCGTCGCCTCTTACGACTTCCACATAAAGATATGGGTGCAATTATATTACTTCTAAAACACTTCGAAGTACTCCCTGCCCTTCAGGAATATAGACGCGTGATAGTACCAACTCATGTTTCTTTTACTGTATACGTTGAAGTAGAGAACTTACATGTACTTAACCTGCTCGCCTTTGTTATGTTTATATCGCGCTTAATTCGAAGCTGCATGTTAATTTGGATATGAAAGCAATATGTCCTATGCATTTTGCGTGTCTCAATTTGAGAAATGGACAAATCACTAACATCCTGCAACTGTCTTCTATCTGCAAGGTATCTTAGCGCGGGAGTATCTTCCCTGTATGTATGCTTGTCTTAGTCTTTTTCTTTATAGTTATATAGACCAGTAGTGTTGTGATGTGACGCCCCTGATTTACAGGCGCCGATAAAGGACAACGCAGATGTTACGATTCGGCACCGTATCATCTCCTCGCATCATTGTTACGGCTACTTCTAAGCTTGTCCCGAATTAAGGCCATGTCGATAGGGTTGTATAAGTATGCGTCGACAATAGCTCAATGGAAAAAGGCGAGTTTTCTGGAATGCTAGTTTAGACTTAACAAGACACACGTTCACGACCATGCAATCACATTTCAAACACATTTTTAACACTACTTTCTCTCATAATACACTCAATGGGCGATAACGAAGTCAACCTCCAGACTTTTATAAGCTTATTTATACGACATTACTGGCAAAAGGACAGTAATGTAATGTCGGGTCACAGCACCATCCGCTTTGCGTACATCTTCGATTGCAGTATAACTTTGATACAGTTATGAAGGTGGTCCATATGAAATAAAACCTTAGCAAAATTCACAGAAACAATATACACAATTTTACAAGTTTTTAGTGATAGTGAAAAATATATGCAATGAGTCGGGAATTAATTATGATTAATAGTTACTCATGAGTAACTCGATGCTCGTTCGAGATAGACTAAGTTAACATATTACATGACGTTTAACCTAGATTAACTGACAAGTGTTACACTAGTGGGAAAACACTCGTTTCCGAACGCAGCCTAAAACGCATAACTAACACCTGTCAGTGTCATTTCTTTTCTTTGCTGCTCTTATCCCACGCCAAGTGGGGTCGACACATCATGTATGTCCCTTCCACTCCGTTCTGTTGCTCGTCATCTCACCACTTACACCGTTTGAACATTCCTTCCTCGCGGAGTCTTTCCGTACTTTCTTTGGCCTTCCTCCTATATCCATCCATACTAAACAGCCTTTTGCCTTCCTCATAACAAGCCTGTACCACAGTATTATTGTAAAACGGTGCCTATACCAACTACGCAAGTCAACCTTCAGCATTTCTGTAATCAACGTGTATAATTAGCGTAAAAACAAAAAGGCAACAAAAATTAACACTATTATTAACTATTATTGAATTTAAGAATAATCAATTTAAGATTATTAAATGTTTTGATCTACATATAGAATTAATACGATAGGTCAGTTTAGTTATTTATAATGATATTCTAATTATTAGTGGTGCGCGAATGGAGGGCAGTTGGATTGGTACTCAGAGAATGAATATGGGTGAGATATCAAAGGTACCATTTACAAGGACGCCATTGCAACTTCGGCTTCACAATATTCAATTCAAGGTCACATACAGCTTCTTCATTCTTATGACTATGAGACTTTGCTAGTATCATAATTGGGGTCTTCTCAAACATAAGACAGTCAATCGTTCATGCTTTCATTTTTGCCTCATAGTTCAGAATGCCTACTGCTGTATGAAAACGTGTACGTTACGCAGTACAATGCAAAGAACGCAACACGCTGGAACAGTTAGTTTTACTTAGATCCTAATATGGTCATCATGCGCTTCCCTAAAATGTAACCATGGCAACAGCAAGGTCACAACAAATCATGAAACATACAAATTTTATAAACCTATTCGTAACACAATAAAAAATACGTTCATCTATTGTTATTCAATGAAAAACAATAAAGAATGTTGTCTAACGAGATTGCAAAATAACCATTATCACTAGGCCGAATGACTTGGACTGGAGCCATATAAATAGAGATAAATAAGCGATCGTGAATGAGCGTTAGCAAAGTCCGCCTTTTTGTTTGAAGATAAATCGCTGTCCCGTATTTACATTGTGCCCGAGCTTTCACCATGTAAAGCATTTCAGAAGTGCGAGCGTCAAATACTGTCACCGTATCGAGAAAAATCTACAATTCATACCATTTTAGACTTTAAAACAATTGGATAAAGTGTAAATTGGTTCAGCGGTGAAGGAGATAAAATTAATTCTGCCTTGAGGGTTGTCTTCGTCGCTAATCGTAAAAATTCTTGTTAAATTCCCGTTATGGATGTTTTATTTCGTGCTGGCGAGAGTGCTTTTGGGTGGCGCATGTTTGTGGTATGTTAGGTATGTCGAGAAATGCAATCATTGGCTGTAATGTTAAGCTGAAATTAGGCTTCAACAGAGCGTTATACATTGAAGCTTGGATTATTTAAAAATGGAAATATGAATGTTATATTGAGGCATTAAATAGTGCGAAAGAAAATTTAGGCTACTCAATATTGTTCAGAAAATTCTAGGTCTGAAGTTTTTAAGTCGAATTTTAGACTTCATCTTTGAATTATGAACATGACAAAACTATACCGCAATTTCAAATCTAACCATTCACATTTTCAAATTTGTGACAGGCTAGATTTTTTTTATTATTAATCTCATTGTTATCATGTATATAATATTCTTAGAATCAGAAATTAAAAGTCTTAATTTTAATCTTTATTTGGTATATTTCACATTAATTTAAATATGTTTATTAATTTGAAATTGTTATTACAAATTATAGTTATTTTTTTATGCCTTATTGATTATTTAACCTTGTGTTGCGCCAAGTGATGATGTGGTCGAAGATGTTGTTCAGGCTAACCTAGAATTACTGGCTCTCAAGGACAGCTGCTGGAACACACCGTTAGGTGCTTGGCGACAGATTTTCTACCACCCTCAAGTAGAAAATCTGCTCAAGTAGAAATTTTTTTAGTAGGGATTTTTTTTAGTAGGGATTTTGGGCACTCGAGAAATGCCTTGCTAGCGGTAGCTAGCCAGGCATTTCATTCGCACCATGCAAAATAGTCATTGTGTATTTACCAACCTAATTGTCAAACGACTTGTCTAGTATGACGTTTACTGTTATAATGGGCAATAAAGATTTCTGATTCTGATTATGTACTAACTTATAAATAAATCCAACTTATTCAAATTAAACACTAAGAATCGTAATGGCATTAATGTAAATATTTCTCGCATTTTTCATATAATATTAACAGTATCGAATGTTTCCACCGTATCTCGAGTGCCTCACTCGAAATAAAACACAAACTGGTTTAATTAAAAGCCGTATCTCTTTCACACTTGCACTTTTAACAGCATTCCGTCTCTTACGATTTGAGAATTCGAGAATTTCCGGAGTGGGTGGAATCGAATACAACGAATTTGGGTGTTAAGTGAGAAGTGGTTAATGTGTTACTTTTATAGGATTATGAGTGTCTTTGGGTAAAGTTATTTTATTATTTTGCGGTTACGGTAAGTGGGTTGCGCGAATTACGAATATGCTTATGTATTTTATTTTTGTACGCAATGTTTTTCACGTCGAACATTTAAATGGAAGATTTTTGTTTTTATGTAAATTAATGATAAGTGAGAAGAGAAATATGGCATTCCTTCTCGATCGTGCGCTCGTAGAGTCAAGATATCCTTAGGATGCATCGTGTAGAAGCGAAACGCGTCGAAAATTCTTCCGGTTTGGCTGCGGGTTGTAAGTGACGTATCCGTGGTTTTATGGCGATTGGCGATCTTTCGACTTGGGAGACGAAATGCCTTTAAGCTTGAAGAGTTTGAAGCGCTCATATCGGAGCTCCGTGGTAGCTAGCCAGGCGGGAGGCTTCAATCTTTGTAGCTCTTCTAAACAAACTTAGTTTCATATTTTAAATACCAAGTGTTCAAAACTAAGTTTTCCGTACAAATATGTATTCTGTAAATTATTAGGAAATCGTGTATGGGAATCCTTATTTTCACATGTAGAGGTGAAATAAATAATAAAACATGCGAAGGCAAACCAGACGCAAGGATATTAGGATTAGGACAACCTCAAAATATCAAATTACTGATGCGATCACTTAATTTGAACAATAGTATTGATGTGTGTTCATACAAATTTTAGCGGAACCTGTATCTGAAACTGCATAGCTATTATTCAAGTTATTTGAGGGCATATAAGTAAATATTTTGGTTATTAGTAATTAGGTTACGATGGGACTGGCATGCAGTTTTATAAAAAGTCCCTAAATAAATATGATTAAAAAAAGTTTGATCACCTAGTATTTAAAATATGAAGAAACTACGTTTGCATGGAAAGCACATTGAAGACACCAGCCTTAACACCATGCTATAACGACTGCTATCCTATGACAACAAGAGACCAACATCTCCCTCGTGCCTTCCGAAGACGTCGCTTAAGACGACGAATTGAAAATAATGGCGTTAGAGATCTCAATTTTTCGCAGCAATAACTAAACATATTCGGAAATGATTTTTACGTATTTTATTTACCATGGTACTGACATCGTTTTGATAATAGCTTTACATGATTGGTTAACTTTCATAACAGAGAAAAATCTATCAAAAACTGCTCTTAATAAACAGAGATGTGCATTTTACAGGAAGCCTAGATCGATCATAATAGTCGTTGACAGTGAATGACAATCGATCCCGTAAGTAGCAAGTGTCACGAAAAAGAGAAAATAAATTTTTATTTACCAAAAAATAGAACCGACTTCAACACTCAAAAGTGTGAAATAACTTGTCGAAGTCGGTACCATGCGCACAATATTGTGATAATAGGTACTTTTAAACTAGCTTGGTAGTGGCTTCAACAAGTTATTTCACACTTTTGAGTGTTTAAGTCGGTTCCATTTTTTGATTAAAAATTTTTCGGCGAATCGTGCTCTCTGCGAACAGTGTTTCTGCATACCGTACAGAGGTCTAGCAAGACAACATTCGAACGATACAAAGCACTGAACTTTACCCTTTTAAAAATTAAGCTTATCCTTATTAAAGACAATTGGCGACCAAATACTATAAAATGATATATCCCTCGATCCACTTAGTGATCATTTAACCAGAAGGGCATAATTACAAGTACATACTACAAGTAATAGGTAGTCTAGGATCATTATCTACAATTGTATGGAAAAAGGGTCGGTAAGTAACGGCTAACGACATAATTGTCACGTGATTCAAGGAAAGAGTCGTCTGTATCAGGCTGATTGTACATTGGAGGAAGTATTACGGAAGCATAACAATTAAAGATCCCAAAACGATGGTTAAAGAACTATAGGAAAAAAATGTATTATGACTCATTGTCATGTTAGCTCAATTGGATTAGAGCATACCCCGGCTAGATGGTCGCGGGTTCGAATCCCGTACATGACTTCAATTTTTCCTCTAATAAATTTGTAAAATGCCCTACCACATGCTAAGAAAACATCCGGGACCGAGAGGGCTAAACGTGCCCTCTTAACTAAGGAAATTCACTAACAATATCACTATAGCGGTCACCCATCAAACTCATGACCGTGGCGGAAGTTGCTTAACTTAGTTGATAGTCTAATAACGGCTAAGCAAACTTCGCTACGAGCGCTTCTCTTCACATGTACTGAACCTCAAGAACTTCCATTGTGATGCTACCTAACCCATTTCCATTCAACGCAAGTTTTTCTCGACTTATCTACAGAATAAGTCCATGGGAAATCACGTGACAAATAGTGCTGTAGTAGACACCGTTTAATAAACACCGGGGCCAATTAAGCCCCGCGACACGTCAAAGGGTTAAATACGGGGTCGTATGTATCCTGGTAGTTTCGGACGTGACCGGGGGTGGGTTAAGTGTTACTTTTATTGATATGGATATTGTAATTAGATTGACTGATAACGATGATTGAAGGGGTTTTTTGATGTTTTTTTATTAAGTAGGTACAATGTATTTGTCCTTACTAAACGAAAATGTTGCTTTTTTAATTAGAAAAAAACAAGTAGGGTCAGCGGCAGCCGTAATGTACAGAGAAAACTATTGAATCTGTTTATAATATGTTATATATAGTTTATATTTTGTGTTATATATAGTTTATATATTGTGAGCGGTAAAAGTTATGGACTGACGTGCCGCAGGCCCAAGGTTCGATCCGTCGCCGGCTTGAGCTTCACCGCATGCTGGAAGGGCATTTTGCGAAAGTTCACCTGGCTAGCTATATATACCACCCTTTAGTAGAAAATCTGTCTATCAACTAGCAGTGTGTTCCGGCAGCAGTCCTTGAGAGCCAGTAAAATTACAGGCACATGAGACTTAACAACTCTGTCTCAGTGTGACGGACGCAGTGCAAATCGTCACTTGTGACGAAATGCATGTGTCTTAGCAGAGGTTATCTCTTAACATTAGGTGGGACTCGTGCTTGTTCCGTCAAAATACCATAGAAAAACATATACCTATTTATAATAACGTTTAATAGTGCAGCCTTATTGCAAGGCAGCAATCTTCTCCAGGCAACCGTAAGCTTAATAAACAAATAAAGAAAGGAAACATTTTCGACAGTTTATAACATAGCAGTTACGCAGAAAATCCAATTTTCCGTTGCGTCATGTAACAAGCAGGTAGGGTCTGTAGTTGACGTGTCGCTCGCGGCGGCACATCAAAGGAAATATAAATGTATGAATTGTTTAGCGAAAACCCGCCCGCCGCCATCGGGGTCCAAAAAGTCCCCGAGCGGTGTAAGGGTTATTTGGAAATTTAACCGTTTTCAGGAGTACATTTTGTACAATAATTGTGAAATATAACATAGCATTATGTAAAGGTATATGTTCAAAGATAAAATAACCCTGGTATATAGAAATTTCTTCATGTAGTTGTTATAGCATGGTGGTAGGGCATTTTGCGAATGCTCAACTGGCTAACTACCACCTTCAAGTAGAAAATCTGTAGCACACGGTAGCTGTCTTTGAAAGCTACTTATTCTAGGTTAGCCTGAGCAACATCTTCGATGGCATCATCACTGACCATCAGGTGAGATATTGGTCAAAGGCTAGTCACACATAAAATATTTAAGTAATTAAGAAAAAATCAACAAACAAATAAACACCGATCACCGTCATTTCAAGACAATGTTTTTCCATATTTTTTTCCAGATATCTAGATCATTCTAAGGACTGCTCCATTATTCTCCCAATGGATGTCGTACGTAAAAGGCGAAGGAGAAAAAAAGGCGCTGTTTGAGCAGCTTACCACTTTTCTCGTCCAGATAGGAATGAGTTGGATGTTGCTGCACGATGGCGAATCTTAGGATCTGCTCTTCAAAGTAGCGTATCCTAAACAATAAACACGAATATTTTTGTTTGCAATATTTACATTCTGACTTTTATTTTTTTAGTACATGCTACTTTTCGGGTACCTATTTGGGATAGTAAGGATGCATCCAGTGTGCAGCAACAACCTAAACCTATTGTTGCAAATTTTGTCAGTTCTGAACTTCCAGGGTATTAAACGCAGAGGGATGAAATGAAAATAAATACAGGCCGGCATTCCACCAAATTCAAATTAAAACAAAACAATTCAAAACAAACATTTAACACAAAGGGTGTGCTTATCGCAAAAATCGAACATAATGAATTTATTAACAACAAAACACGTGTATAAATTACGAAATCAGTCGTAAAATGTTTGACAAAAAATATGGAGGGTGTGATATGCACAACCCAATTAGAAAACTCTTCCATCAAAAGCACCGGACCCAAGTTTCGTATTAAATGGATATAAACAAAATTATATTGCCTTCAGCCATGACTAGACATCAAAAGGAAAAAGTAATGCGCGGCGTCACGGGCGGAAAATGCCATTTCTGAACAGGGTTGATACTGCCTCTTTTCCGAAGGAAATACAAAAAATAAAACACAATTTATGTTATTCATTAGTAACATACGGACAGACAGGCGGCTGCGTCTCTTTTGTCTTCATTTTGCCTTATGAGTACAGGACCCTAAAAACCAACATTAGGTTTGAAAGGCAGCAAAATAATCAGGCATTCAAGACTGACGATATGTTTAATTAATATTCATAAATCACTAAAAAAATGCATTATGGTTCCTTCTCACCACTCAATAACAATATGACGTATTTAATATAAACACATCGAACATGTCACCTGATGCTAAGTCATGTTGCCGAGGATACTGTATACATTCCTAGGAATTTTATAGTAACTTTACCTTGATACCTCTTCCCGTTCCTGAAATAATCTCCATAAGCATCTCCATGAACAGACAACAAAGTAAACCTATAAGTCCTAATAATCCTATAATATGAATCTTATATTAAGAGTTCCAGTTTTTCTGTTTGAATTACGATACCCTAAAAGTATAAGACCGTGAAATTCTTGTTGACAGCCCTGTTTCAGGGAGGGAGATCGACCCGCGCCCTGTCATTTCAGGGTTAATGCCGGTAATGCGGTATTATCTTTATAACGTACGATTTCCGGTATCATCTGTCTTTACGGGGACATAAAATCAAAATGAATATAATTATTTACTAGTGTTCTATATATGTACCGAACAATTAATAAATATAGTTGAAGTTAGTTTGGAGTGCAATAATATTTATCTTGTTCCTAACCTTAATCCACACTAGGTGCGGTGTATTATTTTCCCACTCTGTTCTATTACTAGTCATTATAAAAAGACTCCGTATATTCGAGTTGTAGGAAATGTCTAAAAATGTGAAGATTCTAGCTGTCAACGTGTCTATTCGGGTCCAGTTTTCCAATCGGAAAACGGCCAAGTATAGGCACGTCCAACTAGAAAAATAGCCAATTACCTATTGAAACGTTCATTTAGCAAAATATTACCAAATACCTATTAAAAAGTTTATTTAGCATAATATTCACCAATGGAAATGCCCAACCCGAAATATGTCCAAGTAAAGAGATAAAAATATAACTGATTATGTAGCCACATAAGTACCTATATTTTTGGTTACTTGTATAAAATGGCTATTTGGGCCTGCATTCAGGTACTCAATAAATTTTAATTTAGAACATGATCTGCCTGCTAATTTAGGCTAATATATCAATCATGGACGAAAAGAAATAATTTTCAAAATACCATAAGGGCTAGGATACATTTACTACAAATGATCAATTAATCATTCTTGGCGTTTTGATTGATGGATATTTTGGTTATTTTTGTCATAGAGTAGTACTACTTCATTTATGAACATTGGCTTTGGACATTTTTCTTTTTTGAAATGCATCATGCAAACCAAAGTTCATGTCTCAGTCTCAATGACTCATACTCGACGGACATCTCTCACGTTGCAAACTACAATTTCCCATGGGTAGTCGATGAAAAACTTAACACGCACACATTTTAATGGATCCAGGGTTGTTATCTTCAATCAAATAGGCAACGGAGTATTGCAAATAGGCATCTCTTACTTGGGGTTTAAATTTGGAAAGAATTTCTGCGGGACTGATGTCAGATCCTCACTAGCAGATTTTATATGTGTATGCTAAAATGTATAATATTCTGTATAGCCAAGGTGCATCTGTACAGAATGTTTTAAATACATAATTTAAATTATAATAGACCTCCCTTAGTAAACAGAATCTATTACATTGCATAAATATCAATACAAGCGCCTTTATAAATAAAAAGAACTGTAGAGAAGTGACCCTATAATTAGTATAACCCTTCCCAATAAGTTCATACCATGCATTACCAACCTCTACATAATACACTTTTCTAAGATGTCGTTTCTAAGAATCGTTACTTTTTAAGTGTTTCGTTATAAATGGCCAATCAAAAAGTACAGAACAAACTTAAAATACTGTTAAGACACTTTTTTCTGTCTAAATGTAGACAAGACCAACAGAGAAAAAATTCAAAGATAATGATTTCAATTCTTGGCCTGTTGTGATCGTCCGATCCTAAAATGGTGCTAGCGACATTGTTAACATAAACAAGCGTGCGCCAACCCTACTAATATATACGGTGTCCATACAACACAAGCGCAATAAGTCTATTTTAATTACTGCGTCGATATCGGCAGATTCTTGTGCTGCCTTGCCACTGTGCTCTACCGGCAATAGTGCTGGGAAAATGTCGATAAAAATTACTAATGTATCGAAAATCAACGATCACATTACTTAATTTTAATTATTTGTGTAAATACTGATATTTACATAGTTAACTACAGTACCTATAATATAAATGGTAGTACTAAAATAAAGTGGCTACTGGTTCCTGAAAACCCTTCAGGAGTTCATAAATAGTCTGGGCTCAAATTGACATTGCCTACCTTTTTATTCTATTTAACTATTTGTTTAATTTGTATATAATAATTATTAATAAATTACAAACACGAAACTAAGCCATATGTCAAACAGTAGTTCATGGTTTTTATTAAATAAGAGAACATTTTGTTCATCCTGGAGAAGGTAAATATTTCTAGTTCTAGATGATGTAAGGGTGGAAAATAATCGATTGAACTGTAATCGATACAACACTTTTAGCCTTTTAGCTTCAATATGACAGTCAGGGTAAGAAAAGTTACATTCGTTTGAAAATTTTGAAAAGTGTTTTACTGACTATAATCAATTTAACGGTGAAGCGAGATACCACCATTCAAATTATTACAGCTTAAAATCCCTAAAAGGAGCGGCAGAGGTGTCTTAACCACCCAAGTATCGCCTAATATTTTTTATATCTCACGTAATAGGGACGAACTTATTCCTATCGACAGGCCGTAGATATAAACCAAACACAGCTACTAAGATTTTTTTGTCAGAATAATTCAATAAACCTTGAACCCGGAGATCTAACTCATGAAAAAAACAAGGTTCCAAGGTCATTCGTGAACAAGATTACAAAAATAAATTGTAAGTATCCCAAATTTCCTAATCGAAAACTACATACGAAATCAATCGTACCAGTTCCAGAAATTATATGATCATTCTAGCATGACAGCTGTACTAATCGAGCAAGCATTGATACCTTTGATTATAACCAACCAGTATCTGTGTATCAATGCATCTTGCAAACACAGACAATAGCTAACCTCATTAGTCTTAAACAAGCATCGATATCGACACGGCTAATTCAATTACAACCATCACTATCGAACACAAACAAGACTCGATAACGAGGTGAAATATTCACATTGCAAGCTACATAATCAGCTATACACCCGTCTCCCTCCATCCAGCACAATCTTACGAACTTACGCAGAGAAAGGAAATAGACAGCACGCGTCGTCGGCACGTACAAAGTGGTCGCGCTCTCTTTGATCTCGCCGTCGCGCGTGCGTACTTGTTTTTGCGTGTGTGTGTCCGTATGCAGATGAGACAGGACCGAGAATTTGATAATTGCGAAGATTTATGTGGGTGCTATGGGACGGGGTTATAAAGATTCGCATTAGGTGATTAAAAACGGATGAGTAGGTAGGTAGTGACTAATCTTTTAATATTCTAGTTGCTCATATGACTACCAGCTAGTGTTTTTGTTAGAGTCTGCGTGTTTATGTCAGGTTTGATAGCCATGCAAGGTATGACATTACTGGACAAACGAGACATAAGACCTAACGTCGGAGTGATGAGCGCAGTGCAGTGTCATGCAGAACGAGGGCGGTGACACTGCAACTGCACTGGACAGTCGTGACACTTCCCATCATCGGGTGACTTGTTCGCCTCCTGACTTCATAACATCAGTTTCGTAATCTATTTTAAAGCTAGCAAGCTTTTGAATAGTAAATCAACTGTGGATAAGCGGTGATGATGATGATTGATGATGTAAGAAATGTGGTCGTATGCAAAATTATACTGTCAGGGACGGCTGCAGACCTTGCTCTATTCATAACATAAAAAATAACAAGACTATTTATTCCACAGGAAAACAAACATAAAAATGTAACAACGGCGTCTCATTTCCTTGCATATTTAAATATATTAAACCTTCTTAGGATACACAAATGAACATGTTTTATAATTTTAATATTTTTACATATTTGCAATAACGCATGCTCCATCCCAATACGATGGTTAAGGAACGATAGGAAAATTGAAGTTACGACTCATTGTCATGTTAGCTCAATTGGATTAGAGCATACCCCAGCTAAAGGGGTGGATGGACGCGGGTTCGAATCCCGCACATGACTTAAATTTCTCCTCTCGTAAATTTGTAATTTTGTAGTGTTTTTATAAAATTGTGATGGAACAAGCATGAGGCCCACCTGATGTAGAGCGAAAACCTCTGCCTAGCCTATAACAGATGAATTTCGTCACAAGTGACAAACTGCACTTCGCCCGTCATTCCGAGACGTACAGTTGTTAAGACTCATGTGCCTGTAATTTTACTGACTCTTAAACTGCTGCCGGAACACGCTGTTAGGTGCTTGGAGATAGATTTTCTGTTTGGTAGCTAGCCAGGCGAACATACGCAAAATGCTCTTTCACCATGCGGTGAAGCTCAAGCAGCTATTACCGGTCGGCTATTTATTATTTCTGGTTCAACGATCGATTTTTATATATTTCAAGCATTTTTCAGTTAGTTGAATGTAACTTGCTGTGCGCCACCGCTATATGCTAGATATTCCATTTACCCGAACAAAGCGATTTACTTCTTCTTTCATCATGCGAAACGCTAGGGAAAGGAACACCCTGCCTGAGTCTGTGTTTCCGGTTAAGTACAATATGGGGGTCTTCAAAACGGGATTGAATAGGTATCTTCAGGGAGTTCAGGGTAAGCCCGCTCCATCATCGACCGCATCATCACTTAACATCAGGTGAGATAGTGGTCAAGTGCTACCCAGTTCACTATAAAAAAAAAAAACTTAAAAACTACTTGACCGATTTTGATGAAATTTATATGGGACTACCACATTATAACCTTTTCAAAAAGAAAGAATTATCAAACTCGGACTACTCTGTATTAATTTAAGCGTCAAATTGAGAACCTCCTCCTTTTTGGAAGTCGGTTAAAACCAGACCCCAGATTAATATTTGCTTCACATCCTGGGCGTTACTATTATTATTTTTAAACGGCAAAAGGTTACGCTCGACTCCTAGATTTGGATTTGATTATATTTTTATTATAATTATTAGCATAGCCGGGCTATAAAACCAGTGGTTTGTTAACCGAATAGATAATTCTTTTGAGATTATTTTTAAGGTTACATTAAGATGGAGCTAAACGCTTTAACTGTCAGTTGGATTGAATTTATTGTTGAGAGCGGAGTAATTAAAAGTGTTTTAGTGAGAACGTCGTATTTTCTTTTCAATTAATTTTACGGCGTCTGTGAACTAACATAGAAATGTTGAAGGTTTTTCCTGATTGGTTAGCGTTTATATCTCAAACTGTTGGTTAAGTAATGATATAATGGTAAACAGGGGTTTTACCAAGAATAACTGGCTCTTGATGGTAGCTGCCGGAATAAACCAATTAGGTGATTGGTGAAAGATTTTCTACTCGAAGTTAAGCAACTAGCAGGCGAGGGTATGCAATATGACCTCTTAGAAAGCATTTTTGCAATGATACAAAGAAAATTAACTCCTATTCAAAAGTATTACGAATGATAGTAATTAAACAACTTTAAACGGTTTAAATCGCGTATATTTGTCATTATTTTTGTCCCGACGTTTCAAACACTTTGCAGTGATCGTGGTCACGGGGTGACTGTCGGCGCTTCCAGTAATGTCCTTTTTTGGGGATATTCTCACGCACACTGGTATGATATTATTATCCCTACATCGCTTGAGGAAGTTAAGCGATGTTAGGAGTCTCACGCGCTTGATCTTGAAGTACTCCCACTGTCTTATTTCAGTTGCTGTTTTCGGCCCGTATACCGTAACATAATGTTGTCTTAGGCTCTGTTCAGACGACGCCGCGCGCGCGCCGCAAGCCCCGCGGCGCGAGGGCGGCGTGTGCGCGGCGCGGCCGCGCGGCGCGCCGCGCCTGCGCCGCGAGTACTGTTCCGACGACGCCCCGCGCGCGCCGCAAGACCCGCGGCGCGAGGGCGGCGAGCGCGCGGCGCGGTCGCGCGGCGCGGCGTCGGTGTACGATTTGTCATTACGACCCGTCTCTCGCGTCGGCGAGAGCGAGACTGTATGGAACGACGAATCGGTGGTGCAAGTTTTATGTTGCGTTTCATAGCAACGATTGAAGTCGAATCGAAGACAAAACATAATAAAATTGGTCGAACTCGTTGGGAGACGATTTCTTACTTAGTATAGGTACACCTATGTAGGTAGGTAGAGGTACCAACTTATTTTCTTGCTATTGTACCTAGCTATATATAGATCAAATTTGGACGTCTTTGTACTTAGGTATACCTAGTTTAAATGTAACCAATGATATTATATATGAAAGGAGGAATGTAACCAATTGTTTTTAAAAGATAGGTAGGTATTTATCATAGGTATTGCAGGTAGAGGGTCGTCGTCGGTCCCGGTTGTTGTATTGGATGGCAGTCGTTTCAGTTTGGTAGTAGGGCATTTTGCTAATGCCCGCCTGGGTAGCCTAGCCACCACCATCATGTAGAAAATCTGTCGCCAAGAACCTTCTTTTATTGGATTGTGAATATTGTGACTGAACATGCAAGACGTCCACCTGATGTTAAGCAGTAAATTCTGCATATTATAACATGCACTGCGCCCATCACCCTGAGACATACTTTTGTATGTCTCAGGGTGATGGGCGTCTATACTGCTCTCAATGAGTGCTATCAGAAAACACTTTTAGGTGATTATCTCTTGTGGGTGGTAGCTAGCTAGGCGAGAATTCGGAAAATGCCCTTTCACAATCTCCACAATATGATGAAGTTTGAGCCGGCGGCGCGGGCGCGCGGCGGTGGGCAGGGCGCAAACCATGATAGGTAGGTACCTACTGTGTATAGAATAGTAGATTGTTATAGTACAAGGATCGAAAGAATCAATTCCCATACGAGGTATTTAGACTATCTACTAAGCGCTATAACAGTCCAAGTAGGATTTGATGACTCAGCCGTGTTAAGCACTCTACTTTTCACTTCATATATAAGGAAAACAAAAAATAGTTGATTTTCAACAACATTAATTAATAATAATGACATGAGTAGCACCTATTTCAAAATAAGAGAGGTTACAAAAATTTGTACCAATAAAGTTTTTTTTAATGCCTGATAGAAATTAGAAGCCGTCTCGATCGCTCCCGACATGGCGGTCGTTGTAGCATGGTGGTAGGGCATTTCGCAAATGTCCGCCTGGCTAGCTGCCACCTTGAAGTAGAAAATCTGTCGCCAAGCTCCTGTGTGTTACGAAAGCTATCCTTGCTTGAGAGTCAGTAATTCTAAGTTACTCTAAAAAACATTTTCGACCACATCATCACTTACCATCAGGTGAAGTGGTCAAAGCCTGTCACCTGAATAAAATAAAAAAATCTACCCTCGGCAACTAGCTGAAAAAAGCAGTTATTTACACTGCGACTACGTAGGTAGATATTTTGGAAAAAAATCGTATTAAGGACCGATTTGGATGAAATTTGGTATGGAAATAGCTCAAGACCCGGGGAAGGACGTGGGATAGTTTTTTATCCAACTGCGTATAAAGAGGTTAATGGTTTTATGCGATAAACGACATACACGCGGGCGGAGCCGCGGCCGGAAAGCTAGTATTGTTATAAGATATGCCGTTATATCGTTTATAACGTTCAATGAAATAACCGGCACGTTTCGACTAAAACGTGTAACCGCCGCCGATTTCATGGCGCCTACGACCTTTTGAACGCTAAATACGAGGCGGGATTCTGTTGGCCTCACGCCATACATTGACGTTTGCTAAGAGTGTATCATCCATATTGCAAATACGTCAGCAGCAATGAGTGCTCAAAAGTGTTAAAGACAATGCAGTCGCTGTTCCGAAATATATCATTATTACCGGATTGAATTTTAATAGGTAGGCAAGTTTTATTTAAGTCACGGGTTCGCAATAGAATAGAATAAAATATCATTTATTTGATTCAAATGTGAGTACAATAATGTTGTTAAAAGTAAGTAAATCAGTTTGAGATCTAGCACATTTTACCAAATTACTGGCATGCAAAAACGTATACTAAAAATGTAATTTCTAGAAGTAGGTAGGTAGGTAAGTATTTATTCTTATGGTAAACAGGTTTCTTAAATCTAATCGAATAAAACTAACCATTCGTCTTAAAAATAAAATATTCATCAAGAGAGTAGAAAGAATGATGCAGCAACCAGATTTTTAGTTCATTCTTAAATTTGTGCAAAGGCAATTGTTTAATATATTGTGATAATTTATTATATATTTTGATTGACATATAATAACAATTTTTTTCTGATAGCGTACCGACTTACGAGCATACTTATTTACCAATCTATCACTATTTCTGGTATTTCGAGACTAAATTTCACTCGATGTATTATAAAGGTAGCTGTGTTGTTTTACAAAGCACGATATATCAAAAGTATACTGACATGGAAGGGGAAACACTTTTAACTGGCCAAAAAGTGGTTTACATGACTCCATAATAGGACCAACTTCACAAAGTGCTCGTACCTATGCATTTTTTTGTACAATGAATGCTCGGTCGAAATTTGTACTTCGCCCCCACAGAATAAGACCAGCCCAATATATTCATATTTATTTTATTATTAAGTTATTGAGCAAAAACAATAAAAGAGAAACCAGTCATTAAAAATTTTTTTGCCAAAAGATTACACGGCGGTCAACAGATTCGAACTATAGGCTTTGGATTCCCAGTCTCTTTAGCCGCCACTGCGCCACGCTTACTTGAATCGAATAGCGAAAATAAGCATCCATATACGCGGTATCTATTGAGCTTTACCACTTGACTAACTATTCAGGGCCCGTTTCAGAATGTCGTAATTAAGTTTCGGGTTGCTATGCAACACATAAAATAAGTGAATGATAAAAATGACAGTTAATTTGCAGTGCGTTTCAAGGTTAAAACCAATGGATAGGCTAAATCGATGACTGTGAAACGCAAAGTAGGTACCTAGTCCGATAGCGCTAGGCTATTTTGGGATCATAAGTTTAAAAAATTCTAAAGTTGCTAATTTCTTGCATGTGGATACAGTCGTACCTATAAAGCTTATTATTGCGTTTTGTGCCACATCTGTCACTTGCATTTTCAGCAATTCAATGATTTGTGGCTCATTTGTTTAATTCAAATCAAAACTTCCAATATTATTTTAAAGTTTAAAAATATAATGGCATCGTATCTAAGATAGCCTGCGTAGTGTGCAAAACCAGTTTGTGTCATTTTCATCCAGTGCAAACAAACAAACGGACAGTATGTTAGAACAATATAAAAAAAAATACAATTGAAATGGTAAATATTAACTTCATCGGATCACCTAAATATGGCCAATAAATAATTTTGTGCCGTTTTAGACCATGGAATTATTGGATTTTTAAAAATTTTGGTTTTTTATGCTACCAACGCCTCAAAAATATATTAAAATCATTAGGGTTTACATATTTAATAGACAATGTAAATTTGCATGGAAAATAGACACTGTAAATTTGTGTACCTAATTTCCATGCATGGCAATTAAACACCAAAAATAAACACGCTGCATAAATAAGCACATACGTTCGTTCTGTAGGTACGATTACGGTAGGTACTAATAATATTCCATGGATATAAACGACACAAATTCAGCATAGTGTTTCTTTAATCTATGATAATTGATAATATTTAAGACGTAAAATCTAATAACTTGTATTTTCTTTTGTGGCTTTTACGGGGTGTTCTAGAATAAATATATATATTTTCTAATGCCATGGATGACTTCGACACAAAACGTTATGTAGGTACAACGGATACCAGTGAACTGAAACTAGTAACACCCATTTGACCTATTATAATATTCTTTGAAAACCGTTTAGGCACCATACTACCTAGGTACTGGTTAAATATCAGTATTCCCGTGGAGAGAAATGACACAAAATACATGTGTACATTTAATACTATTTTATTATTATCATGAAAGACAAATTTTCAACTTGAATTTTATTGTCGTCGGATAATGTTCGCAAAGACAAATACCTAAATTTCTACCTAAGCAAGCACCTAACATGACACAAACTACTGTAAGTATTACGTTTGGCAAATGGTCAGGAAACTATATCCAAAACACAATCAACTTTAATATTTTTGAAACCTAAAAACCTAGCGCTATCTGCACAATAGATACATGGAGCTTCTTAAGCAGTAGTTTAACTACGAAGAAATTACCCGAATTCAGTCACGTGATCAACCGTGCGGCCTTCCCTACATCGAGGAGGTACAAAAAGATACAACTAGACTGATTGTTCACATGCTTTACTGCGGTGTTTACTTACAGTTTAGTTTTAATAAGCTGTCAGCAGATTGACACTATAGAGGTTGTAATCTTTTCATCATTTTAATAGAAAAAAGAACCCAAGGAGTTTTAAAGGCAAATAATCATACAATAACCTCGTTATCTGGTGGCCTTACTATATTACCAAAGACAATGGCGTTTTATTAATCAATTCTGCGCGCGCTTGTGTTCTCTCAAATAAGTAGATAATATATATAATTATATTTTTACCTATACACAACAACTGACGACTATCGTTGGGTGAAAGGACTGGAATTAAATTTATTTTCTCAGTAAAATTGTATATACCTACATAAGTACTCGCGACCGTTGTAATGGAGTTGTCGCGCCGACGAAAATACTGTGTTTTCTTTAAAAAAATGAAAATTTTCTAATATTTCGATAATAGTAACCCTAGAGCTCTGATCGTCATTTGTCATTGAATTCCAGGATACCGCGGAGTCGAACTACTGTATATATGTCTATTGTGCTATCGGTCTAAAGATAGTTTTTATTTATTAAATATGTTTTGGGTAGTAAAACCGGAACTTACTCGAACATTCTGACCTCAGACTAACAATTATATAAGTAATGTTTAATTTGTTAACTGCTAACCTGGCTAACCTTTTGCGAGTTTTTTTTCTCAGATCGGTTGTCTAGAATAATTTGCTTATGCAATAAGACCGTACCTTTGTATACGATTATTTTTTGTCTCTTTGTAATGTTATTTTTAAGTAATGCAAATAAATAATTTTCTATCTATCTATCTATCTAGATGCTATGCTGCCTATGCCATGTAGGGTTAGAAAATACCTAATTAATTATTTTTTTGGATTGTCACTATACCGGTAAAGTCTTTTTCTGCGGCGTTTTATAAACGATTATTAAAAATATCAAAAATAAATTACTGTAAACAACGCAACGTTCAGAAACACTCATTTAAAATAGTTAATTCATTTCTTTTTTTCCCATTAGATGGTGCGTAAACTTGTTTATTAATCCAGTTAATTATAAAAAAACTCGCATCTGGATATAGTATATTAATATATCTATCATTTCCACTTTGAATCCTTTTGGTTGGACTAATAATTATAAAGTTTAATATACTTTGCGTTTACCATCGCAAATTTTGGGAAACGGGTGCTCTGTCTCCGTCCAGCCCCCGCTATGGTAAATGCAGTGTTATACGAAACTTTGTAATTATAAGTCCAAAAAAAAGGATTCAAACTGGAAACGATAGGTCTAATAATACGCTATATTAACTTGTTAGGTTTTTTGTAATTAGTCGAGTTTATAAGTAGTTTACGCACCATCATTGGATACATTACCTAACTATTTAAAATGCGTTCCTAAAACTTCGCTTGAGAAAACCAACGTAGGTATCAGGCAACAATTTACTTATTAATATGAATACAAGCACTATCGCGTGCTATGCGAAAATCATATTTTACAAATCCGGCGCGAAATTGGAGGATGCGGGTTCAATTACCGCCCGGGGCATAAAATTTTGTGCTCCATCCATTAATACCTAAAATATAACAATTTGCTTGCTATGCGCCCCGGGGGGTGAGTGGGGGGGGGGGGGGGGCGCACTAAAGCCACTTGGAGATATGTTTTAAGTACAACATAAATGTGTTAGTAAAATACCAATCCTATACCTACCTACCTACGTTTTCAACAATCAAATAAAAATATCAGACTGATAAAATGTTAACCATACTAAATTTAAAAAAAATTTACGACTTCAACATTCAAAAGTGTGAAATAACCTGTTGAAGTCGGTACCATGATAGCTCAAAAGTACCCTATCGCAATATTGTGTGCATAGTACCGACTTCGACAAGTTATTTCACAGTTTTAGTGTTGAAGTCGGTTAAATTTCCTAATAAAATACACCCTTTTTCGTGACTCTTGTTACTTACGGGATCGGTTGTCATTCACTGTCAATGACTATAATATAATCAAGATAGGAAAACTTTTTTCAGTTATTAAAAAACGGCCTGACCTATTTGATGAAATTTAAATGGGACCACACGGAGTGCACCAGCTTTCAAATACAAAAAGATCATCAAAATTGGTTCACCAAGTCGAAAGTAATGAGGTAACAAACAAAAAAATTAACAGTCGAATTGAGAAACTCCTCTTTTTTGAAGTCAGGTACAATATACATTTTCTAAAAGACCACCAACATCGTTCATGTAATACGCATTTAGGTATTCGTTGTGTGTGCATAACTGCATATTATATACATTATATTACAATACATTAATTATTGATAGTAATAATAACTAGGTACCTATCTGATGATTAAAAACCGGGCCTTAGTTAGGGTTACCAGATGTAAAAATTATAAGACCGGAGAAAAGGCCTGATTACCATGGAAAAGTCCTGAAATTTTATACAGTTTGAGAATTTTCTCTCAAAAACGTGTTTTTATCGTTTTATACACTGCGGATCTAGCTCACGCGTTGCAACTTGCACATCGCACTCAAAGCGGCGCGCGGCGGGGCGGGGGGTGGCAGTGGCACCGCAAAAGAAGATTATTTTAGTTTGTTTTACTTGGATAAATAAGTATTGATTTTAACTGCAATTGTTATCTACCAAAAGAAGATTATTTTTAGTTTGTTTTAATTGGATAAATAAGTATTGATTTTAACTGTTCAATTGTTGCCAAAAGAAGATTATTTTTAGTTTGTTTTACTTGGATAAATAATATTGATTTTAACTGCAATTGTTATCTACCAAAAGAAGATTATTTTAGTTTGTTTTACTTAGATAAATAAGTATTGATTTTAACTGTTTAATTGTTACCAAAAGAAGATTATTTTAGTTGGTGTAACTTTTAATTAAAGAGATCTTTAAAATGTAACCTGTGTTTTATTGAAAATCCTGAGATTTCACGAGATTTGCAAAATCCGGCCACAATCCTGAGAAAAGTCGAAAATTCCTGTAATCTCAGGACAAATCCTGAGATATGGTAACCCTAGCCTTAGTTAACTTTTTATTTCTATTTGATAAAATACGTAGGTACTGAACTATTTAATCAGTACTATCAGTACTAATATTATAAATGCGAAAGTAACTGTCTGTCTGTCTGTCTGTCTGTCTGTTACGCTTTCACGGCGAAACTACTGGACCGATTTGAATGAAATTTGGTATGGAGATAGTTTGAGACCCGGGAAAAAACATAGGATAGTTTTTATCCGACTGCGCTTAAAGAGATTAATGTTTTCGCGCGATAACCGACATACGCGCGGGCGGAGCCGCGCCCGGAAAGCTAGTAATAAATAAAAAAGCTGATAAGTACTTACCTATAAATAAACTACATAAATAATACTTACCTACCAATGACTAGGTAAACTGTAGGTATTTATAACGCCTTTTTTTGCTGATAGGTAAGCCTTTCACCACAATCTTACTTGATTGTAAGTGTTGATGTGATCGAAGGTGTTAACAAGGCTTAACCTAGAATTACTGGCTCTCAAGGACAGCTGCCGGAACACACCGTCAGGTGCTTGTCAACAGATTTACTACTTGAGGGTGGTCGCTAACCAGGCGGGCGTTCGCAAAATGCCCTTCTACCATGCGGTGAAGCTCAAGCCCGTGGCGGGATTCAAACCATGTAGGTACCTGCTGCGCGGCCATCCATAGCCAATGCTACTGAGCCAACACTGCTTCACTACTTGCAGAAGAAATAGGTACTGCATCTCCATAGCGAGTTTCGGCGGTTCAACTTCTCTTTATGAATAGTTAATAATTGAAGGTGTTCATATTTATTCGAAAATGGGCATACAATTCATTAGTGTAAATACGTAGGTATCTCGTACTTATCTCTTCTTATTTTATTCCCTACAACGTACGTAAATTGGGTGAACCCAAAATGTGTAATTTTATGTCTCCAATAATTAACAATTTAAAATACGGAGAGAGAGCACCGCTTCCCAAAATTCACGATGGTAAATGCAAAGTATACTGAACTTTATAATTATTAGTCCTACAAAAAGGATTCAAACGGGAAACGATAGATCTAATTAATTACTATATCCAGATGCGAGTTTTTTTATAATAAACTATATTTATAAATGAGTTTACGCACCATCTATGGCAAAAATATAAATCAATATAATGAACGTAGTTTACAGAAACATATTTTTGTTATTTTAACCGACCAAAAAAGGAGGAGGTTCTCAATTCGAGTGTATATTTCTTTTTAGTATTGTTATACTTTCAAAATCGGTTAAGCCGTTTTTGAGTTACACTCCAATATCAAAAAACATTTTCCTTGATGATATAGTCGTTGACAAAGAAAGACAATCGATCCCTTATTTTGGGAAACGGTGCTGTCTCCTTAGTACCTACGTATTTAATCAAATAGAACTAAAAAGTTAACTAAGGCCCGGTTTTTAATCATCGGATAGGTACCTATACATTTATACCTATACTAGTTACTATTACTATCAATAATTAATGTATTATTATATAATGTGTATATACCTAATATACACACACATGACACAACGAATAAGTACCTAAATGCGTATTAAGTACATAAAAGATGTTGGTGGTCTATTAAAAAGTTTATATTTTAACCGACTTCAACAAAAGAGGAGATACTCAATTCGAATGTTTTTTTTTGTTTGTTACTTACCTCATTACTTTCGATTCGACTTGGTGAACCAATTTTGATGATTCTTTTTGTATTTGAAAGCTGGTGCACGGTGCACCCCGTGTGGTCCCATTTAAATTTCATCAAATCGGTCAAGCCGTTTTTGAGTTACATTCCAATAACTGAAAAGTGTTTTCGTATATTGATGATATGGTCATTGACAGTGAATGAAAACCGATCCCGTAAGTAACAAGAGTCACTAAAGAGGGTAAAAAAAATTCAAACAAAAAATGGAACCGAATTCAATACTTTAAAGTGTGAAATAACTAGTCGAAGTCGGTACCATGCGCACAATAATGTGATAATAGGTATTTTTGAACTACCATGGTACCGACTTCAACAAGTTATTACACACTTTTGGGTGTTGACGACCTCAACACCCAAAAGTGTGAAATTCCATTTTCTGTTTAATTATTTTTTTAATAATCTTTTTTTGTAGAAATAGTTTGAAATTACCCGGTGGGGTTGCCGTATTAGAATGTCAACCCCCCATTTATTCCCGTGGGTGTCGTAAATGGCGATTATGGAAATGGTACCAGAAGTTGCAGCGCCTTCTGAAGAACTGAAAATGTACTATGCGAAGGCCTTGTACAACAGTGGACGTTTCGGTTCATATCACATCAACCGAAACGTTGCAATATACCTAAAACTACAAAGTGGCATCGGCCGACTTTCAGTCGCGCGCGCGGTCGCGGGCGCGCCGCCTCCACGCCGCGCGCCGCGCCGCGCGCTCGCCGCCCGCGCGCCGCGGGTCTTGCGGCGCGCGCGCGGCGTCGTGGGAACAGTACTCGCGGCGCAGGCGCGGCGCGCTGCGCGGCCGCGCCGCGCACACGCCGCCCTCGCGCCGCGGGGCTTGCGGCGCGCGCGCGGCGTCGTCTGAACAGAGCCTTAGGTTTTCGCGATTGTTACACATAGTAATTAAACAACTTTAAACGGTTTAAATCGCGTATATTTGTCATTATTTTTGTCCCACGATCACTGCAAAGTGTTTGAAACGTCGGGACAAAAATAATGACAAATATACGCGATTTAAACCGTTTAAAGTTGTTTAATTACTATGTGTAACAATCGCGAAAACCTAAGACAACATTATTGTATTACGAATGACTTTTAAAATATCCTCTTTACATGAGTCTTTAAGTCTAGAGTGAATACGTATCTTCTGGGCAACCATTCTACATCTTCGGCCGCATCATTACTTCCCATCCGCTGAGATAGCGGCCAAATGCCTGTCTATATTTAATAAAAAAAAAGAAGATAATCAGTTGTCAATTAAAATACTGTATACGGTATGCCTTTATTGACAAAATACTACGAACTATATACAATACTACAACTACTACAACGAAATCATTTAGACAGCCTACAAGTCATTGCAGACTCACAGGCTATCCAAATGCTCAAACCCCCTACCAGTAGGCAGCGTGCCCAACATGCTGGCAGCATTGTCCCGTTGAATCGCAATGCGTATTCGTTGAATCAAATATATACCAGCGGATGCCGTTTCTCCCATTTTTTTTTAAGTTCAATGTGCGCTACAAATAATATTAGGTAAATCCAGTTACCTAAGTTCTTCCATTATAAACAATGCAACTCTACCTGATTAACCAGCAGTTCTGGTATTCACAAAGTCATATCCGATCAAACGTCGTCACATTTCCTGCTCTAATCCCATAACAATTAGGTTTAAATTTCCATAAAAACGTCGAAGATACCTGTCATGTAGGACTGTGAAAGATTAACTGATAACGTCTAGATATCTATAACTAATCTGTCTGTAATGATACTTGAAAGGCACTCCTGCGCAGGCGTTATCGATGTAATTGAATGTTGAGTTTTATTCTTCAGCTCGTAAAAAGTGTAATCTAACGCGGTCACAGAAAAAAAGGATCAGAAAGGTCACTCCGCAAAGCCATTCCAATAAATGAGGTAACAGTTCTGAGGAACTGTTCGATTTACTACCTGCAGCTCAATTTCGCCATCGGACTTCCCGACAAAGCATGATGTTTCATCAATTTCAAGTCGTCGTCTGGAAGTCCGCAACCTTACGATTTTCACGGCATTTTCTACCTCGCACTGCCACATAGAACCGGCTGCCAGGTGAAGTATCTCCGAATAGATACGACTTAGAAGCCTTCAAGAAGAGAGCATATTCCCACCTTAAAGGCCGAACGCATCCTCGAGACCTCTGGTGTTGCGGATGTTTGTGGGCGACGGTGATCACTTACCACCAGGTGAGCCGTCTGCTCGTTTGCCCTCCAATCCCATAAAAATAAATATTAAGCTACGAAGCAATAAGTGAACTTCAGCTCGTAAAGCACGGAGTACCTAATATTTATATTCACCTACAAGGCGTCTACCTTCCATCGCATAGCCACGCATTGCTTTTTTTTATATACTTGATAGGTTAGCCTTTGGCCACTATCTCACCTGATGGTAAGTGATGATGTGGTCGAAGATGTTGTTCAGGCTAACCTAGAATTACCGGCTCTCAAGGACAGCTGCCGGAAGACACAGTTAGGTGCTTGGCGACAGATTTTCCACTTGAGGGTTATAGCTAGCCAGGCGGGCATTAATTTAAATTAATTATGACGACCATCCTAAGACAACAACCGGGACCGACGGCTTAACGTGCCCTCCGAAGCACGGAAGCGCTCAGTAGTAATGTCACAAGCGGTCACCCATCCAAGTCATGACCGCGGCGGACGTTGCTTAACTTTGCTGATCGGTTCAGAATGGCTAATCAAACTTCGCTACGAGCGCTTCAAAATGCTCTTGTATCTCTTCTAACGCGTAGAATAAACTCGTCCGGACGGTTATGACCGATGAACCTGTGCTTTGTACCTACAGTGCGGAGTGAGCCAGGTCTAACGCGGTATTAGCACTTCCATTGGACACGCTCGATTATTCAGGTTGGTATCTATGTTACGGTTTTCCTTATGTTCTAGTTCAGTTTCTCGGGATAGTCACTTTCCTTTTTTTTTTCTTTTTTTCATCATATTTATTTAGGGACATTTTACAATTGCATGCCAGTCCCATCGTAACCTTAACGCTATTAAGCAAAATATTTACTTATATGCCCTCAAATAACTTGAACAATAGCTTTACAGTTTCAGGTACAAGTTCCGCTAAAATATAAGACTCCAAAAATTTGCCTTTTCTTTTCTCCCCTATTTTATCTCTCGTGCCATGGCCCAGCCTCGTATTGTTTATGAAAAACTATTCATTATATAAATAGTTCTTAACAACCTGTTAACGTCCCAAATCATTATCCCAAATCTAAAATAAATATTAATATATCGACTTATTACATTTATAATTAGTTAAATAAAGTACGCAGCAATGGAGCCAGTTACCTTTTTGTGCCCATTGCAGTGGAGACCATGGGTTCGTGGGGTACAGAGGCCAAAAAGTTAGTTTGTGAGATTGGGCGCAGGTTAAGGGATAAAACTGGTGACTCCCGCTCCAGCTCGTTCCTGGTGCAGAGGATGGCCATTGCCATTCAGCGCGGAAACGCTGCAAGTGTTATGGGCACCTTTGCACCGGGAGAGATCAGGAGTGGGTTATTTGATTAGGTTAGTTTTAAGTTTGACTTAATTATTATTAATTATATTTATTTGATTATATAATAGCAAATGTTATAATTAGTATTTGTTAAATTACTATCATACTAACATCACAGAACTGGAGACGGATTACGGACAACATAAGACAACAACGCTCGTTCTATCTTGTTTTGATAATTATCGATAATCTCCGCTACGATCAAGTTTCCCAAGGAAATATTTTCCATGATACACCAGTGTTTTTGAATAGGTAGGTTTAAAATAAAAACGTGCGTAGAACCGAATTTAACAGATCATGACAATTGGATTTTATACAGCTTAATATTTTCCCCGGAATATTCCAAACTGCATCGCCGGCACATATGCAATGTTGGGTGAATTTTCCATCTCGCGGAATTTTCCGTAGCGCTACAAATTGCATATATATCCGATAGAAAACTGTGTACATCAAAATATTCTGAACGAAATATTGATAACGTTAAAATCGAGTGAACGACACAAAATAGCAGGCACGTCGCGCGTCGTCGGTGAAATTTCGTTGAACCGTCGAAACGTAATTTCGGAATTCGGAAAAACTAAAAAGAATGACGAAAATTCCGAAGGCCCCGATTTTCCATCCATTGTCGTTTTTGTTTTTTTTTTCATCTTATTTAGCGCTTTGTCGGCGCGCCCTTTGAAGTCAGCCCCCTCCCCTGCGAGGGGGTGTTACAAATTGCGTCACGGTTGTATTCTCAGCGTAAACACAATTCTAGTACTATTTGTTCGTTAGAGCTGCCGACTTAACGAGTTTCGCTCGATTGATCGGGAAAAATTGCGATTTTACCCGGGAAAAGAGAATGGCATTTTATTTTCCTCGAATTACTTAATGAAATAAATTTTTTTTTTAATTTGACGGTATAGGAATCAAACTGATATATTTGTAAATCATTACCAATTTACTTAAAAATTTACTCCATCTTAACATTGGCTGGGTATTTTTCTAGTGGATATTTAAGTCAAAATCTTAAAAATCTGCCAAAGTTTTAATAAAATTAAAATTTTCATAGTTTTTGGTTTTGAAACGAATTCCAAAACCACGCATTAGGTTTTAATTGTTCATCATACTATCTACTGAAAACCAATTGCAAAAAGTAGTTGCCAACAGTCCATAATCTCTATGAACTGATATAATAGGAGCTATTGCCTTTATACCAACACTGCAAACGAAAACTTAGACTACTTGTGGGTGTCATAGGAGGCGACTAAAGGTAAAATACCAAAATTGGGCAGCAGCGTCTTCTGAGAAACTGATATCTTCAACTGCGATCCCCAAGACGTCCGTCAAGCGTGGGGATTATTGGAAACCCCCCCTCGATGGGGGAGGCTGTGTTCAGCAGTGGACTATCCGGCTGATACAGTACAGTACAGTAGTTAGTAACCTCAAACAGCAAAACGGAACCTCACATTTTTTATAGTATACTGTAGATATTCTACAGTATCATACCAATGTAATCAGAAAAGGGATGTAAGAACAAAGTTTATGAATAAGACCGAAGATAAGGTCAAAAATAATATCTTAATAAGTTTCATTACAAGATCTTTAAACATCTAAGACTAGATAATAGGTACTTAGAGAATTTCGGTGTTAAATATATTATTTTTATAATGACAAAAATTTAGACCATTATCATGAGGATGCGATCATTTACGAAAAAATTAACAGAAAAATATTTTTCTAAAAGAATAATGTCTCTCTTTGAACCCGTTCCGTTTATTTACGACAGTACAAATAAGCATTATGGAAGCCATAATGTTTTCATAAAAGAATTAAAAGCAGTAAATCATTGTTTCCCCGCCCACATGGAACACTTTGTAAAAATGAGATTATTAAAATGGACGAAAATAAACTATCCACTAGCCATTGCCAAATGGTGTCGCTTCTAAATAAATCACTATATTTATCCAAATAGTTTACGTGACATAGGGCTGTTATGTTTATGCAAGCAGATTGCGCTAATTTCAACATCACCACTTACCATTAGATGAGATGAGGTCAAAGGCAAGGAATTAAAAAATAAATTCATAATATTTCCAAATTTTTAGGGTTTGCCTCATGATAAGGGTAAAAACGGGACACTAAGAGTACTAAGACTCCACTGTCAGTCTGTTATCATGAGATACAATCTGTCGCCAGGCAATAAGCACCTTGATTGCTAGACAGTTGAAATTTTCACAGATCATGTATTTCTGTTGCCGCTATATCAATTAATACTAAAAAAATGGCCAAGTGCGAGTCGAACTCGGGCACGAAGGGTCCCGTAGAGGGGTACGGAACCCTTCGTGCGCGAGTTATGCTAAGCGAAACTATAGAAACTTTACCGATGGAGAAAGATAACTTCCTAACCAGCTACCCGTTAACCCGCAACCGGGAATAAACTACTGGTGAATTCCCAATTATGCTATGGAAGCGGGTGCTGGAATTTTTTCAATCCTTTTTAAATGGACGTTCTTCCGACGGTGGTGACATCTACTCAAATAATATGAACAGCTTAGGGTGATAGGTTGATACTTGAACAACTTTAAACACCAATATGACAACGTCGTTTTTAAATTGACTTATATTATTTAAGAAAAAAAAAACAAGGAAAACATCTGTTTCTTAGCTCCTGACACTGTGTGTCGACACTGTGAGTGTTTTTGGTTTACAGGTTATATATTATTAAACACAGTTTTCACTCTCATCACTAACAAAAAGTTGAGAAAGGGGCGTAGTGTATAAGCCCGTCAGCAACAAAAAAAGCAATAGGTATAATGAAATTAGATGTTCTTTACGCGATTAAGTTCTATATTCCACACACGCGGACAAGTTGTCATCGCGATTCGCAAAATAATCGGCCGATTCATAAACGATCTGTGCAGCAGAATGCTCGTAAATTGAGCGTGTGAGTTACCTACGCTTTGAACGCGGCGTCTGATTTTTATTGGTTTATTGAGATGTTTATTTTGCTGCGAGTGGGGGAGGAAGCTGTTGAAATCATGAGACGATACTTTTTTACATTTCCACGTGAAATCTGTAATGTAATATTACAGATGTGATTTCAGAGGCAAGATTATGTCAAGAATTAATTGGGTCGCAGTTTGTTCTAGGTTATATTAATCATCTGTTGAGTTGTAGATAGAAGATATAATACTTAAGATATGTCTGTTTTACTTTCATTATTAGTTTTCCGAAAAACTCTTATTTAAAAGTGAGTAAAAACATATCGAAAGTAGGTTAGGTTTAGGTTAGGCAAGCTGAAGAGAAAGAGTCTTTAAAAATCAGGAAACCCTTTTTCCATACCATCGTAGATCCAGACCCACAGTAACGATGACATACGACTACTTAGAAAAAAAAAGAATAGCATACTTTTACAAAAAGGATGTGCTGCTGATTAATTATCTATCATATTTACCATGAAAAAGGCCGATATCGTCCTCGACCAAACAAATAGTCCTAAGTATCATTACTTATATTTTATACGTAATACTTTCTGCCTTTTAAACAGTTCTATATCATTGATTAGATAATAGTTACCAAAAAACAGCGACTTGGCAGACAAGTCAGTTTTTCACCAAACTGAGGTTTTCGGTCTGACAATGGACATTCTTGGTAAGTATTTTTACGACAGTGTGTAGCGTATCTAACATAAATCCACAGAGTAGTTGTTCAAAGCAAATTTTTAAATATGCATAAAAACGTCAAAGTAGAAAATTGATGACAGTATGCGTTGCCGCGGAATCCGCCCCGACGAGTGAAATACACAGAAATGATGCCCGGACTATTTGTATAAATAAAAAGTGTAGACAGTGGACATCCTAAAGTAGTTCCAATTAATATGTAAAGATAGAAGTGAAAATAAAAGAGCCACAATAAATTCTGAGAACGTTCGTGGAACGATTTTATTTGGTATATTGTTTACTTTGATAATTGGAGTGATCCAGATTTTTGTTGAAGTCTGGATTGAAATGAGGTTTGGTATGTTTTACGATGCATCGGATATACTTAGTACATTCTTAGGAATGTCGAGACCACTACCTACAAATAAGGCAAATAATGAGATTTATGTAATATCAACTACATATCAACGAACGTATCCAACCGTAACCAAAGGTATTTTACGGATATTAATATTAAGTGACAGAGGTAATTTAGATATTGTATATATAATTTTAACTATAACACTTTTATCAACAGAGAAGTGAAGAAAGGTTCTTGAAGTGCAATTGATATAGGTAAAGCTTATAACACCATCATCACCAGTAGTAGCAGCGCTGAAGTTAGAAGCAGAAGATATATGTGATTCTTAACATCACATGACAGTTTTTACTGAAATATCACATGATCATAACTGATAAGTGAGGCAATAAATAAAAAACAAATTACAATTTCAAAACGATTTATAAATTAAAATACCAATTCCATAAATGTGACAAAAATAACGAATGACAACGACTTCGAGAAAACCTACAATCGTAACTCAAAAATCATAACTGAATGCCCTGACATTATCCGTATAGTTTTCTAGATTTATGACCATTACAATTCACAAATAGACCAATTTGTCCTAGATTCGAACAAAGTTGAAAGTTATTCTGACATCGTCGCGTTCGCCGGACTATATTACGACCTCTTAGTTTTATAGGAGGTTGTAAAAAGCAAGACGTGTTACTTTTTTAAAGTAGTTTGGTAGATACTTGATTCATGCTTGGTGAGGGTCAATGACGATTAAATTATTTGATTGTTCGTATCGATTCCTTCTTACGAAAACATGCTATAGTTACACTTCCTATTTTTCGCCTATAAGATTTACAGATATTTATTTTTATTGTGGATGTAAATATGCTAAATAGTTCCTATATAAGTTCAAATTTAACACATGGACACAGGCAAACGAATTACAATAAAAAATTATGCAAAATTAAAAGAGATTCCTTATATGTCTTGTTGTCTCGTACTGTCCGTGCAGTTTTAATCGCTTCCTCTTATTTCTTTCTCGTTCGTCACAGTTGGGTTATATTTTCAGACACAAAGATTTTTCCATCGGTGACGAGAGTTTGACGGAGACCTAAACTTTGAAGTGCATGAAAGGAATTGAAACTAAGGTTAAAAGTACGAACGAAACTTTCTGATAGCTTCCGTTTTGCGTTTTGCGGTGTTATGAACTTGTATTAATAGCTATATAATAGACATAAGGAAGCAAATACTAGTTCAAGAGCCTTCTTTCACTTATTATTTATAACTAAAGCTTACTGTATTAGCCAGTTTGTCCACTACTGAACACAGCCTCCCCCATTAAGGGGAGATTTGCTATATTTGATAATTCCCACGCTTGGCAGGCGTCTCAGGGGCAGTTTAAGATATCAGTTCCTCAGAAGGCTGCTGCCCCCTTTCCGGTATTTTACCTTTAGTCTGACGACACCAATTGGTAGCAATGTGGGGGGGACGGGACATTCCAGCCCGGCACCCCACGAACGAAACTAAACCTTGCTTGGTATAAATGCCAAATAATTGCGTTTTTATTTTCTGCTCTTTACAACTCTACAAAATATGAATTCCGATTTTTTTTATTTAATCTTGGTGCATATTGAAGCACATAATAACAAGCATTCCAGTAAAATCGAACTACATCACTAAATAAGCATTCATAAAAATAACTATACAATATAACAAAACAATTAACACATAATTGTATCTGAGATCGTAAACTCTACACAGTAAGATTTCACGTCTCCAAAATATCAAGGTGTTCCCCAAGGGCATGTACTCGGCCCATTTTTATTCCAGTTCGATAATGAGGAAAAACTTCAGTTCCGTGTTTTTTTCGTCGAATCACCGTTTAATATACTAATTGGTCATTATACTTCGACATAACGATCCAATTAGTTGCAATCAATGCTTGATACTATTAACGTGAGTGCATAGATATACTATCATAGTTTATTACACTATATGACAGTGTGTATAGAAGAATTTATGGCATTTGGAGTTAGAGATTGGACTGGTTAAATGAAAGAAATTTAATTGTTTTTTTTATTTTGGTTATTATTTTAATAAGAGTATTATTGTCTTATAATGGATCGAATAATTAAAAGTTTTACCGGGAGGGTACATAAAAATGTTATTATATATATGGCTGCAAGTGTTGACATTACTGGACCGTGGGATTATGTTACAACATAACAACATGTAACAGTACTGTTAAAGTAAGTGATTAAAATTTATTTCAAAGAAAAGTTTTAGAGTAGTTGATTGGCTGGGTATGGGGCATGTCATTAAAAACTATACTATCACAAACTACAGGAGTGAAATTTTAAATGAATATAATCGGAAGAAGTGGCAAATGAACGGTGTAAGAAGGCCAAAGAAGGTATCCATGAAATCCATAAAGACGTAGTTGTAAATAAAGATATGAGGACGGATGACAAAAGACAAACAGAATTTAGTGAAACGCACGTGGCGGAGCTTGTATAGGATTTCTTAAGGGGGCGATGCAGACCGATTAGCAGCATGAAAATCAAACTAAATATAAATTAAACAAAGTCTAATCTCAAGGCGCGCTGCGCGTGGCAGCAACGACCATTTGCGCGTGGCGCAAAAATCAGAGATAATAATACTTATCACATGTAAGTTGTTGTCAGATTTTAAAATTTTCAACCCGGATTTGTTAACGATATAATTGGTCACAGATCAGCGCAATAAAAATTCACTATAATTCAGAAGTTTCAAAATATAATTTGAAAAAATTAGCTGTTTTTAAATAATTTTTACCTATTAATCAAGTCACAAAGTTTAAGCGGATTTGTTGAAAAAAATATCGTATATTTTCGGAATCCAAACAATGGCCTCAAGTGGAGTGACCAAAATAAGGAAATCGCCACTTTAACCGATCAAAAAGGCCAAAGTCCGTTGCGGTCATAACTGGGATGGGTGACCGCTGTGAGCACGCCACGTACTTCAGAGGGCACGTTAAGCCCCCGGAACAGTTATTGTCGTAGGACAGCAGTCATAACAGCATGCTGGTAGGCTTGGCTAGCTACCATTAAGTAGAAAATCTGTCACCAAGAACCTAACGGTGGGTTGCGGCAGCTGTCTTTGAGAGCCAATAATTCTAGGGTAGCCTGAACAACATCTTCGAGCACATCATGTTTACTTAACATCAGTAAGATAGTGGTCAAAGGCTAGCCTATCAGCCATAAAAAAGCTGTGGAGGTTTCAAAAGGCTGTATCTTTTCATAGATTTCCAAAAAAGGGGAAGATTCTCAATTCCTCGGTATGTTTTTTGTATGTTGTTTTTAGATGAATTATTAGAGTGAAAGAAGAACAATATGTGTTCTTCTTTCATGTGATCCCGACCCGTGATCAGAAAATTAATAAGAAATATATATAAAATATATCTAGATACTTCTTTATAATTTATTAATGATAATTTCCGAAAGAGTGGGATGTCAATGTCAGAAGAAATAGTACCTAAATCATATCACAAAAAAAATAGACAATGCCTCATAAAATGACTTCATAGCGCATTGTATACTTTGAAATTTATCACACAATACATTGATTTCTACACAGTACATTCTATTACCCCAAAAGTAGGCACTTGTTTGGTAACGAGTAACGACTAACGCCGTTATGATGGAGCAGGCTGGGCAGTCGGGCACACGTCAACGGCGGCATAAATCTGCTGGACCATTCTGTTGTACAAGTGTACAGAGCTAGGAACTGTCTAGAAAAGACATTTTAATACAGCATGTAGCATTTTTAAACTGATCCGGCTCGAAACTCTTTCAGCAATGCTAAATTGGTAGGGGCTCTGGGATCCTAAGTTACTACTTGATGCAGGCTAACCTTGAATTACTGGCTCTTAAGGACATCTGCCGGAACACACCTTTATGTGCTTAGCGACAGATTTTCTACCTGACTTTGGGTGGTAGCTAGCCAAGTGAACATTCGCAAAAAGCCCTTCAACTATGCAGTGAAGGTCAAGCCGGTGGTGGGAATCGAACCAGGGACCTGCGGCACGGCAATCCATAGCTATTACCGCTCGGCTATGATTGCTTTAAACACCAACAGTTCCGTTATGGATTTCGCGTTACATTCCCATTATATCAAGTGACATAATGTTGTCTTAGGTTTTCGCGATTGTTACACATAGTATAAACAACTTTAAACGGTTTAAATCGCGTATATTTTTTCACTATTTTATCTTATTTTATCCACTTTGCAGTGATCACTGCAAAGAAAAAAAAAATATACACGATTTAAACCGTTTAAAGTTGTTTAATTACTATCAAGTGACATATTAATAATTATTTTCCTTAATTTCCACCCCAATAGCTCACCCATACCGTATCTACGAAAACATAGGTCTGCGCCGCGTATTTCGGACTCCTTTGATCTCGCCGCCCGCTTTAATGAGCCGTCCATATAAACGTTACTAGCATTTACTAGTTAGAATTGTTCCCGTCCCGGCACAGATACGAATAACTATTTGTTGGCTTTTCCTGTAATGTGCTTTTGAATTGGAAAGTGTTTGTTTTCGCAACTGATTGTGGTGGTGAAACTCTTTTTAAGTTTTCGCAATTTGAAAATATGGCAGCAATAATTGAACCAGAAACAACGCAGAATTGTTTTTCTAAATATGCATACAAGCATTATCGCGTGCTAAGCTAAAATAATATTTTACAAATTATTGGAGCACAAAATTGTATTCTTTTTCCCGCACAGGGCATCAAAATTTTGCGCTCGAATAATTTGTAAAATATCAATTTGTTTCACTTTAAGAATTATCATTTAATCAATACAATTCACCTACCTATTTAAATCGCTATATTTTTAAGAGTTCAGAACCAAAATTAACATTAGTATCAGGTCGTATCATCGATGCATATTCACTTATTAAGTACCATACCGCAATGTCACTTGAACTCCACGAAACATTACAAATCATCAATATCAACTACGAAACCCTCCCTTAAATAGTCAAGTGGATGTCAAACCAAAACACATAAGGGATGCTATTAGTGAAATTACAGGCACATGAGACTTAACACTATGCATCTGTTATAGGCAGAGGTTAGTCCGCTTAACATTAGGTGGGCCTCAAGTTTGTTCCATCAAAATAAAATAAATAAAAAAATATCCTTCCCTCCTTTTGTAAAACTGTTGGTATTGTGACGGAACTAGCACGATGCCCATCTTGTCTTAAGCGGGAACCTCTGCCTACACTATTACATTTCGCCACAAGACGAACTGCACTGCGCCCATCACCATGTTATACATAATGTTGTTATAAACCTGTGTCTGTAATTTCGGTACCCACACCCTTAAAACTAGAACAGTGATGCAAACATTACTGCGTGTGTAATTTAACTATAACATCAATAATTTTGGGGGGTAGGTACTAAAACTTATTAAAGTTTTTAAAACATTTATATCATTTTAAATAAAATATTGGTCATCCTACAAAAGATATCAGTTATAAACTATTTTTACAGAATCCGTATCCGTAAGTAAGGTAGAAAGGAACCTTTTTTATAATATAATATTAAAAAATAAATTCTAAAAACGCTATTTCAATGCTAATAAAAATATTCTTTTACGGGTTGTTGCGATGACTTATACTGAACTAGGTCCAATTCTAACTTCGTCGATTAGTTTACTTATACAAGCTTTGAGAAGTATTCCTTCGTAACCATTGGAAAATGTTAGGTAGGAAACTAAAAAGCAGCTTGGTAAGAAAGTACCTGTGGCCCAACTTTAGTTTTTTGTACAGCTTTTTGTGTTTAAAATATTTCAACTGAAACCACTGCAGCATAATAAAATATGAACAGGAAACTTGCGTCTCCACCTCACCGTATAAAAAATTCAAATCAGTTTTTCACGTCCATTTCTGTGATACACTACCAAAAATCCAAATAAAACTCAATAGTCAGAAACGAAACCCATAAAAATAGAAAAAAAATAATGCGCTGTACACTACGCTGGACCGTAACATTTCGGGAAAAAATACAGAAATGGAACGCGACTTTTCATTTTGTTGCGCGGTAAAAGCGAACAATGGCGGGAAAATTGCGCGTCACTCTGCCGTTCCAATTTGTCAAACGGCAGTCGCAAGATGGCGTCGGCGGAAACATTGCGACATGGCGGCTTCCGGCGCGTGTTTAATTAAAAATGCGTCTCACTTGATGTTTGCAACACGTTCTGTGCGGACGTGCGCTCCGCCATACGCTTTCAATAAATCGACCTACAAAATATCCTACATGTTTTAGACTAATCTTTTATCTGTCATATTTCTCAATAAAACCTCAAATATTTGGAGAAGAGGCCACACTGAGCCTGTAATGGTCCTGAAATACCGGACGCGCCGGAAATGAGGGTTCCGTAATGGCGGCTCTTGACGGAAGTCCAAGCTCGGGTCAATTTCGCAAAAGCCAACTTTCAACCCAACTTAGCAAATATCGAAGAAAAGAGGGTAGGAAGGCATTTATTTCTTTGCAGTTTGCAAAGTCTTATTACCAAAGCTGGAAGGTCTAATACTCAGTTGCAAATGTAAAGTGTAAGTATTGGAAATAGGCGACAGGGCGTAATATTGGTTTCGTACATTATTAATGCAGAAACAAGAGTAAGATATTTGATAAGGCTACTAAAGGAGCCGAAAACAAACGATATTTAGGTTGCCGCTTAACAGTTGAATGTCTCAACTATAGTCAAAAATTATACTGTCGAATCTCACACTTCTCTAAAAGGTTTCCAGATTTCAATGAATAAAGGTTATCTTATTATCAAATCTACATACTGCACGTATTGACAATAAAATGTAAAATACTCTCATTGGCATACATATTTTATTTCTTTTTTATTTTCTTTGAATTTTTAACTCATGTAAATTAGTTTACCAATACACATGATTAAATTGCGTACGATACATTACTAATATAATAAATTTATTTCCCATATTCACTAATCAAGTACCATACCGAAATGTCACTTGACCTCCACAAAACATTACAAATCATTAATATCAACTACTAAACCCTCCCTTACAATAGCCAAGTGGATGTCATACCAAAACACAACTAATAAATCAAAAACGTAACAAGTCACAATAGTAAATACGAACTTACGTCGCTTTTCAGTTGGATTCTTCACAAACAACCAATGGAATATAGACGTAACTCTCACTATGAAAAGGTAATACTTACGCCATTTTCTAATTGGTGGTGCTAGACGAGTGACCAGGATAAGAAAGTAATAAGTGAAATTATAGTAGGTAGCTTGCGTCGTTTTGGAATTAGAAGCATGGAATGGGCACGACGCGAAATAATAGAAACTACCCTTGTGCGATCCCGGTCGCATTGAAAAACAAGTGGGTATACACAATAGGGATCGAACAGACCCTTGCGTATCCACTCGATTCAGGGTTGCCGTGATGGGAATTTTTAATTTTGTTGGTTGGTGACTTTTAAAATGGAAATGTCGTTTTATTTTTTTTAGTGATGTAGGTGTTCTTTATATATCTACTGGCTTTGGGATTACGGCTGTAAGTTTTTTTGTGTTATGTATTAAAATTTGATCGTTCATTCGAATTTTCATAAAAGTCAATCATAATTTTGTTACCCGATGGTAACAAAATTTTAATGAACATCGTTAATCCTTTTCGCGAAAGTTTAAGAAAATCATAGTTATGGCAGTTGTTAATATACTTATTTAAATCAACAATATCAAAACAAATTTTAATAGAAGAATATTTTACATCTATTTTTATATTGAGCAAGCCTACTGCCATTTAATGCACACCATTTATATTTTGTATTGTACTGAAAATGTGTAATCAGAAGTACCTTATAATATTTGACATTTGAACAGGATAGCCATTTTGGTAATTTGAAAGTTTAAATAACTTTAGGGGTTACATACTGTCAAAACATTTTCTTTTTAGGCTAAGAAAGTATTGTTAATCTAACAGAAAATGATTCTATATAAGAAAATCATACAAAATTTAATTAGAAGCTTATCGCTAGCAACCCTATTTTTCCCCCTTCGGTAAGCAATGAGTGTATCAATCAGTAGTTGGATTTGTTTGAATTTGGTCTTATTAATTAAGTAAATAAAGTACAAGCGTTTCTCTAAACTATCACTATTTGTACAATGAGAATATTGTAACTATTTAGTAATCTGCGACTGGAAGGAGAGGGTCACTGGGAAAATATGTTTATATAGTTAATCGGTATTATGTTGTTTCATTGTTGCATTTATCTGATCATTCTTAGACTTCAAATCAATTCTGTGTTAAGATTCTTAAATAAGGAATGTTAATTTTCAAGCTTAATCAGCATCTTTAGAATTTTCAAGCTTAACCAGCATCTTTAGAATTTTCAAGCTTAAACAGCATCTTTAGAATTTTGAAGTTTAATCAGTATCTTTATAATTTTCAATCTTAATCAGCATCTTTAGAATTTAAAGCGTAACTATATACCTACTTGAAATTACAAGAAAAAGAAAAATTTAAACCAGGACCAGAAGTAGAAACGTGGCCTTCCATCCCTTGGGCTGGGACATGCTTTGCCAATTTGAGCTACCGTAGTTAAGTGAGTCATAGTTCGAATTTATACAATAGTTCTTATTATTTAAGACGAGGCTGCGGAAAAAATACTCTCATTCGACTAGTTTTTTTAACCAACTTAAATATGCAATCGACACGTTAACTTAAATATTTGATTTTCAAACCTTTTTCTATCCGTTGTTAAGACAGAAACACATTTGAAAGATATTTACTCGATAGTTTTAATTTTTTTAAATGAAGCCTTTTCTTTAAATTATTGGATTTTTCTTGGAAACTACGTCAGTTACATATCAATAATAAATACACATAGAAAGGAAATGTAGTTTATTATCCACTGTAAAAGTAAAATTTACCTAGAGTTATTAGTATTCTCATAATAAATTAAATTGTGTTTTAGACTTACGACCTTTAGTTCTGTGCAGGATTACGGTCAATCGGAAGATTCGATATTCAACCTTATTAGCTTAAGCTTACGAAATAAAATCAATGCGTAAGAGCTGTCCTTCAGTGCCGCGCTGTGCGCCGTTGGACGTGGACCTGTCGCTCGCGCGCTATCACCTGAGCAGTATAAATACGTATCTTGGTAGGTATATCAATCAATATGGGAAATAAAGATAACTAAAAAATAAAAAAAGGAAGCAGAAGAGTCGATACAAAGACTTTGCAAGAATTATGAGAGAGGCAAAAGCGTATAATATTTCAGTTTTTTTTTACCTATTGCACCTATGCAAATTTAATATTCGTTTGTGTTTATTCTATTCATGAAACATACTATCTCGACCGAACTAAGAGATTCTATACCAACTAGGTTTCCTATAGTACTGTAATGGAGCTGTAAAATAACTATATGTCGTACTAATCTAAGTATGATTAGTAGGGTACTATAATAATATCTGGTATATGTATAATTATGGTCTCACCTGATGGTAAGTGATGTGGTTGAAGGTGCCAAACAGGTGTAAACTAAAATTATCTGGCTCTAAAGTACAGCTGCCGTTCAACCGTAAATGGAGTTGAGTGTTGCTAAATAATAATAACACAAGCGTAGCAAATCAAAGCATTTGGTTTTGTGGGTAGGTATATCGCAATAAAACATCGAACATTCTTTATGTCCCTCAAGACTAGATGTAGATTTATATCAATGAAAGAATATTCAGAATCAGGCAAGTAGGTATATATCCAAGAGATTATCTACAAAGTCACCTGCATAGGTACTTTTAAATATACATTTTATCACTTAGACATGTACATATAAGTATCGATTTATACAAAAATAATAGAGTGGAATAAATAGATTGTGTAAATACTCGTATAATAAAAAAGACTGTGCTCAAAAATGCACCTTCTTTCTCAGGAAAAAAAATAATAAATCAGTCGAAGTCCGAGATCACTCGGAACAGGGAGAACTGTCGGAGTCGCCATCTCATATTATAAGTTTAGACTGTTCTTCCACTACACGAAAATAAGTGAGTAATTCATTGAACATAATACTTTAGTATTGCTAAATTTGCAAATTTTATTCACAGGAAATATCGTAAAGGAAATATTTTGTAAACTACCTATATTAGGCTAAAAATTATTATGACCTATCCATAGCAGAGCAGCAGGTAAAATTAAATAAAATAACGTATAAATGTATAAATACAATGAAATTTTCTTTTTTACACTGAAAAAAAAACTTTACATTATTATCGCCCTGCACTTGTCACACCTCTGTAGGATCGGTATAAACAATATATTTTTTCTGAGTACCTACACAAAAGACAATGCATTGACATAATTGTGCGGAGTAAGACTTAAATTTTATGGCCGGCCTCCTATCTGAAGCAATACTCCTTTGCGAATGCCATCGTTGATACGTATTATACTTGCCTTTACCCCCTTTTCGGTTATTAGGGTATTGGATAGATGGTAAAGAGCGATGTTGTACTCTTGACGTGCAAAAAATCTGACGTGCAAATTATCTGAATTTATGTATTTAAATTCATTTATTCATATTCCCAACACCCCCTTTCTGAAGGCCGAGCTTCAGCAGGGGCGGAGCAATTTGTATGGTGGCCGTGTTGAAATCGCCATTTTGGATTTTTGACAGGTGTCATTCGCCTGCTCTCCCGACATTTATCCTTACAAATTATATTACAAATTGTGCGAAATTGATTGTTGGACAAACAGAAATGTACAGTTGCTTTTCTGAAGGCTTCAGGTAACTGATTGTCTGTAAAATGTATTTTGCAGGTATATATATCAATCAAAAATCTGATTGATATTATCAAACTGAAGGCTAAATGCACATTTTGCATGGTGGTAGGGCACTTTGCGAATGCCCGCCTGGCTAGCTACCACCCTCAAGTAGAAAATCTGTCGCCAAGCACCTAACGGTGTGTTCCGGCAGCTGTCCTTGAGAGCCAGTAATTCTATATGAACTCCCTTCTGCCGGAGCTGGTCGATCCCCACCACCCTAAGAAAATACTGATCCGGGATCAAGAATATGCGGATACTTCTAGAAAAAGATAAAATCAAGAGGAGGCTGTCGAGGGTGACTTGCAACATCAAAGTGCAAATGCTTCAGTACTTCCTCCCGCCATAAAAAGAAGACTTGACTTAATGTTGTCTGAGGTTTTCGCGATTGTTACACATAGTAATTAAACAACATTTAACGGTTTAAATCGCGTATATTTATCATTATTTTTGTCCTGACGTTTCAAACACTTTGCAGTGATCGTGGTCACAGGGTGACGATCGGGGGGACTGCAAACTTGAAAAAAAACTTGACTTTCCGTTCCGATACTCGTTATTTCTCACGTACACTTTTGCATATCATTAATTCTGTATAATCATTAATACTGTATAAATTGAAAATAATATATTTTTTATTTCATAAATGAGTTTTTGTTAATTTATATACATCTTAACTTAATTTGTCTATAACCACTTACGAACAATCTAAGAATCCACTGTTTTTATTTAAATGTCTAATTTAGTCACCTGTTCCAGTGCCACTCACTCTCTCACTTATCTGCCATGTTGCATTAAAAGAAGCTTGTATAACATGTTGTCTACAATGTTTCTGCAGTTGTGTTATTTTTAAAAAACCCTAAGTTTAAGGCCATTACAATTGCGTATATAGACTCTTCTGCAAGTTTGGTAAAAAATCTTATCCTGCTGTTTAGAAGTGGCTAGATCTATATCTGGTTGGTCTATCTAATTTTTACCATAGTTGGTATCTAAAAGCAGAGTTGTAGTAAAATAACACCTTTCTGTTCACCAGTGTAACTGAAAAATAAAACGTAATAGGATGTATACGAACATATTTTCAACATTAGTAATTAATAGTTAAAAATTATATGATAGCAATAAAAAAACAACCTACTTTATATTATTATGGGAACGTGTACCGTAGCACAGTTATGAAAAACTATAATTCATATTTGTATGACGAGTCATGGTAAAATATATTGGCCACGACTAACATTTAATCAAATCAAATCCATTTATTTCAGGTCAATTGTACCCATATTCACCGAATATAATATAATGTTATGCTCATTCAATTTGATGGTATTTTACTTTATTCTAATGATGTGTAATCTGATTAATCGCATTCCAAGATACTGAGAACAATGTTGATTCATTCATAAATTATCGTCCACGCCAAGGGGTAATGAAATTTTTGTAGTAAGTTTAATCAGTAGAAATCACTTTCGTTACTACGGAGAATTTAAAAACACCCCCCATTTATCCAATATATATCGTGCCGTTTGGGCTGATATGTACCATCATCATATTCCGACCCTTGGTTTGGTGCAATATGTTTTCTTTATAAACACAGAGACTGCGACACAACAACATAGCAAAGAAAAAAAAGACTTGAAAACAATTTTTTTAATTAAAAAGTCAGGTAACTAACTTGTTGATATCGGTGCAATATGATCTCAATTTTGTGCTCATGTAACTGACTTAGACAGGTTATTTGATATACTGATGACTACAGACTTTACTAGAGAGATTATTATTCACATATTATTTATAGGTTTTATCACTATTTAACAATAACTTTCATCTATATTCATAGTTGCCACTTATATTCGTTGCTAGAAGCACTGCGATCGTCAAGGCATTTTGGTAAATTACTTTTTAGTAAGTTTGACTGTAACTGGCAAACCGTTTGACCGATGTTGATGAAATTAAAATGAAACCAATTAAGAGTTAAACTGTACTAGCAAATAAATAATCTGCAAGATTGTAAGGTTCAGTAAAAAAGTTATGTGTGGTCAAACATAAAATAAAAAATAGACAAGTCAATTTAAGAACCCTCTTTCTTTTGGGAAGTCAGTTAAATATGAATAATATATATACCAATACATTCATACATAATAATATATACCAATAAAGTCGAGCAGACATGATCATATTGTAAAAAGTAAAACTTTTGGCTTTAGTTTTATAAGCTACTGTCGACCGTAAGAATAATTTTGGAAAGTAAATCAAATAATCAATTTCTTACTCAGAAATATTAGTAATGTTGATAAAAATACAAACGTGACATCAATTTCAGTATATACAAAGTTACTTTATGTATCGAAATGCATCACGTGAATAAGATTATAAAAAAAGTTGAAATCGTCTCAATGGTATCTGTGTTCGCGAATCTAATTTCAAGTACACAAATATTTTTATAAGCGAGACGCGTGCGCCGCTGCACATCGCGTCGTTCGGTGCAGCGGGGATCGTTGCGCCGCATGGGCGGAGCTAGCGTGGGAATTATTTTTGACTGCCCGGACTTAACCGTGCTCCAGTAAAAACGAGTCGTCCCGCTTCTGGTTAAAAGTTTCCTTTCCTTGTAATATTGCAAGCTTATTCACTTAGCAGGTGTGCAAATATTGCAATGTAAATCAACAATGTAATTCAAATATTACAATGTAAATCAACAATGTAATTCAAATATTACAATGTAAATTTAGAATTAAATTCAAATATTACAATGTAAGAACTTGAAGTATTGGTTATTTATAGAAACCATTGATCACAGATTTGAAAATTGCTTTTATGGTATAAAACCTAATAAGATGAAAATAGTAAACGAAATCTATCATTACTTATGTTAGATTCGCAGATTGCCCAGGCAGGTATATGGATAGCAGAGTTCTTCTGCTCTGGACAATTGCTTGAAGGAATTCTAACTGCCCTCGGTACGTGGGGCTAAATTAACTAAAGCAAAAACTTACAATCAAGTTTGAAATAAGGTGGACGTCGCTGCTCGTGATGGGATGATTTACGCCTGTCGGGATTGTACACATAAATATAATCGGCCGATTTTATTTCAGTGCTACTTATCGATCAGGCGAGACGTTGAATCCCTGGTGTCCCGTCGTCGTCAGCAGCCACGTTGCTAGCCCTCACTTCACAAACGGCTCTCAAGCCACACGAATTAAAGTTCAACAAATATCGATTCACGTATTCACTTAATATGTGCACAGTTATTATTTAAACTACAATAATCAAAACCAAACAATAAATCGGCAGCGCGCCCGTCAGCCGGCCTTTTCAACAACAAAATTTTCAATAAAAAAAAAGCACGCGGCGATTTTTTCTCTACCAAGGTTAAAACGTCAAGTGTCAAAAACGTCAAACAAAAGGGTGTTACCATAACGTCAGAAGTTGCGTTCGGAACATCTACCCGCCACGGACCGGGATACCGGTCCGCTAATCTATTGGCAATCGTGCCAAAGTTGCCACCGCTCTCTTCAGTACCGAACCGTCCACCAAGACCTCAGCAAATCGGGGTACACCATCACTACCGGACACAAGATTGAGGATACGCCCCCTACGCCACATGAGTGACGGAAGGTTAGGATCCTTAATCAAAACGAGGTCTCCAATTTTGGGTGGATCGGTTTTGTCAGTCCACTTGACGCGTTGCTGGAGAATGTGCAAATATTCTAGGTTCCAGCGTTTCCAAAAGCTCTGAGTCAATTGGCGAACCAATTCAAACCGCGAGAGACGATTAGGTCTCACATCAACATAAGGGTACTCAGGCAAAGCAACAAGTGGCTGACCAATCAAAAAATGGCCCGGCGTAAGGGCTTCAAAGTCATTAGGGTCTGAAGAGATCGGGCACAACGGTCTAGAGTTTAACATAGCTTCAATCTTACAAAACAAGGTCGCTAGTTCTTCAAACGTGAGAATAGTATCTCCAATAACTCGTCGCAAGTGTGTTTTGGCAGATTTTACAGCAGCTTCAAATATACCACCCCAATGGGGACAAATTGGGGGAGAAAACAACCAAGTTATGCCCCGTTGAGAGAGTTTACATCCAATTTCAATATGCTTATCCGCAAGGAAGGCGTTAACGTCGTTTAAATAGTGGTTCGTACCCTTAAAATTAGTGCCGCAATCTGACCGAATTATAGAAGGCAGTCCGCGTCGTGAAACAAATCTGTCTAGCGTGGCCACAAAAGCCTCCGTTGTGAGCGAGGATACCACCTCCAGATGGACTGACTTGGTCGCGAGGCAAACCAGGACGCACAAATACGCTTTGACCGTTTTACTGCTGCGAAGAGTTGACGTTTTGATCAAAAAGGGACCCGCAAAGTCCGTACCAACTCCTGCAAACGTCCTAGTTTCGGTGACACGATCTGCAGGTAAGTCTCCCATCAAGGGCTGCACGGGAGCGGCTCTGAGCCGATAACAAGGCATGCAGCGGAAGACTATACTGCGAATCGTTCTTCGGGCCGACAAAATCCAAAATTCTCGCTGCAAGATGGCCAACAGGGCATTACAGCCGGCGTGCGAGTTTTTGATGTGACGATCTGTCACCAACAATTTAACCAAATGGCCTTCCTTCGGCAACAAGAGGGGGTGGCGAGCCCCGTAGGGGAGGTTGGCGTTGCGAAGACGCCCTCCAACACGCAAAAGGCCCGAACTGTCCAAAAAGAGGCTCAGTTTGCTGATAGCTCCCGTCAATTTAGATTTCGCCCGTTTCAAAGTGTCAATTTCCTTTTCGAAGTGCACCGATTGCACAGAACGAACCCAAAAAAGTAAGGCTTCCTGCCTCTCATCAGGTGAGACAATCGGTGATGAACGTTTCTGAGTTGGGTGCCTACAATTATACGCGAAGCGCTTAATCCAAGCGGTGACACCAATCAACTTGTCAAGTGAGCTGTAACGGTTCAACAAGAAATCCGGGTCAAAGGGAACTTCTTCCTTCTCAACTGCGAGCATACGTAAGCCCGGCAAGGAAGAAGTGTCCAAAGCTGGTGTCCGAGGCCAATCTACCTCAGGACGAGTCAACCATGGCGGTCCCCACCATAGCGGATGTCCAATCAGCTGAGGAGCTACACATCCGCGTGAAGCGCAATCAGCTGGGTTGACTTCACCAGGCACGTGTCTCCAAATGAGCTGTATCTCCGATTTCTGAATCTGGGATACGCGATTGGCTACAAATACCTCCAAAGTGTGAACAGACGCCCGCAACCAACAAAGAACAATTTGGCTGTCTGTCCAGGCGTAGGTCGCGCTAATGTGTACGGATTTACCAAGCGTACTAGACACGTGATTCAACAAGCGCATAAGAAGAGCTGCCCCCGATAACTCCAATTTCGGAATGGTAAGCGAAGTCCGAAGGGGGGCCACCTTGCTCTTAGCCATGACTAAAGAAACCGTCACATGGCCCGAGGTACTGATGGTACGGAGGAAAACTACAGCGGCATAGCCGCGCTCCGAAGCGTCACAAAACCCGTGTAGCCTTAACTTCCCTGGAGGGAGCATGGCACGAGGCAATGAAACCTCATTGACCGCCGGAAGAGAGGTTACAAAAGACATCCAATCCTCAACAAGAGTTCCGCGGAGAGGTTCATCCCATCCAAGTCCTGTCATCCAAAGTTTCTGTAAGAAACATTTTGCCCAAAATATGACAGGACATATCCAACCGTTTGGATCAAAGGTCCTCGCGACAGTGGACAACACCAGTCGTTTTGTCCAGACAAGATGTGATTCCAAATCAACACCATAAGTAAAGATGTCCTGGACTGGTTTGTACTGGATGCCGAGAACAGCCATCATCGCAGGATTGTCAACATTCTCAAATAAATGAGGGTCCTGTTGATGGTCTTCTGGGAGGCCTTCAAGCAGCGCTGGTGAGTTGGAGATCCATTTGCGCAACTCGTACCCAGCGGTGGCCAATATTCCAATCAATTCATCACGAAGAAGGATCGCTTCCTTCTCCGTTGACGCCCCGGTACAAATGTCATCGACGTACAGGTCGTCTTTCAAAATGGCGGACGCCCGAGGGAATTTCAAACTCTCTCGGTCCGCGAGCTCCCAAAGAGAACGAATAGCCAAAAACGGAGAAGAACGGAGTCCGTAAGTATTCGTATTGAGCTCATAAACAACAATAGGATCCCGTGGGTCTTCGCGCCACAGGATTAATTGAAAACGCCTGTCATCGGGATGTATAATAGTTTGCCGAAACATCATTTTAATATCGGCCACGAAGACAAATTGATGACGTCGGAAATTTGTGATGACGTCAGCAAGGTCCTTCAACAATTTGGGACCGGAATGCAAACATTGATTCAAAGATATGCCAGTGGAAGTCTGCGCAGAACCATCAAATACCGTGCGCAGCTTGCCAGTAGATGGCTTGAGTACCGCATGATGCGGAAGGAAGTAATGCTCCACTGAACGCCAATCCAAATCGGACACAGACATATGTCCCAACTGTTCATATTCTCTCATGAACTCTATATACTTCTGTCGGAGCTCCGGATCTCTACTCATACGACGCTCCATAGCCAACAATCTCTTTTCTGCCACGGGTCTGGACTCACCAAGAGGAGGACGTAGTGACAGAAAAGGTAGTCGAGTAAGGATCCGGCCAGAATGAAGGCGGCCTGTGTTGTTCTGATAGAACAACTCGCACTCTTCATGAACTGGGTCCGACCGAGAAGCTTGGGGGGGCTCTTCGACTTCCCAAAACCTCTGAATTGCATCAGAGAGAGCCGAGCCCACTGTCAAAATATCAAGTTCCAGTGGAGGGGGTACCTTCAAAACAGGTCCCATCAAAGCAAAACCAAATATGGTCGGGATAGCGACCAAGCCACCTGGCTGTATGACCTGTTTATTACCTAATAAAACCTTACCAAGGACATCTGAACCTATCAGCAAATCTATTCGTCCCGGTAAGTCAAACTTGGGGTCAGCCAGGTTCAAACTCGAAGTCAAATTTACCACAGAAGTGGACAATTGCTTCTGTGGATGCCTACCCAAAATATTCTCCATGACAATAGCCGAGGTACATATCCTCGGGGATGGAAAATCAACAGGGGTGAACAATAACTTCACTTGCCCCTCAACATTATTTACAGCTGAGTTACCTACTCCCCGGATAACATCAGAATATTTTCTCAAGTTTAGGCCTACCTGCCCTACCAATCTAGTAGAAATTATGCAACCTTGAGAGCCAGTGTCCAGAATAGCACGGACCACAAAGGTGGCTCCCGTTGGGCCCCAGACTTTAACGGAGGCCGTTGGTAGGAGAACGGTCTCAATCGGGGCGGTTGCATCCACTGGGCAGGGGCCAACTCCCTATTGCCTGGGCGGCGAGCGGTCGCCGCAGCCAGGCCTCTGTCCTTCAAATCTGGGGTAATTTACGAATTCCTCAAATGCGCGGTGTCCCGTGCCACGCGCCATCTGTGGGGGGTCATAACGACCTACCCGCCCAAAGCGAGGTGGGCGCGACTCAAGTCGGGGACGCTCCGCCAAAGGGGGCGAAGGCCTACGGTCCCGTCGAGGCGATTGTCGGCGCTCAGCAGCCGTACAATCAGGGCCGCGGGGGGGAGGAGACGAACGCGTGTTCTGTCGGTCCCCAACAACAGGCGAGGTGTGGCGTGCAACAGAGCGGCTCTCTTCCGGAGAGTGAACCGGAGAGTGGGAGTGCCGGTCGCCACGGGGGTACCCGCCCATGCGCGGTTCAACCTGGCCTGTCACATGGCCTACCCCGTTTCTATTTAAGCACAACATGCCTAAGTGCTGCCCTGAACAATAAGCGCACGGGTGCGGGTCAGGACAGTCACGTTGAAAGTGCTTACCTAAACAGCTAAAACAAAGCCGGCGCGCATTCGCGATTCTGCGGCGTGATGAGATGTGTAGGTCCAAGAACGACCTACACTTTGCAATGTTATGTCCCGGGACACGGCAATAAGCGCACTCGGATGGGCTCTGTGCGACGGCAAATCGGGGGGAGGGGCGCCGGTCAAAATCACCATGGCCCAGGGTACGGCCCTGGCCAACGGCCTTAGTGCGGCCCTGCTCCTTGGCCCTGGGCGGCCGGTATGCAGCCGCCGCGTCACCAGCTGTGTCCACCATACGGCACTCATCCTCCAAGAACTTCTCCAGGTCCCCAAAGGGGGGCAAATACGTTGCGCTCTCGCCACCATATTTTTGTTCAAAGCGAGCTCTCAAGTCCACAGGTAGTTTTTTGAGTACAATGTGGACCAGCAAATATGACCAATGTGCAACGGGCAGGTCCAAACATTTTAACGCATTAATAGCGATTAACAATGGATTCAAAAATTCTGTTCTCAATACAGCTAGCCTATTTACCGTAGCCAAATTCAAAATTTGCTGTATATGTGTGTCAGCAAGGCACCGTTTGTTATTAAAACGCCTGACCAATAAATCTTTGGCGGTGTCATAATTTGTATCATCAATTGGTAGATGCTGGACCAATGCCCGAGCAGGACCCTCCAAAACTGATAGCAAATAAGCTAGCTTTTGTGATGGACGCAGATCTTTTCTTGCGTCGACTAAACTATCAAACAAATTGATGAAACCCAAGTAATTTTCAAGACGGCCATCAAAGTGAGGCAGGTCCAATGTAGGCAATCGACTGAGCAAGCTTGGTAAGGTAGGTTCAGTTTTGGACAACGGTGAACCAACCTGGCCTCTATTTATTTCCCCGGCGCGCTGGACAATTTGGTCGTGGAATTCCAGAATCTGCAGGAAATCATTTTCAACATGATCCCTCTGTTCTTGACTGAAGACCTCAAGCGTTAAGTCTCCAATGAATGTACTATAGCATGTATAACGATTTTCCACCGATTCAAAACGTTCACTCAATTTAGCAAAACGGTCTAAAAGTGCATCGTCTCTGTCTGGTCTGGCTGCCAGAGCGGCTGCAGTCGAGAACCAACGCAAGTGTGAGGTGATACCACCAACGGCTTCACGAACCTCCTTTAGTGCAGACATGTTAGTATGAACCACTATTACAACGACAGTATGTTACAAGTTTATTCAATAACTTAAAATTTTTGAAAAGTGACAACCCTACATTGACATTTACTATATATATATATATCCCAGGGAACTTTCCAAACAATGGTGAAAATGAATAAATATGAATTTTTTACAAGTTGCAGGGTATATCACAAATTTGAACATTCATCGTTTAACGCTGGTTACAATTTTCAACTTTTGACAATTTCTTAGGTTTTATACATAAAGTTCAACAAAAAACTGTTTCAGCTTGCTATGCAATAACTTTATATATATTATTACAATGTAAAACTTTAATGGATTATAACAATTTCAAATTCTCAATATAGAGAACAATTCTCACAAATGCACATCTTCAATTACTCTCAAAATAAGGACTAAACTGTTAGCAATTAGGTGAATTAGAGGATACACTGTATTTCAGGTGTAAACAAAATGCTCTAATTACTGATTAAAACAAAATATAACAAGATTTCTTAACCTCTGAACAAAGTATAATAGGTTACAAAGTGAGGTTATTTTATCAACAAATTTTTACAAAAGGTAGGTATCAAAACCACGCTCTGAAGATGTTAGATTCGCAGATTGCCCAGGCAGGTATATGGATAGCAGAGTTCTTCTGCTCTGGACAATTGCTTGAAGGAATTCTAACTGCCCACGGTACGTGGGGCTAAATTAACTAAAGCAAAAACTTACAATCAAGTTTGAAATAAGGTGGACGTCGCTGCTCGTGATGGGATGATTTACGCCTGTCGGGATTGTACACATAAATATAATCGGCCGATTTTATTTCAGTGCTACTTATCGATCAGGCGAGACGTTGAATCCCTGGTGTCCCGTCGTCGTCAGCAGCCACGTTGCTAGCCCTCACTTCACAAACGGCTCTCAAGCCACACGAATTAAAGTTCAACAAATATCGATTCACGTATTCACTTAATATGTGCACAGTTATTATTTAAACTACAATAATCAAAACCAAACAATAAATCGGCAGCGCGCCCGTCAGCCGGCCTTTTCAACAACAAAATTTTCAATAAAAAAAAAGCACGCGGTGATTTTTTCTCTACCAAGGTTAAAACGTCAAGTGTCAAAAACGTCAAACAAAAGGGTGTTACCATAACGTCAGAAGTTGCGTTCGGAACAACTTACAAGCAGAGGTAACATAACCCAAAATCTATAAGATTGATTCCACTCATCACGCATTTCGTTCCGTTAGTCTTATTAAGGTAACAAACTTTATATTTTTTGATTTATGATTTATGGAAGTTTCCTGCAGATGGACGTAAGAATCAGTCATTTCTTTTTACTTATGTGAAAAGGGCATGCAATTCATACGTTTCATAAATATAAAGTATTCATGAATTTAACATTTAGGATACTCTCAAATTGTCCTTCGAACATTAAAACCAGTGGCCACCGACATCGCACAATAAAAGAATAAAAAATCCTTAAAATGACAATATCCGTAGATCCCTACAATAAACAAGGAGCACGTATTCGAATTTTAAATTTGGCTCCCAACAAGATTTCTAAATTAGAGTGTGTAACAAAGACAGCAGGATATTTTATCAGAGCCCCATCTCTTTCTATCCGGCACGTGGCCATCTCAGGGTATGAATATTGATATACCTCATTATACTTGAACTGACTGTTTATATGCCCATTGTTTACTTTAGGACTTGTATATTAATGGAAATCCCTGTAAACGGTAGTCGATAAACTGTGTATTGAATTTTGATCAGTCCATTAAATTGAGATAACTTTGGATCATTGGAGAATCTTACTTAAAACGTGATTATAAGAAATAATTCTCACATTGTAAATTCTATATTAACGTGTGCTAAGTTAATAAGCTTAAAAAATTGCAACGAAAGGAGCCACCAGCGGGATTCGAGTCTGCGACCATCCGGCCCTATAGCATGTCCGAGAGTCTTGAGACTATAGGAAAAATTTGTATCACAAGCGACCATGATTCAATTTTTTCCTATCCTTGTAATTTTGAAAGTTTAATATATGAATGGATAGATAGATGGATAGAAAGAACGATATTGTTATTATCATACTTTGTTGTTGCACCACTACAATTAAACATTAAATTTACAATTTACTATTGTAAATTGTAAATGTTTAATTGTAGTGTTACAATCGGTCTTATTGATAAAAGCAATCTCTTCCAGGCAACCTTTGGATGGAGAGGATTTGTAATACTGATTATAAAGGGATATGATAAGTAATATAAAATGTTAAAGTTTAGTTGTATTACCGAGGCTGATCACTAATAATTCTTGGGCATAGTTTGGCAAGAGAACAGACATAGCTGTTATATGTAGTCCAATATGTGTGTAATATAAGCGTTTCTTTTATTGTGTAGTATGACAATTCAATACTAATCTTTATCCCCTCTATATATAGGGATACATTAAAATGATAAAAATATTACATTCAGATCATGCCTTATTCAAGGATAGTGGACTTTCCTTATAAACTCGTATTTCGATACTGACAGTGATAAAATAAATATCAGCATAAACGTATATTAAGTTCCACAACCATAAAAACCGCTAACCATTTTGTGAGGTGCTTCAAATTGTAGCTTAATTATGCGGTAATTAGAACAATGTATGCGACAGCACGCGGCCACACGTTGGGTGCCAACGTTGGCCCCATGTTGGGCGCCATCTCATCAGTCCAATTAGTGAATCGGCGGTCGTGCAAGTATAACAGTCATCGCCACACCGTTCACGGGTAATTAGGCACGTTTTCGATATATTCGGCACGTTTTCGATTGTTCAGAAAAACATATCGGAAAAAACTAAATGAAGGACAAGAAACGACGATATGATGACCGAAAACAATCAGACGTGTTCTAAATTAACGCTTTTTTACATGACGACTCAAAAGAAGTGCAAGATTTATAGGGTTCATGTATATTTATGTGAGTCATTTTATTCCACCATAACTTTAAAATACCTGAACAGTTTTGATATACGGGGTTAGATACGATATTGTTAGAATCTTTACTTCATCCGAGTGACACTACCTACATCCTTTTGGCAGGCCAGAGCCAGCTAGTCAACTATGTCTCAGGGTGACGGGCACAGTGCAGTTCGTCACTCGTGACAAAATTTATCTGTTACAGGCAGAGGTTATAGCTTGATATCTGGTGGCCTCGAGATAGCGCTGTCACAATCTCATTTAAAAAATGTGCTTTGTATACCATATGTTTCTTTTTCTAATTGTAGCCATCTAAGAGCTAAGCTATATGAGCATATAGCCTGTGAGTGGCTTTCGAGCAAAAATAAAGCTTCACTTAGAGAAGCCTTCATATTTCCAGAAACCTGCCTTGTATTAACACATATTTAGATTTTTTTTTATTTTTTTTAAATCTACGCTCCACAGACTCCAGGGTCCGTGACTTTTTTCAATTATGACATTTTTTATTTAAAAACATGAAATACTAAATATGAAACATGCAACATTCTAAGGGGGAACAGTGTTAAATGTTTTTTTTTCCGTTAATGTCATTAACACTAGCATCCAGAGCAGACCAGACATATTTAGAAATTTGAAGAGGAAAAGTGCAGATTTTTCGACATTGAAAATACGGACATTGCAGTAGCGAGAGCAATAACCATTCCCAATTCCGTTTCACCCGGAGTAAAACCACTTCAAACCCTGCTTGCCTTTGGGATTGTCGCCTTCATATCCCATTTAAAGGTGTGCACACACTGATCTGTACCCCAAATACATAGGTGGTACCGCAATGAACAAACGCGGTCGAGAACAGTATGCCTCAGGCAGTAGACAATATAATTTCACAGCAGAATGACAACTTCATAGATTGCTTTGTTCAACAGTACACATGTGCGGTCTACGAAAACTGTAACTCGTGTTTACGATGGTAACTAACACTGTCCCTTTCATGTAAAGTGATCACCACTCTTATCTGAAGCGCTCGTAGCTAAGTTTGCTTAGCCATTCCTAACCGATCAGCTATGTTAAAAAACGTCCGCCGCGATCATGACGGATGGGTGACCACCAGTGACATTACTACTGAGCACTTCCGTGCCTCGAAGGGCACGTTAAGCTGTCGGTCCCGGTTGTTGATTTACGATGGCAGTCAATACAGAATTGTGGTAGGGCATTTTTTGAATGCCCGCCAGCCTAGCTACCACCCTCGATTAGAAATCTGTCTCCAAGCACCTAACAGAGTGTTCCGGGAGCTGTTCTTGAGAGCCAGTAATTCTAGGTTACTGGTTTCTAGTTTAACCTGAACAACAGCTTCGACCACACTGTCACTCAGACAGAGGACAGAGGCCTAAAAGGTATAAAAAACAGTATCGAGATTCGCAATGATAATCGAAACATCTGGTATAAGTTTTAGATAAAACTTAGCGTTGTTATGACAGCTAATCTATGTAAAAGGGTGACGCATTGACGTCCAAACAATTAAATCGCAAAATGCAGTTCATTCTTCAGACTAAATTCTATCGGTTCGTAAATTTTAGTCGAAATTAGAAAAGAGTAACACAGAACTTCAATCGCGGCATTTTTTGTTGCCATCATTCGATCAGAAGAAAAAAATATATAACGAGGATTATTGATTACAGCCTGAAGTTCCCGACTACGATTTGATCACACTGTGACCCATAAACTATGATAGTTTGATCACATCATTGTGATACAATAGTTAAATTCTATTTTGGTGTGTAAAAAAGTTTATTTAGACTAAGAATTAGGACTAACTAATTCCACAAGCCACGGAGTTGCGGTACTGTCTACGCAATTATTTTGCGCCTGGGGGTTTCAGGGGGTTAGAAAGGGGGTGCGGTTACCATCCCTTTGAAGTTGCCGCCGCCGGCGCCTGCACGCGAAAGCTGGGTAACCGACGCTTAGCTTTGTTTTCTAGTTAAATAATAGACGTTTACAAATTGCTAACTGTTCAGTTTCAGAAGGGTTGCGGTCTAAAAATGTGGATGATAGAATTTTTTTAGAAATAAACAACATTGTAGACCTTAATCAAGATAAGAAAATGTGTTTTCAGTAATTTTTGTACATAATATATGTTCGTCAGTGACCGAGCCGGCTGATACAGTAAGTTATGACACCTGCTTCTGGCTACACCTAGTTGTAGCCGGCTAAAACTAAGTGTAGCCGCAGTTTTAATTGTAACATTTATATCTTATCTGTATCCTTAGGTATGCCAGTCCGACTACACTTGACAGATATTATCAATATTTCTTTTTGTTAAAGTAAATTGCCTAATAGAATTGTTTTAAATGCGAATACAAATAATAGCCGGCTAAAATTAGGTGTAACCGAACTTCGGTTATTAGCTGTAACATATATATCTAATATAAACTTATCCTTCGGTATTCCAGTCCGACTACACTTAACAGGCATGATTGAGATTTAAGACATTTTCTTGCTTAATCAAATTTCCTAAAAAAGCACATAAATGGTTTTAAAGGTGAATTCACTTAAGAGCCGGCTAAAATTAGGTGTAACCGAACTTAGGCTATTATCGGTGTAACATATATATCTAATCTGTATCATTCATGCCAGTCCGACTCTCGTTTGAACGTTTTTTATTGTACATCGTAGATTGCGTAAAAGATACCGCTAAGCATTAAAACGGTTTACATAAACTTATTTTATAAAAAAAATAAACAAACCAGCCGTTATATTTATGAGAGCGTCATATAGGCTGTGAAATTCCAGCAGGTTCCATCCTCTGCCACCGCAAATACCCGGCCGCACTTCGTCATATTAAAAAGTAATTTCACTCGCAAAAATGCTATGAATATTGTATACTCGTACTTTGACCACTCCGCAGCAATGACAGTGACTCAACATGAAACATTGGCTTGGACATTGATAGAGTAATTTGTTTTATCCGTTTAATAAATAATCGTAGCATGAATTTTGTAACGAAGTACGAATATTTTTAATATAAATGTATTCGTGCTGTTCACGTAAACAATACAAACTATCATTTATCTTTATGTAAGTGTGTTACAGATAAACTGATAGTTTCTACTGTGGTACATTGGCTTTGTTATTGACACACTCATTGGTTTTATTGGATACTAGCTTTCCGGGCGCGGGTCTGTTATCGTGCAAAAACATTAACCTCTTTTTGCGCAGTTGGATAAAAACTATTCTGTTTTTTCCCGGGTCTCAAACTATTTCCATACCAAATTTCATTCTAATCGGTACAGTAGTTTTGGCGTGAAAGCGTAACAGACAGACAGACAGAGTTACTTTCGCATTTAAAATATTAGTACTGATAGTACTGCTAACTATAGGATTATAATAAGAGTTTTGAAGCGCTCGTAGCGAAGTTTGCTTAACCATTATGAATCGATCAGCAAAGTTAAGCAACGTCCGCTGCGGTCATGAGTTGGATGGGTGACCGCTGGTGACATTACTACTGAGCGCTTCCGTGCTTCGAAGGGCACGTTAAGCCGTCAGTCCCGGTTGTTATCTTAGGATGGCAGTCGTTACAGCATGGTGGTAGGGCACTTTACGAATGCCCGCCTGACTAGCTACACCCTCAAGTTGAAAATCTGCCGCCAAGCACCTAACGGTGTGTTCCGGCAGCTGTCCTTGAGAGCCAGCAGTTCTAGGTTAGCCTGAACAACATCTTCGACCACATCAACACTTACCATTAGGTAAGATAGTGGTCAAAGGCTAACCTATCAGGCATAAAAAAAACAGAAATCAGCATAATGCTGGTTGATAGCCAGGGCTAGTCTTTGGAACCATAGTTGTACATTGATATATATTTGTATAACGATCAATAAGGTATTAGTCTTCAAGTCTCTATTTTTTTCTGTACAGTTCCCAACTCAAGAAATATGAACTGCTCAATATCTCTTGTTAGAAGTGGTAAACGGCGACTACGAAAAAAACACTAATACCTAACGTACAGCATATCACAAATCATGCAGATGTGAGAGACGTGTTGCTGCGCAGTTGGCGCACAGGACTCATTACCATCTGAAAGTCCTGATTACCCATGAGGAAGCGGTTATACCACCTAAGAACCATGTTACAAGGAGGGTTGGTATTGAACAGAATATAAAAAATTTGGTTACATTTACAAATTATAGGAGCACAAAAATTATTATTCCGGACTGGAATCGAACTCGCGTCTTCCAATTTCACGCCGCCCGATGCCTATTCAACTCAGCCACCGGAAACCTATTCTTTCGAGCCGAAACTTTATGCTTTAATTGTATTACTTAAATCGTCATCGGCTATCAACCAGACTACTAGATTTCATGTATATTTAGAATAAAATGAGTAAGTTTACTGTTCATTTTATATACTGTGATTGTGGGGCTATAATGTATGGTGACCACTCGGGGTGAAGTCCCCGGACAGGCAATCGCGCCCTTTGACATGGTAATTAGGGACCATACTTCCCCTTTTTTTAGCTAAACACAGGTGACATACACGATAGAGAAGTTTTGAATTTAGAACGATTTTATGAGTACATTTTTTTCTATTACTATGGTATAAATTATTCTTATCCCTGAGATGCCCTGACTAACACAAAACTTTGAATTAATTTCTTCTTAATAATTATTGTATTTGGTATTAGGTACTAATAAAGTAAGGCAATGAAAATTTTAGTAGCAGTTTGGCGTCTGGCACAGGTACCGGTTGATGACAATAGGCTCGCCCCCTGGCACTTGGCACCAAATGATCTCGCAAAATGTGGGTTTGAAACTCCTTCCTCCTTAAGTATACAGGCATGACGTTCACATTTATGTAATGTGAAAAAATTCAATCGGAAGCGCCATGAATATCATTCTTGAAGCAATGATGCCCCACCGCCGCGCCGGCTTGAGCTTCACCGCAAGGTGGAAGGGCATTTTGCGAATGCTCACCTGGTTAGCTACCACCCTCAAGTAGAAAATCTGTCGCCAAGAACCTATCAGTGTGTTTCGGCAGCTGTCCTTGAGTGCCAGTAAAATTACAGGCACATGAGACTAACAACTGTATGTCTCAGGGTGACAGGAGCAGTGCAGTTCATCACTTGTGACGAAATGCATCTGTTATAGACAGAGGTTAGTCCGTTTATCATCAGGTTGGCCTCGTGTTGTTCCGTCAAGATCTCATAAAATAAAATAAAACTTTAGTACAGTGCCCTTCATAACTATTTTAACTAGCTATGCCCCTCGGTTTCATCTATGTAGACAATGTTGAAAAGTGATGATGATGATAGACGTATTCCAAGTATTATCCAAATCAGTTAAGCCATTTTACCCAGAAGGAGTGTGTAAGAATATGATTGTGTATGTTTGTTACACACACTCTCACATCCTTACTCACACTCTCATTTATAATATTAGTGTGATATGTGCTGTACAAAGTTCACTATATTATGAAAATAAAATAAATACCGTTTGGTCACGTTTTACCCTTCTACGAATAAATAAAGAGGCGATTCATTCGACATGACATAATATCACTATTCGTATTACGATTACGACATAATATCACAATTTGCATTAAACCATTCATTCAAAGCGAATGTTTTTCTTTGATGTTTTCTATCAAGATTTGTTCAAGCTTCAAAATTGTTATTAAATAGAATAAGCATAATTTATGGTACAAATAGTTGTTTATGGCCCAGCCTTGTTCATTTAGACTTACGAGTTTTGTTCCGGATTTAAGGCTCAGGAACATACATTTAAACACACACCTGGTGGTACCTAGCTTCATGTATTCCTAAAATGCCCTACCACCGTGCTATATCGACGGCTTAACGTGTCCTCCGAAGCATATGCAGTGTGCACGGTCAGTAGTAATGTCAGCTTCACCCATCCAAGTCATGACCGCGGCGGACGTAGCTCAACTTAGCTGATCGTTTCGATGAAGGAAACTACACTACGACCGCTTCAAAGTATGCCCGTGGGGTGCCGGGTTAGAATTGCACCTCCCCATATCATCCCGTGGGTATTGTAAGAGGCGACTAAGGGAAAAATACTGAAAAGTGCATGGGCAGCAGCACCTTCTAAAGAACTGCCAACTTACACTGCGATCCCCAAGACGCCTGCCAAGCGTAGGGAATATCCCAAATACTCCCTTAATAGGGGAGACGAATAGGGGGACTGTTCACGAGGAAAACAAATAAATGTTTTTCTTTTACGGGCTCTTGCAATGCTGAACACTACTAGAGCGAAACTTGCACTTCGAAAACATATTTTTTTTATTATCAGGGAGTCATAGACATAATCGTCATTATTGTTGTATAATAGCATCTAGCTATATTGAACATCTAGCTCAATTTAGAAATGTCAAGCTAAATATAGAAATTCTTACTGACAGTATCCTTCCCAAAACAGGTAAAAGCGTGGCAAAAAACGGAATATCCTGCAAAACTAGATTGGACGCTTATAATGGCCTGCAAAAACTGCGCCCGAGTTATAACCGTCGCAGATATGAAACGTATTTTATTTACGGAGGAAACGAACAGGCTTCCCATCTGATGTCACGACATAGGGAGTAAGTATTTTCTATAAGTTATATTGTATTGTACCTGAGATTAGTATAGTATACTCAACATTTGTATTTTTGTAATGATACATGCTCCGCGGGCTAGAGGACAAACTAGAGTCGTGAGATCTATGTCATGTTGGCTTAGCGGTTAGAGCGTGAAATTACCGGGCAAGCGAGACTTAAATGTATCGGAGTGTCGGGCGCAGTGCATTGTGAACACCATTATGTGTGACAATGCACTGCGCTCTGGTAATGGACATACGTAATGCTTACCATCAGGCAACGGCTTTTCCATCTAGGAACTTATTACCAATGCACAGATCCCTTCTCTCACGAAGGCAAGCCCTTCCAGTGTAGTTACTGATGGACCAGTCTTTGATCTGTCGAAGATTTTTGAAGGCTAGGCCAAAAATTAGAACTAGCTCAAGCTGCTTTCAACGTTATGGTGGTAGTGAATTTTACGAACGAACAAATATAAAAATCTTACACCAAGCACCTAACAGTGTGGTCTAGCCAGCTCTTTAAGAAACAGTTTCCGTTCTCCGTCAAGCTTGCTTACTATCCTCGAACCTATCATCACTTGCCAAGAGGGATAATGGTCCAATGCTTAAAAATAAATAGGAAAGCTGCCGGGACAAACTATTAGTCACTAAGATAATGAATAGATTCAGGCGTTACTTTGTCGAAATCCATATTTAACAATAACAATTTTTTTTTAAGTATTTTAAGTAAACATCAAATTAATATTTTAATAAAACACTTAAAATATATAAAAATATATCTAGTTACAATTCCGCCTAATTTTCCTGTTAAGTCGACGTGACGGCACAAACACCAAGCAGCCAATACGGAATAATTTTCGACGCGTTTCGATTCTACACGAAGCATCCTGAGGAGATCTTGACTCTACAAGCGTGTCATTAGATATATTTTTATACTTTTTGAGTGTTTTATTGAAATATAAATTGAATGGTTTCTAAAAATATTGGGTATTCTTAGTCACTGCCAAAGTTCTCCGATCTGGCAACGGTTACAGAACAAACGTTGCGGAGTTTCTACTGTGTTGATCCAGGTTTGCGACAAGCATTAGCAATTTGATTACGTCCGAGATTACGCACACAACGCCCTCTGGAGAGCGGATAAACGTCACGTACTAGAGACGTGGTGCGCATTACAATTGCAGACCAAAGAAACAGATGTGGTGACCATTATCATAATATTAATAATACACACCTATTTTTAACCGACATCAAAAAAGGAAGAGGTTCCCATTCAACTGTATTTTTAACCGACTTACAAAAATGTGGAGGTTCTCAATTCGACTGTATTTGTTTATGTGTTACCTCATACCTCTACATACTCTGTACACCTTGGTGTGCCGATTTTGATGTTTTTTTTAGGTATCTTCGAAAGCTGGGGCTTGACATGTGGTCTCATTTTTTGAGCGAGATCTGATGAGTAACATAATAGTGATCCCTAATATTGCGTATTTTGTGATTGAAGCCGGTTGTGTTTTGGTTATTTTTTTGTGTTCATTCATAACTCTTTACAGGATGTACCAATTTGATGACACGTTGTTTTTTATATTCAAAAACTGGTGTTTGTCATGTAGTCCCACAGAGAAATGTAGAAATTAACACAATCAATTTAAAAAGACTAAGCTACTTTTGATGAAATTTGTGGTTAAAACCAAATTTCAGTCTGGAATTTTAATTAAGACACAATTTTTCTTTCAGATTAGATGTCAATACAGCAGCGCAAGTACCGAACTTACCGATCGCTAAATTTGACGTTACAATCGTCTAAATTCGATAAAATGGTGTTTGCAATCATCGATATAACCCGTTTTATCGAAATTAGACGATTGTAACGTCAAATTTAGCGATCGGTAAGTTCTTTACTTGCGCTGCAGATATAGTTATGTCGATATAAACTAGGCATATCAGAATTTTACGAAACGTGTGGTCACCGTTGTCTTATTTTAATACATACATATACTGCAGTAGTGGTCTGGCTGTACGTACCTGTAAAAGACAAAAATTGGATCAGAATTGAAGGCCAAGTGGCAATAGCTATTGACTGCTACGAAAACAGTCAATGGTTCTAATTCAGCTGTGGGCTTGATATTCACCGTATGATGGTAGGTCATTTTGAAAACGCTCGCTTGTCTGTTTACCGGTTAGTAGAGACTATTTGACACTAAAGCACCTAGCGCTGTTTTAATATTGTTAAGTTTGCAATAACGTCTGCTAGGCGAATTACATTACAAAATTACAAATTTACGAGAGAAAAAAATATAGTCATGTGCGGGTTTCGAACCCGCGTCCACCCACCCCTTTAGCCGGGGTATTTAGGTATTTTTTTAGCCGGCTCAATTGGTTAGAGCACACCCCGGCTAAAGGGGTGGATGGACGCGGTTCGAATCCCGCAAATGACTACCTATATTTTTTTCTCTCGTAAATTTGTAATATTGTCATCTAGCGCTGTGTTCCCGGCAGCTGTCCTCGAGAGCCAGCTCGGAATCTAGGTTAAGCCAGTCCTACATCTCTTTATCACCAAATGGTTCGCCTGAGGCATCAGGTATCAGCTTTAAGGTTGAACACGCCAACGGTCACTTCCCCATACAAACCTCGAAAGGTGAACACTCCCTTTTTTGACGTTTTAGGTCCAAAACTAAGCATAATATCGATTGATCTTCTTCAAGGTCAAAGTTAAAATCCTTTCTACGACGCTCTCATGAAGGTCAATAAAAAAATGTAATATTGAAATATTCTGCATTATACAGCCACGTACAGAAAAAAAATTAACAGAGCCACTGCGAGAAGAACTGGGAAGAAACTCGAGGCCATTCTTTTTAGACATCTTTTAACAATGTGTTACAAAATATATTACAATACTTGGTTAAATTATGTAGGTGACAGGCGAAAGCTTGGCAGAGGTGGAATTGTCCAAGCAATTATGTAGTTTAAATGCTGTGTAGTAGGATATCTTAATCATTGATTAATGAATTATCTAGGGCCTAGACTAGTACCCTAAAATATAAAAAGGTTGAACTTGAAAGTTATGTACCCCGAAACATTTTTATATACCCTTTTCGAGGAACATAACTTTCAACTTAATTCTCTTTTAAAAATAGTACCTAACACATTCGTAGGACAGTACACCCTTAAAAATAAAGTAGCAGATAGTGTTTTGAACGTTATGAAAAAAATTGCTATTTTTTCTAAATATTATGATTACTATCGCGTGCTAAGCGATAATCATATTTCACAAATTATTGGAGTACAAAATTTTATGCCTAAGGCGGGAATCGAACCCGCGTCCTGGAGGGTCCAAGTGGCCGAGCTGTAAAGGCATCCGGCGCGAAATCGGACGACGCGGGTTCGATTCCAGCCTTGGTCATAACATTCTGTAATCCAATAATTTGTAAAATAAAATTTGTTATTATGTGATTATTATTATTAGAATATTTAACTAAAAGCACTAACGATAAACCACGACGCATTCCAAACTTAAAAATAAACACAAAAAAGACAACAGCAAAATAGCAAAGTCACGGAAATACCTTTCTGATTTTTGTTTGATATAATAACACCCAGATCAAGTAAATTGTGTACTAGACTACAAAATCATAATAATTTTGAACCTTATTCATTCGGAAATAAGGGTTATAACTTGGTACTATAACAAATCCAGCATTTAAGAGCTTTATCTCGAATTTAATCAGTTTTTTCATCTCATGTCACAGAGTTTAAGACGGATTTGAAGCTCGTAAGAAGCTAAGCGAGGTTTTGCTTGAGCTTTTATAGACTTATCTGATAAAATGCATGTATTTTGAGAGATGTTTTGTTTTAATCATGATAACATTAACTTAAGGCGCACTGTGTAAAATGTACTGGAGTGATATTGCGCCTTAATGATGATGACTTTTGTCCTATGAGGAACAATAGTCAAGTTTCATAAGTAGATACTAAAAACACATTTACCTAGTTTCCTTACCTTGTTTCGCCGCGTTCGTCTGTCTGTATGTCACGGTTATCGAATTCAGAATCTACAACGCTTTTAACAACGCAGATTAGATTTTTTTTACAAAAATGTAGGAGTGACCTGTCGTTCAGTATTGTGCTAAATAGATAGCGATAGGCTCTCAGTAAGCCCAACGAGGCTGTTATAAAAAACAACTCTACCTACCCTGTCGGGGATAAACAGGGATGCTAAAGTAATCATTACATTACAATTATACATATAGCTTTGCGGCCGTGGCTCCGCCCGCGCGTTTGTCGATTATCTTGCTAAACCATTAACCTCTTTTTGAGCAGTTGGGTAAAAACTATGCTATGTCATCTCCCTGGTCTCAAGCTATTTCCATACCAAATTTCATCAAAATCGGTCCAGTAGATTTTAATTATTCGTTGCATACAAAAATACAAATCATTTCTCTTTATAATATTAGTATATATATATAGACAAATAACTTTACACAAAAGTATTTATAATGCTATCTATTACTGTAGGAAGTAGGTATATATATGTACGGGCAGAGATAGTTTATAAAGATTGAAATCGCAGAGGTCAAACAAGTCTTCATATACAAACATCTCAGCAGATAGACACGACTTCGTGATACATGATTATCATAATCGGGTGCAATGGCTCCTAAAAGGTTTTTTAAATAGCCTCGACATACTGCAATGTCATGGTCACCCTACTTAAGCGGATAATATAATAAACCGCCGAGTGTTCGTAGTACTAGCGCATCGAGGGTTCCGCACAATATGTGTGTATGAATTTCACATTTTTTATTTTGATATAAAATCAGGTGAGATACAGTCAATCGGGGTAACTTTGACAGATCGCCACTAGATCTTTTGAGCAAATTTGTACCATGTGTAATGTGAGACAAAAGTGTTAACTTAATCTGTGCTCTCAGATTGGTTTTCGTACTCTCAAATTATTTAAAGACTAAGAATCATAAATTATATAAAAAAAATGGCAAACTTGATGTGTGTCAAAGTTATAACCCATTTACGGGTAACTTTGACACACATCAGATTTGTCGCCGAAATTATAAGTTTTAAACATGTTATACTTCAGGGTTCTCTTGTTTAAATTTTTAATAAAATATTAAATGAAGTGGAGCTATATACAAGTAAATAAAACCATCGAAACAAGTGAATAAAACCATGAAATTGTTGTACCTTGTTATCAGCAAAATTCGCGAGTAATTTAAAAAGTTTATCACTGAAAAAATACACCAGTTGCGTGCGAAACGTTTTAGAAAGGTTTTTGACATTCATTTTGTGTGACAGTTTTGCTTTTTCAGTGATTCTGTTTGCAAAATTTGGTAAGAACACAAAATTTATAAATTCTTTGTTATTACAATAAATTTATCCAACGTAAAAAATAAAAAAGTAATTGGAGATTTGACTGTCAAAGTTACCATTGTTAATCAAAATTACCCCGATTGACTGTAGTGGTCAAAGGCTAGTCTTTGACCACTATCTCACCTGATGGGTACGTGATGATGTGGTCGAAGATGTTGTTCAGGCTAACCTAGAATCTCTTGGCTGGCTCTTAAGGACAGCTGCCGGAATACACCATTTGGCGCTTGGCGACAGATTTTCTGCTTAATGGTGGTAGCTAGCCAGGCGGGCATTTGCAAAATACCCTACCATCTATAACGACTGCCTTTCTAAGACTACAACCGGGACCGAGGGCTTAACGTGCTCTCCGAAGCACGGAAGCGCTCAGTAGTAATGTCACTAGCGGTCACCCATCCAAGATCGCGGCGGACCTGATCGGTTAAGAAAGGCTAAGCAAACTTCGCTACGAACGCTTAAAGAATATTTCTCATTGAAAAAATGGTCTAGTTTTTAGATCTAGTATAGAATAGGTATAGATGTCGCTGCGTCCCCTTATGTTTCTTCAACAATAGAAAATATATTAGGTACTAATTCTAACTATGATTCATTACCATGATAGCTTAACTGGTAAGAACGTTCCGAACCACATAGGTCGCACGTCCGGATCCATTTTGTGGTTTATATTATTCCTTTCGATTCTGTTACCTAATTAATTTGTCTTTTATACAAAAAAAATACAGGATTAGAAATCAATTTTGTTATAATTTCGTTCGGATCGGAACCCGACCAAGTGGGCCGGTTTTTTATATATGATAGTTTTCTATAGATACTATTGAGTTCCCATTATAATTTTAACCAAAATAGGCGCTTCTGTGGGACAGATCAAAAACTAAAGTATAGTATACACAAAATGCATTTTTGTATGAAGTGCTCCAAACTTGATTTACTTTTTATTGTTAGGATAACTACCATAACAATACATTATTTATTTTTATCGAATCATCTTTCTTTTCCTATGTTAGTTAAGAAATATTTTTAAGTTGTTTTTTTTTCTCGTGTTTTGGTTAGCATTGTTGTTTCATTGTCTATATGTTTAATATGGCAATAAAAGGATATTGATTCGATTATAAAAAAATATATTGAAAATTTCTAGCTGCTCCTATTAGCTGAACAGACAGGCGAACAACGTATAGCTTAGTTATAGAGCCCGTAGTTCAGTAGAGAACCCTAAATTTGTCAGCATTACCACGACCACAATTATTAATTTAAGTGACCATTTAATTTTACGACATGACATTCGCGATCAAAACTAAACCGGACTTAATAAATACATAAAATACAATAAATAAAAGGCCACTTAATAAAACTGCAGCCTTCTGCTTGGGAGTTCTTTTGTGCACAAAAACATTACTTAGTCTTATTTATATCCATCGATTCTATGACTCACATATGTATACTTAATTATTTATTTTTTGAAGCGCTGTTCTCGTGTAGTTCAGTGCCGTTCTTAACCGATCAGCTAAGACGCTGTCAAATGCTGAAATTTTGTCACTATCGGATTGCGTAGGAGTGAAAGAGTGGCAGCGATGGTGAAATCCGATCAGTGTAGGTAAAATCTAAAAGTAAACTTAATAACACCATTAAAACAAAAAGTTAAAAACAAAACTTTTCTTGCCCCTCTTGATAAGGTTTTTAAATTTTATTAGGTAATAAATTTTACTGCACATTCATACGTAAATAATTAAGATATTTACGTTACAAGCGTGATTTAGAGTTATGTTTTCAATTTCATTCTATTAAGAAAATATTGAGGAACGTACTTCTGAGGAACTTCTTACTGTTACAAACTAAACACATTTTGATAAAATTCTGTTCAAGTTAAGCTATTTAGCACTTGTCAGCGCCTTGCTACTTCTGCTGCGGTCATGACTTGGATGGGTGAACGCTAGTGACATTACTACTGAGCGTGCACGTGCTTCGGAGGGCACATCATTGGCCGTCATCGGTCCCGGTTGTTGTCATAGGTTGGTAGTCATTACAGCATTTTGGTAGAGTATTTTGCGAATGTCACCACCCTAAGGTATAAAACAGCTGTGTTCCGGCAGCAATCCTTGAGACCCAGTAATTCTAGGTGAGCCTGAACAACATCTTCAGTCACATCATTACTATATGCAGATATATATAGCTATATATATCTGCATATATACATACATACAGTAATACATAGTACTAGGAGAGCAGAAGTTTTAAGAAGCCAGACCTTTTTACTACTCTATAGAGATATCGAACACAGTACTGTGGAATTCCGATGATCGTATTACCTACAACCAAATATACCTACACCTCTTTTATCAGACAAAGTTTTCACTCATTTTAGTAAATAATACCCTGCAATGCAAATATAGTAAGTATAGACTGAGCTGTCATTGAAAAAGAAGACTCCGTATGTTGTCAAAAGAAACTATATAGGTATCAGGCGGATATGAAACTGCAGCAGTACCATAATGAATTAAAATCATTACGCGTCTATTCAGGTTCATGTCTGGTAAAGGACAGTCTAATTAGAGGCACTAAAGCAAACTAAAACTTTCTTCGATTTTTATTTCGTAGACAATAAGAGCGATAATAGCACGAGTCGTTCCGCTGGATTAAGTGCGGACAAGTCTCGTTTCTCGCAAATTAATTTTATTCTAATATACAGAAGGCGGGGCGATGCTACCGCGATACGCAATATGGCCGCCCAGAGAATATTAATTGCGAATATTTATCACATAATGAGCGAGTTAAAGAAAAATAAGGCTGCTAATATAAGGGTACGTGCGGACTGCACGTTTCGCCGTAATTGTACGTTTTTTGCGTATCGATACTTTTTTGCGAAACTGTTGCCGAGATGATTATAAGTATTATTGCGTGGTAACATTGTTGTTGAATTAACCGTAAGATAGAAATTGGATAGGTCGATTCAAAGACTGTTATTAACATGCTGTCGTCATCTTCCTAGATGACAGTCATTTCAGCCTTATTTGAAATGTACTGAGTCTTTGCGTTATAATGTTTAATTTTAGCACCCAGGTGTAAAGTTTGCCGATTATCATTACCGACATCGGAATTAGATTTTCAGATATTTCTTTTAATTTATATTCTACTAGCTTTCCGGGCGCGGCTCCGCCCGCGCGTATGTCGGTTATCGCGCAAAAACATTAACCTCTTCAAAACTATCCTATGTTTTTTCCCGGGTCTCAAACTATTTCCATACCAAATTTCATTCAAATCGGTCCAGTAGTTTTGGCGTGAAATCGTAACAGACAGACAGAGTTACTTTCGCATTTATATTAGTACTGATTCTATAGGGCATTTTGCGTATGCCTGGCTAGCTCAAAGTCACAAAGTACTTAACGGTATTTTTTTTAAAGTGATTATCGTCAAACAATCACATGGCCCGCCTGATGGTAAGCGGCTACTGTCGCCTATAGACATTTGCAATACCATCAGTACCGTTAATGCGTTGTCCTGCTAATCCCCTATTTAAAAGACCCTATATCATATTTATGAGGCAAGACCAAATAAGGAAGGTCGTTCCTCATTTATACGGTATGCGGCATAAATGACCGCTTGAAACGGATGGTGCGGTACGTCCAAGCCTGCAAAATTTGATAATGAGCATTAAGTCGATGTCAAGACGTGCGATGTCTTCCGAGAGAGCCAGTAATTCTAGGTTATCCTGAACAACATCTCGCTGCATCATCACTTATCATCAGCCTACAGCCAATAAAGAAAAATTATGTAATCTTCTCGATTTTATGGCTTTAAATTTCCCTCTACTGACCCGACTTGGTTGGACCCAATCGATTCGAGCTATGTGGTGTGCTGCAGTCTACATTGAAGATAGCTATGAAACTCAAACTTGAATAACTGCAATGCTTTTTGACCATCTTTTGCAACTTTACATCAAATGCAGAAATCAATTTAAATAAGATTCGATTAGGACGCCAAACCTCCCTGTCTCATCATAACATCCTCAAACTTCAAACGAACAGTGAAATTCATTAGAAATCATAATAATACTATAATATTACTTACGCACATAACATCACGCCTCTTTGGCAGAGACCACAGATTACAGATTCTTCAGATCCTTGCTCTTTCGCATATCTTTCGCTTTATCTAAACTCATCAATCCTTTCATACGTGAGCGTCGGTTTAGGGTACTCCTGACCTGGCCTTTTTTTCGAACGTCTTCAATTTGATTTTGGAACGTTCGCCTACGTCTTTCCCTTCCAACACTTCCTTTCACATGTCCACGTATACCTGTTTAGTCAATCTCATTTCATTCATTCTCTTCACATGTCCAAACCAGCCTAACATACCTTTCTCAATTTTTGTAACTACATCCTCATATCATATTACTTTAGTTAATCACTTTCCTTAGGAATTTTCTTATTCGCAGTACCTACATCCACTCACTTAGTACATCCCGTAGAAGGTACAGCTTTTTTCCCCTTAATCGATTTTACGACATCCAAAGTTTAGGAGGCTTTAAATTCCAAGCCGTAAACTATACATCCACTGAAACATGGCCATAATTAATCATATAGCAACAAACCCAATCAAAATCATCTTTCGCTTATGTGACCAATTATATTCTTAACAAATCCGCGAGGATCCTTTGAAATTGTACAATCGCAAACATGTGAAAAGTTAAAAGTATTCTTTTCTCTAATTTTGCGATTGTCAGACAAATAAAAGGTCGTCTGCAGTTTTTTCCCTTAGTCAATTATTGCGATATTTTTCAACACCCTTGCTCATAAAGTGAGCTTTATTATATCGTTCTTAGGGCCATAAACCGAACTATAACACCCTCGTCTATAATAATATTATACACTAGTGTGTAATACAATTATCCCTACAAAATTAAGTTAGTGCCTAACTGCAAATTGTATGCGAGTAAACAGAGTATTTTAAATTTAATAGCATTTTCATTAAAACAGTTTACGTCAGTTAACACAATTGTTCCTTAAAATCTAAGCCATTAACTGTACATCAACTGAAACATCGCCATAATTTATATTATTTTATTTATAAAATAAAAAGGGATACTAAGCCCCGTCTGCCTAACCTTATTAAATATAACCGTGTCAGTAAACACTTGCACGGTGCCACACAGCAGACGAAATTCAAAACAAAGCAATCGACAAGTCGCACCAAATCCTAAAATCCTTTCCTACTTTCCCCCTTAATCACTAAACCGTCGCTAAAAGCCTCCCGTCTACACATAAAATATGCATTTCGTCTGTCTGCGCGTGAATTTCAGTTCACCATAAGGTGCGGTGAGAAATGTGATAAACGAACTTTTACGTTGAAATGTCAATATATGTAGTTTAAAAAGAACTTTCAGAAATCTTTCTCCACCGTATAATTTACTACAATGAGATTGAGAATGATAAAATGAGATGATATTTCAGATATAAGACCATACATTTCAGACGCAGTATTTCAAAATACTTCGGCAACTTCCGATTAATATCGTCCCGGCAGGTAGCATAATAATAGATAGGCAAAAATCATGATAATTTTTAATCATAAATATCTGATGTTAAGATTATTATTATGGACTTTTAAATTAATTTTACTTTTTAGGCCAACATTTGACCTAGAATTAGATACTGGCTCTCCAGGACAGCTGCCAGACCACACCGTTAAGTGCAAATTCAAATTCAAATTCAAAATCATTTATTCAATTTAGGCGTCTACGACGCTCTTATGAAGGTCAATTACAAATTTAATATTGAAATATTCTACATTGTACTGCCACGTTCAGCAAAAAAAAATTTATAGAGCCACTGCGAGAAGAACGGGCAAGAAACTCGGGGCCATTCGACTCTTTCGGGGTGCTTGGCGACAGATTTTATAAAAAAGTATTTTATTTAGTGACGTCTGAAAACTTTGATAACATATTCATGTAATATGTTCCAGAGATAATAAATGAAGAAATATCCACAGAACGCAAAACCTACAGCCACCCTACCTCTTAACTCCTGGTGTAGGCAAAGCGTAAGATTTTAAAGAAACTAGCAAACTAGGTGACACTTTGATGTCACATGTCGGTGACTGGGGCTTAAATCGTCTGAAGCGTTGGCTGGAGTTGCTTATCTCCTAGTGTGAAAAGCTGTTCTTAGTTTATTTGGTGTTTGGGAAGCTGTTGTTGAATGTTTTAAGGTCATACAAACACGGGCACTTAAGGCCGGTATTTTTTCTGTTTCTTGTACCTAAATCCTAATGGAGTATGTGGTTCAGTGAATTAACATTGATATACAGGGTTATTCGTAAAACGCTACAAACTCTTAGAGTTGTCTTCTGCTAGACCTAACAAACATTTTGAGATAAAAAAAAATTGTTAGAGTTTTTTTTTGTTTTAATACCTTCTCCAAGCCAAGAGCGCCCGCCGCGGCAACACTGGACCGCGCCGAGGTCTCTTTGAATAGAGTTTTAAATATTTACATCGAGCTAAGTACTAAAAAATATGAAATAATACATTACAGGCACAAGATACTTTTAACATCAGGTGGTCCTCGTACTTATGTCGGTCAAAAACACATAAAAAAATATTTAAAAAAAAAATATTTTCAAAACATTTTTTTTATCTCTAAATGTTTGTTAGGATTAGCAGAAGTCAACCCTAAAAGGTTGTTAGCATTTAACAATGACCCTGTAAACATTTCTTGTGAGTTGTTATTTTCCTCTCCAACAAATCAAATATTGAATTGGTGAATCTACGGTAAGAAAGAAATAGAAGTTGACCATTTTTAAAGTACAGTCGATTCCAAAAATGTTGTTTGAGAATATTATACACATAACATGGGTCGACTGAACTTAGTCCAATTTAACCCCAAGAAGACACAAGTTTATGCGTTTACCGCTAAATTATCCCCCCTTATCATATCTCCGCGTTTAATATCATGTCATCTAATCATATCCAAACATCTTCACGAGTAGATTTAGTACAATTAATTCAATATTATTTATTATTATGGCAGTATTGTATAAAAATTATCTTTACTATGCGACCTGCCACTTGGAAATTGTTTGTGTTTTTTTTTATGCATGTTTAATATAATTTACTTATATGGAGCTACGGGTATGTAAAAATAACCTCTGATAAATGATGACCCCAGTGTTGATATGGAACGAAGACATTGAATCAACTAGCTCTTTTGTGTGATATCAAATTGTTTTTACCGGCCGGATTCTATGGCTTCTCGAACGAAGACATTGAATCAACTAGCTCTTTTGTGTGATATCAAATTGTTTTTACCGGCCGGATTCTATGGCTTCTCGAACGAAGACATTGAATCAACTAGCTCTTTTGTGTGATATCAAATTGTTTTTACCGGCCGGATTCTATGGCTTCTCGAACGAAGACATTGAATCAACTAGCTCTTTTGTGTGATATCAAATTGTTTTTACCGGCCGGATTCTATGGCTTCTCGAACGAAGACATTGAATCAACTAGCTCTTTTGTGTGATATCAAATTGTTTTTACCGGCCGGATTCTATGGCTTCTCGAACGAAGACATTGAATCAACTAGCTCTTTTGTGTGATATCAAATTGTTTTTACCGGCCGGATTCTATGGCTTCTCGAACGAAGACATTGAATCAACTAGCTCTTTTGTGTGATATCAAATTGTTTTTACCGGCCGGATTCTATGGCTTCTCGAACGAAGACATTGAATCAACTAGCTCTTTTGTGTGATATCAAATTGTTTTTACCGGCCGGATTCTATGGCTTCTCGAACGAAGACATTGAATCAACTAGCTCTTTTGTGTGATATCAAATTGTTTTTACCGGCCGGATTCTATGGCTTCTCGAACGAAGACATTGAATCAACTAGCTCTTTTGTGTGATATCAAATTGTTTTTACCGGCCGGATTCTATGGCTTCTCGAACGAAGACATTGAATCAACTAGCTCTTTTGTGTGATATCAAATTGTTTTTACCGGCCGGATTCTATGGCTTCTCGAACGAAGACATTGAATCAACTAGCTCTTTTGTGTGATATCAAATTGTTTTTACCGGCCGGATTCTATGGCTTCTCGAACGAAGACATTGAATCAACTAGCTCTTTTGTGTGATATCAAATTGTTTTTACCGGCCGGATTCTATGGCTTCTCGAACGAAGACATTGAATCAACTAGCTCTTTTGTGTGATATCAAATTGTTTTTACCGGCCGGATTCTATGGCTTCTCGAACGAAGACATTGAATCAACTAGCTCTTTTGTGTGATATCAAATTGTTTTTACCGGCCGGATTCTATGGCTTCTCGAACGAAGACATTGAATCAACTAGCTCTTTTGTGTGATATCAAATTGTTTTTACCGGCCGGATTCTATGGCTTCTCGAACGAAGACATTGAATCAACTAGCTCTTTTGTGTGATATCAAATTGTTTTTACCGGCCGGATTCTATGGCTTCTCGAACGAAGACATTGAATCAACTAGCTCTTTTGTGTGATATCAAATTGTTTTTACCGGCCGGATTCTATGGCTTCTCGAACGAAGACATTGAATCAACTAGCTCTTTTGTGTGATATCAAATTGTTTTTACCGGCCGGATTCTATGGCTTCTCGAACGAAGACATTGAATCAACTAGCTCTTTTGTGTGATATCAAATTGTTTTTACCGGCCGGATTCTATGGCTTCTCGAACGAAGACATTGAATCAACTAGCTCTTTTGTGTGATATCAAATTGTTTTTACCGGCCGGATTCTATGGCTTCTCGAACGAAGACATTGAATCAACTAGCTCTTTTGTGTGATATCAAATTGTTTTTACCGGCCGGATTCTATGGCTTCTCGAACGAAGACATTGAATCAACTAGCTCTTTTGTGTGATATCAAATTGTTTTTACCGGCCGGATTCTATGGCTTCTCGAACGAAGACATTGAATCAACTAGCTCTTTTGTGTGATATCAAATTGTTTTTACCGGCCGGATTCTATGGCTTCTCGATATAATGATATAAGTAAAACAAATACTGACTTCGAACACTGAAAAGTATGAAATAACTTGTTGAAGTCAGTACCATGCTGATACAAAACACTAACCTTGTTTTAGTTTGAAAAACTCATACTTTTTTGTGATGCATACAGCTTTCAAGATCACTTGTCTAAATTATTCAGTTATGCATATACATTTTGCATGAATAACTACTCAAACGATTTTGATGAAATTTATATGGGACCAACTTGGAGTTATACTCCTCAAAAAAAAAACATCATCAAAATCATTGACGAAATTTGTAAGAAGACAACACTAAAATAAAAAATAAATAAATCGCAAGCGACTTCCAACACTCAAATTTGTGAAAACAGACCATGATAATATAAGGTCAGTATTTAAATCAGTTACTACCGACCGATATTGATCATCGTTTCATGTAATATTTCACGAACATTTTCACAAAATACTGAATAATTTATCATTCATTAATGAGTGCTGACGTAGATTAAGCGTGCCCAATTATGTTGCGTGAATCCAAATTATGCTTGCGTGAATTCAGCGTAACAAATTTTGACCACGATGAGTTCTCTAAAATATAAAGAAAAAAATCGTTTCTATAAGCAAATATTGCACAGAACAGTATTTATATAAGTGTTTTTGAACTCTGAGATGTTTGCACTGCGTTTGGTTTGGATTTAAACACATTGCAGTATTAGTAAAATATCACTATTATTTTTTTATTACGCAATAAAATCCTTCCAAACTTCAGTAATATAATTAAGTATAATAAGTAGATACAGTCGTCATTGGTATCTGTACTTATATTCTACTTCGCAATATAAGGGGTCTGTCATGCATTTTTATTATTTTTACAATATCGAAATATATTATGTAAATATGTAAATAATATATTTTTATATCGCTTATTTACTATGAGTGTGAGTAATTATTTATTGGTTTAGTTCTTGTAAAGAAAAATACTGTAACATTTTAATAATTGCAAACAGATGTTCATTGAACATTCTCATACAAAGACAATTAATATGAACGTGGTGAAACTGTACGCGCAAAATCAGTTTTGGTAACCAATTAGCAGCAGCGTCGCAAGTGTAGACGCGCCCTAACAGTCAATTTTGCAAATATTCCCATCAAATATTTGTTATTTATCGATCCCCAAGAAACCGGTATTTTTTTTTCATTCCGAGGTTGTAGTTATTTGACCATGACATAAGCAATCAATATAGTTTATTGACTTTTGAAGAAGGCTGCGTGTTAAATATCACTTAGTACAGGCTTGTATGTGCGCGTGGAAGGAAACGTATCTTGTGTGAATTTGTGAGTTTATATTGTTGTATCTGATGAGAGAAGACAACCCACCTTAGTACCTACAATGTACGTACAAATATGCCGTTGATCGTAACCTACGTTAAGACTGAATTGGACAAATTTGTCCTTTTGAGATTGAGCCTTAAATATTGGGTGGAATGACTTCATAAATGCCCATAGGAATCATTTTATGATCATACTATAAACTATATAGATGTATAAAATTAAATAGAATGAGCGTAAATATATGGGGCTGATAGGCTACTGCTGTGCGGGGATTTTTTTATGTTATTGTGAAGCTCGAGGCCCACTTGATGATAAGCGGACTAACCTCTGCCTTCAACACATGCTTAAACATTTCGTCACAAATCAGTAATTGCACTGCGCCCGTCACCTTTGAGACGTAGGTGTTGATTCTCATGTGCCTGTAATTTCACTGGCTCTCGACTGCTGCCAGAACACACCATTAGGTGTTTGGCGACAGATTTTCTACTTCAGGATGGTCGCTAGCCGGGCGCGCATTCGCAAAATAACCTTCCACCATCGGTGAAGCTCAAGCCCGCGGCGGTATTCGAAGCATGGACCAGCTTCGCGGCAGTCCATAGCCAATGCCATTGAGCCATCACTGCTTCAAAACTTGCCACCACTATCTTACCTGTTGGTAAGTGATGATATGGTTGAAGCTGTTAACAGCCTTCATCTGTCTCTCAAGGACAGCTGAAAGTCATCGCACATTGTGTAATTCCTTTCTATCATTGCATCGAAGCGACAATGCGTTTTTATCCTAACATTTATATTGTTATTCAATAGTGGCGTCGACGAGTCTGGCTTTAAAGTATGACGCACTGTTTGTTTTTTAATCTATTGTTTAAACTGTGGTATGATAATTATGCAAACATCAATATGTATATGGTACCTTTGAATTAATAGTAATATATTAAAAGACGTATTGTATATTGTAACTAGATTTCAATTGAAATAAAACACGGTACTGTCGACACAAAATTATCAAACTGTCTTTATTATTTTATTGAATGCTATGGAACGCGTACGAGGTCACATGGAGTTCAGCGGTAACGTTTCCCTATAAATATATATCCAGATGCAGTTTGTCACAAATGGCGAATTGCATGCTACAGAAAGTAGTCACCGGTTCAAATATCCTTCAAGCCGAACACAGTAAGGCAAACATTACTGCTTGGCGGTATTACAAGTAATAATATTATATTTACCTCATTCTATATATCACTTCAATATTTTTTCAACAAAAACAAAAAAGCTCATTTTAACTTTATGAATCTTCCGCTAAATATTGGCGAAAGTGAATTCGCACAATTTAATTGTTTTAATTAATTACCGACCTATAACGGCGGTATCTATTAAAAATCTGGGTCCTGTGGTCCAATTATGTAATTTGTACGTAACAAAAACTAATTGATATGGTAGAAAAACGACTGTATTGCAATTACCTTTTTGCACTTGTTACAAGCTAAGCCAATTATTTATGTGTTTTGGGCCAGTGTTATTTATAATGCTAAGTTTTTGAAGCGCTCGTAACGTAAATTTGCTTAGCTGTTCTTAACCGAACAGCTAAGTTAAGCAACGTCCACTGCGGTCATGAGTTGGATGGGTGACCGCTAGTGATATTACTACTGAGCGCTTCCGTTTTTCGGAGGGCACGCCGTCGGTCCCGGTTATTATCTTAGGATGGCAGTCGTTACAGTATGATGGTAGGGTATTTTGCGAATGTCCGCCTGCCACCTAATGATGTGCAGCAGCTGTCGTTGAGAGCCAGTAATTCTTGTTTAGCCTGAACAATATCTTCAACCACATCATCACTCACCATCAGTTGAGATAATGGTCAAGCTAGCCTATAAGCAATATAAAAAATGGAAAAAATAAGTAGCCACAAATAAATGTATTATTATTATATTATTGGCCGGTTTTTCTGGCTGGCTTTAATGCAGCAGTAAAGGAACTGATGTTAAATCCACTTATTACTTTACCAATATGTAAAGCCGGAACGCAGTACGCCGGTTTAGCATACGTCCGGTTGTACTCCAAAACTAGATCTTCGTCGTTGGAATAATAATCAACTTCCTGGATATGATGCAGATGCTATACTGGTGCGCACTTACGACTTGTTGTTACTGGGTTTTATTACTGTTTAGTATTTATTGTTGCCCATTAGCAAGTAACTTATCTTAATATTTTCTAGCTGTTATGTTTTCCAAGTGGGCTTCGATTAGGTATTATTACGAACTAGCTTTTTGACTCAGTATATTTGATTTAAATATATTACATGAAAATGTATTCTATATTATTATTACATATGGATTCATAATTATTATTATTTTAATCCATTGCATTGCACATATGTTTCTTTTTCGTACCTATACAAGTGGGATGTCTTTGCGTAGAGCTAAATAAAAAATTAGAAATATACATTTGTAAATATGCTTACAAACATTATCGCGAGCTGAGCGAAAATCATATTTACAAATTTTTGAAGGACAATTATTTTTTGTGTTCCGTACGGGTTCGATCCCGCGTCTTCCGATTTCGCGCCGGATACATATGCCACTCGAAATATACATGATTAATGTATTTTTTAAAAATAAGTATTAACTTGTAATATGCAGCAATGAAATTACATTTATTTAAACCTAATCTTCTTCCATCAGCGAATAGTATGGAATAACTTGTGGAAGTCGGTACCATGCTAATTCAAACATCCTAAGATAAAATTTATATTGTTAGACTTAAACAAGTTTTTTCAATTTTTACTATTGGAAGAAATTAAGTTTGAAAAAAAAAACATTCATTTAATTGATGCTTACTGTTTATGGAATGGATTGTCATTTACCCACACTGGTCACCATTTATTTTAGAAATCGGTTAAAATGAAAGACTTTGGGGACCGTTAAAGTTATCATAATATATTTGTACAGGGTCTATCTCAAAAACGTAACAAGTTAGGAATATAGAATATCGGTGCTTATTTTTGTGTCATGTCTACGACTTAAACAATTGAGAAGCACTTTAAAAAATATTTTTTAAGCTGTTTTTAACATAATTGTTTTGAATTCAACTTAAAAAGTATTTTTTTTAATTCACGAGTTCTTTCAGTGCTGAACCCTGAGAAACGAAGCCTAACTCGTGCGTAGCCAGATATAGTGAATGCGACCCCAGGACTGGCTGTCTATCCAAGCTCGTTAGCAGAGATGTACTTACGCCCATCGCTCCCGTCAGGGGCACGCAACTGGTTGAAGTTAGGATGAGTGGATTAGTGTACCACCGACCGGCTATCGTAAATTCGCAAAACTTTCATCGATTCAAACAGTTGTTATTCCAAGGATAGTAAAAGATTTCGTAGTACAGAAAAAAAAAGATCAATCAATACTGCCTGCAAGAAATCACTACATAGCGATAAGAGCACCCGATGTATTACCATAGAATAATATTCTTGATAAATGTAATTTAATTTTGCTTGGTAAACAATATAGATTTTTTGTATCGGAAGAACTATTTGTGAACTAGTCGCGAGTCGTGGCGATGCCGATACGAAGTATGTTAGTCTGCCTGACAAATAATACGGAACGGTTTGAATTCAGGCGATCTCCATGCGGTGCCGAGTGGACTAGTGTACTTCACCCATAATTACACGTCATATTATTTGAACATCATTGCTTTCCGAACATGCTCTAAAAATATTCCACATGACTTTAAAACTTAAACATTCCATAAGACACGAATCCAGCTATATTTTAATAAAATTATACCTAACAAGTATTTCATCAATTACAAGTAAACCCTGCGATACATTATTTTAACTGGTTTTATCCGGATTGGCGATTCATCGCAGCTCATTAGTGGCGATACGCTTACGCCCATCGCTCCCGTCCGCGACACGCGACCAGGCGGCGACAGGACGAGTGTGCCACCGGCTTACGTCCCATGCAATTGAGAATTTAAATTTAGAATTTATAAATTGTAATTATAGAAAAAAGTTTATGGATGCTTTATTTTATAGGTACAATAAAACTATTTGTTAATTTCTTGTACCACGAATGGGCTGCTTATGAGATGGATTGTTGCAGTCAAATGCTCAACTACATTGGTTACAGCTATTTTTCTATGTGCCTTCAAGATTTAAGAATATAAGGACCTTAAAGCAGTCGCTTGTAAATCATATTTGATACTGGATCTATGTCATAAGTTAATAGGAATATAGAATTCGGTATAAGTACTTATAATGCTACTTGACCTCTATTGACATAAAAAAATACTGAAAACGATTTTTAGAAATAAATATAAAAAAAAACTTCAAACAGGAAATGTTCTAAAACAAAAAGAAAATAAACCAAACCGTCGCAAACAGTTTTTTTGTTCTTTTCACTTCGACAAGTGACAATGAGAACATCATCAATGTAGTCGAAGCCGCATTATTAGGGATAACTTAAATACTACCTACTCGTCAGATCAGATTCTCACTCAAATTAAAATGACAACATACAGCTATCTAATATAACAAGGATCATCAAAATCAGTACACTCGTTTTTTTGAAGTCGTTTAAAACGTAGGTTTTAGGTGTGATTAAAACAAATACTTTTTCTTTCACGAGTTCTTTCGATGACCACCTTATATACGAGATCATAGCATAGCCCAACCCGCACTTCGTTTTTTGTAATTGCGACCCCAGTTTCTATGTCTACCTATATATACAAGGTCATTAACTAATATCCAACGTCGACCCGGAGATCTAATCAAGGTTAAAAAATACAAGCACTACTTTTTTCAATATTCCTGTTAAAATTTTGCTACAACGCTTATCTGCTTACTATCTGAATGCATCAAGGCAAATTACACGAATTAATCGTAAGTTGATTAAAACACGAAGATTATTATGATCAATAATGACGTTCGACCAGTGTAGTATCAATTTTTATTAATAACAGGATATTGTTCATTTAACTGACAAGCAACCGCTCAATGAAACAGCTCATGATATTCCAAAAAGTAGGGTGAACGCGCCCACTGCACGACAGTCACCTGAAGATGGCCGGCACGCGTCCCAATTGAATATACATTTTTTATTATCCACGTTACCCTACGTCTGACAGTGACAACTGACACGTGAGTTCCTGAATAAGACGTCAAAAAGGGCAATTTGTTACCGCTTCAACGATACGGTATGATATTATGTGGATTTTATTAAGCGTTTCATATTCGGGGTTCGCGAAGGGTGCGCTTGGACCTGGCCGTATGGGTTAGTGAGTGTTATTAAATATTAATAGGGGTGTAATCGTATACAATTTCGCGAATTAAAATGTCAAAGAAAAAATTATGTTGTATGAAGTAATTCTACAATAAAACGCTTGAATACCAAAAGGTACTATGTAAAAATGGCTGACCCCGGATCACGGGACTTGTCACGGACTGCAGGTCCATGATACATCGTAGTTCCACCACGGTCTTGACCTTCACCGCATGATAATAAGGAATTGCGCGAATGCCCGCCTGACTGGATACCACTCTCGAGTAGAAATTCTGCCTTCAAGCAGTTACTGGTGTATTCCGGCAGTTTGAAAGCCTATTCCCATCCCCATGTTCTTGGTTAACCTGTTTACTACTTTCGGCTACATCATCACATCACATTACATCAAGAGGAAGGCCAGAGGATAGCCTACAGACAAAAAAAAAACGAATATTCAAACATTTTACAGTAAAGTGACATTCCATAAAATAAACGTAGGACGTAGGTACCTAAATAAATAAACAACTACATGTAAGTTAAATTCAGAAAACTCGGCATCAGCGAAACAGGAATCACATAATATTCTTTACGGTACCATTTTTAAACAAAAGACACAGAGCCCTCATCATGTACTTCAAAATTAAAAAAGAAATCAATATCCCAGGCCTTGTTCCTATTCATCCAATGAACTGATGCTTTTACTGCCACTCTACCATCTCTAATAGCTGTAAATCGAATCGGCTGTACTGACAGATGGGCCCGTACGCAGCCAAATTCGTCGGACCGATGACAAATTCGCGATATTACATGAGGATTAATGTCCACGCACCATTTTTTAGGGTTAAATTGTCTTTTCCATATCACTTTTTTGAATCACACGCCATTGCCACATACAACCCTACACACACTGACTTAGACTAGAAATTCGCTTATAGTCGAAACGAGACTTAAGTCGTTTTAAACTTGGGGAACCTTTGAGATCGCAAAGGGTGATTCCCCACGCTAGATGGCATCCGTACGATGGTTATCATAATCCCTGCATTGACATGATGTGATGACACATGTCGTGTTCTAAAATGTCGCTTTAAAAACTCGTGACGGGCTGTCCAAAATCAGAGCATTCACCCTTATCTTTATTACCATAGAGTTTAAATTAAATAAAGATTGTTGTGCTGTTTTTCTGTGGACATCGCCCTGGGAAGGTTTTGCGCAGACAGTTCACAATGTGGATTTTGTATTTGTATGAAGATAAGTATTGAAATTGGGCTTAGACTGTGTTGGATATGTTTGTTTAACTGTATGTGCTTTAACTGTGTCACTACTGTGTGAATTGATTAACTTTTTATTTACACTTTCAGTAACAAATTTTCAGGAGCGGTCCATGTCTAGAATTTGGTCCTGTAACTGACAATAGCCTCGCCTACACACATAGGACCAAAAATATAATAGGTGAAACGTGTTTAAGGAGAAGGATCAGGGACATACAAATAATAGTGTGACATTATATTACAACACATACAGGCTACATACGTAACTACCTACCTACCTACTATTGATAAGTGTCTGCACCAAGCGTGCTAAAAAAAATAGCCTAGAATAAAAAAGAAGAAAAAAAAAACGAATGTCAATAAACCTGATCCCCAATAAATATCATACAATCCTACTACCGTATTACCCAAGATTAAAATTTTCCAACAAAAGACTGCAAAGGGAGAAATTGTGAATTAATATCGGGCCCAGTGCAATTACTATAACATCGGGCAAACTGCAGAATCATAGAAAATTACAGGATTCTAAACAACAGCACAAAAGACCCCTCGTGTCAGCGAAATGTATAGGACGACTAACGGGGACATAATTTTAATATGGGGTGAGATGCATATTATGGGGAAGATTAAAAAAATTGTAATCACGTTTGAATCCAAAAACGGTTTTTTTTTGGGCATGTACAAAAGTTTTGTATTCTCATAGATAGATAGCTTGATAACACTTTATTGTACTTTCTTATTACAATTAATATAACTAACAAAATATTTCATCTTAAGATAAAAAAAGATAGTATAATCGGCGGAAGCTAGAAAACAATCTCTTCCAGGCAACCGTAAGCAGAAAAATCAATTTGATTACAATCAGGGTAGAGTGTAAAATAGAAAGTGAGATTAGTAAACTAGTTCTCATGTTCAGTTTGAAATATTAAAATAAAATATCGTGTAATAAACATGTCTATTGAACTAAAAGCCGCGCCAGGTTTCCCTTCTACGTTTTCATTAAAACCGCTATTACTTTATATGAACGAGGACGGATGATTTTCTAAGCACAAGGGCGCTCTGGCGCACAGTGCTTCAGACCTCGATATTCACAGGACAAAAAAAGCTAAAATAGTCGTACGCAAAAACCTCGCGACAAATGAACATCGGGAACTCGAGAGGTCATTAAAATGAGGCTCGATCTAAAAATGAGGGAGGACAAGGGGGGTTTTCGAGAACTCGTAATTGGACCAGGGAGGGTCTTAAATCGTATTCGAAGCAGCGCAGGCGGAAAGACGGCTCAACCGACTATAATTAACAACAAATATGGGTGAATCGATTTTTTTAACTACACCAAGTACGCCCATTAGGTTACGCAGGGCGCGCAATTACTCAAACAATACACTTGAAATATTAAAGTTAAAACCAGCCTTTTGTGGGAAAAGTTTGCTTGTTTAGCAACTGCCGCGAAGGTAATGGTGTGTTGTTTTTCTTTCGCCTTTACAATATTTGTGACTCGACTGTATATTTTGCTGTTTTCTTTTCCTTGTTTACGTAATTGAACGTAGGGAGCCAGTAATCGTTTAAGCAATTTCAATGTTACTAGGAAAATATGTGTTTACTCGCTATATTAAAGAGTCCGGTTAAAATTAGTCCTGTTTGCGGAATTCTGACTTCACAGCGTAAGCTTTGACGCAAATCTATGCGTTAATAATGGACACGAGTCATAGCTGTGTTGAAAAAAGTATCAACGTTTTTCGTGTCTCGATTAACGCAGGACCACACAGAAAGACGAGCCGTGAAAAAATATCGGACAAAAAAATCCGAAACAAGGCAATCACGTCACCACATTATGTTAATAGCTCGAAGATATGACAACATCAGGAATAATCCGCTTTGTCCACAGAATGGGGACATTAGAGTCCGTCCGGTGTCCTCCGGGACACGCTCCTTTGATTCCAGATTCGATGGAAATTAATATACACTGTATGTGTTCAGGGTACATATTTGATGTCACATACAACATAGGGCTTTGGAAGACCCCATCCATATTTATGAGCAAAAAATGAATGTCAAGCCAAGGTAAAAATGACAGAATATACACATCAACATCGAGGTCGGGTTGAATATAAAATATTATAAAAACATAAAATTAAACGAGCGTAAAATTAAAGCCGAGAGCGGCATCAAACAGAAAATCACCATTTAATCAAAATGCCGATCGTTATAATTCTCTTGTCATGAAAACAAACATTTATAAAGGCCGGTGAGGTAAGATTGGTCATAATTATGGGTTAGTTCGCGTTGAATGGCGCCCGCGAACCGCACGCGATGCCAAAAGGCGTCAAATAGCTCGTTAAAGCCCCTCACAAATAGAAATATTACTCATAACTTAATCCCCACTTATAATAGATTTAACCTGCCATAAAATCATATTCACATTTTTTTGTGTAGCGCAAATAAGCGGGGTGGGCCCACTGTGCGTATTTATACGAAATTGGCGATTAATACCGCACAATGGGTTTGAGAGGTTATAATAGTCATAATTCATGTTTTTTTTTGTTCGGGGATAATCGAGGGGTAAGTTGGGGTAAGTTCATCAATTGGATTTAATATTTTCATTTTTAGTAACACTGGGTGTGAAATTGGACGCTCGCTTAAGAGCTGTAGGGATAGGGTTAATCCGACTGATTCAAGTGGTTGCAATAAGAGGGCTATGTTACATGTACTTGTTAATTGTTATGAATGTTTTTATGATGTGGGAATTTAATTTTATTACACTAACAGATTTTTATAGCGTGCACTTATGAATAATCGTGATATAAACTTATAAATAACTTGTTTGGATGGGAGAGGCAATCAATGACCATATATCTAATATTCCTGACACCTCGTATCTTAACAGTTACGTTTGATTTGTTTGTATAAATTCTCTTAAGATTTAACTTTCGCCATATTATCAGCATAATAGTATTGAAAATGAACTTTCTTACTGAATACCCTTATGCCCCGCGCTTAATAGATGACTTAGAGATTTTAGTTAACGTAACCTGTTTCGTCTTCTTCTTACAGTTATCCCACGGCAAGTAGGGTTGCTACAAGTATTTTTCCTCCACTCGTCCTGAGGGCTGTCACCACTGACTACTTTCCAAAAAATTTATGATTTTCACGCATATCATCCATACTTTCTTTGCCCACCCATTGGCATCCGCGTGGACGATATCGTCCATGTATGAATGAAATTCTGTTGTTCTCGTTATCTCGGATGCCAAAGGATTTACCCCACCCTGCAGACGTCCACATTTACACTCAGCACTCTTTTTATTATATGTTCTTTGCCTCTTCTTACGATGCCCTTACAGCACTAGTCTGTTACTCGTTAACTTTTCTGTCACTGGTGTTATAATTACAAAATATTTGAATTAATTTTGGCTTGTACGACATTCTAATTAGAGGCGATAATAAAAATTTACTATTAAAATGATTGTACTGCCACTTTTAGCAATTACAGATGTTTCAGTCTAGAAATCCACGCCCACCACGCCCCTCCAATGTCTTTAACCTTACATGCACAATAATGTATAAACGCAATATACGCCACGTCGACAATACCATTGATTCTTCAGTCATCGTGGTTTGTGTACGGAGTTCAGTGGTAGGCGTGCATTTTTAGACTGAAAGACCGTTCATGATTCCTCTAATAAGCTCCTCCTCGAGCCAGTTACCCCTAACCTAGCCACAAGTTATCTCTTCGTACTGTAACTGCCGGATTGTCAACTGCTGAACACAGCCTCCCCATTAAGAGGGTTTTTTCAGCAGGCGTCTTGGGGACTGCAGTTTAAGATAAGGTAAGGTACCAATAGGGGAGTGAAATTCTAGCTACGGGGCATCTCTTCATACTTATGTCTAAATGTGTAAAACCCTTCGAGGATGTGAACCTTCCCTGGTTTGCCCTTGAGTTAGAACCTAGGATAGAATTCAGTGTCTATATGGCTGTTCCTACGAAAAACCGTATGGTCATAAGGCCATATATCAAAGAATAACGTTATAAGACACAAATTAAATGTTTCAGCTCAATTTGCTGGTTTCCTTAGGCGTCATGAATAAAAGAATTAATCAATTTATTATTTAGTAAAAGAAAATTTAATATAACATAAAAGACCGCAGCGAATGTTACTGCGAATAATTCATAATCGTAGCATGCAGACTACGGTAAAAGCTCCGATTTTAAAGCGAAGCAAGATTTTAAAATTCAATGAAAGCGTGCACCCGTAGCCGACAATGCCATTCGCAACGAGATTAGGTCTGGGATCTAAAATCTAGACTAGACCCGGGAGAGGGGGAGGCGGGAGAAACTGGGACGGATGGGGGACAGATGGGCTGGGGGTGTACCGGGACTTTCTAGGCAATTACTATGCTGGGATCTACAATCTTATTGAAAACGCGTTTGTGTTTCAGTTATATTGGATGGAGTCGTCAAAATTTGTCGTACAAAGATAATATGTGAGATTGATGTTATTAGAATAAGTATGATCATTAAGCTAACAATATAAGAAGAGGCTTAAATTGAGCTTTAATCATATCAACATTTCATTACCGTCTTTTGCATATGATGTTATGTAAGAAATATTGCCATTAAATCTAAGATACTCTGTAATTAAATAAACTATAAATATTGTTTTTATGAATAAAAACTTGTGAACAGTTTTATTGCATTCAAATTCCTTTAAAAAATGATAACCAAACGAGTATCAGCTCATATTTTACGGTTTAAAAAGGACATCAGCGCAAAACGACTTTTCTATCCCGGTGTACGCACAATGAGATATCCTACAAAGCTATGTGAAGGGTGCCGACGGGATGACGCTTTTAAAAGTATTACTCCCCCTGTTCCAGTATACCTCGGTCTCCCCCGTCAACCCTTGTGTTTGATTATTTTATAGCGGAATATTGACGATCCGTAGGGACTCGGGTTTGTTCGGTTTTGTAAAGAATGAAGTGGGTCAGGGGATTGTAGGGGTCATGAGATGGTAGTAATTAATATATGTGATTGTCTAGCCGCATTGTACAATGTGGCGTGACGGAATACAAGAAAGAAGTAAAAGTGTCCACAGCTAACTTCAAGATCAAATTTGAAGAGAAGACTCTTGATAAGTATGTATAAATAGGTAGAAATTTGAAACGAGAATTTTAGATCTTATCTCAAATAAGATAATAGATTGGTATAGAATTATACAGTGATTATTATGGACGATTATTTTATACTATTTTTAGCGATTTACGTATCCAAATTCCGGAATTTATGAACGGAATTCTTGCATTCGATCTTAGTGCAGAAGGATTGTTTAGAGACATATCCTGTTCAACATAAGTACTTACTATAATAATTGCTTCTGAAACACCTTAATGCTTAATAAGAGAAATTAAACAGCATAAGGCGATAGTTTGACGGATGGCTCAGATATAGATATGAGCCGTAATCGATTAACATTTATGACGTCTGAAAGTCTACTCGAGTAACTTTCGCACCGCTTATCAACCGCCGCATAATAAAATAATTTTAGTTGACATATATATCCATTTACACCCTCTCATTAATTACCGTCTAAAGCTGCTATAAATTTGCAAAAAGTAATTAAAATACGCGTAAATGCAATTAGCTATTAGAAAATTCGGGGAATGTCCCTAAATCGCGATTGTATTATCATTAGCGTAATCAATTTTAATCACGATATCAATCGATACTTGGATATCATCTGTGTCAACTTTTTATGGCTGTCTTGATAGTAACAAGGTTTAATATCATCATATTAACGCACATTGATTCGACAATTAAACCATCAAAATATTATTGAACAATAAACAATGAGTCGATAAGGATCTAAAGCGGTGCCGCTAAAGGGAGTACGTTTTTGAATTCAAAAGCACCGCACCACGCGTCTTCAATAATTTGATTCTTACTTCCGATTTGGTGACGGTTTAAGGTATAAGAGGAATGATACGGTTGAAATGATAACTAAGCGCTTATATAGCTATGGACTGCCGTGCCGCAGATCCATGGTTACCGCCAGCTTTAGCTTCACCACACACACACACACACACCAAGGCCCTGGATCCGGTAGTCTCGTCACCATATTGGTACCAAAACAGATGAAAATGCTAAATTCTACTCTCTGATCTACCACGAGGTCTTACAATACGACGCGTATTTAGTTACCAGATATCTAGATCCACTATGATGCACGAATGATGCTATCCCAGTAAACTAAATAGTTACATCTCATAACTTTGACCAAACAATCATCCAGCTACAACCGCTACCGCTTACATTTGAACCAAACAAACAGCAGCCATTGTAAGGAGTCAACCAGGTTCAAGGGCAAGCAAACCGGAGAATGTGGCCTAGCTTCCGGCTTCAGGTTCGACGGCTGTGGGCGGAATACACATTTGAATTACCTGTCTATACATTTGCCAATATCTTCTCAGACTAATAACCTACAGTTGAAACTACAACTCCATCTGTGTAAGAAATCACCATAGATCCGATAACAGTTACTAAGGAGAACTGACAGCTTCTTGTAGTAAGTGCTTCTTATTCTATGTCATGAGATGACGTGACTGACCGATCCGCCTAACAAGATGATGATAAACTGGATTGGCAAGTCTGGTAGGTTCCGGGAATCCTCCGGGCAAATACGGGTAATTTTAGTATAGAGAACGTTTATAGATATTAAAATTTGTGGTTATTGTTAGATTGATGTCAATGCAGTAATTTTAAAATACAACGAAAAAAGACTTCCACCGCGATCTCCAAGACGCCTGTTAAGCGTGGGGATAATGTAAAATTTGCCAATAACGTTGTTAGATGACGAGGTGTTGGATCACTCTGCAATTTAACTGCATCTATCAATATAAGTGTTCCGAGAAATTGTTCAGTCTAATACAGCAACTGAATTCTGCCATCGGACGTCCCGACAAAGCTTAATGTTTCACCAATTTCATGTCGACGTCTGGAACTCCACAACCGTTTGATTCCCGCGGCATTTTCTGCCTCGCGCTACCACTATGTGGAACCAGCTGCCATGTGATGTGAAGTATTGCGGATGGTAGTGAGCGACGGTAATCACTTACCCCTAATCAGGTGAGTCGCCTGTATGTGTGTTTTTATCTTCCTATCCCATATAAAAAATTGGCTTCAGTTGATTATGACGTCAAGGTAACTGCGTCAACCGGTTCCTTTCTCTATTCGAATCTTCTTACAACTTACTTAATTAGGACCATGAGATGAGGATCAGACGGTTCATTCAGCCACTTTTAAACCCAGTGTAGAAGTACATTAGTTCGCCTCATGAAAAAACTTGCTATACCCGAGAGATCTTCCCATTTGCGCAAGAACTAAGGTGCATTATCAGTTTCCCAGTCCATGTCAAACGATTCCTGTATAAGGGTAGTCCATACATATATTATTATGACGGCTGTATTGAGGCGGAAGCGTTCGAGTGTAAACGTACAACGGTACTATCGTTTCAAGCATCCAGACGAAATATCTGTCATACCTATCACATATGGAAGTCAAGTTGAGAGAGCCGGTGCCAATATTGTTCCTTCACTCGAAAAATTTCATCAAGAAAACGTGGAACACATCTGCGTGTAATAAACAACGTACAAGAGGCACATCCTAAAACGTCATTAAAGCCACATCTCCACTGTCCTCAGAAAACATCGTCCATACAAAACACTTTAAGCGGAAACCCCATACGCATCAAGACTCACAACAATAGGGATATATCTCACAATCGCTAGTAATAAAAGCACGGAGCGCCAACATTAAAATCTTATCCCTTTCTTAAATAAAAAATTCACGAAAAAATAAGAGAAAATTCTCCTCTCTATTATTCAGTGGAAAACGGGAGGCCACCCCGTCGGGTCGGAAGCGGGCGACGAAAGGACAAAGAAATTCTAACTTTAACGTCTACAGTACAAAGTTACGATTGGTACGGCCAGGGCATTCTGAACTGATGCAAAACTGGACTTTACGACCTTGGATACAGAGTCTGGATTCTGGCAGATTGCAGTCTATGAGAGGTATAGAAATTGCGCCTTAGTTAGTATAGTATTTGAAAATGAGATGCAGCGTGGGTAGGCAAGGGTGGATGTGGGGAAGGGTGCTTTCTGGAGGGTACAGAGGGTATGGGAGTGAGGTAAGGAGGGGGCTCTCGAAACCCGAATTACCGGGGCGTGTGTAATGATTTTCCCGGACGGAATTATGGACGGTATTGGAGACGAATCGGAGATTTTCGGATGGATGTTCTTTTTTAATGCCATTATAGTGATTAGAGAACTGAACTGACGATAACTAGGTAAATCCGGATGTCTTTTTGTTAAAAGATATGGCTGCTTCATGGAAAGTTGAAAAGGATCCAAATAATAACTATGTATTGAAATGATAAAAATATGAAAGGGATAAAAAGAGGTGCGGTCTTCAATAATTCATCATTTATTTCAGGGATTCATTTCAAAGGTCAATAAGTTAGACACAATTGGACAAAATTACCGCTACTTATGTATTTTTAATGGGGCGCTTTTCCTGTTTAATTGCTGGTGTTTTCATACGTGATTCTTCTACATTGATAAATATATTTTTATCCAACAATATATAATAAAGATAATAGGTTACTTAAGTTTATAGGTTAATGTATGTTGATGGGTTACCTATCATATATTGTCGGGAAATAATATATTGTTGGGTTAAACATTCGTTGATGGGTTATCTATATTGTGACGTGCTATTAAATATTGATATGTAATCGTATTATAGAAACTGCTACAATTGCAGAATTGGACTCAATTTACCACTTGTTATGTCTTTTGACTGAAACGCTTTTAAAAGTTTTCATACGTGATTCTATGTTAATAGGTTATCATAATGTTCTTGGATAATCGTATAATATGTATATGGGTTATCATCATATATGTATGTTGAAGAGTTATCATGTATTAAAGGGTTTTATTCATATATTGATGAATCACCACATTTTGATTGATGTGTAATCAAATCATCTGTTGGTACGTTATTATTATTACTTAAAGAATCTGAGAGTCAATAACAGTATTCTAGAATTTTAGGTAAAGAAATTGAGAGCAGGCTTGATCCGTATCGAACAAATTGTTTGCTAAGTTACTGATTTTCGATAAAAATGTAAAAGAAATTGTGTAAATAAAAGAAATGTCAATGTAAAAGAACATTGTTCGGAACAACGTTGTTTTACATACGCTTATGAAATGTTAGGATTAATTTGAACAACATTAATCCACAAAAGGATCTACAAAATTATCGTAAATTCTACAATGGGATAAGGATTTCAAGAAGAACTTAAACTAAAAGTTACTAACTCAAGACCAGTGCAGCATGAGATACTAGGTTACAAAAGCTTATTAAGTTAGAGTAGCTTTATGCTAGCCTAGTCTCCTAATCTTGGAGGCGGTAGGCTTAACATCATGCAAATGCTCGTTTCGCCAATTAATCTTTTATAACAGTAACGGTAATGTATAATCTTGATACTTGTACATGATCTAAACGTCGGGTGACCGTCTGGTCACGGTGCTTACACGTGATTTTGATACTTCGTGATGATATGTAAAAGATAGTTGTTTAAAAAGTCCTTTTTAGGATATTTTAGAGAAATATGATTCTGCTAATTCTACAAGATACGAGTTTGTCTAGGAAGACTCCGATTCTTATGATATACATAGGAAATCTAGGCATAACAATTACCAAACGAAATTCAAAAGCAGGACTCTATTTTAATCCGTCGTCGGTCTCGGTTGCTTACGATGGCAGTCATTATAGTATGGTGGTAGGGCATTTTGCAACTGCCCGCCTGGCTAGCTACCACCCTCACGTAGAAAATCTGTCGCCAAGCATCGGCAGCTGTACTGAGAGCCAGTAATTCTAGGTTAGCATGAACAGCATCTTCGACCTCATGTGCCTGACCTCTTCAACAAATGCGAGCCTATCAGCATTAAAAAAATATATATAAATAGAACTTTGTTTAATCATATTTTGTATTATTTTCCTTTACAAGCTTCTAATTCGCATCGCTCACCGCCCTTGGTTAAATAATTTTGAGTAAGTTGATGAACGCTCTTTGGTGGGTAATACAATATGTACTGCACATTGACAATGACTCATTGAATATTTTATAATAGCAGCATTATATAATAGCAGATAACTGATGTATTATTTACCATACATTGAATAATTGTTTATTCTGTGTGTATCGATTGCAATTAGTACAACAATTAATTAAAGTTATCGCGACGGAAAATAACCGCTTGCTTACAATGTTAACATTAGCAGTGTTAGAATTAATATATATTATGCACAATATGAATAATTATGCCTTATACAGTAATATGGAGATAAAGAAGTTTTACATTGTTGAAAGCACCTTTTAATTATGAAGAGATACTTTGAAGCGTTTTCCTTCTTCCTCAATCATTGATTAACTAAATCTCCAATTTCACTTTAAATTAATACTATTGAATATTGAAATTGAATGTGAAATTATAAAGCACTTAATTCCTGCCCTTATCTCGCGTGGATGTCGGTATTACATGCCTTTAAACTACGAACTACATAAAGGACAATATTACAATATATTTTCATTTCGCCAGCACAATAAAAGCCATGTTGGCTACGAATAACAATCAGTACTAATATTATAAATGCGAAAGTAACTCTGTCTGTCTGTCTGTTACGCTTTGTAGTAACAAAGTATAGTTTTTATCCGACTGCGCAAAAAGAGGTTAATGTTTTCGCGCGATAACCGACATACGCGCGGGCGGAGCCGCGCCCGGAAAGCTAGTATATAATAATTCGTAGAATGATGGTGTCAAAAACGCTCAAACTAATGTTCGCATTACTGCTTTACACGCATGTCTCAGGGTGACGTGCGCAGTGCAGTTCGTCACAAGTGGCGGACTGCATCTGTTATAGGTATAGGTTACCAGTTACCACTTAACAACAGTTGGGCCCGGTGCTTAAAATCTACTTCGCTAGGAAGACGCAAAACAATACTATGACATGATTGAAATAAGTTTTGGCTTCGGTCTTGCGGCTACCCACTTGCCTAGCGCCAACCTTATTGGTAGTAAACATGCTACCGTTTGGTTCATAAGTGTGTTTATTGGTCAGCCCTACTGTGTGCCTACATTGCTGAAAAGCACTTATCATACCAACATAATGTTGGTACTCAAAATATGAGTCTCCTCATACGTTGAGTACTCACGGCAAGAGTCTTGGTGAAATTTTGCATACATTCACTTTGATTATATCAGAAAAATTGCGTAAAATTCGTAAAAATAATTGACTGTTTGAAAATTATTCAGAAACTTTGTTTTTATTTATAGGAATAGCTTATTTTAACATTTATCATGGAAATATGGGAAACTATAAGCATAGAAATTAGACTCAAGAATATGTATGCCAAATTTCAGTTTAATAAATAAAGTAATATTTTAAATACTGGCGTACAATTTGAAATTACGAAGAAAAATAATAATAAAAAAAAAGACAGAACTAAATTTGAATGGGAAGCGATGAACATACACTATTCTTGAATCGTAGAATTTAAAATCTACATTTAGTTACCATCTTCTGCTCAAAGTAATACCAATCTCATACCTACCATGTAATTGGTCAAAAATACATTTATTCTTTGATAAAAAATAATAATCCATTCGATTTTTGAAATCCCGAGACGAAGCGAACGCAAGCGACCCCGAAATTGCCGGCCGCATTCACCCAGACAAAAGCCCTAAAATACACCCCGCGAGCAAAAAGAAAAGCATTTCCATTCCATCCCCTCCTTCATTTAAATTTCCCGCCCAAGCGGGGGCGGCGATAGGGGCGGCTTCCGTACAACAGAGACGAAACTTTGAACCTCGTAGAAAAGAATGAGACGGTCGTATGTCAACCTGTTGCGTTGCGAGTTTGATATTTTCGTGGCGAATTCTTTTTTCGCTTTCTTGGCGATGGATTTGAATGGCGCGCGGCGTGCATGCGTACTGGGGGTAGGTATCGAACGATTTACTTGCAAGAGTTGGTGGCGAGAAGTTCGATTTTTAAACGAGGGTAATTTTTACTATGAATAGGTTTCAAGTATGCATTCGATTTTTGAAAGTTTATATTAGATTTTACTTAAGGCAATTACCAGATTTTGTACACGAAATACCTTTTTATCTGTATCAAGAAAGTTTTCTTAGATCCTTTTAGGGTTAGTTGTTAACGGAGTTTAGAGGTATCACTTAGTTAGTGATTTCTAAAATCCGTTGTAGGTAGTATCCCTACTAAGTAGTAGGAACAACCTACTACCTACCAAGAGCAAAAACACGAGCGGTACGATGTTTCCTGGTGGGGAAGGCAGTGACCACTGATTTCCACAAGATACGATCTTGGCGTTTCTCTAGCTACCTTTAATCATATCACATTCTTCATACACTTCCGTCTGGCCTTTACACGAACATCTCCAATCTCGTCAAAATAAGTACAAGGAGTTCCTATCCTTTTCTTCATTTATTTATTCATAATCATAACATTATAAACTTACAGTCAACGACCAAAACCTTTTATTCAACCCATAGCAAATCATTTAGCATAATTGAAAAATTTATAATATATTTAAGTATAATTCTCTCTTACAAATTTAAATTTCTAAGCGAGTTTTTCATATCTTAAAGAGGTAAGACATTATTCAGTCAAATGAAAAAAATTAAAGTAGCAAACAAAAAATTATTAATTGTAAGAAGGCCTGGCCTAACAGCTTACAGCGATCTCTTCCAGATAGCAGTAAATACAAACACATAACGTCTAATCGATAATAAAACGCACATGAACTTACAATGTATATATATATATATATATATCCAAATGATAGACAGTACAGTGGTACAAACGCAGGATGAGGACCGAAATAAAAACTGTTTGTGTTACCGTTTCCGGCGCGTCCCGTGCCGTGGCCGGTACGAACACGTGGCGATAGGGTTACCACACGTTATGTTTCTGTCATATCGGGATTTCGGGACACGGAAGCGTATATCCCGACCAGAGGTAAACAAATTTCGCCGAATTGATACAATTGATTAAAAACAAATTTTCTTTTTAACCGACTTCTACAAAAAGGAGGAAAGGAAAGGTTTTCAATTCGCAACATATATTTTTTAAATATTTTAATTATTGCAATAACGCATGCTCTGCGGATTACATTACAAAATTACAAATTTACGAGGGAAAAAATTATACTCATGTGCGGATGGTAATTTTGTAACATATTTTCTTTTATGTATGAACATGCCTAACTTTTTACAGAATAGTCCGATTTTGATAATTCTTTTTTCTGCTAATATTATGTCTGCTTGTAACTAAGCAACTTTTTCATGTTTTTTGACCGAGTTTGAGAAATTATACGTCATTAAATTCATCTTGATACACGCTACATAAAATGCTAAAAAAACAAAATGTCGTATTTTATGAATTTTAATACGCGAGCTAAACATACTCGTATTGATCCTCTAGTTTGGTTATACTTAAAATAAAGTCTAGGCGAGTGTACAAAATTTTATGGTCCTTATTTGTAAGGGCATGATCACTCATGCTGTAAAGAACTAAACAAAAACGACTTTTATCCTGAAACACTGAAACCTTATGGCATCCCTACACGATGCGGTTATTACGAGAAATAATCCAATAAAAATAGTATCTCACCCGATTAAATTACGATGCGGTGCACCATTCCGGTACTTTGCAAGGTGTTTATACGCTGTGTAAATAAATACAGAGTTGCCATACTTGGCATAAACAAGATAAAGGGTTAAAAAGTCAGCGTTTTTCATCGATATTAAAAAACAAAAGGAAGTATTAATAAGAAAACATTAAATGAATATTAAAAAAAAACAATAATTATGAAAATATATCTAGTAACTATGCCGCCTAACTTTCCTGTTAAGCCGATTTGACGTCATAAACGCCACGTGGCCAAACCAGAAGAATTTTCAACGAGTGTCGCTTCTACTCGAATTTCATTTTGGTTTGCCTTGGTCGCCTACTTTTTTATATTAATTTATTATTGTATATTCGAGTGATGATAAAACGATGTAATGCGCCCAACTCGATGTGACACTACTGTCCAGCCCTTAACAGGACCGGTTACTATTATTCCTAGGAATAGATGTTTACACAACCGATGTAAAAAGAACGAATGTTGGTTAACATTTTTATTATTCTGATATTTTTTATATGATGACTGAGAGACCCTTTCTTAGTCCCGCATTGCGTTCGACATCTCAAAAAGTTTGACAACGTGTGATTATACAACGTCTATGATGGCCATAACCACCTTCTTTTTTTATCCAAAATTGAGTTCAGGTTTTATAAATAAATTGATTAAATAGCAATAGATTGTGGGATGAGTGCCCGTTATGAGTGATAACTTGCTTCAGGCTTTGGAGGTTTACGAAACACTTCATGAATGGTATCATACCAGCAAGCGAATTCAGTGGGTATTGGGTAACAGTTGAAAGTTCGTCGCTGACCTATGATATCGGATTTGATCTTTACTAGCCCGTGCATCAAATCACGTGATCATTATAAGTAAATAAAATCTAAGAGGTATTAAAATGGGAAATTCTCTTCGCCGTGGGGACACTTCTTAATATTATGAAATCACTATTTTGAACTGTAGAGAAAAGAGCATGAAAGAACCATGTGCATCGCTCGTTTAAAACCAGCAGCGCGCCAAACATGGGTTACATCGCCGATCATAAGATAATTCGCGATACACTAGTAATATGTTTTCGCGTATCACATAAGTGATAACGAAGCCTAGATATGGTGATAATGGCGACAAGATTGATATATTCATCGTTTTGAGGTGAATTGTGGATTTTTGCGATTTGTGTTTTACTATAATAATTCTGTTCGTGTATACCCCGTGATGAAACACTTTTCTGTGATTAATTGTGACTTGGTTGAAGTAAATAGTACCAAATGAAGTGTTACTTCCCCGTACACTAATGAAAGTGCGGTCGGTAAAATAGGTTTGACCGTAGCGTAATGACTACTCTTTAGAGCTACTAAAGTACTCTTTAGTAGTAATTACGAATTAGATATCCCATGGCAAAACTGGATGTTTTTAAATTACAAGGAAAGCTTATTGAATGAAGCGACGGGATTGGCGGTTCAAATTAAGCCTCAAATATTTCTAAGTCCTATTAAAGGAAACATCATTTGCTCATCTGTAAAAGTCACAACGCTTATCTCTTTAGCAACAACTATGCCACAATATGACTATTTCTACTTCTTTTGAATGGAAAGTATATTTTGTTATATCTGAAGAATATGATACACACCAGCAGGCTAATAATGTAATTTGATAGTAACGAATTTGATTGAAATCCTAGCGAAATGGCGGTTTCGCGATTGTGTATTCACATTTTGTCACTAACTGTTATTAGCCGGTGGACTTTCGTTAGGAACAAATGCGAACACGTTATCATGAAACCAGCAGTTTACTACGATATCAATCAGATTTTGTTACTAACTAGTTACATCTCAGCTCGCATGAATAAATGTTTAACAAAAAAGTTGTATTCAAGGTTTCTATTATTGTAAGTATAAATTTAAGGTGTAATACCTATAGACATTACCATTATTTAATCAAAAACTAATTACATACAAATTAATAAACATCTTTTTTAGAGAGGACTAGCTTGTTATTTGCCACTGTAGGCTGAACAAATCCACCGGACTTTGGATAAACATAAATATGTGTATAATATGTGTGATTTTGAAGTTGAGGAAACTGTGACTTACCATAGACACGGGCAGTGGATGCGCTCCGCCGTTAGGATAGGGGTAAGGTGCCATGAGGTAGCCCATGTTGAAACCTGCTGCGTGGTGTGGCTCGAATTTACCTGTTGAGGAAGCATTGTAGCATTAAACATTTGGAGAAAGAAAGCAAATATTTTTATTTCATATTATAGGTTTTCCTTCGACCACAATTTTACCTGATAAGTAATAATGTGGTCGAAGTCCATAAATAGGCTTAACCTAGAATGGGTCCGATAAAATGCCGGAACACACCGTTGGTAATGTGCTACAGATTTTCTATTGAGGATGCCCTCCTATCAAGCTCTATCTTTTATACCCTGGACTCCTGTAAAGATCTAATTGCACATTCAAAACAATGAGCCGCCACAACAAAGAAAACAAACATGTAGGTAGTAGGTACAATCAAAGAAATAAGAACTGCACGGCTAGACGCCTAACGGGGTGGCGAGTACAGGCGACGAGAAAATTATACGGCGCGCGGCGACTGAAAGTAATTTAGAAGAGTAATTGCGCGCGCTCCTGGTACAGTCAAGCAGACAAGCGTTAGGAGAAGTAATAAAATGAAATTATTTCTCCTTTTCGCGCTTTGTTCAATTCAAATCAGACACTCTTTGATACCTACAACATTTGGACGAACTTACGGGTGCTGTCGGTAAAGACGAAAAACAATTAGGAACTATCAAACTTTACAGGAATTTGCTATCTGTCGCTCTACAGATAAGTTCGTCGCATCTATACAGTTTTAATGTAGTTCTTGAATTTCACGAAGGCACGTGACCAGTGAACAGAAGGAATTTAGGCCATTGACCCCAAGCACTGATACTTGTATTTCTCAAACAAATTGCACCATCTATCGTGCAGCGCCAATTATTCTAACCGTGTTGGATTATGTAGTCATAAACCATCACGGTTGGTGCCAAACCTAGCGCGCTAGAAAGTCTATATAGTTAACTATATATACATAAAACGGTTTACCGTATCAATACAAATTTATTTTCTAATTATTATGTAGCAACCATCTGATACAGCACATTGAAAGATTTTTTCCGTTCTTAATAAGCTCACTTTTTATGAATTTATTGGAAAAAATTCGCTAACGCTATTTGAATATTTCGTAGTCCTGTCTCGCTCACTTGCATTAAACGAAACGATTCCTCTCATTCCTACACCCTCAGTCTGTCATTTTTAAGACAGTTTTATTTTCGCCAGTACTGAGCGTCTACAGAAGATTAGTTCCTCTGTATTTTGGTTCAATGACTTTTAGTTATAAGATCCAAAATAATGATATATAGAACTAACATATACAAAAAATCAACAAACTATAACCATACAAACTTAGGGATAGTAAATATCACTGCATATTTGGAAAAAAGAACAATAAAATTTCTCAATTAGCTCTATTTTATTTATTTATTTAATATTCTATTTACAGTCGTTATATAGGCTGAAAATTAGTTTTTTAAGAATTAGTATACATAACTCTGTCACCCCCCTCATCTTTACACGTGGGTGTCGAAAGAGGCGACTTAGGGCGACACACAAGAAGGTGGGCAGCAGCTCTTCCTGAGGAACTGATATCTCACACTGCGATCCCCAAGTCGCCTGCCAAGCGTATATTTATGCGCTATTTTGATGACGTCATAGCTTCGGATCCAGGCACTTTACAGCTTGTGTCCCGATATTTTTTTAGAGTAAACACTATGTTTATTAACATACTAAAAGTTGGTGCCGGTATCACAAAGTGAACTATTTTTATGCGAAGAGAAGGGACTAGTAGTAGTACAACTTGTTAGTGCAATCATCTTAAATTTTTTGACACATGTATGAAACTTGGCACATTCGATCCTTGAGTCAAAATAAGCCCATTAAGATCGGTAGCCCTCCGGTACCCCCCCTCCGGCGGTGGAGGGGTACTATATGGGGAATATGGCATTAATAATATCCCACCATAATGAGGGAGACTGTGTTCAGCAGTAGACAATCCAGCTGAACAGTACAGATAAGTGCATACAAACCGTTCAGAATAAATGCTATATTGTCATGATAATTGGAACTCTAGTCGATGGTAACCAGTATTTTGGGTGGATGAAAGTCGATCTTGTAAGCATGAATCACTGAACATTTTGAGGTTTATTCTTTATAACAAGCTTTTCTGTATAAAAATAACTTTTTATAAACAAGCTTTTATTATCTTCTTGTTAGTAGATAGAGATAGTTGTAGAAGGAACTAAAAATTAAAAAAAAATACTCGGCCAGTCAATACAAATGAGCCCTAACTCGATGAGGTTATTTCATTACGAAGTTCCTTTGGTAAACCTTCATCATCAGATCACCACCATGTCATTATATTGCATTGTCACGCGATTTACACAAGTATGCAAAATTTCATCTCAATCAGTAACCGGGGAGTGGATCAAATTTAATTTGCAAGATTTGATGACAAACATCGGGACAGGTGAAACTAAATAAAAGCTTGTAAAAACGAAACCGACTTGTTATACTGAACAGTATGAAAAACTTGTGGGAATCGGAAATTGTAAAACGGAGCTCAGAGTGGAATTTTAATCAGCACTGTACCGACTTCAACAAGTTATTTACTTTAGTGTTAAAACTCGTTTCTATTCAAATAAAAAGGTTCGCAGTATCATCCTACTGCCTATACTGTCAACATGTTTTATATTTTAACATAGTTAAACAAACAACCATGTTTCCTACCAAGCCATGCTTGCAAGGAAGAGACTGAACCTCACGACACAGGACATCCTAGTGTGAGGTTTCAGGGAACAATGTGTATAAATTCTCATATTATATGCTTATACCTACAAACAAATAATTTTATACATTAGCTCATGTTTTGGAGACAAAAAAAGATTATTATTAGTATTATTTAAAATATTGATAATAATTGAATTCGCCAAAAAACAGTGATGTCGTAATATTACGTATTTAACTCGTCAAAAGTCTATCTAACATAGTTGTCTAACAATGTCAGACATTCCTAGTAACGCTAAGATTAATCATCACCTTCACAAAAACCGTTTTTAATTTACTGTCAATCAAATAGCCGAAATTATGCGAGTTTTTTTTATCATTTCTCGATTGTTTTCTTTATCTCCGAGATAATGAATTTATACCTCTCTGATATGATAATTAATGATATCGGTGCCGAAATTATATTTTCCGGGAAAATGCATTGTTTTCAGAATTGTTTTTTGTTTTGTGTATTTATATCAAAAGCTTCATAAAGCTAACGCATCGCTTACCTTTTTGGTGCGTCCAATGCGTCCCTTTGGGATACCCAAGTTTTGGGTTCGAGACCCGTGTACAGACTTATTCTCTCATGAATTTGTATGTTTGTGTATATTTATTGTTGACGCGCATTTGTACCTATGTACGTGTAGACCTCGTTTGTACACCACGTATAAATACTTACACTCACACTAATGTGAGTGTGTTTTTGTACAGTCAAACAATACAATGTAAAATATGATGAAATAAATAAACAATGAAAAGTTATGAAGACATTATCGAAAACCTAACGGGGGTAGATTTAAATCGCTCCCGCCGCTCCTCAAGACGATGACACCCGTTTCTTCAGTCTAATCGTGACCACGGTCAATGCAACTTGATCGAAACGTCGAGGTTAGTCAAAATATTATATTTTGATGTTAATTCGTGCGTGGATAGACCCGTCAGAAAAAAAAAAATTAAAAATGTGGTCGCTTGGGTAGGACTCCAATCAAAAAATATGGAATGATGAAAATGTCTGTGTAGGACCGTTAATATACTGTAGATGACCATGATCAGTGGATAGCAACAGACTCGTCCCTATTGTAAAATAGTGCATAAATCTATAAGCAGCACACCACTCACAGCACATGATTACTACCTACATGGCTGCACATTAGCTGCACTACTTTTTTACCATGTTTTCAACCGAAAAGTAGCGTGTGTAACTAACGAGAGCAATCCCAAGTAGAGGCGGCGTCAGACAGGTTATCTGCTACAAAACCGAAACCAGAACTTTGACAAGTTAGCGAAAAACATGCATCGACCCCAAGTCGGAGGTGGAATAAGGGTACTAAAAGATTAACCCCGTTACATAGGGAATTAAATTTACCTATATAATAATCCTCGTTGGCATATGTGTGGCAAAAGCCCACCGGCCTACTTACCACCCTCAAGTATAAATTCTGTCGCCAAGAACCTTATGGTGTGTTACAGGGCCTGTCCCTCAGAGCCGGTAATTCTTGCTTGTAATTATTATTATTATTATTTTTTATGCCTGATAGATTAGCCTTTGACCACTATCTCACCTGATGGTAAGTGATGATGTGGTCGAAGATGTTGTTCAGGCTAACCTAGAATTCTAAGAATTCTTCTTCTCCTAGTGGCTGTATTATAACACATTTTCACTGAATGTGGCAGCAGAGTGTAGAATAAATTTCAATATACAATTGTATAGTTTCTATTTGACATCGTAGACGCCTAAATTGAATAAATAATCTTGAAATTGACTCTAGGTTAGCCTGAACCACATCTTCATCCACATCATCACGTACCATCAGGTGAGATAGTGGCTATCCTATCACCTCTACAAAAACCTGGGTTCGGGTCCCAGGTACGGACCGATCATGGTATTAGTTTACTAACAAAAATTATCCTATTAGCAATCTGGAGCCTGGTATTGTCCCCACTAGATCGTAATAAGCTCGCCCCCTATAATAAACCAAAAACATTTCACGTGAATCGTGGCTGTTTAGTGTTTATAGACCTCCTAGTACCTCTTCGGCTACAATACAGGCTGGACAATGTATCATATTGATATCAAACATATCAGTTGTGGTCATCATTGGTAAGACGCTTCGTCTTTTAAAGTGTTTTTTTGTGCTATCACTCCCCTCATATGATGAATTTCAAGTATATATTTCCCGGAACGCCATCCTCGGTGGGCCAGGGTACCCTATCCAAATATTGACCGCGGTCCGCGTCCAAGCCTCACGTAATGCGCGGTAACTACATCTGTACACACCACCTCCTTTGTATATTGATCGTGCTGGGAGAGTTAGAAAATTAAGACTGCTACTGAGTAGTGTACCTTATTTGTGAATAATAGATATTTTGACTAATATATTGACACTATGTAATGACAATTTAACGAACATTGATGGCTAGATGTAGGTATAGTTCAGTATTGCTGGAAGGAAGGCGTCAATGAAAGTAAAATTTACAAGACAAAATCAATCACTTATTATAATCGGCCGCGTTGTATAGGACCAAGCTTTACAAAAAGGAGTGGTGTACCTTATTTGAATGTACATAATAGATATTTTGACTATAATATTGACATTTTGTAATTACAATTTGACGTACAGTGATGGCTAGATACAGGTACAGTTCAATATTGATGGAAGGAAGGCGTCAATGAACGCGAAATTTACATGACAAAATTAAACACTATTTTATAATCAGCACTAGTTAACCAAGACCCCGCGTTATATAGGACCAAGCTTTACAAAGAACAAGAGTGTACCTCATTTAATTCTGTGAGTAATAGATATTTTGACTATTATATAGACATTTTGTAATAACAATTTGACTTACATAGATGGCTATACAGTTCAATATCGCTGGAAGGAAGGCGTCAATGAATGTGAAATTTACAAGACAAAATTAATATTTTTTTTATAATCAGCGCCAGTTAAGCAAGACCCCGCGTTGTATCGATCAATAATATTTTACCAAACCTAGTTACAAACGTGATAAAACTGATAAATGGCGAAACTATTGTACTTCCTACATATTGTATATCTTTTGTACCCGTACTCAAGCAAATAAATGAATTGAAATTTATAAAAAATCCGCCAATGACGTCAGTTCCTACCCTATGTGACCTTTTCTTATAATAGTCTATAATTTAGTCCAGGCATTCGCTTGTTAACTGATTATTATCAATAATCATGATACATGACCTCAAGCTAACATTACGTACTCAATCGATTATTGTGGTGTTGAATTTCAAGTGCTTGTTTGCTTAGTGCTATGTTTATTATGTTTATCTTAGCTATTAAAATTACACCGGGTTCTACTCTTATAAACAGTGTGTCTGGAGTTGATAATATCATATCATATCTATAATATTAATAATCCAGAATATCTCAGAACAGGGAGACCCGTCAGTCAGTGCGGGTTCTATTGCAGCAGATAAAAAGTTTGCTGTCTAAAATTTTTTAAATGAAATTTCAAATGTTTTCTTTCTCTAAAATAGTAGTTTATGAAACTGTGACAAGTGCATATTGGAATCATTTATTTTTGTTATGTTATAAAAATATATTTTCTGTATCTAATTCAAATTTCAAAATCATTCTTCACGCTAGCAGATGAAAAGCACTTTACCACGCAAATTTTCGGGCTTGTGAGGTGAATTATATGTTTTATTATGCACAATGTGATCTAGGTGTTCTAGTCTTAGCCAGATTCAGAGATCAGTTCGAGTTTAAACTTTCGTTACGTCAAAATATGAGTCTAGACTCAACATCCACACAGTTCTATATTAACAGCCAAGTTCGGCTAAATGGAGCAAGCGTATAAGTTCTGTGGAGAGAGAAATGGAGTCACTAAATCAGCTACTCCTGTCGTATCTAGTCGAACGCGTCCAAACGGTGAAAAGATGCTGCGACTGTGTAGTTTGGGACGTAGTTCTTTAATTATGATGTAGCCAATGTCTCTTGATAATATTTTCATACTATCCCAGACTCTTTCAAATATTAAGGCAAAGATAACTTGAACAAAGTTATACTCAAAATGTTATTCTTGATAAATCGTAAATATGGTTTGTTTACGATTTATTTTCACAAAAAGTACGAAAACATCATTACAACACTTTGAGCTACACAGAATTTTAAACAGTAAAATACAATATATAAGTAGTTCCTACCTCACTAGGCGTGCGATAAGCTAAAATACTTCTAGTACAACCTGCTTGTTAGATAAAGGGTGTATTATCTATAAATGTATGACTATCTTCAGTTATTGTTCTCTTCCTAATGTCATAAATCGATATCACACCATAAAGTAGTCGAACTTGTCGGAGTAAGCATGACGTAAGTAATCAAATCATTCGTTTACAACTCGGAATATCACATGGCGGAGTAAACTCACCGAGCCTGCAGCGCAAGTACCGAACTTACCGATCGCTAAATTTGACGTTACAATCGTCTAAATTCGATAAAACGGGTTATATCGATGTTTGCAAACACCATTTTATCGAATTTAGACGATTGTAACGTCAAATTTAGCGATCGGTAAGTTCGGTACTTGCGCTGCTGGAGTTTAAACTCCGATGAGACAGGTCGGAGTAAACTCGACCCACTGACTCTTAATATCAGCGTTAAAGATGACAAGCTCACAAGCAAAATACAATTTTTGTTACTAATGAGTTAACTATTTTACCTATATTAAAAAGGAGTATCTACGTATCAATCAAGAATATTTTAGAAGATTAGGTAAAAATTAAGAATAATTTATTCCGCATTACAATTTGTCTCTTCCTTGGTGTCGCATACAACCAAGAATGGCACAGAATATTACATGTAATAATGTAATACTACTCATGTGCAGATTCGATTGTCCATAGAACAAATGACTGCACCGCGCAGGTAGTCACTTTATATACCTAAGTGACTCATGGTCTTGTTTCACAATCAGCTGATAAATTTAAACTGTCAGATAAGGTCAGGTAAGGCTTGGGAAGGATTATACTGATACAATTGGCCATTTTTAAGAACCCTATTAATAAGACTCCGCTGTCCGGTCTGTGTCTGACCGTCGGTCTGTCTGTCCGACCATAATTCATGGGTATATAACTCGTAAAAGACATTAGATAACTGAAATTTTGATGTTTAGTCTAAAACGAAATCACCGACATAGGTTTCAGAATTTGCAATTTGAAGTGGCAATGGACGGGCCACATTGCTCGACGAACTGATAACCGTTGGCGAAGAAAGGCTCCCGAGTGTTTACCACACAACACTGATAGACCTCCCAGCAGGTGGACTGACGACATCGTTAAATTCGAGGGTAGCCAATGGTTACAAGCGGTTTACAGCCGTTCTTTGTGGCTCTCTATGGGGGAGGCTTTTGTTCAACAGTGGACGTCTTCCGGCTGATGATGATGAGTGTAAAACGTGGACCTTAACATGAATTTCCTTTTTTATTATTGTGGTTTTCAGCAAGACGCTTTGCTACAGGTTACGTATTTTGGATTTTTATTGGTAGCCCACACTCTGTTTTCTTTGACTTAGCAGGTTCTGTAAACATATTTGTATATCCGTTTTACAATTTCGTGTACTTATGAATGTGTTATAGTTCTAATACGGCTAGTTTCTTTCTGAATTCTTATTTATATAAGCATCATAAGTTATAGCTGCTTGTTTTCCAAGAATGTAAAAATAACTAATAAATATTAATAATTATTATTTAGTTTTCAAACGTGTTATTTACAAAATGTGAAACAGGTCTTAAAATTGTTTAGGTTTCATATTTTATTTTTATTATCTGGTATCATATTTCTTTTGATTATCGGCAATGGCAACACGGTTTCTTTTTTTTAACGACACTTACGGCGGCGCGAAGGTTGATTTGCGGGTTCCCATCAATTATGCGCTTTTATAAAAAATATTTATTTTAGGTAGATCGATATGCCGTCCGAGATTTGGTGTGATGAATGAACTTGGGAATCGAAGTGGATTGAATGAGTTTTTTAGTTAGGTACTGATATTTTATTTGATAACATTTTTGAGTCATTTTTGGTTAGAAGGCGCTCCATAGGGAACTTAACAAAAGACAAGGTTGAGAGGTTATAAGCATTTTTCCAATATGAAATGTATTATGATTTTTTCTTATAGATATTAGTACAATTCCTACAACTTTTTGTTAAGCGATGAAATGACATAACGTGTTACAGTGTAAAGTAAGAATTGAATCTCTCTTAAGGTGGCTTTTGTACTGACGCCTACTTAAGAGTGATAGCTAAGCCAGCCCAAGCATAGCAAAATGCTTAAAAGCTCACAGTCGCGGTAGTTCATAGTCATTGCCACTAGACCATCATTGTTTATATTGTGTGTAAATGTACATGTAGCTATATATAAATGCAAATCGTTCAGAAATATTAATAATTCGAACTTAAGAACGATGACGTCAGAAATAAGATTCGTCTTCGCTGAGACACAGAATAGAAGATAGTTGCTAACCTAAGTTCACGCTAGCTTCATTTAAACATAGTTTTAAACCCTACGAAGTTTAAACCCGTTCTTGCTATAGAACTTTACTGCCTCCTGCTGAGCGCGGAAACGGATATACGCTACCGGTTTACTGAATCAAATATGTGCCTTATTAAAGCGCAGAAACGGCTGTTCGGGAACTGTTATTCAATTCAAGCTGATAATTATAATACATTGTAAGTACTTATTAACTCAAAGAAATGCCACGGATATTTTAAATGATTGATGATTGAAACAAGTCGACGATTGACGGGTTTACCCTACAGTCCTACAAACCAATTACGGTATGAGACGGGAGGTTGGACAAAAACTATCCCGGTGAAAAAGCAAAAAGTATAGTCGGGTACAACGAAATGGTTGGAGTACCTGATAAAGAAGAAAATAGTGTTCTGCACATTTTTTTCGTAACGGTAGATAAGATGGCTTTTTTATATTATTTATTTTTAACACTGATGTCTAAGGCTAGATATTTTTTTTTAATCCCTTAGGTTGTATGATTGATTGATTAATTAGGAGTTCCTAATCTAGAAAACAAACACGAAAATGTTATTTAGATAAACTGCATGTCAGCCACATTTCGTGAATATCAGAATATGCGTTCAAAGTTACCATCTATATAACAATCATACATAGTAATTAACAGTGGCAAATTTGGGGCCCTTGTCACAATGATACCTATTCACGTCGCTTTGTCAATACAACTACATCTTTAAAAAAAATGAGATCATTTAAAAGCTAACTTGTGACTATAAAACTGTCAGTAAAATGATTCACCTAATATTAAACATTTATAGATATCACAATACAAAGTTATAGGCTATAACAATTCATAATAACGTCCCAAATATAACAGTAATAATTATAAGCTTTTGAAACGAAATTCAATAGGCTTTAGATTTAGTATAACTGTTGTCATAATGATGTCATTTTATACTACGGGACCCTAAATCCTTTTTAATATCACGTACATGTCATAAGCGCAAGCGATTTTACGCCAATCTGTAAAATCAGCCGTGTCACGACAGGTAAACAACAAAAAAAAGATCAGCCATGTCATTGTTCCGGACGGGTCCAGGGTAGTTCTGTTTTTTTATTGTACACGAAGGGACAAGGGTTTTAGTGACCTCATTGCCTGCGTGGTCCATGGTTTGTTCTCAACCGTGCCCCGCCCCGCGCCAGATTGAGCTTCAAGACATTTAATAAAAAAATGAGCCTGTAACCCTATTTAAGACCAGATATTCAGCTGATTAGCAATGGCTCCCTGCTTTCGACGCGGACTTCATAAATAAAAATATATACATTTTAAAGAAATAATTTATGAATGTGTAATTGTATATAGTACCAAGCCCTATTTGTCCTTGCTTTTAAACCATGTTTATAAAATAAATATTACTAATATTTATTTAACAATCTTAGGGAAATGCCATTAAACGGCTAGGTGTAAATAACAGACAGAAGAGTTGTCATAAGTGTGAGTATTATAAGTATATGCCGATATAAAAACACTACAAGTATATGTTTAATAAAATTGCGGTATTCAAGAATTAAAATAATAACTCAAACACATAGTAACAGGTACAACTACATATAAACGACTGGTGCACAATCAATTCTTGTCAGCAGGTAAGAGCAGGTAGTCTCTCTCGACTTGTACCACCGCCCGTAGCAAGTGTAAAAAGCTCGTTAATCTAACTACGAGACTCTAATTGTGTACGCATATCAAGTTCCAATTAGAACCTGCGATATAATGACACAGAGTCTTTACATTATAAATAGAGATGTACTTTATCAAGCAGCCTCTCCGGCCGGATCCAACCGGCCAACCCACTTTCCTAAATTAAAAACCACCTTACACTATTGTGATTAATTAACACTCTGTTATAGTTAGTGGTTTTTCATTAGGTTGTAATTCGTAATAACATACTCTATTACGAGAACAATACTAAGTTGTTTTCTAATTCGAATAGTTTTTTTAAATGGGATTATTGCGGAACAAGCACGGGGCCCACATAATATTGGCCTATAACAGATGTATTTCGTTTCCAACGTCACTGCGCCCGTCACCTGATAAAAGGTGTTAAGTCTCATGTGCCTGTAATTTTACTGGCTCTCTAGGACTGCTGCCGGAACAAACTGACTTGTTTTCTTAAGAACCCCTATACTTACATACCTAGTATTCATATTTTATCCCAATTTACTATACAGATGATTCCTAGATCGCGGAAATAGCCTCACTGTACCTAAGGAGTACCATCTATGTATATATTAGCGCCGAGTTCAGTATTCTGAACCCTAGCGCCAAATTTTGTAATTTGAACCCAGAGAGGACATCAAAATACCATACTCGGCGCTAATATAGTATTCATAGATGATACTACTTAGGCAATGGATTTCACTTCATTAACCCGAATATATTCTATATAAACAACAATCAAATGGGAATTATACGTGTACAAATATATATCTATCTAAACTTATTTCTTAACATGGATTCAACCATTATCGGATGCTGAGCGAATCTCACAGTTAGTTGTATGAGACGAGAATTTAATTTAAAAAAATAAGTCCACTAAACCACGGTAATGTTATCTATATATAGACAAAAAACATTACCGTGATTAAACTTACCTGTTTTACCAGATCCTTAAAGTCCACCCATCTTACCATCAGGTGAGATACGAGTAGTAGTCAAAGGCAAACCTATCAGGCCTAAAAAAACATCCGGCGAAAATATACAAACGTCACATCTCTAGTTATTATAACTGGTAGGAGTCGCAAATTATTACATGAGACAGAGACATGAAAATCTCTTCATGGAAGATAAGGATAGTCAATCTGTTAAAATGGTCAGTAGGAGTGGGCGATGATAGGTAGATAGTTGAAGAAACAGATTGGGCGGTTGTTTTACAATATTTGAATAAGAGGTGTTAATAACAGCACCTGATGATGTCGGTCCGTAATTATGACGTTCGAATAATATGCGTAGATAGACTTACTTCAAATAGTTCGACACTTGACTATTATTAAATGATTTTGTAGGTAGGTTTAGCGGGTAATGTTAGGTTTACACGTGATCTAGAATGGTAACTGCTTCTTCAGGCAGTAGTAATACTAAGGGCATGTTTCAGAATATTCGAGTAAGTTCCGGTTATACTACCCCGAACTTACTATATTTATTAAACAAAACACTATCTTTGCGTTTCACAGTCATCGATTTAGCCTATTCATCAGTTAAAGCTTGCAACGCGTTGCATATTAACTGTATTTTTTATCATTCAGTTATTTTATGTCTTGGTTAGCAAACCGAAACTTTATTAGGACATTCTGAAACGGAATCTAAACCTACTAACACTTATAGCGTTTCGTCTGAAAGCACAGTTTTGACACATGTCTTGTAAAATTATTAATCATTATTATTTGGTAAAATAAATTGGATCGTGTAACGTGTACGCACAGACAATGAGCTTCGTTGTGTGTGAGTACGCAACAACTGTATTGATACAATTTGTAACAAAGCGCATCTCTCAGATAACACACACACTGATAAAGTTTGTGGACTGCGCTGATGTAATTTATAATGTACCCACTTGTTTATGGTATTAAAATACCTTTACCTTTGTATATTTGTCGAGAACGTAAGTGGCTGGATAAACCTTACTTAGGTTTTTAGACACTACTTATTATATCACTATTGTAATACATGTTGATAAATAAATAAAACAATAAAAACCAAGTGTACGAAATCGGCGAAATTTTGTGTACCTACTATTGCGTGGACCTATTCAGTTGTTTGAAACAATGATGACCAGACGGTATTAGCTATGGACTCCGCTGCCGCAGGTCCATGATTCTATTCCCACTGCCGTCTTGAGCTTTTGTGATTTTGTGAACAGGTACTCGTCTGGCTCATTAACCTCAAGAAGAAAATCTGTTGTCAAGTACCTAAGAGTATGTTCCAGCAACAGTTCTTGAGAGGCAGAAAAATGACAGGCGACTTAATAACTGTATGTCTCGGGGTGCGCAGTGCACAAAGTAATTCGTCACTTTTGACGAAAGGACCTATCTGTTATAGGCAGAGGTCAGTTCTTCAGTCCGCTTAACATCAGGTTGGCTTTGTGCTTGATCCGTCACAAACCCATAAAAAAATGAACTGTAAAAATGGGTGCAAGTCGTTATAACATGTTAGTAGGAAATTTTGCGAATCCCCGCCTGGCTAGTGACCACCCTCCAATAGAAAATCTGTCGCCTAGCACCTAACGGTGTGTTCCGGCTGCTGTCCTTGAGTGCCAATAGTTCAAAGTGAGCTTGACCAACTTCTTCAATCTCATCATTTTTTATCATCAGGTGAGATAGTGGTCAAAGGCTATCTATTACTGTATCAGCCGTATTGTCTACAGCCTCCCCTATTAAGGAGAGGTTTGCTTGGGGAACGCAGTGTGCAAGTATGCCCGTAAAACGAATCATTACCGTTGTTCGTCATAAAGGAAGAAGCTTAATGAAATAATAAAAACAGTTCAAATAATTAACATAAAATTAAGCAACACCAGTAAACTATCCCTTCAGTTGTTAAGTCCCTGCGTAGAGATAATATCTCTCATTACATTACGTGTAGTGTTACGGTCAATTAAATTGATTTTGGGTGGATAAAATTAATTCATTAAGTTAATGCCTTCATTAAATTGTAATGTTTCATTGTTTTGAGCATTTCTTCTAAAAATACATAACGGTAACTGATATTAACAGACTGAGAGAACAGAGAACAGAAAAGATACGCGTACCTGTAAGATCTTATTTCCTGATAAAACGGATTTTCATACTAACGTAGTTTCGTAACATTTTCAAACTATTTTCACTCTATGAAACTGTGCATCCCGGTTTTAATTTATACTTATTTAAAGCTAATAGTTTTGTGCAGTATATTGGTGTAATAGGTAGCCGTGGGATCTTAGGCTATAATTTCTGCGCGTGGGCTGCCGGGATAGAATGTCACCCCCATCCATTTCTTCCTGTGGGGGTCGTAATAGGCGAATAATAGCGGAAGTTGGGAAGCAGCGCCCTTTGAAGAACTGACAACTTCTACTGCGATCCCCAAGACGCCTGCCAAGCATGGGAATTATACCAAATTAACAACAACCAGACCTCGTTCAACGGTGGACATTCCAATTAACGAAATGATGAAAATGATTTATTTACTAATTATTATATTGAAAATAATTAAATACAAATCTGACGACGTGATTTCGAATGAACAAGTTCTTGTACTTGTTATCAACTTACATTAAAAATGTTATCATGTACCTATAGAGTACAGAGTAAATCACTGTTTATCTTACAGATATTTATTTATCTTTAATTCATTATAAATTAGCATTAAAGTATAGTAATTAAAGGTTTATGGTCTAAATTCTATATCATTACAGCGTTGTTCATAAAAACGTAATTTCCGGTGTTTAAATAGTTTAGAAAGTTACCTATGATTAGTGTTAAAGATATGATGAGTTGAATCACATTCTTTTCTTCATTTTACGAAGTTGAAGGAAAAATTATAGATGAAGACTCAGTGATGGAACTTGTCAAAAGGAGAACAGTGTGATATAATGTTGTCTTAGGTTTTCGCGATTGTTACACATAGTAATTAAACAACTTTAAACGGTTTAAATCGAGTATATTTTTCATTATTTTATCCCGAAGTTTCAAACACTTTGCAGTGATCGTGGTCACGGGGTGACTAATTGATTTTATTTGTCACATAAGTTATTAAGAAATTATTTGGTCTACCGACAGATTTTTTTTTTTTTTTTTATTGCTAATCGGTAAGCCTTTGACCACAATCTCACGTGATGGTAAGTGATGATGTGGTCGATGGTGTTAACAGGCTTAACCTAGAATGACAGCTGCCGGAACACACCGTTAGGTGCTTGGCGACAGATTTTCAACTTGAGGGTGGTCGCTAGCCAGGCGGGCATTCGCAAAAATGCCCTTCCACCATGCGGTGAAGCTCAAGCCCGCGGCGGGTTTCGAACCATGTACCTGCTGCGCGGCAGTCCATAGCCAAAGCCACTGAGCTATCACTGCTTCAAATTAATCATAACGTTCCCTATTCACGCAGTATTCGCTCACAGTGTCCAGAGGTCTTGCAGATTTGTGTCGGCCTTGGGATGATCACAGGATCCCAAGCAGGTGGTACTTGCCAGTGTGATATTCAGTGTCCCTTGGTATTATGAGTGTTCTAAGGTTTTACAATACAGTCACATTATATGATTAAGTTTTCCAGTCAATTGTGAACCTGCCTTAACGTTTTTGGCTTGCATGTTTTGGTTTGTGGGATGCGGCTTCTAGTAAAAAAAATCCTTTTACTATTTTAAGTTGGAGACCTAATATAGATTCCCTAAGCATATTTTTTAATTTAATTTAATGTTAAAAATTGTTGATATTGATATTCCGTAAATATGTGGACGATTGTAGATTATTATCTGTATTGTCAGCTTTGACAGTTGTCATTGAGAGCCATTTCCCCTCCCTTATATCAGTACTTCAGTACTAATATTACCTATAAATGTGAAAGTAACTGTCTGTCTGTCTGTTACGCTTTCACGCCAAAACTACTGGACCGATTTGAATGAAATTTGGTATGGAGATAGTTTGAGACCCGGGAAAAAACATAGGATAGTTTTCATCCGACTGCGCAAAAAGAGGTTAATGTTTATGCGCGATAACCAACATACGCGCGGGCGGAGCCGCGCCCGGAAAGCTAGTACCTCATATTATTAATAGCCTTCTAATATTACCCAAACTTAACCAAAATCTACACTTATCATTGGGTGAGGCAGTGTTCTAGGGCAAACCTATCAGTAACAAAAACAATAGGTTCTAACTAGGTACATATGTAAGGTGCATTTTCGTTGTAGTTTTTAATCTTACTTTTACGCGCTATGTTGGGCTACCAAGTACCAGCCACCTTCACACGTTGCCTTACATTACTCCTAAGGCTCGTTCGAGGCGAACCGATCAGATTAGAATAGTAACCGGTTCTTCGAAAACATCCCGTGGTAAAATAACAAAAAACAACACTAATAACAACAAATAACGAGGCGTCCGACCCGAGGGAAGAGGGGTGGGATGTGTCGATAATGAGATATTATTTATCGATAAATTAGTCAAGACATATTGAGATCAAGCCCGACAAGATATTTTAGTTTAAAGATTTATATTTGTTTGGAGCATTACTACTGAATAAAAAAATATTTAGGTCCTGTTCTCTGTTCTATGTCAGAGCACAATAATTTAAATAATACTTCATCATATCGTTTACTAACTCGATACACTAGCTTCCTCTATGCTTTACATAATACTGGCAGACGAAGCAAAGGCCCACACAAGCAGACAGACATTATAACTATTTAGTTTTTTTTTATACTTGTATCAGGCAATGTCGGATTATTGTAACACATAAGTAGAAAAAAAAATATCGCATTCTATACAAAGTGGTCTCTCGGAACAGAAATGAAAGCTTAATAACTACAACCGACGCATAGTCCGACAAAACGTATAAAACATAGATATATTTCACAATAATACATAAAGAACGATTATCAGCAGTTCCTTAAAGGTGCTGATATACTGATCTTTATATTCATTTATTATTGGTTGGCAGGTGATAAACTGAATCTAGTAATGAATGATCTATCACACAAAATTCCTGTGCCTAATCTTTATCATAAAAACCACTTCTATCTGGTGGATCCAACATAGCAGAAGCCTAAGTTATCATGTCGATACACGATAATAAGACATTACGATCAATCAAACGCTTGACTTGTACCGTTTCATCTTATACGTTATCGCTCGCAAATATTACACTTTCCCATGTGGTGTAATATTCACGTGATATCAATGTTAGACATTTTTGGTAGAAACCTAGATAAGACCTTAAGAACTTAAAGTCTAGTTTATCAGCTGTCTTATGGCGAAATTTTGCACAACGTGTGATCCGTTTCCAAAAATATATATTTTATTACAAAGTTTCAAACATTAATTAACTACCCAGAGGTGGAAGTCTGTACTAAGATAGGTCAACCATGTCAATTCACTTATTACATGTCGATCATCTCTGCATATCTATCTCTAAGAAATTACCTGCCTAGTTCTAGGCGCAGTCGGCATCAATTACTGCAAGAATTTAATCGGTGAATGAACTGCCGTTATAAATATAACGAAAATTAAAAAAAACAAAATACACATGAGAGGCAATCTTGTCATTAAATCGAAATAGCTTTTATGGTTTATCAGCGAATTATAGCAACGAGATTAATTTTAATACGTATTTAATGGATATTAGTGCCGAATTCTAAAATTTTAGCATTTATTTTAAACTAGCTTTCCGGGCGCGGCTCCGCCCGCGCGTATGTCGGTTATCGCGCGAAAACATTAACCTCTTTTTGCGCAGTCGGATAAAAACTATCCTATGTTTTTTCCCGGGTCTCAAACTATCTCCATACCAAATTTCATTCAAATCGGTCCAGTAGTTTTGGCGTGAAAGCGTAACAGACAGACAGACAGACAGACAGAGTTACTTTCACATTTATAATATTAGTACTGATGATAATAAAATTCATGAAAGTTATCCTTAAAAAAATGCCATAAGATGTTCTATCGATAATAGATTATTAATGTTGACACATCACTATTTCAGAGGTGAGGCGAGATGAAATTACTTATACGAAATATCGTAACGATAGTGACAGATGATTATAAGCTGGCGATAAAACACACATAATTCTCGGCTAATGGGCGAAGACCGAGACCGGGCATTAAGTCCCGCCGATAATTCTCTCAGGAAATCAATTTCCCATCACTAGAGAATGGAACAGAGGAGCTGAGGCAAGTTTTGTCGATAAATCGATCGAGCCTGAGATTTTCGAGAACGATTATAGTAAGTGTGGCAATGGCAGTGTGGTGCGGTTTTTAACTATTATATATTCTTGACTGTGCCTGGATATTTAGGTATCAATGACCAGTTTGATGCTTAGACTGGAGTTATATTTGATTGATTTTTCATTCACAGAAAACGCGATATTATTACAATAAGATTAGAAAGGACCGTAAAGTATTTTTTTTTGTCAATTAGTAGTAAAGGTCTTTTTTCACTCGCAATATGTATAAAAATATTTCACGAGTCCTTATTGGGAAAATGTTCAAAACTAGTAATGAGTAACTGTAGAGAATATAAAAAATAAAACTCACCAAAAACAGGACTTAGATCGGACTTAACCGATAATTTTCCAGAGTAGGGCTCGCCGGACTTTTCCTGTAACAAACACATGATTTAAAAAAAAAAACGGTAAAATAAATAAACTATGTATAAAATTAAAGGTGATAAAGATGAAATAATATGATGTTAATTGACTGCTTCGAGTGGATGTTAAAAGCGCTTTGGAATCTTGAAGAAGGTTCATGGTTCGATCCAAGACAAGTCTCACAACATTTTATGTAACAATGCGGAGTCTACTATAAATATATTCCTTAGTAACCCCAGGGCCCTAAGATTTATGGCACCCCAGTTTATGGCACGACTCGGTCAAGCTAATTACTTGGGCGTGAAAACAGTATCAGACGAATTATCATTACAATATTTGTAATGTTAAAGATTATTTTGCATTATAAGGCTCAATTAAGATCGAAGCTGCAAAGCTGCGGCCGGCAGCGCAGCGACATATAAGTCTTTCAACTGATACTATGCATTGTCGTTATAGTCGAAAATGATATGACAGAATAACTGGCTATTCCCACTTCGCTTCGGTCTGAATTGACCTTTACTGCTTCGTTCATGTAATAGATAGACAACTCTTAATTATTACACAACATACAATACAATAATGCATAAAAAAATAATTATGATACTTGTATGTCATTATTACGACCTAATCAATACAAGCGATCTCTTCCAGGCCACCATTCTAATAAGCTTTCAAATAATGGAGCGAGCTAATGATGACTGAATGATTAGCATGCATTATGGTAAGCGCAAACTGAACCACCCGGCACCATATTAACATGGCATCAACTCGAGCCCTTCATTATTCTTTGTATGGAACTCCAGGACGCACGCAATAGTTATTTCGGCATCGCCTCGACTCGGGACAAGCTCGCGAGAATTCGTGAGCACGAAGTGAGGCAAAGTTGATAAGGTGCCGAATCAATATGTCTGCGTTGCCTTGACCAGCAACTGACAGTAGTCTAGGACATCTATGACATCGCATGAATTCCTTGAGTTTTCAATCGTGGCATATTTTATGGAAAAAAAATATCATGCGGACATAGCGCTACAAAACATTCCTGCAAGTTTATGGCAAAAACAATATTAATTTAACTCGTGTCAAATGTACAAACTATACGAATCATATATAACAAACTATTGTGACCTAAATAAATAATATGCTATCAGGATAACAATAGTATTAAGTCAAATCACTACAAATATCTTCCCTAAATTCCCTTAGCTCTTGTTAATGGTACTTCCGCTCAGATTAGTCGAAATAACATCCTTTATATAACTATTATCGAGTCAGTGGACCGTCGCTCGGACCGATTCGTAGGCTAGCACCTTGGTAATAGTAGACAGGCCTTATTCTGGATTTGTGCGACATATCATCGAATATAACAGAATTCGATATTCACGTTTATTCGAAAGAAAAGTCGGAGCTGGACGGAAATTGAAGCTCAAGGCCTATTTTATCTTTGGTACTTAATATATAGATACATTTAACTAAATTGTTTATAGAACCTGATAGAAAAATAGTTTACAACGGCAACGTTACTGAATACATGAAATTTCTAACATAACTCAATTTAAATTTTTGGATGGGTTCAACATTCTTTCCAATATTTTTGTTGTTTATATTATACAGTATGATTTGAAGTGTACAGGGTTATTGACCAAGTTTTTTATAGAACCCGCTATATAAATGGTTCAAAAGTAACATCTGTAGAAATTTTAATTTTCACTCATTTTCTTTTTAGGTTTGGGTTCAGCATTTTTCAAAATTATATTGACATTTCAGGTGTCTGCTCATTCCTTTTACGAGCTTAAAACCCTTGACATATATACGGACTAAGAAACAGATGGGAAAATTTACAGTATTAGGTCTCTCTTTTGGTCTTTGGGTACGTAAACCTCATAATTGTAAAGACGTTTTGAGAGAAATAGATAAGAGGTTACCAGGTGGTCTCTTCAGCAGTATTCGAACGTGCGTTTTAGCAAATGTAATGATTGGGTAAATGAGACTGAGGAACTTACGTCTCGGAGCAAAGAGCGCAGTGCATTGTCAAGCAGAACCAGAAAGACGATACTGCAAGTTTAATGGACAGGCGTGCGTGATGCTTACCACGTCTCCTTTTCATCATTTTATCGTTTAAAAAAGCTTTAAAAATACCACAAACACGATACAAGATTTTTTTATCAGGAAAACAATGTGCACACTACGAGCAAAACTTATTTTGAATAGATATAAAATATATCTATACCTATTTTCAACATTTATTACAGGTAAACAGTTTTTATTTTGTATATAAGTCGTGTTCGATTTATAGAGATCTAAATATCGCACGATCATCAGAATACACTCCCTGATCGTCTTGCGCTGGAGGGGTCATAATTGGATGATTCCGAATCAGTTTACCCCACTCGGACGTGTTTACCCCATATCAAGGGTAAACGATTTCCCCAATCAGCCCCAAAAATGTTTTTACTTGAAATTACACATTTTGGTCCAATAAAGCGGAAGCATCATCGGTATTCGATCAGGAATTTGTGAATGGGGCGTTATTTGATGGAAATTCAAAATGTTGTGCTTTTGTGTTTTAATGAAAAATGCGATAAAAAGTGTACCTAAAAATATTGCCAGATCTTTTATTTGATAACAAAAAGAAACAAATAGGTTTATATAACTTTCCGTTCACAAAGGCGCGCCCATCAATATTTTCTAGTATATTCACTGTTTTACATTTGTGTACCATAAACATTTACATCTACACTAAGACGTTGTGTACAAGACCTACACATACAAATCCGCATCAATAATATACTGTAGTGCATTTATCATTGGTCAGTAACTTTTAAATTCTTGATTCCTAATTTTAGAAGCCTGTGATTTTCTGTAACTGTCATTTGTATTGACTGTCTGGCATAAGGCAAAATTGAAACTGATTATGAGATCTTAAATAAGTGATGCATCTCCTACTTGTTTAAGAAGAAGGATTTTGCTCAGCTCCATCCATCAATATTGTCACGAGTTATCTTCAAGTTCACAGTAGTCGTCAACTCATCAATATAACATAAGCTATACAAGTTAAGTAGTTATGCTAAGTGTGTCCAACAAGATGAATACGAGCAATAGTCGTGGCTGACAGACCGATAATGCGTTGGACTGTAGGGTTGTCACAACAAAAACTAACTACGTTTACAAAGCGACGACAAGAACTATTTAGAACTTGAAATTAAAATCCAACGTTACTTTTGAAAATATTAATGATTTAAAATTACAAGTAGTCTACCATCTATTAGTATTAAAGCATAAACAGTTCACACAAAAAAATCTAGATAAAACAAATTCTACAGACACAGGACTATTCTGTAAACATTTTCTTTGCATTTCCGCATGCTCAGTAGGAATAACTTGTGAAAGTGGACGAAACACATTATAAGTATAGTAATACTGCAAACAATCAAATCTAGTAGAAACGACCACTTAGATAATATGTATAAAAATATGTAATGTTAACTTTTTAAGACTTTTTTATTCTATTGATCATAAATAATTATCCATATAAGTATTTCAAATTCAAATTCAAAATCATTTATACAATTTAGGCGTCCACGACGCTCTTATGAAGGTCAATTACAAATTTTTTAAACAAAGAAGCTTTTCATTTTACTAATAGAGAATTTTGACCTTACTAACACTTTTCACATTTTATCCACACTAGGGTATGCATATTTTTTGATGTTTCAGAATAGACTCGTGTAGACCGCTATCTCACCTGGTGATAAGCGATGAGGCGGTCGAAGCACGCTTGACTAGAAGATACCTGTTTGAAAGAAATCAGAGCTCAAGTTACGGATTAAGAAGTACATGAAAATAATACCAAGTAAAATTATTATCAGAAAAACAATTGTAATAGGTACTTTTTTGATGGTGAAAATATAAGTAGTTCACCTTTAAACATACAAAAAAATTAAATGTAAACTATTACCATAGTTCAGTGATTTTGAAAACCAATATTTTCAATCCAAAAAGCTGATAATAACTTTCTACAATGAAAATAATAACAATTATGAAATAAGTAACGTGCTTTAATACCATACAATTATAAATAGGTTCTACTAACTCATAATCACAAGACATCAATATCACTAAAATCGTAATTTTATAAGTAGCCTAAGTCAGTGTAAGACAATTGTATTAATACATTTTGTTAACAATCATAAGAAGTAATTTTGGTTCAAGTTAACATAAGATGTTCACTATCATTTATGTTTACTAACTAAAAACACTTTTATAATAAAAAAAAACGCAAAAAGTCAATGGTCAGACTATCCTACAAGCGATTAACAATAAATGAAAACTAACGCCAAGACGTCATGCACACACAAAAAACATTCAAGTGACAACCCTACAGTCCACTTTAACCGGTCAATGGGGCGTACGGACAGGTCTTGCCCGCGGCCACCAATTACATGCTGACCCTTCGAGGAAATACCTCGGTTATATCAATTACGGGACATTGTTTTGTGGAAGTGACAACCCTTTGCAGGAGCCCAATATGCGCAGAGATTTGATTATTTTTGAGCGTATGGAGTAAAATGATTAAAAAGTGGCTTGGATTCAAAAAACATTAGTGAAATTATTAAAATAAAATTAACACTACACACTTTTCAATAGCCTTATACTTGTAGTAGTAGTAATTTAAATGGTGTCTAATAAAATAAGGTTTTGAAAATTTGGATTAGAACTTATACCTACCTATGTAAGTGTTATAATCAAATACTGAATAAAAGTTCCGACAAAGCTAATTTTAGGTAAAGCCACAACTTTCAAATCTCATTTTGACTTGTGATAACCCTAAAATAGTATTTTTATTAACAGTAGGCCGTTAGTTTTTTGTTTCTGGCGAATGTTTTTGTATTTCGAGCGCCTGTAGCCTGTCTATTTTGCATAGACGACAAAACATCGATTATACATTATACTATGATTTGATACTTAGATTTTTTTATGTACATAAAACTGAATATCAAGCACCCCATAACTAGGCATGAGCCGTTTAAAAGTACCTTAATGTCAGATATAATAAAAGATATTTACAGACGTTTAATTATTAATTAATAATTATGATCAGCCGGCAGATATTAATGTACTCGTAGTTTCATAAAACTTGTAAGTTTATACTTTCCCTGTAATTTAATTAACTTCAATTTCTTCTAAATTACTAATGACTAGGTATTTATAGCCAACTATTTCTTAATGAAATGGCAGCTTCTATTAGTATTTATTTCCTAGGTAAAGATAAAAACTTCAACCAGACCAATTCGAATTCTTGTTTGACATTCGTCTTTAACAACTTCTAGATGCCAAGATAAAGGCAATTAAGGTCCTTTGAGGACCGGTAATTGATGGCATCGGACGTAAGAGTCGCAGGTTCGATGATTAGAGCAGGAAAAGAATAAAAATAAACGCTTCGACACGCCCTTCCTTCCCTTTTATTAATTACATTTGACATACAGTTGAAATGTTCAAGTAATAAAGTAGTCGAAAGCGATATTCATGCTATCGTGCACGCAGATCTGTCTTAATAGGTGGAATAATATCAATGCGATAAATCATGCTAAATATATTATTGTGTTTCTGTATAATATAGAAAACGCCTTATGCTTTTTTATGGATACAATAAAAAAATAACAAAATAAGTAACGCACTTGGCAGTAATACAGATAAGTTAGATTGTTTCATTCCACAGATTCGAGGGGGTAATCTGTGTTGTATTCATAAGCATTATATTGGTGGACTAGTTCTGAAATTCTTAAAATCGGTTGATCGGATCTTAAAACATTTTTATGTTAGGCGAAGATCTGAACAGCCGATTTTAAGATGCCTCCCGGCTCGCGGAAGTATTTTACCTGATCTTTTTTTTTAAGGCTATATATAATGTGCGTGGGATGCCGGGCTAGAATGTCACCCCTCCATCTCTTCCCATTTGTGTCGTAAGAAGCGACTAAGGATAAAATACCGGAATATGGGCAGTAGAGCCTTCTGAGGAATCGCTATCTTATACTCCGATCCCCAAGACACCTGCCAACCGTGGGGACTATGGCAAAGCCCCTCATGATGGGGGGCTCTGTTCAGCAGTGGACATTCCGGCTGATACAGTATGTATAAAGATACATATTAATTTTTTTATTATTTACTCGTAAAATCAAGAATATCAGGAATTAGGGTATTCATTATGGGATATTGCTAGGTAATTAAAACTAATAAGAATATCCTTTTGTTGATTCCCGGAACAAATTGGAACGGTTACTATTAAGGTGGTTTCCTAGAAATTAATATTATTACTTCTTACTTTTATAGTCCTACAGCTGATGATTGGAATAGTTCCAGGTAAACATTATGTAATCCGTAAAAGGCTCTAACACCCTACATACTCCCAACGGAACTCTAAAACACACAACTATTAAACTATACGCTACACTCCTAACAAGGCACCGCGTTTAAATTCAACATCATTTTTTTGCTAACTTTTAAACATGAGTCTTACATAGATAGAAAGCAATTAAAGGCTTTTAAAGACACTTTTAATTACCAAGACTGTGGATGACATCTACACATACGTTGAAGTTACATATATTGATAACGGCCATTTTAATTCTTACTCAGCTGGTGTAAGTATCAAAATTAATTACTCGCAGTATATTATAGACAATATTAGTAGTATCGATTGATTGAATCTTAACGAGGGTACGGAAGGATTAAAATTGATTGTTTTCTTTATTATAGTAACTTTGTAAATTTTATTTGAATTAATTTACGAGGTAAAGTTTGAATGTAAGCGCAAGTTTAAAAAAATGCAAGTGTGATCTCATTTATAATTTCATTGAACGTTAGCATTTAGCCGTAAACTACGGCTAGTTTTTTATATGTATTATGACATTTATGACTTCTATAGATAATTATGTGATAAGTGGCTATTAAAATTAATGTTATCGGCTTTAATTTGTACATTAAGCGTTTTTTAAAAGACTGATGAAACCGTATTGAAAAAAATTACATAACATTGTACAAGAAATAGAACCTAAATTCTTCTGGTAATCGAATAAAACAAGTATAAATTAATTTAAAAAGTAAAAAACCCGACTGGAAATTAAGTATTTCTGTAAAACGTTTTATCGTTCTTTTGAAATTAAAACTGCAAGTTATATATATTTATGGAATCGTTTTTTTCTAGCTCTTTATTCCGAAATCCCACACGGTGGGTTTGGACGAAAAAATATATTTTTCAATTTGTCGTCCTAAATCCGCTAGTTTGATCTAACGATTTCGCGAATCTAACGATATTCTATATTATAGTCGGTTAAGCCGTTTAGAAGTTATGATGGAATAAAGAAACGCACAAACATACATAAATCCTAAAAACATAACACTCCTTTTTTGGACAGTCGAGTAATAAGGTACTTACGAAATAAAATCAACTAATTATAAATTATCTTAAGTAACGAGTAAAACGACCAGGCTTTAAAATGATACCAACTTATTATTGGGCATTTTCGCAGCTAATCTAAGTAAATCTCAATATCATAATCCGTGGACAACATTGATCGATGCCATAACAAATAACTGCGTTATCCGTGCGTGATAACTGATAACACGTTATCTCCGCCTTCACATAACGTGTAACACGTTATTTAAGGCATAAATAACATGTGGTATGATTATGCGCTGTGCGAGGCGAGTTAGTGGCACGTGTCGCTGGACATGTACAATTGTACACGTGGCCATTGCTTCTTCTACATACTTTTTTTGAAGCAGGGTTGGCTCAGTGGTTTTGGCTATGGACTGCCACGCAGCAGGTCCATGGTTCGAATCCCACCTCGGGCTTGAACTTCACCTCATGGTGGAAGGGCATTTTGCGAATGCCCACCTAGCTAGCGACCACCTTCAAGTATAAAATCTAACGCCAAGCACCTAACGGTGTGTTCCGGCAGGAGACCTTGGGAGCCAGTGAAATTACAGGCACATTCGACTTATAAATTAAGTCTTAAGGTGACGGGCGCAGTGAAATTCGTGACTTGTGACGAAATGCATCTGTTATAGGCAGAGGTTAGCCCGCTTAAATCAGGAGGGACTCGAGCTTGTACCGTCACAATAACATAAAAAAAATACTTACATATTAACTTGATCAGCGTTTTTGGTCCCAAGATCAGTAGTTCAGTTTCGGCACTAACAAGAAACCAGTTGTTGAGGAGAGAACTTAGGCCATGTCTTTCGTCACGAGAAATATGAGCTTCTCCAACTGATGGGGAAAATTTAACGAAGGCGCATGGGGCGTAGGAAAGTCTTGGTTACGTAACATACGAGAATGGACTAGTATTTCCACTTTAGAAGATCACCTGAAGAAGAAGTGGAGATAAATACGACTTACTCATAATTCTATGTATTCGCTGTGCATGTGTGCGTCTTCGTATCGAAGTGCAAGAAATTCTTCCAAAGAGTTTTTTTTTTATTTTTTACTTTACTGTGTCACAAGTTAACATCTCCAGCTGAATGTGATAAACAACTAAAGGGCATAACAGCCCACAAATACTTCCATACATAAATACCTAATCAATATACATTGCAGCTTTTTTTTTTTTATGCCTGATAGGTTACCCTTTGACCACTATCTCACCTGATGGTAAGTGATGATGTGGTCGAGGATGTTATTCAGGCTAACCTAGAGTTACTGGTTCTCAAGGACAGCTGCCGGAACACACCGTTAGGTGCTTGGCGACAGAAAAATCTTTAGATCTATCAGATCTTTCAAGAACATTGCAGCTTGAAAGATCTGATAGTCATTCTCATCAAATGTGTTCCGGGAGATGTCCTTGAGAGCTTTTGGAATTATTCTATACTACGAGTAGATTTGCCTTTTACTGTTTTCGTCCGCATTTTAATTATCAAGGCATTGCATGATGTAGAAGTCTAAATATTTATAGACTTTATTAAAGAGATGTAACATCATTATCACCAGCCGGAAGACGTCCACTGTTGAACAAAGGCCTCCGCCATAGAAAGCCATAAAGAACGACTATTAGCCGCTTGTATCCATTAGCAACCCGCGACTTTTACTAATCGTCAGTCCTCCTACCATACTAGTCATACATAGTATATAACATAAGGCATAATCAATTTTAAATACGGAATGAGATTTTTTGACGGAAAAAATCAATATAATTTGTAATACGTATTCGAAAACCTATTCATATTTAATGGATCCATCCGTTCCAATATTCGTAAGTTTACAAAGTCGATTTCTACAAAGTGTAGTCGAGTTTAAAAATAAAACGAGTTCGATAAACAAATCGATAAGAATATCGGGAGCCATTTCAACGTTATGAAATTAAAACTTGTACAAAATGGTGTTTATGTTACACTAATTGGGTACCATAATTTGACAGGAACCGGAATATCGGTAATGTAATTATCGATACGATTCCGGTACGTAATTGGTAAGGGACTGTAATCTTCGATGATGTTGGCAATGAAATTTAACGTATTCGCGAAAACACCTGTCAACTTTTTAAGACAATGTTGACAGTAATCGATTTTTTAATGGACAAAATTATACAAGTACCGTTTGAACAAAATGTCATTACGTGGCTGGAATCGAGTACAAAAATATCGAGATAATAATCAATTGACAATTAATATAAGTAAAGGTTGGAAACAAAACTACACCGAAATATCTGAATTATCAAAATTATCTTGAAATGTGATCCAAAAATATAAATAATTCTGAAAACGATTAGGTACCATTTGGGTAATTTCTTTCAACAATTTTAACTTTATGTGTATGCATACATAATGTAGTTTGTATTATGTACCTTAATATATACCCATACTTAAAAACATAATATTAAGTACCCATAAAACATAATCGATTTAATTTCGCACCGATATCGATACATCGATACCCATGGAGTAATAAATGAAGATACTAAGAGGTTCAATTCCCAGAACGGACGGGTCTTTGCCTTGTCTTTTTTTCGTTTGATCACGAATCGAAATATAAATAGTGGAAGTACGATTTTGATGACGTCATCGTTTTGTTGTTTATTTTTCTTTTCTTTCTTATTCGAACAATAATTTAGTTAGAGTCAGGTAGATAATACCTTCCTACGTATTGTGGTACATTTTTGGAATAATTATTCATTCTCTTTTTTCTTTTCAACGAAAGCGACGAAGCTTTTTTTTTACTCATTATCTCAGTCTAGGCGGAGACCTAATCCAATGACACTATTCATTATTTAGTCTTCTACAGTGCAGTATGTTGTTAGTTATGAGCAGACATAACTAACACCAGACTGCACTGTACCTATCCCAATAATGCCTAAAAGAACTATATATAATTATAAATCTCCCATATAAATATACCTTAAAGATAAAACTCGCCATTTTAGGTTATTTGGGGTCTGGCAGGACAAAAAAATGTTTTCTTAAGTGTGTGAATCATTGCCTAAATAAAATTGGCAGTTAACTTAACGACTTGATATACGATTGACTGAATCCTAAAGTTAATAAGTAGGTATTATCACGTAGTATGTTTGTTCGCACGCAATTAGAACCCCACCCGTCTCATTAGCACTTTGCAAAGAGAACGAACTCATTGAAATACACCTGTCTCTTCTACTCGTATAATGATAATATTGCCGTCTCTATCCAGTTGATTGCGGCTCGCATTGTCTAGCTATTTGATTCCGGATTGCTATCAAACGAATGGCATCGAAAGTTTACTTTGACTGTTTGTGCAGTGGGGGCTTTGCAATACCTATATCAAAAGGATATAAAGGACAACTATTAATTTCGAAGGTACCTTCATTACTATAGTCATACCGGTTCTTTGTACCGGAAGTAGATATAACAGAGGTTTCTCTACCGCTTGGTAGACAAATACTCAAAAGCGTTACGAGGACCACTTTCTAAAATCTGGAGGAAGGCCAGAACCTTAATAGAAGAGAACTTACAAAGAATACGATGATGTTTATGAGGAAGCGAAAGGGGGATGGGAAGCCGAGATCGTGGCAAGTGGAAATCCTTGCCTACCTCGTCGGGGAACAACATTTTCGTCATATTGTGTTCTATATGTTCAAGGGATTGGTAGCTGTTCAGAAATGTACTCGAAGCTTTCATTTGTATTTGAAAATCTACTCAATTAGAGATACGATAACGTTTTGGCATATTCCTATCATTATCTTCATTAAGGTATATGAAATAAACCAACTGAGAAATAGTCCAATACCAGACATGAAACTAAGTAGCTCTACCATGGAGATTTTCATGTTAAAGAATGGAGAAAAATAAACCAAGAGTTTTCTAGAAAGAAACAAATCTTTCCATTCCAACGACCAGAGCTTGTTTGAATCTCATTAGCAAGATAAGACCAAGAAATTAACCGAAACCTCAGCAATCCGTGTAGCAATAAAAACACCGATTAGAACTCGTCCATGGATTTCAATAAACCGAAACGACGATAATTTACAGTTATTATCCTCGGTGACCCCGCAAAACACCCACCGGGCACCGTCCGATCCTCGCGCCTGTCACAAAAAAGGAGCTAAAAACAACCAAAATCTGGTTACGACCAGAAAAAACGAAACTATCAACCATCCGAAAACAAACCTTCTCAGTCAAACTATAAAGATCGAAATCCTACATCTGATGACGCGAAGATTGAGCTTAGCCGTTACGAAAAAGGAGCTTTATTTCAGAAGTGAGAAAGCCTAAAGTGAATTATGGAAATGAGTCTACATCGCCACCAGTCGAAAAACTACTCTAACAAGAGCACAATAAGGTCGAAAATAAATATACATATACATTTTTTTTCAAAAAAGGACCGATCTCGTTTGGCGGGCGTACCTGTGCGCCCGCGCAGATGAGGCCTGTATTTATGGCGCCTCGTGCACTGCCCGGGAACCGAACTCTGTACCTTGAAGACACGTGAGAGAAGAATAATTACAGTATGAAAGATACCGCTTTTTTATAAACCGGAACATTCTGTGGATGCCATGTTCATTCACCTTCTCTCATAGTACTCCAGTTTAAATATTTTTATTTCACTAGAGTAGTTCTACGTTTTCTGCATAGCTATCATAGCCAGATATCGCGTCAACGTGTGTATAAATGTGAGTCTTTTACGCTAACAAGTTGCTTTAAACTTAAACTCTGCTGAAGCTTTGTATGTCTATTGTCCGTGTTGTATCTTTTTGATCGAATATGGACTGTATTACATACAGAGAGAGTTAAAAAGGAAATATATAAGACCTTTAACGTCTCGTTAGTCTAAGTCCAGTTTCCCTTCATTATAGGATGGATTAAGATGGCTATTTTGTTGAGAGTAAAATTGTTGCATCTACAGCCTCCTTTACGATGCTTAATTTGGAGCTTCCGATTAAAAGGAACTATCAATCGTTCTGCATCGTGTTTTGTTCTTCAATTTAAAATTTCAAAAATCGGTACATTATGTATGATGCTATAACTTTCTTGGCAATTACATTGAGAAGCAGTTACGGATCTTAACTGAAAACTTTTCAAGTGCTTTTGTGGCATCCTGCGGATGTTCCATTTAGACAAATTTAGTTTGTAAGGGATGCCATCGAGCTAGAGTTACAAATTCTAATAGTGAAAATACGCTTCTGGGTTTTATCAAATGCAGGGATCCTTCTATCTCGGAAGCATAGTTTTGATGCTTATGATGTCCTATTACCCCACTCTTCTACTGAATTTCCTTTCAGCCGGCTTACAATGTCTAGGGATTGAAAAGATTAATATAAGATATATGAATATCTGATGAATTGTATTTAGAAATCATCGGGTATCACCAGCTACCGCCACTACTTGATTCGTAGCACTAAGTTACGTGTTGTTGAGCTTTTGTCTCCAACCCCGTTCCAGATGAACACGTCTATTTACAGTCGAAGTCTTGAGCCAATGAGTCTTTTATCAGTTCCCTATTATTTACGGTGCTTGGAACCATAGCGTAGAGTAAATAATAAAACACAGCTCATCCACGTAAGTTTACTCTTCAAATCACAAACCAGCCGCTTCGTAAGGATTACTTTCTTCTACACCCTGTTTCTAATCTGCACCTCAAGTATTTACCCACGGTGCTTGAGCGCCATAAGGATTAAGATAGGCTACATTTTTTACTCCAATCTGTGTGCAAAGCCTTATCAGTGGGAGCATGTCTTGGGATTGTATCTTGAATTGTCGAGACAGCACGATGTTTGGACACTTGAGATTGCATGGAAGGCAATAGAAGTGGCAGTTTGGTTATATTTATTACAACCACAAAACACATAACCGTCGTACATAATATATATATAGATACATAGATATATATATATATAAAAGAAATTGATAATATAGTTTGAATAATATGTAGCATTAAGAAATTATATATGATGGAAGACCTTGTATGTAGTCATAGCGTAAATTTTTAAAGCGTTCGTAGCCAAGTTTGCTTAGCCATTCTGAATCGATCAGCAAAGTTAAGCAACGTCCGCCGCGGTCATGACTTGGATGGGTGACCGCTGGTGACATTACTACTGAGCGCTTCCGTGCTTCGGAGGGCACGTTAAGCCGTCGGTCCCGGTTGTTGTCTTAGGATAGCAGTCGTTACAGCATGGTGGTAGGGCACTTTGCAAATGCCCGCCTGGCTAGCTACCACCCTCAAGTTGAAAATCTGTCGCCAAGCACCTAACGGTGTGTTCCGGCAGCTGTCCTTGAGAGCCAGTAACTCTAGGTTAGTCTGAATAACATCCTCGACCACATCATCACTTACCATCATGTGAGATAGTGGTCAAAGGCTAAACTATCAGGCATAAAAAAAAAAAAAAAAAAAAAAAATACCTTTCAACTCATTATTGGAATACATAATTATCCTAGCTCAGTCTATAAAGAAAAAAATAAAAATAATCGTAAAATTTAGATTTTTGCAAATTTGAAAATTTTGGGATCAAATGCGGGGACCAAAATTTTGATCGAAATTAGACCTGAGCGTATTATATTTCCCATATTATATGGGAAAGCTATACAATTTTTGTGTAATCAAAATTTATTTCTTATAAAATTTATACTTTAACTACTATCGATTCTGGCTTTTATACTGCCTTTTAGAATAAGATAAATTTAGTAAGATATTAAATATATCATATACATTTTCCTTATCTGTAATATTCTAAAGCCCCGCAAGACGAAAATATAAGGCCCACCTTATATTTTAAGCACCTTATCTCTTCATCTCGGCTTATTTTTTGTGAATTATTTTCGAACAAATAAAGGTAAACAGATTGGTGTGTGCGCATCCGGTGTCTTTGTGGTGAATTTGTCAATTGTCCTTTTGGAGATCCTCGTGTTAATATAAAATTTAAATTTGCATTTATGTAAATATTGCCATATGTAAGAATTTAACTATTTATATATTAAGCCGAATTGAACAAAACAGGAACTTCAAAGTAATAATTTTTATACCTTACATATTATCGAATGCAGCTTGTGCTCTGAAATTCAACATGATTGCTTCAATAAAAAAAACTGCAAGAAAAACGGCAGACTAGCGCAGTCTAGCTTTGTGAGTTTTAAAAACCACTCAACTTATTACACTTTTGTGAAAGAAATTTCGTGCTCGGAGATTTTAGTATCAAGGAATTGGCACATATGATTAATAAACGTCGCGTCTGCGTAGGATATGTTCTAACTGTTCTAAGATAATTATCAACAACGTCTTTATAATATAGTCACAATTTTTTATATGTTCAGAGTATGAGACTTTAAGGAATCAGACGGAAAGAGAGATTTTAGTTTTTTTAAGGTTACCTAATTAAAATAGGCTCGTATCTCAGCAATCACACAGAGTATTATTTGCCTAAATGTTTTATTGGACGGAACCCGTTGGTACCCGAAACCGTTCTTGCGTTTGCCTTTTCTTTGGTCAGCCATTTGTTTGGTGCCAAAATCTTCGGTACCCATTATACCCTGTTTTACGTTATTGAAAGATAGGGCGTATTTTACTTTGAATATAATAGGGCATTGTCAATGTAATCAAGATTTAGTTTTGTGAGTCATTGGGTAAATGTTTTGAGTAAATGCTCGAGTGCAGCGCCGGTGTGTGAATAGAATTTTAAACTGCAATTGGTCTTTTGTGTGGGAATATCCTTTCTTATTTGTCTGTAAGGTCACTCGACTCATATGATTTTATTCTTCTAATCTCAACCGCTCTTTTACTTCAGAATGAAACTTTTTCAAGTCCTCCTTTGAGTCCTACGAGTTGACTAAAGAATAATATCTGGTGGTCAGTACGCCACTACTCATCCCGACGTAATTATGATTTTGGCAAGCTCATCGTGAGCATAATAGGTATCTTCGACAAAAATAGAGCTAGTATACTACCCAAAAGCATTCCCAAGGAGAGTTAGGATCAAAAAGGCGGCAGGCCAAAAACTAACGACAAATCTTCATACCAGTCCATAATATGTTCATATCTTGTCTTTTGTGTTAAGAGACAACATATAATTCCTTAATGTTTCTGAATCGGAGACATTTATGTTGTTAGAGCAAAGATAACGTACATAAAATTGACATAAAGAAGGCTAGGAAGATGGTGAAAGTATTCTACTGTTTCTAAGAACGATGACAACTTCGATGTATTTGTCTGCTGTAGACAGGATTGGTCATATGACTCTCTCAGACGTCATGTCGATGTTAGGACAGAACGGGTTAGATTGGGAGAATCTTGCTTGGTGGTTTCTTCAATACTTTCTTCTATAGAAACACAGCGCCTTTGATTAGTCGAACAAGTTACCTCTCAGTGTACATTCTGTCTCACACTCACATAATTTATACGACAGGTTAAATAGCCATTTTAAATGCCTCCACTCTGTGACTCATTAAGGCCCCATCTAGAGACCTCATACATCAAAATCTTAACAGTTCATTTAGTATACAATTTACTTAGAAACAGCTCGGAGGCGTTCATAAATCACTGAACAAATTGGTTGAATTTCCTGTCCCATGCTTTTTTGCGACTTGAAAAAAAAGTCTTTGACCAGTAGGATTTTTTGTGCTCCATTGTATGGCTAGGTCTGGTTGTGTAATGGTAACACAGAATATGAAGTAGGTGTACTGATAACATCGGAACTGGTTGGTTTAGTTGATTTGTTGTTCTAAGGTAATCCTTAGAATATTTGAATCTAAGCTAAGTCCTATTCATTCTGTGGACGAGTCAAGAATTTATGAGTACATCAAATATTTATACGGCTTCTTCTTTTGTAGAAAACCATTTTAACTAGGTTTTTCCATGAAGTTTGGATTTTGTATCAAAATAGGTAAAAACGGTATACGGTTAAGACAAAAAATGGTAAGAAAATCACTCGTGCGATAAAACTCTCAAGCATAAAAAAACTGTAGATTCATAGCGGATTACATCAAAATATCACAAACTGGCCAGTCCTCAACTCCGCATGCGTGATATATGGCCGTAGAACTACATGGTAAATGAAAATAAATGTATCTCGTATTAATTGACGTGTGCGACGTTATTAGTCGAGGAGTAACGCTGAGTGCCGCTTTAGTGTCTCAAGCCCTTGGGTTTGAACCATGAATCGAGGAGTTATTATGTTTTGCTAAGAAAAGTATTTCTGTAGCAGACCGGAGTCTGACAATAAGCTCGCACCATATTACATAGGATCTAAATATCCCATTCGACACGTGAATGTTGACATGATGATTTTTTTTTTATTTTTTTAGCAAAACTTAACAACAACAACCCAATTGTTTCCAAAAGACTTTGATCCTACCGACTTCGCCAACACTAAAAGAAGTTAAAAGAAAGAGAAGCCACACGTCAAACGGTCCTTTGTTTCATTCACGTTTCCCGTCCCCTCGAAGGAACAGTTATCAAAAGGTACAATTAGAATAAATGTATCCATTTTCCTATGTTATTCAATTGAAACTTGGAAGCCACACTGAAACAGGGTATTTCGAGGTACAAGCGAAAACAAACAAACAGAAATTATTTATTATGTTGGTAGAAAAAATATTGTTTAGTTCGTTAGGGTGCATGACTGGCAATCGGATAACATTGTGACCTAGAGATGTAAGACGTGGATGCGGCATATATTTTTAAAAGTAGATAGTTCAGGAGGGTTCTTGTAGGTAGTATAATATATTATTTTGACGCTGCACATTGGGGAGAAAACGAGTCCCCCGTGGGGTGCCGGGTTAGAATATCACCCCCGCCCCGCATTTCTTCCCGTGGGTGTCGTAAGTGGCGACTTGGGGAAAAATACCAGAAGCAACGCCTTCTGAAGAACTGAAACTTCTACTGCGATCCCCAAGACGCCTGCAAAGCATGGGGTCGGTGGCAATCCAAAAAAGATGGAAGATCTTATTCAACTGTGGACGTTCCTGTTGATGTGATGATGATGAATAGGAAAAATGATTCTATTTGATTAATAATAATCTTTATGAGACGTTTCTTTATTCTATACTAGGTTCCGTCCGTGGCTTAAAGCTGACGTGGAAAATGGTTACATATCGCTACGTCAGGAATTACATTGCAGGCGAGGTTGTATAGACTGACAGACACTTTCAGTGAAATACTAGTATAATATGATATGATATGCGATTATTACACATATAAATTAAACAACTTTACCGGATTTGATCGATTTTATTTTACGTTATTTATGTCCCGACGAGCGACGTTCAAACACTTTGCAGTGACAGTGATCACGGGTGGACTGAAATAGTAAGTTATTGTTTTATATAGCCATATTCTCTGTTTTAATACAGGCTGACTTTGCTACAGCTTTGGAAAGGCCAAATAAAAAATATTCAACGTATGTGTTACTTAAAATGTGGCCGGTTTGTATAAGCATACGGCAAGCCAAGAGCAAGAGAATAAACTCTATTCTCTTCATTTAGTAGTTATTATGGAAAAGAAACTTCTTTTCGGGATAAAATCCGAAACAAGTAAATTCGTTGAAGATCTAATTCCGTCATGATGACTTTAAGGTAGTCATGCAGACTCGTGGATCGACCAAAAACACGTCTACTATATATGCCACATCAACCTCTTCGTACATCTTATTTTTTATCCTTTTCTGAACGAAAAAGCTGATGGATGATGTTCAAAAATCATCTCTCTATACATACCAATTCTATACTAGTATACAGATAGTTATTTAATGGTTCTCATGCAACGTTCTCCTGCTTGGAGGCTGCGTGGACTGAATTGTAATTTTAATTAAATTTAAAAATAAATATTGTCAACTCTATTGATGGTCCACGGTGACCTCAGTGAATACTTATCATATTATAAACACTTAAGTGAGATTTTTAGAAGCCTTGTTACGGACTTTGCTAGGAGCTTGAGCGTTTTCCATACTCACTTAGATTCGTCGTATTTTAAAGAAGTGTTCAAACCTTTGAAATTTTGCATTCTAAAATATAGTAAGTATTAAATGTATGCTTCTGTTTTGTCGAAAAAACGTTCTATATGGGACTTCATATTTTCACAATTAGAGATAAAATAAATAGTAAAAAGTTATTTAATGTTTACTGTTTTGGGCTTAAAAAAGGATATACATTCAAAAATTCTAAAGAGTTTGAGCACTTGGTATTATATACATGTTGAAACTACTTTTATATAGAAAGAGCTACGAAGACTAGGTTTAAGTAATGTTTGCTGCGTTCATTAAGTATTTGGATGGGTAACCAATTGAGCGATTGTCTAGAAATCATGACTATATTATAGTATCGGTTTATAAATACCGACCTCAGCACAAGACCTATTCCCTCAAAAAGGCCTGTTGGCCCGCCACACTAAATTATTGATGCACGTTTGTATGGCACGACCTCGTTTGTGAGACAGTGTGTCTTAGTGTGCCTGTAAATCTCTGATCCATGGTGTAAACGCTAATAGTACATACATTAAAAGACAATATGATAGCTTGGGTCTAGTTGCACTGAAAATATGGAAGAGCGCGCCTTTGCGAGTGGCAAGTTCGGTTACTTCAGTATTAAAACTAACCGTTCTCTCCGTAATGTTTCAAGATGTTGAATCCACTTGAGCGCGAAACCTTCCCTTTTTCTGCAGAAGAGAGGGCTGTTAGTCAAATTACTAAATTACGAACGCAGCCACTTGTAAGCAATTTGTGTTCACTCGACAGGGCAACATTCTGAGTTATTTCTTGTACAACTTTTTTTTTATATACCCTGATATTGAGGCAAAAAATTAGGCAGTGAAACAAATTAGAAGACTTCGATACACGCTCAGTAATTCCTTGCAAAAATTTAGAAAAATAGAAGACAGTCAACAGAGATAAATAAAAGAGAGCAGAAATAAACTATTCTTAATCATGTAAGGGACCGAATTCCACCCACTTTTAATAAATTGTTATATCATCAAAACTTGGCGTGTAATCCTGATGCCAGTACCTACAATAATTCTGGTATAACTGATTTCCCATTTTAGGCCTTTATGAGAATCATTTTTTTAAAAGCACGTCTATCCCATGGGTTGTAGGTTCTCGGACATATGTAAATCTACGCCCAAATTCCCCCAGGTAGCCGGGCCAGATCCTCAAACACGGGCATTCTTCCACGGTGTACAGTCAACAGCGTTGTTTGCGCACGCTACCGGTGTTGGCCACACGCGTTCGGACCGTGTGAGCAAATATCTCCTTTTCTATACATTTTTGGAGTACCATCAGCAGATTAATCCGTTGGGCTTCCGTATTATGTAATACTGGAATTAAAGGTTGTATGGTAAATCCCAAGTTACATAAAATACCCCAATACTAGAAGGAAAAGTGCTTTATAAATGTGTATGAAAACTGAAAAAAATAATTTACAATATAGCGGTTTTAAAATACTGTAAAAGTAATAGATTTCAAATAAAGTAAAAAAATAATGAATGCATATTCAATGAGATCTGTTAATTTGTATAAATAGTAAAAAGGTATAGTATTCGTTTAATTTCTTACACAAAAATTAAAGATCAAGAACAAAAATATTTTTTACTTTAAATACGCCAACACTACAAAAGTTTTATTATAAATACAAACTTGACTTTTATAAACATTGTACTTATTATGTTATAAATTGATTTATGTGTTAAGAAACGACTTTCATTCAAAGTTGGCTCATTTATAGCTAATTAACTTAATATTATTTAATCAATTCCTATTCTCTTGCTAACGGTACATGCGCCAGCGCATCCCGCAGGCGTTTTTGTGTGCATCACGCGTACCTTTTATTTTCCCTGTTAGACTTGTTAGCTCGTACGTTCTTGTTATTAGTTATTGGACCCCCTTCATGATTTCACTGGGCTACTAACATGACCTATTTACTTTACCTTATGGTTAAAGGTTGAATAGAGCTAAGAATATTTACGTCAGTGGAAAGAGGGTTTGTAGAAATTATCTTCCCTGTTTGATAATGATAACGCATCGGCAATAATACTGGTGTTTATTTTATTATTGATAGGTTAACCTTGGAGCACAATCTCATCTGTTGGTAATTGAAGATTTGGTTGAAGGTGTTTACAGGATTAACCTGGAGTTGCTGGCCTCCAGCTCACATACTCCTGGGATTCAGGGCATGAATTGAACTCCTTATATATTTCTGTGGGAGTCATAAGAGGCGATGAAATGGCTGCTCATGATGTATGTTAAAGAACAGCCAGAACATATCCCGATATGCATAAGATGATGTCTTATAGGCATAGCGATAGATTTTCTATTACAGTGTGGTGGCTAGTCAGTTGAGCATTATCAAAATGCCCTAACCACCAAGCAAAATGGTAATGGTTTCAGTAAAGCTCACAAGCTGGTATCTCACAAATCATATACTTAGGTACTTAGAAGGTTTTAATTCTGCCAAATTTTACACCAACGCAACACTTTATCGCAGCTTCTAGACCCCGAGTCCCCAACTTCTAGCACAATGTTGACAGCATGCCCTTGGGAGCTTCTTCTCGGATGTTTATGAGATCCTCCATTATTTTCAGAAAAAGACTAAGACCTGACACCTGGTTCAAGCCACATTGAAGCTAGCAGCACTGGCATACTTTTATATTCAGCGGAAAGTGTAAGCGGAAAACCTGTTCTACCCTTAATCTTATAATCTAGAGAAAGCAATGTACTTACGTATTACAAACTAACTATTGCATAATCTGTGGCTAGGCTTAAGATTCTTCTTTATTATGTCAAATCCTTGCCAAAAAGACGTCACATCAGCCGTGCATTCCCATTACCAATCACCATGCCGCTCGTGAAGCAACTGAATTAAATCTGCATGGTATTGTGTATTCACCACTTACTACTACGCGGGTTGATTCTAAACTGTCACAGATTAGTTCCTAGTATTCATTGTGGGTGGTCATAGTATGCGGTAGTAACTATGTTGTACTCTGTAGAGGCGATAGGTTGATTGGTTAGGTTGATAGGTTCATCTGTTCGGAGCTGTCTAGTTTTGAAAATTCAAGTCATCAGAGGTTTTGTTAATTTGTGCATACCAAAGCATTGTTTCTGCTTTTTGCATACGGACAGCAAAGGTGTAGAACAATTTTCCAGCATCCTTATTCCCTAATATGGGTGAAGTATCTTTAAAGATAAATTTAATATTCTGAACAAAATGCTTCATCTTCGACCACATAGTTACACTCCTAGAGGTGAGATCGCGGCCAAATGTTTGTGTTCCACATCACATCAACGGCCGCAACGTGCGTGGCCTCCCCTTTTAGGGGTTGGGAGGTCATCTATAATCCTCGCGCTCGGCAGGCGTCCGTGTATGGGTAATAGTATAAGATGCCAATTCTTCAGCGCTGCTGCCCACCTTCTGGTATTTTTGTTTTCGTCGCCTCCACTGAAAGATGGAGGGGAGGGGCAGGGGGTGCAATTCAAGACCTAGTTTACCTTAATAAAGTTATATAATAACCGGCCAAGTTCGAGTAGGGCTTAAAAACCGAGGATTTCGTACAAAAACAAAGTGTATTACTTAACGTATTTTTTTTGGTAATCCCATTCGTAACGTAGGTAGCTACTACCCAGTTATATTATTTCACGTTTTCTTTATGAAACCCTGAAAATTGCCACCTAAAAACTACAATACAAAGCGGGGTTCAAATCACATCACATTGGTATCTCAAATTGACCTAACCGATTAAAGATGATATACGAAAAAACGAGCGAAGTTCCCACAACCAATTAAAGTCACATAACAATGAGCACGCGACAAGAGAATCATAACCGAAAAATAAACCCCACTCCCCGACTATTAGTAAGGTATTATCCACAATTGGTTACACTAATCGGTCGTTAGTTCCGGGCACGCACCAAGGGGTAACTTGGACTTTAGGGGTACATGCACACTTGCTATTATCGGCATTACCCTCTGTAGAACTTGACTCGAATACGTGACGGTTAGAATGCAACTGTTCTGTGTTTGAATAATCGTGAGTCTATTACCGAAATGTCAGTTTTCTGTCAGTCTTCTGTTCAGTTCTAATGACATGAGCGATGTGGTCGCTACGCAACATGTCTGTTAGTGATGTGGTCGAGGATTGAGAACAGGCTTTTTAAAGAAATTAATATTTTGAGTATAACGAATCTGTATATATTTGAAAATAGTAGATATGTTCGTAAAAAAGTTAATTTAAATTAAACAGTGACAATCACGATTACAACACTAGGAATAGAGATAAAATAGCGGTGCCAGGTTTTAGATTAGAAAAGACAAATAAAAGGTCGTTTTTAGGTTTTGTGCGGTTTTATAATAAAGTTCCCAAACATATTACAACGCATTTTGGTTAAGAAATCCTACTACACAGTTTGCGATTACTTAAACGACAAAAATGCTTGGAAAATTCCGCCTCTGCCAAGCTACCGCCTGTCACCTACGTAATTTAAGCAAATATTGTCATAACTTTATTGTAGAATATGTAACACATTGTTATAAGATTTTTAAAATAATGACCACGTGTTTCTTGCCCGTTCTTCTCGCAGTGGCTCTATACATATTTTTGCTGAACGTGGCAGTACAAAATAGAATATTTTAATATTAAAATTTATAATTGACCTTCATAAGAGCGTCGAAGACACTTAATTTGAATAAATGATTTTGACTTTGACTTTGAAATTGAGGCTAAATAACTAAACATAGGAGATCCCCTTACTTTTTATCACTTTTTGATTGGCGCATCAAAATGTGGTAGCTACAAGTTTTCAAAATCGCAAGTAGAAACAGTTTAATTACGGTAATGATAATGAGAAACCAATAAACGCATTCTTTTCGACCGTTGATACAAAATTAATATTTAGGTATTCAGAACTAATTGAAATCCGATATCGAATAGTAGCTATTTACATAATAACAAACGTATTCTTTATTCAAATCTGATCAATAAAATTCATTTAAATTTGTAACAAAACACTGGACGTTAAAAACGTTCGAAACAATTAAAAATCGAAGTCGCGAACCATTTCGAATGCCTTGCGACGATTGGCCGAACAGTGATTCTCGGGGTTGTAATGGGTAATATTATATGGAACGAGCTTTTTTACAACTAAACCGATCGTCGATGAACGCCAGAACAGGTTTCGATTCCTTTTACGTCCGTTCCATTTTTATTGTGCTTAGTCCGGGTTTTATTTCATATTACTTATTATATTACGACACGTTTCGAAGTGTATTTTTTATTGTTGCCAGGTACAAAAATTCTTTCGAGCGTTACGGAGATGGAGCTCGTTACGAGAAATTACATATGAGAATTTTAAATTTCGTTTTTAGTTTGTTCTCGGCGGGAAAAGGAACAATATGTCATAAAGATTTTCATGACGAAGAGTACTTGTAATGAGTCTACAATACTCAGACCGACCTAATGGAACTTACCGAGGTCGAGTCACAGCAGAGGTAAAAAAAAACTAATAGTATATTTAAAAGCTATGGCAGTCCGGCGTAAAATTAAAAAGACAAATTATTGGACGTCTTCGTGGAAGCAAGCCTTTGTTATCACACAAGTGTTTTTCAAGAGTATACTGTTTATCGTCCAACCTGCTTGCACTCATAAAAACCACGTCGATTCATCTCTGTCCGTCTAGTTAGCGCTAAGGGCGTTCCAACAGGGCGTAACAGACGCTTCCACCGTTACGTAATTCTGACACTTTCAGCTTTCATAACAAGGCTGGTTATTGTGTAAATATAATACGGTGTACGGTTTATCGAAACGAATCCTTAAAGGGCGTAACTGTTACTCGTAGGTAACCGTGATATCGATTTATGGTGCACGGAATAAGCGTTCATTTGCCTTAATTGGCGCCTGTTCGATACCTCGTCGCTTCGACACGGTCCAGCTTTTGTGTACGTTTATTTTTGACGTGTAATCAAAATTGGCCCGCGTTTCATTAGCAGTAAAGCTTTCTTTGGCTTATTTTTGAATTTTAGAATTAACATAATGATCATTCGTATTTGATGGAGCAGGTGTTGTGTGTATCGGTTGATTCTCAGTTTTTATTATGAACATCTCGTTTGTGATACAAAAGGTAACATATCTCGTATGTTTATGGGATTAGCGCGACGTTTTCCAATAAAGTATGTTAATTAATACAGAATTCTCGGTTCCAATATCTCTAACATTGAACTCTATCGGTTGTTAATTTGCTTTTTTATTTTTATTGAACTGATAAAATACAATATCTATGTATAATTACGTTTTCCGCATAACGTTCGTGATTAAATCGGCACTTTTAGTAATTATAGTCAGTATTTTTATTAATTGCTGATAGGCTAGCATTTGAAATAAAGAAAACACATTTATTTACAAATAATTTGAAAGAAAATACTTTCTCATCTATCACAAGTTATGTATCATGTGTTCCAAGATGTTGTTCAGACTAACCTAGAATTACTGGCTCTCAAGGACAGCTGCCGGAACTCCCCGTGAGGTTTACGGCGACAGATTTTCAACTTAAGGGTAGCTAGTCAAGCGAGCATTCGCAAATCGCTTATCGCATAATCTACCACCTTGACATAACGACTGCCATCGACAACAACTGGGGACCGGGGCGACGCGACTCCGAATCAGTCAAGACCGCAGCGGACGTTGGTCGGTTAAGAACGCCGTTAAGATCGCTTGAAAACTCATTATTATTAATTAATTAGGTCAGGCAGGGTACTAGTCCAATACACAACAGCCACTATACATACAATAGGTATTGATGTCAAAATGACGCATTTGGAAATATAGCGACATCAATGACATCAGAACAATCACCATGACACAAGCCTATAGGGTGCTATAGGTACCTACCTATACACACTCAGCCATTCACAGTATGTCACTTACCTACAGTTCATAATTGATTAGTAATTATTGTATCCAAGTAATTAATTACCTCTAACAAGATTATCGTCAAAACGGCTTCAATATTACTGACATAACTACTGAGTCTGAGTGCTTCTGTGCTTCGGAGGGCATGTTAAGCCGTTGGTATCGGTTGTCTTAGGATGGCAGGTGTTATAGCATAGTGGTGCATCATTTTGCGAATGCCTGCCTGGCTAGCTACTACCCTTACGGTGTGTTCTAGTAGCTGTCCTTGAGAACAAGTAACTTTAGGTTAGTCTGAATAAATCTTGGAACGCATTCGGTGAGATAGTGGTCAAGGGCTACTAAGCCAAGATTTCTGCCATTGAACGAAACCGTAATCCCCTAGCTTGATAGGCGTATTCCAGATCATAGTGCGAGATATCAGTTCCTAAGAAGGCACTGCTGCCTACCTTCTGCAATTTATCCCTTCATCGCCTCTTACGAGTCCCACAGGATGTTATTGGGGTTGCAATCCAATCCTGGCACCCCACGGAGTCCTAGCTTATCAGCTTTTGAAGATAATGCCATTTAGAATTCAACCCTTCTAGATTTGTCAAAAAACCACTGGAAACTTTAGCTACGAGGGCTTAATTATTTTGGCTGCAAGTGACTGTTTGTTGTAACAGCAAAATATAATGTTTAGATAAACAGTTAAAAATGATATAGAATTAAACAACGATTTCTCTCATCAGTTCTATTATAATTATAAATAATAATCGTGGTAGTAAAAAAATAATGCATTCAAATGGGATCATCACGTGAATCATCGTGATCTATGAAAAGATTTCCTGGACATGGATAAATGACTCCAATCAATCTTCGTTGATTTAACTCCGTGTTAAGTGTTCTCAGATTACTGGAGTACAAACTTTCAATAGCCGCATTCTAAAATGCATTTGTTCGATTTTATTTTGAAGTAAAAATAGAACATACAGACACTGCGTCCAAAACTTATCACAAAGAAATTTTTGATACATTATTTCATTGCAGATATCAAAATACTTGTAACCAAATCACAGTGATTCTGCGTTGATCATCCGAAGACTTTTAACGTTTTTTTATATCTTAACAGGCTAGCTTTTGTCCACTATCTCACCTGGTATGAGATAATGTGGTTTAAGATCGTAATTAATTAGGTTTAAATTAGAATAAGCGCTGGGTCATAGAACATATAATAATTAATGAGTTGCAATCACACACCGTTAGGTGCTTGGCGTTAGTTTTTCTACTTGAGCGAGGTATCTAGCCAGCTTTCGCAAAATTCCCTACCCCTCTGCAGGTCATCAGGATCAGAGTTTACAGAATGCTGGAAGGCCTCTGGCATATCCTATGGACTGTCATACTAAGACAACAACCGGTACAGAAAACTTAACGTGCATTTCGAAGCACGGAAGCGCTCAGTATGCCATCACCCCCTAGCCGCGAATGACGATCAATCCAACGAAAATACAGCTTGATATCCAAAACGGTATTGTCAATCCAGAGGACTTCCTCCAGGTACTATAACTAACATCATGAAAGTCTAACTAAAAATACAAACCGGAAGAATAACAATTGATATTTATATCAGAATTACACATTGTATCTTGTCTGATCCAATAAAGTGTCTTTTGAAAAGGTGGACATATCAAAGTTAAATGTTCCAACGCTTAACAAGACAATGTGAGTATCCTGTATATTAAAATATTCAATATTCCAGTTGAACATAACGCAGGTGAACGTATTAACATACGATTGTCCGCAAGTTTAGTGCTAAGTGCGTCACACGTTCAAGTACATATGATATAATAAAAATAAATGATATTGCTGATAGCGTTGAGTGAATAATACTGTATTATGTGTTATATTAGATAAAAAGTTATTTCAAGGTACAGTTATTATATGCAAATTGAATCATTGATTTTGATAAGTTATTATTACGAAGTTGTCCAACTTATGACGGTATCAATTGCTAAAATTTTATCATTATCGGACTGCGTATGAGTAAAAGAGAGGCAATCATGGTGATATCGCGATCAGTTTTGATGAAACATAAACCAACCTTATTGACAAATCTTTTGTGGACTTGCACATCATACATTTTAAATGTTAGCCTTTTTTACCATCGAAAAAGCAAGTCTATTATCAATTATCATCTACCAGTAACGGTATTAGACTCTAGACTGCTACTGGAAATGCCTTTGTCAGTAACTCATTTGAAAAGTTACGACAACGCAGTTAGTAAAACAATAATCGAGATTTATAGCAATTTTTTTTATAGCGATTGATTGATTTACGAGCCCTACTGATTTTAAGCGATAACCACTGCCCATAACAAATGACACTGCGCCCATCACCCTGAAACATAAATTTGTTTCGTCTCTCGTGTCTGTAATTTATAATTACTGGCTCTCAAGGACAGCTGCCGGTTACGGTACACACTGTTAGGTGTTTTCGCAAAATGCCTTTCCACCATGCGGTGAAGTTAAAGCCGGCGCGGCAGTGGGAATCGAACCATGTTCCTGCGGCACGGCAGTCCATACCGATTACCGACGGCTATCACTGCTCCAAGACGAGCAGTCTGCAAGTCAAAAAAATTCATTAAAAATAACTGATGACTCCATACCAGATAACCATGATAAGTCTGATAACACTAATAGCCACGAAACAAAGAACCAAAGTCTACCGAAAAAATATTTCCATAAATCAAATATTTACGTCCGACTCCACATTATGTTATCTCCGGTACATTTGATTTGAACGGTAATAAATTGAAATTGTTTATTATCAGAGCGGGTTTGGTTTAATTTATCGAAATACGGTCGCGGTGTCAAAATGTGAATTCCGTATCTTGGCCCGTTTGTTTTGTCACGAGCGCAAGTGGTTTCTTTCGTTATTGTACAAATGCGCAGTGATCAATTTTAGTTATCCCAAGAGTGAGTTGTGAAATGAATAAATTGGGTTAATGGATAATGGGTTGCGTTACGTCACTGGTCTAGGCATTAAAGTTGATATCTCTGTCATGGTAACATTCATCGGATCTTGTGCTAGCAGGAGAGATGGTAACGATTTTAATTTGTGATAAATTAAACTATGGCAGGTAGGTTTCATGTCCTATGACAGCGAAGGCTTAATACATTTTGATGGTTTAGGCCCAATTTTACCAAACTTAGGTTTAATTTATTCGCTGATAACTTTATACCATAAACCATAGACGTCCAATTGCAGTATCATAAATTTGGTATTGAATTTTACCAAATGTGAAGTCAGGAAGACAGCTGTTGGAAAAATTCTAATCTTAGATTAAAATATATACCGTTGAACTTGGTGGATAGCTCAATACTTTTAAAATAAATATGGCCACTTTGCTACCACTGATAATACATACCTTTTCGATATCTACACCTGCTGTCACATGTCATAACATCAAGGAGTATTTTTTCGCTACGACAGGAATGCCACAAACTAAAAATCTGCAGCTAGGTTTGACGTTCTATGATGATAAAGGCGGATAACTTTATACTATAAACATTTAAATAGTTTATATTATAAAGTAATCCGCGTAACTATTAAACTCTAGTTTAGTTAAACTCGCCCTTTGTAAGAATTAAACCTTTATCTGGTTAAACTTGCCCTTAGTAAGCCTACCACTAGCAATACATTCAGCTATGTATTCAGTTCCGGTATTACAAATTCTCTATTTGAATCAATACTACAAGAGAGTTTAAAAAGTACAAAAAGTAGTTCGTATAAATCCCGTTTAGCATAACACGGTTGGTCTAATTTACACCATTTACATGTATTTGCAGTTCCATTGCAAAATAAAATGCATATCGTAGAAGCGTTCGAGCATAAACTTATACTAATATGTCCTTTTCATGGTAATGCAAGCTGTAGCAATTTGTATTATTGAAATAAGGGGCATTTAGTGTCAAGTAAGAATTTGAAATATGCGGGTAGTGTGAAATAAGTTTATCCGTTTTGAGGATGAATTGAAAGTTCTATATCTTGAGCCTACTCTTGTCACACTTACGGAATCGGTAGAAATTATGTCTTCTCAGACAAGAAATTTTTTTCAATGATGTGATGAGACAGATATATAATAATAATAATAATAAATTTTTATTTATTCAGACATATTGTGTCCATATTTTTTGTTAGCGTGACTTATCCTACGTTAGTAACAAGATATTAAAATAAAACTAACACGACCTACCTACTCCATTACAGTTGCTGTGTCACTGTTCCCGCGCGCACTGCGGTCGTCGTTCCGTCGTCAAGTCTCGTGTGCCCAGAGAAAAGCAGATACCACTGCAGACTTTAGCAAAAGTGCTGGGAAAAGTGGGACTGGTGGTACCCACAAAGACGACCCGTTAAAGAGACCTACCATCTGGTCATGTGTTGTTTTGTTACCATGTTTCCACTAAGAACACATAAGACAACACAAGTATATAGTTGTAAAAAGGCTTTGGTTTTATAGCCCGAGACAATGCGCAGCATCACATCGACTCACTAGTAGCATGCGTTGGGTACATTTTTTTCCTTAGTCACCTCGCCTTTTAAGAAGAAAATTATATATTATTATTCAACGACAACCAATCCGAGGATATGCCTACCTAGTTTTGAACGTTACGTTACTTTAAACCCGGACAAGTTATGTAGTTTTACTTGAAAATAATATTTTAAGTAAGAAAATTATAAATAATTCTTAAACATATTTTCAAGGGTTAAATTGATTCCAAAACGTATCTTCAATTAATTCTCTATAGAATAAATCACAAAGTTCTATACATTACGCGTCGAGAATATACAAATATTAGTGTATGTATGTGTATAAGAAATATAACAATGAAATAGCAAAACCCTTTCAAACAAGTTAATTGATATAGTAATTAAACAATTTTAAACGGTTTAAATCGCGTATATTTTTCATTATTTTATCCCGACGTGTCAAACACTTTGCAGTGATCGTGGTCACGGGGTGACTAATTGATTTTGTTTGTCACATGAGTTATTAAGAAATTATTTGGTCTACCGTCAGAAACGTCGGGATAAAATAATGAAAAATATACGCGATTTAAACCGTTTAAAATTGTTTAATTACTATGTGTAACAATCGCGAAAACCTAAGACAACATTAAGTTAATTGATATTTTCGATATAAGTTACTAATTTTGTATTAATGCATTCTTCCGTTGTTCGCCCAAAGTGATCTTGATTTCACCATCTCTGCTTCTCTTTCACTCCTACGCAATCCAATAACGATGAAAATTCAGATTTTATCAGCGTTTTAAAAGATCAAAAGTAGAAACTTAAGCAGCCATCACAAACAGTTATGGTGAAGTTAACAAATTACGGAAAGTATAATGATATCGTCGAAAATCGAGTAATTAGATAAAGAACAGCAAATGAAATTGAAACGTATTAATTCCATTAGCAGCAAAATCATTTCACTAATACGTAACAATAAAAGAAACAATCATAAAACTTGTTATAACATTCAAAACGGCTCAAATACACGAGAGAAAATCACCTCAACACTAACGCTAGCACAGAAACTGTCGACCGTTCACACGAGACCTTTGTTGAGATTAATAGATTCGGTTGTTTGTACCAAGTTTGTTGTAGTGCGACGGCGAGGGGGAGTTCTTTGAAGCTGGTGGGCTTCTCGGTATGATTTGAGAAACAAACAAAAGAAGACAGATAACATTTGTTCGAGAACATGAGTCAACGGGTCAGGTCGAGTTGGGGAAATGATGGATTCATATTCGAATTCCTATTTGATAGTGAATGACGTTGCGTTAACGTATAAATTCATAGGGAATTGGAACAAGTAAACTAAGCCTTGTTGTACAGTTGTAGCGCCTAGGCGTTTGATTGACAAATTTGGCTAGCGCAAAACCGCTTAGCGCTTAGATCTGAATTGTAAAGATAAAAAACTGGACATGTGCAAGTTGAGCCTTGCTCTATAAGACTTCCGCATTGAAAGAAGAAAACATATTGAATCGGCGTTTTCAGTGTTTTGTTGGTTAACTAGAGGATATGGTCTAAAATTGACAACTTTGCCCGTCTACTCCCATTTGTTTTTTACGGTACTAAATAAGCTTTTGTTAGATAATGACACCCTAAATGCTAGGATCCAAAATGTAGTTACGGTAAGCTTCTCAAGTATTGGAGCTCCATATAAATAATTTGATTTTAAAAATCTCCATAAAAATTACTTCTAGGTCAACGTTCTACCCAATACATAAACATTAAACTCATACACACATTAATACACCGTAGATTTTAATTGTTATAAATGTGTAAACGTTGATTTTGAGTGTAAACACAATTTCGTTACAATATTTTTCTGATTTATATTTATGATTTTAATGCATTGGTTAAATTTTTGAGTTGTTACTAAATAGTAAATAAGAAATTATAGATTTGTATAAATTCACTAAAGCCAGGAAGGACCTGGATTTTTACAGGCCACCAGGCTAGTTTAAGAGTCACTCATTATAAATGTATCACAATAAGGATGAAATAAATTTATTTTTATTTTTGTATTTCAGATTTTATTCCTTTTAAGAACTAGAGACCTTTACCATACTCGGACATACAGTTTTATACAATTTTCTTTCGCGGATGCGAATGAGTTTGTAAAGGAGTCTCGTCATCTGGAGATTCACAAGAACTTCACATCACATGTTATGATCTCATTAATAATACGCGATTTGTATTTTAACATATCTTTCACCAGTTTATTAACGCACTAAAATTACGCATTAATTGGCTCAACAACATAACACCAGTCAGCTTAAGTGATAACAATTTCGTAAGAATTTCTTAAACCCTTTTGTCGGCCATCTTCAGGCGCCATTTAAAACACTGGCACTGTACAGTCCTTCATAAAAGTATATACCCTTAATCCTTTATGATACAGGATAGTTCAGGCTGGATTTTTGTGTGGGGTGTACGATAAGGTTGGCATCCAGCAAGACATAAAAATGCCACCGCTACGCTGACACCCAGTATGTGTTAAGATTACTCACGGAAGACAATATTTGAAGAATTTAACTTAGAGAGATAAATGTGAGGAGTATTTAGATAAAACTGCTTTGTAGTGGTTTCGTATGGTGTTTGTAATCTTTGCTCATCTTCTGAAACCATCTGACTCTTTGGCTAAGGAAGTATATGTTCAGAATTAAATTTTATTACAATAAAAACCGAGCAAGTGCGAGGGAGCCCTTGGCCTGTCTCACGCGCACTCTAAGGGTTGTGTTGTATGTCGAGTTAGTTAGAGGCGTTTGTGTGTAGGTTTCATGATGATTTCAAGCATCGGAATGCTGAACAGTCTTAGCTTTAGAGCAGTTCTTAGCTGTTTGATTGCAAAATTGACATTTAATTAGCAGTTATTTATGCGTTTGTTAGAACGATTATAGTACCATCAGAGATCCGAGGCTTTGAGTTATAGATGACAACAAGCTTTGAGCATCTTCTTCAATATCTGTTGACTATCATGGTGGTAGGGAAATAAATATTTGCCTGGCTATCTACCACCCTAAACTAGAAAACATGTCCTAACACCAGCCGTTGCAAAACATACTTTGAATATAATTAATAAAAAAAACTAATAACAAAAAAGTTTCTTACAATAGCAAACTTAAGAAACAAACTCGAACAATAAAAACTAAACTACCTAGAATCAACCTCAATAAAGAACTTATAAAGAATACTAACACAAAATCTCACCACCAAGAAAACGACGATTAAAAAAGAGTAATGATAGCGGTTAAACGGCTAATCGATGTTTTGAAAAAGGAATCCCTAAAGAATCGACGCCGGTCTGCGTATGCGCAGTAATTAAACAGCCAGAAATAACTATAGTACGCGTAATTGACGAGCGGGCCCGATTTATGACGGCGTAAAACTGCAGGGAGGGGGTCCGGGTGGTAATATTTAAATTTAGTGACGTGAAGACACTGTGTGGAACTATAAAAATTTACTTTTGTCTGTTTGAACAAAAAAATACAGAAAACTGTTCTTACAATCCTGAAGTAGATACGCTTATTCAATTATTATTTTTATACCGCTTGAATTTTCGTTATATGAGAACCAAACTTTTTTTTTAGGAATCATTATTATAAAATCCCACATAATAACTTAAGAAGGACTTTTTATTTGTTTTTGCTAATCAAAACCTGGATTCTCTATATTTATTATCTTTATCCACACGTAGGGCAAGATCTTGCGGAGTTCTCAGTAGTCCAGGGAACGGCATACAGGGGTGTACCGGCACCAGTCCTTGAGAGCCAGCTCTGTACACATATCCAGGGTATCCCGGCTACCATCCATGAGCAGTAACCAAGAAGTGATTAAGTGAGAGACGTGACACCGCGCCACAGGCTATCCAATCTGACTTGAAAAATTAACTTAATAGCACAAGATGACCTAACCATACAGCTCCCGGGATCAGAATAAAAAGACTGTTACATATCCTATTTTAAATTGCCATAACAGGCGACTAAGAGAAAATGTTAGTGAGCAGCATGTGAGGGGGGTGTTGCACATTGGGTACACGAAGGGAGCTTCGCACTTTCCTGATTACATGACAGTTTTTTTTGTTATAAACTGACGAGACGTTGACTCGCCTAATGGTAAGCCTGTCCATTACGGTCAGTGTCACCGTTCATGTTCTATGGACACTGCACTATTGCTCATTACTCCTGATGTCTCATTCACCTAGTAATTTCACTTGCTACAATGCCCTTCCCGATTTATTTATATATATATATATATATGTTTCTAGAAATGTTTTCGTTTTTAGTAACGATTTGTAATCATTACTAAAAACGAAGACATTTAGAAAGAGAGTTCGAGTCAGGCAGGCGACTCAACCGAAGCCAAAAACTTTCAATTATGTTCTAGTGGTCCCCTGTGTGTTGCTTCATGTTTTACCAACCCCACACGAGTGGGTCAAGAGCAGGAAAAGGATGATATTCAAGCAGACCGAGTAACATGAACTAACTAAGGCGCTAAGACCTTCAAAGAAAAGTGGTCTGATGACATCATAAGCTAATGACTACTCGATATGTCTAACAGCCACACCGAGTCACATAAAAAAGTGAAAACGACATTATAGCGATAAATAGAAAATCATTTATCGCATTCCATTGGCAGTAAAATAAAATAAGTCTGTACGGTTTATTTATCAATCTGCTTTTACAAAATCGTAACGGGACTCGATTGAGTTGTAATCGATAGTTTGAGGTTTTATGTCTCAATCGATTCTGGTTCTGTTTGTTGCTGTTGATTTAATTGCGGCGATCTAATTCAATTTAAGACTACATTGTCATAGAATAGTTGATAGTTAAGAAGCTGTAAAACGAATATTTCTTTCTTTCTTCAGATGAATTCTTAACATAAAGATGTACACAACGCGCTATACATGTGAAGCCAAAATAACCATGCTCCTATCATACTGCCCCTTTCACGCTCCACGGGTTTGCCACACTGTTGAAAGGAACAGCTTGATAGGACCATGGTTTTTTCTTGCCTTCATTTCTATCTTGCGTCGTGCTCTCTGTCCTTCTTTATTTATCTGAGTTTCCATGAAGCAACTCTTGAATTGATTGTGGCTAAGATTCTCTCATCTCTTCCGGACTCGACATTATTCACGTTTAAATTGAGACTAGATAGTTCTTCCCGATTGGAATTGATTGTGATTGACATTGTCTTTAGTCTCTCCCTCTTTGACCTCTTTCTGCCTTGAGATTAACGCAGACATATCGCATCGGATACGTAACGACGAGTTGTTTCCATCTCGACAAATCGGAAACAAGGCAAATCTATCCGATCGGCCAAAAAAAATCGCATACTAAACAAGGCCGATCGGCACCGCCTCGATTCCAGACACACTCGCAAGATATAGCCATGAGAATGAGGCAACAACGTGATCTTCTATTGCTAAATCGAATATTTACCTACTTCTCAATTAATGCTTGAGTGTTTTATTACATGAGATATTTAATTTTGTGCCTTAATACTTTTTTTTGTATTGATACAGGCACAAAATTAAATATTTGATTTATAAATAAAATATCACGTTGTCACCTCATTCTCATGACTATATCTTGCGAGTGTGTCCCGAATCGAGGCTGTGCCGATCGGCGTTGAGAAGTGTGCGCATTTTATACAATGATTACTAAACGGCTTGAGCTGTGGAGAGGTTGTTATGGTGCCAGGTTGATCAGTGTGCGAGAACCATAGTCAGTCATCAGTTAGTTATTTCGTAATATCGGAGTTAACAATCGGGATTTGAATGGATTGTTGCTAGGAGAGATTCAAGGGATTATCAAACATTACAATAGTTTTGTAAGTTTTCCAAATAATGTAACTTAGCAATTTCACTCTACAACTTTCAACTCGACACGGAAAAGCATCTAACTTAGAAAATGATTGAGTAAGAAACAAATAACACCTGAAGACGTAGAGTTGGTAGGCCCCCTACTAGGTGGACTGAAGAGAGTCGCATGTAATTACAAGTGGCCAACAGCTATCATTGTATCATTCTATGGGGGAGGCATATGTTCAACATTGGCCGTCTTCCGAACGAAGAGACGACGAATAAGAAAACATGACGTCAGAAAGATGTCTTTAGGAATTAATATGGAATTTCTCTAAATATAGGTAGATATTTCTGAAGAAATGTAACCTTCAACTTGAGTAAAGTATCCATACCACGGTCACCAGTCAATACCTCGACTTAAATTGGTCTCGGATCTATGGAACACCCTACTCTCAAATTACAGAATAAAATCTTTTTAGTTACATCCAAACCTTGTTAATCAAATGCCTATTTTAAAAACGATTTGTCGGCGCCGCGCCGCTCGTCCCATTCCACAGTATAAACTTATTTAAAAGTACAATAAAAACGTTTTTACGCGCTCCAAGACAATGTACCGAATTTAACGACTCGTTTGAACAAAGAAACTGTTAAAAATAACTAAATAATGGATCAGTAAATAGAGAATACGGTTAATTAGATAGGAAAAAGTTTTTACTGTGTTATTTTTGAGAACAATGGTTGTTTTTCAAGACCGGTGCAGCGGATTATAATATGGGATCAAAGTAGAGGTAATTACTTACCCGAATTGTTATAGTTGCTTATTGTTTAGTTAATGTTTAAGTTTAAAGAAATTAGCTGGCGGATAATCCTATTTAAATATGAAATTATTTTTTTGGAAATAATAAACTTTGATATCTGGAGCGCTCGAGGCAGGGCTTACCTGATCGTTCTTAACCGATCAGGTTAAGCAACTTCCGATGTACCCCCGTGGTGGAGGGAAATTGCGAAGGCATTTGCTCCCTCAATAAAAAAAAAAGGATGGCAGTCGCTATAATATGCTGCAAGATCATTTGGCGAATCCTTGCCTGGCTATCTACTACCCTCAAGGAGAAAATCTGTCGCTAATAATATTCCGGCGGTCCGAAAGCCTGGTAATTTTAGGTTAGCCTGAACAATTTCTGCGACTACATAAAAATTATGCAGAAGTTTCTTACTTACTGAATTTTATTTTCGGTTTTTTTTTTTAATTTTATTTGCTGCCATTCGTTTTAAACTTGTAGGTACTTTAATGACATGAAATTAAAATTCCGATTATAAGTTGCATTATGTAGTACTGATCAATATTAATTCCCTATCGTTTATATGTCGGTACTTATACATATCTTATCAATACCAGGAAATATAGTAGACCACGCAAACATAATATATGACCACGAATTCGCCCAATGGAAGGTGAGGATGTAGCCGAAGATGGTAGCTTCTCTATAAGGTACCTGTGTATGTGTGTAAGAGGTGAAGATCCTCAGGTTATAGTCACCAGGAGCAATTACACAGTACCATAAAAGCTCAAGTGAAGTACCTGGTAAAGATTTATCGATACTTTACGTCATTTTCATTTTAATTGGTCATTCTGATTTCTTCAATAATCTCTATACTTCTCCGTTGGTACGCCGCGTTTGACCGGAACTTGCGAATATATAGCCTTTTGCTAAGGGTAAGTTTCCAAAGATGGACTTCTCTCAGAACATGACAGAGCATGACAGTCAGCTTGACAGGCGAGCATTCAACACGCGCAGTACTGTCCAAGGGTGTGTTATCAAGTTATCGCAGCCGTTGCCGTCAGCCTTGCAGGATAATCAGGATATCAGTAAATGCTAAACGATAGAAGATAATATACAAACACAAAACTGATATAACGAGTATGTACCTACGATATACTTCCAAAATTTTAACCGACTTCCAAAAAAGGAGGAGGTTCTCAATTCATCTGTATTTTTTTTATGTTTGTTACCTCAGATCTCTTGACTGGGTGAACCGATTTTGAAAATTCTTTTTTAATTTGAAAGCTAATGCTTGTCGTTTGGTCCCATTTTAAATTTCATCAAAATCGGTCAAGCCGTTTTTGAGTTACACAAAAAAGATAAAAAAAGTGTGAAATAACTTGTCGAAGTCGGTACCATGCGCACAATATTGTAATAATAGGTACTTTTGAACCATCATGGTACCGACTTCAACAAGTTATTGCACACTTTTGGGTGTTGAAGTCGGTTCCATTTTATTGTTAAATTTTTTTTTTGTATTTACCAAGTCAGTTAAGTAATTTATAGGCTTTTCTTCTTCCTCAATAGTCTCCTCATTAATGAGAATCGTGACTCCTACGCTGCAGCTTGTTGACTGTTTCTCTAATCCATCCATCGCTTGGAGTTTCGTCCTCTTGGCTTTTCCTTCCAATTTTGCCAGTTACCACTAAGCTCAATATTGATGGAGCTTGTATGTGCAAAATGGCCGAAATACTACAAAACTAGGTCTAGGCATATTGAGGTGAGTCTTTAGGAGCGTTTTATCTTTAGCTCCTCTAAGACAGATAGATATTTTTATATATGATATTAGTGTTTTCAAATCAGAATTTGTCTTGACTTTTGACTTACACATATTCTAAAAGAAAACGAAATTGAACTTCGTCAGATCCTGACAACATATACTTAAGCGTCCGGATTTTAGACGGGAACATTAAAATCATACGTAGGTAAACATACCCTATATTAAACACGTGTCTATGAGCCACAGATAAGCCAAACAGTAGGGCAACTACAACACACCATGTTACCTGTGCTGTGTCTTTGTCCTCCAAACCCTGGACAGCTGATACGTTATCACTGTTATCAGGTATATTAAGCAATGATAGCAGCGTTATTGATTTGTTGATAATAAAACTGCTTTCTAGCCGTATTAGCGCAGATTTTTATTAAAATACTTTAATTTTAATGGAACCATAAAATAATACGATCAACGTAAATTTCTCGGCAAGAATCTAAGGACTGTTCATTGTCCTTCCATTTGGTGACAGTATATGACAGCTATGGGCTAAAATGATTTGAATGAGCAGCGTGTCGCTACTACATAGGACGTACAAATGAGTAGGGTATTCAGCACAAAATAGCCTTATTTCCAGATGGAAATGGAATGGATAAACACCATAATTAACCTGACCCTGCTTTAAAAATATAATACCATTTATTCCATAATCTCTACGTGTAATATTTAAAGATGATAATAATAATCTGTTGATAAAAATAACCATTATGGAGGGTTTCAATAGCCGTGGAGGGCAGTGGCATAAGCCATTCGAGCCATTCGATTATACCTAGCAAAGAGACATAAATAAACATAAGACCTGTGTCCTGGTTGTTGTGCTGATGTATTCATTCATGAAACATTTATTGATTTAATGACATATAAAATGTCAATGTTTGTCTGAATGTTCGGAGGTATATGTGATCCATGAAATTAAAGCCAAAACCGTATGAGTTAATTATACTAAAATATTAATACAATATCTGCATGTTTGTATATTGGAATAGCTGTTGTACCGATGACATTTATTGAACGTCATTGTGTTGTACGAACTGGAATACGGATAGGATGATTTGAAGGGAACGGAGGTTAATAATCATAGCTGACACCGATAAAAATAACACAAAATGTAAACATACCCCATACCTAATGTGCACGTGTCTATGAGCCACAGATAAGCCAACCAGTAGGACAACTACAAAAACCGCAACATGTTACTGTGTCTTTGTCCTGCCCCTGGACAGCTGATACGATATCGCTGTTATCAGTTATATTAGGCAGTGACAGCAGCGTTATTGATTTGTTGATAATAGGGTTACTTTCTAACCGCAAGCGCAGATTTTTATTTGGATATCTTCATTTATGAGGTTGTAAAGATTTCGTGGGATCATTGGAGATTAAAGGCTGAATATTGCTCTATAGCTGTATAAATTGTTCTATAGCTGTTACTAATGCCTTGTACATAAAGTGTGGAGTTAACCAGGCCTGCTGTAACTAAACCAAAAATAGAAGGATACCCGCTTTGGTAATTGGCAATGTATGTTCCAGATACCAGACATAACTTTGACATGGTTCCACGTATCACTAGTTACTAAGAGTAAAGTAAGCATTACAAAGTCTACCCTAGGACATTATACTATATCAGTATGAACTCAAGCGCACTCGTTCGTTTCCGTTAGCTCATAAACGAACAATGCCGAACGCACTAAACTCGCGTAACTAATGGATTCGCAAAGGTGATGTTGTACAGGCGACGTTGTGGCTACACGTAAATATTGTATGGAAGTGCCATATAAAACCTCTATAAATAGTATATATCTAAACAAGCCGTCTTGAGATACTACAGTCAAAATCTATAAACGTAACTTCGACTCATGTCAGCTTGAACTTTGCTAATCATTTGCTTGGTTCTCACTGAAATTCCAAACTGGTTCCTAAAGCTTAAGCAAACATTTGCAAGACTAAAATTAAGCAATGTATGTAATAAATCTGAATATTGGGCAACGAAATAGTCTGATGAAAGCAGAGCTTTTCCAAGATTAACTCATTGCTCGAACAATAGTGACGAAATAGAAGGATTATTCCAAACAGAAATCCGTATCAAAAGAATCCTCAGAAATCTAAGCAAATGGTACAAAATTAAATATAGTTTTAGAACAAGGAGCAAGAGTAAATTCAGTCCAAAATATTTCCATTATCTAGAATGACATGACATGGGTCATGGCAATCCTTATTATAACAGTTATTTTAGAAGCGATCATTATAGAATCAGTGTATAGATTCTGATCAAGAACTTCCGCTTGTTAAACCCTAATTGCTTATCTGAAAAGATGATGCCTATAATATCCAGAGAAAGTCATCGACTCATCTAGCTAACCTTACAGCTAAGCTAAGATATCCGATGCAAGCAAATGCAACGGCCCACGTAGAAACAACAAACCACAGTAGATCGTAATTAGGAAGTACACATTGCGCCTACACCAAGCCCTTTACGGCCTGAGAAATTAATAACCAAACAGCTGCAAGGATAGCCTGATTTGCATTGTAAAATAATATGAGATATTAGCAAGATGGAAGATAGGAACAGTGAGCCAGCTTCAGCAATTTGTTCGAGGTGTGGGCTAAGAATGCAAGCCGAATATCAATAATTTATTAGCATAATGATTAATTTCTCATGTTGATAATACAGACATGTTGACTCTACGATAATTGGAGAATTTGCGGATGTACCCTCATCTCATCAGTTTTCATCTAACGTACTTTTTTACATCAAACTTTAAAGATATCCACTTTAATAAGATAAGCATCTTCATCAAACAAGCTTCAATTTCCAAACGCAAAATAGACTTCCAAGTTGCTATTTGCAGCCAAAGTGGTAGTGTAAACAATTAGAGGTATTATCAACATAAGAGTTATAGCTAATATCGTTATTAAAAAAAAAATCATGTCATTTGAGTAGGGATGCAAAAACACAATTTGCTATTGGCGTACTTGGTATAGAACACCTTGAATAAGCTACAAAAACATATAAATTTTGAAGTAGGTGCACTAATATGTCATTCATCTAGCGGCTTATCTTTAAATCATGCAGTCTTAGCTACTGATCAAGAAACCCATTGTAACACAGCAAGGTTTCCATCATAAATGCTTTATTTGACACGCTTATCTGTCGGTATGATCGGTTACATGGCAGTATAATTGTGATCGGTTGGATTTATTCATTAGTTTCTCGATATTACGTTACTGAGGTCTTACCAATCAAGGTTGCTAGAGAATGGTGCGAGAAAATGGGAGGACATATCGATAATGGATATTGCAAATATAAATGAAAATGATGCTTGACAAGCACAATGCCATCCTACACTGTTGTTTGCTTATAGCAATAATAGGTTTACCATTTACTTTCGATCGTTTGAATAGGATTATGAAGGTTAATTAATGATACTGACAGTTACCGATTCATGTCCCAATCCTTTTTTTAATCATGTTTTCTTCCCTGAATTGGTAGGCAAAAGTATATAACACGTTTCGCTCATGTTTTTAAATATGGGCTTCAGTCACCGATTCAGACTCTACCTGCCTACTAAGAATTTCTTTATCAGAAATTCTCAATAAATGTTCTACCCAGAGACCAAAGCTATAAGAGCTCAGGGCGTCATAGCGACGCCTCTCACCACTCGACCAACGAGGATGTCTAGTTATGGGGGTTGCACAAGCTATTAAGTCATCTTGAATACTAATTAAAAATGACCGTCACGATGAAACATGACTGTAATGACATTACCTTCCTCGAAATCCCGTCAAAAAACGTGAAAATCCCATAATCTCATCTATTTAATGCAAATTCTGATTTGACAAACGAAGAACATACTAATAGCCAAAGCTTTCCTAGAAGGCAATACATATACTCGTATATTTTGCAAATGAACCATAAAAACGACGCACTATGACTTCTAAGCAGCCCGAAGCTTAGTAACGGCCATCGAGAACATCTATAGAGACCCCATTAACAATACTAATCGTCTAAATATACTCCCAAGGCCGTATTAATACGAGGATTTGTAAGGAGTCATTAAAGGCGTGTGGTTTATTGAGATATACATTTTAATTCAGCAACACATGTGTTGTATATGTGTGCAGTTGATTTAATTACACGAGATGTTCAGAGCAGGCATGTGTCGTCGACAAATAAAGACGACGTTTCAACTGGTGTTTTAATCTTTAGAATATTTATAATTTTTAAACTTATTGAGACAATATGTTAGAGAAGAGAGATGTATGAAATGGAACGTGTGAAAGATACCGAACTAACCCAACAGAAGAGTCATAGCTTCCCAAGAAAAATCTTAGGAGAAATCATAGTAGTTTCAAGTTTCAAATTTATGTATGTCAGTGATAATAATTAAAATAGCATTTAACATTAATGCGGACTTAGTTGTTTCAATATAATTTTGATAATTATTTCCTCTTAACATAGCTCCACTTCCTTCATTAGTAGTTACAAATTATCATGTATGACTTGTCATAAAACTAACTCGAATGTTGCAATTTCAACAAGTGTAGGTTATGTCTAAGGTGTTGAGAGTACTCCATTAGCTGATTGATCCGTGCAGATTTATGCAAGTGTGTACGTTGTGTTAAATTGTTCTTGAAGTGGACAGCAATGACCACTTTAAAACAGATGCGTTAAAATGTGTGTGAATTAATAAGACGGTTCTAAATGACTGCCTTGGGGAAGCTTTAATTGAAATGTTAAGTCTCGACTAAGGAGCAAAACACAGTAAGTACAATTAGTGCTGGTGTAAGATTATAAGTTCGAAAGATGAGTATTTCATAATTATGATTACCTTTAGAATCTTTATTTTTAAAATGGTGAGCGATCTAATGGTCTGTCAATTATCATTATTATTATTCAATTTGTGTTATTTCTATACAAATATTTTAACTACCAATAGCACCAATTATGACTCGGTATTTCGCTTTAAAGTACCATATAATTTCGTTCATAACATCTAGCTCTATAAAAGGAGCATAAGTGAGTATCCATTTAATTTAATAAACACGATAAGTAAGATTCAAGTGAACACCTACTTCCGATTGCGTGATGCTCATCGAATATAAACGCAAATATATACCATAATCAAAGTCATAAAACTCGTCTATTATGGTCAGCATTCCAAAGATCCTGTCGGATCACAGTCATTAAACAGTCAGTTCCATTCAGGTTTATGATCACGATGTCTGATGATCTGATCCAGCCACGGGTATGATCAACAAGACTGATCCGTCAACAGCTAGTTTATCAGGCCCTTTCATCAGTCAATGGGTTGGCGGTAATTTATAAGGTGTACACGCGATGAAGTCTGGATCCAGTCTTGGACTTAAATAGAATAGGAAATTAAATCCAGTCGTTTCTATTACCAGAATGTTTACTTCTCAGAATATCATGCATAGTATATCGACTCCTAAAAAGAACATAAAGTAAATTGTATCGCTATTCACAAGGAATATTAATGAGACGTTGATTTTTAATAATCAATAACCCAAATATTACGATTTCGCACAACGGTAACCAAATCTAAATCAATGAAACATTTAAAGATAAATTCACTTTTTCAACACAAAAACTAGAAGACAAGTCAGCAAATACTTCCAACAAGTCCCAAACATACCACAAGAGCTGAAAAACAGCAGCGAAATCATAACAGGGTAACGATTGTGTTGAGAGCCGTCGTTCAACTTCGAACACTAGTTAATTTCAAATTGGCCATTGAAGTAATCGATCTTGATGCTTTTTAAGACTTGTTCTGATGTATACTTGAGATGCTTTCCAATGGGATGCAGAAAAAGTAATGGCCGAGCGATTTCCGTTGCGGTCTGCGTATCAAATGGTTCGAGCCTGCTGTAACATCAGTATAGACAGTACCTTACGCAAACATTGAGTTTTCATATATTTTCGTCAGGTAGGTGATTCAAAAGCTTCGGTAGATTGATTATACCCTATCTGTGCAATATATTTACTCTTCAGTACAGGATATGATCTCTGATCTCCAAAGCTAACATTGATAATAGACCATACGGTTAAATAAGCTTGCCCTTTCACTATTTTAAGGGATTGCCTTCAGATTAGTAGAAAGTAGTATTACAGTAACCGATTTAATAAATTGTTGTTTATTCTACTACATAATTTGATTCCGTGCGCTCTTCAACTTTTCACTCCGACATAGAACATATACTACAACTCCGACATGCAGACTTATATTCAATATCTTATTATATTTGCGTCTTATCATTCGGCGGTATGCCTTTATTAAAAATACAATATAAAGAACACTATAGCTTTATACATAAAAGACTGCATTAAGGCAACCAAAAGGCCATTGCAGACTCACAGACAGTCCAAATGCTACAGTCCACTACCAATTGGGAACCTATCCAGCATGTTGGCAGCATAGAAGCATTGAATTGCAGTGCTTTTTTGCTAAGCCAAATAAGTACCAATATTTTAATCAAATATTTGCGTCTTCTTCGTACTACTTACTACTGCTTGGTGGTCCAAGCAAGAGTACCAAAGCCTTTCATTCAGCGGCTGTTGATTGAATTATTAAGTAATTAATTTGACGTTTCTCGTTCTTTAAACGTTAGACACTAACGCGAGTCCGTCCATACTGCCAATAAGTTTCTTATAACGTCGTTCAAGCCACATTGCTCAGAGAGACTTCCTTCTAACTTGATTTTACCATATCCAGCTGTGAAATTGATTACGTACGCGTTTTAGCATGTTGTTTTTGCTTAATTGTTTACACGGTTAGCTTTGGGGAGAGGTTATTTTGGTGGTTGGGAAAGTGGCGGATTTAACGGATAACTTAACTGCGAAACAAAACTACTAATTGGTTTTTAAAGTCTCACATCAAACTGTATATTCTCGCTTTATTTAAATCACATTGAATATCAACTATAGATAGACTATAGAGTATTAGAGTTAAATTGATTGTGGTATTACCTTCAGGGGCTTCGGGTATTAAATAAAATTTAAAGTTAAGCACTAGTGCAAGGTGCTGTATGATAAGCCATAGCCAGTTTTAGTAGAATGGCCGTGGTCTTCACTTTCAGGGTTGGTAGCTCATTTTGTAATGCATTCATCTTGACTATCGATATTCAGTGCACCTATCATTACACTGATATTTATTGCAGTTACAGTTTGTTAATTAGTTTTGCAAGAAGCGTTTTTTATACTTTTTGAGAGCTATCACCCTCACTTAGAAGAGAATCCCATCAGCGCCAGTTTTGAGCCTCGCCTGCTTCTATGGACCACTTCTTTATTTACCAATAGAATAGACAAAGGCTACCTCATCAATTAAGTCCTGGGCACTTTCTCTTGTCTACAAAGTTTCCTTTATCACTCTGATAGTGTCTAAAATGTCCCGTCGTATCTCGCACAGTAACATATCTGCAGGCCAGTGCTATATTTAGCGGACAACGCGTTCTTGTGTCGAGCGCGCTTCCGGCCTCGATCCTTGCACCGGCATCATTCTGCAGATGCTTGGGACGTTCAGCATTCATTGAATTGGTGGAACTTTTTCGGAAATTCCTGATGTAATGACATGTACATTCAACTACCCAGATCACTTTCTTATCCTGATGTTTACCTTTATTAATAAAATGTAGGATTCAGTCTAAAATAACCATATTTTTTTTTGGCAGACGGAGGCAAGATCTTCAAAATTCTAGCTAAGTTCTGGACATCTTGATTCAATCTCAGTAATGCTTGATTTAAGGAATCGCCTTTAAGTAGTGAAGATCCCTAGAATCACGTTCTATGAGAAGGAAGAGATATCACCGCAGCGCGAGATACTTTCGCGAATAGTGTTAACGTTTTTACAGATATAATGCTCATTTAAAAACATCCACCATTCTAAATACATGAATACCAGCGAATTGTTCTTGGAAGATTTGGTGCAACCAGTAAAATAGGAGAAGCGGCACCCGTACCTCGATCATGGCAATATCAGATTAGGAGACGTCTCCTGATTGAGTCTCAGTAGTGTGCGTATGTGCGTCTACTGCATGGTTGTCTCCCTGTCTTTGCCTTTCTTAAAACTTATCATATATAATGGAAGTAGTAGAAATATATAGCCGCATTATATGCTTGTGTTAAATTTTCTCCACATATTATCGTGATATTAGAGCATACCCTATCTTCCTTTTTTATTGAAATCGATGGGTGCAACCTTGTTGTTGATGGTGATTGATTTGATTTCTATAGTCATGAGGGCAATCTCAGTTAATTTTATGTAAGGAAAAAATAATAATAAAGACAGCAAATTTATATACAAGGGACCAACAAGGAATATAAAATTTCGTCAGTAAAAAAGAGTATTTAAGGAGAATCGAATCAACATAATTATTATTTGAAAATACTTAAAGAAGAATAAAATAGGAAAAAAAAACCTTGAGTTAATCTACAAAACCCGTGCAGGCGTAAATATTGAAACCAATTCACGAGCAACTTACTAATCTCAGTAATAAAATCTGTGAAGGGTGCAGCGGATTGAGAAATGGGTTCCGCAGCTAGAAAATATTTTTAATATTAAGTAAAAGACACACCCCCAGAAAACATATCGCTGAAGGGGTAGGATTATATACCAGATATTCCATGTAATATGCGGCGATCATAATCATATTTTTAAACCAAACTATCTTTTTATACACCTTTAATACACCAAGGCATGCATTTCGCATGGTGGTAGGGCATTTTGCGAATGCCCGCCTGGCTAGCTACCACTCTCAAGTAGAACATCTGTCGCCAAGCACCTAGCGGTGTGTTCCGGCAGCTGTCCTTGAGAGCCAGTAATTCTAGGTTAGCCTGAACAACATCTCCGACCACATCATCACTTACCATCAGGTGAGATAGTGGTCAAAGGCTAACCTATCAAGTATAAAAAATAAAAAAATAAAAAACCAAGGCGTGCTGTGGAGCATATCGGCGCGCCTTAGTGAATGAACTGTAATAGTACACAATCACAAACGCAAATCATTCTTATAAAAAAATGTTATCTTTGTATGTCTGCAAGCAGCAGTGGTCTTTTGAAGCAGTGATGACACACTAGGAAGTAAATTAGAATCCTGACGCAAGCTTGACCTTTACCGCATGGTATAGTAGGGCATCTTACGAATGGTCACCTTGGTAGCACCAGCACCAAGAAGAAAATCTGTCACCAAGCACCTAAATGGTGTTCCCATTCTATGTTAACCCATTTGACACCTACAACCTCATCATAACATACCTACAAGTTATAGCAATAGAGGGCAAGATTTTCAATGTTTGAATATACAAAATGACTATGTTTATCTGAAAATATTAATCTTTTTGATTCAATAAAAGCAAGGAACACTAAAAAACCAAATGTAAAAATAAAAAGGTACGTATCGAAACTCCGAAGAGCGCGTACACCTATTGTGTTTGTAATAACATCACGTAGGATAATCGTTGCTATTATGACAAGCACGAGAATTGCACCTAAGTATAATCCAATATTTATAACATCCGTGACTTTGGTTTCTTTAAGTTTCCTTTTATATAGTGATGGGAAAAGATAATCTTGAGATAGAATTTTTCACTAACCACGTGGGCACTCTTCGACGGGATTTGGATGCTGGCGTCTCAGTTTTAAGCTAGAATTTTTTACTGAAACATAAGGACCCACTTACGCCCGTTGTTAGTCGGTTGAGGTCATCTTTCGCTGATTGATTCTCAAGTTTTAAGAACTTAACAGCTTACACTGAAAATTTACAGTCTAAGGAAGTACTGTCGGAACTATTCTTGTCGAATATACGAGTGTGTTCCGTCGAAGCAATGACTTTTCGACCTATGTTTTTTCGAAGTAAGCGACTTTTCAGTATTGAACGGTCGAAATTCCGTATAACACCCCTGCATGAGAGGGGCGTATTTTAAGTACAAAATTGCTGTATTTTTAATTAAATTCGAGAAAAATATTTAAATTACATTGAACCAACAAATTATGTATATATACTATATTGTTATAAGTACGTTTTCTGCCTTCTGTTACCGTAAAAACAATATATTTCATATAAAGGACGTAATTTAACTTAATTAGTACTAAGAAGACTAAATATGCATGCACAATACAAACGGCGGAACGAAGCGGCGTATGCTTTTCAAAACCTATTTGCATAATTAAACTACTTTAGATTCTGTGGTCACGTTTTTGTAATTTTGACTAATCGATTGCGTGCGAAATATAGCAGTGGAACGCTACAAAAACTTTACATACATGTATAATATACGATTTTATTCATATCATACGTAAATTTTATGGTGTAAGTATATGAATTCCTATAGGTTATTAGTGAATTATTTTATATATTTGTAATTTATAATAATATAAAATTATTATTATTTAACAACCGGTTAGGGCTTGCGTAATATTTGCCGGATATTTCTCCGACCCGGGATATCCAGTATATATTAAGCGAGTACTAGGCGGTTGCAAAATAATAATTATAGACAAAACTCGCGATAGTTTTTTTTAACTCATATATAAAATTGGTTTGTAATACTGCATTCATCGATAATTGAAACATTACATATTAGATTTCACAAACAGTAACTGGTTGTGGTTTTATAATGGGGAAAATATAACCCCCAAAACTTCAATATCAAGACTGACCTTTTCGCCACGGCTCATCACTATCCTTCACGCCCTATTTGACCGTGAAAAGGGACGGAGCCTCAACTGTCTGTTCATAGGTGTTCAAATGTTTGCACACCAAGAACAGGTAGGGTCTTCGACAAAAGCAGTGGGAGTCCATGTTTACGAGACATACCTGCTTTCAGGTAGTCTTGCATTGTCCTCCCATCACTATCGAATAATAGAGTTTTAGGAAACACAATGAATACAGTAATTTATGCCGGTGAATAAAATATTTTACAATTTTCGGAAATATACCTGTACTTTTTTCTTATCTGTTTGTAGTGTTGGAGCTTAAGTTTCGTCTCGGTTCTTGTGGTATGTTTTTGTTTGTTTTACGGGCAATTTGCGATTGTGAGACGTGTCTATCTGAGGCATCAGGACTTTTATCAGAGGGTTTTTGCGGTAGCGGTAATTTAATTGGATGGTTGACTCATTATGTCCGAAGATTTGTATCTGCATTGCGGCCATGGGTATTTAATTCTTGGCATGCATTTATACGAAGTGCTAACAATGAAAGTAATTTTATCGTGCGTGGTTCTTATCGACTATCTGCCATACTTAATATATATATATTTTTTTTATTTCTGATAGGTAACCCTTTGACCACAATCTCACGTGATGGTAAGTGATAATGTGGTCGAAGGTGTTAACAGGCTTAACCTAGAATGACTGGCTCTCAAGGACAGCTGCCGGAACACACCGTTAGGTGCTTGGCGACAGATTTTCAACTTGAGGGTGGTCGCTAGCCAGGCGGGCATTCGCAAAAATGCCCTTCCACCATGCGGTGAAGCTCAAGCCCGCGGCAGGATTCGAACCATGGACCTGCTGCGCGGCAGTCCATAGCCAAAGCCATCACTGCTTCAAAAATATACCTAATAATATACCTCATCACTAACATATACCTAGTATGAATTAAAATGTTCATTATTTCTGGACTGTCTGTCTTTTTTAACTTAAATTTATTGGCTCCCAATGACATCTACTGAACCTCTGTGGGATGCTTGGCGACAGAGTTTCTACTTGACGATTGTAGCTATAGGATGCGAGCATTAACAAAATGTGGTAAATCTTTTTCTAGATTTGGGACACTGTAGATTAATTGACCGACCGAGCACGAAGGGCGAACGAACCAATACGCATACGCCGAGATAAATTCATCATGATTTCAGTTACGTGCCTATATACTTAGCTCTACTTAGATATCATATTTAGCAATATTACATTTCATTAATTTATTCGACAAACTTCCTTATTTCTACCTAGGTAGGATTCAAAACACAATGCCAAAATTAGCAGAACGTCGCGTCGCTTTCTTAGGTAAGCCTGATAATACATTTCAAAAGCAGTCTTTCATTTCCAGTTATATATATTATATACCTTAACTAATGATTTTTTGTATTATTTTGATATAATTAAAAATTTAATTCTACAATACTCTAGCAATAGTTTAAAAATGAATCTACGAGCGACATCACGAACGCACAAATAAAAAAATACCGTACGATTGTACTGCATGGTCAAATGGTGATAATGAGTTCATTTACACTTATGAATATTCAAGCCGCCACATTCGGGTGTTACAAAAATATTCCGATGCACCGCTTGTTTACGATGTTTTTTTTATTGGCGTGAAGCGAACCTTATCGGTGCCGATATAAAAATAATCGTGCGCTCGTCGCTTGTAAAATTATTTTAATCGTATCGTTAAATGTAAACGTGTCATTATGCATGGAGATGTGTAGGTATTTTGGGTGATGCAATGCAAAAAAATATGGATAAAGGCAAGTGATTACGATTTATTAGGGTTAATTTTAATTTTATTTTATTCTTTTACCCGCATTTTGAGACCTCATATTATTTGTATAATATAGTTAATCATTATGTTAAGGACTGTGCCCAGTAAATTGCAATAGACTAGCCCACTATTACCTAAGAAACGTGGATGTTTAGACACCAGCCTGTGCCCCGTGCGTGACAATATGGATGTAGGACGTAGGTATAAATCATTATTTATACTAATATATATATGTTTTTAAATCGAGTTTTATAAAATTAAGCTTATGTTCAAAATACCTGTTCACAAAATTTTACAAGAATCTGTTGAAAAATGCGACCTGTAGAGGAGAGCAGCTGTATATCCGCTGGACAGACATAAGAAATGATTATTATCCCAAATAGAAATTCAGACGGTTCGCACGCCCTTCGTGCCCGCTCGGCCAGTGTCCCTAAATTTAGAAAAAGATTTCCCACATCTCTTTCCAACTTTATACTGCGCATTTCATAAAACTCATTCCACTAATGTAACAATCAAATGTTCTCTTACATATTCCGATATAAGGTAGTAACTATCGTCTTAACTATCATTCTACATTCTCAGATTAAATCCGTAATTGTCAATATGTATGTAACAGAACAGTATTTATGCTATACTGAACTGAAAGTGTGAAATCCAATAAATGCACAAAGAATTTCGAATAGCACAAACTGTATTCAATGCATTGTCCTTCATCTGTTGTACTCGCAACCTAACTGCTTACATAATAGAGTCTATAATCGTTGCCGATGTACAAAGTAGTATAGTATACAGACAACACAAATGTTTTAAATTAAAAAAATATGGCAGCTTAACTGCTCAGGTGATAAAATCCACAGTCCTCGAGCAATATTGAGCAAAAGTGCAGAGTAGATTTGGCAGCAGAGAAAACATAGCCAATTCAGTATTTGTGATTCCATTGGATTGTATTATGAATTGTGATATAATACGTGGAACAACTGAATAGAGTCTACCTGAGGTCGGCACCTGCTGTTACTCTATGGTTGTTTTTTTAAAGGTACCATTTTAAATTGAACAAGTTGTAGCGCCGCGTGAAGTTATTTGTAGTTCAGTTAGAGATTTGTATAGAAATTAATTTTAAATGGTAGTTTTTGGGAAATTGAGCATGTAAGTGTTGGGTTCTGTTTGAGACCACCTAGGAGCCACAAAAATGGTCAAAAAACACTAATGCTTATCTGTCACTAATACAACACAATAACATCGAATAGATAAAATAACTATAACGAATGATATACATGGTATCAATAATATTAAGAACTATAATGTTTGATTAACAAAGAGGCATGCTAAATTGTATTACTAAAAAATAATTTATAAAGAAGTCAAGCATGCCGTAGAAAAATCGCGCAGCCCAAACATGCATGCAAAAAATTCCATACAAATTGATTTTATGGGAACTGTAGATTGCAAAATTAGGAATAAAGTCCAGTTATCAACTGTTTTATTTAATTCTTTCTACATTTAAAAATGTAGAAAGGCGTAAAAGACAATTATTTTGTCCGTGATCTTATAAATAAGTTACTGAACAATAACATCATAATATATGATTTAGAATTTTTTTTGTAAAGTCGGAATTTAGTTAGATTGTTCACTAGTCAAATATTCTATTTCGAGCAAATCACCAAAAAATGAATCTTCTTTATTTTCTCATTTTTATTCTAGTGTAGATTGACACGTAAGGCCTTTTAAATACAACTATGGAATAATTACACTCAAGCCAAGTGATAGGCATAACCTAGGTTCTTCATGAAGTGCTTCTATGATATTCAAGATACTGAAAAGTGTCTGAAAATCTCTACATTGACATTGCTCTATATCTTTAATCAGTAAAACGTACTTGCCAACTATTTATAGTGTAACCGAAGTAGAAAATAATCAAAATTAATACTAGATTACAAAAATTCAGGGAAGTAATAGTTTTAAGCTGATAATATAAATAACGCTGAGCAATTTTTGTATTCAGAATATACATAGAATTACCCGTTGAGTGAGAAGGTGAGGTGATGAATCTTAACCGCTCATTTACCATAAAAAATCATATCAGAAAACTTCAAGCAGTGCTTATACATGACCAGCAGACTCTAATACAAAAGCTTTATAAGAAAACTGTTTAAAGACATACCTCACTCTCAGTCCAATCGATAAGACTGGACTTCTCTTCCAGAAGGTTCTCCGAGCTCCGTTTCTCGTCTTCACCATCACCTTCGTCTTTGAAGACCTTCACCTCATCAGTGGAGCCCAGGTCATCACCCCCCGAGCTCGCGGCGGAGCTCGAGTGCGCATGCGGCATCTTCAGTCGACAACGCCCATTATCCCATCCCTAATCAAAGAACAACACTATCTGTCATCCATGACAACTATCACGCGGCCATTTTGGTTCTATAGTCTTTGTTTGAGATCACAGATATGTCACTAACTTATAATGCCTAATGTTGTGTTGGCACTGTGTCCGCATCTGAAAAGAATGAAAAGGACCATTAATATCTTTATCTGACAATTTTGATGGGTAGATCTAGGTACTTAAAGTAAAGTACGGTCAGAGAGAATTTCGGTCATTGACCTGAATTGTTCTTTCACGCAGCAATAGAAAAACAAGCTAAAAGAAGGCCTATGACTACATAGCATGATACTTTTTATACCGATTGAATTATCACTACCACATAATCCCGAGGAAGCGCAATAATCAATCCATCAGTTCCACGAGGGCGGCAGATTAATATTTAAGTATACATTAAATAGGTATACTAAAGAAGCATCAACCTTTTCTAGTTTCTTTCGCATCAAACGAATGATCTCTCTTTACGTTGACGGACACTGTTCCATACAGCACCTCATCCACATCACCTCAATTCATGCCGTTTAGTATTCTCTATATTGAACTCCATACTACAACCACGCCGTATTGGTGATGCATGTCGAGCGACTTTGTTATAGTCCTGAGGCCGTCTGCGCTGACCTTTATATAGGTCCTAAGTTTTTATAAGACCAACAGAAATAGATCTACCTCCTGATCCTACTTATAGAATAACGCCAATATTTCCTATATAATCTTCAACTGCAATCTGTTTCTTGTGTATAACATTGATGATTCAAGCCACACCGATAAAATCTTGTTCGAGTGCCTATTTACTTAATTATTTGGATTTTGGACGGGATCCAAATAAATAAGTCCTAGAAAGATTGCTGCTTGCTGAAGCTTATGCAGGTTATTACGATTTCTCGCACTGCAAATCTCAAACCACGAAACGAAGCCACGTAAAAACCTCTCAAATCTCTGAATCGTCACCCATTCAAAAACCATTCTGAATCGAGAAGTGCACTTGATATGTTTCATGAATGCCTTACTCAATACAGTGAGTTTTCTTAGCGACACTTGGCGAAGCGCCAGGAGTGCCCGTTGACGTGCACTTGACGTGACGCTTGACCCAGAAGATGTGGTAGACATACCAACAGTATACCACGATTGTTTTTACCTGGCGATTTTGAATCTTAATGTTTGGTGATAAGAGTGGAATTACGGGTGATCGAAATGTATTTGTGTATCTAAAATATTTTTGATATGATTTTCTTGCTATATAAATGTATTGACTTTGGTTTTTACGTGACTTTAGAACTTTAGTTCGCAGTCGCTAATAGAAATTCGGTATCTTTGATGTTACTTGGTAATAATTGTAATACTAATACGTGATGTTGAGTTCATGCTGTCCCATGAGTTTCTGGTTAAAAATATAGGGACCGTCCACATCCTCCCATGTGATGGATCTTTTAAGGCCACTATGGTACAAAATGGGCACATAAGGCGTAGAACAACACTTTTACATCTAAACGCCTTAAATAACCGAAGGCAAAATCTTCTATCTACCAAATGAATCCATCAAATCCAGCCACAGAACAAATGCCTCATTCAAATCAAAGTAACTACACGAAAGTAGTCACCTTATGATCCAGGATGCAATAATGGTGGTAAATAGTAGGTGTTCGTCACAGGCATGTCGAAGGTGCGATGCATGCATAATGCAAACCAACTATGCATCACAATGTCGGTGTTGGCTTACAAATGGATAGACATGCTAGTACGCGACATAGAGGGTTTTGCAAAAAAATTGTGAAGAAACTTGAATAGGGCACCTCTAGATCTTATCAATGAAATAGACAGGAACTTGGGAAAAAATGCAGTATGGGTGTTTTGTATTAACGTGTAAGACTGACATGTGGGCGGATTTTGTGTGACATTTAGGGTAAATATTTCGATATCTCGAGTGTTTTTTTTTGTTATTATATTTTAATATTCAATTTGTGTTGTGAATAGGACCCAAATTGATGTTTTAATCTATTAAAATACTCTTACGAAATATTTGCATGTATTAGGAAGATTAAACGATGGAATCTACACAAATATTATAAAAAGGAAAGATTTGTATTTGTATTTATGTATGCAACGAATTAACTTAAAAACTACTGGACTAATTTGGATGAAATTTGCAATGGAAATAATTTGAGACTCGGGAAAGGACATAGGATAGATTTTATCCAACTGCGCAAAAAGAGGTTAATGTTTTTACGCGATAACCGTAAATACGCGCGGGCGGAGCCGCAGCTGGGAAGCTAGTAACTACATATTTTGATTTCTGTTTCTAAGTACCATATCAACAAATCATAGAAAATCTTCTAGCGAAGTTATTAGTTACGTCAAAATGGCAACACTATGTAAGTTACCATACATATTAATTTTTATTAATATTTTTATTTTTGCAATGACCCATGCTCTTCGAATTACATTACAAAATTACAACGAGTGGAAAAATTATGTTTTATATTTTCTCTGGCACAAGACTATATTTTTTTTATATATTCATTTTAATTTTTTTTTTCATTTGCAGGAAATTTAATTCTAAGCAGGAGGCGTGCTTGTGATTTGTGTAGGAGTATATTTTCCATGTTTTGAGAGCTGTTTTTATAACCAACACTAAGACTATTATGAAAAACAAATATAAAGGGCAATACGGAGCCCCATTTACGAGACCCCACTGTCTGTCTGTTCGTAAGTCACGGGTCTCTAGCTCGTGAACGATATGGGTTACAAGTAAGCCTGGAATCACGATATTTTGCACCCTATTTTAGGCTAGCTTTTAACCACTATCTCACCTGATGGTATGTGGTCATGTGGTCGAAGATGTTGTTCATGCTAACCTAAATTTACTGACTCTCAGGAACATCTGCCGGAACATACCGTTAGGTGCATGGCGACAGATTTTCTACTGGAGAGTAGTAGCTAGTCAGGGCTGCAATCGCCCTAACACCATACTATAACGACTACCATCCAAAGACAACAACCGGAACCGACGGCTTAACACGCCCTCCGAAGCACGGAAGCACACTAGCGGTCACCCATCCAACTCATGACAGCAGCGGACGTTGCTTAACTTAGCTGATCGGATAAGAATAGGTTAGCAAACTACGCAACGACCGCTTCTTAAATTTTTGAAAAACAAAAATGTTATAAAAAAAACAAATATTTTTTGTATTTCTAAATATGATTACAAGCACTATCGCGTGCTAAGCTAAAATCATTTCAATCAAATTATTGGAGTACAAAATTTTATGCCCAAGGCGGGAATCGAACCCGCGTCCTCCGATATCGCGTCGGATGCTTAACACCACCTCAGCCACCTGGACATTGGCATTTCTGCCGAAACTTATATATATTACTTATAATATTTTTTGTTTATATTTATACATATCATAATGATGAGCTATACCCTAGTTGCCTGCTGATAAGTAATGTTTGAAAGAGTCATCATGTAGTCGTAGATCTTAGTAGACAAGTCTATAATGAGAAATGCTAATAAATATCTTAAAATGGTCATTTCCAACATTTAGCTGTAAACTAATCTTATAAGATTTATATTTCTATCGCAGCAGATAATTAAAACGCATTAAACAGTCGTTAATGAGTTGGTACTATAACGTTGGGTTATAATGGCTTTTATATTTAAGGCGCTTGGTATCGTCAAGATACGACCACGAAGCCGAAGTTACTACACCAGTACCTAACATCCGTATCCTTTGTATAAAGTAGATAAACCAAAATGATACTATCTAGTCTTAGGGTGGTATGTCCCTAGATTAGTAATTTTGGACTATTGACTGTTGAATGTTTTCTACAAATTTAGATATTTTATTCACAGGTATTTTTCCGATAGATTGAATTTTACTACAAGTATTTATCACATAATTTTATAAAAGTTTGTCCTTATAGATGTATATTTGTAGTTATTTTATGTAATGTATTTTTATTATTCTGTCTGTCTGTCAAATAAATAAATAAATAAATTTCAATAAGATATAAAGAAGCGAGTTGACAAGAGGTTTCCCGCATTTACCACCATAATGTCGGCTTCGATATCCTAAATCACCTATAGTCCAGACCTGGCTGAGTGATTATTACCTGTTTCCAAATAATTATAAAAAATACATACGAATTGAGAAACTCCTCCTTTTTGCAAGTCGGTTAAAAAATAAGTTTCCGGGTGGAAATTTTTAATGCTTCAGACAGACCAATCTCTGCATACAAAGCATGACATAATATATTATGTATAATGTTGTCACTAACTTTTTTTTCAATAGAAAAATAGAAATCGACTTGGGCGCTTGGAACTAGGGCTCTGTCTATTAGATGATCAGCCCTTTCTTTTCACTAATATTATAAAGAGAAAAGATTTATTTTTGTATGTAACGAATAAACTTAAAAACTACCGGACCGATTTAAAAATCTTTTACCATTAGATTCCTACTTTATCCCTGATGAACTATTATTATGCTATAGAATAGTTTCAAAAAGTTATGAATCGTTACGAAAACTTTGATATCGTTAAAAATTTTATCAAAAACATCGTTATATTGCGTATGCTATAGAAATAATTGACAATAGAGCCAAGTCATATACTACAATTCGATAAAATCATCAATATCTACAAAAAAAACCGGCAATACAATATGTCTAACTGTTAAAAGTTATCTCACAATAACAACTTTTTTATGTCTTTAAATATATAATTTTTGAAATTTTTGTTAAATATCCGCGCGAAGATGGGGCGGGCCGCAAATATAATATATAAATTATAAATCATAAAAGTACTTAACAGCTGAGACGGCCTCACGTAGATATTACTGAAAAGAATAAATAGCGAGGGCTGGCGCCGCGGTTACTTCAGCGGAACGACTCAAGCGGCGCAAATATGCTATTCTCAATAGTGATTGCCCCCGGTAGCTGAGTCGATAAAGCATCCAGCGCGAAATCGGAAGGTCGCGGGTTCAATTTCCGCCCGGAGTATAACATTTTGTACTCCAATAATTTGTAAATTTATAGTGATTATATATTTGAGCCGTTTGGTGTATATACGTTGGGTCCGTGGGGCCCAGGAGGTCATGTTATCTTCCAATACTTACCAGAGCGCTTGGTCGATGCGACGCGTGATCAAAATGCACTTATTTATTTGGCTTACCGAATAAGCATTGCAATCTAACGTTGTAGCTATTTCGCTGTAGTATATTTTGTTTGTAGTGTGTTGTTTATAACTGTTTATCTATACTTTGTTAGATCTTCCACATGAACTTAAAGCCATAAACCTTTTTTATAATATGCGATCAGTATTCAGACTATGAGGAGGAATAAGGCGTATAATTGTGTAACTTCAAAAATTTGAACAAAAAAAAACTAGTGGGAATCGGACTCGCGGACCGAGGGTTCCGTAACCCCTGTCACCGTTATTAGTATCGAGCAAGAAACGGTAAAAAGAAAACAATTTTGTTGTATGGGAACCCCCCTTAAATATTTATTTTATTTAATTTTTAATATGTGTTGTTATAGCGGCATCATTTGTGAAAATTACAACTGTCTAGCTATAACCGTTCTTGAGATACAGCCTGGCGACAGACGGACGGTCAGACAGCGAAGTCTCAGTAATAGGGTCTTGTTTTTGCCCTTTGGATACGGTTCCCTAAAAACCTACTTCATACATAAAATACGTATTATTGTTCCAACTCAAATACTCCGATATCACTGATATTATTATATTGGTCTACATGACAATCTACAACTTTCGAATACACAAAAATCATCTTTGCCTTAACAAAATAATCATTGAATACAAAACATAGGTTTCAAATTTATAAGAAACTATCTTTTCGGGCGCGGCTCCGCTCACGCGTATGTCGGTTATCGCGCAAAAACATTAACCTCTTTTTGCGCAGTTGGATAAAAACTATCCTATGTTTTTTCCTGGGTCTCAAACTATGACCATACCAAATTTCATTCAAATCAGTCCAGTAGTTTTGGCGTGAAAGCGTAACAGACAGAGTTACTTTCGCATTTATAATATTAGTACTGATATATAGGTAGCGTTGAAAGAATAACTACTAGGTACAGTAAAAAATTATATGGTTATTGAATTATTATTATTTAATTATATAACATAATTTTCTCTTACTGACGGTACGTTATTCAGCGCCTTAATACTATAGTATATAGATATTATAATATAACCCGTGTTTGAAATTTTTGAGTTGCAGCTAGGTCGTAAAATATGTTATTGTGAATGCAATAAGTTAAAGACTTTATCGCGTAGGAACTGTAATTTATTCTGTGGAATTAATTTATAATATATGTATATGTAATTGTTATGATAACTTACATAACGATGTTTTTCCTCTGATTGTATGTAGATTCCGATTTGAGGATTTAATTCAAAACAATTCAAGGAAAACTTCCTGAACAATGATTTTACAGTGTTGAAGAATATATTCAATTATATGAGATATATACTTTGTTGTTGATATTACATTTAATTTTTAATTAAAAAGGTGCTTATCTCTTGATTGCAATAATTTAATTAAAAATATTTTTTATTCTATTTTGTTATATTTAAATTAATTTTAACGAAATAATATGTGCTCAATTTATGTGTATTTTTGTCTAAGATTCAAACATTTTCACGTCCGTAAAAAGATAGATTAAGACGAGGCTGCGGAAAAAATACTCTCATTCGACTAGTTTTTTTAACCAACCTAAATATTCAATCGACACGTTAACTTAAATATTTGATTTTCAAACCTTTTTCTATCCGTTGTTAAGACAGAAACACATTTGAAAGAAATTTACTCGATAGTTTTAATTTTTTTAAATGAAGCCTTTTCTTTAAATTATTGGATTTTTCTTGGAAACTACGTCAGTTACATATCAATAATAAATACACATAGAAAGGAAATGTAGTTTATTATCCACTGTAAAAGTAAAATTTACCTAGAGTTATTAGTATTCTCATAATAAATTAAATTGTGTTTTAGACTTACGACCTTTAGTTCTGTGCAGGATTACGGTCAATCGGAAGATTCGATATTCAACCTTATTAGCTTACGCTTACGAAATAAAATCAATGCGTAAGAGCTGTCCTTCAGTGCCGCGCTGTGCGCCGTTGGACGTGGACCTGTCGCTCGCGCGCTATCACCTGAGCAGTATAAATACGTATCTTGGTAGGTATATCAATCAATATGGGAAATAAAGATAACTAAAAAATAAAAAAAGGAAGCAGAAGAGTCGATACAAAGACTTTGCAAGAATTATGAGAGAGGCAAAAGCGTATAATATTTCAGTTTTTTTTTACCTATTGCACCTATGCAAATTTAATATTCGTTTGTGTTTATTCTATTCATGAAACATACTATCTCGACAGAACTAAGAGATTCTATACCAACTAGGTACTGTAATGGAGCTGTAAAATAACTATATGTCGTACTAATCTAAGTATGATTAGTAGGGTACTATAATAATATCTGGTATATGTATAATTATGGTCTCACCTGATGGTAAGTGATGTGGTTGAAGGTGCCAAACAGGTGTAAACTAAAATTATCTGGCTCTAAAGTACAGCTGCCGTTCAACCGTAAATGGAGTTGAGTGTTGCTAAATAATAATAACACAAGCGTAGCAAATCAAAGCATTTGGTTTGGTGGGTAGGTATATCGCAATAAAACATCGAACATTCTTTATGTACCTCAAGACTAGATGTAGATTTATATCAATGAAAGAATATTCAGAATCAGGCAAGTAGGTATATATTCAAGAGATTATCTACAAAGTCACCTGCATAGGTACTTTTAAATATACATTTTATCACTTAGACATGTACATATAAGTATCGATTTATACAAAAATAATAGAGTGGAATAAATAGATTGTGTATATACTCGTATAATAAAAAAGACTGTGCTCAAAAATGCACCTTCTTTCTCAGGAAAAAAAATAATAAATCAGTCGAAGTCCGAGATCACTCGGAACAGGGAGAACTGTCGGAGTCGCCATCTCATATTATAAGTTTAGACTGTTCTTCCACTACACGAAAATAAGTGAGTAATTCTTTGAACATAATACTTTAGTATTGCTAAATTTGCAAATTTTATTCACATGAAATTTCGTAAAGGAAATATTTTATATACTACCTATATTAGGCTAAAAATTATTTAGACCTATCCATAGCAGAGCAGCAGGTAAAATTAAATAAAATAACGTATAAATGTATAAATACAATGAAATTTTCTTTTTTACACTGAAAAAAATACTTTACATTATTATCGCCCTGCACTTGTCACACCTCTGTAGGATCGGTATAAACAATATATTTTTTCTGAGTACACAAAAGACAACGCATTGACATAATTGTGCGGAGTAAGACTTAAATTTTATGGCCGGCCTCCTATCTGAAGCAATACTCCTTTGCGAATGCCATCGTTGATACGTATTATACTTGCCTTTACCCCCTTTTCGGTTATTAGGGTATTGGATAGATGGTAAAGAGCGATGTTGTACTCTTGACGTGCAAAAAATCTGACGTGCAAATTATCTGAATTTATGTATTTAAATTCATTTATTCATATTCCCAACACCCCCTTTCTGAAGGCCGAGCTTCAGCAGGGGCGGAGCAATTTGTATGGTGGCCGTGTTGAAATCGCCATTTTGGATTTTTGACAGGTGTCATTCGACTGCTCTCCCGACATTTATCCTTACAAATTATATTACAAATTGTGCGAAATTGACTGTCGGACAAACAGAAATGTACAGTTGCTTTTCTGAAGGCTTCAGGTAACTGATTGTCTGTAAAATGTATTTTGCAGGTATATATATCAATCAAAAATCTGATTGATATTATCAAACTGAAGGCTAAATGCACATTTTGCATGGTGGTAGGGCACTTTGCGAATGCCCGCCTGGCTAGCTACCACCCTCAAGTAGAAAATCTGTCGCCAAGCACCTAACGGTGTGTTCCGGCAGCTGTCCTTGAGAGCCAGTAATTCTAAGTTAGCCTGAACAACATCTTCGACCACATCATCACTTACCAACAGGTGAGATAGTGGTCAAAGGGTAACCTATCAGGCATAAAAAAAAAAAACATTTGTAATATAACTAAATGCTAATTTGCCGTGTAGTATGGAGACAACAAATTAAAAATAGAATTTTGGACGAAAAAAATGGAGACAAAACTAGTCACATTCTATATGAACTCCCTTCTGCCCGAGCTGGTCGATCCCCACCACCGTAAGAAAAGACTGATCCGGGATCAAGAATATGCGGATACTTCTAGAAAAAGATAAATACAAGAGGAGGCTGTCAAGGGTGACTTGCAAGTTGCAACATCAAAGTGCAAATGCTTTAGTACTTCCTCCCGCCATAAAAAGAAGACTTGACTTAATGTTGTCTTAGGTTTTCGCGATTGTTACACATAGTAATTAAACAACATTTAACGGTTTAAATCGCGTATATTTATCATTATTTTTGTCCTGACGTTTCAAACACTTTGCAGTGATCGTGGTCACAGGGTGACGATCGGGGGGACTGCAAACTTGAAAAAAAACTTGACTTTCCGTTCCGATACTCGTTATTTCTCACGTACACTTTTGCATATCATTAATTCTGTATAATCATTAATACTGTATAAATTGAAAATAATATATTTTTTATTTCATAAATGATTTTTTGTTAATTTATATACATCTTAACTTAATTTGTCTATAACCACTTACTAACAATCTAAGAATCCACTGTTTTTATTTAAATGTCTAATTTAGTCACCTGTTCCAGTGCCACTCACTCTCTCACTTATCTGCCATGTTGCATTAAAAGAAGCTTGTATAACATGTTGTCTACAATGTTTCTGCAGTTGTGTTATTTTTAAAAAACCCTAAGTTTAAGGCCATTACAATTGCGTATATAGACTCTTCTGCAAGTTTGGTAAAAAATCTTATCCTGCTGTTTAGAAGTGGCTAGATCTATATCTGGTTGGTCTATCTAATTTTTACCATAGTTGGTATCTAAAAGCAGAGTGGTAGTAAAATAACACCTTTCTGTTCACCAGTGTAACTGAAAAATAAAACGTAATAGGATGTATACGAACATATTTTCAACATTAGTAATTAATAGTTAAAAATTTTATGATAGCAATAAAAAAACAACCTACTTTATATTATTATGGGAACGTGTACCGTAGCACAGTTATGAAAAACTATAATTCATATTTGTATGACGAGTCATGGTAAAATATATTGGCCACGACTAACATTTAATCAAATCAAATCCATTTATTTCAGGTCAATTGTACCCATATTCACCGAATATAATATAATGTTATGCTCATTCAATTTGATGGTATTTTACTTTATTCTAATGATGTGTAATCTGATTAATCGCATTCCAAGATACTGAGAACAATGTTGATTCATTCATAAATTATCGTCCACGCCAAGGGGTAAAGAAATTTTTGTAGTAAGTTTAATCAGTAGAAATCACTTTCGCTACTACGGAGAATTTAAAAACACCCCCCATTTATCAATATATATCGTGCCGTTTGGGCTGATATGTACCATCATCATATTCCGACCCTTGTCTCACTTTATTTTGGTTTGGTGCAATATGTTTTCTCTATAAACACAGAGACTGCGACACAACAACATAGCAAAGAAAAAAAAAGACTTGAATACAATTTTTTTAATTAAAAAGTCTGGTAACTAACTGGTTGATATCGGTGCAATATGATCTCAATTTTGTGCTCATGTAACTGACTTAGACAGGTTATTTGATATACTGATGACTACAGACTTTACTAGAGAGATTATTATTCACATATTATTTATAGATTTTATCACTATTTAACAATAACTTTCATCTATATTTATAGTTGCCACTTACATTCGTTGCTAGAAGCACTGCGATCGTCAAGGCATTTTGGCAAATTACTTTTTAGTAAGTTTGACTGTAACTGGCAAACCGTTCGACCGATGTTGATGAAATTAAAATGAAACCAATTAAGAGTTAAACTGTACTAGCAAATAAATAATCTTCAAGATTGTAAGGTTCAGTAAAAAAGTTATGTGTGGTCAAACATAAAATAAAAAATAGACAAGTCAATTTAAGAACCCTCTTTCTTTTGGGAAGTCAGTTAAATATGAATAATATATATACCAATAGATTCATACATAATAATATATACCAATAAAGTCGAGCAGACATGATCATATTGTAAAAAGTAAAACTTTTGGCTTTAGTTTTATAAGCTACTGTCGACCGTAAGAATAATTTTGGAAAGTAAATCAAATAATCAATTTCTTACTAAGAAATATTAGTAATGTTGATAAAAATACAAACGTGACATCAATTTCAGTATATACAAAGTTACTTTATGTATCGAAATGCGTCACGTAAATAAGATTATAAAAAAAGTTGAAATCGTCTCAATGGTATCTGTGTTCGCGAATCTAATTTCAAGTACACAAATATTTTTATAAGCGAGACGCGTGCGCCGCTGCACATCGCGTCGTTCGGTGCAGCGGGGATCGTTGCGCCGCATGGGCGGAGCTAGCGTGGGAATTATTTTTGACTGCCTGGACTTAAGAAAACTTTATAATTCTATGTGTAATATTAACATCGGCGCATGAAACCTTATTTATGCAAATAAATGACATTCTATTCTACTCTATGTTCTGTTCTCGGATGCCATAATTAAGGTGACTAATGATATAAAGCGAATACACAGCATGCCTCCACTCACGTCAATGTAAATACTCAGATCCTATCAACTATGAAAAAATAAGTACCAGGAGGGTAGAAGTTTTAAGAAACTACTACTACGCGGTAAATGGTTCACTTTGTTATCTACTAACCAATTAATAAACTTATAATCACTTGCAGTCCAAATCCTGTAACTGTGCCCACTGATAGAAATAGGCGCCCTCTATGGTACCAAAACCATATCTGACGGCACGTGGGTACTTGTAACACCTTTTTTACCTACCCTTTCGGGGGCATAAAGGCGTAGCAAGGTGCGTATAAGAAGTTACAATTCACTACTGCATCGTCTTCTGTGAGTTCTCAGAAAAGAATGCTAAGATTCAAAAAGACCGCTCTGACTCCTCTATTAGACAGATATTTCGTACCAAATAATTTATAGCCCCGAATAAATTTACAACATACTTAATACCTATATGAGACTAATAATAAAACTGTAAAACACACGGGTCATTAAATTACCGGAGTCCAACGTCACCTTGGCACCTTTTCTAAATAATTCCAGTTTATTTATATCATTTAACGACATTTTTTTAGTATTCACTTGATGGATTTTAACCTGCTCGAATTACATTTAATCTATACATATAACGCATGGTTCATAAGGGGTAGGCAGAGATCACGGATACGATGTTCGGATGAATATATCTCTGATACATTTAGCTTTAAATTTCATAGTGTGCTTGTATCAAACAATATATTATGTAATATAATAATATAAAATACCTACCACACATACCTACATACAAATACCTACATATTAATATTAAATGTAGGTATTTATGTTTTAATTATATAAGTATAGGTTAAGCACAGTCTATGATATATGTACATATGTTTTTATCACATATATTAAATTGCTATTTTAATATATTTTCATACACATTTATACTTAAATAATTATGATATTTACAAGCGTAATTTAGGGTCAACTTTGCAATTTTATTTTATCGAGAAAATTGTAAAGAAACGTGTTTCGGATTTTTCTTGGCCTTAGATAATGTGAACAAGATTAACATATAATTTTCTTACTGCTACAAACTAAATACATTATGATAAAAATCTGTTTAAGTAAAGCTATTTAGCAATTGTCAGCGTCTTAACAAATTTTTATAGCACAAAAATGTTCGTTTTGTGTGGGAATCGAACCCGCGTTTCCCAGTCTAACGCAACGGGTGCCTTCGCTCGGCCATTGAGTTAAGTCCAAGATGCGAATTTTATTTTGTGCTCTAAAAATTTTTATTTTTTGAAGCGGCGTTATATGTCTTTATTAAAAAAAATACTACGAAAATGTTATTACAAAATATGTTACTTAATATGATGTTCGCTTAGCATGAAATAGTGCTGGAAATCTGTTTAGAAAAAAATAATATTTGGAAATATAGGTATGTCTATCTATCAATTCCTTCATCACATAAACCGGAACGTTCACCATTGAACAAGGCTTTGGGAGGCTTCGCCATAATCCCCACGCTTGGCAGACGTCTTCAGGATCGCAGTAAGTTGTCAGTTATTCAGAAAGCGCTGTTTCCCACCTCCTGGTATTTTATTCTTAGTACCCCCTTAACGACACCCACGGGAAGAAATGGGGAGGTGCATTCTATCCCGGCACCCCATCAGATCGCTTCCTTCACTCGCGTTACATTCTCAAATGCACACACTCACGCCTTTTTCCTGAATATCTCAAATGTGGTCAGAGTTCGATTGCAAAACATTTTTGTTCGTAAAAGTTTGTTTGACCAATATTGCTTGCTACTTGCGTTAGCAAGCAATACACTTATAGATTTACTCATAGAGGCGTCAGATTACGATGGCCTATTTTAAAATATTGTTGATTTCAACTTGTAGCCGTAGCCCGAGTAATTCCGTACGATATCTAACAAATGTTATTTTATCAGACGATTAATCAAATCAGTGTTCAGTTTAAATAGGAGTTACAAGGCAGGAAGCAGACTATTTCCTTCAAAAACGATAACGCTCTTATCAAAAATTCACGGCAAACAAAAAATGTTGCTATTGACATGTTCTGGTTACTTACCTTAGGATGCTTCATTGACGGAATCAAAGATGATGATGATTATATGAACCAATCACCATTACCTACTCTTCAAAAGAAGTCTACTTACTGTCCAAAAGACGTATTTTAACTGAACACACGCCTCTCGTTTAAAATGACACATAGAACATGTTTGGGCAGTGTCATATATCTTCGGTTTCCATGACTCACGATAACCATGCATAACGTCTCTACGTCTTCTGGTTCGTGGTTTCCAGCTCTTTACAGTAATTGGTTCTTCGAGCAATTTCACCAGCCCCTTGCATCTCTGGTGATAGTACGAGTTCTGATTGAAACAGAACCATTTGAACTTCTGTTCAAATTAAGCATCGTATCATTCCGACCTGTGCCGCCACGCCGTGCACACCTGTCTACAGCTCCGCCAGTATCTCCCAGTGAGACCGCAATAGTCCCCGCACTATTGCCGTCTCACTCGGGTCATCGTTCCGACGCTAGTTGCAGACCAGTGCCTTGGAATACGCAGCCCTGACGAAGTTTTTGTTTTGTGTGCAGAAGCTGAGCAGCCGCCGAACGCCGAGCAACGCGAGCTACGAGCTCGCCGTGCCGTCGCGCAGAGGCGCTCTAAGACGTCAGGCATTACCACCTACCCAAGTCCCTTGTTTCGGACGAACAACATCATATCGGGCTGGTGGTCTTGTTTTGACCGCACTTTTCGGTGCGCATTTCACCACTTTACTACCCGACACAACATAGTAACAGTCGCGTAACAACACACTTTGTGCTGTTAAGCGACGTCGTTCAGGCGTGGGGTAGCGTCAGCCAAACCCGTCTGAACGATCAAATCCGCCATTTGCTGCGGTCGCAGTGTGACACCCTACGGTGACAACGGCCACTGTTGTTGTTTTGGTTTAACCTTGCACCGTGGCCTTTCCCGCTTCACGGGTCAGCCGAAGCAAGCTGGGCTCCGGGATTACTGGCCTTGGGGTCACCCCTAGTCAACCCCGGAGTAGCGCTTAGGAGCACCCCTCTCCGCCGAGAAAAAAGCTCGGAGAGGGTACACAACTAGGGCACACCATAGGTACTCACTCCCTCTCACACAAGTGAGCTCACGAGTTGCGAGAGGGAGACAGAACCCGTTAGGCCATCCTGAGTATTCCCCTCAGGATGCAACGTCCCTCTAACGGTGAGGTGGAGGTCCTTCAGACCTTCGCCCTCCGCTACCCCGAACTCTACGCTGATCATCAGCAATCACTTAACGATGCAGAGAGTGCCCGCCTCACGGACACTCTCATCGCTCCCTCCGGAACTCCAATTCCGGAGGCCATCGTCCCTCCTCTGACCCGGTCCTTCTCAGAGGACAGCCCGACTTCGCCCGCTCCGGGCCCTGACAACAGACGCACGGTGGCAGCCCCTCCCCGTGAGAGGTCTCGCTCGCGCTCACCGATCGGGAGGCCAGCGAGCACCCGTCCCTCCATCGCCGTTGTCGAGCCCACTTCGGACTCCGAAACGGAGATGGAAGTAGATCCGAGTCGCGCCTTACGCACTGACTCGGACTCCGATAACGACGGCTATACCGTCGTAGACAGAAAACGCAAGCGTGCTCCTAAAGCCGCTAGTTGCGCAACTTCCGCCCCTCCCGCCAAGGCACCCGCTAAGGCCCCCGCCTCCGGCAAGAAGCCGACCCCCGCCCCGCGCCCCGCGTCTCCTCCCTCCGCTCCGGCCACCACTGCCGCGTCCCCTCAGGACGCGAGCGCGCGCCGCGAAAAACCGCCTCCGCCCCTGTTCATTCAGGACAAAACCAAATGGGACATGCTGTCCCGTTTAGTTTCGGATCGTGGGATCCACTACACTAATGCCCGCTCCACGCAGCAGGGCATTAAAGTTCAAGTGTCCACCATTAGCGACCACAGAGCGCTAACAAAGCTCCTCCGTAAAGAGAGCATAAGTTTTCACACTTATGCGCTCGAAGAGGAGAAAGTCCTCCGAGTGGTCATCCGCGGTGTGCCCAAGGAGGTACATACCGATTCGGTATGTGCCGACCTGAAGGCACAAGACTTCCCCGTACATGCAGTTCACCGCATGTACAGCGGGAAGGACCGCAGTCCCTACGATCTAGTACTCGTAGTACTAGATCGTACACCTGAAGGCAAGGCCATTTTTAATTTAAAAAAGGTCTGTGGCCTCTCAGGACTCGATGTCCAAGCCCCATACAAAAATGGGAGTCCCTCGCAGTGCCATAACTGCCAACTATACGGGCACGCCTCCCGTTTCTGCTTCGCTCGCGCTAGGTGCGTTAAGTGCCTAGGCGATCACGCGACAGCAGCGTGCACTCGCACCCGGGATTCACCGGACCCACCCAGCTGTGTTCTATGCGGTGCTCAAGGGCATACCGCGAATTACCGTGGTTGCCCTAAAGCACCACGAGTGAACCACAGGGTGGCAAGGCATAGGCCGACCCGTCCCTCTTACGACCGTTACCAACGGGTAAGCCCTAAAATAACGGTAGTACCTGCCTCACAGGTAATACCCGCGCCGCTCCCAGCCCGTAACGCATGGTCTAAACCACCCAGTATGGTTAAGACCGTCGCTACCGCCCGCGCCCCGGCCCGCGCGCCCGCACCCGCGCCCGCACCCGCACCCGCCCGCGCCGCGGCCCCTGCCCGCGCACCGGCCCCGGCTCGCCCCGCGCTCCCGGCACCCGTCGCCAACACCATTCGCGCGCCTCCCCGCGCCGCTTCCCGGCCACAAGCTCCACCTATGCCATTGATGGCTGCCCCTCTTCAAGAGGCAATCAACCTAGTCAGCGATCAGGCTATGTCGGTTGACATCAATGAGGTACAAGAGCTATTCCACAAGATGCAATACGCTCAATCCCCAGCGGACGTGATCCAATACACATTGGAACACGCGAATTTACTTAGCGCCCTTAAGCGCTTCGTTCCCCAGGCCCCTCCCCAGTACAACCACTATGGGTAGTACAACCGAACGCACGAAACCGTACTCAGTTTCGTTAGCGTCATTTAACGCTGACGGCCTCTTCAGACAACGTGACCTCGTCCACGACTTTTGTTGTACCCACCTTATCGATATCATATGCGTGCAGGAAACCTTTCTAAAACCGGGGAAGGCGAACCCTAGGTTTGCCAATTACAGAACGGTACGTGATGATAGAGTGAACTCCCGTGGGGGAGGCACTCTTATCTATTACAAAAGGTCCCTGCACTGCATTCCCCTACCTACCCCGACTCTTGTTAATATGGAAGCATCTTGTTGCCTCCTAGCTATGACTGGTCATCAACCTATAGTCATAGCATCCTGTTACCAAGCTTGCGCAAAGCCGATCGTCCGAGCTGACTTAGAAGCCCTATTCTCATTAGGAAGCGCCGTCATTCTGATTGGCGACTTCAACAGTAAGCACATCCTATGGAATTGTAACGTCAACAATCCCAGAGGTATTGCACTTGAAAACCTAATCGCAGAACTTAACTTTGACATAATTGCGCCCACTGAGCCCACTCACTACCCTTATATGGAAAACCACCGAGCTGACTTGCTTGACATGGCACTATTCAGAGGCGTAACACTCCGGTTACGCTCCATAGAAGTGGTTCACGAGCTTCACTCTGACCACCGACCCATTATACTGCGACTAGGTCCCGACCCAACGACTGACCTCCCCCGCCCCACTAAGACGATAGTGAACTGGAAGCAAGTAGGCGATGCCCTAAAGGCTATCAGTTCACCGGACCTAGACAAGATCCCTGACGACATCCTGACAAAAGATGACGTAACCCTTGCGATCGATTCGTTCACCAATCACCTCTCCACCGTAGTAGGTGCATCCGCAAAGGAGGTCATAGTGCCGGACGACCGGCGCCTTGTCATTCCAGCGGATGTGAGACGATTGGTGACGGAGAGTAAAGCAGTGACCCGACATTACGACTCTTACCCCAGTAAAGAGAACAAAACTAAGAAACGCCACTTTGAACGCATGGTTCAAAGTCGCATGTCTGAGTTGCGTGATCAACAATGGGGCGATAAACTTTCAAACCTCGTGCCAAGCCACCATGCTTACTGGGACTTGGCGCGAGGCTTGAAAGGAAGTAACCATAACGACATGCCTCCCTTATACAGACCAGTCCCACTAGTCCCAGCGTTCTTTGACGAAGACAAAGCTGAGTGCCTAGCTGATAGCCTAGAGGCTCAGTGTTCCCCTAACGTAGATCACGTTGACCAAGCTCACCTCGATTCGGTGGATGCTGAAGTCGAACGTAAAAGCTCTGTGGTCACCTCTGAACTCCCACCAATCACCTTAGCGACTTACGCTGAGGTGGAGAGACTGATCAAGGCCCTCCGACCGCGCAAATCCCCCGGTGCCGATGGCATCTCCAACAGGGTTCTTAAAACCCTCTCTCCTCCTCTCATCCATCTCTTAGTCAGCATCTTCAATGCTGCTATGAGCCACTGCTTATTCCCAGACACCTGGAAATGTGCAAATGTCATTGGCATTCACAAACCAGGCAAAAGCTCATCTGACCCCACCAGTTACCGCCCCATCAGCCTCCTCAGTGCCTTAGGCAAACTTTACGAGCGGTTACTTGCAAACCGTCTCCAGTCCCATGCTAAGGAACACCACCTTATCCCAGATGAGCAGTTTGGCTTCAGACCCGGACACTCATGCGTCCAACAGGTGCACCGCCTCACGGAGCACATCATTGAGGGCTTCAATAAGTACCCCAAACCCCAGACTACGCTAGCAGTCTTCCTCGACGTAGCGAAAGCTTTTGACAAAGTCTGGCACAACGGCTTGATCTACAAGCTATACCAATTTGGCGTGCCAGAACGTCTTGTGCTCATCCTACAAGACTTCCTTAAAGCCAGAAGCTTTCGCTATCGCGTGGAAGGCACCCTCTCCTCCCCCCACCCAGTCAGAGCCGGAGTCCCTCAGGGCTCCGTGCTATCACCTATTCTCTTTGCACTGTATACCAGTGACATCCCACGCTCTCAGCCCAAAGTATTCCTAGCCCAATATGCGGATGATACCGCCATTTACACCACTGGGTGGCATATCAACAGACAGTCCTATTTCGTCATGCAACGGGCCATCACCGAGATCGGTGACTGGTTCCGAAAATGGCGCATCGCGGTCAACCCAGCTAAAAGCACAGCTATGTGCTTTACTGAGAAGACACGCTCCCCTTACCCGAAACCGCTTATTTTGTTCGACGAACCCATTCCCTGGGTTCCTAGAACAAAATACCTCGGAGTCACCCTTGATCGTCATCTCACCTTTAACGATCACATAACAACCGTCCGTAACAGAGCGGCCTTCATAATGGGTCGCCTTGGTCCCCTACTTCGCAAAGAGAGTAAAATGTCTCTTAGTAATAAGAAGACACTTTACACTGCCTGCATCCGCCCCATCATGACTTACGCATCAGTAGTGTTTAGTCATGCTAGTGAGGCCCACCTTCATAAACTTCAAGTCATCCAAAACCGTTTTCTTCGTAATGCAACCGGCGCCCCGTGGTATATCCGGAACACCGAGTTGCATTGCGACTTAAACCTTCCCTCTCTAGCGCAGTTCAATAAGGACTGCGCCCGCCGATACTTTGATCGAGCGCCCCACCACCCGAACCCATTGGTTGTCCAGGCATCGAACTACTCGACTGCCTCTTCTATCCCATTTTTCAAACCCCCCCGTCGCCGACCACGGCAGGTATTAGACGACCCGGATGACCCCATCGCAGCCATTACGTTGGCAGCTTTAGCGTTATCCGCAAGTCGTCGAGGTAAAATCCCCAGGTGTGAGGTAATCAGAGGTCACACAATCAAACACCGAGCTCGCCGGCGAGCTCGAGGCAAAAACAAGGTCACGATAAATTGCTCTCCAAATAGTCAAAGAGTATTATTCAGTAGGGCCCAATTGTGCAACACTGCAGTTGCACAGAGGCATTTTGCTCCGATCCCCCCCATGTCTCTCGACAGCGAGACAAGCCGAGGTCCGAACCACAGTGGTGCCCTTGAGCTCGCTGTCAACCCCTCCTATAATAGCGGTACGTTTTCGGCGTCCGCAGGAGACGGAGGTAGAAAGCGCTTTTCGCCTTCTACGCCCGTCTCGGGAGAAGTGCCTTCGGCACTTCTCCCTCCCGGGCTATTGTAGGGCCAGGCCCTCGCCCAAAACCCGGTGGAGCTGGACGACCGCACAGGCGGTAGCCAGCATCTATGTCCTCCCTAAAAAAAAAAAAAAATAAGCATCGTATCTATTAAGCATAAATTAAGATGACTTTAAATCGATCTGGACATTGTGTGGTTCCGAAATCACGAAGTCCCAATGTAGCCAAAGCCACTAGTTACTATTTCATATCGTCTATCAGTGTCTATCGAATGCATAACCACATACTTTCAAGTATATGTAGGGGTATCTAAGTACCTTGAACTCATGACGACTGTGGCGTTTCTAATCGATTCCTAGCTCGATAATATTGTGCGTTGCGATATAATCGTTCGAGATATCGTCGCATTCATTTGAGCCTTACCACTCGTACACAATGTGAATTCTTTGTGCGACAGCTTTGAATGTTCAGGAATAAGGACTGTCAGGAATGAAATCTGTGTACTGTTTACTGTTTCTGACTCCGAGCTGTTATGAGAATTTCTTAGTCAGAAAATAACATTCAACCTAGAGTACGATCCCTGAGTCGGTAGGTCGGCAGGACCTTGAGAATCAAACGCGATGCTTCTTCCACTCCATCAATGAGGCTGTTCGGTCCGAAAACCCCCAAATATCTAAAAATTATATGTACATTTACTATTACTTCATGAGGTCTCAGTTCGGGGCGAACTACCACCATGAAAGTAGGTATCTACTTGGCCCATTAAAGTACTCTGCCACACCTCATCCTCGCAGCAATCGTAAAACCACCATAAAGCGATACCTACACCCTATCCCATTACAGTGCTAAGATATTGACAGCGGTTTACAGTTCAAAACTAGTGACTCGCTTTCGGATACCTTCGGCCATTTTCGGCTTTGGAAGCCGAAATTTCGTTCCTCTTTTCATACGTGTACCAATCTCAAAAATTTATTAAGATCACAATCTGTAAAATACGTAGTACCCAACAGTTACCTACTTCTTTTCTATGGGCATAGTATAGAAATAAGTACAAATTCACCGGTTAAACTTCGCGCAGTATATAGAGCGTGATAACATAATACGAGGCCATCACTTCTGCCGTCTGCGGTTCAAGGGAAGAACCTCCGCTCTTCTCTCAAAGTTAAGAGTTCTTGTGGCATAATAACTAGGCTCCCTTGCCAGGCGCCATATGGATCTCAGACTGACAGCTCTACCGAAGTTATTCCTGTCACTGTCGCATGTCGGCTTGAGAAGACTAGCACTGTACCCTACAGGTAATAAAGAGCTTTGCATGACTTATTTACTTCACGCAAATGTAACTTAAATATACCATATTTAATTATGTTAAGTAAGTGGCAGTGAGCGAACCGAATTATTCCAAAGGCTCTGTGAATGCAGATCGCGCGACTATAACAAGTTTTTTTATACCTTTTTAAATCCTTTTGAAGCGCTCGTAGCGAAGTTTGCTTGGCCATTCTGAATCGATCAGCAAAGTCCGCCGCGGTCAGGAGTTGGATGGGTGACCGCTGGTGACATTACTACTGAGCGCTTCCGTGCTTCGGAGGGCACGTTAAGCCGTCGGTCCCGGTTGTTGTCTTAGGATGGCAGTCGTTACAGCATGGTGGTAGGGCACTTTGCGAATGCCCGCCTGGCTAGCTACCCCCCTCAAGTTGATTCTAGGTTAGCCTGTACAACATCTTCGACCACATCATCACTTACCATCAGGTGAGATAGTGGTCAAAGGCTAACCTATCAGGCATAAAAAAAAAAAAAAAAAAAAACCCCATATCAACGCGGGTTTGAAAAAATTCCGCTAAAATTATCGCAAGAGTAAACTCAAGTTATAACCAATAAAACGAATCCAGACATTAATATTCCTTGGCCGAAGCCAACGAACCCGAATTTCGGCTTCAGCTAGCTTCATTCAGCCTCTACTAAGGCGTATGTTTAGTGCCCAAGTTATATCCTATTTACGGACTAAAGTTATATCCACACGAATGACATTCTGTCGAGTGTTTGGCTTTTATTGTTGCCGGTAAAAGCGCGATCGTTTCGGAGAAGTTTACAGTGTAGTTTTGATTTAGAATAAGTCTAAAATAGACCATCTGTCTTCAACTCTTCACTACACTAAGTTATTAGCCGGTTAATTTTGCATGTGGCTTACAATTTTTAGCACGACATGTATCCTGTACGAGTATCCATATATGATCATGATAACATCATAAGAGCGTCGTAGACGCCTAAATTGAATAAATGATTTTGACTTTGACTTTGATCCTCTGTTGTTGGTGTTTTACATTCAATAGATGGCGTATTTTTTTTTGTGTGATTTTGATAAAATTTTGTATTCCTTAGGTCCTGCAATATCAAGCAGCGCGATATGTCTTTGAGGTTCTCGGACACATCGTTTCTGGGGTTTATTTTTCTAAGGTGCACACTAGTCCCTCAAAAGGCGGCTTCAGTTTAATATTTGATAATATTTCGAGGTCCCCACTTGCTCAGTAATAAAAACTTTTGATTTAAGTACTGTACAATGCCCATTAATATAAATTATTAGTTAAAAAATATACCGGGTCGAATGAGATGGCACACATTATCCTTATAAAATGTATAAAAACAATAACAATAACCTGAACCTCATTGTTTCACAAGCGAACACTGTGAAGAAAAGTATTCCATGTGGTAGTCCAGGACAATATCTATATTTCGATTTGACAATATGCAAGTTCCATCCAAATCGGTACACCCGTTTTAATGTTAATGCGGATATCTCCTGATCTTGATTACTTTGAATACGAACTCCTGCTAGTTCATCATTCTTAGAATTCAGAAAAAATATATATACATTATAGGAAATATATAGGCAATCAAATCTGTGCTGAAGGGCCTTTCATAACTGCTTGATAAACATGTAAAAAAAATATTAATAACCACGTCCATGTAGAACATTGTAGAAGGTATCATTTTCTCTAATTGTCGCGCTTTTTGGATATACAAAAGGTGGTAACCGCCTCCCGCAGCGCGCATTGAGATTGAGATTTGCTTGATTCATATTTTGTTTTATTTTCCGTTACACGCTGCTAACTGATCTAAATTTAGGAGTAACAAACATACCTTGCCTCACAAACTCACTCACTCAGAAACTTTCTTAATGTATATAATGGTATTAAGGTAATATATGGTGTGATGGTGTCTCATATCATGGCCACCCTGGATGCGCGAGTTATTTCTGGCAGGTAACTACGTTAATATTTGTATTGGCTAATTACTGCGGTATGTTTTGTTATGTCTTTGATAGAAGCATAGAACACAGCACTAGTAGCTATACAGCAAAACCTCGCCCTTCGTAGGTTCACTGTGCCGTGACGGCCACGAACATGCACTGCACTAATTAAATCATCACCACTGTTCACTGTATAAATACTATGCGTAGCGCTTGTTATTGTAGCTATAATATAATCTGTGGCACTAAAAAACGTGCGAAAAGCCGGTAGTGTAAAAACGTTAACTTCTTAGGTACATTTGTAGTGTTTTTTTTATTTATTTTCTTGTTGAATGGCGTACGAGTCGTAATACCGCAGTTTTAGAACGACGGCTAGTTGATGCTGATCGACTCACGAGCAAAATAGTCATGTGTGCGAATTTGGGTTTTGCTCGTACGCTTACAGCAGAGTAAAAAGTAAAACAACACTGACAAGCCACGAGCCAGTCTCATAGGTCTTTGAAACCACGGTATTGCAATGTAACACCGGCGAGCTTTACCGACGAGCCATAAAACCGTGATCTTACTCGCCTGTCGATCATCCACTTTACGGAATATACACGAGGATCACTTCGTTTAACGTTAGGTCTGTGCCTGTAATTTTATTAATTACTTGCCTATTAGCCCTCAAGGACTGCAGCCGGAATACACCGTTAAGTTCTTGGCGACAGGTTTTCTACTTAAAGGTGGGAGCTAGCCAGACGAGCATTCGCAAAATACCACCATGCGGTGAAGCTTAGGCTGGCGGAGGGAATCGAACCATGGACCCTATGGCACAGGAGACCATAGCTATGACCGCTCGACTATCATTGCTTTAATATGGTATCAGCGATACATAAATAATACCAATATATGGCTATTTTCTTTAGTAACGACCATAGAGATAAGTAATATACCGGGGTAACGACATAACTTTGTAATGTCATTAAGTATAACGAAAGAGTAGTCTTATTGCTAGAGAAAAATGGCTCCTATTCCGTGCATGAATCTCAACAACTCTAGGTTAGTCCGAACAACATCCTCGACCACATCATCACTTAGCATCAGGTGAGATAGTGATCAAAGGCTAACCTATCATGCATAGAAAAAAGCATCACATACTTTTATTCTTATAGAGAGGGCGTTTGTTCGCGAGGAGAAATGAAACCGCCGACTTCCGCGATGCTTATTCCACTCGGCCACCAGAACCTTACTCTTTCGAACCCAAACTTATGCTACAATTGTATTAGTTTAACTGTCATAGGGGACGGTACGCAGTCATCAACTACCTACACTTTATCTGATGGAAATCATTGCTTTTTCAAATGATGTCGCGCCCCTTCTATATTTCTGAATATGTTATAAGCACTAACGCGTGCTGAGCGAAAACATTTAGTTCACATTTACATATTTTGTGCTTCAATAATTTGTAAATGGGATTTTTTTTTATCAGTAAATCAATATTTTTGTTTTGAATAAACCGTACTCATATAAAAATAAAATTAACTAAAAAATGGAACCAACTTCAACACACAAAAGTGTGAAATAACTTGTTGAAGACGGTACCAGAATAGTTCAAAAATACCATGGTACCGACTTCGACAAGTTATTTCACACTTTGGCCGGCTTCATGTTTTACTTAAGAAATAAATTTCACTCTTTTCAGCGACTCTTGCTACTTACGGGAACGATTGTCATTCACTGTCAACGACTATATCATAGACATAGGAAAATATTTTTCACTTATTGGAGTGTAACTCAAAAACGGCTACACCGATTTTGATGAAATTTAAATAGGACCAAACGACAAGCATCAGTTTTCATAAAATAAAAGAATATCAAAATCGGTTCACCCAGTCAAAAGATCTGCGGTAACAAACATACAAAAAAACAGACGAATTGAGAACTTCCTCCTTTTTTAAGTCAGTTAAAAAAATCTATCCTAGTAACTAAATCAGGTTCAGCATTTCTGCAAGTGCAAGACATTAAGTCTGGTCTGTCAATATTTATGTCATGTCAGGATTGTCAGGAATGACGTTATTACATTTCTAGGAAATAGACTACCCCGAACTGCTGACAAATCAAAAGCGATCCTTTAGACAAACATTTATCAAACGTGACCCGAAGAAACCCGACACCACTAGCTACCGTCTCCTTACGAAATTGCTCATGCCGCCATATTTCCATCATAGCATATTCATTTAAATTGAACCTTATTTACACATCAATAAGGTCGCAACTACAAAGCCCGTATAATTATATATATGTTTATCAAGTGTAATCTTCTAAACAATATTGATCTTTATCTCTATAGGACAAAGTTCAAAATAAACGGTTATTAATGTAACAACAATCCTGTCGTTTTAAGCCCTAATTCAATGTGATAAGGTTTAAATTAATTGCATGTTTTTTTAAGGAATGTGACGAATTTGTAATGTGAGCAAAGCATGCCTGTGTCAATGGTTTATTAAAAAAAAACACGTGTTTTTCGTCCATGGTTTATGAATAGATTCTTTTCAATTTAGAGATCCCTAATCAAAGCACGTATTAAAATATTATTTCCAGCTTAAGTGGGCCCATACATCCATATGATAATTATATAACTCGCTGACCCGGCAAACGCTGTTTTGCTATAGGCAAATAAATTAAAAGAAGTTTGATATACTTGTTAGAAATATATTTTACGTCCTATTCTCAGACCTACTAAACACACAAAATTTCATAAAAATCGGTCAAGCCGTTTTGGAGGAGTTTTGTTACAAACACTGTGACACGAGAATTTTATATACCTATTAGAGAAGAGCACGCTGCCAACTCATAGTGTAATTTTTTTTTTTTATGGCTGATAGGTTAGCCTTTGACCACAATCTCACCTGATGGTAAGTGATGATGTGGTCGAAGGTGATAGCAGGCTTAACCTAGAATTACTGGCTCTCAAGGACAGCTGCCGGAACAGACCGTTAGGTGCTTGGCGACAGATTTTCAACTAGAGGGTGGTCACTAGCCAGGCGGGCATTCGCAAAAATGCCCTTCCACCATGCGGTGAAGCTCAAGCCCGCGGCGGGATTCGAACCATGGACCTGCTGCGTGGCAGTCCATAGCCAAAGCCACTGAGCTATCACTGCTTCAAAATGCTTTTATTGTAGTAGCTGTGGAGTTGTACATGTACATATACCTAGTTCGTAGTATTTTGTTCATAAAGGTATACAGCAGGTTAAATATATAGGTATCAGCTTCAAAAGAAGACTATAAACAACGACTTTTTCATGCGATGTTGGTTTCGAATTATTCAGTTAATATGTACGTACTTACAGAAAACGAAACAATACGAGAGATATTTTATAAAACGATTATTCCCTAGAAGACAAACAATGTACTAATTATGACTTCTTGGAACTTAAACAACTATAAACGGTTCAAATCGCGTACATCATTATTGTTGTCCCGATGTTTCAAACACTTTGCAGTGATCGTGCTCACGGGGTTCTTAGAAATTATTCTGCGCTCCTAGTACTTACTCAGAAAATTAATGAACTCATACAAGCCTGAGTAAAACGTTTCATTTATTTTGCTATACTGTACTCAAGAAGATATTTTCAACAGGTATACATACCACAGATCGGAAAAGTTAATGAAATGATTATGAATTCCATATTTAAATATATAGGGTCAGATCGGAAAAGTAGGTTAATTAAATATTTATGGATTCCATTTTTAAATATGTAGAATTGGAACGGAATAAAAATTTTTTAGATACCTGATACTATGTCATATCTCTTTATGGGATCGGAAGTACTGTATTCTAAATTAGGTACCTATTAATAACAGCCCTAGAGTTCAACTTATATTTATCTAGATCGGCGTACGATTCTCTATTACAAACTACGTTTTAATTAAGTATTCTCTGCGTGTAAGGTAGGCAGGTCGGTAGGTGTAACTCGTGAAAAATTTTATGAGCCTTGGCGGAGGCACATTACTTGCGCAGTAGCAAAACTCTATATAAATTTTATACAGCGCAGTTCACGTGTTATGTCAGCAGCAGCTCAAAATGAAGGAAAAAATTTAACCACGAGTATTCTGGTCCATCAGGTCAGATAGTGGTAAAAGTCTACCCTACCACAGTTCTGGAGTGAAGCCGCACGCATCCAGTATGTTCTCTTAGCATGTTGTACGTAACTAGTCTTAAGTAACAGTTGTTGCACTAGTCTTAATAGCCATTAGCCAAAGTATAAGAAAAAACATAATACTTCACTTTAAGGAAATAAGAATTTGTTTTGTTTATAACAAAGCTATCTTCCTTATTTCAGTTGTTATGTTATGACACGTTTAGTACTTTAAGCTGCGTTATTATTAGCTTATTATTTGAATATTACTATGTTTTCGCATAGGCACATGTAATGAGTAAAGGGAAAGACCTGCTTGTTTAATCTAACAAAAATGATAAATTACTAATACTAATGTTACTTCTCCGTCCATAAGTAAAAGAAATCAAATGTAAAAAAATATTAAATGTGATTTGAATGAGACTGTTTATTGTGATAATTGTTCATAAGCCAGTTTGAAATAAATATTAAGCTTGAATTATTGTCTTTTTTCATTCATATTATAGAAAATTGTCGTAGAATACCGGGTCGAGAAACACACCGGGTTGCAAACTCTATTTGTACGTCAATAATGGCATAACCTTCCTTTTACAATCATTCGTACAATCGTTGATTCGACTTCTTCATCTAAATTCTAAGCTGTCTGATATGTTTTCTTTCCAGCTATTATCATAGAACACAGAGTAAAGATTGGAGCTAATAGTCAATTGGTAGCAAAAAGTTGCCTACAGCGCATATCCGCAGTCGCAGGGCACAAGCGCCGCCCATACCGAACACCATTGGTGGCCGGCCGCGTTCGTGGACTCGCACGCTTCGATTCCCTGGACAAACACTTTTTTTACCTACACGCACGCTTGGTTTATCCTCCTATGTTATTCATTATCTATGATACTTTTTTTCTGCAACGCAACGTTAACTCTTCACGGTTTAGGTGAATTTCTGTGTCACACTTCCTATACCCTTATCCTACCGAACCCACACGTTACATATGTATTTTCTAACTATACAAAGGGACATTTACATTATATAAAAAAAAACGGATATATATACCAGCCCTGATCACCGACCATTCCAATTAACCCAGACACGATACTTCTGCTGTAAGTTCGTAAGGAGTTAGATATCCTAAATACTCCAGGTGACGCCGCAGCATCAGGTGAAAGTTACAATGTTCTTGAAACATTTTTGAAATAACTTTAACCGCCGGATCGTCCATTGCTGAACACACCTTCCCCTATTAAGGGGGTATTTGCCATAATCCCCACGCTTGTCAGGCGTCTTGGGGATCGCAGTGTAAGTTGGCAGTTCTCTGGAAGGCACTGCTGCCCATCTTCCTGTATTTTTCCCTTAGTCGCCTCTTACGACACCCACGGGATGATGTGGGGAGGTGCAATTCTAACCCGGCAGCCCACGGGGCGAAATAACACAATATAGAATCTATCAGACCTGAAGAAGTTGCTAGCTTACCATCATCAGCTAGAAAATAGCATACGATGTAAAAACGGCTCCTGAAGAAGTTGCTAGCATACCATCACCAGCTAGAAAATTAAATATTTATTATTTTTTTAAGTGCAATAATGTTTTAGAATATTGTCTGTTTAAGGTCGGTTTTTTTGTTAAATTAGTCCCGAATCCGGGGCAAGCATATGGTCATGAAGTGGGCGTAGTGCCATATTCCAGCCTGCTATTTATTGTACGTAACAAAGACTAACAACAGTTAACTTTATCTACTAAACCAAAATATTTTTTCTTTAACCAAAAACAATACAACAAAGGTATAATGTATAATAAAACTTTAAGGTCGGTGGTGTCCAGAGAAACAATGGGTGCTATTTTCACATATTTTTTGTCCTGACTCCTTTTGGTCCGTTAGACGTAGTTAAGCAGGTAGACCTTGAATGGTACCTTGTTAGGAATTTATAGATATAGTATAACAATATTACAAATAAGAGGGAGAAATATTAGTTGGTAGCTGGCTCCAGCATCCCACACATATATGAGTAGTGGCAGATTGTTTCTTTAGCGTACTATCCACTAAGAGATCATCAAAATGAAAAAAAAATAGCAGTATGAGATTTTAGATTTTTTGGCAATTGCATATTTGCATCACGGGTAGAAAAAAAAAATTACCAAAAAATGGTACCGCCTTCGACAAGTTATTTCACACTTTTGGGTGTTCAAGTCGGTTCCATATTTGATAAAAAAAATGTTTTCATTCTTTATTGAGAACCTCCTCCTTTTTTAGAAGTCGATTAAAAAGGAATATTTTAAATGAGAGCGTAAGCGACCTCTGGCCCACTTATTACTAGATTAGCGGTCGCTGTCAATCACTAAAAAAAATATTTTGCAACTGGGACCTGTGGTCCAGTCGCCTGCTCCTGTTTACATGAAAAGAAAAAAATCTTATTTATTGTTTTGTGACTAGTTACCAAACAAGCATACGTAAGATATTTTAAATAAATACCAACTTTTTTAAGATAATAGGCGCGGGTCTCAATTCAAAATTAAACGGATAGTAATTTCGAACAAAATCTTATTTCATAATGATGCGTGAAACAAAAAATCCTGTATAGGTATAACCTATCTCTACATTATACTAGATATTTTACCGGGAAAATACATAAGACCTGCATAGTGAGTTTAATTTGCACGAAAGATCAGTCAAGTTTCACTCAAATTCAGAATACATTCGAAACAATTCAGAGTCCTAGTGAAAACTCATTTCCGTGCGATCTAGATTTCTTCCTTATACGCTATCTTATACCAGTATTATTATATGTTTTATGCTTATACGTAACATATTACTTTTCGTTAAAATTCGTTTCTAGTTAAATTACTGACCTACGAACTTAGAACTCAAAATAGTAATACATACAAATATCTTCATATTTTTCGTTATACTACCTTTCCGGGCGCGGCTCCGCCCGCGCGTATGTCGGTTATCTCGCAAAAAAATTAACCTCTTTTTGCGCAATTGGATAAAAACTATCCTATGTTTTTTCCCGGGTCTCAAACTATTTCCATACCAAATTTCATTCAAATCGGTCCAGTAGTTTTGGCGTGAAAGCGTAACAGACAGACAGACAGAGAGTTACTTTCGCATTTATAATATTAGTACTGATTATAAAATAGGCAATGATTTCTTGAAAAATCTTACTTGAAGATTAAAACAGGAATATCATACAAAACCCCATCGAGATATCCCCAGGACCATCCTCGATCACGATCCGTCCATCTCATAGATATATTCATCATTCGGGAATGCAAAGGGCTCCTTCTACAGGACACAAGGACTACAAGTAACAGTGTAACGGTAAAATCCACCTGGCTAGCTAGACTACCCTCTTTAAAACTAGTATAGTTCAAAAAAATCACATGCGAAATTCGCCCGTGGAACTCCCACTAATTCACACTACATTTGTTACCGGCCTATTATATCCAGTAGCTCCAATTACTGTTCTTCACGCTCGGACCTCTGCATGTGTTGCCATTCAACAACTAAAGCTTATGAACTTTATTACTATAGTCACAAGGTCTAAAATCCAAGAGGATAACTATGCTGACCATACCCAGCACACAAACGATAATCCGACCGAATCAAAACAACGTTCATTAGCGCTTGCATGTAGTAAAGAACACGGTATTCAAAATTGACGGTTGTAAAATCGCTAACTGAATGCCCCGAGGCAGCCAGTCTCGTTTGCGTTGTGGTTTATTGTTTTGTTTTCTAGATTACTTTACAATTCAACTTTTTAATTTATATGTCTTTTTTATTGGCTAAATTAAATCTCGTATCGCGCGATAATGGTTTTAATATGGCATGGATTTTTGAACAAGCCCTGTTGATGCCACAGATAAGAAATTCATAAGCCCATAGATAATCACGAAATCTCCTTACAAGTCCAGCGAACGAACAGTCAAAACATTTTTAAACGTGATGGTTACAGTAACTTACGTGGTTTTTTTATAAAGTGTTCTTTGGTAGTGTGTATAAGGTTTAATTCAGGTTGTGTTTGTGTTTTTTCTCAGGTTGCCACCTCTGGAACCGGTTGCGAAGGAGATGCGTGCTCGTTGTGGTAACGATTATTATTATTATTATAGTCATATCCCAGTTTATAATGCGTCGGAATTCGGAGGGTTGAGTGCACCTACGTAATTGGTCGAGGAAACTTTTTTACCTTGTCATGAAAATGGTAATGTTTATCTTTTTTTCCCTACTTATTTATTTGGACGGATAATATGGATTTGGTTACCTAAACCCGTATAATAACCCAGATATACGTGGCAGTTAGGTAGAATACTAAGTAGATAGATAGATAGATAGAAGATAGAAAACTCTTTATTGTTACACAACTTTGAAATATAAAAGTTTACAAACTAAATAATAATAACATAGTGTTACAATGGGCGGCCTTATCACTAAAAGTGATCTCTACCAGGCAACCTTAGGATGGAGTTAAACGAGCAAAACAATTGGGGCGGGCGTAGTCCAAAAATTTATAATGAAAAAAGTACATACTCAAATGTCAGTCAAGTGTCACATGTAAGTAGTTAGTAGTTACGTACCTAACTAGGTAGCTACCTAAACATTTAGATACATAACTACCATGTGTACCCGGCTAGGCACACTACTCATCTACTATTAAGACGCTGTCATATGCTGAAATTTTGTCACTATAGGACTAGGTCCCTCTTGATAAAGTTTTGCTATTTAATTAATATATTTTATACACATTCATACGTAAATAATAAGATACCTATTTACGTTAATGTTTTTTTAAGCGTAATTTAGAGTCAACTTTGCAGTTTTATTCTATAGAGAAAACTTGCAGGAAATGGCCTTAAATAATGTGAACAAGATTTACATATAATTATGTTATTGCTATAAATGTTTTAGCTAAAAATATGTTCAAGTAAAGCTATTTAGCGTCTCAAACAATTTGTATAAAACTAGATAACTAAGTTTTCTTTTAGTTGTTTAGGTAATTTTGTTAGTATAACATAGGCATTAATGCAAAAAATGCATTAGCTTTAAGACAAGTCATAAGACCCTACCTTAAGGTAGAGATACACCCAAATTAAGCTCCGACACTGAATCCAAAAGCATAAGTGCATTGCAGTTTCGGTGCACCAATCCATTTATTTTTACAAGGATGAAAGTGCTGATACCGCCCCACTAGCAGAATTACTAGCTTTATCCCATAAAAAACACATTTCATTACCAAAAATACAATAAATAATATCTCTATTTAAGGCTAAATGTTACTAGAATATACACACTGCCTGTTCTTCGACATGTCGTGTCTATCTCTTTCGCTACGTATCGTCAGCTGTCAATTACGTGAACGCTTTGCGGGTTAAAAATCTCTAGATCTAGGAGTTTTCCAGGTATTCAATTTTTTTTCATTCTATGACCGGTACGTATATAGGCACTTTTGCGTTTTCGTTTGGCTCCTTATTTCATTCTTATGTTATTTTATTTAGCCAGTGCCAAAATATACAAGTTTTTTTAAAGTCCAAATCAAATATGTGTATCGTGGTGGAAAGTTACTATGGATTTGAAGAAATAACAAAAAGTTTACCAGGTGTTTGGTATCCTTAGCAGAAGTCCGTCTAGATGTCTATGACCGCAGTGTCAGATATCCTGCCTTCATGTGTGAGAACACTACTGTGTTTAGGCGTGTAGTATTGTAGCAAGTGAAATTACTAGACAAACGAGACATAATAAATAGAGTCGGAGAGATGAGCGCAGTACAGTGTGAAGCAGAATGAGAAGGGTGACACTGCAACTATAGTGGATGCCGGTTACCATCATGCCGGCGACTTCTTCGTCTCATCATTTTGTCACATCAAACAAAGGTCGCGTGTAATAACTATGTAGGAGTAACTCACCATATTTTTTCAAATGTTCAAGAAAACTGCCTTAAAAAATAAGATTAGGGATAACTCAAATACTACTCGTCATATCGTACTGAAATTTAAATGGGTCCACACGACGAACACCATAAAAAAAAACATCTAAATCGGTACAACCTGTGAAGAGTATAGGTATATGAAGTAACACACACAAAAAATAACAGTGGAATTGACAACCTTTTAAACTATTTTCGATAATATGTACCTTAGCGTAGAGCTATTGCTCTACTTATACAATCAACACTAACTGTCATTTCACATTCCCGCCTAAACCTAAATTATTTTTTTAACTTAATACTTATAGGTAACATGTATGTGTGCATATCTTCCCTAATTCAGATAAATTTATAATGTTATACTTATTGTCATGCAATTGAACTCTTTATAATAATACTTATTACATATACCTGTCACTCTCACCACGGATCCTCCTTGCTGGGCTTGCATTTATTAACTATATAACATGCCGCCATATTGGATTAGCTAAGACTAGGGTGAACGCACCGTTTTTGGCATTCTGCTTATTAACGTTAAGTAGCTCTATTAACATTGATTAAACAATGACATTGCCGGTGGAAGTCGTACATGCAATTAGAATCTGTCATCGGGCTGTTCGTTAGGAATTATAATGACCAAAAGTTCGGTTGTTTAGACGACGCCCTTGTCAAAAAAGTTTAAAAAAAGTTGGCGCGGGACTTTCGTTTAAATAAATTTTTAATATGTATTTTATTACTTTTATTTTCGACTCTAAAACCAAGACATTAGGATTCAAATATTGATAATGCGACTGTATATATTTTTGTGCATTTTTTGTAATGCGTTTTTGGATGCGGCGTGGAGTCGTCCGTCTCTTCTAGGAATCGCTCATTACGATGTCTGACAAACAACATTTATAATGTTACAGATGGATTCTCATATTTAATTTGTATTTCATACTATTTAGGTAGTTTAACAACTTTTTGAGACTTACATAAATTTATGATCGAGAATCAAGGCCAATTCCAGTCTGGATTCCACAATGTATATCACCCAAGCTTTATGTGACATAACCTCGGTCGAGCCCAACAAAGAACATTTGAATACGTGGCTCGTATGGTAATCATAAACTGAGATTAAATGCCTACCATGAAAACTCACCTCGAACGATGACAAGTCAAAAACAATTTGAATTCCAATGACAAACTATCCGTACTCAATTTGAATTCTTTAGAATAACGATGAGAGTTTCAGATTTGTAATATACAGGGATATGGTTATAGCTCATCGTAAACGTGGTTTGACTGCGAGCCGTAAAAGGGCACTTTATTTCAACGCGAATAACATTTCTTGTGGTTACTTTCTAGTAAAATAGCAATACCTTGTAACTTCCTACCTCTTTAACAGTCATTTTTGCCAACTATTAACGTACAGTAATTTCATAGAAACAATAATTTACTTAAATTACACTGCTGTTTAAAGTAATACTCCGTTTGGGATATTCTACGTGTATTTTGAAAGCTTTTAAAAGCTTCGCTTAAGGTTTTTAGATGCTGTAAAGGATAACGTTAGTTGCACACCGTGTTCGAAAACGCATTCGGTATTCTGCGTGTGCGCAACGCGCAACACGAGCGCATTAACATTCTCGACTCTCGCGTTGGTTCTCATAGCGAACCGCACGCGTTTAAAAGCTGTATCTGTAAATGTTAAGCTTTTATTCAATGTATTCTCAATTTACTTTTTAACACTCATGTACTCTGAAAAATTGTTATATTATGCCTTTTTTAATAATAGATATCATATAATATATATACAGTTTATTTAGATTTTGTATATTTGAAGTCTATATTTTACAAAAAGGGCATAATGTACTAAGTTTTTATATTAAATCAAATTAAAAGCTCTCCAATTTTAACAGCTTGTTGTATGTTTGACATACGGTAATGTTTCATTCCATACATTTTATGATAGCGGATACGTGAACGAACTAGGAGATTGTATGAGAAGTAGGTATATAATGTAACTTCAAGGGTGCCTACTGAATTAATCAGCATACGAGCCTTATCACAGAAGCTTTTTTGTGCGTAGGGGATGTGATTATGATTACTAGGTATATAGTGATTATTCAATTGAAATACCGTTAATGCGGCGATATCAGCATTCAGTTATTACATATAAGCAATATTAGTTCGCTAGTACTATTATTCTTAGTTATTCTGTGATATTAAACAATAATTAACTTATATATTATCCAAGTAGGTATACTAAATTACGCGCAAGCTTTGTACAACTTGTGTGTCGCAGCGCTAAATAAATCAAAATATGTCGCAAGATGATGGCAGTTGCGATGATATTGCCTCTTTTGTAAGGCCCTCTTGAAAGATCACCAATCAATATGTGTTTTGAGCTAAATAGATATGGTACCAATATTATCCTACTTTTTCTGATCAATTCTATATTTAACATCCCATTTGACAAGCGAAGGAAATCTGATTACTTGAATAAAATGTGTTTAGATTTTTTTAAATGCAGTTTGAAGAAAAGTGAATATACCTACAATCACGTGTTTTAAATCACTGAAATATGGATAAAATTGTGCTTTCTTTAAACGAAATAGGAATAAATGTGAAACTAAGTATCTACTCGCACAGTTTGGGTTAGAGAATTTAACAGTATTTTTTAAGTAAAACTATTTTGTTATGTACTTACACATCAATACTTTAAGGTAATATTATATTTGATTTAAATGTATTTTATACAAAATTCTCAGGTTTATATTTCATAAGCATGTAAAGTATTGTGGTAAAATTTAGTCTTTGCTTAGCTACGTTTCTCATTAGATAGTGTTTAAAAACTTATGGTGAAATCTATCTGAAATATTTTTTTTTTGCTAATGGTTATGCAATTTAATTTGATATCAGAATTTGTTTTATAATTATCATACAAATTCCTACGTAGAATAGTGTCTACCATCTGCTATCTATTTATTTATTTTTTCTTCGTTACAAATTACTTTACAATTACTTCAAATATACATTCGGTTATTTTTCATTTGAACGTGACAGTCAAATTCTCTGACAAAAGTACCTGTATATTTAACGCGAATCGCAAAAAAATACAATAAAAGGCTGTTTCTCTGTGGCCGCTCGTGACCTCAGATGTCGCGTTTTACTGCTCGCATATAAAAAAGGAAAGAACGATCTTAACAATATATTTTTTCAAAAGAATATAAATAAGGATATAAATTTTATTCATGTGGCCGTATTGAGAAATCGTTCCGTCTTTATTAGGTTGGCTGATCGGGGCTTTTCGAAATATCTGAGGGCAACCATTCGCCCCTAAAATATACATTAAATGAAATTTGGTTTGAAATGTTTTAAGTAGACTCAGTATAACATCGACACGAAACGACGTCGAGAGAGGCGTAAGCGCCAAGTGCGGTAAATTTGCACTCCATTCAAACGTATGCTGTAACCTTTACGATAGGGTCCTAGTGGTACCTAACCTACCTATTATGTAAAAAAATGGCTCTAGTTCGGCGCTAATTGGGAATAAATTGATCCTATAAAGTCATATTTATTTTAGTTAAAAATGTAATTTTTATTTCACAAATTTAATAACATAAGCTAGACTAACACGGTCCAAGGAGGGTTGGTTGGTACCTATGTATATAACGTATGAAGGCTACGTTGTCGTCATATAATCGTCGGTTTTGTCGCCAATACCTGCATATGTGTAATAATACTGTAAGTATATCTAATATAATGCCAATAGGGTAGTTTTTTTATATAAATACATAAATTAAGGAATATCGTGTAATGAATTATACTTACGTGATACAACGAAATAATAAACATTTACCTTGATACAATTATGTACTGACGAAACTGTTATTAAATTGCCTATCTTATATTATTATCTGGATTCATTATAAAGTTATGATGCCAATAATAAAGCTATGATACGTTTTACGGGCAGCCATTGTCCCAAGTTTTTATATTGCAGGTGCGTTTGCTCACATTTGACGGGCTATTTATTTATTAGGGTCCACTAATAATAAAAAATAAATGGCATTACAATTATCAACTTTGTCCCTCACAGTTGTCATTTTATGAGCGTAATGAACATTTCAATAATTCCGCAGTATAGTATCTATGTAATTAAAAGAGCAGTTAGGAAAATAATGCTGTATTAATTTTTTACTGAAAATAACAAGACCATTTAAGCTCGTTTAGACCTTATAAAAACTCATTCGTGTTATTTGTTTATAGTTATAGTGAATTTCAGTTGGTTTGGTACCTAGAAAGATAATGAAACAGTTAGCTAATATGCCTACCCACGATTAATAGACGTTCTTTATACGAGGATTACATTTTCATTACCTACCTACTTCTATTTTTTCGCGATTAATGATAGTAAGGTAGGTAGGTATACAATTCACTTACGCCACGGTAATGTTATATGGATAACATTACCGTGTTTACGCTAAGGCTTGTTCAACAGCAATAGATTATTACAGTTTTAAGTTTTAGTAACATATTAATGTTTAGTTCTGGTCAGATATGCGAAATAAATATTTTAATTATGGCTCAATGATATGATTCAGAAGATAAGGCCGCGACTTGTATATAATAGGTACCTACTCAAGTGGTAAAATCTCAGGGGAGGAGGTTGGTTTGAATAGAATAACAATATACCTTCCTAGTTTGTAATTTGTAAGTGGCCATATAGCTAAACTAGCTGTAAAATTAGGAGCCCTAGAAAGGTCTCTTCTGCACTCTTACCTGCCCACTTTATAAAATATATTAACAGAGTAGCCACATATTTAGCTTAAAAATACAAGATTTAGGTATGTTGCTTAATTACGTATTTATTTTAAATGCCGGGTTGTTAATCAATCAATTTAAATCATAAAATTTTGGCATTGAACAGTTTATCTATGATTTATGTTACTTTTCGTTTTATCCAACACCCAGTGTCAGTATTTAGTGCCTTCACCCTAGCCATAGGTAAACTATTTCTCTATGCCCTAGCGAATGGCAATACTTATAATAATGTAGGTAAAGAATGAGTTTTGGTTAGTTGATTCGCTAAATAGGTATATAGTATATAATATAGGTACAAAGATGATTGAACAATCATCTTTGTACCTATATTATAGTCGCAATAGACGAGTATTTAATAATATTATGGGAACTGTAAGTGGGTATTTAGATTGGTAAGTAGGTTCCTAGGTACCTACATTATTTGATTTGTGAACCTTTTTTGTACTTATTGTAGTAAATTTTGATAGTTATAATTATTGTTTATCAACATAACTATGTAGGTACCTACTTAATATAAGTTTTGTAAGTAGGTACTTACTACAGAACAGGACGGTGTTTAGGTATTATTTTCCCACAATTAGTTACAACGTAGGTATTTCGAAAGAAAATGGCTTAATTAAAAAGTTGTACTATGTTTAATACTCGTCTTACACGAGAATCACTGTAACTTGATATTTTGAAACATAAGCCGTCGGGCCACTGCGCGACCGTTCGCCGTGGAAATGCAAAGTTCACATCGCGCTCTGGCTCGGTTCACCACGCACCGGCCTCGATAACGGATTAATTACATTATAAATTACACAACACATTTATAGACCTCTGATAACAGGCAACCGCGGCGTCTAACGCACATAAAAACAACGACAAACGGATGTAAATACAGAAATTTGAACTCTGTAAACATCGCGGCCTCGAAGGCGCGCCGCCCCGCCGCGGATTCTGTCACCGCAAATACAAAAATACACTAACAGATCTGTCGGTGGCGAAAATGCAGGCCACCGACCCCTTCAGACACTGATGGGCCATAATTAATCGGTCGGCACATACCTAAACAGAACTCGCATGGCGCACTCCACGCGCCAACTTCCAAAACACGTTCTAAATCGCACACCGTTTGACACAACACGCACGTTACATTCTTGTTATCACACACTGTCGTCGCTTGTTGCACTCGCGATGCACGTAATGTGGTACACTGGTCATTATTTTGTTTATCGCCGGTGGTTTGGTTCGAGCGAGCGAAAAGCGTCGAACGGTCCACAGCCGGCCGAATCCCGCGAGTACACTGCACACAACCGCGGCAAAGGCGTGCGCGCGAACGAGCCGGCACGCACACTCTCGGGCTATCTCACTCCCACAAACATCTTCGGTGTGCACCGACGAGCGATTAAAAAAAACCAACGATCGGTATGCAGACGTTTGGTTTGAGCAGGTCCTACGGTGACGCTGTTTTCGTCTGCGGTCCAGGGTTCCCGGAATTATTCCCGGTTCTCCACACATTCATTTTATAACGATGATTTGTATGTTTCTTTTTGTTATCGGTCGTGTGGATGGGCTTCGTAGGTGTAGTTTATTTGGGCTCAGGTAGGTAGGTTAGTAAATTATGTAAAACACACAAATCTAATGCATATTTTCGAACGCTTATTATATTAGTTTACTTACTAGTTAGTTTTATCTCAGTACTATTATAATCAATTATATTATATATGGAAAATGTAGGTATCATATTTTCATTTACATGAATGTTCAAGTAGATGATGGACAGTTGGATTGAAAAAATATCCAAATAACGTAAAGTTACAGTAGGTAGGTATATGAATATAAGTTTTAGTTCTAACAAACAGGAGGATGATACTTATTTGATGATTTTACTTATTGTTGAATTTTTTACGGTATTGTGAATAGTGCCTTCTATTATGTTGACTTCACTTGAGAATACTCTTGGCATTTAGGTAGGTATATAAGGGTAGAAAACCTTTGTGTGGGCGCTAAGATGGTAAAAAGTCCTGTTATCACTTAGATGCGAGTAGTAGAATTTTGCATCTTCGGTGCACTATTTCCTTTAAACACCTTGTATGACATCCGTTAGGAGGATATCAAACATTTAAAAATAAGAAGAAATAACATTGGATCCATGAGCGGGAAAACCTCTTTAGCTTAGCTGACACTAAGAGAAAATATATTTTTTCGATAAGGGTCCTTCTATTATTAAACTAAGAACTGTATTTTCATTTCTGTTGTGACTTGTGACTGAATTTTCGTATAGGTACATAGGTAGGTAGGTAGTTAATATTTAAACTTGGTGGTGTTGTAGGTACTATCTAAGAAGGATATTCATACTTACCTAACACAATAACACGAAAATAAAACGCGTAACGAAAAGCTAATGTAACTAGAGGAAGTGTAGGTACCTACTATGTGTTTAGGTTATATACGTCGTGTACCTACTTGTACCCGATAAAGAGAAGACCATTATTTTATTAATTTCGTGGGCTAATTTCACATAAATATGTATTAATTAATTATAATTATATTGAGCAAACAAAGAGGGAAATATCAAATCCTGGCAACATTTAAAACAAAAGAACGGCAGTCAGCGAACCTTGAGTGGGCAGGCGATACGATTCGAGCCTGCGCCCGAGCAAGCCCGACTCAGCGCGCCATATTGCCGGCAGCGAAAACGTGACAACGCTCTACAAATTATATTTCCCTCTCACTTGCACGCTTGTTAACGTTATTGCGTGCTGTAACTATACTCGTCAGCGACTGTACCACACACCCACACGCATGCATTGTTATCTTACACAAAATTTATAACAAGCAAGTCCGATTCGGTCTCAAGTTGGTGTCGGTCGGACACTCCTAAAATTTAGTTATTTGCGGAAGATATTATTATTTTACCCTTCGACCTTACCCCAAGCGTCTTTTAGAACAAAATACATAGGGTATCAAGCAATGATAGTATTTATTATATGATACTTACCTACCTAGTATATTTTTGTTATAGGTACCTACTTACCTACCTACTTACCCATACCGACCTACTAAGATATAACTAGGTATTTATAGTAAGTCCTTAGCCTTACATACCGACAGACATGTTCGCTCACGAAGGCGCACCCCTCTACAGTACCTAATTACCTATATCCGCACTATACCTGCTAGGTAGGTATATTCATTCGTACCGGTAGGCCTCGCTTGTACACGTTTTAGTGTGGGCGTTAATAATAATGGTACATGCATTTTTATTTTATGCCTTTGACCGATGGTAAGTGATGATGTGTTCGAAGATGTTGTTCCGGCTAACCTAGACTTAAGGACAGCAGCCGGAACACACCGTAAGGTACTTGGCGACCGATTTTCTACTTGAGGGTGGTAGCTAGCCAGGCGGGCATTCGCAAAATGCCGTACCACCGTGATTAGGGCATGCTATCCGGATATCCGAATATCCGAATTATCCGGATATTCGTTGTATATAATTATTCGGATATCTTTGGTGTTATTATTCGGATAAAACGGATAATTCTAGTCTTATGAAGTTTGATTAATTATATTTGTATTTCGTGTGATGTGATCCCTTAGTGAAGGCAACCTTTCTTTTGGAATATCGTAGATTTTTATTTGTTTGTGCTCTAATCAAACATCATTATTAAAATATAGTGTCTGAAAAGACTGAAAAATAAACAACATTCTATTCTGTTCCTCTGCTAAGCATGATTTATTAAAACCTGTATAATATTTTAAATCTTGAAATTTGTTGTGTTTTGTTAAAAGTATTTTTCATCCCACCATCTCGGAAAGAGTATTTTTAATCTTCAATATCTGAGTGGAAAAGCCGTTTTTATTCTCTAGAGGATAAAGTAAATTGAATTTAGAACATCGTGTGCACTAAGTTTGTGAATGAAAAAAAACATTAAACCTATTTACTGCTACCTCTATGGTGCCGAATATATTATCATACAACTTTATTTTTATTTGTTAAAAACTCAGACTCGGAACCTTCTTGGTGTTCTTTTTTCAATTTGCTTTGTACGCGGTTCTTCATTTCCTCGCTGAGGTGGAATGAAAAGTTACGTGTTGCACTCGAGTGCAAAGATTTTTCACCTCGTGCTCTTTTGATTCCCTCGCTAACGCTCAGGATTCTAATTTTGAATCACTCGCTGCGCTCGTGATTCAATTTTACAATCCTTCGCTTGCTCGGTCATCAAAATTGAACACGCGGTTAAAAAGCAACTTTGCACTCTTGTATAACAAATAACTATTGTTTTCTTTTAAAATTCACCTAATTCTTTTAAAGCTAACAAAGGAGCTAATTTATATCTGATTTGCTTGTGATTTTTAAGCGATAAAACTGAAATGACTTAATAAGCTACATTTTTTTTATTGTTACGGTACAAGCTCGAGCCCCAACTGATGTTAAGCTTACTAACCTCTACCTATAACAGATGCATTTCTTCACAAGTCACGAATTGCACAGCGCCCGTCACCTTGAGACTTAGTTATAAGTCTCATGTGCCTGTAATTATTAGATAAGTATATTTTGGAGCTTTTAATAGTGACTTTAGAAGATTTGTTTCATATTTCGGATACGATTCGTACTTGTTAAATTACATTAAATTAAAAAAAAAAATTTCACTCGTCACTGTTTTTTTTTCAAAATTACTTATAGTAGATTTTAGATATGTTGTGTTCTCTTTCCTGTTTTTTAGAATGTATCCGTCGTTTTTGTTTTGTTAAGTGCAGCAACGATGGCGGACCGACCGACGTTGGTTTCAAGTCAATAAGTAGAATATAATAAGATATACATATTTAGTAATTTTCAAGCGCTCGTAGCGAAGTTTGCTTGGCCGTTCTGAACCGATTAGCAAAGCTAAGTAACGTCCGCCTCGGTCATGACTTGGATGGGTGACCGCTGGTGACATACTACTGAGCGCTTCCGTGCTTCGGAGGGCACGTTAAGCCGTTTGTCCCGGTTGTTGTCTTAGGATGGCAGTCGTTTTGGCATGGTGGTAGGGCACTTTGCGAATGCCCGCCCGGCTAGCTACCACCCTCAAGTAGAAAATCTGTCACCAAGCACCTAACGGTGTGTTCCGGTAACTGTCCATGAGAGCCAGTAATTATAGGTTAGCCTGAACAACATCTTCGACCACATCATCACTTACCAACAGGTGAGATAGTGTTCAAAGATTATCAGGCATAAAAAAAAAATCTTAAGAGTGCATTTTTCAACAACTCCATATCGTATCGCAGAGGAAAGAGCTTGGCGGGAAGTTCCCTCCATCAGTACTAATCAGTACTAATATTATAAATGCGAAAGTAACTCTGTCTGTCTGTCTGTCTGTCTGTTACGCTTTCACGCCAAAACTACTGGACCGATTTGAATGAAATTTGGTATGGAGATAGTTTGAGACCCGGGAAAAAACATAGGATAGTTTTTATCCGACTGCGCAAAAAGAGGTTAATGTTTTCGCGCGAGATAACCGACATACGCGCGGGCGGAGCCGCGCCCGGAATGCTAGTATTATAAATGCGAAAGTAACTCTGTCTGTCTGTTACGCTTTCACGCCAAAACTACTGGACCGATTTGAATGAAATTTGGTATGGAAGTAGTTTGAGACCCGGGAAAAAACATAGGATAGTTTTTATACAACTGCGCAAAAAGAGGTTAGTGTTTTTGCGCGATAACCGACATACCTTCGCGCGGGTGTAGCATCGTTTGGAAAGCTGGTATCTTTATATATTATGAAGGGGTGCCTTCGCGAGTGGAAATGTCAGCTTGTACCTACCTACTTATGTGTCTGGTCATTAACTTGATTGCTAATCCCATCTGAACTTAAACTTATTAGGTGGTTTTATAATTAAGCGACTCAAAAGTGACTGGCTAAACTAATATACCGAGCGAATTTATTTTTTAATTCGATTGTGAAACAGATTGAGATGCAGCACGAGTACATATTACCTATATATTCCGGTGAAATTATAGGCACATGCTGCTAAACAACTTTAAGTCTCAGGGTGATGAACGCAGTGCACTTTGTCGCTTGTGAAGAAATGCATCTAATATAGGAGGATACCGCTTAACACCAGGGGATTTCATAAAAAAAGATGTTACCTAAAAATGGACCCGAGTTAAACACTTAAAATTGTGAAATAACTTGTTGTCGGTACCATAGTTCAAAAGTAAGTACCTATTATCGCAATATTGTGCGCATGGTACCGACTTCGACAAGTTATTTCACAATTTTGAGTGTTGAAGTCTGTTCCATTTTTACGTAAAAAATTTTTTTTTTTCACTCTTTTTAGTGACCCTTGTTACTTACGGGATTGATTGTGATTCACTGTCAACGACTATATCATCAAGATAGAAAATATTTTATCGGAGTATAACTCAAAAACGGTAATGATGAAATGCAAATGGGATCACACGACAAACATCAGCTTGCAAATAAAAAACAATTATCAAAATCGATTCACCCTGCGGTAACAAACATAAAAATACAGACAAATTGAGTACCTCCTCCTTTTTTGAAGTCGGTTAAACATGATAATTTTGACGTTCCGTTCGTACCATATCATCCTGAGTGGTATCCTAAAAATGCTAATATGACCATCATGACTATGTTGGATACTGTTGTAAAACATTGCTGCAAATCGGGCGTTTACTGCAGACACTTCGCTTCAGCACTGCTCTCCGTGCCTCATTTTCTATCGAGACAAAGCCAATACGGCTTGAATTAGTGTGACTTGTAGTATGGAGTTCCATACAAAGAAGACTTACAAGCTGCACCTTATAAGTTATACCTAAGTATTATAGTAAGGAAAATGTATAAAACCTTAAGACATACAGTACTCAGAAGTAAGTTGACAACTCCATACTACAACTCACACGTATCCAAGAAACACGGCTTGGATAAGTGTGAGTTGTAGTATGGAGTTCTATACAAAGAAGACTACTGCTTATAAGCTGCACCTTATAAGTTATACCTAAGTATTATTGTAAGGAAAATGTATAAAACCTTATTTAAGACATACAGTACTCAGAAGTAAGTTGACTACAACTCACACTTATCCAAGCAGTATCGCATGGATAAGTGTGAGTTGTAGTATGGAGTTCCATACAAAGAAGACTACTGCTCATAAGCTACACCTTATAAGTTATACCTAAGTATTATCGTAAGGAAAATGTATAAAACCTTAAGACATACAGTACTCAGAAGTAAGTTGACTACAACTCACACTTATCCAAGCCGTGTTTCTTGGATAAGTCTGAGTTGTAGGATGGAGTTCCATACAAAGAAGACTACTGCTTATAAGCTGCACCTTATAAGTTATACCTAAGTATTATCGTAAGGAAATTGTATAGAACCTTATTAAAGACATACAGTACTCAGTGACTAGAAGTAAGTTGACTACAACTATGACTTATCCAAGCCTTATCGCTTGGATAAGTGTGAGTTGTAGTATGGAGTTCCCTACAAAGAAGACTACTGCTTGAATTTAGGATATGTTATTGGAGTGAAGATAATGAGACTGTGCCAAATATAAAGCTGGTAGCACGGTGAACGCTCCCTTTTCAGAGAGTTTAATGTTTTCACTAATAAATACCAGGCAAACATAAGCTCATAGGATGTTTCTACAGTATAAGGGAAAGGAATCCTTGTACTGTGATATAAGCCAAACGCCAGGATATATAATAAAATCAAAATCTCTTTAACAGCTTATACAAGTAAATTTCGTCATCAAACCTTCATCTATTATTTTGAAGCGCTCGTAGCGAAGTTTACTTAGCCAGCAAAGTTAAGCAACGTCCGCCTCGGTCATGAGTTGGATGGGTGACCGCTTGTGACATTACTATTGTGCGCTTCCGTGCTTCGGAGGGCACGTCAAGCCGTCGGTCCCGGTTGTTGTCTTAGGATGGCAGTGGTTGTAGCATGGTGGTAGGGCATTTTGAGAATGCCCGCCTGGCTAGCTACCACCTTCGAGTAGAAAATCTGTCGCCAAGCACCTAAAGGTGTGTTCCGGCAGCTGTCCTTGAGAGCCAGTAATTCTAGGTTAGCCTGAACAACATCTTCGACCACATCATGACTTACCATCAGGTGAGATAGTGGTCAAAGGGTAACCTATCACGAATAATAAAAAAAAATATATTAAGAAGCGCTCGTAGCGTAGTTGGCTTAGCCGTTCTTAATGACCAGCTAAGTTAAGCAACGTCCACTGTGGTCATGACTAAGATGGGTGACCGCTAGTGGCATCACTACTGAGCGCCGTACTTCGTAGTAGTGGTCGGTCCCGGTTGTTGTCTTAGGATGGCAGTCGTAACATCATGGTGGTAGGGAATTTTGCAAATGCCCGCCTGGCTAGCTACCAATTAGAAAAGAAAGTAAAGTACAAAATCTGTTGCTAAGCATCAGGGACTCACCTTATAAGTTATAAGTATTATGGATAGATTCAGGCGTTACTTTGCGGAAATCCATATATTTTAATAATAACAAATATTTAAAGCAAACTTCAAATACGAGTACATATTTTAATAAAACACTTAAAAAATACAAAAATATATCTCGTGACAATTCCGCCTAATTTTCCTGCTAAGCCGACATGACATTACAAACGCCACGCAGCCAAACCGGAAGAATTTTTCGACGAGTTTCGCTTCTAAACGAAGCATCCTGAGGAGGTGTTGACTCTACGAGCGCACGATCGAGAAATATTTAAAAATATTTGTTGTTATTATCGTAAGGATAATGGATAGAACTTTATTAAAGACATTTGGTACTAAGTGATTAAAAGTAAGTTTATATGATTCTTATACCTATAAGATATCCCAATAAGGAGTAGACAATTGTTGCAATTCGGTAGTGGTAAAGTAAAACAAAGCTAAAGTTGTTATGACGGCCCTGCCTGCAGAATTATTTTTGTTTCCTTTTTTTACATATGATAGGCTAGCCTTGGACCACTATCTCACCTGATGGTAAGTGATGATGCGCTCGAAAATGTTGTTCAGGCTAACCTAGAATTACTGGCTCTCAACAGTGAGCTTGTACTTCCAAAAAATTTTAATTAGACTATCGATCTTATTGCCACCCACTTTCCACCTTCATTTAGATTTGAGGAAAGGAGATCCTTTTGCTTATAAACATTTACCCAGGATTAGAGATAACCTTGGGCATTGCTTTTCATAGATGCCTCGAAATTAGATAGTATATCAAATATTGTAAAGCAGTGATGGTTCAGTGACACTGGCTATGGACTGCCGCGCAGCAGTTCCATGGTTCGAATACCACGCGCGGGCTTGAGCTTTCACCGCATGGTGGAAGGGCATTTTGCGAATGCTCGCCTGGCTAGCGACCACCCTGAAGTAGAAAATCTGTCGCCAAGTACCTAACGGTGTGTTTCGGCAGCAGTCCTTCAGAGACAGTGAAATTACACGCACATTATTGTGTCAAGGTGACGTGCGCAGTGCAATTCGTGACTTGGGACGAAATGCATCTGTTATAAGCAGAGGTTAGCCCAACCTATATCAGGTGGGCCTTGAGCTTGTTACGTCAAAATTACATTTAAAAAACTCACAATGACAATTATATACCAATGGTAATCATTTTCGAAGTTCTTATATAGAGAGAGACCTTTCAATACGTTTTGCCTCGCCTCGGTGCCTTGCGTATCTTCGCAACCTTCTCCGCGATCAGGATGCCATTTTTGAACCACTCGCTTCGCAATTGGTTTAATCCTGGAAACCTTTGCTTCCTCAGAAATCTATAACAAAAATAAAAAAAATATAATCAACTTTGCAGCCGCGCATAACAAATTAAAACAATTTTCAGTTGTTAGAGCGCAACATAAAAATAACTTAACCAATGTTGACAAATGTAAATGGAATCAACAGACATACATATTATCTTTTTTTACACGAGGGAAATGCATTTACGGTTTAAAAAAGTGTAGTGACAATATTTGGAACTAAAATGCACGATATTTTCTAGCTTCACAAACTTTTTCTAGGTTAAGCCTGTTAACACCTTCGACCACATCATCACTTACCATCAGGTGAGATTGTGGTCAAATGCTTACCTATCAGCAATAAAAAAAAACACAGAAGTAGCACAAAAGTAAAGAGTTTATTAATGAAAGCACCGCCATTTGCTGTTACAACTTTAAAACAGAAATTGCGAATTTATTTTCTGGTTTAACTTAGAATGTAAATTAAAGTTAATCCATTGGAAATGTTCATAATAATATCAGTACAGAGAGGAAGATAAGCTTATGAAGGAACTTTTACTATTTATTTGTATAGACAGGACAAAACAAAAATTTCCTTCGTAAATTCTACTTAGTAATTGTGCTGTAATTGCTGACAAAGATTCGATATTAGTTAGCTAAATATAAAACGATATGATGCCGTTGTTAATTATCAAATTATTGATATTCGTATTTAATACTTTCGTATGCACCTATTTGGCTCAACGAATAAGCATTGCAATTCAACGGGGCAATGCTGCTCGCATGCTGGGCAGTCTGGGCACGCTGCCAACTGGTAGTGGGCTGGAGCCTGTGAGTCTGCAATGACTTATGGGTTGTCTAAATGCTTTTATAATAGTAGCTGTAGTATTTTGTGAACATAGAGATAAATACCTTTTTTAGATGAGGAAAATGCGGAAATTTATATGGTATAAATACATAAGTGTAGTGACGATGTTTGGAACTAAAATGCATGATATTTGGAGCTTAGACCTAAGAACAAAATTACATAGTTTACTATTGAAAGCACTGCCATAATTTTGGGGGTATTTGCCATAATCCCCACGCTTGGCAGGCGGCTTGGGGATCGCAGTGCAATATAGCATAGTTCTTAAGAAGGCGCTGCTGCCCACCTTCTTATAGTATTATTTCGATATATTAGATGATATTAATCGACTTTTACGATACCCACACGGGATGAAATGGGGAGATGCAATTCTAACCCCGCACCCCACGGGGGAATTTTATAGTATAACTTACAAAATTTGTAAATAAAAGTTAATCCGTTCGGAAATGTTCATAATAATATAAGTACACTGAGGCAGCATTAGAAAGAGCTTTTTTTTATCATGATGATAAATATACACATTCAGTCAATAATACGAAATAAGTCACGGGAATAAGTCAGATAGTTACAATTATAGTTTCAACCACATACGGTGGTTTATTTTTCAAGGAGAGCTCGGGAATCTCGGGATGTCAGCTTCGACGTCTCGCTTAGCACTGAAACTGTACTTAAATATTATACCTATTAATAAAATTGTGCAGTGAAAGATTCGGTTATAGTAATTAAAATCAAAAACGAATTAAAATTCGTTTATTGATCTGTGACACGGTAATGTTATCTAGATTATTAATTATAAGATAACATTACCGTGTCTGTGATGCAGTAGTTATGTCTCAAATGATTAAATTCGTCTATAAAACTTTTCAGAACTCACATATTTGATACGATGACATGACGATACATTTCGATTTATTTTTCTGAACTCTAACTATACTAATAATATAAAGAGGTAAGATTTGTATTTTTGTATGTAACGAATAAACTTAAAATCTACGAGACCGAGATGAACATAGGCTATAGAATACTTTCATAACAATTTAAATTTTTGTCGTGTGAAACTGGGGTGGGCTGCTAGTAATGTATTAAATTTATTTCTCTTTATTCTCCGCATCCTCATTTCTAATATATTATATCGAATGTGCTACTTTAAAAACGCTTAGCGCCATCTTCCGCCAGCTCCACGATCCGCGTTTGTATGTAATTATTTTACTGCCACCTAGCGGAGATATTTTAGAGCTGAACCACCCAAATGACATTGCAAGGTGAACCGACGTACGCATTCCATGAGATCATCACTTAGTTTGATATAAATGATATAGATGGCGCAGTACTACAATTTGTAAGGAAACCGTGGAGAAAATAAAATCCGATTACTAACATACTTCCAATAATAAAGGAGGTTTTCAATTCGAGTATATGTTATTATTAAGGCACATGTATTCATAGCTCTTTCCATACAAACGTAGTTTCGTCAGATTTTAAATACCAGTTTTCAAATTCAGTGAAGTTTTCCTCGCATGTCCCTCATATTTATGCTTCTAGTTTATCAGTTTCCCGGTTAATTATGTATTTTGAAAATTTTACGTTTCCTGAAATGTGAAAGTAAGAATTCACAAATAAACTATTCTACCGAATATTTTTCTTAATATTTTTACGGACGGCTAGCAAACAAAGTATTTATAATTTTTATATACAACTGTGATACACAGAGTTTCACAGTTGGTATTTATGATATTTGAATATCATACCAAGAACTACGTTTTTATTGGAAGCGCTTTTTCTAGGTACACTTCCCTTAAAGGCACTGACAAGTGCTAAATAACTTTAATTTAACATATATTTGGCAAAATATGTTTAGTTTGGAGCAGTAAGAAAATTATATGTTAATTGTGATCATATTCTCTTGGGCCAAGTTACATCCGAAACACGTTTCCTTAAAATGTTCTCGGTAGAATAAAATTGGAAAGTTGATGCTACATTATGCTTGCATTGTAAAGTAAATTTCTTAATTATTCACGTATGCATGTGTATGAAAATATAACAATAAAATAATGAATAGATTTAGTCGTTACTCTGCGGAAATCCATATTTAATAATAACAGATATTTTAAAAGTATTTTAAGAAAACAACAAATTAATACTTTAATAAAACACTTAAAAAGTATAAATTATTAAGTGTATAATTCCCCCTAATTTTCTGGGTGGAATTAAATATATTATATATCATTCCTTATTATATATAATTTTCCTGTTAAGCTAACGTGGAGTCACAAACTCCACGCAGCCAAATCGAAAGTATATTAGACGCGTTTCGCTTCTAAACGAAGCATCTTCAGGTCTTGACTCTACGAGCGCACGACCGATATAAAGCCCCCTTCCTACATTTGCAAAGTTTGGAGTGCAAATCATTGTTCACAAAATAAACTTATCAACAATAAAAAATAGATAAAATATATAAAACAACGTAAATGATGTTCAAAGTGACAGGTCGGTAAATTAGAGCTATATTTTCAAAAATTCTAAAATTTTATTTTCATCTAGTCTATAGACATATTCTGTCCATCAACCGCATTCTTCCTATTCGAATTTTGCGAGGTATTGTTTGCCCAAACAAGCCCGGGCGTCTGTAGTTGGTTTCATTAATTTATTTTTACCATTGGTTTTTGTAATTTCTTGTTGAGCTAAATTTCTAATCGTTTTTTTTGTTTCCATGGAAACGCCAGCGCACTACTGACTGACGACGTAGCGTCGTTGGAGCGAGACGTCATCTCGTCGGCCCTTTCATTAGTTCTTTCGTTCATGCGTCATTGCAGAAATAATAACATATACCTGTTATTTTGACTTTAAAAGCCTTATCATCGAAGATCTCATAATCAATGGTATGAGGTTAGTTATTTCCCTCATATTTTTTCATTTTCATCCTGTTTTTAACCCAAGTGTGTGTGGGGTGATATGTTTTCCCTTTTGACATAAAGGATTACAAAAGAACATTATAAAATTATGTTTGCTGTTATTGCGTACATCTTTTAGTTTACAAGGGTTTTAAACGTAGGTAATGTCTTTTTTGATTAGAAGGAGAGCAAATTGCCTTACAAGAAAAATTCTTTCCATAAACATTTTAATTTTACTTGCAAGTTTGGTACTTTTAAGGAAGCATGTGTTGAAAATGTAGTCAAGATTTTTTATAATTTATCATTATTTTATACTGCCATGATTCTCCGTTGAAGTAAGATGTCCATGATACTTGCCTTTGACTCAATATATATACGTAGGGAATAAAGTTGTATGAAAAGAATCTTACCATTAACCTCTTCGCTTTCACAGTGGACGATATCGCCCAATTCTAATTTTATTTCTATTGTTATATATTTCTACGATGTGCACCTCTTTCCAATATTTTAACAATATACATCACAAACTTTATAACAAAAAATCTTTCAACCTCATCTGACAGCTTTCTGATACTTATAGCTAACATCAACCATAGAGTAAAGAAAGCTATAGAGTGACGGGTAGCGTGACCACATGAGACAAAATATTATAATTAACCTTTAACCTAGGAGGAAGAATATATATTCTTCCTCCTAGTAATTAACCATAGGTATGTAGAACTCAGTGATACCATAAACCTTACTCTTTACCCAGCAATAGGGAGATTTAAGTACCACGCAGTTCCACCGCGGAATGGAGCACAAACTACTAAGACAAGAAGCGATAATATTATATAAATTATATTATATTCGATTGAGATATAAATATTTAAATATTACGAAGCTACCAAACTTCGGTAACATATTAATTCAAGATCTATGGTTAATCATATCAATAAATAGTTTAGTTCTTCGAAGGCTACAACAGATCAAGGATTCAAAAATAAAAACTGTACCTGGATCACAATCAACAAAATAAATAAATATTATATAATATTATGTAAATATTATATACTAGATCAAAGAGAACAGAGATAAACACTTTTTTTTATTGTAGTGTTAAATTTAGTACTTAGTTATTGTTTTCTCCTCCTTTAGCAAGCGGATTCGTGCAGGCATTCGGAACAGTCATGCTCACGAAAATGTGTTGGCAAGCGGTGGCATCGTGTGTCGGGTCGCCCTCTTCCCTCAAAAATGGTTGAGGAGGACGATGGCTGGCACGTGAGTCAACTCGTGAACGAGTGCTGCTTGAGGACACTGGTCCGTTCGGAATGCCAGTGCAAATCTGTTTGCAACTGTTTAGTAATAGTGAATTCCTTGAAATTGTGTTCCACTAGTATGTAAGAATGCTCCCCCTATTAATGTAATTACTAAATAAATTCTCTGTTAACTATGTTACAGTTACAAAAATGGCACGGACCCCGGAGTCTGTGGAAAATGAACAAAACCAAATAAAAAAAAAAAAAAACATTTGTTGCCCTTTGCATGGCACTAGTTTATTGTGTATATTTGGAATACTTTCGTTAGTTGCAAAAAACTGTTCAGTACTGTGGTGAATCCTTACTTCAAAGTATTTCATGGCGATTACTTTCAATATAATTATCCTATGATTTTATATGGCATCATTATTGTGCAGATTTTCAAATATAGAAATATCACGTACACAGCCCTAGAAACATGAAAGTATTAATTTCTGCATTAAGTTTTTCGCATTGTAAAGGCGTTCACCTTCAAATGAACGCAATATAAATAACTGCATATTTTGATTACGCCTCTCGATGGATAGATCAACCCTCTATTATCTTTCTTGGCAATCAATCCATCATATAACACATTTAATTAGTTTTCTTAATTTTTTAACAACAAATCCGGCTATGTACTCATTGAATTCTTGTGTATACCAAGAAAGTAGAGGGGTCTGCCAAGTAGTCATAGTCACTATCGATAACTGGTAAACTTTATTAGGACTCGTGATTTTCTTTAAATTCAGTCGTATGCGTAAATAAATTTTATTTTCGTACCGCTCTTCACCGAACGTTAAAATGTTTATGTTTTCCATTTCCTGAAGTAATTTTATATCTCCGTGTTTATGTAGCCTTTTATGTGCGCTTTTTAATAGAATTCAATTGGGTTATTGTTAAATCCGCCTTTGGCACGAATAGAACTAAAAGTACATTCCAGGTGACCCTGGCCCATTTTGTACAAGATTTACAATTTTGGAAGTGATTACGTTTCAGTAAACTTTTTTATTCTGAATACTTATATAGAATCCAAAACCCTACTTATCTATAAGTCCATATTATTTGTGGATCTATTAATTTATTTTCTTAATATATGCTCCGCATTAAAATGTCTGCTTGGAACTCTTTTTTGGAACCCATTGATATCGACCACATGCAGCACTCCATTTTTTCTTATATAAGGACGATACGCAAAACTGTAATATAAGATAAAATTTAAATTATAAATATTACTTAATGAAATGATTAGGTCAAATAATTGAATATTTTCTATTATAAGATTAGAGACGGCCAAAGGGGTAAATGCACGACCCAAAACTAGCAACACTGAATTTTAGGTATATAATAAACGTTATTTTGAATCGTGATCTTAAGCCTTTTAACCAGTGTTATTATGACAAAACTGCTAGTATTTAACTGACATAAAACACTTAAAACACAAAACAATTAATTATTAGAGATGGCCGAACATGAATACCGAATACGAACATTCGGCCGAATGTGTCGGCCGGAAATAAAACTACAGTGTCTACATAAAAATACTGCAAATTACTTACCACATAAAAACAAAATTTAGGACACATTTAACACTCAACTCATGATCAATCGGTTTAATACCGTATTAACTTTGAGTACCTACCCTTTTATCGAATATTCGGTTATTTGACCGATATTCGGCCGAATACGAATATTCGGCAAACCTGCCGAATATGCCGAATACCGAATATAAAACGAATATTCAGCCCATCTATATTAATTATGCAGAAACGTGCCAAAGTAAATTTCACAATTTCACAAAGATGCCAAGACTGTCAAAGTTTGTTGAGCTACATATGTTGCTGGCCTTGAAAAAACTGGCACGCACTGAGATGTAGCAATAGTAGAGCTTTGTCCTTTTCTTTTACATATAATAACCAGAGAGTTGAAATACTTTGAGTTGTTATATCCTAACACCACTGCTCTAAAAGCTTACTAGAATTTACCTATGTACATACCTACGCACATCTATAAGCAGTTTGTAATGACAAGGAAAGAACGTTCAAATATTATGCGTAATATCTGTTGTTAGAAAGAGATAAATAAGCAATTCGTGTTACCACCGAACCACCACGAGACGTTCCGATCACCATATGCTGCATCTCTTTCACTCTCTCACACCAAACGATACACATATCTCGCTCATCCATTTCATTGAGTTTCGGTCAAATATAAAACAAAATAACGATATTTTCTATTTCAACAATAAAAGCAATATTTACGCGTGAAATGAAAATGTTTTCTTATCTCTCACAGTGCCTGTATAATTGGTGCAGATTCTAAAGACACAAGGAAGGTGTATTGTCCACAGATTAAATCAGAAAAACACGATTAGCGGCGATGTATTCACCGGACGCTCGGAAGTGCTAGACTGGTAGTGACAAAAAATTTATGAAAATCTATATCTGTCGCGTCTAGCGGCCAAATAAATTGCATAGTAAACTCATATCTGTCGTGTAATTTAAAAATGGAACGATCTTTTACTTCGAAGCATGGCAACCAAGGAGGTAACTTATCAAAAGTTTTATTTAAATTTCGACCAAACCAACATAATCCCCGGAAAGCCCACTTTAAAATTCATAAATTGTACATTTAACAACTGTAACTTCAAATAAAAAATTCTGCCTAGGTACTACTTTGTTTTAATTTCCGCGCATTATTTGAGAAAAGCACTATACAAGCCTTGGCCACAACTAGGCATTGATGGACTTACGTATGTGTGCCTCGGCTTCCCCTCGGTCCACATTTACACGTTCGTCCATCAATGCCTCCTTAGCTGGCCGCTACAGTAATGTACTATTATTTAGATAACCAACAGTCATGTTATAAATTATGAAATTATAATACTCTATATACAGAACGCCTGGGTGACAAATGTTATGTTGCCATCACGGCCAGTGTGGTACTGCATCAACTCGGTTACCATGGCCTCTCCAGCTCACGAAGTGATGGTCGAATTTCCCGCCAAGCCAGCCTTAAATATATCTTGCTTTATCCAGCGCCAATATTGCAGAATGGTGTAATGCGTGCGGACGGCAAAAGACCTGGTGGTATGATTCTGGTTCCATGCAATGCAAGTTTGAGTGGCTCTTTGTGTGGGACGCTACGTGCGTCGAAACGTGATGCACATTGCATTCAACGGAGCAATGCTGGGCATGCTGGGCACGCTGCCAACTGGTAGTGGGCTGAAGCATTTGCACTGCCTATGGGCCTGCAACCCTTGTGTCACACAAAATACTGACACTGTAACTGCAATGGACAGACGCACTGGCTTGTCGGTCTCAGAATTTATTAAATATATATACAAATAAATATTTTAAATGTATCTTGAAAAATTGAATTAATATTAAAAAAAAATACACAATAATATATATCTGGTGAAAATTCCACATAATTTACCAGTGTAATGTGTAGACGTAAGCTAAGTAAGTGGACATAGTTATAATGTTACAGTTGCTTGTAAGTATTGTGTGGATGCGATGTGTGACAGTATTAAAGAATATATACGAATAGGACGTTCTACTCTATCGTACGCGCTTCCTACAAACCCCTCGAACCACAAACATACCAGCTAGTCTAACGCGACGTCATAAACGCCACATAAAAGATGTAGAAAATACTTCGTCGGTTGGCCTACGTGGCGTTTATTAAGCCTGTGTAGTAACGCCTGAATCTATTTAATAACAAAAAAGTGGCTAACTAACCTCCTGCAGCGTCCCTAAACGTGGGTCCCCTTCCCATGGATAACCAAGTGGTAGCTAGCCAGGCGGGCATTTGCAAAAACCCTTCCACCATGCAAAGTGTAGGTGTTTTCATTTTAACGCCTGCCATCATAAGACAATACGCTTTTCGAAGCGCAGAAGCGCTTAGAAATCAATGCCACTAACGGTCACCCATCAACAAGCTCCGTTATGTCTTTGGTTACAATCAATGTATTCAATAATTAAAATTTCAACTACACTCCTGATTAAAATAAGATACTAGTCCTAATTAAAATGATGCGCTCGTGGCGAAGTTTGCTTAACCGTTTTTAACCAATCAGCTAAGTTAAACAACGTCCACTGCAGTCATGACTTGGATGGGTGACCGCTGGTGACATTACTAATGAGCGCTTCTGTGCTTCGGAGGCACGCTAAGCAGTTGGTAATCGATAAAGCATGGTGGTAGGGCATTTTGAGAAAACCCGCCTGGCTAGGTATCACCCTCAGGTATAAAATCTGTCACCAAGCAACTATCGGTGTGTTGCGGCAGCTGTCCTTGAGAGCCAGTAATTCTTGGTGAGTTTGAAAATCATTTTCGAAGACAGCATCAATTACCATCACGGATATAGTGGTCAAAGGCTAGCGCATATAGCTATAAGCAAAGAAATAAAATAAATAGAAACCAAAACCATCAATCCTTAAGACAATACGCTTTTCGAAGCAAAGAAGCGCTTGCCACTAACGGTCACCCATCCATGTACTGACCGAAGCGAACACGGCTCAACTTAATTGTTCGACTAAGAACTACTGGGCAAGATCCGTTACGTTTCATAAAGCGTCAATCAACGCATTCAATAATTAATATTTCAACAACACTAAGCCCTAATTAAAATAGAAATCAACTCAATCCATTTCCTCATGAACCAGTAAAACCTTAACCAGGATGCGTGAGCCCTCAAAAACCAAAACAAGAAATGGAAGCGAGTTGCGTACCGAGTGGAGACCTCAATCTAAGTGGGGGTAGAAGTCGGGCACGATCACTCGCTCGTCGAAAGCTGCGCGTGCGCCCGTCGCGACCGCACCTTCCATTCACTCGACTCGCTCAGACGAATCACAACGGACTTACTTTCCAATTCTCGACAAATCCAACGGTATCCGAATATGACGTTCCAATTTTAAATAAACAAGTATAATAACTTTTTAATTCAAACGTTTCGAACTAACTTTTTACATTGTGTTGTGCAGTGAACTTTTAAACTGAAATGTTTGTGTAAAATGCTACAGCCTAGAATGAGTGTCAGTGAAAATATGGAGGGTAGAAGGATTTGGAGCTTTTTCGTGTTCATTGTTCTGTTTGCACTGGTTACATGTCAAGGTGAGTTCAAGCCTAGATTGATAAGAGAGCGGTATTCTTTGAATTTACTAAAATAGTTCTTGTTTTGACTAATATTACTTGCACGTCGAAGTATGTATTACAAGTAAAAACAGTAAAATAATGTAAATGTTATGTTCTATTATCTCGTACTTACCCAATAAGTATGTAAACTTGTCATAATTAAATTAATGTCATATTTCTAGTGTACACTTTAATGACATCTTGTACACTAAACTTTGTATATGGAACGACCAAAATAAAAACTTATTATAAATCAAACATAAAATTATTTTTTTTATGTGAAATTAATTTGAAAAGCATTCTTATATGTTTTTATAATGCAGACACAATTTTAAAAATATATTATATCTACACTAATATTATAAAGAGGAAAGATTTGGTTTTATATATGTAATGAATAAACTTAAAAACTACTCGACCGCTTTTCAAAATTCTTTCCCCATTCGAATCTTACACTATCCCTGAAGAACATAGGCGATAGAATATTTTCAAAAATGTGGAATTTGTTTTGGACTACTTTTTTGTTGAATACCCGTGAAAATCCGCCGTGCGGCGCTAGTACGATATATTTTTGACGATAAAAAGATAGCGTAAAGTTATTTGAGATCGAAAGTAGTGTTGGCAAGCAAAGACTCGAAGTGTGTTGACACAATTTTGTGCCAGTAACTTGGCATGGTTGCGTAAATCTTCAGCATTGGGTGCCGATATCTGCAATAATTTTTTATGTAAGTTTCCAGATAATATTTCATATCTGAATTTTTGGTATATGATACTTTCTCTAGATGCTAGAACAGTTTATTGAAATATTTTATTAGTACAACATGTATTGATATAATAATCAAAATGGGTAATAATGAAACAACCTTAGAGTTTACTTTTAAAAGAATACCATGAATTTTTTGTATGAAACTTAAAATGATTTTAATACATCTAAAACCGACTTACTCATGACCTGTTGAAAGGCATCCGTTAAGGCCGTAACCTAGGTCAAAAAAATCGATTTTAAAAGATTTCTGTGTAAGTTCTAGCAATAAAATTTTGGTTTTCCCTTCAACGGGGTAATCCAGAGTGCTTCTTAGATTGTACTTCTTCCTCTGCGGAATTACGAGTTCAAGGTTATAGGTATATGATTATAGACTTATGGGTAAAATTTCATAGAATAACCAAACCTCCAAGGAAAAAAATATCTATAGACTACCTTATGCCCCATATTACGAATATGCATAAGGCATAAGGTACTACTCAGTTTATATAATTATTCATCACGCTTAAACACATCCTAACGGGTATCTATCTACCTGAGATACTATTTTTTATTATGAAAAGCGCCAGAAATATAAGAAAAGAATAGGGCCATATCACATTAACAGCTGGTATCCGTCCACCGTTGCATAAAGGCTTCCACAATTGGGGTGGTTGCCATAATCCCCACGCTTGGCTGGCATCACAGAGATAGCATTTAGTTCGCAATTCTTCAGAAGGCGCTGCTGCAAACCACGTATTTTTCCCTTACTCCCATGAGAAGATGGGGGAGTGCAGTCCTAGCCTGGCTCCCCGCGACCAATACCACTTTATAATATTATACTGTATATATATAAAGTAATACTTACCTTCTTTAAGTCCTAAAAATGTATATCATATTTTCTTATTAGAAGCAAATGTTTTCATATATAAGTTCCCATACAAAAGACTTCAACGCGCTTTCGCAGTTTATGTGTTTAGATTATTTTTTTTATCAGGTTACTTAAGGGTTAAGGCATCTATTTTATAATTTTTCTTTTGTTAAATATTATTTAAAGTATTGTTTTTCGATATAATGTTTAAATAAAAGAAGACGCCTATTCACTTTCATTACCAACTTTTATTGTTGGTGTCAGGAGAGTGGATAACCTGTTTCTGCAAAAAATATGGGAAATGTATTTTAGGTAATCAGTAATTTCCCATATTTCTGTATAGAAAACCAGTTGGTGACTATTTTTGATCTTGAACTATGAACTTTTGAGATAAGTAAACGGTTGCGGCGGTTTGAATACATGTTGTGTTTGTTTTCATCACTACTTCTTAATATAATATATTAACAAGTATAAAATTTGAAATTTAAAGAACCCTGCGGTCTTCTTGAATTGAAGCTAATGACCATCTCAATTACGTCTGCTTTCAAACAAAAAACCGCATCAAAATTGGTCCATTCGGTTAGGAGTTACGATGACACGAAACAGTGATACGTCAAATTTATATCACCCCCTGCATCTGGTAGTGGCCACGCTGCCAACTGGTAGTGGGCTGGAGCAATTCAAAATAATGCGATATTCCTTTTGCCTTTTGCAGCATCTGTCCGTATTTAAACTGTAAAAGCTTTGTCGTATACTATGTTACTCAAGGCTTATAAAATGACTACAATATTTTGTATAACATTGAGGAAAAGTCCTTGACATTAGCGTGTATCGTACAGGTTTACAAAGAACAAAATAAAACTTAAAATAATTGTGTTTCAACTTTCAACCATAATCTTTTGTGCTTTACAATACGTCTTTAAAGCAGTTGCCAGACCTCCCAATAAAGAGACAACTACATAGTAATATTATAATATTACTTTAATATGTAGTTTGAAGTGCTTGAAATGTAGCTTGTGTAGTCCTTCTTAACCGTTCAATAAGTTACTGCAACGACCGCTGCGGTCATGACTTGGATGTGTGACAGGGTCATCATGTGTATGGCAATCATGCGCTTCCGTGCTTCGGAAAGACTCTTGCTCAAGAGTTGTGGTCTACAGAAAAAGGTCCCCATAATTCCAGCCGCGTGGGGTCGTTATATATCGAACGCCTTATGGGATACCACAAGAAAACATTAATATCTCCTCGTACAAGGACACACATTTTATGAAAAAAATATATTGAGGTTTATGACTTAACCTGATGCTAAGCATTTTTGGGAATGCTCTTGTTTGTAGTATACTCACTCACTACCTATCGGGCAATTAAGCCATAAAGATGGTAAGGAGCATTAGAGCTAATGTGCGTCCACTGTACAGCAACACTCCACTCAAATTGACGTCAAAGTTGTATGCTATTATTTGGGCGCACTTTGTCCTTTGGCCGTCTTTCACACAGAAACAGAAGAATATGGAACATTCCTAACATATATTTTATTATAAAGCCGGGCACTGTCCGGCTAAGTAAGTGATACCTCTGTATTGGTTAAATATTTGAGCCGTTTTGGTGTAGAGACGTTGGGTCCGTAGGGACCGCGAGCTCATCGTAGTTTCCAAAACTTATCAGAGAGCATCGATGCGACGCGTGATCAAAACACTGGAACTTATTTGGCTCAACGAATAAGCATTGCAATCCAACAGGAAAATGCTGCCAGCAGGGCACGCTGCCAACTGATAGTGGACTGGAGATTTTGGCCTTGAGGTTAAAAAAACTTTTGTTGTTAGCTTTAGTGTTGTATATAGTTTTTAGTGTTTTGTTTATAAAGGCATATCACCGGTAAAAAAAAGGTACAAAGATGTATGTACCTGCCTAAATAATGTTTAACTGAGCCACTTGTTTATCATATACCAATTAAAACTTAACTAATACTTAAATTCTTGTTACGTAACTATTCGTTACATTAGTGCATGCGTTGCGAAGGTGTTGCCATAAGCATTTGGTTTTAAAGTCAAGGCTGAACTTGGATGGAGTGGTGCTTCACAATCTCATTTTGTAAGTTATTTTATTTAACGAATGAGATGAGTTTGCGAAAGGTTTTAAGTTATTTTGGGTTTGATTTCTGCTGTACTAATAATAATATACAGTAGGCTTCATACGTTATGTCTAGTAGGTATAGTAGATGTCTCAAAGAATTATTGGGAGTGCACAGAATAAGAACTCTCGGCAAAACATATTTTCTTCATCACAAATTTTAATTGTCGTAGCGGGCAGTGGAAGCAAAATTTCAATTTTCTTTATTTTTTATGGGAATTTTAGTTTTTCTCTTTATTGGTCCGCGTTCATGCTACTGATAGAATATGTTATTTAGGTAAGATATTGAAGAGAATATAATAAATATTAAAATTATTGATTAATAATATTGACTACACATAGGAACGTCGGTACGAAAATAATATACGCGATTTAAACCGTTTAAAGTTGTTGAATTACAACGACTTTTTACTTTTTTTTACTTTCTTTCATAAGTCGTGTTGACCCTCTCTCTCTCGGGTAGCGTCTACTGAATTCCTCATTATACTTAGGATTTTACCTTCGTTTTGCCTCAACCTCGAGGCTTCTTGTAAACCTCTACAGTTCGACCAACTTATGTGTGAACTCTAAGAGGTCGCTGTCGGTTGAGAAACATCTTAGAAACACCAAATAATTTTTCTAATTTTCGTAAGCAATTTCGTAGTTCCTTTTTCTGCCACTTCACAGATAACTTGGTTAAACTGTACATTATCCGCTAACGTCAAGATTTTATTGTCAAATACATTTTAAGTCACTATAGTAAATGTATTGTAAATCGAAATCCATCCAACAGATGTCGCAATATTATAATGTGTATATCAGTAAATTTCAATGATTTTTCGGTTTCCTGTTGTTGCCGGCCAATTTATTCTGCACACATGTCCTTAAATTTCACTGCAAAGAAAAACAATCACTTATAAGTCACCCGCCGATGGTAAGCGGCCATTACTGTTGCAGTATCACCATTCTCGTTTTGCTTGACACTGCACTGTGCTCTTGACTCTAAGACAGTAAGTTGTTCTTATGTCTCGTTTCCCCAATTATTTCACTTCACGCCAAACACATTACTGCTTCCAAACTACGGCTATGATGCAGAATATCGAAAAATCCGTCTTGGTGGGTTGCTTGCTACCCACCAAAGGAATCTTGCTCAAGAAAAATACTTCTTACATACTATCTTAAACTAAAATAAAGCTAGTTAGTACACCTATAATAAATATGCCAGTTCATTTGAAGTTTTCTAAGCCTACCTTGTATATTTGTCTGGTGATGTATCTGTTGAAACGTGACGATAGGTGGTTGAATTATATTTGCGCTGGTATGATAACGGTAAATATCCATACAAAGTACTAATTAGTAACAAAAATTTACAGTCTTACTTCCTGAGGATTTCGAAATGAATGGAATGGGCTCTGGATCCAGAACTAAATAAAATAAATGGTAAACATGTTTGCTTAAAGTAACTTACGTCCAATGCCCAAATGTGGAATATGTCATGTCAGAAGTTAGATTATTAAATTGTCTTGTCACGATATTCTCGGTTTGCCAATCCGTCTCACTTTAAGCAGGTTTTTAACCGACTTCAAAAAAGAGGAGGTTCTCAATTTGACTGTTGTTTTTACAACAGACGTCTTACCTCGTAACTCTTTACGAGTTGTACCAATTCTGACGTTATTTATATATTCGAGAGCATGTAATGTGGTCCCATTTAAATTTGAGTGAGATCTGACGAGTTTTATTTGAGTTATCCCTAATAATGCGTATTTTATGTTTGAAATCGGTTGCTTTTTGTAAAAAAATATGTTTATTTAATTAACCATCATATATACAGACATACAACCGTGTCTAACACTAAAAAAAGCGAGTCTAATCAATTAAATCTTAATTAAATACAGATAAAACTAATTAAAATCAAGACCAAAAGAATTCAACATAAGTTCGCGACAATTGTGTCTGACAAGTAAACGCGTTGTCAAGTTTTGAAACTAGTCTAGTTCATAATTACAACTAGATTATAATATTTGCAACTATTGTATAACTGGTTAGTGTTACGTGTTTGTGGTTGGTAAAGTACTTGCAATTAGCATTTGCATTTTATAGGTAGGTTTGAGATTACTTCATAAATTTTCTTAATTAAATATATAAAATTGACATTCTAAAACATTCCACAAGCTAACACAAGGTTCATTACACGACTGCCCAAAAAAAGGATTGTTATGTTTTCAGGGCTCTTGTATGTATTTTAATATTTTTATGTTTTCAATAACGCATGCTCTGCGGATTACGTTACAAAATTACAAATTTACTAGAGGAAAATTTAAGTGGGGGCAGTCAAAAATAATTCCCACGCTAGCTCCGCCCATGCGGCGCAACGATCCCCGCTGCACCGAACGAGGCGATGTGCAGCAGCGGCGCACGCGTCTCGCTTATAAACATATTTGTATACTTGATATTAGATTCGCGAACACAGATACCATTGAGACGATTTCAACTTTTTTTATAATCTTATTCACGTGACGAATTTCGATATATAAAGTAGTCGCTAAGCGACCAAAAGTCTCAAAAAAAAAAAAATTTAGAATAAAAAAAAAAAAAAAAAAAAAAAAGATATATAAAGTAACTTTGTATATACTGCAATTGATGTCACGTTTTTATTTTTATCAACATTACTAATATTTCTTAGTAAGAAATTGATTATTTGATTTACTTTTCAAAATTATTCTTACGGTCGACAGACTTATTACTTATTACCATATGTTCATGTCTGCTCGACTTTATTGGTATATATTATTGGTATATCATATTATACATATTTAACTGACTTCCCAATAGAAAGAGGGTTCTTAAATTGACTTGTCTATTATTTATTTTATGTTTGACCACACATAACTTTTTTACTGAACCTTACAATATAGAAGATTATTTGTTTGCTAGTACAGTTTAACTCTTTATTGGTTTCATTTTAATTTCATCAACACCGGCGAACGGTTTGCCAGTTACAGTCAACTTACTAAAAGTAATTTGCCAAAATGCCTTGACGATCGCAGTGCTTCTAGCAACTAATGTAAGTGGCAACTATGAATATAGATGAAAGTTATTGTTCAATATTGATAAAAACACAAATTTGAGATCATATTGAACCGATATCAACCAGTTATTTCAGACTGTTTAATATAAAAAATTGTTTTCATGTCTTTTTTTTTTAAAGTTTCTTTGCTATGTTGTTGCGTCGCAGTCTCCGTGTTTATAAAAAAAAACATACTGCACTAAACCAACATAAGTGAGACAAGGGTCGGAATATGATGGTGGTACATAACAGCCCAAACGGCACGATATATATTGATAAATGGGGTGTTTTTAAATTCTCCGTAGTAACGAAAGTAATGTTACTTGGCATCCGCGTGGACGATAATTTATGAATGAATCAACATTGTGCTCAGTATCTTGGAATGTGATTAATCAGATTACATGTTACACATCATTAGAATAAAGTAAAATACCATCAAATTGAATGAGCAAAATATTATATTATATTCGGTGAATATGGGTACAATTGACCTGAAATAAATGGATTTGATTTGATTTCATTAAATGTTAGTTGTGGGCAATATATTTTACCACGACTCGTCATACAAATATGAATTATAGTTTTTCATAACTGTGCTACTGTACACGTTCCCATAATAATATAATGCAGGTTGTTTTTTTTATTGCTATCATATAATTTTTGACTATTAATTACTTACGTTGAAAATATGTTCGTAATTCGTATACATCCTATTTCGTTTAATTTTTCAGTTACAGTGGTTAACAGAAAGGTGTTATTTTACTACCACTCTGCTTTCATATACCAACTATGGTAAAAATTAGACCAACCAGATATATATCTAGCCACTTCTAAACAGCAGGATAAGATTTTTTTTTACCAAACTTGCAGAAGAGTCTACATACGCAATTGTAAGGGCCTTAAACTTTGGGATATTTTATGAAAAAAACACACAGCTGCAGAAACATTGTAGGGAACATGTTATACAGGCTTTTTTAATGAAACATGGCAGACAAGTGAGAGGTACTGGAACAGGTGACTAAATTAGACTTTAAAATAAAAATAGTGGATTCTTAGATTGTTAGTAAGTGGTATAGTCTACAGAGGTTATCGACAAATTAAGTTAAGATGTATATAAATTAACAAAAAATCATTTATAAAATAAAAAATATATTGTTTTCAATTTATACAGTTTTAATGATATGCAAAAGTGTGCGTGAGAAATAACGAGTATCGGAAACGGAAAGTCAAGTTTTTTTTCAAGTTTGCAGTCCCCGTGACCACGATCACTGCAAAGTGTTTGAAACGTCAGGACAAAAATAATGATAAATATACGAGATTTAAACCGTTTAATGTTGTTTAATTACTATGTGTAACAATCGCGAAAACCTAAGACAACATTAAGTTAAGAGCCCTTATTACAGCAAAGCCATTTTACAGCCCTTTTCTCAAGGCTGGTGCGGCTAAAGTATAAAAGTTTTTGTTTTTTAAATGATGCAGGCAGAAAGTTTATTGTTTTTGTAATTGAGTGCATTAGCCAAAACAATCTCTCGGTATGATATCGCTACCCTTCTATATTTCTAAATATGATTACAAGCACTATCGCGTGCTAAGCGAAATCATATCAAACAAATTATTGGAGTACAAAATTATATGCCCAAGGCGGGAATCGAACCCGCGTCCTCCGATATCGCGTTCGATTTCCGCCTTGGACATAAAATTTTGTACTCCAATAATTTGTTTGATATGATTTCGCTTAGCACGCGATAGTGCTTGTAATCATATTTAGAAATATAGAAGGGTAGCAACATCATACCGAGAGTTAAGTGTTTGAAAAAACACTTCTTTCGATCAGATGAAGTCTTGTAGTCTGGTTGATGGCCGCGCACCGTCCCCTATGATGGTTAAAACAATTGGAGCACAAAGTTTCGGCAGAAATGCCAATGTCCAGGTGGCTGAGATGGTGTTAAGCATCCGACGCGATATCGGAGGACGCGGGTTCGATTCCCGCCTTGGGCATAAAATTTTGTACTCCAATAATTTGTTTGATATGTATCTATCTATCTAAAGCCGTTCCGCCAACAGGGCAGTTATACAAATATAATGAACCAAGGTATGCATGCACAAAGCAGGTATACAAACTACAAAACTAAGTTATTTGCCTATATGTATACAATTATGGTTAGAAGGACATAATCAAATATAGATACCTACATAGTAGTCCATTTAAATGTTACAATTTAAGGACCGAATATTGCAATTCCTAGAGGGCGCAATTTTACTTTTGAGACAAATCTAAGTTTGTGGGGTCGCCACCCTTGTGCCCCGGCCACCATCTTGATAAAAGGGGTGAAAACACTTATTTCGCGATATCTCGGAAACGATGTGTCCTACAAAAAATTCCACTGCACATAATTTGTAGCAAATTATTTTTCCTACAAATATGTTATTATAACTTTTTGCCCTAAATTAAAAATTTAAGAAGTTATAAGCAAAAAAGTGAGAAAATTTTCATATTTTTTTCTTGCTCTATAACTTTTTTTTCTTATTTTACAAAATAATACCTCAGACCAACATTTTTGATTATCTTTTGACGATTTTTTTATTTTATTTTAATTCATTTAACACACTGTTACAGCGCTCCAAAGTTGACCAGGTTCGTCAATGCTCATGAGAATCCGGTCAAAAAGAAATGTTTAACTTATTATATTTTTTATTGTAAATATATTCTTAAAAAAAATTGTTGAATTCGTACAACTTTACTTCTTCATTCCTGTTTTCCTTACCATAGAACTTACTAAATTTAACTTACGGAAGGATAAGCAGGTAGAAAAGGTCTGAGTAACCGTTTGGGTTCAAAGGAACATCTGCCTGCTACGACTATTATTATTATACGTAGGCTTAGCTGTTTCTTCTATCTCATTTTATTCTCTTAGTTGTGCTACATTTTTTGCAACGTGTAAACGTATTGAAAATTGTGGATATTATTTTCAGTTTTATCAATTAACCTGCGAGTTTCATAAAAAAATCCTGAGCAGATCATCTACGACATTGTTCTAGGGTATTTTTTTTGTAAAATGTATAAAAAAGTTATAGAGCAAAAAAATTTATTATTGCTTATAACTTCTTTAATATTTAATGTAGGGCAAAAAGTTATATATATATGTTTGTGGGCAACACAATTTGCTACAAATTATGTTCTTACAATTTTTTTATAAAACGCACAGTTTCTGAGATATTGCAAAATACGTGTTTTTGTGCCGCACGTTGTATGGCAATGCTTATCCTTTGTCCAAAGTATATGCCAGCATTTTGGTCACAAGTAGCGTCGACCAGACGTTTTGAGACGTCTTTGAATAATAGTTTGGCACTCGGTCCCCACGGTCCCAGCGTTTCGACCCTAAAAGGCACAAACATGTAACAACTACTGAGATTACTATATTTGCGCCTTTCGAGGCCTTCTGCTAGTTCAGCCGCCGCACCGGCCACTTTTTGGGTAGCAGGAATATGAGAAGGTGCTAAGGTATCGACACAGGTAGCGTCCCATACCAGAGGCCTTCCCATCCTCCACGGAACCAAAGTCATGCCGTCCGGCCTTTTACCATCGCCACGTACAAGGCCTAAGCATTTAGTTATATTACAAATGTGCATTTAGCCTTCAGTTTGATAATATCAATCAAATTTTTTATTGATATATATACCTGCAAAATACATTTTACAGACAATCCGTTACCTGAAGCCTTCAGAAAAGCAACTGTACATTTCTGTTTGTCCGACAATCAATTTCGCACAATTTGTTAGAATGTGTAGATAGAATTTGTTAAAAGGTAGAAGTAAGGATAAATGTCGGGAGAGCAGTCGAATGACACCTGTCAAAAATTCAAAATGGCGATTTCAAGACGGCCACCATACAAACTGCTCCGCCCCTGCTGAAGCTCGGCCTTCAGAAAGGGGGTGTAGTGAATATGAATAAATGAATTTAAATACATAAATTCAGATAATTTCACGTCAGATTTTTTGCACGTCAAGAGTAAAACATCGCTCTTTACCATCTATCTAATACCCTAACTAATAACCGAAAAGGGGGCAAAGGCGAGTATAATACATATCAACGATGGCATACGCAAAGGCATATTGCTTCAGATAGGAGGCCGGCCATAAAATTTAAGTCTTACTCCGCACAACTATGTCAATGCGTTGTCTTTTGTGAAGGTACTCAGAAAAAATATATTGTTTATACCGACCCTACAGAGGTGTGACAAGTGCAGGGCGATAATAATGTAAAGTTTTTTTTTTCAGTGTAAAAAGCATGATGCTCGGTGGCTTTGGCTATGGACTGCCGCGCAGCAGGTCCATGGTTCGAATCCCGCCGCTGGCTTGAGCTTCACCGCATGGTGGAAGGGCATTTTAGCGAATGCCCGCCTGGCTAGCGACCACCCTCAAGTGGAAAATCTGTCGCCAAGCACCTAACGGTGTGTTCCGGCAGCTGTCCTTGAGAGCCAGTAATTCTAGGTTAAGCCTGTTAACACCTTCGACCATATCATCACTTACCATCAGGTGAGATTGTGGTTAAAGGCTTACCTATCAGCAATAAAAAAAAAATGTATATACACATTTATACGTTTTTGTTATTTAAGTTTACCTGCTGCTCTGCTATGGATAGGTCAAAATATTTTTTTGCCTAATATAGGTATTATAATATTTAAATAATATATTTAATATTATTTCGTAAACGAAATAATATTTAATATATTTCGTTTACGAAATTTCCTGTGAATAAAATGTGCAAATTTAATAATACTTTATTCAAAGATTACTCACTTATTTTCATATAGTGGAAGAACACAGTCTAAATTTATTATATGAGATGGCGACTCCGACAGTTCTCCCTGTTCCGAGTGATCTCGGACTTTGACTGATTTATTATTTTTTTTCCTGAGAAAGAAGGTGCATTTTATGAGCACAGTCTATTTAATTATATATATGTACAGAATCTATTTATTCCACTCTATTATATTTGTATAAATCGTTACTTATATGTACATGTCTAAGTGATAAAATGTATATTTAAAAGTACCTATGCAGGTGACTTTGTAGATAATCTCTTGAATATATACCTACTTGCCTGATTCTGAATATTCTTTCATTTATATAAATCTACATTTAGTCTTGAGGGACATGAACAATGTTCGATGTTTTATTGCGATATACCCACCAAACCAAATGCTTTGATTTGCTACGCTTGTGTTATTATTATTTAGCAACACTCAACTCCATTTACGGTTGAACGTCAGCTGTACTTTAGAGCCAGATAATTTTAGTTATCACCTGTTTGGTACCTTCTACCACATCACTTACCATCAGGTGAGACCATAACTATACATTACCAGATATTATTATAGTATCCAACTAATCGTACTTAGATTAGTACGACATTTAGTTATTTTATAGCTCCATTACAGTACTATAGGAACCTAGTAACCTAGTAGGTATAGAATCTCTTAGTTCGATAGAGATAATATGTTTCATGAATAGAATAAACACCGAAACACAAACGAATATTAAATTTGCATAGGTAAAAATAAACTGAAATATTATACGCCCTCTCATAATTCTTGCAAAGTCTTTGTATCGACTCTTCTGCTTCGTTTTTTATTATCTTTATTTCCCATATTGATTGATATACCTACCAAGATACGTATTTATACTGCACAGCACAGGTGATAGCGCGCGAGCGATAGGTCCACGTCCAACGGCGCACAGCGCGGCACTGAAGGACAGCTCTTACGCATTGATTTTATTTCGTAATCCTAAGCTAATAAGGTTGAATATCGAATCTTCCGATTGACCGTAATCCTGCACAGAACTAAAGGTCGTAAGTCTAAAACACTAATTAATTTATTATGACAATACTAATTACTCTAGGTAAATTTTACTTATACAGCGGATAATAAACTACATTTCCTTTCTATGTGTGTTTATTATTAATATGTAACTGATGTAGTTTCCAAGAAAACTCCAATAATTTAAAGAAAAGGCTTCATTTTGAAAAATTAAAACTATCGAGTAAATTTCTTTCAAATGTGTTTCTGACTGTACAACTGATAGAAAAAGGTTTGAAATATCAAATATTTAAGTTTTCGTGTTGATTGCATATTTCAGTTGCTTAAAAAAACTAGTCGAATGAGAGTATTTTTTCCGCAGCCTCGTCTTAAGTCATGTGCGGGATTCGAACCCGCGTCTGCATCTCATCTTGACTTAATGTATGTAACGTATAATTTATATTTAAAAATTCAATTTAAAAGTAAAATGTTCGGTTTGCTACTCTAAAAAATATTATATATCATATTATAAAAACTTACGCTCATATTTATATCTTATATAAGAAGAACACGGGTTTTTGATAGCGATATTAAGTTCACGCTCAAACACCCGTGTTCTCCTTATATAAAATATTAAATAGTTAATTGGTAGATACCAAGATTTTTTCATTTCTGTCATTTAAATCTAAATTTAACCTCTTGATATTTTCCTAACCACACTTGGCATACACCCTGTCTAACAAAGATAGACTCATCCAAATCAGTTCAGACCTAACGAAGATATCAGGTAACATAAGTATTTAAAATCGTGCCACAAAAAAATAAAAATAGACGTGTTTTGGAAGCTTTTCAATATAGCTGACATAATAAATTGCTAAATAACTTCGGTTATATTATAAGTAAGAATACATAACCACATGACATTCCTCACAACTTAGTACCTTATTATTTCAACTTAGAGAGTGTACAAATCAATCTAGTCTCAACTTGTGTTGCAAGTACTTGCATAACTTGGGGTGAATGGTCAGCAAGTAAATGTCACAGACGTCGATAATGTTACTTACACCTAACTTTGCCATTTAGTGTGTTGTACAAATAACTAGGAACTAAAAGCTGTGACGACTGTGTTAGTAAAATTGGTTTGAGAAATATTACGTGTCATCTTTGACCTCCTTCATCTTTGTGTCCGTTCAGAGAGACCGGCGTGGACAGCAGAACTAAAGTGATAATAAAAAAAATATTTTAACTATCAACTTAGTTCTGCTTAGTTTGTGGAATGTTTTATAAAGACTCATTTATATAATTTACATGGATCGCAAGCATCCTCTTAATACAAAAAGGTATTTTTTTCAATTTTTCTGTTATTCCTTTGGCCTAAAGCGTTATTAGACTATTTATTAAGTAGACTAGAATACAATGTGTGTTCCCAGTGATGATATATGCCACTGAGACGTGGTCCTTAATAGTGGCCGTTTTAAACAAGCTTTGAGTCGCACAACGTATCATGGGAATTCGCCGAAGAATCAAGCTTACCGACATAGAAGCGCTTGGGGCTTAGCTTACGTTCTTAATTAAGAACGACTAAGGCAATATCTGCTGCGGTCATGACTAGGAATGGGTGATCGTAAGTGGCATAACCACTGAACGCTTCCGTGCTTTGGAAGGCACAATAAACCGTCGGTGCTGGTTGTTGTCTTTGGATGCCAGTCATCATAGCATGGTCGAGGGCTTTTGCGAACGCCCTCCTGGCTAGCTACCAACCTTTAAATAGAAAATGTGTCACCGACCCCCTAACGATGTTTTCCGGCAGCTGTCCTTGAGAGCCAGTAATTCGAGGTTAGCATGAACAACATCTTCGACTATCAGGTGATATAGTGGTCAAATGCTAGCTGGGTTAGCTAATAAAAGACCTAGATCTCAGAATTTGCAAGTTGAAGTGGCAATGGGCTGGTCACATTGCTTGATGAACCTATAACCGAAAAGGGACGAAATGTTCTGGAGTGGTTATTTCACTATACCGGAAGACGAAGAATAGGTAGACCTCCTACTAGATGGACTGACTAAATATATAATAGAGGAAGTCGCGGGTAGCAGATGGATGCAAGTGGCTCGTAGCCGTTTTTTGTGGTGTTCAATGACGGAAGACGTCTTTCGTCTATTGACGAGGATGACGATGATGAAAGTTTTATTTTAACCTTTCACATTATAAAATTAAATTTGAAAAAAAAATTGGTAAATATTAATAAATAAGCAAAGAATTTTAATTTGTACATATTTTAAAATTTAGGGGGTCAAATTGTGAGCCCCATAATTTTGAGCGAAAATAGACCTGAGTTCAATAAGAATAACATGTCGCTTTACTCTTCGGTCAATGTGCCCCAACTTATATTATAGGAGGTATGAATGCAGATCAAACCAAAATAGGAAAGATACTCTGCTGGCATTTCAAATATGGACAGCTTGAATTGTCCATCGGACTTATTTTCCTTAGTCACAAAAAACGTTGACTATCTACCAATCTATTAATGCTTGATTGTTGATCATATAAACTTTATCTTTATAAGTGGATAGAGGAATAGCGCAGCGAGTAGGTATAGAAGGAATACGTAAATTATGACAACCATGGGGTAAAAGGTGTGAATACTTATATGATGGTGGAGTGTAGTGGGGTAGAAAAGGGACAAGAACACTAAAGAATTTTTTATAACCAATTTTTTTTATATGCTTTTACATACCACATTTGTTATTTTCATTTTTTCCAATACAAAAGTGTATATTGATAGCTCTGATTTCGTTTCACTTGCAAAACTATGAATATTTTTTTCCGTTTTCATACCACATAATTTTTTGAGTACGGAACATTAATTTCTATTTACGAGTATATCTCTGTTTTCATACCACTCAAATATATCCGAATATATTTTCCGTCATCACACCACATAATTTTTAGATTCCGTTTTAGAACCACATGTGTAAATTTATAGCTCATAAACAAAACAATTCCGAACCTACTTTTTCTTTGTATTATTTCAGCTTCATTTAACTGTAAAAAGAATACGACACTACTCTTATACTCGTAAGTAACTGTTGATTATGAATAGAAATGTACGAAATCATTTCTGATAATGAGTTCTTTTGTCACAAGAAGATAATACGTTGTTACTTTAAATCGTAACGGATATAAGAATGGGAATCGAGAACCGATTTATCATTTTGTTGGGTTCAACGACCCTAGAAGATCATCTCTTTCTTCTCTTGTCCCGCTTATGTGGTGTTGGTAGGTAAACATAAACATATTGTAAGATGCACATGTATAAGAGTTTTGTTTTTTATATCTGGTTGATATAAGGTAACGAGGTTTCTTGAGAAGGGTTGGTATCTTATGTTCAGTGACCGTAAAATTTAAGCCAGAGCCTTCTGGAACTCATTACGTAGGATAAATATATATTATATTTATTGAATTACTCGTAAATAAATAATCAGTCCGAGACGGTCTCGCGCACGTAGGGTTCCGTACCATTGTCTATATAATATTAGATAAAGTTTTCACGAAGGGTACCGAACCCTTTATGCGCGAATCCGACTCGCACTCAGCCAATTTTTAGTAATTGTTATTATAGTGGTAACAAAATTATATCATCTGTGAAAATTTCAACTGTCTAGCTAGGTTCATGACATACAGCCTGGTTACAGACGGACAGACAGTGGAGTCTTGGTAATTGGGTCCCGTTTTTATCCTTTAAGTTTGGAACCCTAAACATTAGTGGTAAAAGTAGTGTTAAAAAGGTAAGGTAGAGTGTAAAAGTAGCAAAATTAAAAAAATATGTTACGGGTCTATGTCAAAAACTAAATTGGTTAAGAATGTTACATTTCTATATATTATACACCATAATATTCGCTATTTAACCCACATATTATTATGCAGGAAACGCCAATACGACTGTTTTAGGATATTTCCAGGGTGTAAATATGTCACAGCAAAAAATTTGCAGTAGTGTAAGTATCTACAAAGATAGTATATTCTACCGGTTCGTCATACCGCTGCTGGGTATGACGAACCGGTATTATCTATAGGTTCTTACTTCGTGGCACCAAGTCACGACTTGGTGCCACGAAGTAGTGAAAAGTGAAATCCGCTCCATTGCATCAATATATGCGTACAATAGAGCTATTTTATATATGTAATAGATAATTACGTTTTGTAATTAATTTGAACGACAGATCGTGAATTATGTTTTGTAATTTGACGTGTTTCTAGATTTCATTTGGGTGTAGGTGGTAGGTAGGTAATTAGTTAGATATTTATGTAGAAAGAAGATAAATAATTTTATAAAAAAATATCTTTTACTTTTGAGATATACCACGCCATTTTAAATTCTTTAGTAATGTTGAAGATGGTACCAATAAGCAGCAGTATACAGCATTTTTTACACGGCTGCCCAAAAAAAGGAGAGTTATGTTTTTAGGCTTCATGTATTCTATGAAAATATTTTTTTCTCCCGAACCCATCGAGCAGGGTATCAAAATTAATGGTTTTAGGAACGATTCCATATATATATATATATATATATATATAAAGTTATACAGTTTTAATTTGAATGGAACGATAAAACGCTTAACGAAAATAAATGATTGGTCAGTTTTGACTTAATGAATGTGTACTTATAATATATAATTATTTTTTTATATCTTAATAACGATTTAATAATGATTTCATTAAAGTGCAATATATAATTATTATATATATTAATATATGAATATATAATTTATAAGCATTCATAGATATAATGAAAACTTATTGGCTATAACTCATATTTCTTTCGTGAGTGTAGTTTTATGAGGTTAATATAAGAAATATTATTTCTTTCACCAGTTCGCACAGGTAAACATAGATAAATATTCAATCCAAAACTCAAACTGTACAAACCGCAAAACGCGGATCAGTCAAATGCATACGCAAAATTATATTTTGACAGGTGTCATTGATTCTCATTTTATGTTTTTAACACAAGCATGTTACAGTTCTAATAATATAATTTATGATACCTGTACCATTACTTAGAGCCATTTCTAGTTAAAGAAATAACATACAATCAGAGTCATAGAGAAAGATCATTTTCAAATTAATATTATTATTGTTTAAGTAAGCTTACAAAAAGTTTATTCAAAGTTACAAAATCACAAATTTACGAGAGGAAAAATGTAAGTCATGTGCGTAAATTTTTCCTCGTAAATTTATGATTTTGTAATGTAATAAGCAGAACATTCGTTATTACAGTCATAAAATTATTAAAATTTATTCAAAGTTACCGAGAAACAGCTGTATAATTCGTAATTTTATGCTAAGCAAATACTCTTAACAACAATTGATATAAATACTCAGTATTGTCTGATTAGGTTATCCTAGTTGCAGAAATGTTATACATTTAGGTACTTAGCTACTTTATTGTATTTCTCTTCTATCCTTCTCCATTAGTTGCCATATACTAAGGACATCATACTATAATCGTCAAAAAGTTACATAAGCAATATTAAAGTCGATAAAAATCTCAAGATGAGAAATAATACAATCGTTAAGACCTTGCTCACATCCAAACCTGGCAAAATGTCATCGGCACCTTTACCTATCACATTCCACTTTCATAAACCGATCATAGAAAAATAAACCTTACTAAACGGCATCATAGAACTTTTATTACCCACATTCATTTGACTATATATTTATTATAATATATAATCACAGAAAAATCAACTCTATTTTTGAAAGGATAGGGTTTTAGGTCACGGCTTAGCAGTCAGCTTGAGACCGCAAGAAACCTATTAAGAAGTAGGACGTCTTCGCGATGCGGTGTGTGTGACCCGATAGTTAGCGGCTAATTAGCTCATTTGGTTTTTTAATTAAGTCTTAGATTGACGAACGGTATGGTAACATTCCGTAGGTCGTTTGATTGAGTTTTCTAAGCAACATTCGTAGTCAAAAGAAAATTATCTTGTTGGTTACAAAAAACACATGCGAAAATATGATGCATGCAATTGTCTAAATAATAATAATACATTTTATTCAGCAAATAATCATAAAAATTTACAACTAAGTACAACAATTAAGCTTTAAATATGACATTCAAGGAGTTTTTGAGATTCAGGTTACCACCGAAACCATCTCATATTTTTTGGGAGTACATATAAATTATTCAGCGTTTGAACGTTATTAGGAATACTTATTTATCCGATATATCACGACTGACACATTCGTGACATGATATACTTATACGTACAAACACCTTCCAATGAACACTAGATCTCTTTGAAACTCAACCTCCATTGACCAACAACCAGACCTATCGCTTACCACTCTCAGTATGGCCACACCCCAACGAAACATGTACATCACTAGGTCACTAGACCTGTAGTCAGTAGAGACGTTCTTACGGATATCGATGAATTGCTCGATAAATCGTAGGGCGAGATCGAGTTATTTTTTTATGGATGGTTGTATCGAGGTTAGGCGAGTACGAGTTTTACTACTGAATAAATAATTATAGATCTAATGTACTTATAAATGAGATGTCTAGGTCTATACTTAGGGTTGCCAGACGTCCGCGAAATCCGGGATAGTCCCAGAATGGGGTGTCTTGTCCCATGTCCATTAATTCCACTCTACTGTCCCGGAATTCACAATGTTTTAGGTATTTTCACAAACATACGGACACTAATAATTATTATGCTACGCACGGCGCATACCGGCCGTGTCTGTGATTTCAAAGTTTAGTTAAAAGGCCTATATTATTTTTTTTTTAACGTTGATCCAAAGTTTCATAATTAGTTAATAGTTAACCGTAAAGAGTGAGTGAAAGTAATTGTATGTTTTATCGAGTTATTATTATTATTTAGGTATCATTATAATTTAGGTAATATATCTTTGTCTCATACATAAATATGTAACAATGCCATTTCTTTGTAAATGTATTTTTCTACGTGAAATAAATCTTTTTAAACACAATATACATTATATAGGTTGGTATATTGAGATTGAACTGGCCGGTTATTCTCTACACAAACTTGGAAGTCTCTCATATCCGAGCTTTTAGGTGAACTAAGCATGATATTGATTTATCTCTTCTTCAACTAGTGTTGTTACAAATTTATTAATAGATAAATAAACTTGAAACTATTTGTGAGCTTCGAAATGTATGCATGTTTCATTTTATAAATTTGTAATGCTACAAGTCTAGAAAGACTAGAGATAAATCGACGTCATGCTTAGTTCTGAACTTAAAACATTACTTAAAAGGGAGTTAGGAGATTATATGAAGAAGTAACCAGCGTTATTGTCTAACAATATAGTAATGGACATGAACAAAATTTTGACAAATTCTTTTGAAAGCGATGCCCATACTGAAATAATAAAGCTATTGTATATTCCTTATAGGTACTGAATTTTAAACAGAGTTTTATAGGTGTTAGTTTTGTCAGACATTTTATTCTTATAAGTTAGTTTTAGATTTTTATTAGTATATGGTACCGCTTGTAGCGGTAAAAGTCTCCTCCAATTGCTTCCACTCGCTTCTCTGGCTGGCAGTTCTTGACTAGAGTTTTCCAGCGACTGGAATACGTATTTCAACATGGAGATCATTGTCATTTCCATTAGAATGAGACAAAAAGGCTTCTCTTCAACATTCATGTCTCTTAATAAAGGGTTGTTCCGTTTTCATCCTATGATATCTCATCCTATAAGATATAATATTCATATATCACCCTAAACTATTAAAATGTATACATCCTTATCTATTAGTTTTTATTTATTCTGAATAATTTACTTCATACGTTCACATTGTTTCTACCTCCTAATGTAGCTTTGTATATTTAAATCCGTGCTATAAGGCTAGTCAAAATTTTAATATAGTTAAAAATAGCTCAATACACGACTTTAATATCGTTTATATCTATCAGGTTAGCTTTTGAGGAGTTTTTCGAGAACAATTTCAAATCTATATACAAATTATATGATATCATGAAGTTTATAATAGTCTTATTATGATCACGATATTAGACTAATAGTAATCGCATAGAATAAATAATAGTACTATACAAAATACGGTATATTACATTATACTTGGTCCTACATTTTGGAAGCCGGAAGTTGTATGCCGCTGTCGCCTACCCGGAAGTTGAATGTCGCTGTAGGCAATTTCAGATCTACCGGATGTTGGGCGAGGGCTTACGAGGCCTTCAATAGTTCAGGAGGGTGGGTGTACTAGGTACTCTACGTCTTACAATGGCTCAAAAAGCACCGCTCCTATGAGAAGTTGAATACTGGGTTAAGGGCACCAATGTAGTACGATACTTGGCTTGGACCGTTATCGCCATGACTATTTAGTTTAACCACACTACTATCCTGCCACAGACAATACCTAGTTCAGGATTGCACCGTTGAGAGTGAGCCCTATGAATATTTATTATACTCATTGGAAAGACACTAATTTGGACTTTGTTTACTCTATGATTTTTACTGTGTGCTAAGTTGTAGTTCGCGAAGAAATTGATACAACTAAATTGCACGCGGAAAAAGTCACTTGCTTTTAAGCTTGTAGTTAATAATTATATAATCAAACGACTAAATAAGGTCAATATAATTAGTCGTATGATTACGATATTATATCCACTTGCATATTCAAATATTATTGTTAAAAACTTGTTATAATAACAATTTGTAACACAATAATTGCAAAGGTGGTTTGTATTTGTATTACAATTTTACTTCCTGATTCTAAAACGATAATTGAATCAAACAATTTATTGAATACCAATTTAGGATAAAAAACGAAAACGTATTGATTTTCTTTGTTATCTAACCTGTAACTAATGTGTTTGGCTATTCATTAGATAATTTAAGAAAAAAAACAGGAAATAGTTATTTTCCGCTACAAGAAACTTTATCTTCTTACGAGTGGTTATTTTTTTTCAATGATTGGTTGTAAGGTTAGTCAGATTTTTATTTGTTTGTTGATGTGTGTGATAATTTGATCAGGTTCTCAAGATTCCTAGCTAGAGATTTGGAATTGTAAAATTGTAGTGGCCCGATGGTGCTTAAATTGCATATGTATAAATAAACAGCCCCGCTAAAGCATTTTGCTTTTTTGCTGTACATATGTATATACAAGAATATTCTTGGATTTTACGTAATTGTATGAATCTGAAACCCAAACGCTTCTTCACTCAATGACACTATTCATGTTCAATATTTGAACGTCATAATTGTTATTGCAAATATAAGCACTGCTTAAAAGAATACGTTGCGTTAGTGTAAGAGACAACACAACAATTTTAACGAAGTACAATTATATGAAGTCGAAAGTCCAACAGATAAGTTATGGTTGTAAACTTTTATTTACAGTTTTAATATAATTACATGCTTGTAAATAGTCGGCATCTTTGTCGAAATGTGAATATTTATTCTCTATCTGTTGATTATAATTGTTTAACAATGATTTATAAAAATCAATGACTATTGAAAATAACCTTTGATTTTAGTGGCAGTATACTTACCGCAACAATTAAAATATTTGTTTGCCTTAGGTAATATATTGTTATAAAGTACTGATTGATTAAACAAGTTTCTCATATTTCCTGAAAATATTCAGTAAATACTCATATTAACATCTGAGGACCTTATACACCTTTGGAGGAAGACACGAACTAGCCCACTTGAGTGGGTGAGGCAAGGCTTTTTTATATGGTTTGACTGTACATATTATTCTCTCACATTCTCATCAAAACAAAATAAATTAAAAGCTAAGGATATTAATTTATAGGGCAAAATAGAGTTGAATAGTATGCGTGTGGGGCGATAAAACACTATATTAGCTAGTCAACTTCTCTTCAAAGAGACAGCGATACACATAGTTTCACAAAGAAGGCCTTGACAGTGTGATAAACGTGACCTACATACCGAAATTAAAACGAATATATCATGAAATAAAAAGAAAATTTGACCAATGATGTTATAATCGAAATGTCTGTGTGTAATAATCAAAAGAATTTATGATCACTATGACCGCCCATAGTTGGTAAGGATGATGTGTTTTTTCCATATCGTTAATTAAAATACAGGTTTGGATATATTCTGGTTTCCATTGTACCTATATCGACTTAAACAAAAGTATTCTTCGAAAGAACATGAAGATTATAACTATTGCTACTCTCTATTATTTATTAATTACCTACTAAAAGTTTCCATTATTGCTCGGTTTTAATCTAGCATGATTATAAAAGTAACAAGTTTATTATGTCCCTCCTTTTATGGTAAGAAACATTAAATTACAAAGAGTTTAATATAAATAATTTCATTGTTTATTAATTCCGGTGTGAGTTTATCTAAACCATAAGCTCTAAATGACAATGTTCTAAACTTCATTATGAGACGTGACTCAACGAAAGATCTCAAAAACGACAAATTTTACGAAATAAATTAAAATATATGCAAATCACGATAACCTCCAAACTTTAATGTAGCAGACGACTTGTATAAATTTGATATAAATTTTGACATAAAATTATTGTCCGCCTGCTCTTGGCCTAACACTGGACTTTCACAAGCAACAAAAGGTCAAACATTTTGTCTGTGTGTGTTTACATCTCGTTAGCATATACACACAGTGATTTTGGGTGTGTGCGTAGATGCGTTTAATAGCTTTACCAATGTTATCGACTTTCTAATTTTTAGTTTTGTAATTTGAAAGGAGTTTACTGAATATTTCTATTCTGTTTTAAGTAACTAACAAGCCGCTATGTTAACATTAATGTGTCATCAAGTAATATATTTTAATAAAGTAATGCTTGTAAAAGAAAAATATTAGCTTCCAGCGGGATTTAACCCGCAACCCAAAGATCACTCTGCCGTAGTAAACGAAATGGTAATGCGATAGAATGTAATGGACATTGAACACTTGCTGCGTTAATGCTGTGTTACAAGATCATTAACATAGTAATATTATAAGCAATTATAAACATTCTACCCATAAGAGATCCCACAAAGATTATCTACTGCATATACTGAGTACGCTTTTTGACCCGTATCTAGTTTCTATGAGTCGAGACATTGCATTATCCATCCACGTAAAAACAAATTAGAGTAAAATTTTTCCACTTCAATTGAAATTAGAATTAAATTTGTCGTCAGCAATTGAAACTAGCCTCTTATTAAATTGCATCTTCTTTACAATATCAAAGGGAGTAATTAAACGATATGATTCAAGCGTGAAAGTGAAAGTATTGAGTTTGATCTCTCTATTAGCACTTATTTTGTGAGAAGACTCGTTTTCTATACTGAATGTTAACTATGCTGTCACGTTTTGTATTACTATTGCTAATGTTATGTACCCATGCTGTTTTGTTAAGTTTATCACGTAGTAACTTTAGTGGATTCTGTGGTCTCATTTTATTATTTAGGCTTTATTCATTAGCTTTATTATGTGTGTGATTTAAAAGAAAGTTTTAATCTCAGTTAGACTAATATTAATATCTTCAACTTTTCAATTCTGAATTTTAAACGCGTCGTATTTGTCATTTGAAATTAACATACTTTATTCTTTTGCTTTATTATCTATGGCCTGGATATTTAAGGCGATGTATTATTGATTAATTTAAAGTTTTAAATGCAGTGAGTTATTATTTTTTTCTTTCTTTTATATATTTTAATACATAAAATAACATATTTCTACGTTTATCTCACTTATGTATTTTTTCAACACAAGGACTTTAGTGTAATAAGTATGGGATTTTATGGCTAGCCTCCTGACTCACGCTAACCTCTCTTGAAAATGTTCTTCTTATTTATCATTAAAATAACTTTCACTAACTAATTAAAAAATAACAATTCTTAATTGTAATATATTAATCTTTTTAGAAGTGTATCCGCTACTTTTCGAGTAATCTCACATATTTCGTCGTTTCCTTTTATGTGTCTCATAGATACACATTATGATTCAAACGCCATTAACGTCCAATTTCTTTTTATACTTCCTATAACCTTAACCGTAACGGTGTCTTAACAAAAACATTACAATGGCATGACTATGATCTAATAATAGTTAACAGTACGTAATGTTACATCACAATATATGCCATTGTCAGTTTAAGATATATATACAGTGCCTGTTACATGTGTAAGTCTAATTAGATTAAATATTTGACGTGGTATTGTTGTCATCTAGTTCAGAGATTGATAGATCATTATCTATGTAAGTCACAGAAGTGATTGTCGCGATATGTAGTTTCGTAACATACTTTATGTATTTCAAATGGTATTGTTTGGAACTTTAAAACTTACGCACATTTCAAGCTTTCATTAAACGAGTAGTATTTCAACAAGCGATTGCTTTAACTTATTTCATGTAGTGACCAAGTTTTAGCATATTAAAAATGTGTCTGAGGCTATTTTACCAGGGTTATGCATTTGATTAACATATCCTATTTTTTTGCTTTGTTATCCATGACGTGGATATTAACGGTGCTGTATTATTGATTTATACCAAGTTTTTAATGCTGTGAATTTGTGTTATTTTTCTGTCTTTTACATATTTTAGTAATCATAATATGGGGGTGTTGATGGATAGCTGATGATGATGACGATATCTTTTCTTATCTATATCTTATGATCTTTACGTTGTATAACTGTTTTATTTTTAAACAGATTTCTTCTCCACATATTTATCAAACACATAATATCCGGCATATTTAACATTTTGGTGATATTGATTCGCTTGTTTGGTATATTTTGCAGAAAAGCTCAATCCAGTTGTATGCAAAAGTTACAATCATCAAGAAATAATCAGCATAAATGAACAGTGACAACTTCCGCGATATATTCAAATGTATTCGCGTCGAAAAATTTAATGTAAAGAGCGTTAATTTTGAGAATATTATGATTGCTTACTTATTTTTTGTCGTTAATTAAATATTGAGTCGAGACAGATTTTTCCGCCATTGATTTCCGAAATCAGTTTTGACAGTCTGAATACTAATTAAGGCAATCGGGAAGTGCATGTCTAAAGTCAATTCCCGAATAAAAGTTGCCTTTTATGATCAACTGGTATTTATCACTGGTATGTAATAATTTCGTTATCGAGGTCGTTTAAAGGTCACTAAATGGTTCAATTGCGGTTGTGTAGGAAGTGAATTATTTTGGTTCTGAATGCCATGAGTCGTCGTCGATATGAAATAATGTGAACGAGTTCGATAGAATGCAATATATAAACGTAAATTAATATGTACGAAATAAAGACGATAGAAAACAAGCCAGTTCTGAAGAGTTAAAACGATTTATTTGCATTCTTCACTGAGGTAAGACACGACAAATCCAGCTTCGTCGATATACTCTGAGCTATGAGCTCTTTAACGTTTGTTATTACATAAAACATTAATTAAAGTTGACCTTTTTCAATACACAGACGTTCAAAAGTATATGTATACTGCATGACGTTATAATTGATTATCTTAATGACATCAATCATCTGCCTATTTCACACATAATAATCAGTCCTTTACGTGATAGATTCCATTGTTTATAAGTATTTGATATATTTTGAATAAAAACTATGGTAACTGAGAATGCATGTCCAAAGTAAATTCTCGAAAAAAAATTGCCTTTCATTCGTATTAAATTCAAGTAATAAGCTAGTACATATACTTACGTGCTTATTTAAAACGTTCTATTAATGTGTGCAAGTTACTGTATTTGTAGTTATAAATCCAGTTTTATTTATGAATTTTGCGCCTAAGTCCTAGCACAAACTCCAAGAAAACTAACATAAATGTGACCTTAATGACGCTGCTGCGACATTTCTCTTTCGACCAGTCATAGCGATGAGGTCAACATGACTGTTTAAAATTCATTATTTGGATAGAAAGCTTAGTTTTGTGGTGTTTGTCTTGGTCCGGATCAAACAGATGTTGTCCCTATTTAAGAATAGAGAAGGAATTTTAGAGGACAAAAAGCGAGTCCTTGGTTAATCTCTTCACCATGTTTAAATTTTTCATGGTAATAAACCAATCACAATTTTGACTATCTATACGTTGATTGAAATACACCTTACTAATGATAATGTATTGAAAAAAATACAGTGCAACGCAATTTTATTATAAGATTTGTTTATATGTATTAATACTCCTTATGATATAGCCCCTTGTTTAGTCTTAAACACAACTTCTAAAATATTTATACGGAGTTCATTAAATTATTCTGACAATGCTATATCGGTCATTACCGGTCACGCAAATAAAAATTAGAATTCAATTATCCAATATCACGTTATGAAGTTATTTGACATAACTTTTAAATGGGTATTTGGTTTTTGTTGCAAAACCGTTCCGTATGACGTGCAGAGTAATGACCTTGTTGTTAAATTGCTTCATATTTAGTCGGGTCGCTACCCACTGTTGAATAGCTGGCTTGTTCTTAATTCAATTCTGAGAAAGAATGAGACGCTGGGTTTCACTTTTCAATAATTCGTAAAATTTTCTTAATTCATTATTGGAAAAGTGAGGAGCTGGATTGTAACAAACTTGATAAGCGAAAAAACATTCCATATTCTACCGTATTCCAAAGGAATAGTTAAACTGTTGAACGATTTGACGTTAATTACAGTTGATGCTTAACTAAGGCTAAGAGTCTACATTGAATACAAATGTTTTGAAAAATAACACGTTTAATGAGAAGTTCCTGACATGAATAAACTGTATTTCCATGTAATGATACGTATATAGAACATAGAAGACATAATTATTCTTCCTCTGGGGAGAGTGTTGAGATCGCCATTATATCCCTATGCTGTGCAGACATGCTAAGTATCGTTTTCGTAGTAAAGGCATATGAATAAATTCTTTATTGGCAAAGATATTGCCTCTGCAGGAGGCAGATGTTTGTTGCCAGCTAAACGTGGAGTGTCATGTAGTGAACGCAATGTTTCATTGCCACATTGAATTGCAAAATCCAAAGCATTTTTAATATTCACTTTCTTATGCTTGTTTATTTCAAATTAAGCACTCTCAGTTTTGAAAACTTTAACACGTCAAAACACTTTTGTCTCCTTTCCACCGTCCGTAATTACTTTCTTTCTTTCTGATGAATCATACGACCATAAATCATCCTTGTGTTGCCGTCTAATTTTCATAACAATGAGAAATGTTAATTTGTCAACACTTGCATGCCCCGTTCTTGCACTGCTTCCCACGATGCCTGTCACAGCTTCACTGTAAATAACTACAGAAATAACATGCTTCATACAGATGGGTTAAGAGTTAGTTTGATGCAGCAACAGATTACCAAAGAGTTCGTGTATAGTATGTTCTTCATCGTCGGCTGCGCGCGCGCAACTCGTAATATATCTAATTACGGATTACAATGTCTACAACTTGCAAAACTATGAATGTTTTAATTGCAGTTATTTGGCATGACTGGGTGTTAAGTGTTTTGAAATCTTTATCTTTTTATCACGTTATAAAATTATTAAAAGTACTTATGATATCCATACAAAATGTATTGCTTATTTCGTGAAACGATTTTAGGTTTATTGCTCTTTTAAGTCTTTTGTTTATAAATCACCACACCTCACTATCCCCAAGGGATAAGTCTGAGATTTAATAATAAACACCCACGTTTTGCCATATATTTGCGGTCCCACATAATAACTCTATTATTTGGGACCGCAAATATATGGCAAAACGTAGGTGTTATATAGTTATATGTATGAATCACAGATCACAGAAAGATCTCTATGGTACGAATTAATGGTTTCGAAAAATTCAGGTTTCATAACTTTTATGTTTACAGGAAGTGCTAGTTTAATGTACCTCGTAGCGTAGGTTAGTACCAAATTGTTATATTTAATATCATCAACAGTGCCATATATAATTATTCGTACATTATGATTATCTTATTACGTTTTAACTACTCACTCATCACTAAACATCTCCCTACTCTCTCCAGATTTGATGGTAGAAGCTATAAGTTTTAAGTCCTTTTGCTTGAATAAAAATATGTCTATTTTGGTTTCCTATTCACCTGTGGCCAATCCAGTTTCTTGTATCCTACGTATTGGTATTATTCGCACCTATACGAGTAAATTATGCATAAGGCGTTGGGTGTGGTCATGTTGCGGTGAAAGTGGATTCCACATGTGAAACTACGCTAATGGTCCCTTGCGAATTTTACTTGCCTGTTTTGAGATGTTTTCAATCGTGTCCTCGTAACGACTAGGAGTGAATATGTAATCAAGTAGAACGTTTAGTGGAAGAGTAATAGTTTTCTACTTACAATTTGCTTTAGCAATATATAAAAGGTTATGTTCATGTTTATATTTAATGGTTAAAAACTCAGGTTCTACGGTCAAGTCCCAAATAGGCAAATTTTAAACATACTTTTGAAAAAGAGAGCCTAACAGATATCAATTCAATACTCCAGAGGATATGACACGTACTATGCGTATTCCAAAAACACGATTCTATATATATCTCTCGATGGAAAAAAAAAATCGCAGAATCAAGTTTTGTATCTACACGGTAAATCGTATCAATACACATTTTATTTTTAATTATTATGCATGGGATAAAGTACCTGACAGATATTTTTCCGTTTGTAAAAAGCTCTCTTTTTAATGAATTTAATAAAAAAGTTCACTCATACTATTTAAATTTTGCGCAATTCTATTTCGCTTATTCGCATCCGAAACGAGGTCGTGCCGTCCTACGCTCTCAGTCTCAATCTTAAATTTCTCAAAGACCACTTCATATTAAAGTGTAAAGATTTGACAATCGATATCAAGATCGTTAATTGCTTTGGTTTCTGCCAGTGACCGCGGCGGACGTACCACACTCAAATCAATCAAAGTTCCTGCCAAAGTCTTCATAGTGATAACGATTTTCAGTACATCGTCTGCGCTTTAACAGTTATTTTTTTAAGAAATTTAGTAAGTTACTTGAAAATACCATACTGCATATTATTCTAGTTTTAAAGTATTTTTTACCGACTTCAAAAAAAGAGGAGGTTAACAATTTGTCTGTTTCTTTAAATGTTTTTTACGTCAGAACTCATGACTGGGAGAACCGATTTTGAAAATTCTTTTTGTTTCAAAGCTTATGCTTGTCGTTTAGTTCTATTTAAATTTAATCGAAATCGGTTAAGCTGTTTTTGAGTTACACTCCTATAACTGAACAATATTTACCTTAGTCGTTGACAATGAATGAAAATCGATCCCGTAAGTAGAAAGAAAAACGAGTGAAATTTTTTTACTATAAAATGGAACCGACTCCTACACTTAAAGTGTAAAATAATTTATCGAAGTCGGTACCATGCGCTCAATATTGTGATAACAGGTAGTTTAAACTATCATGGTACCGACTTCAACAAGTTATTTCACTCTTTTGAGTGTTGAAGTCGGTTCCATTTTTTGGTTAAAAAATATTTAAAGCACTTTATATAGCTAAATATTTGTTATGTTTACTTCTTTGCTTGGTTACTACTCTACAACGTTTTAACATATCTTCGATGAATGAACAATTATTTCACCACCGAGTACTGACCACGCGATGAGCTAAGACTTAGTAATATGTGGTAATATACTTTCACTGATTGCTTTATATGAATCAATATTATGCAATGAGGAACACATTCATGCGTACTGCATAATTTCTTTTCATCAGGAATGCTATACTTACGTAGGGTTGTCACGGTTACATAAGCGTACCTAAGTGTTTTTTTTTTATTTAATGTAGACTTAATGTGTTTAAATAAACGTAAAATTAAGAGAGAGTGCTGATCCTTGAAGGGGGACCAGGGTGCAAGTAGATAGATAGATACTTACCCCATTCTCGTACTTTTTAATTACAATGAACAGTGGTTACAAAATATTATCAAATAAATATATCTTCAAATAAGGCCAGGCAATAAGGGTAGGCAACTATAAGCAGAATAATAACATGTTGATTGCCATGTGGGTAGACAGAAGAAACAAGGGGAATAAGTAAACTAATAACATACTTATATACAAGTACTGTATTTAATATAAGGATGTTTGAAATATATACAGTCTATATAATGAATGGATATACATTTAAGCATACACAAGAGCACTCAAATTTTAATCATACTGAATAAAACCGGTCAAGTGCGAGTTGGTATAGGTCAGACACCCGAGTCTAAGTAATTTCCGTTTTACAATTTTTTAAGCAGTTTGGCAACCCTACTTTGGATGCTATTGAACTACTGTTTCCCGTTTAACAATGCTTAAATTTCATAGTTCATTAGGTTTTCACTCAACTAACAGACATTTGATTGAATGGTTTATATAACCTAAATAACCGCTATTATGTTACTCTATACACTTCTGTTATATGATTTGAAGCGCTCGTAGCGTAGCTTGCTTAGTTGTTCTTAAGTGATCAACGGAGCGCTTTCGTGCTGCAGAATGGCTCAAGCTGTCGGTGTAACGATTGTTGTCTTAACGAGGGCAATCGTCATTGCATGGTCGTAGGGGTTTTAACGGCAAACTCCTGTTTAAAAAGAATATCCCAGAGTTTCATGCCTGTTCTCCTCGCCATTGCTATAACAGTTTTGCCTGAACTTGGCAGTAGAATGTAGAATATTTCAATATTAGAATTTGTAATATTTTTTTTTATTCCTGATAGGTTAGCCTTTGACCACAATCTCACCTGATGTTTAGTGATGATGTTGTTCAGGCTAACCTAGAATTACCAGCTCTCAAGGACAGCTGCCGGAACACACCTTTAGGTGCTTGGCGACATATTTTCTACTTGAGGGTGGTAGCTAGCCAGGCGAGCATTCGCAAAATGCCCTACCACCATGCTATAACGACTGTCATCTTAAGACAACAACCGGGACCGACGGCTTAACTTGACCTCCGAAGCTCGGAAGCGCTCAGTAGTAATGTCACTAGCGGTCGCCCATCCAAGTCATGACCTCGGCGGGCGTTGCTAACTTACCTGATCGTTTCAGAAAGGCTAAACAAACTTCGCTACGAACGCTTCAAAAATTTACTTAGAGCTTTAACTGAAAAAAATATACTGTTGATGATTTTATGTAAACTTCCGAAAAGTAACGCTTAAATGTATTAATTAAGAAATGATGTAATTTGTGTACTTTTATTGCTTTCATAGGTACAACGTGATTACTTTTGTATATTCTTTACGTCTGAGATTTGACTTTCACTGTGATTGTTATTGGTTTGTTGATTTGTATTTTTTTCTTTATTACAGGTAAGCCCATGACGAATTCGATACTTGTTTGGATATATCCGCACCGAAACCAGAATTGGATTGTTATGTAAGTTCTAGAAATATCTTTATAAATTAATAATAGTATGGAAAAGGAATTTTGAAATTGTTATAGCCGCGTTGGAGATACAATATCGCGAGGGAGAGCGACACACAGGCATGTGCGACAAACTTATAACACTCTCTATGCTGCCGGTGGTTAAATTAAAGTTATACAGAGACATGAATTTTTATACTTTCAGTTTTCAATTGTGTGTGACTGTACACACACAAAATAAAACAGTTTATTTGAGAACCTCCTTTTTTGATGTCAGATAAAAAAAAGAGTACGTATAGATTAAATATACCAAACTTTACAATAAACATAAAAAACATTAGATACTATTTCGGCACTACTATTCAGGCTCTCGTCATTGCTTGCTTTTCCGTGGAACGTCTTTTACAAAAGTTTAAAACAAAAAGCCTCTAACACCCACAATTAAATGCTTTCTTTTACACACTAAAACATAATTGTTATTGTGTTGTATTCGCCACGATTTAGGAATTTTCCCACATTCGATGTAATTTGACTCATTGTTACTTTCATTTTTGGTACTAAATTAGTAAAGGGTCAACAGGTGGAACGAATTTTTAGATGAAAATAATCCCATTAAAAGATTTTTTAATATTTGTTGTTCAAAACTTTAAAACGTTATTTACTTTTTAGAATAAAGGAACCGTCGCGTCGAGATCACTGACAAAATATTTCACATATCATGTTAAATTTCAGTTTTTATATATCACTGCCTTCCTCTTCAGGGATATGCAAGCGCGATGTGTTTTTCCTTATAAAATGTTTCTATCCCTATTATCGGAAATTAGTATTTGTAGGCTGGCTGGTTTTTTGTATTCTATAAAGTTTCAGGATGCTGCGATACATGGTCCTGAAAATGAACTACCAGTACACGCTATCCCTAAAGAACGTTTTACATAATAACTCTTGCCCAAAACCACGCCTAACTCTGTACTGCATTATTGTAAATGTGATATAAGTCAATTCTTCAATAAATAACTTTCAGTCTTGCATACTGCTTACAAGATAGATTTTCACTCGTCTAATCGTATATCTATCTCATAAGGTCTTCAGTATCACGGCCAAAGGACACCATCGGCAAGAGTTGAAATAAACTATGTCATCAAGGTTTAAGCTAATAGCACAGTTTGCAGTTGAGTACAGCTTAAAACTACTGTACTGACGTTAATGAAACTTAAACGGGATTAATTTGAACGTATTTTCTACTCAACAAAAAAATAATCACTAAGACTAGATAATGAAGAAAATAATTATGCGTGGTCAAATATAAAAATATTTATATACAGGGTTATTGGTAAGGTATAAGATTAAGCACCATCACTAGACCGCACCGTGCTCCCTTTGAATAGAGTTTTGAATATTTACATCGAGTAAAGTAATAAAAATAGGTAGGTGGGTTAGGTTTTTTTTTTTTTTTTTTTTTTTTTTTCATTAGGTCCGTGGGGTCCAAGCGCATGGACTTTATATAAAGATTTATCAAAGCGGCTGATAGAAAAGACAAACGACCAAAGGGCTGGCGCTTACCTCGGCCAGAGAATTAGTCTTGCCATACAACGGGGTAATGCTGCCAGCCTTTTAGGCACTCTACCCGTGGACAGTGACCTGAGTTCTGTTTTCTATTTATGATTGCCTCCTGGTAGAAAACAGAGCTCAGAATTTTTAAGCTTAATATTTTTAGGTCATAAGTAGATATAGTTAAATTATTTATTTATTTTTGTATCAGTATATGTACTGTTAATTTTTTCTTATTTTAACTTGTTCATACAATGTTTGTGATTGATCTCTGTGTTGATTGAAATGTTATAACGAAAAAAAATAAAAATATCAAAGAATACATTACAGGCACAAGAGACTTTTAACATTAGATGGTCAAAACACAAAAAAGACAAAAAATCCATCTCAAAATGTTTGTAAGGACTAGCAGAAGTCAACCCTAAGAGGTTTTTAGCATTTTACAAATAACCCTGTATACGTCATTAAACAGACAATTCTCCATAATTTGAAAGACTGTTAAAAAAACAAAAAAAAATTAACCAGACGCAAAATTACGACAGCTTAACCCAAGTGCATCTTTAGTATTCAAGTAAATAAAATTAAAAAGATTTGCATAACATTTAAAACGAACTTCACGGTTTGGTATTTTATCTGACCACAAGATGGCATTGAGCTAGATAATCGTTTACACAAGTATTGGAATATATCAGTATAATAGCTGGTTATGTTTACACACTAAATAGTTTTTATTAATGTTGCATATATTTACGGTTTTTTAACAGAAAACTAGCGATTGTTATTCTTGAGATAATGTTATCTGCCCGTGCGTACTGAATAGCCTGTCTTCATCACATCAGCTGGAATGTCCACCGTTGAACGAGGTCGCCCCCATTGTGAAGAATTCACCTAAATCTTTTAGATCGTAGTAGAACTTGTTAGTCCTTCAGAAGGCGCTGCTTCGTACCTATTAGTATTTTCACCTTAGTCCCTTCTTACGACACCCACTGGAAGAAATAGGGAGATTACATTCTAACCCGGCAACCCAAGGGTTCTAATCTAGCGCCCCACGGTTAGGGTGTCTTGTCTTTTTAATTCTTTTTTTTAATAAAAATAATGTATAGTTCGAGATTTCTTGTGGAAGTCCAACCGGTTTTTAGCTAGTTTATACTCGTATTATTTTTTATTATATGTCAGATTTTGGGATACAATAACATCAAGTTTGACACTTGTACGCGTTTTTGCTTTTTTTTGAACTTAAAAAATACGTTTCTTGTACCTATGGAGACCCCATTTTATTTTTTGTCATTATTATTATTGGTTAATTAATCCGCCATAATAACATGTGTTGTGAAAAAATCAACCCCCTACTCAATACAGTCCCAAAAACACTAAGCCAGTCCCACAAAGTCAAATTTTGAACATGTTTTTTGGAAATAGCTTACTCCTTACAGATTTGAATAAAATAATATTCTAGAGGATATGACTGATTCTATGCCTGAACGGATAACACGATTCGATATATTTCTCTCTATAGAGAACATGAAGCAGCTCTCTAGCGTTTTGTGTGTATAGTAAATCATATTATAATATTTTTTTTTTCTTTTTTATTGTTGATTGTAAGCCTTTGACCACAATCTCACCTGATGGTAAGTGATGATGTGGTCGAAGGTGTTAACAGGCTTAACCTAGAATTACTGGCTCTCAAGGACAGCTGCCGGAACACACCATTAGGTGCTTGGCGACAGATTTTCCACTTGAGGGTGGTCGCAAGCCAGGCGGGCAATCGCAAAAATGCCCTTCCACCATGCGATATAAATTGTATTTCTAATTATTGTATAGCAACCATGTGATATGGCACCTGAAAGATCTTTTCTGTTTTTAAAAAGCTCACTTCTATAATATTTTTTTGAATATTGCACAGTTCCATGGGAATCGAGGTCTCTCCGTAATACGTCCTCAGTCTGACATTTTTCAAAGACCACTTCATCTTAAAGATCGGCCAACCGCAGGGATAGACGACAACGGAGGTTTAGTATTGGGATTTTGTTTTCTAGATACAGAACCCTAAAAACCTTGGTCCTTTCAATTATTGATTCAATTAAGGGGTAATAAACCTTATGTTAACCTTACAATTCCAGTTATGTGGTGTCAAATACCTAACTTTTAAAGATAAGTAATATGTAAGAACAATATGCCATCGTCTTGTACAACGGTTATGAATTCTAGCTACAAGCGTGAAAAAACTGTTTATATTTGGAATTTCCCACCACAGATGTTGAAAACTCACATCTATGTATATATCTTAAGAGGATTATATAGCGCGTACTTCTCCATACAAAAAGAAAAAGGTCTTTGCTACCTCTTAAAATTGCCCGATTTCGGTGATTTTTGTGTTTGTGTATTGAACATATCAATGACTAGGCTTGTACGTTTTATTTATTCCAGTTTTCTAAATAACTTAGTGTTTGGTATCTCGAACTATACAGAAAAGAGCTTTTCTTTTTGTATGGAGAAGTACGTGCTATATAATCCTCTTAATAACAAGCTACTGTCAATGTCACTTTCATTTGAGTAGCATTTTGTGAAGATCTTTCCATTCGAAAAATTGTTGAGGCAACGAGATGCCCTACTGTAAGAGCTTTGCATCGCCTGGCAACAAATGATCTATACTTAAGTTTTTCCCTTGCTGCCAACCGTGACGAAAGTCCACATAGTAAGGACGATTAGGCCACCTGCTCACGAGTGAACGACCTCAAGTGGAGGCCAGCGGGCCTCATGACGAAATCGCTTTCACCGCGAGAAAGTAATCTTCCGTGCAGACATCTTGGTTTTTTATCAGCTTGTTTTGGTCCTACTGTGCCGGCATTCTTGATTTGAGGCGGATCTGAAGTTGTTACGTTGGTTTTAATAAGCCGGTATTAGAAGTTACTATTTGTAATGTGGTTACGAGTAATTGAAAAAAAAAATGACCAAAAAATGGAACCGACTTCAACACTCAGAAGTGAAATAACTTGTTGAAGTCGGTACCATGATAGTTCAAAAGTACCAATTATCACAATATTGTGCGCATGGTATCGACTTCGACAAGGTATTTCACACTTTTGAGTGTTGAAATCGGTTCCATTTTTTTTGGTTTCTTTTTTTCATTTTTCTCTTTTTGGTGACCTTTGCTACTTACGGGATCGAATGTCATTCACTGTCAACGACTATATCGATAAGATAACTTATGCCTATACAAGTAACGAAATGCATTACGCCTATCACCCTGACGTACGTTAAGTCTCATATGCCTGTAATCTACAGGTTCTCAAGGACTGCTCTAATATACTAAAGTAAGGTGCTTGGCGACAGATTTTCTACTTGAGGGTGGTAGCTAGCCTTAACCTAGAATTACAGCAGCATGCCGGAACTGCTTGGCCGTGACGTGCTTGGCGAATTTTCTCTGATGGTGGAAGCTGTCTGACTACTTGTTTTATGCCTGATAGGTTAGCCTTTGACCACTATCTCACCTGATGGTAAATGATGATGTGGTCGAAGATGTTGTTCAGACTAACCTAGAATTACTGGCAAGGACAGCTGCCGGAACACACTGTTAGGTGTTTGGCGACTTTTTTCTACTTGAGGGTGGTAGCTAGCCAGGCGGGCATTCGTAAAATGCCATACCACCATGCTACATTGACTGCCATCCAAAGACAACAACCAGGACCGACGGCTTAACGTGCCCTCCGAAGCACGGAAGCGTCACCCATCCAACTCATAACAGCAGTGGACGTCGCTTAACTTTGCTGATCGGTTCAGAACAGCTAAGTAAACATCGCTACGAGCGCTTCAAGACTGGAGTATATGCAAAATGCCCTACCACTGTGCAGTGAAGCTCAAAAGATATCTTGATTCGAATAGCTTAATTCAAAAGGCAAATAGCTGACTTCAATGTTTTAACCTATACTAAATGAAAAATATAAAGAAATAACTCATTAATACTTATTTTATTAGTATCTGAAACCTTCAGTAGCGATTCTAATTGCGGAACTAATTCATTTGTTAAAGACTTACTTTTACAGTCCAGTTTTGGATGGCTTGTCAATGAATTACATGCTTTCTTCGGCCTTTTTACACCAATTACGTTGTTTACTTTATGATTCTTGTTCTCACGTTTTGAATTAAATGGGTCATATAATTATAATTTTACGATTTGGTGCATTTTGGGATAATTTAAGGAACTCAAGAGAGTGATTTATCTAGTTGTTCTATATGAATAAGATTGACTATTTATCATAATATAGGTTGAAATTTTTGCATTTCCGCCCATGTTTACATGTTTCTTATTTGTTTATTAAAGGTTATCTTTTAATAGATTTCAATGAAAGTACATATAGAATTATATAGGTAACTGTAAGGTACATGTTTAATAACCTTTTGAACGATAACTACAAACTTTTTATTTATTAAATTTAAAATAAATACAGTGCTTCCTTGTGTGCTTATGAGAAACCTCTGCTGCCTACCTCTTCGGCACATTAAAACCAATGTTAGGATTATTTCCACAGCTAATAAAGATACAAAGCTAATTGTTATTTGAGCTTTTTTAAATAATATTTATTATATATATTATTTGTTTTTCAAATAAGCACGAGAGATATAAAAACTATGGTAGCTCATATATTGAATGACTATGTCCTGTAAAAGATGACTTAACACGAAAATAAAAATTACTTATTTAAATTTTGAAAAATTCATTAATAAGTACCGATGAATGGGTACTCCAGGGCGTCGGCAAGAACTGTGAATTGTTTCAAACCTTCAAAAGAAGAAAAGTCGCGTACCTCGGCCATGTCTTTAGTCACGAGAACAACGAGCTTCTCCAATTTTTTACGATGGGCAAAATTGAAGGAAAACGACACGTGGGACGTAGGAAAACGTGTTGGTTGCGTAACATTCGAGAATGGACCAGTATTTCCAGCGTGGAAGACCTAATTCCCTTAGCACAAAATAGGAATAAGTTCCCTGAGCTGATTGCCAACCTCCTTTAATGGAGAGGCACCTCAAGATGTTTATGCTAGAGTAAAAAAAGACTTTCTTTAGAGCGGTCTCTTGGTTGAAACTTAAAAAGAAAGGATTCGTTATGGTTTAGTAATCTGGATCACAGATTACAGAAGTCTTGTCATCATCACAGTACCTACTTGCGTTACAACACGATTAAAACTTTATCTTGAATAAAAACTTGATGAAATCGTACGAAAACATTTCTATACTTTCTCTCGAAGTCAGTTGAAACCGCACACCATCGCTGAGTTGTCTACCTGTGGTCATAATGACCCCATAATGGTACGATTATGATTTTTGTATCAGAGGTCTTTTGTCACTGTAACATTGATATTTCAGAATGAACCCAAGAGTATTTTTTGTTGCTAAATGTTTGCCAGTCGTCTGGTAGCCAGCCAGGCGAAGGTTCACAAAATACCCTTCCATCATGTTGCGAAGCTCAAGCTGGCGATGGGGATCATACTCGTACCATGGACCGGGGGCACGATATTCCATAGATAAAATCCCTTACCAGTATTTTTTAGTTTAATTTCTAATTCAATATTTTTTGTAGCACAAAATGCCCAGTTTCAGTTTGAATTTCTTTTTGTAGTCAGTAAATAATTCCGTTGCTATATACCAATGACACATGTCTGAAAGTCACCGGCCTACAAACATACAGAAGAGTGGCACTATGAAAGGGCTACGGGTTTCCCTTTGGGCACTGAATCCAAAAAAGCAATAAATAAATTACATTTTCTGAGTAATAGAAGAACATCTACAGCATTTTTACAATAAATTTTAGGTTTATAGAGAACTTTAAAATAACTACAAATAACACGTATCAGTTTAGCTGTTTTTATTAAAAGCTATCTACATCTACACTTATATTATAAATAGGAAAGATTTGTATATTTTTAGGTAACGAATAAACATAAGAACTACCGGACCAATTTGAAAAATTCTGTCACTATTAGAATCATATCCCTGATAAACATAGGCTAGACTATTTTCAAAACAGTAGAATACCCATGCAAAGCCTGGCCTGGCCGCTGGTAAGTAGATATTTTAAAGAATTTTTTTTCTTAATTTTTTGAAATAGAAGTACTTAAGTACAATATGTTTGTGCAACGACAGTGATGATGCATGCAGGAAAGGGCCTGAAGCTTAGTAACTACAACTTAATCAATGTTTTACTACCCAGATGAGAAAGTGACCTATTCGCGAGATTGCAACCTGTCAAAGTAAACATACGATTTTAAACTCTATCTCATTAGGATAAGGTTCAAAGGTACAGTTTCTATCTTACCTCTCTTAGGCTAAGAATGTAGATAGAATGGTGTCGCAGTTATTTAATTACTTTTTTAACGACTTAAGGCCCAGTGCCCGCTCTTCTTCATTTCTGTTATAACGTTGTAGTTAAGAGGCTGATTAACACGTCTGTTTAGACTACCTGAGTAATTTAATTCATCAAAGATCGATTTATTTACACATCCTGATGGTAGGCCATTTTGCGAATGCCCGCCTGGCTAGCTTCCGTCAAGTCTCTGTCGTCAAGCACCTAACGGTGTGTTCCGGCAGCTGTCCTTGAGAGATTAATTCTAGGTTAGCCTGAACAACACCTACGACTACGTCATCACATACCATCAGGTGAGATAGTTAACGAGGCTAACCTATAAGGCATAAAAAACCTCGTTCTCTTCTCTTCTTTCTTTCATCGGACAAGACGTCAGTTTCGTTAGGTGAGACTGCGGTCAAATGATTGTTATCTAATATAAAAAAAGAAAAAACGTATGTGAACCTATTCACTTATGAAGGCGTGCACCTCAACAGAAAATCCTTGATGCGTATATGTGCGGGTATCCACGTTTCTACACTACGTCTTAGTTTGTGTGTAAATGCTTATGTAAACATACAGTAAAAAAATAAAGTGTTAATTATGAGCGCTTGGGTAAGCAGTAGCTTTACAGGGAACATTATAACTACTTACTACAGAAAAAGAAATTCCAAAATCTTATTCATACAACTTGAATAATATAATTAAGGGGGCACCGGGCTTTTTAGGCGCGCCGCGTATGTATTGTGTGCGTAAGTAAGGCACGCCAACAGCATCCGTCCCCGTCCGACGGCTGAAGAATTACTAAAGCGCATAGGGACAAAGCATCGCGGCTCTGATTAAAATGGGCGGAATATGCGTGAGTTTGAGTATTTCCTGCGTATAATAAAAACAAATACCTATTAGAAAATTGTAATGTGTATGCGTTATAGAAAACATATTGTATTTTTATTATTCAAATACGGATGACTCTCCGTTAAGTATTTTTGCCGTACAAATGGTTTATTTAGTTTTTTAGATGTAGCTTAGGATTTTTTTTCTATTGAGAAAATTTTAAGTAATCGTGTTTCCAAAGTTTTCCAAGTTTCCAAAGTGTATGATTTATAGAATGAATCCTTAAATATAATATATCTTAATTACATAACTCAAAATTAAGAAATAAAGATACAGCATGGGATCAAACGAACCACAATCACGTATCGCTGCCTCGGTGCAGGCTTAAGGCATTTTTATTTTATAAAGTTTTAAATACCATAGGCCACCAAAGCAAATGTGTTTATTAAAAATAGATTGCCATTAATAGCTGATCGCAAGACGTCTCGGATAATTTCGTAAAAGTTTTCCTACCCTACCCTGTTGGGTTTTTTTTATTCTTATTTATTTAGGGACTTTTTTCTAATTCCATGCCGGTCCCATCGTAACCTAAACACTAATAAACAAAATATATATGCCCACAAATGACATGAACAATAGTTTTGCAGTTTCAAATACAGGTTCCGATAAAATATGTGTGAATCCCACATAAAAACTATGTTCAAATTATGTGATCGCATCAATAACTCTCGTTGAGTTTCGTTGTGGATACATTCGATAAGCGAATGGTGCACGTCTTATATTAATACTACATAATAACAAATATTTTTATATATTTTAAGAAAACATCAAATTAACATTTTAATGAAACACTTAAAGAATACAAAAATATATCTTTCTCGATCGTGCGCTCGAAGAGTCAAGACCTCCTGAGGATGCTTCGTGTAGAAGCGTTAAAAATATTTGTTATTATTAAATATGGACTTCCGCAAAGTAACGCCTGAATCTATTCATTACTAATACCACACTTCTCGTAATCAGGCGAAGATACTTTTTTCATTAGAAAGCCAATTTTTTTCGATGGAAATTTGCTTTGGACCCAAAAGCAAATTTGATGCGCTAAGATGGGGGCGATCTGTTGTTTAATTATAGGGAAAGAGAACTACTTAGAAGATTTTTTTAAGACATTTTGATGAAATGACAAGGGTATATAAATCATAATGATAGGGGTAGATGTTAAAATAAAGGTACGCCAGGACTGTAATAAGCAGAATTTTATGTGGGCCTTGGTGACCCTTCTAGAGGACAGTCCATGTAAAAAATTTAACCCTAAAATTAACAAAACTGGTGTGTGCTATTCTCAATATCACAAAACCTTCAAAGTAACTTATAAATGTCGTATTATAAAAACTGCTAGAGAGAAAGGAATTGTCATTCATTATTTGTACACTTTGGATAATGTAATAAAGGCAGTATTTCTTTTATATTTAATCAAGTTTTAAATACCATAAGTCACCAGACCAAACATGTTTATTAAAACCAGATTATCGTGAATAGCTGATCGCAAGGCGAGTTGGTTAACTTCGTAAAAGTCTTCCTATCCAAACCAGATCAGTCAGTTAATTATAGGGAAGCGTGGATTAAGCTCTTACTCAACTGATCCCATGTGACGTAAGGTTATATGTTTCATTTAAATTTCGCAAAGATTCAAAATAGAGTGGTTTTTTTTTGTATGCCTTTATTAACAACACACTAAAAACTAAATAAAATACTACAGCTACTACAACAAAAGCTTTAAGGCAACCTAAAGGCCATTGCAGGTCCACATGTAGTCCAAATGCTGTAGCACACTACCAGTTGGCAGCGTGCGCAGCATGCTGGTAGCGTTGCCCCGTTGGATTGCAATGCTGTTGAGCCAAAAAAGGGACAGCATTTTATTCACGCGTTGCATCGCCCAAGCGCTCTGATAAGCTAACATATAAAAAATCATAAAATTTTTGATCATCATGATCTCATGATCATATACCTCGGGAGATTTAAAAAGAATTTAATACAATGTGTTTAAATAATTATGCAATTGACAACATTTATTACGCCAACGAAGGTTTTAATCGGATAAGGTTCTCACATCTCTTGATGATAATATCCGATATATTTTTCTAGTACCTATCGTTAATTTTATGGTCATATGGAACAGTTTGGTTTGGAACAGTTAACTAACTGTTCCATATGATAGTTAAATTATCGATACTAGAAGAATATTTCTAACTAGATTTTTGACCCAACTAAAACATCGAAAAACTGTATTTCCCGTCTCAGAAAACTAATATACAGAGACTATGATTTTTAAATCAAAGATTAACGGTGTGCTATCGCAGCCTGACTCCGAAGAAGCCAGAAAACTTTTTGACCTATACTACCTGGTATAGGTCAAAAAGCTCTCTGGCTTCTTAAAGACACCCAATACTGGGCCATAGTGTGTTAAAATAGTTATTTGTTATACAAGAGTGCAAAGTTGCTTTTTAACCGCGTGTTCAATTTTGATGACCGAGCAAGCGAAGGATTTTAAAATTGAATCACGAGCGCAGCGAGTGATTCAAAATTAGAATCCTGAGCGTTAGAGAGGGAATCAAAAGAGCACGAGGTGAAAAATCTTTGCACTCGAGTGCAACACGTAACTTTTCATTCCACCTCAGCGAGGAAATGCCTAAATGCTGATTGTTGAGGGAGAAAGCTCATTTGCCCATTATTAACAGTTTCACTCAATTCTGTTGGCTTCAAACAAACTTCCTCGTCGCTAGAATCACTCATTTTAGTTTTTTCACTTGTTTTCAAGTTTCTTGTTTTTAATTATAAGGTTTAACAATGACGTGAAAAAATGCCGCGTAAAGAACCGCGTACAAAGCAAATTGAAAAAAGAACACCAAGAAGGTTCCGAGTCTGAGTTTTTAACAAATTAAAAAAAAGTTGTATGATATATTCGGCACCATAGAGGTAGCAGTAAATAGGTTTAATGTTTTTTTTAGTCCACAAACTTAGTGCACACGATGTTCTAAATTCAATTTACTTTATCCTCTAGAGAATAAAAACGGCTTTTCCACTCAGATATTGAAGATTAAAAATACTCTTTCCGAGATGGTGGGATGAAAATAATATTATAATAGGTAAGTATCCTGTTTAGCAATAAGGGTGGCATATTCTTAAAAAAAAAAAACTTTATAAAAAATTAAAAATTAAAAAGCAAAGATTTTGATTACAGATATCAGTTGATAACTGATAGGGATAAAAAGCTTCTCAAGTTACTATCACAATAAAAGAGCCGTAGTGCAGGTTTTTTGACCCTCGCTAGATTGACCGAATGGTGATAGTGACATCAAGTAATTTCTGTGTTACTCGTGGGCCGTCAAATTATACAAAAAAAAACTTTAATGACGACTAAAAAAAACAATCACATTTTACACAAGTATATCTACTCTCTTTATAATTTATTCTAATATCCGCATACCCTCAATCCACACAAATCCTGATTACATAAATCATAAACAACTTATCACAGGAAAAGGAACGCCAATTGCATTGCAGTAACAATGCCCTTGCAATGCCGTTGACACTACGAAAATAACTGGCTTCAAGTGTGGACGACCTTCGAAGGTCCGCCACTCACAAATTAACAATTCACATTGATTACTCTAGTTTAGAATAACCTTCGAGGTGAGGACTGAGTAACCTGATATAATCGTTACTAGCTTCCCGGGCGCGGCTCCGCCCGCGCGTATGTCGGTTATCGCGCAAAAACATTAACCTCTTTTTGCGCAGTTGGATAAAAACTATCCTACGTTTTTTCCCGGGTCTCAAACTATTTCCATACCAAATTTCATTCAAATCGGTCCAGTAGTTTAGGCGTGAAAGCGTAACAGACAGACAGACAGAGTTACTTTCGCATTTATAATATTAGTACTGACTCCAGCGGTAAGGATTACTGAGCAGCACTCGAAAAATTATCTTACACACTCAGTTAAAATATTATGTTGAATATGCTTTAGTTTGCTGTTTCTGCTCTCCTATTTCCTCTATGAAACTGATCAAATTTTCTATTAATACATACGTTTTTTCTTTAATATTATAGATGCATGTGTTTTAGGTTTTAAATGTTTTATTTTATAATGGGATTGTTTAAGAATACGTTGTATAATCAGAATTTGCAGTATGATATTATCATAGCGGTTTTCGGGTGTAGGTAAAGCTTTCAGACAGTGCAGCACTTTAAGATTATGCGTTACATGCCATAACTTTTCAATAGTACATTAATACTTTTACATATTTTTTTATTCTGCTGTTCTTTAATTATTTCTATATTCCATTGGGAAGATATTACTAATGTGTATCGTCGTTCATTCATAATCCTTTTATATATTTCACTTCTTAGTCAAATCCGTTATACCGTTTCTAGTCTGCTATTTGGTCCTATTAAGTTAGTCTAATTCAATATACCCAAACCAAGGCGAATTAAATGACTTAATGAGACAGTTAAATTGCATTTAAATAGACCAAAAGCACTTGTTAAGTGGATTTCGTTTTGTAGAACAATCTGTTATGTCAAGTGGCAAGGTTTTGGTTATGTTTTAGTTTGCAATTTAAATTATTAAAGTGACTTAATATTAAGTAATTTAGTTAGAGAATTACGTCAAGCTTAAATAGGTTACACAATAATCTGAATTGTTATTCACTATTGCAATATAATCGATATTAAATATGATATAGCTGATGCATTCAATAATGATGGTATTGTACAAAAATGTTTACATAATTGCATCATAATTTCAACTATACAGTTATAATTAAGAGTTAAGTCAACACCTATAATATCATTCAGACAAAAGATATTTGGAAGCTAACTCTTAGAATAGTCCATACCGCTTTGCATACCAAGTCTAAACCTCAAAATAGGTAAAACTTTATCACTGACATTGAGACTAGAATCTAGGAACTTAATTAGTCGATTTTCTGTTGATATTTAATTTTGATGATATTACGACTGGTTTGCAGTTAAAAGGGCATTACGAGAATGCCCGCCTGGCTACCATCCTGAGTAGATAACCAGTCACCAAGCACTTAACGGTATCTTCTGGCAGCTGTTCTTGAGGCTGGCCCGTCCCGTTCTAGAATTATGCTGCTGCATATTTTGAGCAAATATTTTTTACTTTCTAAATAAGATAGCAGTAAAGCTAACCTGTAAGTATTAAATAGTACATTGTGTATTAAGGGCGGTTAGTAAGGAATTACGATCGAGGCTCTAGTGGAGTCGAGGTTCGTAATTTCCGTACCGCCCGTGAAACATTGTAAGACATTTGCGTGTGAATAATTATGAATTATAGCTTTAATACACAAGTCAGCACAACTATTATTACGAAATACGTGAAAAAGTTTAAAGCGGATGACAGGCTTTTTGCCCACCCCACAGATTATACAAAAGCTTCGTTCAGAACGTTAAGGGCAAATACTTACGTTTTAACACAAAAAACTATTAAAATAGATTATTAAGAACATTAGTTGAGCTTTTCAGAATCAGAATCAGAATCATTTATTGCATAAACTGTACAGTAAATGGTGTTATAATAATGCTTCATTCCGTCTCAACAGTTTCGTCCTATTCGGACATACAATATTAAATTATATTATTAAACAAAGCTATCAACCATCATGCTGGTCAAGTGCGTACTAAAATTACATTATTATCGCGTGTAAATCTGTTTACAAAAATACAAACAAATAAAATAAAATGTCATTAAATATAGATAGAAATATTATAAAAATGTCATACTAGGTTCAAAAATATATTAAAATTACATGATTGTTATTTTATCGTCAAGGTATTCTTTAATTGTGTAATAGCACTTAGATGTCAAAAAATTAAACAGTTTCCTTTTAAATATTGTTATGTTTCCCGATTCGAGTATAGTCTTTGGCAAATTATTATATATTTTTGGACCCATACCAAATACACCTTTTTTAAACAGTGACAGTCTATAACGAGGCATACAAATTTTATTTTTATTGCGCTGTCTTTTATAAAATGTAAACAAGTTAGTGTTATTTCTTATGAATAGGGCAATTTCATAAATGTATAGGCACGGAAATGTCAAAATCTTAAGTTTTATAAAATATGGCTTGCAGGAATCCGTTGACTTCAAATGACACACAGATCTAAGACATTTCTTTTGCGCCCGAAAAATGTTTTCTCGCTCTGTGCAGTTTCCCCAGAAAATAATCCCGTAGCGTAGAGTAGACGTCACATGAGCATGATACGACGTGAGTACAGCAGCTTGGTTTACAACCTTGGATAGCATGTATAAGGCATACGAATAACTGCTTAATTTAGAGCATACTGTTTCGGCTTGTTTTCCCCAATTTAATTCAGAGTCAATATATAAGCCTAAAAATTTTGTAGTCAGTGTGTTTTCAATGTCATTATCTTTATAGGAAATATTAAATGTCAATTTTTTAAATTTATTAAATGTCATAATTTTAGTTTTGTCAAAGTTTATTATTAAATTATTAGTTTCAAGCCATTTCATTATATTATTCAACGCTGAATTAATTTCTAGCTCAGGTGGTTTGTCCCTATCGCCGATAAAAATTACTGTGCTATCATCTGCAAATAGGACCATTGGGTGATCAGTAGCTTGTGGTAAATCATTTATATAAGAAATAAAAAGCAACGGCCCTAGAACACTTCCCTGCGGTACCCCAAATCTAACATGGTTCACAGGGGAAATATATTTAGTTTCTACTTTTGATTTTGGGCATACTTGTATAATTTGTGTCTGCTGAGAGCGATCACGGAGGTATGATTTTACCAAATTCAAAATATTCCCCCTTATTCCATATGTCTCGAGTTTATTTAGCAGAATATCATGGTCAACGTAATCAAATGCCTTAGTAAAATCCATAAACATAGCAAACACTGGCAACATTTTTTCACGGGCTAATATAACAGTTTTTAAGAATCTAAAAATTGCAATATTTATCGATTTGCGTTTACGAAAACCCATCTGTTCGTCACTGAGAATATTATATTTTTCCATGAATGAATAAAGACCAACATGAATGTATTTCTCAAATATTTTAGAGAATACTGAAACCAAAGCAATCGGTCTATAACTACTTAAATTTTCTCTATCATGTTTTTTGAAGAGAGGCTTAATAATAGTTAATTTTAACCTTTCTGGAAATACACCACAATCGATGCATAGATTATTTATGTGACTCAGCACCGGTGATATAATAAAAGCTACATTCTTTATCACCTTAGTAGTTATCTCATCATATCCCGCACTCGGAGTGTTTTTTAATGAAACAATTATTTTGTGAATTTCATCCGGAGTTGATGGAAGCATAAACATAGAGATGGTATGTATAGACATGGTTACATGTCTATACATACGATGTATGGTGAGTATAGACATGGTTACATTCGTAGATTTAGGATTTTTATCAATGATTTTACTAACTTCAACCTGATTTGTATAAAATTCATTAAACGCTGTCACAATATTTATTGGATGAGTCAGTATTTTACCTTTGTGTATTATTCGTTTTATGTCAATGTTAGGGGGTTTCTTAATTGTATTTTTATTTATAATATTCCAAGTTGCCTTTGATTTATTCGTAGCTGTTTTGATATAATAATTATTTCTTGATTTTTGGGTGAGTGTCACAATTTTATTTAAACGCTTAGTGTAGCTCTTAAATGCAGTTTTATTTTCTATACTTGGTTTTTTCCTATATCGCCATAACATAGTTCTTTTTTTCTTGGTACATATTCTTATTCCCTTCGATATCCAGGATGGTTTCTTATGTACAGTGTGTTTTCGTTTTATTATAGGAAAACACAAATCGTACAATAATTTGAAAATATCGTGGAAATAATTAAAAGCTTCATTAGGGCAACTGCTGTCATAAACTTCACTAAAAGTTAATTTACTTAAGTTATTCCTAAATTTTAACATATTTTCATCACAATAATCGCGACAATATGAGTACCAATGCTTGATTGGAAAGTATTGTTTTACCGGGCATTTAAAGTATTGTGCCATATGATCAGATAGAACCAATTGAATAATTTCACAGGAAGAACCACGAACGTTGTGAAGAAAGTTATCTAGACAAGTCTTTGAAGCGGGTCTTGTTATTTCATGGACCGATATCTTTAAGTTGTAGGTTTTGATTATATTCTGAAAATTTTGCGTGGTTTTATTATTTTCCAAAATATTAATATTGAAATCGCCACACACGAGAATTTTCTTTTGTTTAAAACATATTCGGTTCAAAACATTATCCAGACAATTATAAAAAATTTGTTTAGATATGTTTTGATTTTTTGGTGCTCTATAAAAACAAATGATCACAACGTTGTGCTCAAATAACTCTACTGCACAGCATTCTACATTATTTATACTACTATAATTTTTCACATAGCTAATTTCCCTAAATTTATGACTATTATGAACAAGTATGCATGCCCCACCTCTACGGGTTGTACGACAACAACATGCAGCCAGAGTAAAGTTTGGAATATTTAGATTTGTCGTATCACTGTTAATCATGTTGTGCTCTGTTATGCAAATTACATCAATAAATTTATTCCGTAAATTCATCTCCTGAACCTGTACCGTAAGGCAATCTGCTTTATTCATCAAACCATCTATATTTTGGTGCAGGACAAATATATTACTATGGGGCACGAAAAAACTGTTTTTTGGTCGTATCATCATCTATGAAAGTTGAAATCTCCGGATTCCCTATATTGCTTGTATTAATCATACCATTTGTTAATTGTGATTTCTTCATATTGCTAGAATCAGTTTGGGTACCTACAGTTGCTGTTATAGCCTTATTTTTACGTTGCATTTGTATTGTATTTTTCCTCTCATATAATTTTGCCTCGTAATCACGTTGCGTTAATTCTCTCATAACAGATTTACAAACATCGGTGCATATAACATACTTATTTGGAACATGTCTGCTGTAATCCATGTCAAAGTATACAACATGTTTTAACTTAAGACAAATACGTCTTATTTCATAATTTAACTTTTTTTCGTTAAGAAATCTGTTGTAAGGAACCTCGCTGACAATAATATTAGTGAAACTAAAGTAATTTAAAAAGCTACTTAATATAAATTTGAAATTTCCAGGGTTACAATCATTCATTCCACATAATACAATTATATAATCATTCTTAGTCAAAGTCATTAGTTCTTCTTTATTAGAATTTAAAATATGTTCTATCGTCGCGTTAGCTTTCCAAAATGAAGTAACTTCATAATTGGTGTCCACTAAATGTTGCAATGATTTCTGCATCCCGATTCCACGTTGGTCGGCCAAGATAACTATCTTTTTTTTCTTCTCATTCTCTTCTCTAGTGTTTGTTTTTGTCGAACATTGTACAATTTTTCTCTTTTCTTGAAGTATTTCGCTATATTTCCCGTTTTCAGGAGTAGCTTGTTCTGCGCTTAACTCTAATAATGTTTTGTAATTTATTTCTTTAAGTTCACTGCTTTTGTCGAATACATCAACGTTTTCATAATTTTGATTTTCTTTTGACTGTAACTCAAAAATTTGGTGCTGTAACTGCTCTTTATCTTTCTTTACTTTTGTATGTTTACATTGTAACTTGCAAATTTTTTTCGAAATCTTCCTAAATTTTCTAGAAATTGTAGCCGATTGATGATATTTGTTTTTTGTATGTACTAAATGTCCTCTGCAGTGTTTTAAAGCTTTTTCTTGTTTATTGACATCATTATTCGTATGTGATACTTTTTTATTTTTTGCCTTTTCTTCTTCAAGCCATTTTTCTAATGTTTTTATTTTATTATTCAATAGATCTATCGTGTCTTGTTGTCTTTCGTAGACAAACTGTTGGTGTTCTTTATTAGTTGATGCTTCGCCTTTTGATGGGGTGGGGATCTCTTCAATTCCCATGGAAATACGTTGACGTTTGCGTTTTCTCCCTAGAAATGGAGTGGCATGGGTATCGGTATATTCAATTTTCTTATACATACTTATCAATTTTTTGCATTTTTCTAATTCCTTTTTCATCTGTTCTTTCTCTAAAATCAAAATATCAATCTCGCTGTTAGCCGACAGTAAGCGGTTTTCTAACTCACTTATCTTTTGATTTGAGGTTGAGTCTATACCACTTAGATCCAAGTTAGTGTTCGGTAAGCTAATTCTTGTCGATTCAAATAAAGAGAAATCTGTCAAATTTCCTAAAGAGTTCGCTCTCGGTCGTGGGCGGTATTTTGTCACATTATCTATGTCCATTGACTCCATTTTAAAGAAAAAATATTATGATTATATTGGTCAAAAAAGATGTCAATAAAATAATAAGTCAAAATAAAATTGCAAAAATAAATATAATCACAAACTCTTGGATTTGAACCTTGTATAGCAGTTGATTCAATTGCCGCTCAGCCGTCATCAACGCTCAACCAGTAGAAACTTTGCCGAAAAGATTAGTCAGTGTCGCATAGTACAATAAGCATACAACATTGTACATGCGTCCCGCTCGCTTATCGCTGGTCGTTGAGTCATCGAGTCCTCACGCTGCGCGTCGCGCGGTACGTCTGGCAGCAGCCGGGTAAAGTGAGCAAGTCCAAAGGTCACTTCTGTTAGAATGACTCGCAGTAATTGTTTAGTAATAACTTTTGTACACAAATTTTAGAGTTACACTATTTTAGTTATTTAATATTTCACTTTCACAGTACTGGTGAGCTTAACTATGCAATATTTGGTGTCTCTTATACTTGAAATATGTTTTATTATTGATTTTAAACAGAATCCGTTGAAACATTAAAATGTAGTTTTCTTAATATTTGCTGTTTATATTCTCACGACAAAGACACTATTTAGAAATCGTCACAAACTCTACACATATAGAAATGTTTTAACTGTTGTAATTAAGCTATTTGATTTTTAATAAATATTTGTCACGGAGCCGATGTTTACTGTGTCTCCGCGCGTTCGGAAGCGTAAGCGTAACATGTAGCGAGTATGCCATGAAATTTCTGTTTAGATAACATTTTAAGACAATTTTTCAATTGCGTGTATACTCATTGCTTGACCTTGCATGACCTGTGTGCTGTGCTATAAATTAATAAAACTTACTGACCTTTGGTTTCATGACCAAAAGAAAGCTCCAGAGTTTTATATGGTGCATTACGGTCAAATTACCCTGTATGTTTAGATACTATTTACGTGCAAGTGCTATGAAAAATATCCTTCTAGTATTCGTGCCCACACAACCATCTGTTCACCTTACGACAGTTAGTTACAAAACGGAACCTAGTGCACGCACCATTTGGCGGGAAAGTGGCCTGGTTGGACGCCATTACTCGTACCAACTACTTCATAAACTATATACTTTTTGCCTAGTAACTATTAGTTAATCTATGGTCTTACACGCACTTTAGCCTGTGGCGTAACGGCTGTTAGCTGCGACTTAGACGCTACCTCAGCGTTTCTCCGGTCCACTTCCAGTGGTGGACGGACTTGCTTCTCTGGAAGGAGACGTTCTTCCAGCGCTTCCAGACGCGCATTCATCAAGCTGCCAACTTGCAGCAAGATAGAGCGCGTCAGCTCCTCCACCAAATCTCCACCGCTTGTGGTCTTGGGTACATTCACCGGCACTTTTTTAGGCAAAGAGCACCGAGGTGAGTGAACCGCTGTGATTTCACTGGACTTAGAAATCTCTTTTCTAAGCTCTGCCATCTCCTCACGGAGACATGCCACCTCATTATGTAGGCGGGCGTTGTCTTCTAAAAGTTTGGCAGTCTCTTCGTTAGAGGTGCGGTCTTTCAGTACCAGTACTGCTGCCTTTATGGAGGCCGCTGCTTCTTTGAGTGCACGTACGAGTGTGCCCTTCAGATGCCCTGACTTCGTTGCTACACCACAGATGATGGAAACGTCGTCGAGAACCTGCTTACTGAGGGCCTCAGCCGTCCGGCCTGCACCCACCTCTGTTCCACCGATTCCCAGAGCTTTCCTGCTCTCTTCAGCGAGGCGAGACTGCTCCTCTAGTTTTTCTACTGCCTGGGCGCGGGTAGTATCACGTTTTTCCAGTAAATATTCCCTTCTTTTGCTCCTAGGAATATTCAAGTCACTTTCTGACGGTGACTTGAACATGCTGGGTGAAGTGCCTTCACAGTCTGACTGTGAGGCTGCTTCGTCATAGCGACGTCTCTTGGAACCCTTCGTTTTCCATAATCTACCCTCCGCAACGTCAATACCACCTGTCTGTTCCGATAACACCGCCTGCACACTCGCATCTGAGTCAGACGCATGTGAGCAGTCGTCGGCCTCCATCGCCATCACGTCAATACTTTTCTCTTTTCCTTTCAGTCTACAAGTTTTCCTAATCTGTGGGGTTGAGACCCCGTGGCGCATGTTGCCCCCCCCAGATACGACGGGGCAGAGTGCCGTAGCACTGTGGGACTGTATAGCCTCGGTGAGGCTAGTACCCACCTGGGGAATATTTCCATTCGCCTGTGATTCCATTTTTGTTTTAAGTCCTTTTTTAAGGGGTGGGGTCCCCTGTGGTGCTCTAGCGGTCGAGCTCCCCCCGACCATACATCCCTTCGGCAAGCACGACCTTGGGATTTGGGACAACACAAAATAATAAATTGTTCACAGCAAGAGCCCCCAACCGGCACCTTTCCGAAGACAAGAGTGACCGGAAACATTCTACTGCCAACTTCACTCTCGTCACTAAGGATCCCTTTGGATCAGCATCCCAGGACAACGAAAATCAATACACTGATGTCTCTGATGAGAGATCATTCCCGCGATTCCCATAACATTCTCAACATTGCCCAACAGGGTGGCCGTGTTGACCATCCCTGCCGCGCTGCGGGTTATTTCGCCCCCTCCTCAGCAGTGGTTCCACCGACCTAGCCACAGCCTGCCCCGTCCACAGTGCCCTATGCTTCCTTCATAGGGACACGTGGAGGGACCCATCGCGTCAGGATTTTCGCCAACGGCCAACAAGATCCCATAAGGAAGTTATTGACCGTTGCCCAGGGCGCACCGGCCCAAAATGCTGCTGTACCCCCCGGATATAACGTATCCATAAGGGACCAGCAGCATCCGGGCGCACGTGGAGGTATCCTAACCTAGCACCCCGATCCTAACCTAGCACCCCGAGGCTAAAGAGACGAAGGCAAGGAAGTCTGGTGCGAGAAACCAAAAAGGGAAGAAAGGAGCCTCTGAAAATATGCACCCCTCAACAATGGCTCCCCACCCGTTTCCTCCCGCCCCAAAGTCTCTGAATGAAGGATGGACAACGGTGATAAAGAAAGGAAAAAGAAAAATTGTGTCCTCACAAACTAGGACAACAGTTGCGCCAGCAAAGGTCATGGTTACAGGATCGAAAAACCAGGCAGCACCAGTGAGACTACGAATCCCACATTCCTCAGCTGTAGTTATCAAGCTGCGACCAGAGGCGACTGAAGCAGGGGTAACCTATGCTAATTTGCTAGGTGATGCTAGGTCCAAAGTCAACCTCACAGGCTGTGGCATCACGGGCCTCCGCTTCCGAAAGGCCGCCACCGGTGCTCGTATCCTTGAGGTGCCAGGTACTACAAGCGGTGAAAAGGCTGACTCCTTGGCTGAAATGCTAAGGAATGCAATCGATCCGGGTGTGGCAGACGTGTCAAGGCCAACGAAGAGCGCAGAGCTCCGTATTTCAGGTCTCGATGACTCAGTCACCGCAGAAGACATTTCGGCGGCCATTGCGGAGAAGGGTGGCTGCTCTAGGGAATGTATTAAGGTCGGGGAGATAAAACGAGACTCCTGGGGCAACCGCTCCGCCTGGGTGCGCTGTCCTGTAGCCACTGCAAAGAATCTCGGTGAAGGAGGCCGTCTCTTGGTTGGATGGGTTTCCGCCCAGGTCCGTTTGCTGCCGCCAAGATCTCTGCGCTGCTATCGGTGTTTGCATGTCGGGCATGTGCGCGCACAATGCACGTCAGATATCGACCGCAGCAATGAGTGCTATCGATGTGGCCAAACAAATCACAAGGCAGCCCAGTGCACTGCGGCTGAGCCAAAATGCTCACTGTGTACAGCTGCGGACAAAAAGTCGGACCACAGGGTAGGCAGCAAAAAATGTTCCCCACCTAAACCTAAAAAGGGAGTGAAAGTACCAGCATTAGCAAGCTGCCCCCCGACTCAGGCCGGGGGCGAGGAGGCAATGATCACAAATTAGTATTAATTATGGCTCATCGCTTTCTCCAGGCGAATCTCAACCATTGTGCCGCTGCGCAAGATCTCCTCTTGCAAAGCATGGCACAATGGTTGATTGATGTGGCAGTAGTTGCTGAACCTTACTTTGTCCCTCCCTGGGATAACTGGGTAGGTGACGTGGACGGATCGGTAACCATTATCACTTCGCCGGCTGACGGTCCTCTTCCGGTGATTGCGCGGGGACGGGGTTATGCTGCAGTTAGATGGAAGGGAATGGTCCTCATTGGGGTGTATTTTTCGCCCAACAAGAGTCTCGCTGATTTTGAGCAGTTTCTAGACGCAGTGGGGGCCCTTATAGGGCAAACTCTACCATGTCCGGCATTAGTTGCTGGAGACCTCAATGCCAAATCCCAGGCTTGGGGGTCCCCTGTGACTGACGTACGAGGTGAGACTCTTGAGGAGTGGGCGACAATGGCTGGCCTTTCAGTTCTTAATCAAGGCTCAACAAACACGTGTGTGCGCCATAACGGTGGCTCCATTGTAGACGTCACGTTTGCATCCCCCGCTGTCGCTCGTCGCGTTCAAAACTGGAGGGTTCTTGAGGATGTGGAGACAGTGTCCGACCATCTCTATGTTCGTTTCGATGTTTCCACATCCGTTGACCTCCCTGGTGCTCGTTGCAGAGGGAGTAATACCCCACGTTCCCCCAGATGGGTTTTGAGAAGCCTGGACCGTGAGGCGCTTTTAGAGGCTTCCATAGTCTACGCCTGGCAGTCCCTCCCGAACGAACCGGCTGGGGTTGAGGTCGAGGCTGAATGGTTCCGGGACGCACTGTCGCAAATATGTGACGCTGGTATGTCCCGAGCAAAACATCGACCCCCAAAGCGACAAGTGTACTGGTGGTCAAACGCAATTGCCGATCTTCGGGCAGAATGTATAGCGGCCAGACGCCAGTACACCAGACATCGTCGACGACGGCGCCGTGATAAAGAGACAGAAAGGCAGCTGTATGAGGTTTACCGATCTAAGGTAATCGCCCTGCAGCTGTCCATCAGCAACTCCAAGTCTCAGGCGCGATCGGAGCTCCTCGAGACTCTCAATCTTGATCCATGGGGGCGCCCGTACAGGACAGTCAGGGGAAAGATACGTCCTTGGGCCCCTCCACTCACTGAAACGCTTGAACCTCAGTTGCTGGAGGAGGTAGTAACAGCCCTGTTTCCGAACGGGACAGAACACCGGCCTCCGGCAATGTCCCTTCTGCCGGAGCGGGGAGAGGTGCAGAGGGAACAAGAACAAGACGTGGCGATACCCTCTGTGTCGCAGGGAGAACTAAGCGCGGCCGTATTGAGGCTGAGGGCCAATAAGGCTCCAGGCCCTGACGGCGTACCTGGGTGCGCTCTGAGATTGGCTCTTGGGACCCTAGAGTACCGGTTCCGGCGGTTGCTCGATGCCTGCCTGGAAACGGGACGATTCCCGTCTCAGTGGAAGACGGGCAGGCTCGTTCTTTTAAGGAAGGTGGGACGCCCCGCGGAGTCTCCCTCTGCTTACCGCCCAATTGTGCTGCTGGACGAGGCTGGCAAGCTCTTTGAGCGAGTCATCGCTCGTCGGCTCACAAAACACCTGCAAGAGGTGGGCCCTAATTTATCCAACCAACAGTACGGATTCCGAGTGGGCCGCTCGACCATCGATGCCATCGAACGCGTCAGGGCCCTCTCGGATGAGGCGACTGCCCACGGCGGGGTTATGCTGGCGGTGTCACTTGACATCTCAAATGCATTTAACTCCTTGCCGTGGGCGTGTGTTAGGGAGGCACTGAAGTTTCACGATGTGCCTCCTTACCTCTATCGGATTGTTGGGTCCTACCTCTCTGAGAGGTATGTATCGTACCACAGACAAGGAGGTGTAGAACAGAGGCGGCAAATGTCGTGCGGTGTTCCACAGGGTTCGGTTCTAGGACCGCTTCTGTGGAACATCGGGTACGACTGGGTTTTGCGGGGAAATCTCAATCCGGGCGCCCACGTGATCTGCTATGCAGATGACACGTTGGTGACTGCCCGGGGCGAGACATTCGAGGAGGCTGCCCGGCTTGCTACGGAAACGGTGGCCCTTGTTGTCGGTAGGATAGGGTTGTTGGGACTCCGGGTAGCGCTCAATAAGTCGGAGGCCGTGTGTTTTCACAGGCCCCGGCGAGCACCATCAGGGGGTTCCTTCATCACTATCGGTGAGACCCAGGTCAAGGTGAAACCCACGATAAAATATCTTGGACTCGTCCTCGATAGCAGGTGGAATTTCCGCGAGCACTTCACTCGCATGTCCCCCCGACTTATCGGTGCAGCTGCAGCTTTAAAGCGACTGATGCCCAACACCGGGGGACCGAGAGCGAACAGCCGCAGCCTGTACCTGGGGGTGGTGCGATCCATGGCTCTTTATGGGGCGCCCATATGGGTGGATGCCCTGACGGCTCACAACGTGACGCTGCTGAGGAAATCCCAGAGAGTGATGGCCGTCGGGGTCATACGTGGGTACCGCACCACCTCCTACGAGGCTGCGTGCGTATTGGCGGGGTCTCCCCCCTGGGATCTGGAGGCCGAGGTACACGCGTCACTATATGAGTGGCGCTCGCAACTTCAGATACGGGGGGAGATTCCCTCACCAAGAGAAGTGCTGGCATGGAAATTTCATGCCCGACAGTCCCTCATCGGGAAATGGCTGGAGCGGCTGTCCCAACCGCGGGCTGGCCACTGGACTATTGAGGCCGTTCGACCAGTCCTTCAAGACTGGTTGGACAGAGAGCACGGACCATTAACCTTCCGGCTAGTGCAGATGCTGACGGGGCATGGTTGCTTTGGGAAGTATCTGTACCGCATCGCCGGAAGGGAACCGACGCCAGGGTGTCACCATTGTGACTGCATCGAGGACACGGCGCAGCATACACTCGCGGAGTGCCCAGCGTGGCAGAGGGAGCGCCGTGAGCTTGTCACAGTAGTGGGGGACGACCTCTCGCTTCCATCATTGGTTAAGGCAATGGTGGAAAGTGACAGGTCGTGGCACGCAGGGCTACATTTCTGCGAAGATGTTATGTCGCGGAAGGAGATTGCGGAGAGGGAGAGAGAGATGGCCTCCACACTCCCAATTCGCACACGGAGACCTGGGCGTAAAAAGAGGGTATATCATGCCCTCCTCCAACCCCCATAACAGAGGTCTTGGCGATTGACATGGGGGTGTCCTTCGCCAGCCAACCACCAAAGACCTCGGGATGGCACGTGCGGTGATTCCGTGCGCCACTAAAAGGTGAAGGAGTGGACTAACTTCTAGCCTACTCCACTCCGCAAGTAGATGAAGCTCTGCCCAGGGCCAACGCTGCCTGGGCCACGGTAGAGTTCCCTAGCGTTCCCGTGGTCCTGGCATTAAGGCGTTCCGTAGGAACATCGTGTGGTTTTTAGTCGGTAGGGGCACTTGCTGCTGACGTAGTAGTTAGTGCCGAGCCCGACATATCCCGGCCACCTCCCCCGGTGGACGGGAATGCGTAAATGCATTTTCCACACGCACAAAAAAAAAAAAAAAATGGTCTTACACGCACTAACTATGCTATCTGTGTGCGTTGAGGCCTAGAAACTATTATACTGTAGGGAACTATTAAAATTGGTTTCATAATTCCATTGAAATTTCCACAGACATTTTGTAGTATTAGCAAAATAATAAAAAAAAAACACTAAGCAAAATCCTCTTTCCGACTTTGATCGCAGAGTAAAGGGGATTTAGGCACTAAGTGGTACCAAAATCATGCTTTACTTAATCATAAGTAAAGCATGTCCAGTAAAGTGGATTTTCGTTACGTACTCGTAGTACCCCATAGATGCCATTACAGTCGGAAGGCGAAAATATAACCAAAATTACACTGAACAGTCAAAGTTGCATTTCTAATTAACTTAATTTATGAGTCACAACAATTTCTAAAATAGGTCTTTTGACAGCTGTCAGAATGACAGTTGATGTCGAGCTCTTAGTTTTGTTTACATATTTGTCTACTTTTAAGGTAAAGACCTCTGTAAATATGTTGCAGGTACGGTTAAGTATAAAATTTATATAAATAATGATGGTAAGGTCATCTTTGAGAACCTTCTCAAAGTATTTTAGTAGTAGACCCGCTAGGTTTCGGCTAATCAGGACTTCTGTTGTTCGTCCAATGAGCAGCGAAGCCCTACACGCATTGACGTGAGTTGACAATCAAAACAAACGCCCAACCAACGAGTTCGGCTGCGTTCGCGGTTGCTTGCAAGATGGCGACCAGATGATTTTCTTATTAATTTCTTTTGAGGGTAACTTATTGCTATGCTTTTTAAACTGAAAAGAAAAACTGATTGTCATCAGGCACCAGCTGAACCCGTTTGTTTGGAAGTATCCTTAGCACTGCTATCAGTTTCAGGCATGTAAACATTGCAAAATAAGAATCATACTTTCATTTTCTAATTCAATAGCATGTATTGAGTAAATGCATCCGTTGTGCAAGATGAGATCACGAAGTTAAACACCGTGAAATGCGTGTTTAGTTGGTACATCACCTATCTTGATCATAACGTGCGTAATATCAGTAGTATCTTAATTGTTTGAGCTTTATGTCGTGTTGGGAAAACTTGGGTATGATGAAATAGGATTCGTTGACATGATGAAATTTGGTTCCTACGGCTGTTTGAATGTTCATACTAAAAAAATTATGAACATTGAAATGAAGTCACTAATGTGCCTGTATTGCTTTATATACAGTTAGGTGTCGTATATAATAGTTTATGGTGATTTATGATCTAATCTGTCTTCTGTTTTTTTTTCCGCACTTAACACAAATAATAACTGGATTCTGGACTTCTATAACTAGGTGGAAGGTTCTCATGTCTACGTGTAGTTTTTATGTATGGCAATGCATATGTATACTAGTGTATTCTCCGATCGAGATATTATTTTCATTGGGAGTACTTTACCTCCAAATTGGGTACACATTATTCATTTCTAAGTTTTAGAGTTACACTCGAACAGTATAAATATTGTTCGGTATCGGAATAAAATGCTTGAGTCTGAAAGCTGAATATCTGAAATTACGCTGCCCTGTATCCAGCCATTTTAATCACTTAAATTTGATATGAGCTCTAGAGCAGAACAAAAGACATGGACTAATCACTGCATAAGAAGTTAACTACTACTTTGGTTAATATAATGAAGAATTCACGATACTGATATAAGATGATGCAATGGTCCCTACATTACCCACCATATCCATACCACTTGGGTGGTGATAATCGAAGTGCTTCGAAGCTAGCGGTAGTAACGGATTCTAACGGCGGTCTAGAATTACATCGATACGTGGATGTTGTTATTTCAAGACGCGTTACTTGGGAATATTGAAATAGCATGGAATAACAACACCACTAGATGTAAAAGCTATGTGCTTTACCTTCAAACAAAGTAAATTTATTACGATTTGTTTTAATAGGGTTACCTTTATTTAAAAACCTTTATAAATTATAATTATAGACAATTCTACATCTGCGACTTCTAAAAACATCGTTTAAACAATCAAGCGAGCATTTTCAGCCTATTGGGTGGCAGCTGGCAGTTTCCAGCATGATTCATTATTATATTAGCTTGGTCAAACAAGTGCCGAACAACTAACTCTCAAATTTGGCGGGGGCTGGAGCAGTTAAACAACAACACAAAATGCATTTGGAACCAAAAGATATCGTAACAACTGTAATTTCGACATCTGACACGCGTAAGACATTTCAGGCTTATTTTTTGCCGTTAACTATCACTTTTGTTACATCTCAGACTTATTTCAGGATGTTTGTTTTAGTAGATTGTGTCTAAACATCTGAAATTCGATAAATGTGACATCAACTGTCACTTCAACAGCTGTTACATCTGACAGCTGGCAAAACGACGACAGAGACAGACTATTTCAGTTCATTTTTAAATCGATTGTAACTAAGGAAGTCAGAACTACTAAATTGGATTTCAAATGTGACTTCTGACTTGAAATCTATGGTAGCCAAGTTCATTTTCTCGTAAACCTTAAATTTAACATTAAATTTTATAAGCAATACGTATGGCTACTGTCACCTTTGATATCTGTCATAATTAAATGTATAGAACATTGAGCCTTGATATGTGTTTTTTTTAAGTTTTTGCAATGACGCATGCTCCGTGGATCCCGGCCTTAAGGGTGGGTGGCGGAGGTTTTAGTCCCACATGGCATGGCTACAATTTTTCCTCTCGTAATTTTTTAATTGGATGTGTGTTGTGAAAAATTATGGCTTTATGAATTTTCATAATTTTCAAAATAAATGTACGTAGTAGTTGAGAGCCAGTAGTTTAAGGTTAGCTTGAACAACATCTTCGACCACATCACCAAGTAAGAAAGTGGTTAAAAGGCTGGCCTATAAAAAGTAGATTTTTAATGCGGAGACGTAAGTAAACCACGTAGAGTATTTGTTAATTGAAGTCACAGCATTGACAGGGGAGGTTAATAGGAACGCTAGATGTCACTTGCTTGACTGTCGTGTCAACTTTCCAACGGAAAGTCTACACACATGTTTACAGCGGATGTGTAAGCTTATTGATGTTTATGGAAACTGCCAAAGTACTTAAAAGAATGCAATATGTCTACTTTTAAACATAATTTAAAAAAGCTTCTAGTCAGAAAATGTTATTACAGTATTGTGGAATTTTTAGAGGACAATAATTTAAGACAACAATAGTAATATGTATTATGAATTAATTTGTTATATGCGTTATTAATTATTATTGTATTATTTATTTTTTTGACAACCTATTAGAATTTTTTGAAAGCCTAATTGAATATATTTATGAATATAATATTAAAATGAATATAATTTAACTTAATGTGATTGTATTTAGTTATGTAATTTTATTGGTACCTAATGACAACTAAATGGCTTATATTGATGTAACTAGAACTATTAATTTTGGACTTAAAAAATTTACATGCCTATATGGTAAGAATGTATGAGAACTATTTTGTAATTTTTACCGTCTTGTACACTACATTCTACAAATAAACTTATTTGAATTTGAATTTGAATGGAATTCCTATAGAGTTTCATTTTGAAATCTCTTCTATAACGCCGCTCAAGAAGTTAAAGATCAAAAGTATCTTGTGTTTTTGCTGCAGACAACAGTCTTCTATAATTGTATGTTGAGACGGGTCATTAACTATGGCTCTTATTGACCAAGGGAGCTCCATTTCAGCATTGGCAAACATGCTTTTGTATGTTTGTCCGGATATCCAGCTGTTCTCCTCTACAGGTCGCATTTTTCAACTTCAAGTTGAAAATCTGTCGCCAAGCACCTAACGGTGTGTTCCGGCAGCTGTCCTTGAGAGCCAGTATTTCTAGGTTAGCCTGTACAACATCTTCGACCACATCATCACTTACCATCAGGTGAGATAGTGGTCAAAGGCTAACCTATAAGGCATTAAAAAAAAAAAAAAAAAGTTCTCGTGAAATTTTGTGAGTAGATTCGATAATCATAAAATTATACTTAGTTTTTGTACTAGATGCTTGCAGACAGATTTACTACTTTAGAGTGGTATCTAGCCAGTCAGGCATTCGCAAAATGCCCTACTACCTCGCTATAACGACTTCCATCCTAAGACAACAACCATGACCGACCGCTTTACGTGCCCTCCAAAACACGGAAGCGCTCAGCAGTAATGTCGCTAGTGGTCAAACATCTAAGTCATGATCGCGGCGGACGTAGCTTAACTTAGGTGATCGGTTAAAAACGGCTAAGCAAACTTCACTATGGGCGCTTCAAAACTTCTTCAACGCCCACTAGTTGATATGCTCGGTTAACTCAGAGGCAAGCTACGGATAGTGTTATGCTTAGAGTTTCTTTGAGGCATAAACCCCGAAACCAAGGTGATTTGCCGAAGAATCAAAGTGACTGACATAGCTCATAAAATTAGCAAATTGAAAGGCTGTGTGATTGCACTGGCTGTCTTTCCTTAGAAATATGCCGCTTTTCGGCTGTACTGTGTCTCTAAAAAGATTCTACACAGCCGACGTATGTAGGTACACGACATGTGGGCCTCAGGACCACCATGAAATTTCTACTCATATGACCTTGATTCGCAAATTGAAAGTAGCCGCGGCTACTCAGAACCGGACTCTGTCCAGCACGTGCTGTTCCAAGCACGCAAAAACAATCTCTACCTTCGTTGTATAAAGGACTGGTCTCGTTTGACCAAACGTGGCAAAATGTCACCACGCACGTGCTGTTTCTATAGACGATTATAGTTTCTATATCGTTGAGCTAAGATCGGTTTTCTACGAGCAGGTTGCAAGTGTCACCTCACTAGTTCCGCAATGGATAATTGAGGGTATTATCAAGTGGAGTGCAATAGAATGTGTGGCAATACTGCTTGTATTAACTTAAATGTGTTGGTTTATCTTTTATCTATTGATTGGTAATGTGACTTGATCTAGTTTGGATTTAATACTGACTACTTCTTTGGTCGAGTGACGTAAAGCTTAGTTTGAAATCGCTAAGTCCTGGCTTCGAACCTTGTGATGAACAGTTACTGGATTTCTCTAACAAAGAAATAGAAGTCCGTGACTGTGCCTGGTTGATGGCTAAAGGCTCGTCCCACATTACGTGAAATATAGACTATCTATATACGGCGAAACGAGAATGGTGGTTGTAAATGTGTACAAAATATTCTCCTTAAGCCGGAATCGAATCAGGACCGACAGGTTCTAAAAAACGCTTTAATTAACTTTTAGTCATTACGATGGTAGGAGATGCAAATTTCGGTCGTTGTGTATGTGTAGCATGTGGAAACCCATAGTCTCCATCTACCCTTTCTGGGAACAGACGTGACGTCAAGAATCTAATGTATTAAACCAGGATCAAAATTATTTATTTTCCAGTTTTTGTCCAAATTAGCGTGAAGAAGTAACAAACAACACCCTCACTCACGCACTCTGACACACTTGATGACACACGGATGTATAATATTAGTGTGATCAGGTCTTCTGAAGGTAAAAGAAACTTCTGGCAAAGACTATGATTACGTTAATGTGCTAGTGTGAAGAATTGGCAGGTTGCCCTTCTCTGTAAAGGTCAGTAGGTTCTTCATTAAAGGACGTGTCATGTAAAGTCGTTTCCAAAGCTAATTATAATACTTGTGTGGACCAAGGCTGCTGTATTTGTAATATTGAGAATTTCATAATGCGTACGAATGAAGTAAGGAACACAAACTTAGAGCCAGGACCAAGAACCTAGGACTACATAGTAGGTTTCTCCTAGTCAAGCATGTTCCACGTCGTCGTTTTTCGGTTGACTTATTTTTTATGCTATTATGGTGAAACAAGGACGATGCCCAGCTGCTATTATGCAGTATTATTTGCATATAACAGATACAGGTCGTCATGAGTGGCGCAATATATATATATGTCTCTTATACAACTTAAAACTCAACATACCACTTCTCAATGATTATTACAATTTACGTTATTACAAAGAAAGTAAATAACTAAATATATAATACCAGTACACGAACACGACAGTACACGAAGCGCAGGGTTTGACGAGACGGTGACCATAGTATAGATGAGAGAAACAGTCACCAAGCTCCGAGACAGTGTATCACACGCAGTAGTAGCAGTGTCACGACACTCAAAGCGCCATTGGCAGATTTATGAAGCGGGCAACGGAGGCAAATGGAAAAGCAATAAGTGACTACAAACTAAAAATGGCCGTAAAAAACCGGGACGAAGGGGTTGTAGAGGCTCACATACAAACATCAAGGGCAACACCGGAACCAGTGGCCGGCCCTTCAACCTAGAATAATAAGATACTGTAAATATGAATTCAATGTAAATGTCGGCTGCTAACAAACTAGATATAAGAAAAAAAAAAAAAAACATATATGAAAAAAGGACTCACCCTAGTGAGATTGTAACATAGTAACAACCTTCCCTCCAGGAAGACGATGTCTTGGAGACGACAAATAATTTATAAATTGTATTAAATTGATAACAATAAAAAGGAATATCTAAAAAGAAGACCCAGAGTCTGTGGTGCAAAAGATTCAGTAATAAAAAAAAACCTTCCTATATATAGTATTACCTACATATAAATAGCGTTGGTGGAACAATGCACAGATATTGTTTACTTATTTAATGAAGGGGGAGCATCTACAAAAAAGAAAAGATGCATGTTAATATATTAATACTAAAATAATGGAATAGCAAGTGTTACTGGCCTAAAAGAAGGGCACGTAAAGCCTTCGTTCCCTGTTTTGGCGGTAGGGCAATTCGTATTGTCCGCCTGGCGAACTACCACCTCCAAGTAGAAAATCTGCCGCTAACGGCCTAGCGGTGTGTTTCGGCAGCTGTCTTTGAGAGCCAGTAGTTCTACGTTAGCCTGAACAATGTCTTCGAATGCATCATCACTTACCATTTGTTGTGATAGTGGTTAACAGCTAGCCTATCAGCTTGAAACCAATTAAATGATAAAATATAATTTTGTGTGTTGATGTAGCTAATGCAATGTGCGAGACGAACATTAAAAGGAGGCCGGTTTTATTGGGAATTCATTCTTTCTCCGAGACTATATTTCATTGAAGCTTCAACGGCGTCTTTATTTTTATTTTTGGCCTTCACATTGTCGTTATATCCTTATTCGTAAAGATCAAGTGGCCTCTGAACTTTGCCACTCAAACTGGTTTGGATGAAATCTTGACTTGAATAGTTGTGAGATGTGTTTTAATAGAATTGTTTGGTATTTTTACATTTTTATTTGATTAGAGATCTTGTGGTCAGTGAAAGTGAAGATTACTGTTTTCTCTTCATATTTTGGTGATGATGTTTTGACCTTATTTACCTTATATATTGTTCAAAGTTTAAAGCACTTATGACCCAGTAGCTATGGTATGGTTTTGCTATGGACTGCCGCACAGGTGATCCATGATTTGAATCTCGCCGCGCGCTTACGTAGGCCAGTTTGCAAATGGCTGGCTTGCTACCACCCTGACGTACAAAATATATCACCAAGCAATGCTGTGTTTCGGCAGCTGTCCTTGAAAGCCCATAATAAATAAATAAATTTAAAGTTTAAATAAATAAATATTAGAATGTGGGAACACTGTTAGGCGCTGTTAGGGCAAACGAGAAGGCGGCTCACCTGATGGTAAGTGATCACCGTCGCCCACAAACATAATGTAGTTTCAACTGTGTTGTCATTCAATCTTTTTAGACGACCAGTTTAATTAAATGCGTTCATAGTCTTAAAACAATAACAGACCGAAATAATTCACACGAAACACTACGTTACATTTGAGTTGATTGCATTCAATCTTCACGTCATATTTTTACGCAAATTTTGACAGAAACATACAGTTAGCTAGCAAAACTGTAACAGATTGATTTATAGCAGTGCAATTACAATATTTGTAGCAACATAGCATGTTTAAAAGCCATATAACTTGGTCAGAATAAACAAGGTCAAAATTGAAGTTTACATAATAACTATACTTGAGCTGAATTTAGTTCGCATTTTAATCATCTAGTGCTTGCTCTACTTAAATAAGGTGCAGTTTAAAGTAGCGTTTCTGTCGCAGCGTTACTAACGCTGCTGTGGAATCTAATTTAGAAAATGTTGAATAATAATATTCATAAGTACAATATAATTATCTCTCTACAGTTATACGGTATACTGCCCACTTTATGTGGGCTATTATGTTCATCTAACAATACTGAAAATAACAAACATGAACCATATTGTATAAAGTTTTAGCTTAGAATTTTTAGCGTTCCAACATTAACTCTCGTTAGGACCTCGTTGCCTTGCCTGTATACAGCTGCATTTAAGCTAATGAGGGCATTGGGATGAACAAGTTTCCTGTTATGTGCATAATGTGCAGTTGCAGACTACTCAAGTAGTGTTGAGTAGTGGCATGCAGGTCCCTTTCAGCACAGCTTCCCGTAGTCGGCTCTTACGACTTACGACAGTCTAGCAGGTCGTGGTATAATGTCATAGTAATATCGGGTGTATATTCATTATAAAAGTAATTGTCATTTCTAAATAATTCGTAAAAATACTATCAAAAAGAGTTTCTAGGCTCTCATAATGTAATCATTGCAGAATACACAAAATTGCGTTGTTAATGAAACACATACATACTAACACCAATACAATAAAAATGTAAAACATTTGTTTTATTTATAGCTGATAGATTTTTTTTACCACTAGCTCACCTGATGGTGTAGTCAAAGATGTTTTTCAGGATAGCCGAGGAATTACTTGCTCTCAAGGACAGCAGCCGGAACACACGGTTAGGTGCTTGGCGACAGATATTCTACTAGCCAGACGGGAATTCGTAAAATATCCTTCCACCATGCAAAAACAATGGTCAAACCTGAGGATAAGCAACGGTAAAATAAGTAAAATACATTGTTTTATATAGCAATGATCAGAAACTATTAGTTATTAATATTATAAGGTATTATAAATAATATGCACATTGACTTAAACTCAATGAAACTTGAATTTAGATTCGGTTTTCAAGGCTATTTTGATTTAAATATTTTTTATCTTGCATAACTTAAGCAGACTTATTATTAAAATAACAGATATGTGTGGCGCCTAAAGTCATCCTATTTGAATTGCGTCTAGGTACTTTTATATCGTTATTAAAGCACAGCGTTTTTTAATCTTATTATTGCTAAAAACGCCTGTAGCACAGTTCCGTAATTGGCAGGCTGACAGATTTAATCAAATTTATTAAAGTTTACTAAAAACTAATCGTTTTATAGCTCAGCCATAAAATGTATGTAATAAACATTTTAATTATAATTATTAATTGAAGGTAGTGAAATCCAATACGCAGTAAATGTAAAATATAATGTAATAAATCATTTACTGAAAAAGTTACTTTTTCGGGTCCTGTACGAACGAGAAAACGGGAATATCTAAACAAATCCTGTGCTGTCTGTTAGTCTGTCCAACCTTTTAAGGAACCGTATCTTTTGAACCATAATAGGTAGCCGATTAAAATTTTCAGAGATTATGCGTTATTGTATATTTAAAGCTGATAGGCCAGTCTTCGACCACTATCTCACCTGATGATATGGTCGAAGATGTTGTTCAGGCTAACCTAGAATTACTGGCTCTCAAGGACAGCTGCCGGAACACACCGATAGGTGCTTGGCGGAAGATTTGCTACTTGAGGGTGGTAGCTAGAAAGACGGGAATTTACAAAATGCCCTACCACCATGCTATAACGATTGCCATCCTAAGACAACAACCGGGTCCGACGGCTTAACGTACGGCGTTGAGTAGTAATGCCACCAGCGGTCAACAAGTCATGACCACGGCGGTAGTTGCTTAACTTAGCTGATTGGTTAAGAACGGCTAAGCACACTACGCTATGAGCGCTTCAGTTGAGACTTGTGCTCCGTTAGCTCTTGAATCTGAGTCAGGACCTTCTTCTATCTTTTTACGAAGCTCTAAGTTTAACGTCCATTTATTATTTACTCTTACAGAACCCTAAAACAGCGGCGGCATAAGCAATGGACAATAGAAAGTCCATCCATAGCCATCGGATGCCATAGCTTGCCGCGTGTCTCACTATACTGGTTTCGCAACCAACTAATAAGGATTTAGAAAGTGCTATGGGTCCGTGATATCCGCTATGGGGTTTCTATGGAATTTTTTAGCTGTCCACGATTATGGGCTTCCGTGTGAAGGGTACTATCTCTTTCTATCAAGATTGATTAGAGGGTTTTCAGCTCGACTTCGATTCCATTGCACCAAAACATGTGTGGTTGACATTCATCATCTGGGGCTTAAGACATTTCTGCTCACCCTTTTGGGGATATACATGCATGATGGTATGATTTTTAAAGATTACAGTGAAGTTCGCAAATTGCGACACTTCGATTATTTACAATGTTGACATAAGGTAAAGGCACCTATTTCCGAGGTATTTTCAACAAAACTCGCAATAACATAAAAAATTAAGCAATTCCTGTACATTTCCGCAGGTTTTAATGTTTTTATCACGTGTGTTATTGTTTTTACTATTAAACTATACTAAATATTTGTTAATTAAGTCTTAAATTGTGTTCAAAATAAAACTAAATATGAAATAAGTCCAAGGCACCTTGATCCGATGCAAAAATCCTTATTCCGATGTATTTGGTTCCTAATTCCGTGCAATGCTTTGAACACACGGAATTGTTGCTACATCAAAAGGCGTGGTATTATAATAAAAAAAATGCTGTTGCTTAAGCCTTACATATACTACTTAAACCAAATTAAAGTCTTACCCGTACATTAGGTATGGCGTAATTCAGTAACAAAAATCTAACCCTCCATCCATGTATCAAATGAGGGCAAATAAATCGAACCCATCAGAGGCTCGCCTATGATTTCGAATACGTTCATTATTTGAGGATTAGGCATAAAGTTTACCATTTTCACCTTTCATAATTTGTTATATAAGTTGGTAATTATTATAAAAGTCAGATAATTATATTTTTATTTTTTGCATTATCATAAACTTCGTAACAATTTGCATACAATTGTGAACACTATGTTTATTACTTGTGCTTACGCCACGTATTATGGTGCATTAAGAATCTTATTGCGCCACACTGTACATCGGAATAACGTTTTATACAAAAAAATAAAGTTTCCTAATTCCGAGTATTAAAATATACGAGATTTTTGCATAGTATAGAAACAGACAAAATATTAATTGCAATGTTGTCCTAAATATATATAATGCCTGATAACAATTAGAATACATTGTTTATAAACTTGCATTTACATTAAACTATCCCATAGAACAAATTAACAAAATACCTAAATATACCACTTTCAACAGGTTGTAGTTAGGGAATGCGACGATTTATTGTACCTCGTAGATAGACTTCAATATATTATAAATATTTAGGTTGTCAAATTCAAGGTGAGAAATGCTTTATCATAAAAACAATACTGAAATTTAAAAAAATAAACCGACTCTGTGAAATCGCTATTCCGTGGCATACATCGGAATAAAGAACTGAGTTAAATATTTGGCACCTAATGCCGCGGCATTTTCAAACTGTATTTTTCCTACATTTTACTACGAAAATCTCACAGAAGTTAACTATTTCCGATTGAAGACATATTTTTTTAAACATTTCTATTAAAGAATTAAATGCACTATACACAATTAACGAATAAAACACTATTTAAATAAACATGATACTCACGTGCCCAATGTCCAAAATGTATGGAGCGTGCGTTCGGGTCAGCCGCTGACGCAATACTTACCGTTTATTTCAAAATGTTTCCACAGAACAGCGCTCTTTTGATGACTCAACTACGCAAAGATATATTATTTAATAGATAAAGGGTCTTGCAGCAAAAATAAATTTATAAGCATCATAATATCACCGTTTCTCGAAATACCTCGGAATATAGTGCCAATTTTAGAACCCCGCGGAATAAGGTGCCTTTACCTTATTCCATCTAAAAATGACTTTACGAAAGACCTCCGACGTGCAAGGAATCTTGCAGGCATCATTTAGGCTGATTGACCATAAGCTGCAACGTAAAGTAGGTCCAACATTATTTAAGCTGTGTCCACACAGTGAACTTGCCGGCGGTATTGAATTTGAAAATATTTTAATTTTTTTGCACGATAAATGACATACGTGCGGGTGTAGCCGCGCCCGGAAAGCTAGTTCCTAATATAATATCTAATATAATCTCCCTTTGATGACATATATTTTTAAACAGTTTAATTTAGCTTGCCGTTTGTTGTTTGGGTCAAATTTAGCAATATAAATTGTGAGTTATTATGATTTTAAAACCAAACTACTGAACCGATTTTAATTAAATAAAATCCTCCTTTTTTGAAGTCTACCAGCTAGAGACTTGTGTCATGCAGACGACAGATAGACAGCGGAGTCTAAAGGTTCCGCTATGCCTTTTGGGTACCAGTATTTTTTCGCCTAACACTGATGCGTAAAAAATTAGTACCAGCCGTAGATACCAACCGATTGCTTCAGAGAGAGCGTGCTTTACTTAAAGATACAAATCTAATACTGCGTTAAAACTCCATTTGCTAGCCAATCCTAAAAGCTAAGGAATCTTCTGACATTCCATTTAAGGTTTCACAACTAGTTTTTAGAAGCCAGTCAAATGGATATGTGATTGCAGAGGTGTGGTCGAATACCGCTCAGTAATTGAATATCCAATTTACGGTTTTGCCAAATCTTTTGACCTTCGATGGACAGTAATTTAGGTAATTATTGTCAAGTTGTTTATTATTATGAGGCAATGAAACTCTGTGTGTGGTATATGGGTTAGTAAGTATTTATACTCTTGAAAATGTATTTTATGCTTGAAAGAACTCTGGTAAATACTGGAAGGTGGACAGCATTGCCTTTTGAGGAACTGTTATCCCTAAGACGCTTACCAAGCGAGGGAATTATGGCAATGAAAGGGTTTAGCTTGAAGCACTGCACAGTGAACGATTGTTCACTGTTGAGGCGGGTAAAGTTATAGAATCGTAGACGCCAAAATTGGAAAAATATATTTTGACTTAAGTACCTCATGTCATGCTACATATAGCTGTCCTTGAATGTCAATTGAAATTTGGCTTTTAGCTTGCTTTTTTGCTTGATAATTGTTCAACCATGAAGTGAAGTCAAACAACCTCTTCTTTCTTCCTGGTGACAGATTTTTTAATTGAGGGTGGTAGCTAGCCAGTTGCTGTAACGACTGCCATCCTAAGACAATAATCGGAACAGACGGCTTAACGTGCCGTCTAAAGCACGGAAGCGCCCAGTACTAATGTTACTAGCGGTCATCCATCCAAGTCATGACCTTAGCGGATCGGTTAAGAACGACTAAGCAAACTTCACTACGAGCTCTTCAAAACTATACGAGTACTCGTCAACTTTTCTCTCTGGTTTCAAGCTGCCTCTGATAATACTGAAATGATACTGAATTTATAAACAAGGCATAGAAAAAATTCAGTATAAATTTACGAAACATTTAAATTACAGAAGTTATTTTAGCTCTGATTATTATGAGAAGTCTTGCGCACGTCATTGTTTAACTACGTTTGAGAATAGAAGAGTTCTTGCCGATATGACTTTTTTACATGGCATAATCAATGGATATATTGATTGCCTAGAACTCCTTCATAAAATGCTGTGTCTTTGCTGTCCCATGAAGCGTACACGACATACAGGCTTATTTGCAGTCCCTCGTAGCAGCACTCTCTATGCCCAAAATTCTGTCGTCAGTAGATTGCAAAGGACTTACAATAATAAATTCAATTCAATTGATATTTTTTGCGATAGTAAATCAAAGTTTAGACGTGATATACTTGAGATTCTGAACCAAAGCTCTGCTTTTATGGACATTTCAATTTAATTTTATTACGTTTACAAACACACCCTCCCTTTTCCCCCACAAATACACACACATTCACATGACACATATAGTTTTATTATTATTATTTCTGTGGCTACCTGTAATTTCTCTTAAATGTTTAGTTTAACAATGTTATATACTTTCAGTAGGTGTATTATGACTGTCTAATTAAAATATAAGTATCATTTATAAAAAGTAAATCCGTAATTGGCCTTAGGTTTAAGTTAATTATTATAAAACTCTGTATTTAAGAGCTGTGGATTATGTTAATAAAGAAAATAAAAAATAGAAAATAAAAATCAGTATCTATATCAGTAGCTTTATTCTTTGGTTTCCTCACTAGGCAAGCCATTATCGAGGAAGGCTGATTACTCATTCATAAACTATTGATAAGATTTTAATCCTTAGGAGACAGATAGTTTGATGTCACTATTACATATATTTAAGTATAATTTAAATTTCTACATCCAGGTATAGCTTAAAAATAGTTTCTACTAAGACAAATAAAATGAAAACATATCATACTAAAAAACTAAATAAATTACTCGTAATTATGCTGGCTCATTCCTTATCATGTACATTTCAGCAACACACATCGATTTTATATATATTTCGTGGCTCTGATATTAGGGATAAAAATATTTCATTTACTATCTTTTTATTTCCTTTGGAAGTTACTTAAACCCATTGAATTCTCGTTGCCATAAAAAGAAATTCAGTGCTTACCGGCAACCGGACATGGAATCGTAGCCTACTGGTTCTAGCAAAAAATACAGTAGTAACAGTATGGACTTTTCTTACATTGTACAGTATAGCTTCACGATACTGAGTGTTAGCTGTGAAACAGACTGTCACTTGTTCGAGTATAAGCACAAGCTTACTGATTGGATTTAGTTCTCCACTTATAAGAGGCGAGCTAAAAATCCATATATATTTATATAATTATAACTATTTAAAAATAAACATAACTGACCTTCACCACCATGAGTTCATTACGCAATTTCGTTTACTTGGATGACATATTTTCTTCCAGTTATTTTGATTTATGAACCAAACTACCAAATTGATGCTGATTAAATTTCTAAAATATTCTTCAAATAAAAAATAAAAAAAAACGAATTACTTTATAAATGACGGAGTTTTGACGGAACAAAATACATTGAATCTTGAATAATTATTGAAAACTGTTCATAGCGGAGAATCGAATAAGTTGTTGTTTTTAGTTATGTATTTTTCTAGATTGTAGAACTGGGCTATAGTTAATAAAAGTGTGAATTAAAGATAGCGATGGCGGAATTAAATAAATATGACTGTAAAAAATAAAAATTCGTTTATTTCATTCGTGGATTTCCGGCATTACTTTTACTTATTTACTTGCTTGTTTCTTATTTCTACTGAACGGAAGAAAGCTCATACTGTCTATACAGTTGATTACAGTCCACATAACAAGTGCTTGTATGGAATACTAGGAACTAAGCGAACTAGATATTGCAAATCCTGTGGCGTTGGATTGTAGGTTTATAGGAGACTTTTTTGCTAGGTACAGGTTGAATTGCGTTGCAGGCGTTGGTTGTACACAAAATATATATGTCTAGTTGAGTAGTGAGTATATTTAAATTATAATTTGAGTTTACTGAAACAGATCACTAAAATATCATTGAACCTGCCTATTCTGGAAGAGGAAGGCAGAGAGGTCTAAACATTCACGTTTAACCAGATATGTTTAGTCTTGTGGCCAATGTACGGTCATGGTACCTTTGTGAGGATGTACATTGCTGTTCTGGCTGGCCCCATATTACATGAATAATAAGGGGCGAGCCAGATCGCTAATTAATCCAAACTGCAACGCATATTATAATATTTGAAGCTATAATTCGTTTTGGTTAAGTTGGTTCTGTACCCAAAAATGAGAAAGCCTTGGGGTGCCGGGTTAGAATCTATCCTTTTAATCTATCCCCGCATTTCTGCCTGTGGGTATCGTAAGATGCGAATATAGGTAAAATACCGGAAAGTGCACAGTAGCGCCGTCTGAGGAACTGATATCTTAAACTGCGATCCCCAAGACGCCTGCCAAGCGTGGGGATTATGGCGAACCCCCTTTTATGGGTGAGTTTATGTTCAGCAGTGGACAATTTGGCTGATTCAGTAAATGTGGCTATGCTGTCTGTCTATCCAAGTATGTCACGGATCATTAGTTCGTAAACGGACTGAGTTATAAACGCAGTAGAACTCAGTACTTAATGTTCGCACACTACTGACATTGCACTTGATAAGTGTCTGTGATGATAACTGTCCAAGCGATTTACTACATGGCATAATGTAGGTAAATGTTGTTTTATATGCGTCAAGAATTAAATTATTTATTCACGAAGTCATATTCTGCAAGTTGAACCAGTAACTCTTATACCAGTAACTTAACCAGTAAATTATGTGTATTAACTTGCAAATATACAAGGAAGTGCAGTTTCGTGTACAGTTGTTGGTTTACATTTGAATGAAAGGTATTTGGATTACCCACATTTAAATGATTTGTCATCAAGGTCATATCTAGTAAAATGATGAAGTTTAAAGAAAAAGCTTCTGTTTTTCTTCGCCTTATCTACAGTCATGCTGAGATCATTAAAATGCTTAGCAACATAGATTACAGTAAGGAAACAGATGGAACTTTCGGTACATGAAAATTTTTTATTTTTTATGGGTATGTGATGGAACATGCAGAACCTGTGCCTATAACAGATGCATTTCATCATAAGTGACGAACAACACTGCGCCCATCACCCTGAGAGATCCATTTGTTAAGTGCCTCATGTGCCTGTAACTTACTGGCTCTCAAAGACTGCTGCCGGAACACACTATTAGGTACTTGGCGACAGATTAATGAAACATTAAATATAGATTCATGTATATATTATACTTGAGGGTGGTAGCTAGCCAGGTGAGCATTCGCAAAATACCCGTCCAACATGTGTTAAAGCTCAATCAAGCGGTAGAGATCAATTCTGAAGCGCTCGTAGCGAAGTTTGCTTAGCCATTCTGAATCGATCAGCAAAGTTAAGCAACTCCCCTCATGATCAACCTCGGTCATGAGTTGGATGGGTGACCGCTGGTGACATTACTACTGAGCGCTTCCGTGCTTCGGAGGGCTCGTTAAGCCGTCGGTCCCGGTTGTTGTCTTAGGATGGCAGTTACAGCATGGTGGTAGGGCATTTTGCAAATGCCCGCCTGGCTAGCTACCACCCTCAAGTTGAAAATCTGTCGCCAAGCACCTAACGGTGTGTTCCGGCAGCTGTCCTTGAGAGCCAGTAATTCTAGGTTAGCCTGAACAACATCTTCGACCACATCATCACTTACTATCAGGTGAGATAGTGGTCAAAGGCTAACCTATCAGGCATAAAAAAAATCTATGGACCTGCAGCGCGTCAGTACATAGCTATTACCGCTCAGCTATCACTGTTTCATAAATGTGGCCAAAGTATTATAACAAATCATACAACATTGGGATCTACAAGAATCTTTGGAACGATCCTATCGCTTCCTATCAGAACTACTTAGAGAAAGTGACAATATATTAATTCTGTGCCTTCGATTGATTTGATCACTTCATGAAGGTTAATTTCTCTTCAGCTCCGAAGAAGACCTTCATAATTTGTGGGACTCAGAAAATATAAACGTTTTGGAAACAAAGCCGTTTTGAAGGTTTTTTAAATAATTATCCTTAACAAATTCGTGTGAAAGTTTTAATCAGTACTAATATTATAAATGCGAAAGTAACTCTGTCTGTCTGTTACGCTTTCACGCCAAAACTACTGGATCGATTAGAATGAAATTAGGTAGGGAAATAGTTTGAGACCCGGGAAAAAACATAGGATAGTTTTATCCAACTGCGCAAAAAGAGGTTAATGTTTTTAACGATTTTGTTTTGAACGATAACCGAAATACGCGCGGGCGGAGCCGCGCCCGGAAAGCTAGTACTAAATAACTGCATCCATTTAAATACTACAACTTTTCAAATTTTCGCGCATTTCTGAGGTTTCAAACAAAAGGTCGTTGCCGCCACGTGCAGCACACATTGTGATTAAACTTTATGAAATTCATGTTTTGTTTAGAGGCATCTGAGGTTGGAAAAGTCTAACGTCCATCAACACCGTAGTCAGGCTATAATTAGTACGCGTACATCAATATACGAGACATTGCCTTGTCATCATACGCTCTGCTAATAAAACAAATGATTTCGTTTTATTACGTTTGTTCTCTAACTAAATTATGACATTTTTATTTGCAGGTAAGGATGACCATTCCGCAGTATCTACCTAGAGATATAACGAAGCATAAGTGCCATCAAAATGTAAGTGCCTAATTGACTTAAAACTAAAAGTTTATATAAAAATTCAACTTATTTTTCATCCCACCATCTCGGAAAGAGTATTTTTAATCTTCAATATCTGAGTGGAAAAGCCGTTTTTATTCTCTAGAGGATAAAGTAAATTGAATTTAGAACATCGTGTGCACTAAGTTTCTGAATTAAAAAAAAACATTAAACCTATTTACTGCTACCTCTATGGTGCCGAATATATCATACAACTTTTTTTTAATTTGTTAAAAACTCAGACACGGAACCTTCTTGGTGTTCTTTTTTCAATTTGCTTTGTACGCGGTTCTTTACGCGGTCACGTCATTGTTAAACCTTATATTAAAAACAAGAAACTTGAAAACAAGTAATAAAACAAAAATGAGTGATTCTAGCGACGAGGAAGTTTGTTTGACGCCAATAGAATTGACTGAAACTGTTAATAATGCGCAAATGAGCTTTCTCTCTCAATTTGTATTTAGTCATTTCCTCGCTGAGGTGGAATGAAAAGTTACGTGTTGCACTCGAGTGCAAAGATTTTTCACCTCGTGCTCTTTTGATTCCCTCGCTAACGCTCAGGATTCTAATTTAGAATCACTCGCTGCGCTCGTGATTCAATTTTAGAATCCTTCGCTTGCTCGGTCATCAAAATTGAACACGCGGTTAAAAAGCAACTTTGCACTCTTGTATAACAAATAACTATTTCACTTTAATTAAAATACTCCGATCACGAATATGATTGACATTCCTCATATCCAGACAAAATGATTGCTTCCACCTGTTTCATACGAACAGTGAAGGAATGGAACATCCTCCCAGCGTCTTTGTTTTCCGAGAGCTATAATCTGGATGCTTTCATGTCTAGAGTGATTAAGTATCTTCTAAGCAAGCATGCTCCACCGGCGACGGCGTCTACACTTACCATCAGGTGAGACTGCTAAAACACATGAAACATGATAAGCAGGCCAATGAGACCGTTTCACATTAATCAAAGGGTGGCCTGTCAGGCATATTTTGTTTTATTTGTACGACAGAATCATATCAAACTTTAATACTGCACGTATTTTAAATATTTATACGTATGTGTAGACTATGTTAAATTGTATGTGTAGAATATGTCAATTAACGTACTTCTGCTTTTAATTGAGTGTAAAGGAGTAACTATACGAGTAACTATTCCTAAAAGAACTATCATCATCATTAGCCGGAAGACGTCCACTATTGAAGAAAGGCCTCACCCATAGAACGGCGATTAGCCGCTTGTCACACCATTGGCTACCCGCGACTTTTACGATGTCATCAGTACACCTAGTGGGGGGGTTACCAACTCTAAGACTTCCGCTGTAATGTGGTAACAACTCGAGAACCTCCTTCGTTGAGCAATGTGGCCGTGCGGACCACGAACAACTTATGGCACTACGATGTGATAATTTCAAGTGGCAATTGCAATGGGCATTGCCACTTTAACTTTTGAAAGCTATGTCTGTGACTTTGGTTCTTTGGCGAATATCCACGTTCCGGATTTTATCGCGCAAAGAAACTCCGAGTATAGCTCTCTCCATAGCTCGTTGAGTGACTCTGAGCTTGTTCATTAGGGCCATAGTTAAGGACCACGTCTCTGTGCCTTAAGTCATCACTGGCAACACACACTGGTTGAAGACTTTGGTCTTTAGGATCTGCGGGATGTTCGACAAAAAGAACTATAGACTCGAGATATACTCTTACTTTAGATATATTCTGATATACTTGACATCAGAATATATCTAAAATGTGAGTTATCTATTGGCTCACAGTATTTATGTACCATATCTACATATGTATTAGGTACCGTCACCGATATTAGTTTTGATATAAGCAGAAATTTTATTTACCTTGATTTTCCGCTAGGAAATCAGTTCTACTATTTTAGGTCTCATCCAAATGATTTTTATCCTATCCTGATGAAACGAGCAGTAAGCCCACCTGGTCAGCGGTAACCTATGCCTATAACGGAAGCAGTTCGTCGCAAGTGGCGAACTGCGCTGCGCCCATCACTCTGAGACATAAAGCTAGAAGTCTCATGTGCCTGTAATTTCACCGGCATACCCTTGAAACTGGAACACATTATTGCTTGGCGGTAGACATAGGAATGGTGGGAGTACTTCTCCGGACGAACTTCCAGAAAGAGTTCTTCTGCCATTAAAATTCTATTGTACTGAGCTGGCACCTCATGTGATGAATGACTGGCGTATTAGAATCTTTGTTTCTTTGAAAGATACAAAATACTTGGATAAAAGTAACGGTGGTTTTGCTAGTAAAAAGCATTACGACTTCATTGTAGACGCCATGGTAGTGATGGGGTGATAATTATGTATTTTAAATGTATCGATAATTATGCGACTAATACTTACTAATAGTTCCATGGCCACATTTTCTATCGGATAACCCGAAGGAATTTTGGGGCTTTGAGCGTTTGTATGTTTCTTTGTAGTTGATTTCATCTTCAAGAAATGTTACAGGTGTATTAATTAGAAAATCTTAATTTTTACTTATATAATTAAAGTAGTTTCATTGTAGTTTCAATAAATTTATGATAACCACTAAACAATATACTGATTCGATAGTTTGCCAATGAATAACTTGGAGCCATTATTTAACAAAGGATGACAATATACTTATTTTAGACGTGTAACCAAAAATAGACGATCTATTCAAACACGCTTTAAATCAGTTTTATCTGTCAATGTCATTTGAAGATCCTTGAAACATTCGTGACCGATACACTTTCCATCTTACTTGAATAGCTAAACAAAAAAAGTTTTGTTAAATTGAAGTGTTAAAACGGTGTCAACTTGTATAATAATAAATACAACTGGAACATTATGTAAAAAGTTTATAACTATCTTAGCATGAAATGAATATTGATTTCCGAATTGTAATCATTAACTGGAATAATAATGAAGTTATAGGACGTATATCACGTGTAAAAACAAATTATTATTATGTAACTTTTTTACTAGAGATGATTTTAGAATACAACTATCGGCTCATAATAGTTAAAATCATCACTGTAGGTTATATACTAATAAATATGATTTCTATTTTAGAAAAGTGATAACACTAATTCCCGCTTCCAAAGGTCGCGTCCAAGGTGTCATCATGATTTGAATCAGATAACTAAGTTTAATAATATAATAATGGATTTTATTTTAACTCACAAGCAAGTAGACCTATTCGTCGATATCGATAAAAGGTTATGCACTTCTCTACATTGAAGAACAATGGTTGTATCGTACGCACTGTAGTGCATCCAAAGCTGATATATTATTATGACCATGATTTTGACATGTCTCTGTACTTGGTGTAATGCTGTGTATTTTCTATATGTATCATAATTTTTATATGATTTTACATGGTATAATTAGAAAATATATAGACACTATTTGAAATAGAGTAACTAAAGATATTGATAACATATTAGTTTCAAGTCTTGTTGTATTGGAAATTGCTGGCGTGTTATATAAGAGCAATTCCCTTACTGAAATCAATACCGATGCATATATTTTTACATCACTGTCCAAAAATGGAGTGTTATGTATTCAGGGTTCATGTATGTATGTACTCGTATGTAAGTTTGTGAGTTTCTTTATTCCACCATAACTTCTAAACGGCTTAACCAATTTTAACGTATGAGATCGTTAGATTCGTCTCGATAGCGGAAATAACTTATACGTGTTTTATTTTATGTTTTATATAATGATTTTATACTTGTTTTATTTTAAAGCCATTTCCGAGCCTTGCAGAGCAAAAACAGTCTACCCACCGGGCATTACACTAAAACCTACGCAAACTTCGGCGTTAAGCTATAATTTTATGCACTTGACATTCGATTGAATTGTACTGTATAATATATGAATAAGTTTAATAATTGAAGTAAGTTGTAAAATGCAGAGTTACTTCCCTGGGGGGCAACTCTGACCTCTTTTAGTAGTAATATCTTAGTCCTACTGCCATATTTTATACCTCCACGTCAAATAAGCAAGCTTATAATCGGTAATGGAAACGCTCGGCGTTTTGTTTAGGTCACAACATATTGTTCACTCTATTCGTGTATTTTATACGAAGTATTACTGTTTCAACGGAAAAATCCGTCATATTTATCCATATTAAAAAAACTTTTCTTAAGTTACTTTCTAGCCGCGGATATAAACATGATGTTGAGTATTTTAATGTGTAAATTAAGTACAATGTTACTAATTGAATTTTTTTTTTTACATGCAGCTAAATTATTTGATGAGTGGTCAGTAACGTAAAATCATTAAGCTATGTGTGATTCTGGATGGCGGAAGAATATGAAACTTTAGAGTTCCAAGAATGTCAACGCTGCATCTTTTTTGTTTCCGTGTATTTACTTGATTCGCATGATTTAAACTCAACTACTTTATTCCTTGCAGAGTGTTAAGAGTTGTTACTTTTGGTGTTCTCGCCCTTATTTCTTATTTTTGTATCCAACTACTTACTAAAACAAGACTGATAACTGGAACTGACTGTAACAAAAAGTTTCAAACACTCGTGTATCTATGTATCATATAACTTGACAAACAGAAAATGGACTATCCGTACGAGTAAAATTTAAAACTAAAAAGTTATATACAGCTGTTGTGCAGCAGATACATTTTATTCTCGTAAAATTAAGGTATAACCGATCGAGTGCGAGCTGGATAACGCTATATAATACACATTTTGTATCTCACTTGCACATCCGTGATACATATTTCATTCTAATCGTAATACTGAGGCCGAAAGAACTTTAGACAAACTTCATGGACCCTTAATGTACATATGATACTTATATCCATGTTCGCTTAGTATTTTCTAAAGGTACAATAGTAAAATCACCGTCCATGTGGGCAAATACTAGTACGTAAATATTAAAATCAATAATAAGAAAACGAAGTAAGCTTCTCTAAGATTTTTTTACCTGTAGATATGTTGTATGGCCTCCATATTTACTAGACGAATTCAGGGTAATCACCTGAGTCACTACCAGTCTTGCACTTCCAAGCGTCCGGTGAATACATCGCCGCTAATCGTGTTTTTTAGGAATAATCTGTGGTCAATATGCCTTTCTTGTGTCTTTAGACTGCACCAATTATACAGGCACTGTGAGAGATAAGAAAACTGTTTCATTTCACGCGTAAATATTGCTTTTATTGATGAAATAGAAAATATCGTCATTTTGTTTTATCTTAGGAACGAATCTCAATGAAATGGATGAGCGAGATATGTGTATCGTTTGGTGTGAGAGAGTGAAGGAGATCGCAGCATAATGGTAATCGGAACGTCTCGTGGCGGTTCGGTGGTTACACGAATTGCTTATCTATCTCTTTCTAACAACAGATATGACGCATAATATTTGAACGTTCTTTCCTTGTCATTACAAACTGCATATACATGTGCGTAGGTATGTATATAGGTACATTCTAGTAAGCTTTTAGAGCAGTGGTGTTCGGATATAACTAATCTATATATTTCAAATCACTGAAGCTTCTATGTTCCTACGTTAAGGTCCGGCGTGGTCGCCCTACAGCCTCAGCAGAAGCTTAATGTGTTTCTGTGTCGGTCTCATGACCCACAGAGTAAAAAAGTAAGTCAGTGAATAAACATTAGGGTTTTGCGATTTAATAAGCACTCCAGTCTGAATCGGCTGATCAGCTGATTATCGTGTTTTCCGTTTTGTGATTGATACTTTGATCGCTTGCTTAAATTTTTCAGTTAGTTGAGTAATCTACAATACTGTATTAGCCGGATCGTCCATTGTTGAACACAGCTCCCTCCCATTGGCGGGGTTTGACAATCCCCATGATTGGCTCGTGGTCTTTAAAAGCAGAGGAACAGAGACATTTTTGTGTTTTCAATTTGGATCAAATTGCACACGGTGTGCAAATCAAATTTAAAATTGGTTCAGTAGTTTAAAAGTCCATCGCGGACAAACAATATATATATATTATATATAAAGATTAGTTCTATCTCCATACTACTAAGTAGTTTGTACAGATTCATATCGCTAGTACATAATTATAAGAGTTGTCCAATCAATATGCATAAAACTTTATCATAAACAGGTCTATAGCTGGGTATATTATGTAAGAGCTTCACTTTATGCAATACTGCAATACCTGCGCAAAGTTGTGTAAGTAAACACCTTCCATATTTAAATATGCTAAGACCAGAGAACTTCAAAACTACCTTCTTATTTTTCAAATATCTGGAAATTTGTACATAAGAACACATCGGCTTTTAGTAACTTTAAGACTTTCCCGCCTTGAACACATAGTTATAAGTATTTAACGGGACTTAATTGCGATAAATATAATATATATATATAATATAAATATAATAACCAGTTGCTGAGTCTCATGTGCCTATAATTTTACTGGCTCTCAAGAACTGCTGCTACACATTGTTAGGTGCTTGGTGACATTTTGTCTACTTGAGGGTGGTAGCTACCTAGGCGAGCATTCACAAAATGCCATTCCACCATGCGTTGAAGCTCAAGCCAGCAGCGGAGATCGAACTTTGGGCCTGCGGCACCGCAGTCCATAGTTTTTACCGCTCAGCCATCATAGCTTTATGTTAGGAGATATGTTGTTTTTGAAGAAAACTACCAGGAACGCATAACGATAAAGCAGTTACTTATGATACACCTATGTTTGGGGTTCCGTAGGCGTGAACTAAGGACGGCGGACAGTTATTTGTACAGCATACCGTTTTTATTGTCCTTTACCGCCTTATGGGCGTGTAAATATTTGGGCCATTGAATATATAAATGATAATTATATTTGTATTGGCGACTGTCGAAGCTGGCTGAATATAATCATTTGTTCTGAAATGAAATAATGATTAAAAGATAATCGCTCGGTTTCTCGACAGCTATTCAAAAGATAAAGCAGGCCTTCAGTCTGGGTTTCATGTAAGTAAACGACGTTCTTCTTGAAGTAGTAGGTCATTCTTTGAAATATCGTCTCATACTAGTTTTAATATTGATATTTCATTACTAAAATCACATACTTACCTATTAAATTACATAGTGCAGACGGATAACCTACTGTTAGCATAAATAACACCCACATAATATACTAAAATTTTTCTTTTGATGTTCTGTTGTGTGGACTTATTCAGTTGTCTTCAGAAAAACAACTTAAGGACACAAACATTTATTTTATTTGAAAAAAATAAATAAGTTTTACATAATGAGTTATAAGTTCCCGCAACTAACTTTCGCTGCTAATTTGGGCAGAGGTTCCACCTGACGGGTGTACTAGTTCTAAGTCTGGTGACCCCTGGAGTTATCACAATAATTCAGAGCACTAAATTTGGAAGCCACCGTTTCTATAGAGAAATATACTGCTAACAACACGTAAATAAGTTTGAGAGGGATTCCAGGCTAGGTTCCTTGTAAAATAGCTCTTTGAACGTTTTCGTGCACAGCTCGGATAACTATGAAAACAGCTTATAGTTATATCGCGAAATGCTATTTTTGATCCATGTCCGACCATATATAGTTATAGTTTTTTGACAACTGTGAATAGTTGAACTTCGTTATAATGGAAGCGCTCGTAGCGAAGTTTGCTTAGCCATTCTGAACTGATCAGCAAAGCTAAGCAACGTCTGCCTCGGTCATAAGATGGATGGGTGACCGCTGGTGACATTACTACTGAGCGCTTCCGTGCTTCGAAGGGCACGTTAAGCCGTCGGTCCCGGTTTATGTATTAGGATGGCAGTCGTTATAGCATGTTGGTAGGGCATTTTGCAAATGCCCGCCTGGATAGCTACCACCCTCAAGTAGAAAATCTGTCGCCAAGTACCTAACGGTGTGTTCCGGCAGCTGTCCTTGAGAGCCAGTAATTGTAGGTTAGCCTGAACAACATCTTCGACCACATCATCACTTACCATCAGGTGAGATAGTGGTCAAAGGCATAAAAAAAGGAAGAATTTTATCACATAACTTACCACGTTTTCCACAGTAAAATGTATTGAAAACCTAATTTTGTACGTCGCATATCTACAATTTATATTCGATTTGGTTGGATCGAAGATTGTAAGAATACTTTTATAAATTTTATAATACAAATACTCGCTTTATTTTATACTTTCCTCAGGTATTGTCAAAAAATATCTGTCATTCGATCCGGGGCAAATCATTAACGTAGTAATTCTAATATTATAAGTCATTATTGAGCATAGATATGACAATTATCAGAATATTGCTCACCGAATTCTTAAATACCAATGTGGTTTTAAAAACAGTTACATACCCTATCATCTTAATTCTAACGCACTATAAAAAATCAATAATAAATATGAAGCCCCCCCCCCCCCCACTAAGTTGACAGACGATATCGTGAAAGTCGCGGGTAGGCAATGGCTACAAGCGGCTAGTATCCATTCTTTGTGGCGTTCTATGGTGGAGGGCTTTATTCAACAGTGGATATCTTCTGGCTGATGATAAATGATCATCTCTATACCCATATCCTGAGGCTCCCACATATTGTGAGGCGGTTTCTAAACTCTATTAAATAATATCATTTTGGCAAGTGGATCCCATTACATATTTCATTTTGTCTGGTGCAATTAACACCCCCATACCTCCAATACCTACAAGCCATTTATGGCTCGCTAAATCTATTATATCAAAGAAGTGGGTTGACATGCAGTAGATAGCATAATATATAATAATTAGCTTTGAAACAAGTTCTCTATTAATCGTGTCGGCCTTGAACTTGTTTAAAATTGCAACATTATGTAGTCGGCACATTTATTTGTTTCTTCGTCGTCAGATAAAATAATTATTGTAGGTTCCGATCACTATTCTGTGTTTTTTCGATGATTTTACCAATTGTCCTACGTGAGCAACGGAAAGCGCCAATTTGCGACGCGATGTGATGCAACTAATTCAAATATTTTTTTGAAAAAAAAAAATGGAGCCGACTTTAACACCCAAAGTGTGAAATAACTTGTTGAAGTCGTACCATGATAGTTCAAAAGTACCTATAATCACAATATTGTGCGCATAGTACCGAATTCGACAAGTTATTTCACACTTTTGGGTGTAGAAGTCGGTTCCATTTTTGTAAAAAAAAATCTACTCTTTTTAGTGACGCTTGTTACTTTCGGGATCGATTGTCATTAATTGTCAACGACTATATCATCAAGATAGGAAAATATTTTTCAGTGATTAGAGTGTAACTCAAAAACGGCTTGAACGAATTTAATGAAATTTAAATGGGATCAAATGGGCTCCAGCTTTCAAACAAAAAATAATTTTCGGAAAAGAAAATCCGTTCATCTAGTGAAGAGTTCTGAGGTAACAAACATAAAAAAATATACAGATGAATTGAGAACGTCCTCCTTTTTTGGAAGTCAGTTAAAACATACACAAAAACTTTTTATTTTAGTCACGTAGTCCCATAAAACGTTAGTAAGGTTTGACACAAACAATTCATAAACTATTATTATATATTATTATATAATATAAAAAATTAAAACTAATTATCATATTATTTATTTAGCATTGCAATTCAACGGGGCAATGCTGCCAGCATGCTGGGCACGCTGCCAACTGGGAGTGGGCTGGAGCATTTGGACTGCCTATGAATCTGATATGACTTATAGGTTGTCTAAATGCTTTTATTGTAGTAGCTGTAGTGTTGTATATAGTTCATAGTATTTTGTTTAATAAAGGCATACCGCCGGTAAAAAAAAATTGTATAGAAAAAAAATCATAAACTTATCAATGCGAAGCGTAGGTCACGTATTGGTACAGCTACTTACTGTAATTTTTTTTAATGCATCGTGTCGCATGGCATGCACCGGTTGACGTGTTCGCGTTCATGTAGGACTAGAGTCAATAAGTAAGGCAGAGATAATAATAAATAATCTTCTGATAATATGTAAATTTTTTCGCGTCCCGTATAATGTACCATATTTTTTTTGTTATTGTTATGGAACAAGCTCGAGGCCCACCTGATGCTAAGCGGTTACCTCTGCCTATTACAGATGCAATTCGTCACGTGACGAATTGCACTACGCCCGTCACCTTGAGACATAGTTGTTAAGTCTCATGTGCCTGTAATTTCACTGGCTCTCAAGGTCCCCTGTTTTTTTATAGAAAGCGTATTTGCGAGGTCTCATTCTATGGTTCTGCTATTTTAACAATGAATACTTTTCCGTTCTTAACCGATCAGCTAAGCAACATGACTTGGATGGGTGAGCGCCTCGTGCTTCAGAGGGACGTTAAACCGTCGGTCCAGGTTGTTGCCTTATGATGGCAGTCGTTACAGCAAGGTGGTACGGCATTTTGCGAATGCCCTCCTGGCTAGAGTTACCACCCTCAAGTAGAAAATCTGATGCCTAGTAATTCTAGTTTAGCCTGAACAAAATTTTCGACCACATCATAAATTACCAACAGGTGAGATAGTGGTCAAAGGCTAGCCTATCATCTATATATAAAAAATAAAAGAGGTACAATACTACTATTTTGAAAACTGCCTAATATCTTTTGACCCCCAATTATTATTTTTTTTATGCTGGATAGGTTAGCCTTTGACCACTATCTCACCTGATGGTAAGTGATGATGTGGTCGAAGATGTTGTTTAGGCTAACCTAGAATTACTGGCTCTCAAGGACAGCTGCCGGAACACACCGTTAGATGCTTGGCGACAGATTTTCCACTTGAGGGTGGTAGCTAAAATTGTGCTAGGTCATTAAGTAATAAAAATTGTTACAGATATTATAAAACAACGTATGTATGACCAAATTCGCCGTTAAATTAATTTACCGTAAAGTCTGTCTATTACAAGATATGTGATTGCAGCTGGCTAGAATCGACGAAAGGTTGAGTCATGGTATGGGCGATTAAGGAAAAAATGTTGCCCAGTCGAGCATTCTTTTTAAACATACGTTGTATTGGTAAAATAATTATATTATTTACTTAGTATATGTATATGTAGTATATAATTATTAACTTTGAAAATGCCTTACTATATTTCGTAGGAAGCTTAAATATAATTTCCAAGTTTGTTTATGATGATGATCATAGTCAAAGGTTTTAGTTTGGATTTTTTTTCAGTTGTATATATTTTTATTAAACTTCAAAAAAGTAGGAGGTTCTCAATTCCACTATATTTTTTTGTGTGTGTTACAGGGTGTACCGATTTTGATGATTTTTTTTTAATTCAAAATCAGGTGCTTGTTATGTGGTCCCATTTAAATTTGAGTGAGATCTGACGAGTAGTATTTGAGTTATCTCTAAAAATGTGAATTTAATTTTTGAAGTTGGTTGTTTTTTTAATTTCTGACAGAAGTTTTTCTTTAGTTATATCCTTCTTAGTTTTCTGTTATGAGCTAAAATGTGTTAAAATCTGATCCCGGTGAACTGAAATATTATAGCGCTCTAGAATACTATTATCTATGATAATATTATTTACAATAGCATATATAACCGTCACACACGACACAAAAATCACGTGTTATCAAAACAAATCGTTGATATGAAAAAATTCAAGCCATTTCTTTTTCGGCATTCATTAATTATTATACAACAAAATCACACTGATATCCGTCACAAAATCCTGTAAATTATTTATCTAAACTTGAAGTCCGCTGAAGTTGAAGTGAAGAAGTCTTAGTGTGTAAAGGATAAAATGGGAAATGCAATGTTACACATGGTAATGAAATCGAACCGTTACAATAGTGAAATATATCCAATACAGTACCGTATCAGCCCATTACTTATTCCACTGATGAATTGACGGGTTTTACTCTCTGAGAGCGGCCCAGTGTAGTTTGTTACCTCCAACATAACATCGTTAGGTCATGTTGAAGGTCACAAACTACTCTGACAGCTGTGCAATAACAAGACCAACGACGCGACGATGCTGGTTCGTACGGTAGATATAGATTAGTATATTCAACGCTGTCAAACGAGACAAACCTTTACCACTATTTTATCAAATTTTTACAGTATTTGCAAACAAACAATTGACTAATACAATTGTATAATAAAACGGTTATTACAGCAATTCTGTTATGTTGTTATAGTTTACGCCTTGCTTCATTGTTAGATAATTTGTGGTCTAATTGTTTCTTTCTTAAGGGAAGTGTATTCTTAGCGTTTGCCATAAAAATGTAGTTTCGTCAGAAAATCGAGAATTCCAATTTCACATTAATAAAAACTGGAAATCAGATTAATAGATAATAAATATATATACTCAGGACATATATGAATCATGTCACCGATTTTTATCTATTAAATACCCATGCCGATACTAAGTTTCTATGGGAAGCCTTATGAAGGCACATAATCCTTAAGAAAAGAGTTTTTTGTTGAAGAGAGTGACACATGGTTGATCATAACTTGATAATAATATGTTCCTAAAATATTCTACGTAAAATTTTAGGAAGATCAGTCACGCAGTAAAACAAATCTTAATCCTTATGAGCTCCATATATCGTAGTGAAACTTTCAGGGTCGCTTCCAACTCGATGACTTTCCATTATTTATTCACTTTCCTGGTTATCTATGTTTGTCGTTTCAGGTGCTATCTTTCAACTCAAAAAAGCAATTCCCAATTATTAGTATCATCATGTTTATGGTACATGAAACGTTTTGAGAATGAGTATTTAATCTACAATACGTGTTGTTAATTTATGATTAGCACCGTCTTATAAAAAAGTATGATGTTGTACAAATATCGTCGAATCAGTAAAGTCAGTCCCACTCAGTGATAGCATCTGTTATCTAAATAAAACACAGTGTAATCCTACGCACTGATAACTTTTAGTAATAGTTTTAACCTAAACACAGATTTGGGAGGTTGTTGAACTAAGAAATTATGAGTATGTTACTGTGATGTTGTGATGTTAGAAATCTTACGCTAATTTTGGTGTTACAGAATATTTAAAATTATAAACACTTAAATTAAATAATTGCTACGTGGTTATGAAGAGGATGACGGGGTCTGAACTGCGAATGAGGATTTATTTTTATTAAATGCATTCGTCTGCTTGTGTGTTTATAGCTTGTGACATCGTTATATCAAAATTTCTTTAAAAAAATTACTAGCGAAACAAGGAGTTATGCTAAACTTTTGAATTGAATCCATAAGAAAAATAGACTGAATTTTATTTGGAGAACTGGGTTTGTATCTTGGCAACTTTTAATTCGTACTAATTTTATTTGCTAAAGCTAGCTCCTTTTTCAGTATAATGTTTGTTGGTATGTAAATTGCCGTTGAAGTCAGGCGTCAGGCTACCAAAATACTTGAAAATTACAGAAATTAATACTTTATCTACAGGCTGTTATTGTATTTCAAATCTTACAGACATATTGTAACCTTAATTTGAAAATTTGTAGGGTTGAATGGTTTTGCAGAAAATCATCTCTGCTTTTTAGGAAGCGATGCAAAATTTGTGTCAGAACATAACACCCATTTATTTCAAGTAAGTTATATTTCAAAAAGTCATAGTAGGTACTCCATAAAAAGTATACAAAGTAAATTGTTAACTCTTAAAATATTTCCTAATAGGTATTTGGAAAATAGATTATAAAATAAAGTTAAATGACGATAGTTAAGACTTACCCTTGAATAAGTTATCAAAAACATATTTACAATTCGAAAACCAAACCAATTTAAATAATGAAACAGACGAATGCTTTCAACGATCAATATAAGAAAATCTTAGTATAGCAAGCATTTAAATTATCAACAACAAAAATAAATATACCATAGACCAATATCTGAGTGGATACTACTTGTCTTTGCGTGACATATTCACCTATGTCTTAACTCAAATTATGTGTCGGAGTTAAGTTCAACGGAACGCGGGGCGAGTTCTTCGTCGGCGGAGGAGGTGCCTTAGAATGAGTTAGGTGGCGTGACTTTACATATAATTATGTATCACTAATTTGGTCTCGTGACGTCATAGTAGAATGACCAATTTGACACTATTTGCTTTCATGCAGTTTGAAGCACTTATATCGTCTACTTAGATATAGATCTACGATATTTAACTTAAATTCATTTACGTTACGATAGACACGAGTCATCTATTACTCAAATGACTCATCACTCTTTTTAACAAGTTTTATAACGTAGGTTTAACTACTTTTTGCGTATTTTTTACCTATTAAAATAAAAGATGGGTCCAATGTGGTATCATCCTTCTAGATGTAAAAAACTAAACGTGACCGGACTTACAATATAATATCCAAGAACAAAAAGATACCGGCCCAACCTTAAAGACTGGCAGGCTGACGTAAACTTTATTTAGCTATTAATAGTTATAGCAACTAACTTACTTAGTTAATCGGGAAAAATGTGTGTATGTCCTATCATATATAAGTATTTTACATGGTAAAAGGGCATTTGCCCCTTCCACCTTCAACAGAAATTTGTAGCCATGCACCTAACACTGTGTTTCGGCAGCTGTCTTTGTGAGGCAGTTCCCATTGTAGGTTAAGCCTATTTACAACCGTCGACCACTTCACTTACCATCAGGTAAGCTTTTAGTCAAATGTCAACAGCAAAAGAAAGTGCTGTGATAGCTCAGTGGCTTTGGCTATGGACTGCCGCGCAGCAGGTCCATGGTTCGAATCCCGCCGCGGGCTTGAGCTTCACCGCATGGTGGAAGGGCATTTTTGCGAATACCCGCCTGGCTAGCGACCACCCTCAAGTAGAAGTTTGTCGCCAAGCACCTAACGGTGTGTTCCGGCAGCAGTCCTTGAGAGCCAGTATTTCTAGGTTAAGTCTGTTAACACCTTCAACCACATCATCACTTACCATCAGGTGAGATTGTGGTCAAAGGCTTATCTATCAGCAATAAAAAAAAAAAAAGATAAGTTAAGAAAGCCTCGTACATAATCTAAGCAAAATCCGCTCAGCCTTTCATAGGCGAGTGGCAATGAACAAACACTTAAATATTTAATAACAATAAAATACATGACTGCCCTGCCAAATTACGTATAGTCAGTGTCCCTCGGGATATTGTAAGGATTCTAAAGATTTTCCTATACAACCAAATCTGTTCAGACATTTAAGAGTTATGATGGAATACATAAACTTGTAGACATGCATAAATCCTAAGATCTATTCCCTAAGACCTTTTGGGCATATAAAATTCTTAGCACATATTTTCAGTTCACTACCATTTTGTATGCCCAAAAGGGCATATAAAATGGTAGTGAACTGAAAATTCAGACTGATTGATGAACCTGGGAAAATAGGGCTGTTATAAGTTTGATACCTTCGTCTTTCTCTGTGAGTTTTCTTTTTTTATTAAATGACTGCCCAAAAGAGGAGTGTATGTTTGTGAGTTTCTTTATTCCATGCATTAAACGGCTTAACCGAATTTAATGTATGACATATCTTTAGATTTGACTTGATAGCGCAAGTGACACTAGGTCAAAGTCAAAATCATTTATTCTACTTAGGCGTCTACGACGCTCTTATGAAGGTCAATTACAAGTTTTAATAATGAAATATTCTACGTTGTACTGCCACGTTCAGCAAAAAAAAAACATAGCCACTGCGAGTAGAACGGGCAAGAAACTCGGTGCCAACTAATTTTACTGGCTACTGATAGACAAAAAAAAACATTTGAATATGTCTGCAGCTGGTTAATAGAAAAACAAAACCTGCGACTAGCTATTTTCGAGAAAAGTCCTTGAACAAGGACTACCTACCTAGTACCTACCTACCTATTCTAGTCATGAGAAATATTAGTAAACACGACGCGTTTGGACTGGAATGAAAAAAAATATTGGCTGTTTATGATAATGTGTTGTAGGTACATACTTATATTTTATTATTCGTTTGAGAGAGTGCTGTGCTCTTAAACGCGTAAACAATGATGAATAATTACGATGATGACGAATAAAAGTATCCTGTGTGTTTATCCAGGACATAAACTACCTATATTCCAAGTTTCATCCGAATTGGTTCAGCCGTTTCAGCGCAAAAGAGTAACGAACATACATATTTACAAACTTGCACATGAAGCAATGATAGCCGTATGGTAATAGCTATGGAATGCCACGCCGTAGATCCCTGGTTCGATTCCCACCGCCCGATTAAGCTTCACCGCATCGTGGAAGGACATATTCTGCGAATGCTCGCCTGGCTAGCTACCACCCTCAAGTAGAAAATCTGTCGTCAAGCATCTAAAAGTGTTCCGATGGCAGTCCTTAAAAGCTAGTAAGAAATTACTAGCACATGAGACTTCTTAACAAATGTCCCAGGGTGATGGGCGCAATTCGTCACTCGTGACGAAATGCATCTGTACCTACTGACAGTCAAGCTGAAGTTACTGTTTAACATTGGGTAAGTCTCGTGCACAATAAATCACAATCACATTAAAATAAAACAAAAATAAATATTAGCGGTACCCACGTAATCAATTATGAAAAGTGATGTTGATCATAAAAACTATTCTCTTTTATACTAAGACCTAAATTAGGTCTTATTATCAACGTATATTTAAAGTTTCATCCAAATCGGTGTAGCCGTTTCAGCGTTTAGAAGACAATTTAAAAACCCTTTTTAATTCTCAGCTTTTTTATTGTTGCAGTTTCGCAAGTATGGTTTATCAATGAAACCGGTGATAAATATTATATAACATCCCCATTGTCGCAGAGCTTATTGACCGACGACATCTTCATTATTCAACAACAATAGTATCAAAACAACGAAACTAATTCTGTCGAGACAAAATATAAAATTCCAATACTTTTTTACGTAAAGACGCTTCGTGACTGGCAGCCATCTTTTTACCGTGATTAAGCAATCTATGAAATGATCTTTTAACTGAACGTTTCATCATTTCCGGTTCAGTGTTTTTGTTTGTAACACTTTACCGGTCATCTGTTGTTGCCACATCTTATACTTATGGTTACATTATTTCCGATTTGGGGAGTACTGTACTGTGACAGCCGGATCGTCCACTGCTGAACACAGCCTACCCTATTAAGGGGGTATTTACCATAATCCCCACGCTTGGCAGGCGTCTTGGGGATCACAGTGTAAGTTGGCAGTTTTTTAGAAGGCGCTGCTGCCCACATTCCAGTATTTTTCCCTTAGTCGCCTCTTACGACACCCACGGGATGATACGGGGAGGTGCAATTCCAATCCGGCACTCCGATTTGGGGAGTATATACTTTATTTTAATAGGTAGGTTACCTATCCGATTCGGGGAGTACCTATAGATAGGTTATTATATGATTATGAACGACCTAAGTTATCTTGTATACAGGATTATTGATAAAATGTTAAAAACGTTTTAGGGTTGACTTCTGCTAGTTCTAACACACATTTTAAGCTATATTTTTTGATTTGTATGAAATATTTAAGTATTTTTTTATATTTTTTAAAGTATATACTCCCCAAATCGGAGTGCCGGATTGGAATTGCACCTCCCCGTATCATCCCGTGGCCGCGGCCACATTGGGCCGCGCCGTGCACCCTTTCAATAGAGATTTTAATATTTACATCGAGCAAAGTAATAAAAATATGAAATAATACATTACAAGCACAAGAGACTTATAACACATCAGGTGGTACCCGTACATATTCCGTCAAAAACACGTAAAAAAACTCAACATTTTCTTTTTTCAAAACAAAAAAATATCGCAAAATTGTTGTAAGGGCTAGCAGAGGTCAACCCTAAGAGGTTGTTAGCATTTTACCAATAACCCTAATAAGATAGAAAATTCATTATTTGCATACCTAAAAAATAATATTACAATGAAACAATGCATAAACGTATATAAAGGGCGGTCTTATTGCTTAAAGTTTAATTCAACATTTATTCCAGACAACCAATCTGAGAAAAAAGTCTAGCAAAAATTTGCCAGGTTGGCCGTTAACAAATTAAACATTACTTATATAATTAGTTAACTAAGTATTTACACTTTTACAGCTATTTAAATAAATACATACATATATACTAGCATACCTTCACTACATAAATACATACATAATAAAATATAAACATACTACCTACATATACCTATATAAAAATAAAAATGTAATACTATCGCAGGAAAAGTTGAGCTAAGTGTGGACAGATAAAATATACCTAATGAGGCTGCTCTTATGACTTTTTTATGCTTAATAGGCTAGCCATTGCCCTACCTTACCAGCTGGTACGTGATGATAGATCGAAAACAGGCTTAATCTAGCAGGTTCTGTCTTTCAAGAGTAGGAAGCGGAATATACCCGATATGCTTAGCAACAGATTTTCTACTTGAGGGTGGTAGCTAGCCAAGCGGGCATTTGTAAAATGCCCTACCACCACGCTATAACGACTGCCATCCTAAGACAACAACAGGGAACGACGACGGCTTAACGTGCCGCCCGAAGCACGGATACTCTCATTAGTAGTGCCAGTAGCGGTCATCCATCCAAGTCATGGCCGCAGCGGACGTCGCTATACTTAGCTGATTAGATAAGAACGGCTTAGCAAACTTCAAAAATATTCAGCATTATATCCAGTTCAATAGATACACACACAAATGCAGGACAGGAGCAGCGCGGTGTTACTAAAGTAAAAGAGAAAATTTTCAAGAAGTATGTTGATACAAGATAAAACAAAAAACACTTCAACAGTATAAATTCCCTATGGTGAAATCCAAGTTACTAGTACTCTCACAATTTAACAGGTCTCAAGTCTGCCAAACCAGTGAGAGTCAATGCCAAACACTTTAAACATATAACAATAAGAACCTGTTAGATGTACACTTTCCCACCTGCAGGGCTGAGCCAAGTCATGCGTTAGCTTCGCACTTTCACTGAGAAGGCTCTCGATTCTGGTACTTTGTCCATTCTGGTAGTTCAATGAATCTACTATAGTAGTGTTGTCACCATTGAAAAATGACATGATCGACGCGAAGGGCCTAGAAAACCATATGTAGTTTGAGGCTTTCTGTGTCTGGTACTTTTTGATAAGAACCAACTTTTTTCGTCTTACCAGCTGTCAGCTGACCTGTAACACAATAAGAAAACTGAGAGTAAGTGCCCATAACATTCCAGGAAAAAAAACAATTATATTTACCTATTGTGGTGTGTCAACAGTCCCACGCCTATCAAAACGATAGCGACAGTGACCATAAAGTAACTTTACAACCATAGTGATTGTGACAAAAGTGACAATTCGGACGTCTTCTTCTAATGAAGAAGAAGAAAATGATATTTTGACTTTGACAGCTACAGCGCAATCGTCTCAACGCCAGTTACGTGCTGAGGCTCACGCTCAACGCAGTACACAATAGTGACGTGAAAAACTTCACATAAGTTCAAAACTGGTCGGAGATATATCCGGTACATAATACGCGTGTCTTAGCCGGTTGCTACATAATAATTATAATTACCTACACACTCAAACTCCCCGTTCTAGAATGTTCTGTGTCAAGGGTTACATTATCACCTACAAGAACCAACACACAGCTGTTTCAGTTCACAATATACTTTGCCTCAGGTGTTAGCTGGGTCGGTCGTAGATTAAATATGTGAAAGATCATTCCAATGCCATTACAATACCATTGAAAAGGCACACTTGTCCCCATGTTTTGGTGTACAGTTTGTATCGAATATGTTCATTATAGGTATTGATGATATGAACGTAGGTGGGTTTGTTGTCTGATGATTGTCTATCGATTGACATGAGTCAAAACGTGTTGATTTAAATTCTATTGTTAGAAGGAGTTGAGTTTGTCTATTGATTATTTGACATGAGTTAATGGAATACGTTGCTGCTATAAAATGAAAGTTTTTTTTCAATATATAGTGGGGTCATCAGATGGATGAGCCTTACACTTCCAAGTTAAATAATATAAACACTGTTCAAAATTTTCCAATAGGATGTCGTACTCAGCAAATGAGCAGAAAGTACTCTACGCGCATGACATGTCGTTGCTGCTCATCTGGCGCATAGCTTAATTATCTTAACCTAAGAGGCCCAGGCCAACAGAAGTCAAATATTTTTATACTTTGTTATTGTGTCGACCTAGGTGATTTTAGGGACAACATATTGCTTCAATCGACTTACGTATTATAAAAATAGGAAGAGGATAGACCGAGTTATAGATCTGATAATTGTATCACGCCTAAATGATAAGGTATTAGACCTTATCATTTGCAATGCCTTTCATACCATCATCGATAAGTTTTATAGACTACTTTATCGAGATTGAAGTTTGCTACAAAGTTTTATTAGTCCAGCAGTTGTCAAAAGTGATTGACACAAAAAAAAGTTCATCTTGATTGTCAATCTAGGTATCAATGGTCTATGTGGTATGTGGTATCCAAAATACAAAATAAAATTGTTATAACAATAATTCAGTTCGGAGCTTTATTTTGTCATGTAACTTAAAGTAATAATAATAACTTAATTAGTAAAAGAAGATAACTCAAATTTATTTTTAGTATAAGTCAAAGTCAAAGTCAAAATCATTTATTCAATTTAGGCGTCTACGACGCTCTTATGAAGGTCAATTACAAATTTTAGTATTGAAATATACTACATTGTACTGCCACGTTCAGCAAACAAAAATTATAGGGCCACTGCGAGAAGAACGGGCAAGAAACTCGAGGCCATTCTTTTATACGTTTTTTAACAAAGTGTTAAGTACATACTATATAGTAAAATTATTACAATACTTAATTTACATTACGTAGGTGTAGTAGATAAACATATCATGTAAAATGTTTATCAGATCTGGATTTATAAACAGTGATTCCACGCTAGGCTCTTGCTTGTTGTGTATCATGAAAACGAATTAGATTTGCACTATAATATTACACAATGAAACGATATCATTACTAGAAGTGGACAAAATACAGTATTCCCTGAATTTAAATTTAACTCTTGTTGGGTGCGTTGATATTTAGTGCATTGTGTATGTTGGTTACGAGACAAATAATTAAAAGGTGTGCGTGTGTACATGCGGAGTGTGAGTTTGGGGAAAAATGTGTATTGTAGTCTGTGTGTTAGGAAATCAATATTAGAAAATTTTTCACAAGCTTATATATTGTATATGCCACTACATACAAAAGCCCCTTTTTGATGCGCTCGTAGCAAAGTTTGCTTAGCCATTCTGAATCGATCAGCAAAGTTAAGCAACGTCCGCCGCGATCAGGAGTTGGATGGGTGACCGCTGGTGACATTACTACTGAGCGCTTCCGTGCTTCAGGGCACGTTAAGCCGTCGGTCCCGGTTGTTGTCTTAGGATGGCAGTCGTTACAGCATGGTGGTAGGGCACTTTGCGAATGCCCGCCTGGCTAGCTACCACCCTCAAGTTGAAAATCTGTCGCCAAGCACCTAACGGTGTGTTCCGGCAGCTGTCCTTGAGAGCCAGTAATTCTAGGTTAGCCTGTACAACATCTTCGACCACATCATCACTTACCATCAGGTGAGATAGTGGTCAAAGGCTAACCTATCAGGCATAAAAAAAAAACCCCACATTTCAAGCGTGGGTTTTTTTAGGACAACTCCATCCCCCTTATGGGAGGCGTATGTTTAGGAGAAGACGTTTCTACATAATTTTTTTGTACCATATGTAGTAAAAGTACTAAATCTTCAATCGAAATGATTTGTGATGCACCAGAGTTATGTAATACAACGTAACGATTATGGATATGTTCTAATAGATGTAAGCGATGATTTGGCAGAACAAGGCGATGATAAAGTATCTGTTTTCATGCTCTACGATGCGCGAGAGCGGTGCCAATGGCCTATATGCGCGTGAGCAGATAGTAGTGGTTACTGTTGAGATTGGTACAAGTTACAGACGCACAGAGAAAATTATAAATCTAAATAACATATTCCTAAGAACTGCCGCATGTTTATCGAATATGAATACAAATATTGGTAGAGTACAAAATTTACTTACAACTTCAAGAGAAGGAAAGAACTCGTTATTACGTAATTTTAGGCAATATTTAATGTTTTTAAACATCATAGGGGACGGTTTAACAATAAGTACCTATGTTATTTTATTTTGAAATTAACATTACCTACTTTCGCTCATTTTGAGTGAAATCAAAGCTTTGTGTTGGTTGATGTTATTTGATTTCCAAGACGGTTTATGGCAAACCCTCCCTTTATTGGAAAAGGCTGTGTTAAGCTATGGACAATCAGGCGGTTATAGTAAGTAAAACAAAATAGGAAATTTGGTGCTATAATAACATGATAATTGTAGCTCTATTTTGACATTCACAGATCCACGTGACATCTTTATAGTATGTAATATAACTGATATTATGGCAAGTTATTATGTAGTTATTAGATATATAAGAGAAACACCCAAATCAAGAGAGATCAGTTTAATTAGCATTTATTTAGAAGTTATCAAAAGTTATAAAAGTCCTCACCTACGCCATATTTTTAAGGAAGAGATGTGACACAATACTAAAAATGTTTTCATAGACAATAAGTTAAGTGATGTGCCTAATCGAACTATAATCGACTTCCAATAGTAGTTGATCTTTAATTTGGAATTTTCTTAATTTTTATCATTATTGGTGGTCTGCGTGAATAATAAATAAATCCACTTGAATTCTTATATTGCATTTAATGACGATGCGAGTACATACAATGTCAAGCTTGTTTTTGGAGAGAAAAGGTAGAAATTATAAATATTTACCTGCTACGATCTTTGCATAAATTATATTATATAATTAATTTATTACTTTATATAATCTTTTCTTCAATTGATTCGTTAAACCCCCTAGTAGGACCTAGTTAGTAGTTACTACGAGTTTTAAAGGAGTATATAAAAAAAACTGTGAGGTAAACAAGTTTGAAGTACAATTGATTGATTGAAGACTGTATTGTTTGAGTGTAAAAATATTAATATAGATATAGATAGTTTGTTAGCCCCGTGGGGTGTCGGGTTAGAATTGCACCTCCCCAAATCATCCCGTGGGTGTCGTAAGAAGCGCCTTTTATAGAACGGCCAACTTACACTGCGATCCCCAAGACCAAGCGTGGGGATTATGGCAAATACCCCCTTAATAGGGGAGGCTGTGTTCAGCAGTGGACGATATGGCTGTTACAGTACAGTACAGATAGTTTGTTGGATTGAAATCTAGCTTTCGCTTATGAAAGAGACCATACCCTAAACTGTTAAGATGAGCAAACTATTGCGTGTAAGAAATACTGTGAGAAAATTGCCAAATCCATTGAAATATGTCCAAATAGTGTCTTATGATTTGCTAAGACGAAATGGACTTTTAATTGGGCCGGTTCAGTTTACCTTTCTAATGTTGTATTTAGAACTCACAACGAAATATGTACCTTGTTAAGTATCAAGATTATTTCTTCCGTGGGAAGTATAAGGTAATTAGGTAATTAAAGTAAAACAAAAAAAATCTAAAACTATTCGACTGATGTTGATGAAATTTAAATTAGACAGGTTCGAGGTATTCTTTACCCAACGAAAAAAGAATCATCAAAATTAATGCTTATTAATTGGCGCAGTATACATCATGTATATTCGACAGACAAACAAAAAAAAACATACAATCTACTTGAGGACCTCCCCTTTTTTGTAAGCCGGCTAACAGATAGCCTTTTGAAACTTCTACAGATTTTTTATGGCTAATAGACTAGCCTTTGACCACTCTCTTACTGATGGTAAGTATTTCTAGGTTAAGCCTGTTAACACCTTCGACCACATCATCACTTACCATCAGGTGAGATAGAGGTCAAAGGGTTACCTATCAGCAATAAAAAAAAACATGATGTGCTCTAAGATGTTGATCAGGCTAACCAAAATTACTGGCTCTCAAGCACAGCTGCCTGAATACACTGTTAGGTGCTTGGCGACAGATTTTACACTTGAGAGTGGTAGCTAGCTTGAGGCATTCGCTAAATGCCCTATCACCATGATATAACGACTGTAACTTACAACTTTTGAACTTTAGGCTTAGTAAGTTATTTTTGTACGGGACCCAAAAAATGCTGTAGTGAATCCAAAATCGTACTCCATAAATATTTATAGCACATTACTTTCTATTGTCTGACCTCAAGGATACCTTCTCTCGATTGTAATTCGATTAACGTTCAGATGGATCCACTTTACATATATATTCGGTCTTTGGCATTCACCTAGTGAATATATTGTTACCACTTTTACTGTCATTTGGAAAGTCAAGGTGGTTTTTATAAGCTTTTTGACCGCAAGTGGAATTTAGCACGAATTGAAAATGGAATGTCCATTTAATAACAGGCTATTGTTATATCGTCAATCATAAAAAGAAGCAAAGCAGTGATAGCCGAGCGGTTATAGCTATGGACTGCTGTGTCGCAGATCCATGGTTCGATACTCACCGCCAATTTGAGCTTCACCGTTGAGGGGCATTTGCGAATGATCGCTAGACTAGCTACCACACTCATTAGGAAATCTATCGCCGAGCACCTTACGGTGTGTTCCGGCAACTGTTTATGAGAGCCAGCAATTCTAGGGTAGCCTGAACAACATCTAACCAGGCGGGCATTCGCAAAATGCCCTACCACCATGCTATAACGACTGCCATCCTAAGTCAACAACCGGGACTGACGGCTTAACTGCCCTCCGAAGCACGGAAGCGCTCAGTAGTAATGTCAGCGGTCACCCATCCAACTCATGACCGAGGCGGACGTTACTTAACTTTGCTGATCGGTTCAGAATGGCTAAGCCAACTTCGCTACGAACGCTTCAAATATATATGTTGCAAAAAAAGAAAATTGTCATACGTGGGGCTACAGCTGTAGGCCTATATTTTAGGGCAAAGAAAAATATTGCTTTAGAGGCATTTCCAAGGGAATACATTCATATTATATAAAATTGCATACCAACTACCCTCTTAAGAATAACTTTGGATTCAATTTCCGGGTCGGGCAGTTATTGGGTTTTTATAACAATATATTTGTTAATAATAATAAATAAAATAAATAAATAACGACAAAATATCAGTAGTGGTCCGGAGTCTAGAATTTTGCCCAATGGAAGGTATATAGGTTTGGCCTCCTATTACATGAGACCAAAATATATTGGTCAGGGCGAGAGTGTGCTGTCTAGACAACTCTGTCTGCCCCAGGAGGGATATAAAGGAGTGATGATATACATTATTAATATAACATACTATATACGTACGAGTATCTTGTAAATGCTTAAATTCCAGCCGCCAAGCAAATGCGTTTGACAGTTCGTGTAATGTTGTTTTGGCTTTTAAATGAAGCAAAATAGATAATTCACAACATTATGTATTCATACTCATTATATTATTTACAATTAACTTACTTAAAGCAGTGTGCCTCACTACAGAGGTTGAGTGAGAACTGTTTATTTTGGAGTTACGCACACATACGAGTAGCTGTACGTGTAGTAGTGAAGCTTTCATTATGTACCGTTCCTTATTATTGTGCTGTATCTATATTTTTACATCCGTGTTTTAATGTTTGTCAACGTCTTTGTTTCAGGTAATAACTTAAACATACGAGTGAAATAACCTGACTGGTTAGTTTCATAAACGTCGTGTCAAGATTGATGGTTTGTATGCAATGGTAGGTACTTAACTTGCTTCGTGGTTTAGCTAAAATAGCATTAATGGGTCAGTAGTCATCTCAACCCACATACCTGCTTGGTGTTCGGGTAGAAATTCCAACTATAATAAAATATAAGATTTTTTTTATGTAATATCAACCCACGTACAGTTTGCAAAATGGAAAATATATCCAGTAACAATATTAAACCCTCGTTAGTTGCAATCCAACCTCCTTGCATGGTGCTCTTATCTGAGAATCTTGCAAGGAGGTTAGATTTATATTGGATTATCGTTATATGAGGCAGGCCCACGTTGGATGCAGTAAAGAAAAAGGTCCGTGATAATGTATATGGCCGGAAGACGACTTGTTTCCTATTGTAAGTTTGGTGCTAAGATACCTGTGTCCTCTGCCATATGCATTCTATTGGGAATACAGGGGTGTCAGTGTTGTCTTATCTCAAAAGTCCTCGAAGGAATTCACATCACTACATCTCGCAAACCCAAAGGCAACGTAATAAAGCAAAACATTCCACATTGCAATAGTGTCCAAAGGTAGGCAGCCTTGATATTTGAGATTCTCGAACATTCTCGAAGCTTGACGTATGTAGCTGTGTGTTACGATGTAAATGACCAACTTCCTGAAGTGTTTCATTTAAGTTGTACCTATTATGGTTTATGTAATAAGAGCTTTCTATATTACTACAGTAAATAATGTTGCAAAGCAGGGTTCATTCTGCTTTTTATGGGTATAATGTATACTAGTATAAATAGCTGATGTTTGGTCTGAAACACAATGATGGTCATGTTCGAATTCTACCTTCATGCAGACATCCACACATGATTGGTTTTTTATCTTCCGTGTATTAATAAAATTATTTTGTCACTGAACTACTCACCACTTGTACAAAAAAGTATATTAAAAGGCATAATTATCACTTGGAAAAACAGATTACTTACCAAAATTAAATTACATACTTAATTATTACAACATTGAATGCTGCGAAATTAGCGGCATTTTTAGACTAGAAAAAACATGGCGGTTGTGCGCCGTGTCAGTGGCGTATCAAGTATCATACTTTTTATTGATAATTATAACAACCGTTTTTTAAATAAATGATACTGAATTACGTATTGAACATTACGTAAATCCGTAAATTATAATAATTATATACCCTAACAATATACTCTAATGCCGAGTAGTTTATATGTATATACAGCCTAACATTCGAGATACGTTTTCAAATACATTTCTCAACAGTACGAGCGCCTCTCGCGGAAATGTGACGGTACCAAGAGCTATAGAAGATGAAAACTTAACTTGTACTGTATGGGTATTTAGAGATTTGCAATCGTATATAGGTTTCCGATATCGATCTCTATGAAAAAACGGGATTATTTGGAACATTCTAAGTGGGAATAGAATAGAATATATTTTATTAGATATGGTTTACGAGCCAGTTGAAATTTGAACAATACAGTACCCTAAACATGAAAAATACTCAACATGCAAAATATATATTTACATACCTATAAGTTGAATACAAATATTAAATTATGCTATACATTACATCAAAATAAGAATAATCATTGAGTCGACCGTCATTGAGAGACCAATAATGACGATCGTCACATTTATATTATAATATTATTTTAATTAAAGAGTCCATATAATAATTTATTGATGTCAATTCTACAAATTCCTCATATTAGTTGACGGCACTTAATAATTATTCATATGCTCATTCACTGAGTAGAAATATTAATTAATAACCACAGGTTGAGTTTCGTAGTGAATCTTTTTGTTGGTAATTCTTTGATATCGTCATGAATGGCATTATATAATTGCCCACACATGCCATATCAGTTTATAGAACACATTTGTATCCATGGAATCTTCGGTAGAACGATTCAATGTGAGTTTCTTATATTATAAGGAAAACTTTCTTAGCTGTTAAATTGTTCAGGATGTTTAACAAATTTTGCTGCTTCAAATATATATACATACAAGGCAATGTAAAAAATTCTTAAACAATAGCTTACATGATGGTGGTACATCTGCTAGTGCGCACGCGCTGGTAATAGTCATACGGGATATATATCACCATAATGCGCGAAATCACTACATTCCAAAGAATGTCGCTTTTTGTATCGGAAAGTTCTGATGCGTTTTTAATGGACGGAAAAGTAAATGATTGGATGCATTCTCTTGTTCAATGTAAGCTATTATCTGTGGTATGAAATAACAGTACGTCATTTCATCACTTCCAATTGTGTCTGGATGCGCTGTCATGTTATGATGATATTTTTTACAGAACTGTCATAGAACTACCCATGTACGTATTTTTTTAACAGTTATAAGTATATTCATTATTATTATTATAATTGTGATTCACCGTTGTTGGTGTGGATCTTGTGCCCTCGATTCCTTTTTTATAAGAAGATTTCTCGAAGTTTTTTTATAATATGTTAGCTTTTTTCCAATAACTGTATATTATGACTGCGACTTTCGAATGGGGACTAACAGACTAATCCAGGGTCATACAGCCAGGACTGAGAATGAAGAATCATAGAGCGGTGATGACGTAAACAGACTTGGACAGAAATTAACGGGTTGCGAAGCATTTTATAGTGGATTCCCACATTAACTGAATAATACCAGCTTGTTTGTAATACAGGAAATGTTATGTTACCGATAATGTTCGAAAGTAAGGTCGTTGCGAGGCCGTATTGACATTGTTTTCATTGTAGTGCATTGTAGTAGTAGCATTCCATAGGAATCACTGTGGGAAGTAATGCCCCAGTATTACTACCTTGGCAAAAATATTGCAAGGGAACATGGGCTTAAAACACGAAAACGCTTAGACCACGAATATTTTATCAGTTTGAACGACTGTGTGAGAGATGTTAATAATTCTAAACAAATATAAATTAATCAATGAGTAAAAATACTCGACACCAAATTATTTGTTTGCGTTGAACGCTACAAGGTTCCATTTAAATTAAAATTGCAATTTATATATATTATATTTATGGAATAATTTTTAAAGCATTTCACTTTGATACACAACTCGATGGGACTTGAAGAAAAAAGTTCTTGTTCTAAAAATATGGCGGCTAAAATACGCCATTTTGTTTTTTATTTTTCTATGTGCCTACTTTGTGTCCGTTGCGCTATCAAGACAAATCGGTAAAGCAGTTTAGAAGTTATGGTGGAATAAAGAGACTCACAAACTTACATACATACATGAACCCTGAAAACATAACACTTCCCTGACCACAGAAAAGAGAAAGCAATTTATATATCTATGTCCCTCACAAATTCCGTGGTCAGAAAGAGATTAAAGTCCATACATCAGTTAAAAACTCGAAAATTGGTAGGAACCGCTTTTGTATTAAGAAGCGCTCTCTCCATTGCGATTCCAACCTCCTTTGCTAGTACTAGTACACATAGGTATTATTAGAAGTAGTCAAGTATTACAGTTACCTGTTACCTCAGGAAACGTTGTTAAAAAAGAATAACCCGAAGGTTGAAATCTTTAGTCAATTAATATTATCTGTCGGGTTTAATTAATAAGAATAGAAGGACTCGCCGTCAGGACGGTGGCTGAAAATTGCCAGAGCACGTCCCGACCGCAGAGTTAAAACAGTTGCTTAAAACTTTTATTACTTTGTTACAAAAAACCTTATCAAAGTATTCCACGCGTTTATGAGCTTTTATTGCCACAAAACGATTAATTATTATATCAAGATGCACCTTGACTTTATCGTCACCATTTCTTTTATGACAAGTGACGCGACGAAACATTTAACAAAAAAGTAATAAACCTTTTCACTGACGAATAAATGCTGGCAGTCAACAAAACGCCTCAAGGGAAAGAGAAAACAACCTGTCACGAAATTCGAATTGAGAACCAGTTTGGCGCGCTTTTTGCTTTTACCCCGACCTACATTCGTTCGTCTTCGTAGCGCGTAGATCGCTCGCGGTCGTCGCCCGATCGGGACGTTTTTGCTAAGTTTCCATTTTTGAACACTTTCGATTTCCAACTGCGTTTGTTTGCGTTTTATTTTAGACATGAAATGTTTATTTGAAAGAGGTGTATTGTTTGATGAAATCTATGGTTTGACGTCAGAAAGTATTACTTATTCGAATGGCTTATTAAAATAAATCTTAATAAGTATATTTTGCTTTAATGAGCAAATTGAAACTTTATCCTTATCAAAGCTAATAAATACTAAAAATATTACTTATGTTAAACTTATATTATGTTTTCGAAGATATTAGATAAATACAACGATCCCAAACTTGTAGCTAGGTTTTTTCTATTAGGTATTTATTATTCTATACGACCAGTGAGGTATTCGCGGGTTTAATTTAGGTAATATTGTACGCAACTCTTAAAAACAACACAATTCCATAATTTATCCCTAAAACTGTTATACATATTAAATATTACGTTTACCCGTAAATTACGTAACCAATTCAATAAGTATTCTAATAATATATTTGATATCATAAATAATCTTCTACGAATGTTTTATTTTGAAAATAATTACGTCCCAATCGAGTCACTCTTTTATTCACGAACTTACACTGTGGGTACCTGTCATTGTTAACACCGAACGCACAAAACATTAATCGTTTGGTATTGTATATAGTCCTTAGCTAATATTGTTTATGTACAGATTATTCGTACACATATCGTTTTTGTTTTACAAGCATCTGCTGTTTCCTACAAGATACAAAACAAAATACTGTCTAAAATAAAAAGGAGGTAGTAACTGAGTAGAACTATAAGTCAGGGCCTGTTTCAGAATGTTCGAGTAAGTTCCAGTTTTACTACCTAGAACATATTTAATAAATAAAACACTATCTTTGCGTTTCACAGTCATCGATTTAGCCTATCCATCGGTTAAAGCTTGAAACGCGCTGCATGTTAACTGTCATTTTTATCATTCAGTTATTTACGTGTTGCATAGCAACCCGAAACTTTATTAGGCCATACTGAAACGGGCCCTTAATCTAGTAGATCACTTATCAACGATCAGGCAACTCACGAGCTCGTCGGTTCAATAGAGACACCTGTAATATTTCACCTACGCTCAGCACCAATCAACTGTCACAGACCAGTGCCTCATTCAGTGGGTGGGGCGACGAAAAATGCGGTTTCACTATCGACTTGCGCATTGACACTATGACCTCAATCTGTGAATGATCTTATGTAGGCACTTACCTGCTTGTTGCGTTTATTTTATTGAATAATAACTTCGACTTTTGGGTAACTTTGACGACTTCGGCAAAGCCCCCATGCTAAAGTTGAAGTTTGTCTTAAAGTTTGGTTTGTGTAACATTCAGTCTATTATTTTGACTCCAAGGATATTGTGATCCATCGCTCGCTGGCAGACCTAGAGCGTGGATTTTTGCTGTTAAATCAATTGTATATTGTGAAATTTGTGACGGATATACCTGTTTTATTCACCTAAATTAGGGGCCGAATCCATGGTCCTCTACAAATATGCTTGCTTATTTCAGACTTCGAAGCTTTTGTCTTTACATTACTATACCCTTCTTAATTATTATTGGATTTAAGTACGAGTAGATATTTTTGTTCCCATATATCTATTAGCAGTTTTTGCTGATTTGAAAATCTTTCTGGTGGTAAGACTCAAATCGATTATAGATAAGAGTTGATTCAGTCGAAATTTTAATATGACAATTTTTACACTCAAAAAACACAAACTGCAACCTTGCCTCAGAGTCCTATATCAAATATGGCAAATATGTAATATTTCGAAACTGCACAACAATTATATATAATTACGCAAGATTACGTTAAACTTAATCAAAATACTCACCTAATGATCCATTGAGAACCCATCAAATAAATAAAAGAGAAAATAAACATTCGATAAAAAAATGCTAATTAATCTTTCACCTCGATGCCATTGGCCCCGGTTTGAAAGTGTCCGAAAATTAGCGAACGCAGACGATCGATTTCATGTACTTGACATTCAAGTCTTTAATAAATAACTACAAAGAAAAATATGCTCTGACTGTCTAGATATTCGGTTTAAATTCAGAGTGCATGGTTGTGCTAAGTATTTATTATGTTACACTGAACGTCGTCCCACGATTTTGAACTGAATTTTCGAACAAAATGTGTGATTCGAATTTTAAATCGAATGCACTTCAACAGAATTCTTTACCTAAAATATACTAATACCGTGTGAATAATTTGACCAAACAATTTCAAAATAATAAAGGGCTAAAATGAAGATAAATCGTTTCAAAAATTCAAGGTGTAAATTAGTTCCATCTTTATGCGCATCAATACAAGGTTTCTTTAATATTTTGAAGTCACGACGTTACACAACAAGCTATAAATATTACACAGCTCTTAACCCTAAAAAATAATTTTGAAGGTTGTTTATATAATTGGTGCTGCTGGTCAAAGGAAGCATGATTTGAAATGAAATGACTTCTTTCGAATTTATGCATGCCTAGTAGTTTGCCCGTAAAAAGAGAAAAAGAGAACGAACCAACGGCTAAACGAAATCGTCATTGATACGGACGAATTCGCATGGGTAGCCCACTACCCATGGTTTCCTTAGTGGAACAACGACCACAAAAAAACGAGTAGTTGAACTGTAGTGGAGTTTATAAAAGAGATTTACAGTGCGTAAACAGGGCCCTAAGTGATGCCTTCAGAAACTTGTTCAGGGTGCTCAGGAAGTGGACATACTAAAAATCCAGGTACCTAGCAGGTAAGGGTAGGGGCACAAAGAAGGGCTTTCTCTCAGGTAGTCTTCAATAAAATTCAATTCACTACGTCTTCCTGCTAGGGAATTTCTTTTCAAGACGAATTGCTTAGACGATATGAAGAAATAATTGATGAGGAATGTAAGGTTATATCTTTTTTGACAAATTTGCAGTGGTCTTATGCGTGTACCTAGAAAGCGGTTGATATTTAAAAAATATATATTAAGCAAAAGTTGTATAAAATTTTATTTACTTACATAATTATGGTGTCAGATTTTTTTCTCTGATGGGTACGGTTATCGAGATCTTCGCAAAAACCCAAAAGAGGGTCAGTCATCTTGGTACCCTCTCCCCTCCAGCGCATCTCCTAGACTCCAGGACTCTTGGTAGTATGTCACGTACCCTAAGTATACCCTCAACATTTTGGGTTATTCATTGACTGGACTACTATGGAATTGAACTACCAGCAGTAAAGAATTGATATTAATTTCTTGTAGTTAAAACCACTAACGTTTTCGTACATACATACAATCACGCCTCTGTCCCATAGCGGTAGGCAGACACCACAGATTTCCACTTGCTACGCTCCTTACAAATCTCTTTCGCTTCATTTACACTCAGCAATCCTTTCATAACTAAGCGTCGGTTTAGGGTACTCCTGATCTGGCCCCTTTTCAGTACGTCTTCAATCTGATTTCGGAACGTTCGCCTTCCAACACTTCGCATCACTTGTCCCCCGTATACCTGTTTAGTCAATCTCATTTCATTCATTCTCTTTACATGTCCAAACCATCGTAACATACCTTTCTCGATACTAATCGATACTAATATTTTCGATTATAGTTTCCTACAGTAATAGGCATCGGCGTGGCGGATCTCAAAATACTTAAAGAATACGTATAGCTAAATTAAGTAAGCAAATAAAGTGATAGAAATTTTCTCATATCAATTTATTTCTATTGCAACTATTACACAATTAATACGCCCTAATCGTTTACCATCAAAAATTTACTAAAGTCCCATCAATCTGCAGTCAAAAGAAATCATGTGCGCATAATTGGTTAGAAAAGAACCAACAAAGTTACAAAGTAAAAATTTGCGGTTTTATAAACTTCTAGCACTATCAATACAAGGTTGAAAATAGCAAAATACACCTTGTTTGTTTAGCATGGGTACACTGAAACGGTGATTTTCATATGACAACATATCAAGTAACAAAAGTAAGTTCGCGCTTGTTAGTGCGTGAATGGGCAGCATTATCACATCGGCCGTGTGAACCGACTTTAGTTTATTTCTAAAAAGAAATTCTATTTTCAAATATTTTAGAACTTTCACTGTCGCTTTCGGCGGGGTCAATGTGGTCATGGTTAGTTTATATTGATTTGAATTTGGAATGCTAAATATGAAATATTATCTGAATTGTTATTGGAGGAGATATTTTAAATTTCTGACATTACTTTCATAGTGAGACTAACTTGATTGTATTTGATCTACTTTGTCTAAATATTGATACTTTTTTAATGGTAACTCCTTAGTTCCTATGAATTAGTTTTTACTTGCGACATTATATTTTTTCATTAAAGCCTGCTAAGCAAATAAGCTTACAAAATTACAAGTACCCGCCCCTTAAGACGGTTTCACGATTTCGCTCCCAGCTAAAGGATAAATTAGAGCTGTGAATCACTTACTACGATAGCTCAGTTGGCAGAGCATGTTCCGGCTAAAGGGGTGGATGGCCGCGGGTTTGAATCCTGCTCGTAGTTTATTCGATGTAATATTGTAAGCTTAGTTCTTAATTGTTGGTTGAGTGGTCAAAGGAAGATGGAGGTAGGATACACCTTGAACAGATACTCACTCTCAATGAGCTGTGTCATGAATGATGGGTTGTTTGTTGGTTATTTTTAGGGTCCTGTATTCAAAGGGCCTAACGGAGCTCTTTTGATATGTCTTTACCGCCTCACGCTTGTCTGTTTACGTGGAGGGTCTCTTGACAACCAGTAAACATGAAACTTTTTTTTATAACTGATAGGCTAGCTAGCCGTTGACCACTATCCCACCTGACGTTACAAACATTTTGCGGCCATGACTTGGATGGGTGTCCGCTAGTGGCATTACTACTGAGCGCTTCCGTGCGTCGGAGGGCACGTTGGTCGTCGGTCCCGGTTGTTGTCTTGGGATGGCAGTCATTATATGGTAATAGGGCATTTTGCGTTTGCCCGCCTGGCTAGCTTTTTGTTATATTATTGTGACGGAACAAGCTCGAGACCCACCTGATGTTAAGTGGACTAACCTCTGCCTATAACAAATGCATTTCGTCACAAGACACGCATTGCACTGCGCCCTTCACCTTGAGACAGTTATTAAGTCTCATGTGCCTGTAAATTCACTGACTCTCAAGGACTGCTGCCGGAACACACCGTTAGGTGTTACCGTTGTTTAGTTAGTTGATGCTGAACTGGAACACGTCCGAAGGGTCCTTGAGGATAACGGTTACAATTGGCGCCAATGTTCTCGACTTGTGAGTGGAACTGAACGCATCCAAATTTTAATAGGGATGGTGGCTGGACTTTACCATCTGCGTGGAAACCAGTGCTTAATTGTGCCTCGACCAGTGCTAAACCGTTTACCCGCGAATCGGACGTAGTTGCAATAGTGTGCGAAGACCCTACACATACTTTTGACGAGTGCAGTGAAGACAGTGACAGTGACGCACGCGCCCTGCCTGCGACTCCATTGCTGCCCGCCGTTCCTCAAGTTTCGGAGAGGGCGTTGCGAGCAGCCGCCCGCAGTGCGCGTCAAGCAGCCCTCGAGGCTGCCCGCATTCCTTGAGAATGAACATCTTTACTGTTCGAACACCAGTCGGAGATTTCGACTAAACACCGTGAGTGCTAGCCGATATATTTAATTAATAAACACCGTTAGGTACTTGGCGATAGGTTTTCTACTTGAGGGTGGTCGCTAGCCAGGCGGTTATTCGCAAAATGCCCTTCTACCATGCGGTTAAGCTCAAGCCAGCGGTGGGATTCGAACCATGGACCTGCTGCGCGGCAGTCCACAGCTAATGCCACTGAGCCATCACTGCTCAAGTAGTCTCTAAAATCTGTCGCCAAGCACCTACCAGTATGTTCCAGTAGCTTTCCTTGAGAGCCAGTAATTCTAGGTTAGCCTGAATAACATCTTTGACCACATCATCACTTACCATCAGGTGAAATTTTGGTTAAAGACTAAAATCAATGTAATAAAAAAACTATAATAATAAATAATACTTATCCTAAATAATATTCAGTTATACTTTTTGTTACTGAATTGGAGGATAAACGAGCAGGTGGCTGATTGGGTGGTAAGTGTACAGTGATCGTCGTCGCCCACGGCCATTCGCAGCACCAGAGGCCTTGAGGATGTGTTGCCAGCCTTTAAAATGTGTGCAACCAGTATTGTAGGTGACAATAGATGTATATTGTCACACACCTACAATACTATACTGGTTTAAATCGACAAGAATTGCAATTACCATTAAGTCATCCAGGTATAGGCATGGAAAATTTATTTTCTCCGATTAATTGACTATAAGTTAAAAACTAATCTAACGATATTGACAAAATCAGATTGAGGACTAGCCAAAAAAAAAATTGGATGAAATGGAAAAAAATATGCGTGCTTAATTATTTATTACAAAAAATGCGTTGATTTGATCTTTCTCATTAATGGACGTCATCTGTTAAAAATAAGTCATAAACATTGAAATCAAACATTTTCATTAAACATTACGCCTTCCTAAAGTCAAGTTGAGACAAAAATAAGTTATCTCAAAAATGTATGTCGAAATATAAATAAAATTATGTCTAAGGCAATGAATAGATTCAGGCGTTACTTTGCGGAAATCCATATTTACCTAATTATAACCAATATTTTTATTGTCTCGATCGAGCGCTCGGTGAGTCAAGACCTCCTGAAGATGCTTCGTTTAGAAGCGAAACTAGTCGAATATTCTTCCGGTTAGGCTGCGTGGCGTTTGTGACGTTTTTATTAAAATATTATTTTATGTTTTCTTAAGATACTTTTAAAAATATTTGTTATTATTAAAATTATCTCTATAAAAAACTTTTTATCAACAAGCTTTTATTATGCACTCGTTACTAAATAAACTAATAATTAAAAAACTACTCGTCAAGATGATTTTAATGATCCCAAACTTGATGAGGTTGTGTCGTTTCATTGCAAAGTTCCTTTGGCCACCTTCCAGCTCCATCATCAGATCAGTACCATGTCATCAGTTGCATTGTCACGCGATTTAAACATGTATGCAAAATTTCAGTTTAATCGGTAACCGGGAAGTGGATCAAATTTGATTTGCAAGATATGATGATAACCATAAAACTAAAAAAAAACTTGTAAAAAGCGTATCCTGTTTAGTAAACCAACTACTGCACTTCCGCAGAAGACACGGTAGTGTGAAAGTGAGATGTACTGATTAACAGCGCCATCTTTGATTTGTTTCTTTATTTAATCGGGTTCCACGGTAATTAGGCGAATGTCGAGAAAGACCGACGTTATCTTCGTGTTATCTGTATCTCACTGTCAAAGTCATTGTTCAAACCTCATCAAAAACATAGTCCACCATCAAAATGATGTTTCCTATTAAATAACAGGCATTATATGCAAATTTCCTAGTTCTGTTTCCCATAACACCATTGTTTCATGGGATTGAACTGTGTTCTACAAACGATCTAGGTCAAAACTCACTATGCTTAATTCTATTTATTTTTTAATCGACTTTCAAAAAAGGAGGAGGTTCTCATTAGTCTGTTTGTTACCTTGGAACTTCTTGACTGGGTGAATCGATTTTGAAAATTATTTTTTTGTTTAAAAGAATTTTCATAATAAACTTTTGAACTATCGGTCATTCGCTAACCGACTTCAAGTTATTTCCCACTTTTGGGTGTTGAAGTCGGTTCCATTTTTTTGGTTAATTTTTTTTTAGGTTCCACACTAGTCTAGTTGTTTCATGTTTGGTCACTCGTATCACTTTAGATACAAAGCTACATCAGCATATCCATCCGGACGGGATTATTGTACGGTGCGTGCCGCATCAGAAGAGATCAGAGCTATGCGAGGCTATGCGATAGAAAGAGATACGCATTGTAGGTCAATATAAATATTAGGTACTCCGTGCCTAGCGAGCTGAAGTGCACTTTATTGCTTCGTAGCTAGAGTCGCTTATTTATTGTGGAGCCATCTTTCTGGACCTTTTTATTCTGTGGTTTAGTCTCAATATGTTAATCAGAACGGTGACTTATTGATAAACAGCTGTCTTGCCGAAAGGTAGAAATGTTTGGGAAGAAAACAGTTTTTAAGGTTTTGTACTAGAATGTAGGATCCTATTACAAAGCCTCGGATGTCCTTCCTTCCTTCTGTGTGTACGACCTTAAATATCTATCGATCTTATCTATCGATATCTAAGTTTCAGGTATACCCATACCTGAAACTTAGATATCGATAGATACGATGCATACCTAAAATGGGTATACCTGAAAACTTAGATATAAGTAGATCTTTGGAACCGATATGGGTAGCTGGTAGTCATTTTATTAAAATAAGGCGGATTACCTAACTAATAATACTTAACAAAAAGTTAAATGTAAATAAGCAACAGAATATATTATATTGAGTCAACTTTTTTGTAACGTATTTGGTTATTGCTCTATTATAAACGGTAATTATGCTATATACCTATCTAAATATAATTACTAGCACTATCGCGTGCTAAGCTAAAATCAAATTCTGCAAATTTATTGGAGCACAACATTGTCCTGGGCGGGAATCGAACCCGCGTCCTCCGATTTCGCGCCGGGAGCCTTATTCATTCGGCCTCCTGCTCTCACTCTTTCTCCTTTTTGCTCCAATTGTATTACTTTTAGAATGTGTTTCTGTTGGAGTGAGTACATTATTAGGTCTGTAGTCCCGCTGAACAAACAAAACACAAATATAATTCACGAATGTTTAAAAGCTAAATCAAACTTTTCACATCGACCATAATAGTAAAAGCTAAACATTTTTTTTAAATCTTAGTGCGTATTGAGCCTAGCCTTGCCGTGGCGTAATTACGGGCTTACCATTTGCCGCAAGTTCTTTTATTTAAAAACTGGAGCGAGCAAATGACCTTGACTGTTCAACTAATGAAAGAAAAAGTTTGACACGGTCGCAGGTTAACCTACTGGCCATTTACATTTTGTGGTAATTAGCTATTGATAAAATTTTGCGAATGAGCTTTCTCTTGTAGTTTCATGTTTTCCTGGTATATAATTAAAATTTTTGGTTTTAAACTGTTCTTGTTGACTTATAATATAAGCTGTTTGTCTGTTTGTTCGTCCTGCCTACATAGAGCTGTATCTTATAAACCGTATTAAGTAGTCGATTGAAATTTTTAACGGCGTACATGCCTGCTTGAGGCGGATCGGATCAGACTAGCTCTAAGGATAGTAACTATCGAGAACTGAACTAAACAAAAATAATGTTGAAAAATAAATACATCGAAATATATTGTGTATTTATTTATTTATTTATTTATTTAAACTAATACGGTTATATCACCAATTACATTAGTCATCAAACAAGCCTAATTATACAATCAATTATTATTAATATTATTTACAAATTATATATTATATTATATCAGAACATAACAAGGTACCTAATAAAATTATATAAATATATATTTTTAAAGTAATTATACAATGAACTAGTGCTCACCATCATCATGTCATGATTTCACGAAATTACAAAATAATCAAATTAATCAGTAAATAAATGTCAAAATTACATTATTAATAATAAATATTCAGTACATCATTATTGCAATTATGTCAATCAAAAAAAAAAAAATATAATAAGAAAAATAATGTTTGGTCAATGGATTATAAATATTAGAATTATACAGTAAATATCATAAGATTAAGTCACATTCACAGTCTTCATACACATATCAAATTCACATTGATTAATCAAATTCACATTCTTCATTTACATTGCGCGCTTTCTTCTCACAGAATTCCAAACATAATGTTACAATGCTCTTCCATACATCCGCAAACAAATCACAATCAGGCGCCATGGCCAGGAGGTTGTTGAGTGCTCTCAGAGTACGTGGAATGGGAGAAACTCTGTGAGCGACTGTTCGGGCTGGCGGGAGAGAGAACAGCTTGTGACACCCGCCACGACGTGGTTGCAGGTCATTAGGGTCGGGAGCATTCAACCGTAACAAAGAATTATGTAGGTTGGGTGAATCAATTTTTCCGCGAAGGACCTTGCACATGAAAAGCATTTGACCATGCTCCCGCCGAACCTCCAGTGAGTTATATATATAGTGTATGCAATTAGTCGGCTTTATTCCTGTTAAATTATGAATTTTGTAGTCTTCGCGTCTTCGCCAGAGTGGGATGTAGTTGATATTCCCTGAATCGGGAACTACAAGTAAAGACAGGATGAAGTTTCCCATGTTCTACGTTTAGTACATATTCATCTATATTTTATTTTTAACCGACTTCCAAAAAAGGAGGAGGTTCTCAATTCGTCTGTATTTTTTTTTTTTTTTATTTTTATGTTTTTTACCTCAGATCTCTTTACTGGGTGAACCGATTTTGAAAATTCTTTTTTTGTTTGAAAGCTGATCGTTTGGTCCCATTTTAAATTTTATCAAAATCGGTCAAGCCATTTTTGAGTTAAACTAAAAAGATAGAAAAAAAAAATTAACAAAAAATGGAACCGACTTTTACACCCAAAAGTGTGAAATAACTTGTCGAAGTCGGTACCATGCGCACAATATTGTGATAATAGGTACTTTTGTACCATCATGGTACCGACTTCAACAAGTTATTTCACACTTTTGGGTGTAGAAGTCGGTTCCATTTTTTGTTAAATTTTTTTTTAAAGTTTGATTTGGACAAATATGCTGACTTTTGTATTTTTAATGTAAAGTTCAGATGTCAAAAATATTTTCCATGCAATGCATAATATTTTGCATGACTTGAGGAATTTCGTATTATTGGTGCACAATACATTTACTTAAAATGAAAAAGACGCTATATTATTTTATAGTCTGTGGTTCAAGCCAAGTCGTCGAACCATTACACCGTATCTAAACTAGTCCACGCGTGTCCATTGCAAAACCTCGCATTCTATATGCATTCAAGAAGATGGGCTCCATTGAATGCTCGGAAGTGTTCGCTTCCTACGTTCTCATCACACGGTGTTACGCAATGGTGTGATATAAGGCAATAATTAGACCAAGGGTTGTTCGAAAAATGTTGAAATTCGACAATTACATTGTTAGATTGTTAAAACAGAAGTGAGTTTGATTACGAGGAAATAAAACATATATGGTCTTTTGTTTTCGACTAGTGTAACAGATTCGCCTAGTTACAACTCAAGCGCTACGGTCGTACGGGTTTGACTTGTCTTTCACAATATGTAAGGTTCTTTACGATTTTCGCTGGTAGTTAATTATTTCACTGACTTATTAACACTGGCAACTCGTACAGTTAGTATATTTCATTTTAAGTACTGGCAACTCTTAAATGGTTTAATTTTAAAAGAAACTGTTCTGACTTCCTGAATATCGGGCATATGGAAAATCTAGTTGGATATTGGAGTCATTCGGTTGTTGTTGAGAGAGGGAGTCTTCAGATCTTAATCAAAGTGTACTTTTTTAAACACTAGCCTATAATACCCTTTACATATTGTGCGTAATATTTGAAACAGTGTGTTTATTGGGTTCCGTCCTTTTACATATACTCAAAGGGGTTACCGCTAGTGGCATTTCCAACTGAGCACTTCCGTGCTTAGGCGGGTATGTCTCAGTCCTGGTATGTCGGAGGCACTAGGGCGATCTGAAAACTACAATACTTTTGTCGTAATTAGACAGTGGAATTGGCCTCTCTGCAAACCAGCAAGCAAATCTCATTTAGACACGTGACCTATCGTCGCAAATCGTGATCGTATTCTGGCTGTTTCTGTGTTGGAACTTAGTCTTTGCTATCACATCTTGCATTACTGGTTCCATCCACTTTTCGTCCCAAGCGTAAGCTAATAGCAGTTTACGCTTGGGTGCAAAGTGTTGTGTTGCACATCACTGCCAAGTAATACTGCAGTTGATTAACTCGGTCACGATGGCCAACCTTGCTCTCGAAGCTTGCTGCATTGCCAGTCTTAACGATATTATAGCATCTGGGCTTTTTCCGGCGTCAATGTCAATTATATACTGTTGTCGAACCGAATTATCAAATGCGTGACGATGGTAAATGATCTGAAAGGTTCCGCGAAAGCTTTGGTGTCAATCAGCTTGCGGTGGGACGCTGTTCAAGTTAACACTTTAGCACCATTACATCTTTCTGAAATAATGCTTGATACGATGCTTGATGAAATACCAAAATTTTGGCATTTATTTGGTTTTATGAATAAGCATTGCTATCCAACGAGAAAATGCTGCTAGTATGCTGGGCACGTTGCCAAATGATAAAGGATAGCATTTGAACTGCCTGTGGACTTTAGGTTGCCTAAATGCTTTCATAGTAGCTGTTGTAGTGTTGTATATGTTTGTAGTATTTGTTAATAGAGGTATGCCTCCGACATAATAAAGTTAATAGTGTTTAGTTAAAGCACTTTTAAGGTTTCAGCAATAAAAAAAAATCATCCAAAAACTACCTGTTTATTCACATTACATATATCGAATATTAGACCTTAAACAAAAAGCTGTTTGCTCGGTTTCGAAAACCATTTGAATGTGTCCATAATTGGCCAAGCAAAAACATTTAAGGTCGTGACATCCTCAAAATTCAAATAGATGTAACAAAAACTCTAATGTTTATCTAATTTGACAAATATATTGTTAATTTAGTATATTGGATTCGGCAAGGTCAAATAGAACGAGGGCTTAAACTCACTAAACCTCATACTCATTAGAGATACCAGTTTTTGTGTCTTCTCTTGTTTTTATCTATGTTTCATTGTACATACATAAACTTTTAAATTTTATGTATTTCAAAGTTCCTAGAATACAGTACATTTAGAACAAAGTCCATCAGTGTGATGTCTGTGGCAGCGATCTCGAGGATTTGAGTTCAATCGCCGGGTTGAACAGTTAGCAGTTTCTAACAATTGCATTTTTGGTATAAATTAGTCTTGCGCATTGTGCCCGGTAGATCACAAACATAGCCCTTCTATACCTTTAACCAAACATATATTTGGCAAAACGTAGTTGTAGACAAAAGCGTGACAATATTAATTATTATATTCACTACCGGCTATGACCTGCATTTTATTTACCGGAAAGATTCCGACCAGGTTCGGACTGTTTTGAAGTCCTAACTGAGTCAGCTACGCGCTGAGGCCCATACTCGACTCCCATACGAAGTACTTAACAGTCCAAAAATGGTCTGAATCTTTGCGGTATATATAGCGCAGGTCATAGCCGATGCCTAATTAATTAATATGGATAAAACTCACGCTAGTTTTCAAAGTTAGTAAGTATGTATCTTCATTATAAGAAAATTTTGTTATATACATAGTCTGTATCTTGTACGAACAATGAATTAATCTATGTTAACTGAAAAATGCGCAATGTTATCGAGGGATCCGTCAACAATGCTTTATAATATCAAATACGACAAGGACAAATTTTATGAAGTCATAGGAACACTTGGGTGGTTGCGAAACGGTGTGACTTACGACACTGAAGCATTTCTTAAGCAATACGAGTAATAGTTTGACGATAAGTTTCTAGCACCAAGGATGTTTACAAACTTGAAAGGGGGTCGTCATGGACTTATTCCTCCCAATTGTTGTTCAATTAATTGGTTATCTTTAGCCAGAGTTCAGTCAGTTTCAATCCTAAAAAATTTTAAATTTGGAAACGTTCGGTGACTAATTCTATGAAGTCATAGACACGTGGATTGTTGCGACACGGTGTGACCAGCGATAATAAAGCACTTCTGAGGTAATAATAGTTTAACTTAAGTTTCTGGCATCTACCCTACCTAGGAGCAGTTTAAGACTCGCCTTTAACCACTATCCCATAAGAAGGTAACTTATGATGTGGTCTAAGATATTATTTAGGCTAACCTAGAATTACTGACTCTCAAGGCCAGCTGCCGGAACACACCTTTACGTAATATTGTCTTGGGTTTTCACGATTGTTACACATAGTAATTAAATAACATTAAACGGTTTTAAACCAGTCACCCCGTGACCACTATCACTGTAAAGTGTTTTAAACGTCGGGACAAAAATAATGATAAATATACGCGATTTGAACCGTTTTCTTCTCCTCATCCTCCCGTCTTTCTCCTCATTACTGAGGTTCGTGATTACCCCACTTTGGAGTACTCTTGTCTTGACGGTGTCCCACCACTTATGCTTATCCTTGGCGTCGTGGAGTGCGTCGTGTAGATTGGAGTCCAAAGCTGTGCGGATTTGGTCAGACCATCTCAACGGACTACGACCCTTTGGGCGTTTGCCATCCTTGCCAGTAACCATGAGCTACTCCAGGTTATGCCCCTCCTTTCTAGCGATATGGCCAAAGAATTCAAGCTGCCTACGAAGGCAGATATTGGACACCGTTTAAAGTTGTTTCATTAAATTAATAAAACCGTTTAAAGTTGTTTAATTACTACACCTTTACGTGCTTGGCGATAGACATGAGGGTGGTATCAAGCCAGGCGGGCATTCGCATAAGCTATAACGACTGCCATGTATGTGTAAAACGAACAAGAAGCCTGCCACTGTGTACAATAAGTCCACACTATATCCGAATATGGAAATGGACACACAGCTTACAAATAATGAAGTGTAGACACAGCCCTACATCAAGCTGGACAGCAAAGACATTACTTCTTTTATGGTTGGTGCGCACTGATCCTCCCAATACCATATCAGTGGCTTCACTTGAAGTCTTCAAGTTCAGTACTATTTTTAACCGATTTAAAAAAGGAGGAAGTTCTCAATTCGTCTGTGTTTTTTGTTTGTTTGCACCGTGCTTTTGTCACGGTGAACCGATTTTAATAATTCCTTTTTGATTTGAAAGCTGATGCTTGTCGTTTAGTCCCATTTAAATTTCATCAAAATCGGTTAAGCCGTTTTTGAGTTACACTCTAATAACTGAAAATTATTTCCTATCTTGATGATGTAGTCGTTGACAATAAATGACAATCGATCCCCGAAGTACCAAGGGTCACTAAAGAGAGTAAAAAAAATTTACCGTCGTTACCATGATAGTTCAAAAGTACCTATTATCACAATTATGTGCGCCTGGTACCGAGTTCGACAAGTTATTTCACACTTTTGAATGTTAAAGTCGGTTCTATTTTTTGCTTAGATTTTTTTTATAATCTCCATATTACAAAGCTCACTAATGGACGCCGTATCCACATTGCCGTTCTCGGGACAAGCACACGAATAGTCCTGAGGCGAACGTTAAAAGTCTGCGTTGTCCTCTTGTGGTAATACAGCCCTCATTCTAGTTCTAACTGGATTGAGCGTACTTAATCGGTCCAGTAGTAACGGCAGCTTTCCAGGCTAGTATTACCTAACGAGAGCTTTTATACTGCGTACAGTGACGAAACGGCCCGAGTGTCTGACTTCATAGAGTTAGTCACTGAACATTGCCGAAAATAAACTAGTGGCTCTCCGAGCTGTAGACCTCGCGAGTCTGCCCTTGCATAGCTTACAATTGAATAAAGGTTTACTGCGTGTGCTAATGGGAGAATGGGTCAAAAAATCCAAAATTCTAGATATGTAATGTAAATAATAAATTTCAGGCCTTATGACCAAGAAATCAATGACACGCGGGCCCCAGCGAAGGCTAGTTGTATTAGAAATAGGTAGTTAAGTAGTATATACAATAATGTTACATACCTACTTGGTTATGTATTTATCTCGTATTAATATACTGGCTACAAAAACATGGAAAATAAACAATTGATTATACGAGAGAGAGCCTATCACTTTTAGGCAAATGATGTGCGTATTAAGCCTTTTCCAATAAATTAAGCTATACTTTCAACACCTTATAATGTATATCTCCGTCATTTTGAAAAAAATCCAATATTTGAATTGACAAAAAAAATATGGTATTATCAAACCACTCACAAAATTTCGTGGGAATCGGTTGAGAAATGCGACCCGTAGTGGAAAACAACCGGACATACGAAAGCATTTTTGTCTAAGTTGAAGCAGATAGGCTTCGCTCAAACTAAATTCTCGCTCGGTCAACGCTTCGCTCGGTCAACGCTTCGCTCGAACTTAGTTCTCGCTCGGTCAATTATATAGGATTGGAACTGATTTCACTTGGCTAAGGATAACAAATTGTTGATAATTGAACCCTTTGAAAGATGTCTAATTTATTTTACCCAAAATATATAAGGAAAATGTCTAATTTATTTTAACCAAAAGTTTTTAGTAGTGCCGCTTGTAAACTAAGTCATGCAACGCCCGCTCAAGGCTTGGATAGGTAAACGCTAGTGGCAATACTACTGAGCGCTTCTGTGCTTCAGAGGGCAATTTAAGCCGTCGGTCCCGGTTGTTGTCTTAGGATGGAAGTAGTTATAGCCTGGTGGTAGAGCACTATGCATAAGCCCGCTTGGCTAGCTATCATCCTCAAGTAGAAAATATTTCGCCAACCACTTAACAGTGTGATCCGGCAGCTGTTCTTGAGAGCCAGTAATTCAAGGTTAGCCTGAACAACGTCTTCGAATACATCATCTCTTACCATCAGGTGAGATAGTGGTTAAAAGGCAGGCCTAGTAGCTATGAATAAAAAGCAAATAACACTGCACTGCGGTCGTCACCCCGCAACGTTAGTTCTTATGACTTGTTCGCACATTAATTTCAATAGCTACAGTGCCCTTCACGACTTAACACAGTAGTGTTTCTGCTTCGGGGCAGAACAGTTAACGATGCGGTGGTACCCATCAAGACAGACTCTTGCTAAAGATACCTATCACCAGGTAAATGAGCTGTGGTAATTGATGTGTCGGAGCGGTGCCGCTATGATGAGTTATGGCCTCTAGATTTAAATGAAACATGTCTAAGAACTATATAATTAATACCTACTTTTGAATACAAAAAGCTGCATGTAATCGAACAGCTTTTTAAAACATCAATTTATACAAAAAAAAACAACTTTCAAAAACAAAAATGCACTAAAATTAATATATCGTATACAGTTTTTTTTGTTCATTTTACATCGAATAAGTGAAAATGAGAACATCATCAATGCAGTCGATTTCAAAGTACGCATTATTTGGGATAACTCAAATACTAGTCAGATGTCACTGAAATTTAAATGGGGCTATATGACATTTATCAGCTTTCGCACCCAAAAAAAACATCAAAATCGGTACACCTTTGAAAATGTATATAGATGAACTAGCTGCGCCCCGCGGTTTCACCCGCGGGTTGGTGGATGATGATAAAATGTGTTAATCTAGCTCATGGTACAATAATAGACTACGCCAGGTATTACACTCCGAGACCGGATGTCACGTGACCGGGACACAAGCTTGTCAAGCATACCGTCATCAACGGCTCTCAAACTTTAAACCTAATTTTTAGGAAATTGGGGCGCAGTAAAATAACAGTTAATAGATTTCACCTTTTTTTTTAATAAAGAAAATCACGTGAAATTGATTAAAGTTAAACAGATTAATGATTCTTGATTAAATTATGGTTATCAAGTTCGTACAGTGTATGTTCGTAGTTTTCTTATAATGGGTACCGTCGATGCTAATAGGCCTAAATTTTTCGTAGATTGAAATCAAGTAATTATTTTCTATGCCGAAGAAAAAGCCAGTTATCTGTATTTTGGTGTACAATTTAGTTTCAAAGAAAGCTCAAAAATATCGGAAGTAAAAACCAATTAGGTAGATACGTTATATAACCAAAGAAATTTTACATTACATACCATATTTAGTAGTCGCAGTAAGAATGAAACAATTTTTCAGGAAATGAAAAAACTTCAAATCACTGCTTTTTCTACTTTTACTCTTACAGTTACTTTTTGCATGGTGGAATGGCATTTTGCGAATGCCCGCCTGGCTAGCGACCCCCTCAAGTAGAAAATCTGTCGCCAAGCACCTAACGGTGTGTTCCGGCAGCAGTGCTTGAGAGCAAGTGAAATTACAGGTACAGAGACTTAACATCTATGTCTCCTGGGGACAGGCGCAGTGCAATTCGTGACTTGTGACGAAATGCATCTGTTATTGGCAGAGGTTAGTCTGCTTAACATCAGGTGGGCCTCGAGCTTGTTAGCTTGTTCCGTCACAATAGAAAAAAATTACATGTTTTTTATTATACTCGTAGCTTCCAGAAATGGGCCGACCACAAAGTTTGCGAATCACTGCGCATATGTGCATGAGCGAGAGCGAAACAGATTCAAATCATATACGTGAGACAGATATTTATCAAAATGGTGGAACCATAGGGAGACAACTTTTTTCATACCATTTACTGAGATGAACATTGATTCATGTGTGACTTTCTATTAGACGTTTGAAATATTGTATTGATATTTTATAACAAAACATTCGCATGAAAAAGAACCATGAACTTGTATTCTGCTGCAATCACGTTTTTATAAAGAGCCAATTTGGTAGTGACGCAAGCCTGTGATTCTTCGGGAGTAGAAGACCTTGTTTTCTTAGACCATGATCTAGCTTATTTATACAATTGCTTTTTGACATTTCTTGTCGAGCTAATTTCTAATCAGTTGTTTTTTGTTTCCATGGCAACGCTGCCCGTTTTTTGTTTCCATGGCAACGGGCGCGCGCACTTCGGACGACGTTGTTGACGCGAGCCTTCATCTGGGTTGTGACGTCGCAAAAATTTCTAGTGTGGCTTATTAACAGTTTTTTTGATATTTTCGTCAATTTACACAGTATATCTTTATAAATTATAGCCTATGTGTTATTCTGATGTATAAGCTATATTATTGTAAAGTTTCATTCAAATCCGTTCAGTAGTTTTTGCGTGAAAGAGTAACAAACATCCATACATCCAAACACACTCACAAACTTTCGCATTTATAATGTAGTAGGATTGAGAACCTCCCTCTTCCTTTTCTTGAAGTCGTTTATAAAGACAAACTTATATTACTTTTATTTTATCATCGGGGATGAAAAATGTATGTGAAGAACTATTAAGTCAAAAATTCCAACTATCAGAATGTATTATTGTCCCTGTCAAATCATTAATGCTTTAAAGCGTATATCTCAATGATAAATTATTAACAAGCTCAAACTAGTCCTTATACATTTAAGTACCCAAGATCAGATATCAAACAAGGTCGACTGGTGTTAGACCAGTTCGCAATACAGACTAATAATTGAATACTGACTTCTACTGAAGTCTATTCATATATTTGAAGTTTTCGTAGCTGTTCTTAACCGATCAGCTAAGTTAAGCAACGTTCGCTGCAGTCATGACTTGGATGGGTGACCGCTAGCGACATTGCAATTTTACTGGCTCTAAAGAACTGCTGTTGAAACATACTCTTAGGTGCTTGACGATAGATCTTCTACTGGAGGGTGGTAGCTAGCCAGGCGAGCATCCGCAAATGCTCTTCCACCATGCGGTAAAGCTAAAGCTGTGGAAACATGGATCTGCAGCATGGTAGAATATTACTGCTCGGCCATCATTGCTTCATCTTGTTTCAAAAGAATATTTAGCTTAGAAGAGCCACTTTAAGTTAAATTACTCTCCTTCAATCGCAAGTTACGCAAAATGATGCTCCCACGATGCAGCAAAGACCACAGTTTAAATAAAACTTACCACAACCTAGTAGGTTGGGTTGACACCAAATTATACAGCAGGCAAACACATTCTATTGCTAAATAATTCAACTATATAAAATTATATATCTAGTGACACAAATGTGAATTTGTACTTGTGTACAAATTCACATTTGTGTGAATTTGTACACAAGTAAAGAAGTGTAGTGTGAATAATAATCCTACTAATATTATAAATGCGAAAGTTTGTGAGTGTGTATGGATGTACGGATGTATGATGCAAAAACTACTGAACGGATTTGAATGAAACTTTGCAATAATATAGCTTATATATCAGAATAACACATAGGCTATAATTTATAAAGATATATTTCTAAATATGATTACAAGCACTATCGCGTGCTAAGCGAAAATCATATCAAACAAATTATTGGAGTACAAAATTTTTTGCACAAGGCGGGAATCGAACCCGCGTCCTCCGATATCGCGTCGGATGCTTAACACCATCTCAGCCACCTGGACATTGGCATTTCTGCCGAAACTTTGTGCTCCAATTGTATTACATGCGCGGCCATCAACCAGACTACTAGACTTCATCTGATCGAAAGAAGTGTTTTTTCAAACACTTAACTCTCGGTATGATGTCGCTACCCTTCTATATTTCTAAATATGATTACAAGCACTATCGCGTGCTAAGCGAAAATCATATCAAACAAATAAAAAAAAAAAAAAAAAATTTTGTACTCCAATAATTTGTTTGATATGATTTTCGCTTAGCACGCGATAGTGCTTGTAATCATATTTAGAAATATAGAAGGGTAGCGACATCATACCGAGAGATCATATTTTTTTATGTTTTTTTAAGATACTTTTAAAAGTATTTGTTATTATTAAATATGGATTTCCGCAAAGTAACGCCTGAATCTATTCATTACCTGTATATATTACTAAAATGCTCTACCCAATCTAACCAAATGTAAACCCAATTTAGTAAAATGTATATGAGCACTGCCAACGAAACTAGTTTATTAAACTGACAATTCGAAGCGCTCGTAGTCAAGTTTGCTTAGCCATTCTGAATCGATCAGCAAAGTTAAGCAACGTCCGCCTCAGTCATGACTTGGATGGGTGACCGCTGACAATACTACTGAGCGCTTCCATGCTTCGGAGGGCACGTTAAGCCGTCGGTCCCGGTTATTGTCTCAAGATAGCAGTCGTAACAGCTTGGCATTTTTCGAATGCTGCCTGAGCTATCACCCTCAATTAGAAAATGTGTCGCCAAGCATTTAACCATATGTTCCGGCAGGTTCTTAAATAATTCTACGTTTACTCGATCACATTAGCTACGTTTACTAATTAACCCTTATCAAACGTTGATTAGTGTACTCAGCTGGAACAAAACAAGATTATTTCGAAAGTAAGAGACATGCGATGCTTGACAAAGATTTGGAGTTTTCTGAGCATATCTTTCAAATTATAAAAAACTTCGCAGTATAATTTATTGCAAATATATGCAGCTAAATATATATAGTATAGTATAGCTGATGATATAAACTAGGTAATTATCAATAATTAATACTTTTAAAAGTATCCTAAAAAAACATTAAATAATATTTAAATAAAACACTTAAAAAAGCATAAAATTATATATCTAGTGACAATTCCGCCTAATTTTCCTGTCATCTACGTGACGTCACAAACATCACGCAGCCTAACCGGAAGAATACCCGACTAGTTTCGCTTCTAAACGAAGCATCTTCAGGAGGTCTTGACTCACCGAGCGCACGATCGAGAAAAGATTATTTAATGTTTTTTTAGGATACTTTTAAAAGTATTTATTATTAAATATGGATTTCCGCAAAGTAACGCCTGAATCTATTCATTACCTTAGGTAATTATCTTCTTCTTAAGGTGCCTCTCCCTTACTGGAGGTTGGCCGTCAGCTCAGCGAACTTATTCCTGTCCTGTGCCAATAGTTCTTCCACGCTGGAAATACTCGTCCATTCTCGGATGTTAGGTAATTATGCATACCTAAAAAAGTAGGCACAGCTAAAGTTTTGAAAAAACAAAAAGTCATGTTAAAAATTGTGCATATGAATCAGCTAAAACCTCAATCACAACATAAGTGGCGGGAAAAGTGATAAGACAATGTGCCAGAGTGAGATATCAATATAAATGAGTGATAGTGAAAGAGGTACATAGTTTAAGTAAGTCAGTAGGCGACATTACACTGTGTCAATGCACTTGCAGTAGCATACTTATTGCCTCAGACCAGTTGGAACCTCATTATGGCAATCCTACCTACTATTTGCAAGCATTCATATGATATGCGAAGCGCTCGTAACGAAGTTTGCTTAGCCGTTCTTAACCGATCAGCTAAGTTAAGCAACGTCCGCCGCAGTCATGACTTGGATGGGTGACCGCTGACAATACTACTCAGCGCTTCCATGCTTCGGAGGGCACGTTAAGCCGTCGGTCCCGGTTATTGTCTCAAGATAGCAGTCGTAACAGCTTGGTGTTAGGGCATTTTGCGAATGCCCGCCTAGCTAGCTACCGGATGGTAGCAAGTAGAAAATCTGTCGTCAAGTACCTAAAGGTGTGTTATAGTAGCTGTCCTTGAGATCCAGTAATTCTAGATGAACGTGAACCAGATCTTCGACCACTTACCATCAGGTTATTTAGTTTTTCACAAAATTTCAACTTTTTAGCCGAGAATGAGATATCCTAAGGCTAAATTTTGTAGAAACTAAATAAAGCTAGCGAATCGATATTTGCACACATTGAAAAGCTTTATACAGGGTTATTGGAAAAATGCTAACAACCTCTTAGGGTTGACTTCTGCTAGATTTAGAGATGTATTTCTTTTGTTTCGAAAAAAATATTTTTTTTAATGGTTTTTTGACCAATTAAGTACGAGGACCTGATGTTAAAAGGCTCTTGGGCCTGTAATGTATTATTTCACAGTTTTTGTTACTTTGCTCGATGTAAATATTCAAAACTCTATTCAAAGGGAGCACGACGCGGTACAGTGTTCTCTTGGCTCAGAGTAGGCATTAAAACATAAAAAAATCTCTTAATGTTTGTTAGGACTATCAGAACTCAACCCTAAGGGGTTGTTAGCATTTTACCAATAACCCTGTATATTAGGTACATAGATTATCTATAAAACTTTGACATATGGCATAAGAATTAATATTAACAGATCTTGGTGTAACTCTGTAATTATTTATTTATTTTCATTTTTGTACTGAACTGGGTAGCACTTGACCACTATCTCACCTTATGTTAAGTGATTCACTCACCGAAATATATCCGATAAAAAAACCGATAAACAAGCCACTTTGCGGCGATGCTCGAGACTCTGGAGTATCTTGCCTGCTAGTTGGTCGTCGTTAAAGAGTCTCTATTCTTCTGGATATGGACCACCTGTGTATCCAGACTAGATTAGGCATTTGAATCTCATACGGCCCTCCAGTCAAACCTACTTTTCTGGATTATGGCATTAATTTCCTCGAGCTAAGTTTACAACCCTGCTGCCTGTCTGAAAATATGTTATAAGTGTGAAAAATGGTGAACGATATAACGGTAAAAGGCCGTTTGAAATTAAAAATGCATTCTATTTTTAATATAAATCATAATGCAGCACAGGTCCATGGTTCGAATCCCGCCGCGGGCTTGAGCTTCACCGCATGTTGGAAGGGCATTTTGCGTTCAAGTAGAAAATCTGTCGCCAAGCACCTAACGATGTGTTCCGGTAGCAGTCCTTGAGCCAGTGAAATTGCAGGCACATGAGACTTAACTACTATGTCTCAAGGTGACTGGCGCAGTGCAATTCGTGACTTGTGACGAAATTGATCTGTTATAGGCAGAGATTACCCGCTTAACATCAGGTGGTCCTCGATCTTGTCCCGTCACAATAACATAGCGAACTATTGCTTGAGAATACTTTCTGTGGTCCTGAAAAAGTTGAACCAATTCAAACAATTATATATGCATGTATTAAAAACTAGCGCCATAGATATTCTGTTCACTATCGCCTAGGTACGATATTGGCTGGACTACTCGGATGTTAGACGGTCGTATTGCATAAATTAGAAATCAAATTCTAGCGCACCGCCCAATTTGGTCGCGCTAAATAATTAAAAAATGGAACACACGCGTTAAAAGTTCGCCATAATGTCAGAACCTGGCCTAATCAATGTCATAGACAATCATTATGCCAAGCGCGTAAACTGCTTCCGCACCCACTGCTTTACCATACTGTGTCAGAGAAAACTGGGGTAAAGTCGAGTTCTATTATATATGTACAGTAGCCTGCAATAATAAGTACACACTTCTTAAACTAACACACACACACACACATTTAATATTATACTTGAACATTGAAGGGAATGCAGAATCTACGATACAAGAGTATTCTTAGTGTAGATTCTGCACGTCAATATTGTAGCAGAATAATAAACTCAAGCCATTATAGCTTAGTATTATATTATGTAGCAATGTTTTCTTGTCTATAATAAGTACCTATGTAATATACAGATGGTATAGATCTTTAAGCATTGTACTTTAGCTGAGAAATAAATTATTATTATTATTATGTGATGTCACGAAATTTTTAATAATCGAAGTTAACATAAACATTAATGAAACAATTCAAATTATTCTTTGATTTTAAGATACTTCTGTGTACATAGACGTAAACAGAAGTCTTTACCATAATTTAAAAAAATATGAATGAATGAATAACTTTAATTGCAACAAACACTTTACATAATGGTAAAATATATAATTATGGACACATTGAAAAATAAACAAAGTGTTTGTCACAACCCTATACTAACTCAGCAAAAAGCTGGTTGGTTGCAACCAGCGCTGGTCTTCCGTTAGTACAGGGAGGTGACCTCACGCACGTGTAAATAAACAGTGCACGCTCAAATAATAAATATTTAGAAACAAAAACCCGTTTGTCCATATGAACAGACATTAATAAAAACAATTATTGATATACTAACTTAATTAATTAATAATTCTAATCTTGTCTTTCTAACAAACTTAATAATAACTAAATATGATTTCACTAAATACAAATTTTCTAATATAAGTGAAGATCACATACAACTAGCTTAATTGCAGTGGTGTCATGAAGATGAAGTTCCTCTCTTTTTTGATGGGCATATACAAAATTTTTGAGATTACTCCTAAATGTATGCAAACAATGCAGATTTCTTATTGGTAAATACTATATTTATACCTTAAGGGTGAATGAACGCTTACCTATGTTTAGTTTTTCAGAGACAGAAGGCCGATAGACTTTCTTTTTAATTTATTGACAATTGGTTTTGATCATATTCAATGAATAGATTCAGGCGTTACTTTGCGGAAATCCATATTTAATAAATATAAATTAATCCTCAGGAGGATTAAATTATAGTGATCTCTCCTGAGGATTCTTCGTGTAGAAGCAAAACGCGTCAAAATTTTTCCGCTTTGGCTGCGTGGTGTTTGTCACCTCAGCTTGACAGATGATTAAGGGGAATTAGGAATTATAATTAAGGGAAGGCAGTAGATATTTTTTAATATTATTTAAGTGTTTTATTAAAATGTTAATGTAATGTTTTTTTGAACCTTTATATATAAAAATTTGGTGTTACGTTGTTTGTCCGCGATGGAGTCCTAAACTACTGAACCAATTTTCAATTTGATTTGCACACCGTGTGCATCTTTGTGTGCGCTTACAGTCGTAATTACCCGTACAAAGCCGGGACGGGCCGCTAGTATTTTTAATATATTTATATTATTGATTATACTTATAAGTTTTGTCAGGCATTTTCTTTAGTTTGCCGTATCACATTACTTTGCTTAATTTGGTTTTCATTATTACCTAGGTGTATGTATCTAGATAATGCCTATGCAGTAGGGATACTATCTATTGTTGCAATTATACAGATTGTGGTATTGTTTGCAAAATTAAGTGAGTTCGACTTCCAGTCCATGTGATAAGGTTTATTGAATCTCGAAGCAATTGGACAAATATTAAGAACGCTTATCTGTGACTATACATTAAAGGACCGGTCTATTGTTTGAATGCCACCGCGAGTTTAAGCATATCCAGATACTGATAGGACATTTTGCAAATTCCCGCTTGACTAGCTACCACGCTCAAGTAGAAATTCTATCACCAAGCACTAATGGTGTGTTGCTGTGGTGTTGCTCTATGTTGTAGCCAGTTTCCATGCCTGTTAACCCTTTTCGACCACATCTTCGTAATAGATAGAAGCGAATTTATCATAAACAACAACTCCTCTAAGGCAGTTGTCTAACCGGCAACGATGAACGAGTAACGAGTAGAGCTAGAATTAGAAACGAGTTGGCGAGCCGCGAGGAGCGAGTGCATAGTTCCGATAGTTGTGTAGCTCGGCTATAAGCGAGTGAGTGAGTGAGGCGAGCGATTACTCGCATCACTCGATATATTCTTTTCTGAAATAATTAATATTTTCTCTTCTGGTTGCTCTCTCGGCGTGTCCTAATCGCTTAGCGAGTATCGCTGAGCGAGTGTTATCTTTCATAGCTCTTGTCGCTCAGCCACAAACTAGTTAAACGAGTGCTCGCCGGCAGTGTGAACAGTCAGCGATCAACTATTTGTATATGCATCTCTTTTATTTACACGGAATGTATATCTATTGTACGTTTCTTGAGCGAGAAAATAGTCGATAGTTATTCGTTTTCTCGCCGGCGCGCGGCGGTGGGACAAGTGCCTTAGGCGTGGGCCAGATAGAAGAGACGTAAGACGGAGACGCGTCGAGGACGGGGCGGAGACGAGGCAGAGACGCGACTTTTTGAATTATACAGAAGAGACGCGTCGCGGACGCGACGCAGTCAGAGCGGGCGCGCCACCCCGCGCCCCGACCTCGCCCCCGCCGTGTCTCCGCCGCGTCTCCGCCGCGTCTCTCCTGTGTGTTTCGAATAAAAGGCGGAGACGTAAAAGCGTCGCGCCCGCGTTTTAATCTTCTGTATGTTTTGCGTCGCGACGCTTCTATACATTTTGTATGAAAGAGACGCGGAAGAGACAAAGGTCCGCGCCCCGTCTCCGTCTTACGTCTCTACTGTCTGGCCCACGCCTTAGGCTCGATTTAGCTATAAAATGATATAGGGTATATACAGTCTCTATGTATATAAGTCAGATCCTTGTTATTATTAAATATTTGCATAACATTACATCATTAGCTCGTTTAAATAGGTAGGTAGTTCGAGTGTAGCTTGGTGGGCCACGAAATAAAAACGCTTGAAACGAATTTACTTTGTGTCCCAAGTGGCAATAAATGCGTCTGAATAACATCAATCTCGCTTACAATCATACTATTTATATAGTTTTATACTAAATAATACCTTTTCATTTAAAATTCTAACTAAGCGATTAAAAATACTTTTTAGCACCATTTAATGTCTTTATTTGATAACCCATGTTTGTTTTAACAAGTTTATCTTATAAATGGGAATAAAATGAATTTAATCATTTATCCAACGTTATTTGACTAATGTGCCTGCCTCATCACGACTCCAAAACTACGTTGCCGTTTATTTATGACCCCTTTGTCGTGGAAACCTGATCACAGTTTGATTTAACTTTTAAAGACATGTGATACCGTTATTAGTAAAATCCCGTTGACTGTGATGAAGTAAACGTCTGCAGTAAAGTGGGCATATTTATTTGAAGAACTATATACCGCCAAATTCAACAATAGGCAATGCTGGCTATCCACCGTAAAAAGCGAGTATACTCCTCATTTCATGGTCTTAAATCAGATTTAAAACTGCCGCAGCAAGTATTTGCGTGATGGCTCCAAGGCTGCAACTTCTTCCTACGTGGCAACATTATAGGATTACGTCCAGATGTTGCTGCTCACATGGCACATTATATAGTATCTCTTGGGTCTTACAACAGTTACAACATCATCAAGATGAGTTCTACTTCAACTGCTAAAAATAACCTGCCTGTAATACCAATTGTGATACGGTTTTAAAATTCTGAATTCATTTCAAACACTCGTTAATTTTGTTTTTGTATGAAAAACATGGGTTTTTTGCCATATGGCGATGGGTTTGTGGCCCTAATCCAAGCATTCCCTTTGAGAAAAAACTTACGCATAACCATGAACAATAGACACATGTAAAAGAATCAGGTCTTTTCTCATAATTTACTTTAAATTGTACTTATTTTTGTGTTGAAAAGTAGTTGATGCTGATACGTTCAACAATTTCTTCACAATAATGTTGTATTGCTTTAAGTACCTACTCCATATAGTAGAAATAAATTCTTAATCAAAAATGAGATTTATCTTACTACTGACTTTACGTGACTTTACTATGTAGCATGTTGGTTTAAACGGCGTGCCTATCGTTTAGATGCTAATTTAACACTTTTTAAGGGATATAGCTTGCTGGTAGAGAGTGTCAGCAACTCCTACAGTACCGTAGGACCGAGCTTTTTTTTTTTTTGAGGTGGTTTCGCAGCTGTCTATTACAATACAACACGCATTCATAATAGACTTGGCCTAGCATGCTAAGGATTCAACAACTATATCACTTACCAATAGGTAAGGTATTGGTAATAAATAACCTGTCGGGAATTAAAAAATTGCTCTTAATCATCACAATTCAAGTTATACCAGAACTTTATTTTTTGTCATAAGGCCTTAGTAGTAGACGATGTTTCTGCTCCAATCATTTCTAAAATGGAACAAGCTTGGAGCCGATGACATAGTAATAATGTATATTATTCTATGTTATAGATGTGACCTTGTGAACGAGTCATTGCTTTCTACAAATGCATCTGGGTTAACGCAGACATTGCGAAACTGACTCGGGTGACTAAACTAGTGCAAATGCATTGTCCAAATGACAGATATCATTAGTAACAAATGGTAGTCAGAATAGCGTATAGTTTATTTCAAGGAGGAGATGATTAAGAAATTAATCAGTATGATACCATACGATAACAAGCGATCACCATAATGGTCTGACGCCCGCACAGATGACCTGCATTTTAGCGTCATTCTATAAAAAGATCGCCCAAGATAATACCTAATCTTATGTGATATTTTAACGCTCAAAAGAATAGATGCGATAATAGAATCTTGGAAAAGACTAACTAAAAAGTTTGTTAGGGTTATTATATTTAAATACTACAAAGTCTTCAACATGAATACTAATTATCCAATGTATTTTGTTACAGAAATAAACGGCGACCAAGTAATAGACTCGACAAGGATTAAAAGGGAAGGCGTCCCGGAAAACAGGGGTAAGCTACAGTGTTATTTAATTTCTTATACTGTAAAAATGTCGCTTGAATGAACATTATACATATATAAGTATTTTTTATTTCTTGACGTATTATAAGTACTATTTACCTAATATTCTGATTCTACTCTTAACACCTTCGATTATATTAAGTATATTGATTTGTATTATTCAAAATAGAACTGACAAACATATATTGTTTTAATGTAGTAATCCAGTAATTCTTAATACCTCGTGTAAGTATTTATTTATTGAGTCCGGCTTTCAATTAAGAGTAACAATTACTTAGTATTCTATCAAGCTATATGCAACTTTATAACAGACTATATCGAGTATTTTTTAGACCTTACAGATATAATTATTATATTACATTTGTTGGTTCTATATTGAATTATAAAATGTCAGTGATACGTTTAAATTTGACCTTTTTATAATACGATTCGTTAATTATAATATCAAGCCACATAATATGTTATGTACAAAATTACCTTGTCTGCCCAAATGTTTTAGCCAGCAGTCTTGTCTTGTTGTCTAAAAATAATAAAACATGACTCACTGTTTGCTATTGTAAATATTACCATTGAGGAGCCGGGGAGAGTCACTCCCTATGACGCCCATAGATGTCGTAAGAGGCCACTGAGAGAATAATACCGGAAGGTGGGTAGCAGCGCCCTCTAAGGAACTGCTATCCCCAAGATGCCTACCAAGCGTGGGGATTATGGTAAACCCCCCATAAATGGGATAGAATGTCTGAAAATATAGTGAACAATTCAGCCCATACAGTACAGTATACTACTTTAAAAGAAGCTAACATAATTATTCAAAATAGAATAGGCACCGAAATGTTGTGACTTTATGCATATTTTTGGCAGTCATATAGCTCATAATATTAGTAATTTATTAAACTACTTTGCGACGCGTTTTAAGCGCTATTTAGTTATTTTTAAAGGCAAAAAATACCCATGTTCAGGACTGTGTTTCGCCTGCGTTGGCCTCTCAGGAATCTCTACTCTACGTCATTCAGTAACTTTACAAAATTTTTGTCGATTTAAAGTATCACCAACAGAAAAAACAAGACATCAGATTTTTATTATTTATTACATAATAACAATTGGACTCTTGGCTTGTCAAAACCATTGTTTAAAATATTAAAAAAAGTATTATTTTGACTACTCGATTTTGTTCTGAAACGTCAAACTAAGATAAAGCCAATTGTTGTTATTTAGCTGTACAAATTAGTGCTAACACGATTGCAAGATTGTCGTTTCTATTAGTCTCTATTATAATCTTATTTATTATTCTGTCTCTATTGTATTGCATTATTAATTGTTTGTTTTTTCTTTCTCTTTCATCTAATCCCCGGTCATGGATCAACTCAAACGGACTATTGTAAATTAAAACGCACCTCCAACGATGTCCTATCCAATGACAATGACGACAACGATGATAATACAATTGACTATAATGGTGACGCTGGTAATCACGATATTAATGACTTTGATGATATGATGATATAATTACTACTGATAATGACAATATTAATAATTTTAATTAATCAAATGATAACGACTCAGATTTGACAGTTCTACTCGTAAACCAGAAGAATGACTATAACACAAGAGTCGGAAGGTATCACAGCGTGAAGCCCCTAATCGGTCTACTGACGTCAACAGCCAGGACTTTTATTCAAGATGGAGTTACTACAGAGTTTGCCACACAAATTCTCGGCACTACTTTAGACAATGGTCGTATATATGCTCAACTTCTAACTAAATCTTCTTTAGTTTTGTATAATAAACCATCAAATGTAGAGGATTCTGTAATGGTTCAGCCTACTCGAGCACATTCTGTTTTCGATGGTGAATGGGACGTCAAGCAAGATTTGGGCTATATAGACCCTGAAAAGTTTGTACTGAAAAATACTGACTATCTTGCTCCCAGTAGTAGTAAAGTTGAAACGGTTTACGCTAGCCAAATGTCTCAAAACAACGTAAATTATTGGAACCTACCACAAAAATCGGAACCTGAGTTCCAAAATCAAAACATCGAGGAACCCACAGCACGTAGAGTACAACAATTTAAAGAGGTTCCTAGGTACGTTCAAAATGAAGCCATAAATTACCTTGACGGCCCCGCTATCGAAAATGAGAAAAAATACGAACTTGTTCTTCAACCATCTATTTTAGAAAATGTCAGTACCTTGCACCGTCAGAGTAAAGCATATGAACCTGTTACTGAATCTGCCAACTATACAGTCATAAATAATGAGCCCAAGGAGCCGAGCGTTGTTAAAGTAAAACCGGATTTCGATCTACCAACATTCACAATAAAAAACGAATTCTCACCCATATTTTATTACATAGATAACGTAGAAACTCGAAAATCACAGCCACAAACGGCTCAACAAACGAAAACTCCTAAGAAGTTATTTGGACAAAAAAGCGAACCAAGATCGAAAAAAACTTTTACGTACGAAGGTTTTGCTGATTTCACGACCGTCGTCGGTGACACAGTTATAATATTTAGTCCTAACACTGAAACTTCTCAAGCCCCTAAACCTGGCGAAGTTAATGTTTTTCCATCTGCTAAACATGTTGACAAGCTTGCTACTAAAATAACCTTCCTTTCTGCCGATATTCCTATGGCTACTTCAACCTATAAAGCTCACGAATCTAATACTGCTTCTACAACCACAACCCAAAGTAGTAGTGTTGATGATAATCGGTCCGAAAAAGCTCTCTTCAATGACGAAGAAAGTCTCAAAAAAGTTCTTTATCAAATCGATGACAAGTTACCTGATTCAATAAATGTGCAGTATAATAATGGCTTTGACTTAAATATTGACGTGATACAGCCTTCAGAAGCCGTCATTACGACAACGGAAAGTACACGGGTGACAGATGAGTTGGGAGTAATACCTATACAGCATAACTCCGATGCTACAGAGCCTTTGACAAATACTTCACCATCGTCTACAATTCTTGAGCAGCCTAAAGATTCTACTGTTACAGAACGCGGAATGACTGAGCTGTTTACTAATTCAGAAGAAGAAATTGATAATACGGCAGCAGAAGTAACAGAAAAATCCGAAGAAGAAGAGGAAGAAAATGAAGAAGAGGAAGAAGAAGTAGAGACCACACCTGAACAAGAACAAGAAGTTAGAACCACTACAGAGAGTGGACACAGTGAAGAATCTTTAGAAGATTTTGAAACCACTACAGAATCAAAGCCGTTTGTTACCCCAGAAATATACGAAAACGAACACCACGATATTCACAAAGATGTTGTTTGTACTGATGGCTTAGAAACCCAATCAACAATGACCACGGCGTATAAAACTTTAACATATTTGACAACCTATTTTATACCTCTGGAAAGTACTGAAACAACAACGTCAATTAAGTCAGATGTTGTTGTCGAAAGCAACGTGGGATACATCAGTAATATTGTATGCAAAACAAGTTTAGATATTGACCCTACTGCTGTTGTTAATGTTAAATATTCAGTACATAGTAATTTAGAGAAGCCAGAAATCGTTTTAGAAGAAGCAGTTAGCATAACACCTTTTGATGTAGAATTATCAACAGGAATCCCACCAAAAACTGTTGAAGCTAAAACGGAACATGATTTACTAACCACAGTCCATGAAATAGAAAATAGCGAAGAAAGTATGGGAATATCTCAAGATGTTGACAGCAGTGATGAATCACGAGAAGTGCTTGAAGAAAACGTACAGACTACATCTTCATCAACAGAAAAAATAACCACGACTCACCATCATGTTGAAACATCACCTAATACTGAACCTTCTACATCATCCACTGATAAATCTGTTACAGAAAAAGAAAATTTTGAGGCATCTGAAAATGAAATTGACGTTATTTACAAAACTCTATACACTACATACACATACTTCACTACATTTTTCGGGGATTCAACGTCAAGCGTTGCAAGTCATAAATCCGTAATAACAAACATACTCACATCTACAATAGATCTGACCAACTTAGATCCATCACTGCTTGGAGCATTTAACGAAGATGAAATTGCTGCCACGGGTGTAGGAATAGGGCGCCCAACGGAAACTTTTGCAATAAATAGCATTATCGACCTTGTTAAAAATAAAGATGTTATAGAATCAGTAGAAAGTGCAGATGTATATAGCTCTCAAACACCTACTCCATCTTTAGGTGATGATGTGGCCAGCATAAAACCAGATTCGGTTAAGACCTACTTTACAACTTACACATTCTTTACAACAATTTATGTAGGCAGTGATGCCAATGTATGCAGCAGAAGTGAGGTATACACAAATTACGTAGGCCCTGACGAGCTCATCCCGACGAAGTCAAACCCGTTAGCTGCAGAAAGCACTAAAGCTCAATTTGACTTTAGAAACTGCAAGCAAGTTAAGAGAGAACCTCGTGTAAATACAGATGAAACCTCTTCTATGGTAACGAGTGTTTCTATGGAAGAAAGTAGTGAACAGACCATAAAAGAAATAGAAGAAGATCCTGTTCCTCAACCGTCTCCTATTGAAGTAGATATGTTGTTCAGTGTCGAGTCAAATCCATTAGAATCTGAAAACTCATACATCACTGACGTCAAATCATCGTTCTCCAAAGGTGAGAGACAATATTTAGAAAACAATAATATTTTGGATGATCAAATCAGCTCCGAAAGCAATATCGATGAAATAATACCATCACCTACACTCCTTTTGCAAACAAGTTATACAACATTCACATATTTTACAACTATGTATATTGGAAAAGACTCAAGTAAAGTCAAGAGTCATTTAGAAACTATTACCAACGTTGTAACCGAGACCATAATGCCAAACAAAGAACCTGCAGATGAGAGTAATTTACCGATAACTTATTATACAACATTTACCTACTGGACAACACTGTACAAAGATAAGTCAACAACTATAACAAGTCGAGAAGAAATAGTTTCAAATGTTGTGACTCCATCTGTACAAACAATGGCAACAATTAGTCCTATTGATACGACACCAATAGAAGTTGATAGTGTGCTGCCGCCAAAAGAATTAGAGGTTGAAATAAAGCCATCTTTGATTGAAGAAAATTTAGAACCGGACGATGGTAAAGCTACATTTTACACAACCTATACCTACTTTACAACTTTTTACGCAGGAAATACATCTCAAATAAGAAGCAGCTTAGAAACAGTAACAAATATTGTAGAAAACACGAAAGTTGTAGAAGACAATCAAATTGCTAGGAAAGTTCCGTCGGGTGCAGCAGACAAAAATTTGATTCAAGACAATTTAGAAAAGCCGTTAATCACTCCAACGGTGGTTAAAGAAGAAATACAGCCAACTAAACTCCCTGACCTCTCACCAGCATCACCTACAGTTCTTCTTGGTACATATATTGATAATTTATTCGCAGAAGTTAAGCCAGCAGAGCCAACTCCAGATACAGAGAAAAAGATACTGTTTTCTCAAGTTGCTATTATATCGGGTGACTCAACAGTAGTTACAAGTGATAATAAGACATTGAACACTGAAACAAGTTCTTCAACGACAACTACCGAATCTGTCATAAGCTCAACTCCTGAGGCTATAGAAAGCTCAGTATCTGAATCAGAAACAACAACAGAGGCTAAAGAAGAAGAAGACGATGGAACCTCTAGAAAGAAATCGCGCTTGACATTTACTCCAAAGAAACCTACTGTCACTCCAGTTATTATACCTTTTTCATCTAGAAATAGACCTACATTTGTTCCAAAACGTGTGCCATTATTAAGTAGTGCTACGACTATTACACGGCAAGACTTTACGCCTACAATAACTGCGACTCCTTCATTAAAATCTGTACGACCATCAGGTTTTAGTGGCAACAGAAAGCCATCTTCAGCATTTCCTGGATCTTCTAGTGCTGGAAAAAGATTTAATGGACGTAGCAGTGCTTCCAACTTGTCAGGAAATATACCATTGGCATCCAAAGGGGGCAATTTTGCTAGAGGTTCTATTCAACCCACTTCTAGACGAACCGGTTTCAGATCAAGTTCAGCAAGAAGCAATAGCTTGGATTATATTAGTAGGTCTGCAATTCCAAGAATTAGACCGACTGCTTCTTCTCGTCTTCAGCCTGGTAGAAGTAGTATTAAATCATCAGCATCTATTATATTCTCACCTAATGATCAAAATGAGTATCCTGAAACAATAGCAACTCAACAAGACGAGACTGTCACAGAACCATTAGATGAAGTAACAGAACCACCCGCGAGGACTACAAACAATCCTTTGTCGAGATTTAGACGACCTTTAACCGCCAGACAGCCAGGAACTGCTTTAGCTCCGCGGTCAACAACACCATCTACAAGACGAACTGTGACACCGCGTAGTAGAGTCACGACCACAACAAGACGTGTTACTACAAGATCCACTACAAATCCACTGTTATCTTTAAGAAGACAAAGGCCTAACAATGCCTTATTCCCAAGAAGAAATCTATTTAAACAGCCAGATCCTGAACCCGAAGAAGAAGTTAATGAACAAGTGGAAGAAAGTGATGAAATATTGGAAGAAGAAGAATTTGAAGAAGATAATGATTACGATTCTTCAGACAGAAAAGAGCGGCAAGTAGCTACACCATCAACTCCTGCTCCTAAGAAGTCTAATGTAGTACAAATAAGACCATTTGCTTTTAGGAGACGTTCAAAACGTCAAGTAGATTATGGGTCTCGTAAATATTCAAACTTCCGCAGGCCTGGTGCTAAATTAGGTACTACACGTAAACCTGAACCAGAACCAGAAACTGAAGCGCCTGCGCCAGCAAAAACAACCAAGAGGGCTAGGTATAATTCTCGCCTTTCAACCAATACACGAACAACTACTGTTGCAGCTCCGAAGTCTTCTTCTAGACAATCATTTATTGTTCGCGGTGAAAGCAGAACAACAACAGCTTCAGCACCTGCGTACAGAAGAGCAAAAACAGCTAACGGAAGAGTTTCGTCACGAACCACTACTCTATCTTCTAGGCCGAAAGCACCAAGACTACAAAATTCAAGAACAAATTCTCGACCTAGCACCAGTAGATCATCTCGAACTCGCACTACGACAAGTAGAGCATCGAGCCGTCAGAGAAACTCATTTGAAAGCCATAGCGGCGAAAGGTTTAGGGATTACAATAGCATTGTTAATGATGGAAAAATTACAATCACCCATCATATACCAACAGAAGTGACCATACCATTTGTAAATGGAAAGATAACAGAGTACAAAAATGTCATATCAGCTACTCCTAAAGTGGAGACTTTATTATTGAATCAGGTATCTACGTCACTTGGACCTCTAGGCAGCCCGCAATTAGTTCTTGCAGTAGAATCTACAGAACTGGCTGACAACGGAGCCACTAAGATTATAAAGTATCTTCTTCAAGAAACTCCTACAACTACGGTAATTTTTACTCCTACTACTATAAGAGGGCGTAAAACTTCCTATGCCCATGTTTTACCTAGTACGGTTTACAATGTCGAGCCTGTAACTCAAACTATTGCTCCAGAAATTAACGCAAATGTTCCTCTAGCAAATTTGCTATTATCTCAACTTCTTCTTGGTAACCAACAACCAGCGATCAACCCTCTCCTGGCATTACAAGGACAGGGATTGTTACCGCAGCAACCCGTAGCCCAAACACCCGTGACAGAATTTAAAACCCGTGCAACTACTTATGTTACAACCGTAACAGACTCGAGAGAGACTGTATTGCCTATCACGTTTAAAGGTCGAGCCATTTTAACTACAATATCCGATCCTACGACCAATGTTATCACTGCGACTGAATTCATCACCGATACTATTGTCACTAAACCAACTGCTGCACAACAAGTACCGCAATTTAATTCTCTTTTACTGCCTCTTCTTTTACAACAACAACAACAGCAGCAGCAACAACAGCAAAGTCTCTTACAGACTGCAAATCCTTTGTTAGGACTAACTCAACCAGACCTAGGTGCTCTCGCTAATCTGAACCCAGTACAAAATAATTTTAACTTAAACAATCTCAACAATGATATATACAGTAACAGCCCCAAACCAAACATTTTATCTGATTTGAATAGCAACGAGGACTTTTCTGATGATGCTCAGGAGAATGATGATGACGCTCCTCCACCTTCACCTGCCCCTCGTTCGAGATCTAGACAAAGAACTCCCAAGCAGCCACCGACTCCTCCGGCCCCACCTAAATTGACAAGTGTAGTGACTTTGTACGTATCCGGTAGACATCCTGGTGAATTCAGTACTGTTTTATCGACTGTGATATCGGATGATACTCAAACTGTAAGAAAACGAGAAGCAATATATTACGAACATGTTAAAGTATCTCCATCGCTGTTACCAACGATAGATGAACTATTCAGTTCTCAAATAGATAGTATGGCGGACGTGATTGAGCATACAGAAAAGTTAATCGATAATTCCTCAGTTGAAAATCAAGTAGAAACGCAAAGCCTTGAAAGTATTGTTGGTGAAATAAGCAAACATATAAAATATGACGCGTCACCGACGTACGTTCTGAAATTAGCGAAACCCACTGCCATTAGAAATAATATAAAACAAAATTCAGTCGACGATATCTCGTGAAATACAAATCGAACGATTAGGTGTATAAAGTAATGATTTAGTTATTTATTTACTTTGTATCATAATAAGTTAACTATATGAATAGTGCCTTATAGTTGTAATGAATTAGTTTTAAGGTCGAAATACTCTTTTGTACTTGACTAGATTTAAAAACTCTTATAAGTTCACCAAAAATGATTTCTTATGTTACCAGATTTATATGTTACTGCATTTTGGTAGTACTATTTGGTATTGAATTTTGGTAGTGTACACTGCCCAAAATAAGTCTTAAATATAGGTTATATAATTATTATACTTAATGATCTTTTGTAATACTCGTTTCTTCCTTTGCTTCTGACTGTACATTGCAAATACGACTTATAATAAAATAATAAACAAGTTTTAAATTTTTGTTTAATTTTAAGTATCGTATTTCAACAATCCCTTTTAACGAGCTATTATAAAAAAAAACTCCATCACTTCCATTTACTTAATATGGTTCACGAGTAAGAACTTGACTTTGAAGTTGACTTTGTTACAAGAAACTGACATTGAGAATAGCCATCATCAGATTTATAGATTATATTATACAAAATATACGAAGATGACTCACGAAGTACTGATGGTTCTTAAGATGACGTATAGGTTTGACTTGGATACCCACACACTCAAGGTCCCTGAAGAAACCCCACTTCTAGATGGCTCCAAACCCCCATCCTCGCGAACATCCAACCACCCAGGAGGTGAGTAACGCAAAATATTATGGTAGATAATAATACAGTCATGATGCTTCTAAATTGTTTTATTTCCAAAACCAGTGAAATAAACTCACAAGGCCTAGTAGAGAATATCAATTACATTTCAAATGATCAAAACCATCTACACCCGATCTATAAAGGAAAACAATTAAGAAGCATTAAGTTGATATATAAAAGTAAATAGCTACTAATAATAAGATATAAATAGACTGCAACTGCAAGAGTGTATTTTAACAATAATTTTGTATAGATTTGTTTATTTAGTGTTTTCTTTAGTGTAGATATATTTAGTACTAATCTTTAGTTACCAGGGAGCTCAAATTCTTGAGGACGGAAGTACGTGAAAAAAAACGCTTGAAGGTTAGTGTCCGGAATCATGAAAAGAATTTGACTTTCCTTTTTTGTACACAAAATTACCTTTTACGCTCTTACTAACAGTAGAACTAATTATTGTAGATAATATTCTTATATTTATGTAGCTCTATATGCATTTGATATAAGGTATTTTCGTTTTTTGTTACGCACATTAACCAAACTAAATGAGATGTATTACAAATTAGAATCGATTGAATTGGTTTCAAATATTGATACGTTTATATTCATATATGGATAAATGGTTTAAATAAATGTCATCAGTTCCTTGCATGACCAAATGATCCAAATATATTTGAATAAGGTGTCTCACATATACAAAATATAATAGGTATAAGACGCTCCCTGAGTTATAGAGGAACCTTTGGATAAATTTCCTTCTTAATCTTTAGTAAGTTACTTAGAGCCTCAAGGCGTTTGCATATTTCTTTACTAATAACTTAATAACTATAATAACGAATAGTTGATTCAGTTGGAAGTTTGACAGAAAATAGTTTTGATAAAATAAAAATAATATACATAAGTAACCCATGAATTGTACTTACCCGAAAGTAGTTGAGAACTTAATTTATTTTAATTTTTTTATTATCTCAGTTTATTTATATCTCAGGTCAATGTTTTGAGGTACTTTTAAGTGTATTTTTTGCATGGTGGTAGGGTGTTTTGCGAATGACCGCCTGGCTAGCTACTACCCCCAAGTTGAAAATCTGTCACCAAGCATATTACAATGTGTTCCGGCAGCTGTCCTTGAGAGCCACCAGTAAATCTAGGATAGCCTGAACAACATCTTCAACCACATCATCACTCACCATCAGGTGAGGTGGTAAAAAGCTAGGCGTTCAGATCTAAAAAAGACATTCTAATGAAGATAGGTATTTGTATAATAAATTACGTTCGATAATTATTTTGTTTGGGTATGACGTTGGTATTGTTAAACATAAAATTGTAAAGACGTATAAAAGTTTATTTAACTATAGACAATTATTTTGTTTGGGTGTAACATTGGTATAACTGAACATTAAAATAATTTTGTTTTGGATTCCATATCGAACTTATGATAAAAACAATTGAAATGACATAATGTTGTATAAAATCATTTCAGCTTTCAATACCAATGCAATTGTATATGACAACACTCCATGGAGACCGGGTAGAGAGTTTGAAGTCATTGACAAATCAGCGACAGAAGATGAAAGAAAGTTAAAAAATTTAGCCACAAGGATCATGTCAAACGGAGTGGAGGTCTTGGTTAAAGACAAAAGCGGTGAAGGAAAACATGAACAGGTAATTTTTCAGCATAACCATTTGTATAAATATTGGATAAAATGTCAATAAAGTTTTTTTTTGATAAATATGAACATAGAATTATGTAAATTATCTTAAGGCAGAGACGTAATGTATTTTATGCTTTATTTTCTCAGCGCAAACTTAAAGTAATGCACGAAACACCACTGACAGCGACGCAAGCTATGTCATCAATATTACCCAAAAAAATGTTGTTATCTTCAGCAGTAGCGACGTTTGTTAACCGTCAGCAAATAAGTGCACTTTTTCCTCTACATCAACTAATGCAACATAATTATATAATCAAGACTTGTATGACAACGTACACTTACCTTACAACAGTGGTGCAAAATAAAAGAAGCGCCATATCAACATTTGAGACAATTGTATCAGTTGTGACGACTGAATCTCTCACAAATCTGTATTCCGATATATTGGCAGATTTAAAACCGACGAAAGTAAGATTTGGGACCCTGGTGGATTTTTAATATCTCCAGAATAATCCAAAGAATCCAACAGCAATGATACCTTTATGAACACTATACAATATACCTGCTTCATCTAACACTTCCATTTCTTTATTATCTTCCCTATAATTCTTGGTAGTTAGTTGATTTGTTACTAATTTAGTTTAAAACAATGAAAATTATATTTTTTTTTGATTTTCAGACGAAATATATGGAAGTAAAGACCATACAACCAACTGCACCAACAAACATGTATGTAAGCAACTACGCTAAAATAGACAAGCGAATAGACAGTTCAGAAGATGGTAGCCCATTTGACCTCATACAGCCTTCAGAATCTAGTCACGCTTCATGCACAACTACTTCATGCTCCTGCAGCCATTCAAAAACTGAGACCCTTAAAACAAGGTATACAAATATTGATACCACGCCTACCAAATATGGAGTTACTTCAAAATTCGGAACAGTAAAATTAGACCTACAACCCACAAATAAGGATGACAAAAAAACTCCATATGGTCCTTATGAATTTGAAAGTACTACACAAGTAGCTCCAGTAGACAAAGTTGTTGAAAAGTATACTGAAGTAATGAATGATTACTCCGATGAAAAAGACAATAATTCTGTAGAAGGAAGTGATCTGCTAACAAACGAACAGGCACCACCACCACTAAAAACAAATAAAATTTCTAATAAAGCTCCAGAAAAAAGCAAACCTCAGAAACCTAGCAAACATAAATTTGTTGTAGCAGATTTATTAAAATTGGGGACTTTAGGTATAAAAGGATTGACACAACTTGCACCTGTGTTTGAAAAAATGACTGGTAGTTTTATTAAACGACAAGATAAAACTGCTGAAAAAGTTACATCAACAACAGTTCAACCTACACAAAAAGTAATTGCCTACAATGCAGACAAAAGAATTGATAGTGATTTTGATTCTAAGCAGGGACGTTTCCCCATTTACATACCAGTTGACGAGATGGAGACATCTGAGTCACAAATTGTTTTTACCAACGCCACTTTGCACCAAAATATGGCATGGGCTGCTGAACACAAACAACCTAAATCTCACCACCCACATAAAATGATTCATGAGAGCCCTTTAGTAAATGGAGGTATACCCATCAGTCCAGGCGAAATCATAACGGCTCATTCAGACGTCATTGTTGGTAAACCAGCTGTGGGTGGACCATTAACCTTGGCCGCCAGTGGAATAAAATTGCATAACCCAGTGAATCCTCCTCCATTAGATAGTTTTGTTGCCGCCAATGAACAATATCAAATGAATGAGAGGCCTTCAAGCGATCAGCCTTTTTCTGATGGTAATGTCGACGATTCTTTTGATTTGAGGCCACCTGACTTGCCTAAATCCAAGCCTAACAGATATCAAAATTCTCCTAGACCTAGCGAAATTCATGATCAATTCAGCAAATATCCCTACCGTATGCCAAATGCACCAAACGAAGATGACCATAAAAATATACCATCAAAATCAAAAAATCCTGTTTTGCTTAATCATGGAAGACCTGCATTTTTAGATTACATACCTTCTTTTGGATCTCCACAAAATAATAAGCCAATCAAACACCATATTAATTTTAAGCCCGCCAAAGATGGTAAAAATGAAGTGGAAATTGCTGACAATAGTCCAAGTTCTTCAGAAATTGTCAATACTCATATAAGAACAGACGATGAGTATACCATAACGAGTGATCCTGGAGCACATAAACCATTCTTGGTTGATATTCAGCCATCAAGGGTAGCTAACGTTTTAATACCACATGGGAGCTCCACGGCTTTGGTATTTGCTGGGTCATCAGAACCTCATAAAACTGGAGATTATATAGACGATCCCCTTCCATACCCTGAACCTGGATATTTTGGTAGTTTCAGTATTGATGCCCCCCAAATGACAAATGTGCACAATGTGGCACCTAACAATAATAAAAAATTAAATAAGCCGAAGTCACCTTTAGAAAGTTATAAGCCGAACACGCCTTATAATGAACATTCACATAGAAACGATTTAAAATTAAAATGGAGAGACACCAACCAGCCCTTGGATTTTAATAAAATTCCGCCACCAACAAGCAATCAAGAAACGCACGTCCAAGTTGGCCCACAAATAACTGCTTATAATCCTGATATATATATATCAAATAATGGTGATTTTGAGAAATATAATCATCAGATCAAAGAAAATAGCAAAAATGAAGGTAAAGAGGTTATCGATAAAGAGTATGAAAATTTCCTTGCCGTTCCACCTCCACCACCCAAAATACATTTCAATCAAGATCATTCCTATGAAAAAAACAAGCCATACAATCAACGACCGATCACTCAACATAAACCAGTGCAAGACATGAATGTATTTTTGAATATTCAACATCCTGTACCCAAAGAACAATTACCACCCAAAGTTACATCCGAGATATATTTTGCAGCACAAGGACCAAATAACAAGCCCTCACCTACTTACACAATTCACATGCCACATTCGCAACCTCAATATAATACATTTAATGCACATCATGTCAATAATGTACAAACATCGAAAATCTCGAACAATGTCCAAAGCCAGTCACACAGCACATCCCCAATTCTATCATCACACAACGTAGTAAATAAATCTATTCTGGCTAATGATAAGGATCACGAAAGCACCTATACAGTAACTTTAAATACGGCTACTAATGTTGCAAGCAATGTTAATGATGCTGGACAAGTAATTGGTTCAAGCGTGCCCGTACCAGTTGGGACTGCATTGAATAATGGTCAGTTAAATGCAGACATTCCTATAGGAACTAATTTTGCTATTAGGGTTGAAGAAAATGTTTCACCACAAGAAACCCACAACATACAAGGACATCAAAATACACCTTTAATTTATAATGAACATAACCACGTGCCTTTTGAAACTACTATTGGTGGTAATCGATGGAATAAGAGCTCAGCTGAAAATGAAAATACCATAATTGGTCACAATTATTACAATCAGAAACAAGAGAATATTCACCCCGTAAGATTGCCAGCACCAACATCTGCAACGGTAATTAGTTACAATATTAGTCCATCTATTCCACCGTCAGTTAATAGCCATGCAAATTTTCCTATGATGTACGAGCATGAACAGAAAATACAATTCAGCGTACCATCACAATCAAAGGAAATTGTTAAACCAGTTACAGAAAACTTTGTTGACATCAAGTATGATCAAAAAAGACCAGGAAAGCATATTCCAAATCTACCGACAAACTCGCATGGTTGGTATTCTAACGTTGCCATGGATGATACAAATATAAGAAATATAAATATAAATAGCGAGTCCACAACAAGGAAGGTTATTCCTCTTCATGACTACAGTGAAAATAATAAGCCGCCATTTGGACAAAAAATTTTAAGTGCCGGTAAGCCTCCCACTGAATTTTGGTCTCAAAAGAAACCTTTAACGATATCAAATTTGAATGTAGGCAAACCATTTTCAATTTCAAAATCGGAAGCTACCGAAAAAGCTTCGCTCATCCCATCTTCTACGGTTAAACCGTATGAAAATAATAATTACTTACCATCTCACGTTGGTGCCATAAAACAACCTGCATATGATATACCTATAAGGGATAACAGCGAAGAAACTACTACTGTAAAGGCAATTAATATTAACACTGACAAAAATAAACCTGTCTATGAAAATTCAGAAGAAATTTATGACGGCGAAGAAGAACCTGAAAACATAGGTGATAATGATGGAGAAGTTAGTTCAGAATCAATGAAAATACCTATTGTCAGCGTGTCTAATGAATCACAAAAACCAACACAAACATCCACTGAGCTAACTTTGCTCCAAGATGAAGTATTGAATCCAATTAGCCTACCAAGTTCTCCTAAGCCGCAAACCGCAATTCATACAACAAGCTCAATCCAAAAAGTTAAGCCACTTATTGATTTTAACCCTGACACACAGACAGAAAAACCATTTAATCCAAATAATAGAACAAATAATTTCCATACAAATGCTATTAAACCAATTTATGAAAATAAAACTTACATGAAACCTAGACCTTTTACAGTAGGTACTACGGCAGTATTAGATCATCAATTGCAGCAACCTCACTGGCAGATTAATCAACTGTTGGAAAATTCCACCAACATGTCATATGAAGACAATCTAGACCTTAATATTGGAGAAGAAATGCATATTCCGTCGACAACAAAGGTGCCCATAAAAACAACTTCACCAAGAATTCCTAATTATGGAAGACCAGAAAATGAACTCAAATATAAAAATCCACCCAGGCCTGTTTATCATTCACGATACAACAACACTAAGACTGTGGACGATTCAAATATTATTACATCCACCGTTCACATCAAAGATAAAAAGCCATTAATAGTTGAGAACATTCCAGAAAAATCTACATTACCAACGTTCACGACAACCGCAGACAATTTATATATAAACAGATCATCAAGTGAGATCATTGATTTATCACCACCTCCTCCAACAATGGACTATAGTTTTAAACCCTCGACTAATGATGAAATGATAATGGGCATGAGTCCACCTCCTCCGAGAAATCCTCCGGGCATGAGACATCCCCCAAGAATTTCTCTTACTCCTCGACCAGGTCTTCCTCCAAGAACGCTTCCACCATATAGAACAAAACCTCCTAAAACTATGCCACCTAGGTTGCCACAAAGAACAACAAAGAAGCCTGTGTATCAAGATGAAGTTTCCACTTACAGACCATCTTACGATATCCTCAACAATATTAGAAGGCCAACGTATAATCGTGATCAGCCTTCGTCATTACTACTTCCACCACCAAGAATAAATCCTGCAAATACTGGCAGTTCTATTATTGATATGCCAACTTCAGCTATCGACCCACCTATGACTTCAAATGTTATTTTTCCGACACCTATTTCATCCGGTTGGCTTACATCATCAGGTATTGGATTCTCTTCAAGCTTTAATTTTAATCCTACATCGATCCAGTTTCCTGATAGACCACAGCCAACAATTTTACATCCTGTGTATTCAGAATCACCGTCATCAGAAAATTCTTATTCTTATGAGAACGAATACTCTTCTGAGAACTCTGATGAAGCTAGCTCATCAGAGAAACCAGTGACGGAAAATGGGTTATCTGTTTCAAAAGAAGTAAGCGCAGAATCTGCTACGAAGATGACTATTACTAGCACTGAAAGTAAGGAAAAAGATTTTGTTTCTGCAGAGTCCAGTCAAGAAAACACAACCACTGATAGAATGAAGGTTTTACCAATCGGAAATAAGAACAGAACTCGGAAGCCTTATCCATTTAGGAATGATGACAAAAAACCGAGTACTAGCAAATTCAAGCTACCATCCAAACCTACTGCAGTAATACGCCCAACAAGGACTTTAACTCGTCCAGAAATATTGTATCCAACAAGACATACATCGATCAAGAAAATTATAAGACCTATTCCTACAAGGTCACCTATCGTACCCACTAGTATTATAGAGAGTTCAGAATCGTCTATAGATGATGAATTCATCAAACCAACAGAAGTATTGAGTGACAGTATCCTACCATCAATGACGCAGTTAGATATAACATCTCCCGTGCATAAAGGATCAGCTAGTATAATAACACCTAGTTTAGGAGAAGATACCTCTACATTGCATCCAATACATCACGCTGGCAATGAAGTGAAAATTTCTGATGAAATTATACCGACAAAGACAGAATTCAGAACTACTGTAGTAACTCTTACAAAGACATTGTCTGAACCTCCATTGACAGTTTCCAGCGTTGGTTATGTTAATTTGACTCACACCTTAACTGTCACTCATACGAAAACAAGCTTGGTAAGTTTATCTGAAGGTGCAGTAACTCAAACATTAGTATTGACAAATACTCATACATCTACAATCGTTGACGTTGTGACAGAAATACATACAAAAGTTCAACCAACTACAATAGTTGAAACAGTTACTAAGCATATTCCTGTACCTCAAGTAGAGCCCACTCCTGTTCAAGAAACATCGGCTAAAACAAAAATACCCCTGGATGACATAACGATGTCTTCAGAAGAAGAGGATAACTTGATAATAAGAGATCATGAAACAACCGAAAACATTCAAAAGATAGATACCGAAGCTGATGGAGATAGTGATACGTTCTTTGTTGTGATGAATAAGTCTCAGAATGGTGGTCAAGCTTCTCCACCAATAAGTACTGACCTAGATACTGGTGACTATGACATTACTAGGAATGAACAAGTCAATAGTAATGGTGTATCACAGGTTCTGTTTGGTGAGATACTCTTAGCCGGTACTCCTTACTTAGAAACTACAAACGTGCACTCAACTGGTAAGTTTAATCTTTTCATTCAATAACAAAACTCATGAGCAACGATTTCATTTAATTTCTATTTTTTAAGGATATGGCAAGGAATGTCAGCCAGATTGCAAGGCTTCAAGAAATGAAAGATGTCAAAGGATAGATGGATTAATGAAGTGTGTCTGCAGACCAGGATTTGCTAGGATGTTCCCTGATAGACCTTGCAAACGTAAGTACTCTTCCTTTTATGATAATGAAGATAGCTTCATAACGAATTCAAAACTTTAATCGGTCGGCTGATGTTTAAGTTAGATAAAAGATATTATAGCCGAAGTCAGAGCGTATAAGCGAGAGACGTAGGTAGTAAAAACTTGTTAGAAATATAAAAATTCTTCTGTCAGTTACGGCTTAAACTCCTGCCATAGAATACAGGTAACTACATTAAAATATTTAATCTCTGTTTACTTAACAGCAACGTACACTTACTCAGTCAAGTTGGCCTTGGGCTCCCAAGGAAACTCTCCCCTGCACTTCCACTCGAACTTGTCGGATAACTCCAGCAAACAATACCAGGCTCTAGCCGTGGCGACTCACGAAGGCATTAACAGAATGGTAATGCAGTCAGACCTGAGAGATGTCTTCCACGGAGTTCATATCAACGGGTTCCATGCAATTGAAATGAAAGGACCCAGTGGAGATAAATACCAGGGAGTGATGAATGACTTTTATGTGCAGGTTGGTACTATACTTGTACGTGTCATCAGAAAAAAAACACATTGATTAAGTTAATTTTCCTTTTGATGATTTCAAATTTTAAAATATGCATTATTTAAATAAAAGCCAAGATGTCCTAAAAAGTTTCGGGTTGCTATGCAACACATAAAATAACTGAACGATAAAAATTACAGTTGACATGCAGCGCGTTTAAAGTTTTAACCGATGGATAGGCTAAATCGATGACTGTGAAACGCAAAGATAGTGTTTTATTTATTAAATATGTTCTGGGTAGTAAAATCGGAACTTACTCAAACATTCTGAAACAGGCCCTTAATATCAAAGATTATTTCTTTACCAAGTTAACTAGCCTGCTAAATAGCGGCGGCGCTTCATTATTATCATGACATAATGAATGATAATAATAAAATTAAATAAAATAAATAAATAATTGATGCATTTTATTCAAGGGCCCTCAATAAAATCATATTCGAATGGTTCAAATGATTTTAAAAGTTAATATAAAAACAGAGGTTATTTATGGTGTTAAAATTTTTCCTCGAGCAAGAGAGGAACCCATGGGGTGCCGGTTATTTTTTCTTTGATGATAACGCGAAAATCAGTTTTTCTCTGGATTTTTTACTATTATTCGGTAATCCTCAGTATATTTTTATTATTTTTTGCAATAACGCATGCTCAGTCGGTCAGAGCTTACCCCGGCTAAAGGGGCGGATGACGCGGTTTCAAATCGCGCACATGACTAATTTTTCCCTTCGTAAATTTGTCATTTTGTAATCCTCAGTATATTTTGACATATGTATCGTTAAATTGCGTTAGCGACGTTTGGCTTCTGTGTTGTGTTTATTATTATGCCTATATATATATGTATATTTTTTTTGTGATAGTGACTGAACCAGCTAGAGGCCCACCTGATGTTGCACTGCGCCCGTCGCCTTGTGAAATAGTTGCTAAGTCTCATGTGCCTGTAATTTCACTGGCTCTCAAGGACTGCTGCCGGAACACACTATTTGCTGCTTGGCGACAGATTTTCTACTTGAGGGTGGTCGCTAACCAGTCGGGCATTCGCAAAATACCCTTCCACCATGCGGTGAAGCTCAAGCTCGCGGCGGGATTCTAACCATGAACCTGCTGCGCGGCTGTCCATAGCCAATGCCACTGTGCTATCACTTGCTTCAATATATAGGATAAGATATAAGACAATAGGAGCAAGAACTCAGTTCTATGTTATTGATTTGGTACTACATGGTTCAACTCTGTGATTTCAGCTCTCTGACAACGCCCACGAGAGTAGACTGAAGGAAGTAATCGAGAAATATCTCCGAAACAACAATTATAGCCTAGGAGGCACCGATGTCCACGCTGCAGGGGAACTGGTCGATAGATTGGACGTTAGTGGTAAGTATTTGACAGTAACAGACTGACAGGGCGTGGAGTCTCATTAATAGTGCTGTATTTTTCCCTTTGGGTGCGCAACCCTAAGAAATGTCACGAAGAAGGCCGATGTTTTGAAGCGCTCGTAGCGTAGTTTACTTAGCCGTTCTTAACCGATCAGCTAAGTTAAGCAACGTCCGCTGCGGTCTTGTGTTAGATGTGTGACCGCTAGTGGCATTACTACTGAGCGCTTCCGCGCCTAGGAGGGCACGTTAAGCTGTCGGTCCCGGTTGTTGTCTTAGGATGGCAGTCGTTTTTGGAGCTGAGCATGATGATGAAAATTTACTACTTTCAGATTTCGATGAATGTACCAGCGGTCAATTTCACGATTGTTCTGAGCATGCACAATGCTTTAACCTTCGAGGAACGTACACTTGCAGCTGCCTGGAGGGCTACGCAGACCTCAGCGTTAACACCTTGTATCCTGGGAGAATTTGTTCTGGTAATTTTTATGTTTCTTATAAAAAAAAATGTTTTCTTTTATTTAAAAATACGTTCTCAGTGGATGGTTAAAATTTCCTCAGAATAATTATATATTTCTAAATTTTCGCGAACTCAATTCAGGTTTAAATTACACTTTCAGGTCTATTCGCGTACACATTACGATGAAAATATAGCATTTTCTTACTATCCTCGTAATTTCTGTCAAGTTGCATTTACATTGGCCACGAGCTGATCGACGCCGACGTTTAGTTGTTTCCATCGTCGGGGTTCGTCCAAAAAATGTTAATTTGACCATAATTTGTGTGGGAATGAACCCGAAAGTGAGATTTATGCGTGAATAATGCTTATTATTAGTACTAATTATTGTAAAAAAAAATATATAAATTACATGTCAAAATACCAAGAACATTATATAAGGTGGATATTAATTTATCAACAATACTGCGGGGGATGGTGTAGAATCGATAACGGAATGTGTTCCACTCATGTTTAATTTTCACATACAATTTAATATTCACCTTATATATAAACCAAAGACACATCTGCTCTCTCTCTTGTAAAAACAGGGCTTTGTATAAAAAACAGATTATTCTAGTACCGCTGTGACATTTATTATGACATCATCGATGATATCACTATGTTTATTGTATGAGTTAAAACTCTTGTATTTTGTTCGCAGCTGAGCCAGTGGGCTGCGAGAAGTGTAACTACCACGGGTCTTGTTATTCGAGAGACGACCAGCGAGTTCTGTGCGAATGTTTCCAATGGTACGCCGGCAGCACCTGTCAACTTAATTTGAAGGGTAAATAATATTATATTAATCAATATTAGCTTACCGGCCGCGGCTCCGCCAGTGCGTTTGTCGGTTATATTGCTAAACCTTTAACCTCTTTTTGCGCAGTTAGGTAAAAACTACCCTATGTCTTTTTCGGAGTCTCTGACTATTTCCATACCAAATTTCATCCAAATCGATTCAGTAGTTTTTAAGTTTATTGGTTGCATACAAAAATACAAATCTTTCCTCTTTATAATATTAATATAGATTCTTTATAATTCATTATGACCATTATTGAAAAATGATTATTGGTTCATCGACCTATTCCAGCAAGGTTATAAGGGAGGTTATTACCGATGGATTAGAACATTATGTCCCTAAGCAACAGTTGACCATTTCGGAGGAAAGAAATAATTAAGTTTTTTTTCAATTTATCGAGGTCTGGGCTTAAAAAATATTAAATAATAACTAGATATTTGTTCTTATGAAACATTATTTTTTTGTTTTAATTAGCAGACATAATAAGCATTCCTTTACAACACTAAAACTAGAAATGTTCCACATTAGGAAATACCAGATGGATACATCATACATAGGTCGGCTCTGTCCTGCCTGACTCGATTCCTAAAGTATGTATGTACTACGTATCAGCCGGATTGTGAACACAGCCTCCCCTTTAAGGGGGTATTTGTTACAATCCATATGAGTTTTTGGAGGCTTAAATCTTTGCTGTGTCAGTGTCCTAGGTTATCTATTCAACGGAGATAGTTTCTACAGTCAAATGCGCACAAGCATACAATGCGTTGAAGCTCCAACCGGCGGGTGGTAGTCATAACCACTGGACCATCATTGATTCAACTGCCATTCTTTTGACATTGACCATACCTATTTCTATCGCCAAGAAGAAATGTTCACATTACTGTGTTTCGGTTTGAAGCGTATGGGTGCCGGTGAAATTACAGACACATGATACTTTTGAAGCAGTGATGGCTCAGTGGCTTTGGCTATGGACTGCCGCGCAGCAGGTCCATGGTTCAAATCCCGCCCCGAGCTTGAAGTTCACGGCATGGTGGAAGGGCTTTTTGCGATTGCCCGCCTGGCTTGCTACCACCCTCAAGTAGAAAATCTGTCGCCAAGCACCTAAAGGTGTGTTCCCGCAGCAGTCCTTGAGAGCCAGTGAAATTACCAGGCCATGAGACAACAACTATGTCTCAAGGTGACGGGCGCAGTGCTATTCGTGACTTTGGTGAAATGCATCTGTGATAGGCAGAGGATACCGCTTAACATCAGGTGGGCCTCGAGCTTGTTACGTCACGATAACATAAAAAAAACTTACCTAAGTTTATTTCTCAGGGTGATGGACGTAGTGGAGTTTGGCATTTATAACGAATTGCATCTGTTATAGGCAGAGGTGGCAGTTCCAGTGGCCCTCGTGCTTGTTCCATCACGATTCCATATAGATCCATCCTTCAATCCACCTTCAAGTGAAGTCTTTTTTTCCAGTGGTCCTGATCTCCTTGGTGGTGCTAGGAGCTATATTGACGATAGTACTAGCAGTTTGCGCTGTAATTGCTTGCTCTAAGAAAAAACCAAGACAGCCAAAGAGGTCCATCGTCGCGTGTATACAGAGCATGCCAAGCTTACACCAGGTATTGTATCAACCGATTGTCCACTGCTGAGCACAGCCTCCGCCATTACTTGTTTGCCATAATCCCCACGATGGGCAGGCGTCGCCTGGGGACCTGGGGATCGCAGTTTAAGATATCGGTAAGGCACTGCTGTCTACCTTTCAGTATTTTTACTTTTGGTCGCCTCTTACGACACCCATAGGTAGAAATGGGTAAAATATTCTAACTTGGCATCAGGTACTGGCAATTATTACTACTAATCACTTCTTTTTAAACTTCAATAAAGGTCAAAGCAGTCTGCACTCTCATCCATCTTTATTTTTAACACTTCCACAAATACCAGCTGTCAGTAGACACAAATGTGTCTATTGGCAGCTGTTGCTGAAATTTAATTTATTTTCTTATAGAAATGAAAAAAAATGAAAAGATCTTTTTACTACAAAGAAATATAACCAGTATATAAGTAAGCATACGATTGTAACAGTTGTATAATGTAGAAGAAGCACATATCTACATCAGTAGCTCAATTCTTTGATTTCTTCACTAGGCAAGCCATTATCGAAGAAGCCTGATTACTCATTCATAAACTATTGATAAGATTTTAATCCTCAGCAGACAGATAGTTTGATGCTACTATTACACATAGAAACATAGAAGATAGACACATAGAAATTATTTTTGAGCCATTAGTTTCTATTAAGACAAATAACACGAAAACTTCATACTAAAAAAATAAAAATAAGTTACAAGATATACAGATAGTCAGTATTATATATTAGTGTTTGTAGGTTATGTCTAACGTACAATTTATATCTTCTGTGTCATTTATTTTATTATTAATTATGTTTTATTTATTATCTTTTACTTACTATTTATTATCTGATACTTCTATCGCCAAGCAGTGACCAATACAGGCTTCGTTCTAATGCATTAGCAAGCAAGATAGCATCCGAAATGCTGTAATAAAGTCAGAAGAGATCTAAAAGAGTTATATAAATATATTTGGTTATGGATTTAATGTATAACTTAAATGATTAACGTGATGAGTGCCGAAATGTGCTCTATTAAAAGCTATATAGAGTACAGTTTGACATTTTCTTTGTTTAATGATTTCAGGGAGCAATGCCGTCTAAACAGAGGCAGGACAGACGAGCGTTGATCAGCGAGCGAGGGGATGGAGGAGATGCCTCAAGTATCCAGAACGTTTCTCTGCCTTACATGCCCTCGAAGGTATATATTTAACTACAAACTAATTCAGCCTAATGACCATGTTCGTATCGATGTTATCTCGGAATAATAATTTGAAGCGCCCGTAGCGAAGTTTGCTTAACCATTCTGAATCGATCAGCAAAGTTAATCAACGTCCGCCGCGGTCATGAGTTGGATGGGTGACCGCTGGTGACATTACTACTGAGCGCTTCCGTGCTTCGGAGGGCACGCTAAGCCGTCGGTCCCGGTTGTTGTCTCAGGATGGCAGTCGTTACAGCATGGTGGTAGGGCACTTTGCGAATGCCCGCCTGGCTAGCTACCACCCTCAAGTTGAAAATCTGTCGCCAAGCACCTAACGGTGTGTTCCGGCAGCTGTCCTTGAGAGCCAGTAATTCTAGGTTAGCCTGAACAACATCTTCGACCACATCATCACTTACCATCAGGTGAGATAGTCGTCAAAGGCTAACTTATCAAGTATAAAAAAAAAAAAAAAAAAAATGCTCTCAATTTTGTCTACTTTGAACATGTACTCTCCGGAAGGTCCAAAGTAGCCAAAGAGTACAACTAGGATGGATAAAATTCGTCACAAGAGGCGCCCAGAGACTTAAGACGCTGACAAGTGATATATTAGATTGAACAGATTCTTAGCATTATTTTTATTTTTTATATGTAAGAAAATTATTGTTATGAATTAATATGTAAATAAAATAATGAATAGAATTAATAAATAAAATTATTAATTAATATGTTAATCTTGATCATATTTTCTAAGGCTAAGAAAATACCTAAAACGTTTCTTTAAAATTTTCTCGATAGCATAAAACTCCAAAGTTGATTCTAAATGACATAACAATAAAATAACAAAACCTTATCAAGAGGGACAAAAAAGTTACATTATCGATTTACCTTATCTACTAGTTTTATGTTATTAAGCTTTCTTTCGGATTTTACCCAAACTAATCGCGATTTCAACATCACTACCTCTCTTTCACTCCCACGCAGTCTGATAGTGATAAAATTTCAGCTATTGACAGCGTTTTAAGTTGTTCAGTCTCATATGCCTGTCATTTTTGAAGCAGTGATGGCTCAGGTGCGTTGGCTATGGACTGCCGCGCAGCAGGTGCTATGGTTCGAATCCCGCTGCGGGCTTGAGCTGCACCGCATGGTGGAAGGGCATTTTGCAAATGCCCGCCTGGCTAGCGACCACCCTTAAGTAGAAAATCTGTCACCAAGAACTTTACGGTGTTTTCCGGCAGCTGTCCTTGAGAGCCAGTAATTCTATGTTAAGCCTTCGAACACATCATCCCTTACCATCACGTGAGATTGTGGTCAAATGCTTATATATCAGCAATAAAAAGTTGAAAAAAAACCTCGACACTTTATTAAAACCATTAAAATTTTCAATAGTGGCCGATGTCGCCTGGCTACAGAGCTTTTGACATAACTTTACTCGTATTAAAAATATGCTTAGTTTTTGTTTGTTTAAGAAAAAAAAATGATTACTTAGCTAAACAGTTATTTTAGTGAAAGATGTTAATGTACGCAATCCATCGAACACGAGATTAACAGTGAGATCAAGGAAAATAAAATAGCCAAGTGCGAGTTGTTCTTGCTCGTCGAGAGTTCCATACTATCAAAGAATATACCAAAAAAATCCTAATAAACCACTACTGTCCCTCAAGTAAAAATCAGACACAAAGCACTCTTATGGTGTGCCAGCGCCTGTTATTGACCGCCAATTCCCATTCTATGTTGAACCGGTTTGGTTTGTCCACTATGCATCCCCTATTATGGAGGGGCTTAGTGTAATCCCCACGCTTATCAGATGGCTTGGGGATCGCAGTGTAAGATAGCAATTCTCCAGAAGGCACCGCTGCCGACTGGACAATAAGTCATTGGGGGCACTATTGTAGCCCACCACCCCACGGGTTAGACTTATGGGATGTCAATTAAGTAGCAGGCAAGTGCCAAAATAAATAAAAAAAACTTAATTAACTTACTTTGCACGTTTTATATTTCTCAGAGAGCATCATCATCGAGTAAGAAGTGTGTGATCTCGGATCCTCCATCGCACGACCCTCCCCCGCCCCCCGCGCCTGCCGTCATGATCCCCCGCGCGCGCCTCCACGCGCACCATGACGTCAGGGACAATGTCTCCAGGAAGAGGAGTCTCGAGCTCTCCAGTGAAGCGAAGCTCATCAGCTATTTGGAGTCTGGAGCTACCACGTCGAACGATGAGGTGGGTCACGGATTTTTTATTATTCTTATAGGAGTTCATAAACAGTTCACATTATAAGTTGTCCATGTTTACCAACTTCGACTACATCATCCTGTATTCAACATCCTACATTTTGAAGCGCTCGTAGTGAAATCTGCTTAGCCGTTCTGATACGATCAGCAAAGTTAAGCAACGTCCGCCTTGGTCAAGAGTTGGATGGGCGACCGCTTGTGGCATTACTACTGAGCGCTTCCGTGCTTCGGAGGGCTTGTTAAGCCGTCGGACCCGGTTGTTGTCTTAAGGTAGCAGTCGTTATATTTTGGTGGTAGTGCATTTTGCGAATGCCCGCCTGGCTATATATCTCCCTCAAGTAGAAAATCTGTCACCAAGCACCTAGCGGTGTGTTGCAGCATGAACAGTTAGTTAAAGAATGCACACGAAGTATAGCTAGGCAAGATTATTTTGCTATGTTCAGTTCATAGGAGCGTAGACCAGTTTGAAAGATATTCTTTAGGCTATTTATTCAAAGTATAAATTGTTAATTTTCAACATTTTAAATTTTCAGATGAGAAGAAAACACAGCCTGGAATCTTCATATAGTGCACTCAATAAAGACAGACATAAGCAAGGTGGGTTCAAATATATTTTATTTTCTGAATTCATCTTCTAATACAGATTAGTACAGTCGCAACTAAGTTACTAAGAAGGTAGGTTTATTTAATATAAGTAGAGTTAAGGTAACACCTGCGTAGATAGGTCTTCTCACGATGTTGATACCCCCTCCGTGTCCGTTCCTATTGACACCCTCTCCGTGGAACGCCCGCCATTTTACAGTGGGCAGCGGCGTCGACGGGGTCTGCGAATACCTTCGAGGGAATAAAGCTGTGATGGTATGTGTTTTTTCCAGGAGCACTAGTGTCAGCCGGATTCAAGGTGTCGACCACCGTCAGGCCTGAAGAGGTGATGATCAAAGAGGACCGTGATGACCTCTCCTCAGTCAACAAGGCTGATCTGGAAGCCGAACTGCACTTTGACTCTTTGAGGAAGTCTTACAGGTAAGGTCTCTAAGGTTTATTTTAAATTTATGTACCCAAAAGGCAAAATAAATCCAAAAGAGGTGAGGACCTTTTAGAATTTTGAACTTTGTTTACTCGTGGCCAAACTAATTTGATTAAACTAACGCCATCGACGGGGAGTCCAACCTCACACATTGAAACCAGAACGGTTTTGTACTGTGCGGGCTCAAAGGAGTTTCCTTCCGCGGACGCTCCGATTGTGGAATGAGCTCCCCGCCGTCGTTTTCCCGATAGAGTACAGCATGGGGTTCTTCAAAAAGGGCGTGAAGAGATTTTTTCATGATTGGCAACGCGCGAGTGCTACCCCTGGTGTTGCAAGCGTCCTGCTCACCATCAGGCAGGCCATAGGCATGTTTACACCCTTGGTGTAAAAAAAAACTTTGTGATTTCATAGTGAATGAAGCCTCTTTATATTATATGCTAACCGAGTGATATTAATCCAACTCTTACGCAGTAAGAACAAGAACTGAAAATATAAGCTCACACTATGCTACGAGCGGTACCAAAGTACCGCTCTAATCAACCCGGAAACCCTCTCTGAGCCGAACAACCGAAAGCATGCAACCTGCTTGCTATCCTTCAGCTGATAGGTACTTTTTTTAAATATAGATGGAACATGCCAGATGTGATATGCCCTGGAGGCAACTGCCCCTAGTTCTATGGTTCTCAGGGCTCTGGCGACCTGCCCAAAGTGGCCAATGGGAAAGAGGTGCCTGTTCGGTATTATGTAGAATGTAATGTAATACATGATATTTTCAAGCATTGCTTATTTTTTTTAATGTTATTGTAACGGAACAAGCTCGAAGCCCACCTGTTGTTAAGCAAACTAACCTCTGCCTATATCAGATGCAGTCACAAGTCACGAATTGTACTGCGCCCGTCACCTTGAGACATAGTTGTCAAGCCCGCGGCGGGATTCGAACCATGGACCTGTTGCACGGCTGTCCATAGACAATGCCGCTGAGCCATCACTGCTTCAGCTTGATAACGTTTTAGGCTTTGCATGAAATCTCTGGGTATATAAGTACACAATAACGGATTATACAGATTGCAGATAACATATTGTTCATCGTTTTCTAGTATAGATCCCTAAAATAACATCACAAGCGAGATTCAAACCCTCGATCATTCGACCCTGGTCCTGTTAAGCCAATCTGTGCTAACGTAATATTTATTTTCTTTCTCTGTAATGCTGTAAACAATTACCAATTTAAACTTAACGATTTTATTTACTGTGTTTCAGCCAAGAAGATTTATCAGAATGGACTGATGCAGAGAGAAGAATTGGTGAATTGTGCGTATTGAAAGTTTATGTTTATTATATATATATATATTTTATATAAGTATTTTTAATTTTTTAAAGCAAAATATGGAATATATTTAATTTATAATTTTTTTATAAATTATATGACGTATATAATTATTTATTCAGCAAAAGAAACTCCGTCACTTCTAAAAATAAGTCAGATAGTGGTCAAAGCAACAAAATAATATTTCAGAACTCTGTCAGAAGCCCGTTCTGTGGGAGGGACTCTACCAGCATCTACAGGGAGAGCAGCCTCCTCAACGCGTCTTACGCATCAGGTACATTGTATATTCATTATCTATTTCATTTTTTACATAGTTTCCTTAGTAACTCGTTGCTACGAAGAATTAAAAGAATTTGTTAATAAAATAATGCATTAATGCATTACCTACCTGTTTCTTTATCCGTAATATCAGCTCTTGTATATCGCTCATGAACTTTGCCACCATATTTGATAAGCGCAAACTTTGGCCTCTTGATACGTGGTAAATTGAATGTAATTCGTACTATGTGATTCGAGGTCATACTGGTCGTACTATGTCATTTGAGGTCATACTTACGTTCTGTGGTACAGACGCATGCTAATATTATTCAGTTTTGACAGTAGGTTGACTCACGTCTAATACCTACGAAAACGTAGGTGGATTGATAGTGAAAATAGTAAATTAACGTTTTTTTATGCTTTGTGATAGGTTAGCCACCATCTCACCTAATGGTAAGTGATGATGTGGTCGAAGATGTTGTTCAGGCTAACCTAGAATGACTGGCTCTCAAGGACAGCTGCCGGAACACACCGTTAGGTGCTTGGCGACAGATTTTCTTCTTGACGATGGTAGCTAGCCAGGCGGGCATTAGCAAAATGCCCTGCCACTGCTATAACGACATCCTAAGGCAACAACCGGGACCGACGGCTTAACGTGCCCTCCGAAGCACGGAAGCGCTCAGACGTCCTTTTGATTGCGATGTTTGTCGTCATTCGTGCACATTTATGAACTTTTAGCTATTGAGAATACTCCGTCATTACATTAGTGGTACGTACATGCCATGAGAATTCGATTCCACGGCGCGTTGCCTGCCAATTCAAAGGCGTACTCAACATCGACAAATAATCGGGGCTAAGCTACACGCTAGGCAACTTGTTGAATCTATTTGGATATAGATCTGTTGGTAGAACTTTTCTTCTATTATAAACTTATATATAAACCTGTAGAACTTGTCATACTAAAGTATATTTGGCACTAAACACCCACCTTTGCATCCAGGAGGCAAACACCATGGCAGAACGAGACCTCGGGTCCACCTTCCTTCTACCTCACGTGCACCTTTACAAACCGGACCTTGTGAGCATCTTGCACCTTATTACCTTCTTACCCTTACTTGCATCTACGCACTCTGGTTGAATTCTATATCACTAACCTCTACTTCTTCGTCAGGCTGGATTTGACCCAATAATAAAACATATTAAGTCGTATTATATATTCTGCTTTCAGCTATATTGTATAATACTAGGCTTTGTAATTTCTACACGTTGGAATAAATAAAATTCTAACCACCTCAGTCGTCTGGATTTTGCCCAGTGTCTAAAAAATTACCATGCATATTTCTCTGCTGATCTAAGACTGTATGCATGTAACTTATCAATACTAATGTTTATCCTGTACTATTATTATGTTTTGCTAATAGAATCTTCTTTGCAGTAATTCCACGAATTTTATAATAACGTAAGTCCCCTTATAGGTCCATATTTAAAAATATTCGCGAACAAAATATTTATATATGTTATAAAACAAATTTTACTTGCTTGAGCCCTGACACTTTTCTCCTTTACTTGCTAAACCTTACTAAAGGTCGATAAGTACTGTGCATAAGCTTTACTGTATCAGCCGGATTGTCCACTGCTGAACACAGCCTCCCCAGTGGAGGGGGGGATTAGCCATAATCTTCACGCTCAGCAGGCGTATTGGGGATCGCAGTATAAGATATCAGTTCTTCAGAAGGTCGCCGCTGCCCACCTTCCGGCATTTTCACAACCATGACAAGATAGAGGGGGGAGGGAGTGACATTTTAGCCCGGCACCCCAAGGAGGTCATAAGCTTTACGCAGTATAATAATAAACGACAATCGTCGTCGGTACAATTTTTACCAAAAAAACAATCGATTTTACGATTTTCGTTTATTATTATTATAGACCGATAAGATTTTTCCCACTGTTGCCTCATTTCAATATCATAAAAGACATATCATAAAACACAGTAATTTTTAAAATAAATTATGTAATTTTTTTGTTGGAATTTCATATTTGTAGGTTGCAGAAATTAAATTAACCCTGGTATAGTTATTACCTGGTATAGTGAGATCCACCCTAACGCTCGATTGAAATAAGTACTATTTTTAGTGAGTAATTGTTCTCATTGCATGTTTTTTTTCATTACAGACAAGTGACGTGTCAGAATTCGACTCGCTTTGAAGAGGTCTTTCAATACGTCGTCGTTATTAGTATTACCTTTTAAAATACAATTTCAACATTTTATACAATCACAACAATCTAAAAGGCGTTATTACCACCAAAGTGAAGACTTAACCTATTTATTACTTATTTATTCCTTTTGATTTTTTAATCAACTTGTTGTTAATTTTATTCGTTGTTTTTCAAAGTGAAGTTATTTAAAAATGCCATAATAAATGTAAGCATTTTTGTAGATTATAAGTGCCTGTTGTAATGAAAATAATTTGAATGAGAAATCGTGATTTGTAAATTGTTAGATTATGATATTAGGGGTTGGTAAGATTTCTTATTTGAAGAATTTTCATTTGATTTTATTTTGACACTGATGATGTTAAACACAATAAAGTGCTAATACGCAGTGTTTTTTTGGGCTAAAAAACTGTCGCGAGTTTTTCCATAATTATTATTTACTAACCGGCTAGGACTCGCGTAATATTTACAGTGCACAATCGTGCCTCCCAGACGTATAAGCTTCAAATAAGTTCGAAACTGGTCGGAGCGATATCCGGTAAATATTACCAGTCCTAGCCGGTTACTAAATAATAATCGCAGTGTTTTTGTTTATATTTTTGTATAAATTCAAATGATCACATTAAATTCTATACTTTTTACTTATTTGAGTGCTTGAATTTTTTACCCTTGTATAATTTTTATAGTTGGTGAGTGCAGAACGAGTACGTTATTAAACATAATATAATTATAAAATGCATTCGTTTTATTTATCAAAATAACTTCAAATAACGTAAGAAACCCCATCTATATTATCTATAGGGAAATCAGATTCTTTTTAGTACTTAGGTTTAGAATCATATAAAATGAAACTTGCATGTAAATCTTCAGAATATGTTTATTCAACATTAATTGTGTATAAGCAAGAATGTAATACAAATGGGAGTATAAGATAATATATATATATCTATATATATGTATAACAGGGAAAGGGCTGGAGCATTTGGACTGCCTGTGATTCTGCAATGACTTATAGGTTGTCTAAATTATTTTATTGTGGTAGCTGTAGTGTTTTATATAGTTCGTAGTATTTATTTTAATAAAGGCATACATGCAGTTAAAAAAAATACAAATGTAATTCACATCAAGATCTTGTTGATAACGTATAGCTCAGCTTGCAAGCAGGCACTCATATATTGGTCATTATTTTTATAATTATAATACTAATGACTCTCTGAATAGATTCTCCGTAAACGATTCTATGTAAGTGTTAGCTTATGGGATATATACATGCTTGTTTTTGAACCTTTGTCCTACTTAAATTTTAATAATATTAGGTCAACTGTTATAAATGTAAAAACACATATATTGAAAGTATGTGGCCGGGATACTGGTGACCATACTCTGATAACATCGCTACGATAAAAAAAAAACAGGTAAGTATTATATGATCTGTTAATAAAATGTATGATAAAAAATATATAAACTTATATATAATGAATCTTTGATCGAAATCCAAAACAAATTACTTCTATAGAAAACTCATAACTACCTATAATATTTACACATTTATATACGATAATTTCCATGTGATATACTCACCAAATAAAATAACAATTATAAAAATATGATCACTTCATATACTAATATTTTATGTCCAATTTTAGTAGACACACTTGATCAAACATCGAAACCTCTTGATATATTTCAAACGTAAACATAAAATGCCCGACTAAAACAAAAGGGCAATATTCTCTTACACAAGTTGATCAGTATTTTATGTCATTCATAATATTGATTCAGTAACAAAGAAGACACTATTTGCAATCCTCGTTTCAATCATAGTCACACATATATGGGGGATATTAATATCCTGTGGTGGGTGTTTTGGTGTTGTGTCCAGGGCTAAATTGATAGACAGAGACAGGTATGAAGCTGGACGTTCTTTGGAAAGCCCCGATGTGAAATACCGCCGTATTTCATAACGGGGCAGCTTCTAAGCCTCAATCAAGCTCAAGTCCTCTATCATATATAACGAAGCACCGGGACCATTCGTGTTTTTAGAAATAGTGACGTCAGCAGAGCTGACGCCACCATCTCCATCGCTAGGCTCACTCATTGCGAATAATGAAAACACAACTTATCCACTCAAGTTTTATTATCACTACAGTACAACACAATTTAAATTTAAAATAATCTTAGTCTTAATCAATAATTGAAAATGGTACTCACAAAATATTAAACCACTTGTCTGCACAAAATTCTCCGTAGCAATGTGGCTTCGCAGCGGCCCGCCTTTTTAAAATCCAAGATGGCGTGCACGTTGCGAAGTCATTACACTTATTTATCACAAATAAAAAGTAATATTGATTGAAGTAATGATTTGTAAATTCGTTTTATAATTTTAACACCCTATTTTAATATTCACTGAATTTATTATCGCTTAAAACATTTAAACATTTATTAACTGCGCGACACGCTTTCCGCTTGACAAATAGTCAATCAATCAATGGTCTTTGTAAAACCAAACATTACCAAATATCAATTTATACTAACGCATATCGCTTATTAATCAAGAAATGAATTTAACAATAGATAACTTGTTTTTAAACCTAATTTAGAAGAAACCTTTAGTTATAGTTTGTCGTTATGATATCCGCAAATCATAACATGGCTTTTTACATTGAAATATAAAGAACTGATTACGACAATCGAATCTAAACAAATTGAGTAATTACTCAATCATGTGTAACTATTAAAATCTAACTTAAATATAAAACTTATGTAAATATTTTCAACGTTGAAATTAGCCTTGCGTCGACACGGCCATTCTGCGGGACAGTGTGCGTGCTCTGCACCAGTCGCGGTTCTGAAAATGAAAATTAATTTCTCTGAGCTAGGTATCCGTTCACAGGTACACTAGCTGATAACTCGTTTGTGGTCTGAGATGCACGATTTAAAAAAAGATTATGTAAGTGTTTAATGATAACGATACCAACAATTTGAGTTATCAGCAATTACATTTACTAGTCTAGAACATTCATTATTTTGTTAGATATAAAAATAAATATGGAAACAATTCAGTTCATACAAGTAGTAAACAAGTAAGATGTGCTGTACATAGGAAAGTGAGTGAAGATATTGAAGTGCTTGTAATGCTACACGCATACTCACACGTTTATTTAGTTATGTCAATGCAAATGCTCCACGCATACATGCATGATTTGATTTCTCGTAGACAGGGATGATGCTGTGGTGCTAGGCGGTCCTGTACGCCGTGGTCCACAGGGGCTCTAAAGGAAAAGGGAACTAGGGTGATGCTGAGGCCTAGGCCTTATATTTATGACCGTGGTCCCCAGAGGCTCTAAAAGAAAATAGTTGATTTGATTTCTCGTAGACAGGGATGATGCTGTGGTGCTAGGCGGTCTTGTACGCCGTGGTCCACAGGGGCTCTAAAGGAAAAGGGAACTAGGGTGATGCTGAGGCCTAGGCCTTATATTTATGACCGTGGTCCCCAGAGGCTCTAAAAGAAAATATAAATAGTTTTTACATAACTGTTTGTACAGTTTGTTAGGGGTTGATGCTGTGGTGCTAAGCGGTCTCGTACGCCGTGGTCCACAGGGGCTCTAAAGGATTTGGGAAGGACGATGCTGTGGCCTAGGCCTTATTTTGACCGTGGTCCACAGAGGCTCTGAAAACTTTTATTGTGGCTTTGTAAATAAAAACTCACGGGAATGATGCTGTGGTGCTGAGCGGTCTCGTACGCCGTGGTCCACAGGGGCCCTAAAGGATTTGAGAAGGACGATGCTGTGGACTAGGCCTTATTTTGACCGTGGTCCACAGAGGCTCTGAAAAGAGTGTATGAAGGAAGCAGGGAATATGGATTGTACAGTCTTACCAATATGCAGTTTACGGTAGTTGATACCTCATCAACAAAATTCCAATAAAGGATATCTTTACTGTTATTGCTAACTGTTTTATAAATCATTCAAATTCACAGTTATTATCATCAAGATAGCAGTAACAAAGAAGATACTAACCATTGTTTAAGAGTCCAGCAGCTGGGCAGCTTGGGAGGTGGATGGTTGTGGCTCCTCTGACTGCGGAGTACTGATGTCTTGAGATGTATTTTGCTGTAGTGTGACATCAACGAAGTTCTTTGAGGAGTCATCAGCGTCTTCATTATACGTCGACACGGTTTCCTGCTCGCCTGGTTGTGGAGCTCGACGGAGCTGATCGTGAGCAACCTTACGTGGACGCCCTCTGCCGGTCACACGCTTCACCATGTATCTGTCATTGTCAAGGATCCTGTACACCTCGTACGGCTCGCTGTATTTCAAGTCTAGGGACGTCTGGTTACGGGGATTGTTTTTGATGAGTACGTAATCTCCTCGCTGAAACGGACGCATTTTCGCCTTACTCCTATCAAATCGCTGCTTCTCATATTGTGCCGCAGCTGTCATTTTCTCTTGCACGTGCTGCTCAAGCAAGTCAAAGTCTATACATTCGTTATCGATATTCACCAACCTCAATAGTTCTGGTGGTACACTGTGTTGGCGACGGGTGAGTAGCGTGAGCGGTGCAACCCCCGTTACTCTATGTGGAGTGCAGTTAAATGCGAGTTGTAAAGCTTCTAGCGCTGTCTGCCATTCTTCAGTGTTGTAGTTTTTTATAATGGTTAATGCATTTTTCAAAGTACCCATTACTTTTTCTACCTGTCCGTTTGCTCGGCTGATTCCTGGCGCAATAGAATGTATGTCAATCCCGAAACGATCCGAATAGACTTTAAACTCACCAAGAAATTCTCGACCGCCGTCCACCACGACTTGCGCGGGGGTTCCAAACAGGTGCACGACACGTTTCAAAGCTGCAAGGCTGCTGCTTGGGCTTTTGTCGTTTGAGTAGTTAAGCAGAATGTACTTGGTGTATGCGTCAATCGTTACTATTACATACTCATCTCGTCCTTCAGCATTTCTCGTACCCAGCTTGCCAGTGATATCCATGTGGACGACCTGAAACGCTGCAGTGGGCTTCTGAATCGGATGAAGTTGAGCTTGGACAGCACCCGACGGCCCTTTGGAGGTCTTACATACAACACAATTGTCTACAAACCTCCTGACGATTGTGTTCATTTTATCAAACCAGTACGTTTCTCTTAGCTTTTGTAAAGTTTTCTCCCATCCGGGGTGTTGTAGAGCGGCATGGAAAGAGTTTATCAGGCTCCACTGGAATGATCTAGGGACTACGATTGGTTTATATATACCTCGTATAGAATCCGTAAGAGTTTTCTTAAGCACGCCTTCTTCCAAGACGTAGCCTTCAGCCGGACTGTCGCCACTCATAGTGTCTATAAGTGGGCGAAGCACATCGTCACGGCGCTGCTCGATCTGCAGCCACTCGGTGTCTCTGGTCAAGATGTTGATAGATAATTCAGTGGATGGATTTCTACTGAAAAAATCCGCGTGTTGTAGTCGCTCACCTTTTCTATACTCTACCTCGAACTCGTAATTCTGCAGGAAGGCCCACCATCTATGGATACGAGGAAGGAGATCCCTTTTGTTTTTGGATGCTTTCAAGGCATTACAGTCAGTTATTACCTTGAATTTTCGCCCGTATAAGTAATGCCGAAAATGCTTGACGGCCCTTACTACCGCCAAGGTCTCGAGCTCGTACGAGTGGTAGCGGCTCTCGGCGTCGGTGGTGCGCTGACTCATATACGCGACTGGATGCTGGCGGCCGCCGACGGTCTGCACGAGCACTGCCCCGTAGCCGATGCTACTGGCGTCCGTGTAGAGCTCGATTGGCGCGTCTTCCTGAAATAGCATAAGGGTAGGCGCAGTAGACAAGTGTTGTACGACACAGTTTCGAGCTTCATCATGCCTTTCGTTCCATTCCCACTTCGCGTCGTTCTTGGTAAGTTCATAGAGCGGAACCATCAAACGCGAGAAATTGGGAATGAAGCGTCTGAAATATCCAGCTAATCCGTTAAACTGTCTTACTTGTTTGACTGTTTTCGGAATAGGAGCCTTCGTTAAAGCCTCCACCTTTCTGGGGCTAGGACTGACTTGTCCGTTAGCAATAATATTGCCCAAATACTCGATGGAGTGTTTAAAGAAGGCAGTTTTATCAACATTGATCGAAAAACCGGCCTCTTGGAGGGCAATCAATATGCGTTCGATATGGGATAGGCCCTCAGCGAATACCCTACATTTGGATAAAACATCGTCAACATACACCTGACAAACCTGGTCTGGCGAGTTCAGGAGGTGAGCTAGGGCCCTATTTATACAACGCTGATAAACTGACACTGAGTTACTGAGCCCAAATGGCATAGTCAGATATTCATATTGAGCGTCCGGCGTAACAAAAGCAGTTAGCTCAATAGAACCCTCCGAAATCGGTATCTGATGAAACCCAGCTGCCATATCTATTGTAGAGAAATAATGACCTCCCGCTAGTTGATCTATTTGATCTGAAATGATCGGTAAAGGATAGTGGTCCCTCAGAGTGTTCCTGTTTAGTTCGCGATAGTCCACACACATGCGGTCCTTTCCATTTTTCTTTTTAACCAATATTATTGGGCTGGAAAAAGGTGATTTACTTTCGCGGATAATTTTATGCTCGAGTAACTCATTGATTATATCCCGAACCTTTTCGCGTTCAATTGGGCTCAATCGGTAAGGTCTGCGTTCGACACACTTACTATCATCCTTTAAGCGTATTTCGAGCTCACCGGTATTGACGCGTGAGTGGGGGTAGCCCTGAATAAACAAGTGTTCGAACTTGTTCAACAAGATTTTCAATTCGTTGATTTGATCGTCATTAGTCAAGTCACAGTTAAGGTTGTCAAACTTTTCACTTTGGGATCGCACGTGGTAAATAACCGGTTGATGAACCAAAGTTGCACCCTGAGAGTTCACTAGCACACTTAAGTTATTTTCTTTTACAAGATTCATGCCTATTAGAATGTCTGAGCACACTTCGTAGTCCGGCACCACGTGAAATACAAGCTCTACACGTAAACTATCGATAACACAAATCGTTGTCAATGTTGAAAGCGATATCACTATAAATTGACCTAACCCCTTCAAGTAGCTTACTCGGTCAACTCGTTTCCCGGGTAGTTTCGCAGCTACAGACTCACGTATTACTGAGCATTCGGCTCCGCTATCAAAAATCGCGAGTATATTCAAGTTTCCAACCACCACTGGCATTGAATTCAATTTAGATGTTCCTACACAGTTGATGTTAGAAACTACTGCGCGTTCTCGCCTGTAACACGTTTCATAGGTGTGACCAGCCCTTGAACAGAACGTGCAAATAGGTCTACCTACATTTTTATTATCTTGTTGACGCGGTTGAGGATTTTCAGTTTTGTCACGGTAACGGCAGTCACGTGCATCATGACCGGACTTCTTGCAAATTTGACAAAAGAGAGAGGGCTTATCAAACCGTGGTCGCTTAGTGGGACCCGGATGTGTACTTGATGTACCCAGCTGAGGGCGCTTAACGCTACGTATAGAAGATGCAACCGAAATAAGTTCTGGTACTGAAGTGGCCCTGGCATTCAACAGTTCGATTCTCAATCGCTCATCTCCAATACAACCAATAACCGCCTCAACTGCGTCATCATTTGATAATTTATCTTTAGTAATACGTCTCCAAAGTACCCAAGCTTGTGACAAGAATTGCGCGATATCTTTGGTATTATCATAATTATGTTCCCTAAAGCGTACAATGTCCCGAGAATATCTATTTTCCGGTTCAAAAGTCATTATTAAAACATCCCGCAATTCTTGCCATGTGGTGGTAGACACAAGCCAATTGTCAACCCATAACCTTGCGCGACCTTTAAGTAAGCTACCAGCTTTCATTCTTACTTCATAATCGCTCAGGCCATAAGTTTCCATGGCTGTAGTGACATGTTGACACCACTCTCTAACCGCAATATTGGCGTCTGGATCGTATGATGGCAAAAATACATCATTTATTTTGACTTTGGGCGTATCTGGTTGAGTAGTAATGCGATCGGATATGTGGTTCATCATTCGCAACATCTGAGTGAAAAACTCCGTCGGTACCCCATTAACAGAAGCAATTAAATTTTCATTATTCGAGTCAGATGGACGGGCAGAAGTGGGGGTTAATCCCACTTCTGATAACGAAGCACCGGGACCATTCGTGTTTTTAGAAATAGTGACGTCAGCAGAGCTGACGCCACCATCTCCATCGCTAGGCTCACTCATTGCGAATAATGAAAACACAACTTATCCACTCAAGTTTTATTATCACTACAGTACAACACAATTTAAATTTAAAATAATCTTAGTCTTAATCAATAATTGAAAATGGTACTCACAAAATATTAAACCACTTGTCTGCACAAAATTCTCCGTAGCAATGTGGCTTCGCAGCGGCCCGCCTTTTTAAAATCCAAGATGGCGTGCACGTTGCGAAGTCATTACACTTATTTATCACAAATAAAAAGTAATATTGATTGAAGTAATGATTTGTAAATTCGTTTTATAATTTTAACACCCTATTTTAATATTCACTGAATTTATTATCGCTTAAAACATTTAAACATTTATTAACTGCGCGACACGCTTTCCGCTTGACAAATAGTCAATCAATCAATGGTCTTTGTAAAACCAAACATTACCAAATATCAATTTATACTAACGCATATCGCTTATTAATCAAGAAATGAATTTAACAATAGATAACTTGTTTTTAAACCTAATTTAGAAGAAACCTTTAGTTATAGTTTGTCGTTATGATATCCGCAAATCATAACATGGCTTTTTACATTGAAATATAAAGAACTGATTACGACAATCGAATCTAAACAAATTGAGTAATTACTCAATCATGTGTAACTATTAAAATCTAACTTAAATATAAAACTTATGTAAATATTTTCAACGTTGAAATTAGCCTTGCGTCGACATATATATTCCTGCATATTTTTTTACTCTTCGTTGACGCTGTTTAACTCGCCAATTTGGCTTGAAGTTGAAACATCCGCGTCACTGTACTCTATTTATAATCAAGATCATTTTTACTTTTTTCAATACCGAAAAGAAGTTAGAATTCCTCCTTACGCATTGTTAAACAGCTTTATTTTACACGTTAGATATTAATTCACAAATTGATTTTTTCAGAGTGGACAACTTACTTGTGTACCTTTAAAAAACGTTCCATAATCTTAAAGGAAGATGTTTTGCCCGTTTACTACCGCCCATACTATTTCGTATTGTTTGTTGTCTAAATAAAAGAAAACCAATGCACAACAACTAACGTGTTCGTTCATACATAGTTTATTTTTGTTTATAGCACAGAATTATATATGATGTTGTTCAGGCTAGCCTAGAATTACTGGCTCTCAAAGACAGCTGCCGGAACACACACTTAGGTGCTTGGCGACAGATTTTCTACTATCGGGTGGTAGCTAGCTAAGCGAGCGTTCGCAAAATACCCTACCACCATGCTATAACAAATGAGCTTTAGTGATAAGGCCGCCCATTGTAACACTATGTTATTATAATTTAATGTGTAATCTTTTATATTTCTAAAGTGGTGTAACAATAAAGAGTTTTCTATCTATCTATCTATAACGACTGCCATCCTAAGACAACAACCGGGATCGATAGCTTAACGTGCCCTTCGAAGCACGGAAGCGCTCAGTAGTAATGTCTGTCAATCGCGGTCACCCATCCAACTCATCGCGGCGCGATCGGTTAAGAATTGGTAAGCAAACTTCAATACGAGCTCTTCAAATAATATCAATATGCATATTAAAAAATATTATACTTAGTATAATGTCCTGAGGGAATAGATGACGATCACACCAATAATAACACCGTAAGTAATTTCTTGAGCGAGTTTATTGCGAGACTGACAGGCGTCAAATAAGAGAGAGGCTACCTGCTGATATATTTTAATCTACCTACATTACACCTCCACCACAAATCTAAACTAATCCTTAAATACATAATTAAATTACATGGACATGCTTGACATCACACATCTCACTGTAGGTTCTTTTTCTTTATACAAGGTATTAAGAATCTGTGAATATATACCTATATTATTTTTATCACAATTTGGTTTTTATACTATTATTGTAGTTACTAATATACTCGTAGTTATACAATATAAATCCTTAAAGATATAATTCCTTAGCTAAACAATAAACATGATTAATTATAACAAGTTACATCTTTTAACTACACATCAGTGTCTACTCCATATCTGAGAACCGGTTTCCGTATACGTTTAGAAGAAACGACAGGCTCTAGTGGTGATGATTGGTGTGGTGAGGTCGGAATGTCCAATAATCTTGGGTGTTCCTCGATAATACTGGGCTCAGGTTCAACCAGCTGCTTACTACCACAACCATCATCATCACCATCCACCACCGCACCGACCGCCGGCGGCGTGACAGCATTCTCACACCAACGTTCTGGTTTGCCCTCGTCATCACCCGCTCCCGGACATGGAACATCAGATAACCTAGACCTACGACGTAATTGGTCTAGGTGCCTCCTTATAAATTGACCGTTTCCGTTATCTAAAATATATTGCCGTGAACCTTCCCTATTTACAACTTCGCTACGCACCCACCTATCTTGTGAAACGTAACCCTTAGCCCAAACCGTGTTTTTAAATGTACGTTCTACTCCGCCGGCGTTTTTAATCTGCTGTTGTTGGGCTTGGCGTACCTTTTCTACAACTGTGCTATTGTTGCGTAATAAATCTAGGCGCGACCTGAGACTTCTTTTTTGCAATAACATAGCTGGCGATTCGCCCGTCGTGCTATGTGCTGTATTCCTGTAGTTTAGCAAATACGTCTGAAGTGCAGCATCGATGTCGATGTTGTCCCGAGATGCCTTTTTAATCGCACGTTTGCACAGCTTGACCGCATTTTCAGCAGATCCATTTGAAGAAGGGTGGTACACGGGTGAGAATACCAGCCTAATACCGTTTTTTACTAAGAAGTTTTTTTAACTCCATGCTCGTAAAAGGCGGTCCACTGTCTGAAACTATCTCAATTGGTAACCCAAACCTAGCAAAAGTACTTCTTAGTACCTTTATTACAGCTGCTGCATTCGTCTGTTTCATTTCAAATGCTTCCAGCCATTTAGATGTCGAATCGATTAAAATTAAAAAGCTCATACCTTTATAAGGCCCAAGGAAGTCAATGTGTAAGCGCGACCAAGGTTGCGTGTGGTAAGGCCAGGGCACGGGCGCAGCGCGCGGCGGCGCCGGCGCCTCCAGGGCGCAAGTGTCACACTCGCGGCACACAGTCTCCACGTCGTGGTCGATGCGTGGCCACCAAACATAGCTCCTAGCCCTACTTTTCATCTTGACTATTCCCATATGGCTACTATGAAGTTGCTTTAAAATCAATGTCCGTAAAGAAACTGGTATTACCATTCTGTATCCCCACATCACACAGCCATTTTCCATATATAGCTCGTGACGCCTGACATAATATGGTTGAACTAATTCGTCGGGATTGGATTTGGCCATCCCGATTCAATGTGTATCTTTATTCTGCTTAATAATGTATCTTTCGCGATAGCCTTTTTAATGTCTTCACTTGTCACCGGTAACAAATTTTCTACAAAATTACAATAAGTGACCTCTTATAAAGTCATATCTGTCAGACAGGCTACAGAAGGTTAGAATAAATGGCAATACTTCTTCCGGGTCTTTGGTAAGAATAGGCGTACCGCAAGGATCAATTTTAGGACCTTTTCTGTTTCTAGCATATATAAATGATCTGCCTTGCATGGTTAAAAATTTCTGCGATATAGTTTTATTCGCAGATGATACCTCCCTAATTTTTAAAGTAGATAGGAGGGATAGTGAACTTATTCATGTAAATAATGTGTTATCTATGATCTCTAAGTGGTTCGCGGCTAATAATCTTCTCTTAAATTCAAAAAAGACCAAATGTTTAAAGTTTTCTTTACTAAATGTTACTTATGTTGAACCAAACATTAAGCTTGGCCTAGAAAAACTCTCTTTTGACAATGCAACAGTCTTTCTGGGAATTAAAATGGATTCAACTTTACAGTGGAATCCACATATACATGATCTATCTGGAAGACTTAGTTCTGCTGCATATGCAGTTCGTAAGATAAGACAGCTAACGGACGTAGCTACTGCTAGGCTCGTTTATTTTGCGTACTTCCACAGTATTATGTCTTATGGTATATTGCTGTGGGGAGCTGCTGCTGAGATAGAGACAATCTTTATCTTACAAAAGCGTGCAATTCGAGCCATATATGAAATGGATCCTAGGGAATCCCTGAGAGATTTATTTAAAGAAATTGATATTTTAACTTTACTAAGTCTGTATATATTTGAAAATATTATGTATGTTCGTAAAAATTTGAGCAAATTTAAACAAACAGTGACACTCACGATTATAACACTAGGAATAAAGATAAAATAGCGGTGCCAGGTTTTAGATTAGCAAAGACAAATAAAAGGTCCTTCTTAGGAAATGGTGTGCGGTTTTATAATAAATTGCCCAAACATATTACAACGCTCACAGAAAGAAAATTCAAGTTGCATGTGAAGAATATTTTGATAAAGAAATCTTACTACACAGTTTGTGATTACTTAAACGACAAAAATGCTTGGACTGGTTCGCCTCTGCCAAGCTAGCGCCTAACACCTACGTAATGTAAATTAAGTATTGTAATAATTTTACTATATAGTATGTACTTAACACATTTTTTAAAAAACGTTTAAAAGAATGGCCCCGAGTTTCTTGCCCGTTCTTCTCGCAGTGGCTCTATAATTTTTGTTTGCTGAACGTGGCAGTACAATGTAGTATATTTCAATATTAAAATTTGTAATTGACCTTCATAAGAGCGTCGTAGACGCCTAAATTGAATAAATGATTTTGACTTTGACTTTGACTTCTGTTGACCCCTCCTTCTCCCGACCACGCTTAGCCGGTAATCGAGATAAAGCATCTGCACAGTTACTTTTGGAAGGTATGTACTGTATGTCATAAGTATACCCCGACAAAAGAACGGCCCAACGTTGCAACCGGGATGCAGCCATAACTGGAATGCCTACCTTGTCACCAAATATATAAGTAAGCGGTTTGTGATCTGTCTTTAATATAAACTTCCTACCGTATAAGTACTGATGGTACTTGCGTACGCCGTAAACGATGGCGAGTGCCTCCCGGCCAATCTGTGAGTAGTGTCGCTCGGCGGGGGTGAGCGAGCGCGACGCGTATGCTACAGGCCGCTCGCCGGCCGTCGTCACGTGTGACAACACCGCGCCGACGCCGACGCTGCTCGCGTCTGTCGTTAGCACCACGGGTAGCGAGTAGCGAGTAGTGCATCATAACTTCGCTACTGGTAAGTCTATCTTTTATCATTATGAATGCATTCTGACATCTTGCATTCCATACAAACTTCGATCCCGCTTTCAATAATTCATATAACGGCGCTAATATAGTACTTATGTCTTTCACAAATTTCGAATAGTTTATGATCATACCTAAAAAGGATCGCAATTCGGATACGTTAGAAGGTGCCGGTGTGTTTTCTATAGCTATAATTTTATCAGGACTCGTGTGGACGCCTTCTTTGCTGATTGTATAGCCTAAATAACAAATCGAGTCAGTGAAAAACTCACATTTATCTCGTTTTACCCGCAGGCCGTATTTTTCTAACTTCTCAAAAACCCGATATAATTTATCAACATGGTCCTTATCTGATTTTCCTGGAATTATGATGTCATCCAAAAATACTCCTACTTGTGGCATATCCGCGAATATTTCTTCTAAGCGCCGTTGAAAAATACCAGGACTCGAAGCCAACCCGTAGACTAAGCGTTCGAACATAAATAAACCTTTATGCGTATTTATTACGGTATATTTTTTTGACTCATCCAAAACAAATTGTGCGTATGCCTGCGAAAGGTCAATTTTACTATATTTGGTTCCTCCCTCTAAACGTACTAACAAATCTTCGACGCGCGGTAACGGATAACGGTCAATTTCTAAAACCTTATTAAGTGTAAGTTTATAATCTGCACAAATTCTGATGTTACCGTCCTTCTTGCCGACTGGCACGATGGGTGTTGCCCAGTCAGAACGTTCAACAGGTGTGAGGATGCCATCACGCTGCATCTGGTCGAGTGCGCGCTCCACCGGCTCCCGGAGCGCGTAGGCGAGCGGCCGAGCGCGCATGAACACGGGCCGCACGCCCTCGCGCACATGGATGCTCACCGGAGGCCCGGTGAACCGCCTTAGCCCTTCGGCAAACACTTTACAGTACCTGGAACTGAAAGTGGCAAAATTGAATTCCTCGCTTTGGACTGAATTCACAAAATATACTTTATTAAATGATGGTAACTTAATATTTAGTTCTGCAATCCATTGTCTACCAAGTAAAGCCGTTTTGCCATTTTGTATGACATAAAGATTTAATACTTTTTTATTATTACAGTATTCAACAATTGGTTTTATGCATCCGACGGGGTGAACTAACTCTCCTGTATAATATCGTAGCACTAAATTACAACTGTGAATGGGTAAATCACCAAACTGTTTAATATATGTATCATAGCTGATGCAAGATATGGCGCTGACTGTATCACATTCCATGTCGACCACGCTGTTGTGTATTTTTAAAGTTATTAAGAATGGTTTACACCGGGATATTGCTAATTGGTTTACACATATATCAATTACCTCGTCACTATCGTCACTGTCTACTTCTCTCACGCTGTCGACTCTTGCCTCCTCCATGCAGTGCTGGTTGGTTACGTTCGGACACATGCAGCGCAGATGCCCCATCTTATTACACACGCGACAAACATATCGCATGAATCTGCACCCCGAAACTTGATGCCCACCACCACAAGCTCTGCACTGGTCCCGCTGCCGCTGGTCATGCCGCTCGGTCTGCCCTGGCTGGCGCTTCCCTGGCGCCACAGACTCCTGCGGGTTACGCTGTGATCGTGACTGACCGGCCTCCCGCGCCGATCCGTTACTGCTGCCGCGTCATGCCTTCGTTACCGAGGCGGGCTGACGATGGCGCCATTTTGTGTTTGATACGCTTTGACATTCCGCAACCATATGCTCACTTAACTTCCCATGATTTTCTACTACTGCTGCATCTTTCTCTGCCGCTTCTAGGCTTACGGCCAAGTTATAAGCTCCTACGAAGTTTAGGTTGCTTTCTGCAAATAACCGTTGACGTATCGTCTCGCTGGTGATGCCACACACCATCTGGTCTCGCAAATTTTCCTCCAGGCCGACACCAAACAGACACGTTTTGGACATTTTCTTGAGTGCCGCCACGTAATCCGCTATCTCTTACCGCCGCTCTTTTGAACTCTTTGTCTAAACTTGAACCTTTCCGCCAGCTCACTTGGTTTAGGTTGTAAATGATGCTCCATTATTTCTACGACCTGCTGAAACGTTTTGCTCACTGGTTTCGCCGGTGTACACAAATTAACCAACAGCTCATAGCTTTCTGCCCCCATCACTGTTATTAATGTTGGCACTCGTATTTTGTGTCCTATGTCATTAACGACAAAGTATTGTTGCAAACGTTCTATATATAACCTCCAATCGTTCTTGTGGATATCGAATTCTGCTATCTTCCCAATCGTCATTTCAAACGCACTTTTTTTTTATATGCACACGTATTTATATTTATGAACGTAATCCTCGTCGCCAATATAATGTCCTGAGGGAATAGATGACGATCACACCAATAATAACACCGTAAGTAATTTCTTGAGCGAGTTTATTGCGAGACTGACAGGCGTCAAATAAGAGAGAGGCTACCTGCTGATATATTTTTTAATCTACCTACATTACACTTAGCTTATAATTACATAAGGTCAAGGCATTTTTATTTTATTTTTCGTGCTTATTTTAAAACAATATTTATCTCTGGGTTGAGCGTTGATTTTGAGGAAAGTAGATAGTAGAGCAGATAGTAGGAGGCTACTATCTGCCTTGAAGCGCTTGTTAATAACCTTTCTTGTTTATTGTTTTTGTTAAACATATGAAAGACAACTATCTTTATCTCTTTGCCTGCATTTTTGTGTTCGTTTTCCTCCTATTATCACCCGAGCAGATATTAAACTTGACTTTTTATAAATATAAATAATACGCCCTCGAAGAAATAGAATTCTCTCCAGAATACGTTAAGTGGTATGCCTTTGGAGGCCATGGATACCCAGGGCCGTCAAAGGGGTACCGGCTCCATCTTTTATCATCATCATCATCATCAGCCGGAAGACGTTCACTGCTGAACAAAGGCCTCCCCCATAGATCGCCACAAAGAACGGCTATTAGCCACTTGTAGCCATTGGCTACCTGCGACTTTCACAATATCGTCAGTCCACCTCGTGGGGGGCCTACCAACTCTACGTCTCCCGGTGTAGTGTGGTAACCACTCGAGAACCTTTCTTCCCCATCGGTTATCGGTTCGTCAAGCAATGTGGCCTGCCCATTGCCACTTCAACTTGCAAATTCTGAGAGCTATGTCGGTGACTTTGGTTCTTTGGCGAATATCCTTGTTCCGGATTTTGTCACGCAAAGAAACTCCGAGCATAGCTCTCTCCATAGCTCGTTGAGCGACTTTGAGCTTATCCATAAGGGCCACAGTTAAGGACCACGTCTCAGTGCCATAAGTCATCACTGGCAACACACACTGGTTGAAGACTTTGGTCTTTAGGCTCTGCGGTATGTTGGACGAGAAGATGTCGCGTAGCTTCCCGAACGCTGCCCATCCGAGTTGGATTCTTCGGGCGACCTCTTTGTCGAAGTTGGACCTACCTAACTGGACAGTCTGTCCCAGGTATATGTAATGTTCGACAACTTCGAGCGTATCGTTCCCAACAATTACTGGTACGGGTGCAACATGGACATTAGGCATAATTTTCGTCTTGTCCATGTTCATTTTAAGACCCACCTGCTGGGAAACTCTACTGAGGTCGCTGAGCATTGTACTGAGTTCCTCAAGCGACTCCGCCATTATGACTATGTCATCGGTGAAACGAAGGTGAGTGATGTATTCGCCATAGATGTTGATGCCGAATTCTTTCCAGTCCAAGAGCTTAAAAACGTCCTCCAACGCATTTGTGAACAGTTTCGGAGAAATAACGTCTCCCTGTCTCACGCCTCGTTGCAGTTGGATTGGTTCCGTGCTCTTGTCCTGTAATCGAATCGACATGGTGGCGTTCCTATATAAACACTTCAGCGCTTCGATGTACCTATCCATCACCATCTTTTATGCGTAACTTAAATGCAAATTTTATTCCGGCTACTTTTGGGGTGTACGATCTCCTACTCATGCCAGGGGTCACCAAAGAGGCATGGTGTGGAAAGAAGAGGCCCGCGCAGTGCCAACGCTGCCGAGAGGGAACAAAGAATTCGAGGGAAGGTCCCCTTATAGCCCTGGAGGGGAAGTGCTGAAAGTAATTATCGAAAAGCGCTTTCTACCTTCGTGTCCTGCGGGCGTCGAACATCTACCGTTGCTAAATGATGGGCAAGTTTCACATAGCCAGATAATGCCTGAGATCGAGGGAGAGCCGGCAACTGGTGCTAACTGCGAGAGCTCACATACCGCGACCTCAAATCCGTCTTTAAACCATACAAACCATACAAAAAGGAGGGATGCATTTTGAAAAACAACAAAGAAATAAACAACTGTATTATACTCGTATTCATCAAAGATAAAATAAAATAAATCATCCCTCTGAAGGACTGAGCGTTTCCGGTTCGGGTTTTTCACCCACTCCCAAAGGTTTTGTCGTTATTCTGTTATCACCCGGTGCCTTGTTGTTCTTAATCTTTTGAGAGCCAGTCTAATTTCATATAGGCTGATGTCCAGGATGTCTTCTAATTGTCTTAAAATTTAAAAACTCTTTAACATCATAAAGCACATGCATAAGTAGCCACGATTTTAACTTTTTCTTAAATATATTTCCCTTAAGTTCTTTAATGAACAGCGGTAAATGATTATACACTCTGATGCTAGTTACATAAGTACTTTTATTATATATTGTAGTATAAATTTTTGACATTATTACGGAATTCTGCCATATATTCCATATTATGTTTCACAAACAAACAAAGCTTTAGTATATAAATACCAGCGAGAGTCAAAATGTTTTTTTTCTTTAAAAACTGTCTTAAGTGACTCATCATAGTACATACTGTACATTATACGTAGACACTTTTCTTAGGAGAATAAAAGTAGACTTAACATTTACAGAGTTACCCCAATAAATTACACCATAACCAAGGATAGGATAAAAATAGCCAAAATATGCTTTCCGGGTTACTTCTTCAGAAGTACTTTCAGCAAGTATTGAAAGCATATAACAACAAGATGAGAGTTTAGAATTAATTTTATATTCTGTAATGTGATTTCCAATTGAGGTGAGTATCGATTGTAATACCAAAAAAATTAACATCTTTAACCTCTTCAATTTTAATTCCTGATTCATGTATGTTAAGATAAACATTAGGCGTATGATAATTTTTAAATTTCGTCAATTTTGTTTTATTTCTATTAATATTTAAATTTATTGACAACAACCAAGCGGCAATTTTGCTTAATGATGAACTATCAAAGAAGTTGGCTGAAGTTTGCAAAGGGTAATATGCGCCCAAAGTTCTTGAACGACGCAAGAGAGAGGTGTCTATGATGAATTCTGCGCAAATTCCTGCTCAATCCATGACCTTAAGACCTACTGTTCATCTTGATTGATAAGTCTTGATTTAGAATAAATGGATATTTGGTATATTTCGACATGCGTGTAAAATTTGTAGCTTGTTTTAATTTGTAACTTTTTAGTTACCAAATAGAAGATACATGTATATAAATAGTACTAGTTATTCGGGCAGTGTGCGGGCCGCAAGCGGCCCGCTTCTATCTTGAGTCAGTACGAACTGTCATAAAACCACCTTATACATTTAAAAAAAACTATGTTCAAAACTCCAATAGAAGTATGAAATCCCATATAAACTCTGAATACAATAGAGATTCATACTGTAGCCACCAAACCAGATTTACCCTACTGCCATAAAAAAGTGGTACGGTCAAAATCGTACCAAGGTTCTGAGTCACTTCGGTAAAGGAACCCCACTCGTAGGTGATTTGGTTATCGCGGGCAGTTACCATGGAGACCAGTCGGAGATGTGGAAAATACTCTCAAGTCGGAGCTCGGCCTTCGGCCTCGGACAGTTACTCCAAATGTAGTCAAAACTCCCACAAAAACTCCTAAAACAGTCAGTAATGTATGGTAAAATAGTCCAAATACAGTATGAAGAATGAGAGGAGCATGTAAATCGGAACTCGGCCTTCGGCCTCGAAAGACACTCACACGGCTCAGCCTGCGGCCTCGCCAAGCACTCGCCCTACGGGCTCGCGCACCTTCCAGTGAGGCCGAAAGTTCGGCCTTCGGCCTCACCAAAAGCTCGCCCTACGGGCTCGCAATACACTGATGGGGCACAGTAACTCTAAATTCAGTCGAAAATCCCACAAAAACTCCAAATACAGTCGAAAATGTTAGGTAAAATGCTCCAAATGAAGTATGAAGAATTAGAGGAGCATGTCAAATCGGAGCTCGGCCTTCGGCCTCGCAAGGCACTCCCATGGCTCAGCCTGCGGCCTCACCAGAAGCTCGCCCTTCGGGCTCGCTATACCTTCATGTATGACAGTTTCCCCAAAATCAGTCGATAATCCCACAAAAACTCCAAACACAGTCGAAAATGTAAGGTAAAATACTCCAAATGCAGTATGAAGAATGAGAGGAGCATGTCAATTTAGAGCTCGGCCTTCGGCCTCGCAAGACACTGATACGGCTCGGTCAACGGCCTCGCCAAACGCTCGCCCTGCGGGCTCGCTATACCTTGATATAGGACTGTAGCTCTTAATTCAGTCGAAAATCTCACAAAAACTCCAAATACAGTCGAAAATGTAAAAACAATACTCCAAATGCAGTATGAAGAATGAGAGGAGCACTTTTAACAAGTGTCATTCGACTGCTCTCCCGATTCCCTATGACATTTGTTCAAACACTCCCTATCTATCTCTTACCGTTTTCGAGATATGTCATCCATCATTACTTGGCAGGCGTCATTTTAATGATTTTCGATTTTTCCCATACATAAATAATAAATAAAAAAATAAATCCTAAATCCCCCCTACACTTTTTCCAATACATCACTTTCTTCCTACTCGACTACTTCTGGGAGACTGACTGAACTGACTGACTGACTGACAATTATGTCAGTCAGTCAGTCAGTCAGTCAGTGAGTGAGTCAGTCAGTGTATGGTAATCGAGCTTTATATATATAAATTTTGTTTCTTTAAAATAAGCTTCTTTTCATAAATAAAGTGTCCAGCTCGGGTAAAAGCTTGTGCACCATTCCCGACGAAAAGACAGGTTTAGAAGTTAGATAAATCTGTGCACGTTATTTTATGTATACTTTAGCTGAAGTATTTGTTAGGCTCTAGGTGGCTCTAGCAATGCATTATTATTATTAAATTTTCAATTTCAACCCCACCTTTCAGCTTTGAAAACTAAGCTGTGTATTTTGTAAATCGTACTTGAAAATATTTACAATAAGGTTTTAAAGTTTGAATCCACTGGTTTCGCTTATTATATCATATCATTATCTTATTTTTAAGGTTTTTAGCTCAATATCCGTCCGGATGTTTGTTGGCACTCGAATAATGTAGGTTCAGTAATGGGCCATCAGTTAAATGGAAGAGGAAACTTCCGTCATACTGAAGTAAACACATTACACTGGAAATCTCAAACGTCACTTTATCTGAGTTACATTAACTGAAATATCATTATATGAGTTAAATATTTTTTTATGTCATTTTGATGAACTTGAGTTTTAATGAACTATATGTATACTCTTTGAAACAATTGGTAGTTCAGTAGGCTGTTCACTGCTTAAACAGAGTATATACGAAGCATCAACTTATATTATCCCTTCAATACACTTTTATCCCACTTATGTGGGGTCGGCACAATATGTCTTGCTTACAACGCAGAGGATGCAGAGAATAAGTAAAAAGTTATATTTTACTGAATTACTCGTAGTGCAATGTCGATTGTGGTCGATCACCTTCGCTGCTATAACACTTTCCAAAAATGTTTTTCTTTTAATAGCTATAACTTTTTAAGTTGACAAAATAATAATGGAGATTAAATATTTACAAGGAAATTAAAATTTTGGAGAATCGATCTATCTAGAGTCTAGATAGATCCTCTTTCTAATACATCTTGGATGACGAAGACAACGTATAACATTAATAATACCTAAATGCCTATACACTAGACAGCACTATGTACGGATTAATATGGAGAAAAAAGAATTGTGTTGTTGTAATACACTTTTCAACATACTTACATACTCGTAACGGGCATTTAAATGCACCGATTTTTTGGACAGGTGACCCGCTACTGGCATTTTTACTATGCATGGTGGTAGGGCAAGTAGATTATGCAAGGCCGTCCTAGCTCTAGCTCCTACCCTTAAGTCAAAACTCCTACTAACTCCTACACCAGAAAATCTGACACCAAACAAGTAACGGTTTGTTCTGTCATCCATCTGTTAGAGCAGTTTCCATTTGAACTTATGTTTGTCTACCAATTTTGACGACATATTCACTTACATCTTGAAACAATGATGGCTCAGTGGCATTGGCTATGGACTCCCGCGCAGCAGGTCCGTGGTTCAAATCCCGCCACGGGCTTGAGCTTCACCGCATGGTATGGAAGGGCATTTTGCGAATGTCCGTCTGGCTAGCGACCACCCACAAGTAGAAAATCTGTCGCCAAGTATCTAACGGTGTGTTCGCCGGCAGCAGTTCTTGAGAGCCGGTATGCTATGACTTATATACCTAGCTATACCTTATATACCTAGCTATGCCTTATAGGTGGTAGCTTACTAGGGTTAAAGCTCTCCTAGTTAAGGCAAGACCGTGCCAATAACCTTGAGGCACTGATTGTATCGGCGTGCACAGGATGCTTTAGATTTTAAGAATCAGATACCTTATTAATTTATGGTATATAACAAACGATATTTTTTTAAAGGCGACAATACCTTATTTTGCTTGTATGCTTTGTCGATAAGTAAATAAATGTTACCACGTGGGGTGCCGGACTATAATTGCACCCCCACATTTCTACCTGTGGGTGTCGTAAGAGGCGACTAAAGGTAAGATACCGGGAGGTGGGCAGCAGCGTCTTCTGAGGAACTGATATCTTAAACTGCGATCAGCAAGACGCCTGCCAAGCGTGGGGATTATGGCCAACCCCCCTTAAATGGGAGAGCCTGTTTTCGGTAAATAAATGTTCGTGATCATTTAGTAAAAATCACAGCGTTCGCAATGTTCCGTCGCGTAAATTAGATGTTTCTTTATTATTTTGTTTCTGTTTATCTATTATTAAATTTAATTGAGTTATAATTTTCCATAAAAAATTATATACATTTATAAGCTGTGAGAAGTACTTTGCTGATTTTATTGTTACCAACTCGGAAAGTTATCAAGTAAACGTTGCTTCAACTTCATGCTCATTTTAAGGCTTTTAGAAGGAGTGGCCCTATGGCACATTATGCGAATGCAAAATGACCTACCAAAATTCTATGAAGTACAAATTTGTGGCGGGATTCGAGCCATAAACTTTCGGCGTGGCTATTGATATTTTTTTTCACTAGACAACTACTACGAACTATATATAACACTACAGCTACTAACATCTAGGCAACCTACAAGTCTTTAGTAGACTCGCAGACAGTCCAAATGCTCCAGCCCATTTCCAGTTGGTAGCGTGCCCAGCATGCTCGCAGCATTGCAATGCTTATTTCTTGAGCTAAATAAGTACTGAATTTTTTAATACGAGTAAATACCTTAAATCTAAGAATGTTCAAATTCAAACAATTTAAATATTAAAATTTATTATATTATTATAATATTTATATATGCATTTAAGTTGGATATAGATTTAAACGCAATTTATTTACCATACAATACAAATATCACACCGTAAAAGGATTAATTCGAAGAAAGTTAGTAGTAAACTCTCACATACATTATGCCCATATTGATTTTAGGGCAATGACGTCGTAAACCTTATCACCATACCGTTCTTTAAAATTATCAACAGCATTACCAGGCCTGCAGCCATCGTCGCAGTCACATCCAAAACCGTTGCATTGTCCGTTCCCACAATACGGTGTTCCTATGGTAAGGTCTCCACAGACACGCCTTAGCGTACACTTCACGGATTCCATATGAAAGCCATCAGCTCCAGATACAGCTCCATAATCTCCACAGAAAGTCGTGAAGTCCGGTTTATACTGGTCACCGTGATATCTAAAAGTTAGCGCCCCCGCGCCGCAGCACTCGGAGCGTACTAGCGGCATGACGATAAATAGTATTACAACAAGTTTCATATTGCAATATGATAGTGCAGACGAATGCTGTTGTTACTGCTCAGTTACTCTGAGAGATGCTTAATAATCATTTCTCTGCGCGACTTTTTATAATGCAGCCATGTTTGTTATGACCTGCGTTACGTTGATAAGATTGGGTGGATTCCACGAATTCGATAAGACTGGACGGGTTCCACGAACAGAATGGGTCATAAGTGGTTCTTGTGCTTACTGATATGAAGGATTATCACAATATTACTGCTTGCATGTCTCCACGGCTTCACCCGTATTTATAATGGTTGAATTGCGCTGCTTTGCTCGCGTTAAAATTGCTTATCAATGCTCACACGTGAACCATGCAGTACCCACTTAAATCCGTATAAGAAGTATCCTATTACAGGATTACAAAAATGTATATATGAAAATTTATTTCATGAAATTTTAGTCGGTGAGTTTGAAGATGCTGTTTGTTTTCTTTGCTTAATTCTGGAGAGTACCTATATTTCTACATTCTCACTTAAAATATAAAGTACTAACGGCTCGCCTTGGCTTTGCACGGGTATAAACTTAACGAAAAAAAAAACTATCTTAAATTTTTTTTAATTATTCTATAGCCTATGTTCATTAGGGATAATGTAGAATTCTAATGGTGAAAGATTGTTTCAAATAGGCCTAGTAGTTAATAATATTCGTTACATACAAAAATACAAATCTTTGTTCTTTTAGTGAAGGCTAATTTAATTAACCCCGAGTGGTATTTGTCAACATTAAAGACAGTTTTGAAAGAAAAATGTAAATTTCTAGTTATATACAAGCATGCTGGGTATGCCGGCAACTGGTAATGGGCTAGAGTTATTAGAGTATTTGGAGTGTAGACTTGCATAAATTCTTTCGTAGTAGGACCTGTAGTATTTGTTATATAGTTAGCAGTGTATTGTGAATAAAGGCATACCATAACTGTGGATATTTTTTATTTCGACTGGTAAAAATACTAAATATAAGCCAATATATTTAGTAAAAAAATAAAAAAACCCGACTGCTAATTATTTATTTTCGTTAAGAGTTATATCGTTCCATTCAAATTAAAACTGTGAGTTTTATATATTTATGGAATATTTTCTTAGAGACCTTCTTTTTGACTACCCAATTTTGGTTTCGGAAAAAAAATCTCACAATATGGCGTCTAAAGTTTGTCAATTTGTTTTTTTTTATTTTTTTTATGTATCTAGTGTTACCTTGGCTATTAAGACGAATCTAATGTTATATAATACATTAAAATCGGTTGAACCGGTAATAAGTTATGGTGTAATAAAGAAAGTTACAAACATACATACATGAACCCTGAAAACATAACTCAAAGACTGATTCACATCATTTTTCAGCCAATATAATTTGTGCAAGTCAGACCATGAAAATGTGAGCCCAGTATGTTTGAATCGCATGGCACTGATGATGCATATGGATTTATGATTGAGTTTTGTGATGTTTTGTGATTGGAACCTAAGTCTGTGAAGATTTTTAATTTGCGTAAAGTCAATTCAAATTCAAATTCAAATTCAAAATCATTTATTCAATTTAGGCGTCTACGACGCTCTTATGAAGGTCGATTACAAATTTTAATATTGAAATATTCTACATTGTACTGCCACGTTCAGCAAAAAAAAAGGTTTATAGAGCCACTGCGAGAAGAACGGGCAAGAAACTCGGGGCCATTCTTTTAAACGTCTTTTTACAATGTGTTATAAACAATATAATACAATTATTACAATATTTGTTTAAATTACGTAGGAGACATGTGATGGCTTGGCAGAGGTGGAATTTTCCAAGCATTTTTGTCGTTTAAGTAATCACAAACTGTGTAGTAGGATTTCCTCATCAAAATATTTTTCACGTGCAATTTGAATTTTCCTTCTGTGAGCATTGTAATATGTTCGGGAATTTTATTATAAAACCGCACACAATTACCTAAAAAGGACCTTTTATTTGTCTTTGCTAATCTAAAACATGGTACCGTTAATTTATATTTGTTCCTAGTGTTGTAATGATGGTTGTCACTGTTTAATTTAAATTTACTCAAATTTTTCCGAACATACATAATATTTTCAAATATATACAGACTCGGTAAAGTTAATATATCAATTTCTTTAAAAAGATCCCTTAGAGATTCCCTAGGATCCATTTCATATATGGCTCGAATTGCACGCTTTTGTAAGATAAAGATTGTCTCTATCTCAGCAGCAGCTCCCCACAGCAATACACCATACGACATAATACTGTGGAAGTATGCGAAATAAACCAGCCGTGCAGTAGCTACATCTGTTAACTGTCTTATCTTACAAACTGCATATGCAGCAGAACTAAGTCTTCCGGCTAGATCATGTATATGTGGATCCCACTGTAAAGTTGAATCCATTTTGATTCCCAGAAAGACTGTCGCTTTGTCAATAGAGAGTTTATCTAGGCCAAGCTTAATGTTTGGTTCAACATAAGGAACATTTGGTAATGAAAACTTTAAACATTTGGTCTTTTTTGAATTTAACAGAAGATTATTAGCGGCGAACCATTCAGAGATCATAGATAACACTTTATTTACATGAATGAGTTCACTATCTTTCCTATCTACTTTAAAAATCAGAGAGGTATCATCCGCGAATAAAACAATATCACAGAAATCTTTGACCATGCAAGGCAGATCATTAATATACGCTAGGAACAGAAAAGGTCCCAAAATTGATCCCTGCGGTACACCTATTTTTACGAAAGACCCGGAAGAAGTATTGCCATTTATTCCAACCATCTGTAGCCTGTCAGACAGATATGACTCTATTAGATTCAAAGCTTTTCCACGAACACCATAGTGTGAAAGCTTACGAATCAGAGTGCAGTGTTCTACACAGTCGAATGCCTTGGAAAGATCACAAAATACGCCAATAGCATCATGTGAACTCTCCCAGGCTTCAAGTATATGTGACATCAATTGAACACCTGCATCTGTTGTCGATCTGCTCTTAGTGAAACCAAACTGATTCTCATTCAATATATTATGCTCATTAAAATGAGATAAAAGTTGTTTGAGCATAATTTTTTCGAATACTTTACTCAGAACGGGTAAGATGGAAATAGGTCTATAATTGCAAGGGTCAGATGCAGCCCCCGACTTCAAAATTGGAGTGATTTTACTTAGTTTCATTAAGTCGGGGAAACTTCCTCTATCAACACAAAGATTGAATATTGTTACTAAGTATGGTGCAATAATGCAAATAATAGACTCTGCCACTTTAACTGACATACCCCACAAGTCTTCAGTACTCTTTATGTTTAAACTTTTGAATGTCTTTATAATTTCAAAGTTTGTCGTGTATCTGAAAGAGAAGTCCGGTGTTTTGCAGGGAAAATTATGTTTTAATAGGGCTTCTGCTACATTGGGACAAGAATCCAATGATTTAGTGGCTTCTAGGGGTAAGTTAGAAAAAAAAATTTCAAATATATTCGCCACTTGTATTGGATCAGAGATTTGATGTTTATTAATAGTTAAGACATATGTTGAATCTCTAGGTTTATTCTTACCAGTCTCAGTATTTATAGTCTTCCAAATGGTTTTTATTTTATTTTTAGACTTGCTAATTTTGTCTCTAATAAAAAGAGATTTAGCACACAAGCAAAAGTCGTAATAAAGTATTATTTTCTTTGCCATATTTATTTCATATGATTGTAAGATATGTCTCAACACTTTTTGGCTTCACGTCTGTGGCAGTGACAGGTCGCTTATCTATTTTAATAGAATATTATCACATCACTATCCCACTGAGGTAGTAGTTTTGACTCTATTTTGTCCTAAACTAGTCCAACAATCGTTTTGAAAAGCCAATGTGGCAAAGATGTTGGCTTATGTAGCGCCTCTCGGTGATCTTTAGCTGTAAAATATATTTTAGAACCTGCTCTCAATAAAAAACCGTTCAATGTATTAAACTGTATGAAAATAGGAACAGTAAATTATATAGAAAGTGGTCACAGACAGACATACATACAAACAACCTCTAACCACAAACGCCTCCGTTTTATTCCGTCCGTCATGGATAAAAATAGCTTATGACCGTCACTGTGATATACTGAATCTCATTTTATCATATCAATCCCGTTGAGTTATCTGGCTATAAAAACCTAGAAACACTTTTTTTTCATGTTTGATAGATTTAGCCTTTGACCACTACCTCACCTGATGGTAAGTGATGATGTGGTCGAAGATGTTGTTCAGGCTAATCTAGAATGACTGCGGCTCTCAAGGACAGCTACCGGAACACACCGATAGGTGCTGGCGACAGATTTTCTACTTGAGGGTGGTAGCTAGCCAGGCGGGCATCCGCAAAATGCCCTACCACTATGCTGTAACGACTGCCATCCTAATACAACAACCAGGACCGACGGCTTAACGTGCCCTCTGAAACACGGAAGCGCTCAGTAGTAATGTTAGCAGCGGACGTTGTTTAACTTTGCTGATTGGTTCAGAGCGGCTAAGCAAACTTCGCTACGAGCGCTTCAAAACATGTAGAGAGTTAAAGTTACTTCCGCTTTTATATTTTCAGTTTTAAGGTACAGCTAATTTACCAAAAAACTGTAAACAAGGCAGAAACATACGTCATTGCAGCAAATTTTGCTTTTGTCATATATAAAACCATGTCTTTGGAAGCAATAGTTATTTGTTATACAAGAGTGCAAAGTTGCTTTTTAACCGCGTGTTCAATTTTGATGACCGAGCAAGCGAAGGATTCTAAAATTGAATCACGAGCGCAGCGAGTGATTCAAAATTAGAATCCTGAGCGTTAGCGAGGGAATCAAAAGAGCACGAGGTGAAAAATCTTTGCACTCGAGTGCAACACGTAACTTTTCATTCCACCTCAGCGAGGAAATAAAGAACCGCGTACAAAGCAAATTGAAAAAAGAACACCAAGAAGGTTCCGAGTCTGAGTTTTTAACAAATTAAAAAAAAGTTGTATGATATATTCGGCACCATAGAGGTCGCAGTAGTAGTAGGTTTAATGTTTTCTTTAATTCACAAACTTAGTGCACACGATGTTCTAAATTCAATTTACTTTATCATCTAGAGAATAAAAACGGCTTTTCCACTCAGATATTGAAGATTAAAAATACTCTTTCCGAGATGGTGGGATGATAACATATTGTTTGCTTCAAGTACACTTACAGTCACTTACTACAAGTTTTTTCTTAGGAACAATATTTTGTTCCTAAGAAAAAACTTGTAGTAAGTGAATGAAGAACGAGTTTATATCTTATCTAGGTTTCAATAAATGAGGATTATCACGTACAAGATTGCAAAATATAGATGTACCCTTATGTATCTCATGATTAGGACTTTATCCCCACTCCTATTATACGGTGAAACTTTGTTTGTCAGTTTGTTGGTTAATTCTTCTTTTACGTTGAGTCTACGCGACGGGGTAACAGATAAGCGTGATATTTTGGCACAGATATAGTTTAAAGGTTGAGAGTAACTCTTGGGACTTTTTAACCAAATAAAATTGCAGTTCCTCTGAATAGCAAAACCACATCGAGCTTCTATGATCGAAGCATAACTATAAAGATAAGTAAAAATAAATATTATGCAATTATTCAATAACAAATTTTTATATATTCTGAATGTCTGAATGAAACTGTTGTAAAGAGATGAATATTTAATGAGTATTGTGCTTTGATGCGTTCAAATAGAGACCGTGGTTGGTAGATTATTATGAAGATTCTTTCATAATTAATTTTATCAGCTAAAAATAAAAATACTGCGTTATGGTAGTTTTGTGGTAACTTTATTAGTAATGAGCTAATGAGCTTTAAATTATGTGGATACCAATTTTAAATTAAATGGGCATCCATACTAATAAATTTTGATATTGGGTTTTGAAGCGCTCGTAGCCAAGTTTGCTTAGCCATTCGCAACGTCCGCCGCGGTCATGACTTGGATGGGTGACCGCTGGTGACATTAATACTGAGCGCTTCCGTGCTTCGGAGGGCACGTTAAGCCGTCGGTCCCGGTTGTTGTCTTAGGATAGCAGTCGTTACAGCATGGTGGTAAGGCACTTTGTGAATGTCCGCCTGGCTAGCTACCACCCTCAAGTTGAAAATCTGTCGCCAAGCACAGGCAGCTGTCCTTGAGAGCCAGTAACTCTAGGTTAGCCTGCACAACATCCTCGACCACATCATCACTTACCATCAGGTGAGATAGTGGTCAAAGGCTATCCTATCAGGCATAAAAAAAAAACTGGATCAACACTGCTCTTGGAAACAACTTGCATTATCTGTTTGTTGTAAAGTTAAGCGATTTGTGTTCGCAATAAAACGCTATAAAGTAGCCCTTTCGGCTTATCATGGTTATATTCGTTCTGCCTTAAGATTAGTTATATGGAGAAAATCAGTATAAAATATGGGCTCTATGCTCAGAAGGGTGTAAAGACTCGTGCAGGCTTTTATTTGGAAAATTTGAAATACTATGTATACTATAATATTGGATGTCTCGCCATAGAACTAAATAAAAGGTGATGTTCTACTCGCTATAGGAAAGCATTAGTATTGTATGGCATGAAGAATTACAATCAAATCCCAATAGACATTATAGACCTACTCTTAGGTAAATTTAAATCTAAATTGCATACTTGGCTATAGCATAATATTTTTTATTCCATAAATGACGATCTTTAATTTCAAACTAAAGTAATTTGTATTTGATTTACCTTCTGAAATAAGTTAATAACGTACTGATTTATAATTAAATTAAAATAATTCTATACTTTATATATTTTACTTGGCAAACAAAAGGGCCCCGTTGGGTGCCGGGCTAAATGTCACCCAGCTATTGCTACCTGTGGGTGTCGTTACCGGAAGGTGAACAGCAGCGCCTTCTGAGGAAATACTATCCCCAAGACGCCTGCCAAGCGTGGAGATTATGGCAAACCCTCCCTTAATGGAGGAGGCTGTATTCAATAGTGCACGATATGGCTGATACAGTATACAGTAAACAATAGGATCTTGAAATAGGGATCCATTCTGTGTGTATTTAGGACTAGTACTCTAATTCAGAATGACTAAGGGCCCGTTTCAGAATGTCTTAATAAAGTTTCAGGTTGCTATGCAACACATAAAATAACTGAATGATAAAAATGACAGTTGACATGCAGCGCGTTTCAAGCTTTAACCGATGTATAGGCTAAATCGATGACTGTGAAACGTGTTTTATTAATAAAATAATATGTTCTGGGAAGTAAAACCGAAACTTACTCGAACATTCTGAAATAGGCCCTAAGAATATTTTTACTGACGCGGGGAAACCCGTGGGTAAAAGCTAGTATAACTTATGATTTTCAACTACTTAAATCTTTGTTTACTAAGATACGCGTCTCCACCAGCATTGTAAATACAAGTATATCGCTCGCTGCGCTGCTATTCCTTCATAACACCATTATTTATTCTGTGATTATTTTTATTGATTATTTATAAGTTGAAATTCTTATGAAGGACAAATATTACAGGTAAAAGGAACAAGAGGAAAAATACATATTAAAAATAGTGCCTCAAAATGAGAAGGAGATGGTTCTTAATAAGTAAATAAAGTGGTAACAGCAAATTGTTGTTGTAATTACTTTTTGCATGTATATTAATTTTTATTCAAATACATATAATATATAATCAATGTCATTTTAACTAAAATTAACTTTTTATTTATACGAATTTAGGGATGCTTCAAATAACATGCCAAATATCAGTAAATTAATAAAACCAATAGCATAGATATATACATTTCTTTCTCTTTCTTGTGAATATTACAAGAAAGAGAAAGAAATTTATATCTCAAAGACTCTCTAAGAAATTTATATTGACGAAAAGAAAAAAATCTAAAGTGCCCGTTTTTTTTGCAAATGACTGTAATTACCGGTTTTAGAGAGGAAAACACATTCTTGTAATTTTAGAAAATTTTATTCAATTGAAACAGTTGAGTGAAAAGAACATGGAGTACCAAGAGCATATCAAACATTAAATAAAAAATAATTGTGCGAAGGTAAAATTTTACTGTCATTTTATAATGATTTGAAGAAAGTCAACTTAACATAAAACTTGCGATACAGTTACGTACTATTAACCTAGTCTTCCCGAACAGTAACACAAATATTTACGCGAAGAGGTACCACCTTGATTAGATACGGTGCATTCATAGCCCGAGTTGTAATTTCTTCTGCAAAAATCGGGACATAATTGCTGACACGTCTGCCAATCCATCAATGTCGACCCGGGATCCAATTGAGCTAAGTTTACTTGAACTCCAACGATGGTCAACACGATCAAAGTAATTAATAGATGCATTTCCGAAAAATTGTCCACAAGCAATGACTGGTTGATAGCTAGAAGGCTGACTGCGAATGTCAGTTTGAGGAAATCTCCGCTATTTATATTGCTGGATTGATAATAGGTGTTAATTAAGTAGGTATCTACTCGTATATACTGGATGACTCATAGTATGGTGTTTTTAGTGACTTTTTCAATTATAATATTTATTCTATATAAAACAAAAATTAGGAATCAAACAACACTCTAAGGGGGAACACCGTTACAGAGAGTTATTTTTTTTTCGGTAAAGTCATTAGCTTTTAGAGGAGACCGGTGCCCTGTAGCAGCACCCGTTCACGAGTTGATGCAGGTGCCAGCCATCGCCATCTTCAATCACTTCTGAAAAAAAACGACAAAGCGACACATAACACCGCCGCTAGACAACACTTTTTACTCTGAGCACAACCGCTCCGGATGCCCGTGCCAATGAGTACAATTAAATAATTATTTCAGATTTATTATTTGCGACTACAGTAAAATAATTATTATTACACAGAAATTTTCATTTGTTTTTGTGACATTTTCCCACGTAGCTTATGAACAGGGTCTCCATTACCTTAATCCTTTAATCCTGTTTCGATCTTTGACAACTGATCAATGTTAAGTATTTGTGTTCGAAAAGTAGTGCGTTGTATTTTTTGAGAGTGCCCAAATACGTCCCGTGCATCCCGTCTACACCTTCACTCTCAGTGTGCCCGGCGCGGCGCCCGCCACTTGGACAGGAGTTTGTTTCCAAAAAGACGCACACAGCTTGTGTGCAGTATGCAGCACGTATTTATTTCGTTTTTAAACAACGGCAAACTGGGGCGATGTTCTATGCCCATTCATTTGTGCAAGAATATATAAAATACAATTACAAAGAATAAAAAATATTACATTAACGTATAACTGTATTCTTCTATTTACGATATCTTCCACTACACTTTATATTTCTTTAAAAATTGCGAACGCGATTGTTAGTCAATGTTTAATTATTGTCTTGTTCAATGTCAGAGGCGAGTATGAAACCGGTCTGGTAGTGAATGAAATTGGAAATGAAAATGCTATTCACGTATCGTGGGCGTGAGTTTATTTTTTTCCCAAAAATGGGCACGTTTCTGTCAAAGAATAATAAATTAAATTTCAAAAAACCCTTGTGGTTCAAAAAGCGAATGAGATAATTAATTGGTTTTTATAGCAAAATGTCTCATATTCAAATGTTTGGTTCTAATACTTTTGCAAACAAAGTCGCGGGTATTAATCTGTTTACTGCGAGGTCTGTGTTTGGGGAGAACTACTACTTTTAATAGTCTCGGCATATTGTATTTTTAGTGTTTTTTGTGAACAAACATTTTGATTTATTGTTGTTTGTGATACTTCTGACCTTATGAGTAAAATAAATCTCAAATATAGGATAAACATTCTAAATTTGAGGTATTCTTTTACTTCAAGTCTGCTAAATTTGTAAGTAGTAAAAACCCGCCAGGTGCTCTTTAAGGGTATTTTTATTACAAACTTGTTCTGGTTTTTAAATTTATTGTTCAAGGTTAACGGATAAATAATCAGTACTAATCAGTACTAATATTATAAATGCGAAAGTAACACTGTCTGTCCTTCTGTCTGTTACGCTTTCACGCCAAAACTACTGGACCGATTTGAATGAAATTTGGTATGGAAATAGGTTGAGACCCAGGAAAAAACATAGGATAGTTTTTATCCAACTGCGCAAAAAGAGGTTAATGTTTTTGCGCGACAACCGACAAACTAATGTTTTTGCGCCATAACTAACTGGAAATAGGTTGAGACCCGGGAAAAAACATAGGATAGTTTTTATCCAACTGCGCAAAAAGAGGTTAATGTTCTGCACGATAACCAACAAACGCGCGGGTGGAGCCGCGCCCGGAAAGCTAGTTATTTATAAAGATTTGTATAGAAAGTTTACACGGGTCGCATGAACCATGCGCTCTGGTAAGTATTGAAAAATAAGATGAGCTCCCGTGGGGGCCGGGAGCTTTTCTTATTTTCCAATAGGTAACCACTACCTTTTTATTCCGTGCCAATTCCGAGTTTTATGTTGTGACGGAACGCACATCATAATCAATTGCTTAAAGTGTGGGTGGATAGAAACAGCACAAGAATAACAAAACCTTAACATCTTAGTTTTTTCTATATCTAACCACAGCGTTGGAACTTGTACATTAAGAAAAGTTGACTGAGACCGTATTGACGCCTTCGAAATGTGGTGTTGCAGGAAAATGCTCAGGATACTCTAAATAGCTTTGATAAGCCTGATGATTGTAATGGAACAACCACGAAGTCAATCTGATGTTAAGCGGTAACCTCTACCTATAACAGATACATTTCGTCGCAAGTGACGAACTGCACTGCGCCCGTAACCCTTAGTTACAACAGTTGTTGACAACCCCAACATACAGTTATTGTCTCTCAAGTGCCTGTAATTTTATGTGGCTCTTAAGGAACTGCTGCCGGAACGCACTGTTAACAATACAATAATCAATTATAGGTTTTGTTTCTAGGAACGACAATCAATAAAAGTAAGGGTAAGGCGGAATGGCGTCATATTTATTAATATTGTTAGTATTATTATTATATTTATTAGTTATTTTTACTTCATCCGAAATAAAGACTTTTTTTTCTGCGCGGGTAGGAGAGTATAAAACATCTATAAAATTTTGTCTGAGTAAATTTATTTAAAAATAATAAGTTAATCTTCTCCTTTATGTCTAAATTTAATGTATAATTAAAATCTAGTACAAAATACTTGCCAGTGGGTGTTATCTTTATCATATAGTCACTTCACACAAAATTAAACTGAGAGCGGATGGATGCTTATGAAGGTGAGCTTCAAGTTGCAACTCCTTCAACCAATGTAAACAACTTGGCATCAGACTTTACTGCATTCCGCTCCTTTATTATGACAGCTATTCAATGCCTTCAAGATCAGGTGGCCATGCTTGTTCAACAGCAGGATTCTATGGAAATGCGTAGTCGTCGTAAGATCCTGCTGCTACATGGCGTTGTGGAATCCAAGGATGAAGATACTGCATCAGTGGTAGCCAGGGCCGTAGCAACTCACACGAAGTTAAGTGTTACTGTCGAGGATATCAGCCGCTGTCACCGAATGGGTCGTGCGTCCATTCCTGATAAACCCAGACCAATCCTGTTCAAATTGCGTACGTTGGAGGTTAGAAACAAGATATGATTCGCAAAGACGGGTTTAAAAGGATCCGGTTTAACTCTATCTGAGTTTTTAACTAAAACACGGCATCAAACATTCATGGTGGCTCGCCAAAGATATGGCATTGGCAAATGTTGGACGAATGACGGTTTCGTGTTCATATCGGGTGCTGACGGAATACGACATCGTATCAGCTCTCTTGCAGAGCTCGATAAGATTGGTGGAACGGAAGCACCGATTCCAGTGCATGATGCTCCCAAGGAGTCGATAGCTACAGCCAAGCCGAGACGAGCTGCTTCCAAAAAGCGATGACATTACTGCTTCAATCTCTTCTTGATGGTATAATTAGTACATAATTTTGTCTACAATATGGTTTGTTCGTATTTGGGTATTTGGTACCCTATGTATGTCTTCTAATTTTATGCACTTTATTAGCTTTTGTCCTTTTTACATCATTCTAAATAATTTTACTACCTTCTCGTATCAAAACAGTTTTGACATTTGTTTTGACGTTGAAGTTTTTTATTTCACATCAAACCATAGAGTTTATCACCAACCATAGAGCTTATCACAAACAATAGCTTATTCTGTTCAAGCCTGGTGACAAAATGGCCTAAATATAATTAACTCATATTGTCATAACATAATTTACAATTTATTATATGCATATATGTGTCTGATGTGGTTAGTTTGTGTCTATGTGTTGGTGTTTTTATTCATTTTTTCTTCTCTGGGTAAAAACAAATATTAGTATCCGTGTGTATTGTGCGTGTTTGTTAAATGTATTCTTTAACCTACTGATACACAACTGGCAGGTGGATATTTATAAAAAAAACTTTTATACTAATATATATAATTATAATTATTTGTAGGTATATATTTAGTATATATAAATCTATTCATTAGTATATTATATTATAATATATATTATCTCATATTAAGAAATATGTTGAACTTATTTAAAAACGCGGATGATAGTGATAGTGCTGAGTATTTGTCATTGTCTTCTAACAGTTCTCTTAGTGACCAGAGTTTCGAAAGCATTCCAACGCTTAACGATACTCTCGACGCACAGTTTTCTGATGTACCGAAGAATTTTAACGTGATTCATATCAACGCGCAAAGTATTCCGGCACATTATCCCGATATGCAGGCATCTCTAGTTCACAAAAATATTCACGCTATAATAGTCTCTGAGACATGGTTCAAGCCGTGCTTACCCTCTTTATCATATTCCTTGCCCGGCTTTAACCTAATCCGAAATGATCGTAGTGACAGCCGTGGGGGTGGGGTAGCTATTTATCTTAGATCACATATTCCTATCTCAGTAGTCAGTACCTCATCCCAACCGCCTATATAAAATGCTGGTGAGCATCTTTTTGTGGAGGTTCTTCTTTCACATAATAAAATCTTACTCGGAGCCTATTATAGCAACTCTTCTTGTAATAATTACTTCTCATCATTTGAACAGATCCTTGAAGATCTTACCCTTTCATATATCCATACCATTATCATGGGTGATTTCAACACCTGTCTTCTCAAACGTGATTGTCGTACTTCTTCACTAGAAGCTGTCATTAATTCCTGCAACATGCATATTCTACCTCTAAATGCTACTCATCACTCCCCTAACTACTCTCCTTCACTTCTCGACTTGATTATAGTATCATCCACCCAGCATGTTGCTAAGCACGGTCAATGTTCCGCCGATGCCTTCTCGTATCATGATCTGATATTCCTATCTTACAAAATTCGTCCTCCTAAAGCAAAACCTAAAATCATACTTCAGCGCAATTTTAGTGGCATGGACCAGGTAGCATTTCTTAATGATGCCCATGTAGTCGACTGGTCTCCAGTATATGATGCAGTGACTGTGAATGACCAAGTTGCTATATTCAACTCCTTATTAACACAGTTGTATAATAAGCATGCCCCTCTTCGAGCTATAAAATTAAAGCACCTCCCAGCTCCTTGGCTAACCAATGATATAAAAATGTTAATGCATAAAAAAGTTGTCACTAAAAGTAAATACAAGCGTAGACCATGTGATGAAAATAAAGCTGTGTATGTTAAATCTCGCAATCGCTGCAATATGGTGTGTAGGGATGCTTTACACCACCATGTTCACAAATCTGTCGCTAATGAGGACCCTGCCAAAGTATGGAAATTTCTCAGGTCATTGGGAATAGGTAAATCACGACAAGAATCTATTCCAAATGATTTAAATATCAATTCTCTAAACCAACATTTCTCTTCGTTGTCTGATATTAACATCTCAGATAAAAACAATACCTTACGTTACCTTTCAACTTTACCGACTCCCGACCATTCGCCATTTATTTTTAATCAACTGTCCGCTTGCGATGTTAAGAAGAGCGTAATTTCAATCACTTCTAATGCTGTTGGTGTTGACGGCATAAGTCGTAACATGGTTATGCCCATACTAGATGTTAAACTTCCTGTTCTCTGACACATTTTTAATAACTCTGTCTCTGATGGAGTATTTCCCTCAATTTGGAAAGACGCTCAAATTATTCCCTTGGCTAAAAAATCAAACCCTAAATCTTATTCCGATTATCGACCCATTTCAATCCTTCCATTCCTGTCAAAAGTGCTCGAGCGTCTTATCTACAACCAAATTAGCAAATTCTTAACTAGTAACAGACTTTTAAACCCTTTTCAATCTGGCTTTTGACCTGGGCATAGCACTGTAACTACTCTCATAAAAATTACTGATGATATCCGTCTTGGAATGGACAATGGCGAAGTTACTGTATTAACTCTTTTAGATTTTTGCAACGCATTCAACACTGTGAATTTTGACATTCTTCTTGCTCTCCTTAGCTCAATTAACATTTCTCCAACGGCAGTAGATTGGTTTCGCAGTTATCTGTACGGGCGCAGGCAGCGTGTTCGCCTTGAAGATGAATACTCTTCCTGGTGTAGCACGACCGCAGGCGTCCCGCAAGGTGGCGTCTTATCTCCTTTATTGTTTGCTTTATTTATTAATTCGATTTCTCACAACCTCACTGCTTCCTACCACCTATATGCAGACGATCTACAGATTTATTCTAAGGCACCAGTGAATAAACTATCTGAAGCAATTCAGACTGTTAATGCTGATCTTGATCGTATAGCTAAATGGAGCAATTCTTTTGGGTTACAAGTAAATCCCATTAAAACACAAACAATAGTAATTGGTAGCTCAAGATTAATGTCAACAATAGATGGGTATTACTTCCTCAATTTTTCTTTGGTGGTATTGCTATTCCCTTTAGTAGCTCTGTAAAGAATCTTGGAATAACAATGGATCTCTATATGAGGTGGGATCAACAGTTACAAATTACCAGTCGCAAGCTATTTGCCGCAGCAGGATCCTTAAAAAGGTTGCGTAACTTTCTTCCAACAGCCACTAAAATTGCATTAGCTCAATCTCTATTACTTCCAATTCTTGACTACGCTGATGCCTGCTATCTCGATCTCTCGGAGGAACAGCTAGATAAACTTGAGCGTCTTCAAAATTTTTGTATTAGATTCATATTTGGTTTACGCAAATATGATCACGTCTCTCAGTTTCGTTCTAAGCTCAATTGGCTGACAATACATTTTCGCCGGAATGCTCATATTCTTAGTCTCCTTTACAATATATTGTTTAATCCTACATCCCCGCGCTATCTCAAGGAACGTTTTGATTTCCTTCACTGTTCTTCATACACTTTAAGGTCATCAGAAAATCTTACACTTGAAATCCATCCTCATACTAGTTCGTTCTATAGCAAATCTTTCACCATTCAGGCTGCTCGCTTGTGAAATTCTCTTCCTGTATCTATCAGACAAGCACCGACTCTCAGAATGTTCAAGGATCAAGTTAAATAGTTTTATTTGTCCAATTAATTTTGCACTACATTTTTGTCAATGTCTAGGCTTTGTATGGGATAATATTATGATATGTATGTATCTTTATATAATTTATTTATTTATATATATATACGTATATATGTATATATATATCATTATCTATTTATGTATGTTGATATGTGTATATATTTATGTATTTATTTATTTTAAAAACTTACATCCTATTTTTATACATTTGTTTAGAAACTATAGTAAAATTCGTTTTATTTTTAAAATATTTTTATGAATTTGTACTTTTTAATTGTTAATTGTTAGACTACACCCGCCCCAACTGTTTTGTTTATTCAACTCCATCCTAAGGTTGCCTGGTAGAGATCACTTTTAGTGATAAGGCCGCCCATTGTAACTCTATGTTATTATTATTTAACTAAATGTTATGATGTAAACTTTAATATTTTATATGTGGTGTAACAATAAAGAGTTTTCTATCTATCTAGATAGATATCTATCTAAAGATATTCTTTATCTCTATCAATTTTGTAAGAAAACTAATAGGCTGGGATAAATAATACAAACTCAAACAAATAAAAAGTTGTCTACACAGGAAATGAATCTAAAAACAACTAACTTATAGTGCATATAGGAAATGTATTGAAAATGTATGCCATATAACACAACCAGTTGTGCATATTACATGGTTCAAAGGAGCGTCAGGATGTTTCTGCAGTTTGAACACTTTGAACGAAAGTAACTAATGTGGCAAGCTTACAGTAGTTCAAATAAAGTTTTCAAACATATTACAATGCTCACAGAAAGAAAATTCAAGTTTCACGCGAAAAAATAATTCATTTAGAAATTCTACTGCACAGTTTGTGATTACTTAAACGATAAAAATGCTTGGACATGTCCGCCTCTGCCAAACTATCGCTTGTCTCCTGCGTAATTTAAAGAAATCTTGTAATAATTTTATTATATTGTACGTAACACAGTGTTAAAAGAAATTTTAAACAATGGCCCAGAGTTTCTTGACCGTTCTTCTCGCTGTGGATGACTGTATATTTTTTATTGCTGAGCGCGGCAGTACAATGTAGAATATTTTATTATTAAAAATTCGTAAATGACCTTCATAAGAGCGTCGTAGATGCCTAAATTAAATAAATGTTTTCTTTTAAATTTACAAATAATACCTGGCTAATGAACTTTATTAAAATAGGACTGTGGCGAGTTTACACATACTTTTTGGTAGCGATTTTACTTTGTGGCGATTTAACAATTACCCTGTCATAGGGAGTACGCATAATATGCATAGAGAGTCGCTGAAAGTAGACATAGTTTCTTTTGAAAACATTTTATTGAATTTTCACTATAGGCAAACAAGCACCCGGTAATGTAGGCAGCATATCTGGAACTATCTGGAACTGCATTTAGTCTGTAATACCAAAACTAGCTCCGCCGATTAATTCGTACTTCAGTCGAATGAAACATACTATTAGAAGAAAATCAGTGACAGAGTCAGCACAGATAGTAGGATCTTTCAATGTACAGCGTAGATGACACATACTTAGGTCTAAAAAACTAGGTAGTCTAGAAAAATTACGCAAACTCTTCCAGTCCGCTGCTCTACGTTTCGCCGTCGAGTTTTTGTAAACTAATACAGAAATAAACAAACTGCAAACTAATTACAGAAATAAACGTGACATGCACTCCAAGACGATCGTCATACAACTATCCGTGAAAATGCAGAAACCCTAATCTGGAAATCAAAATTAGCAGCAATGTGACTTTTGTGTGTTTCGCTTGTCAATACGAATAATGAAATCACAACTACGACATAATCAATATGATACTGATTTTAAAACGTCTTCTATAGCATACGAAAATCTGAGATCGTTTCATTGATACGGACCTAAGATATTGCAACTTGCTAATGGTACATAAAATAAATAAAGTATTAAATATCTCTTAGGCAAGTAGTAGTAGTAAAAAAAAACAAAATATGGAACGACGTGCCTTCGTGACTAAAAAAGTTTGTACCATCTGTCTCTTAGGCGCAAAAAGGGAGATAGGTGGTAAATTTTACTTCTGTTGGTCCCTAGAGGACAGATTAATTCGTATTCAGAGAATTGGATATTATTCTAGTCCCTAAAGGATTGAGCGATGACAAAACTACTCGCTTTTTAGTTCACAATGCTACTAAAAATATTGTGGATTTCTTTGTTTTCCGGTGACTTTAGCACAAATCATAATGAGCGCTACAAACAAAACGCGAAAAAACAGTTCGTAAATTTGATGTACTAGTAACTCTACGGTGACTGAAAATAGGATATCTGACGTCGAGAGTAATGGGCATTATATATTTTTGAACCGACTACCTGAAATATTAGAAAGGTTTTCAAAGTGATATTTATAGTATTTATGTACCACGCATTTGTTTTTACTCAATCATATAAATGTTAAGAGATAAGATATATAATAAATTACATTTTATTGATATTTTGAAGCAGTGATAGCTCAGTGACATTGGCATAGGGCTGCCGCGCGGTCCATGGTTCGAATACCGACACGGGGTTGATTTTCACCGCATGGTGGAAGAACATTTTGCGAATGCCCGCTTGGCTAGCTACCACCCTCAAGTAGAAAATCTGTCACCAGCACCTAACGGTGTGTTCCGGAGGTTGTTCTTGAGAGCCAGTTATTACTGACGGAGGCGGGAGCAGGAGTGGGAGCGGGAGCGGCAGCGGGAGCAGGAGCAGGAGCGGGAGCGGGAGCGGGAGCGGGAGCAGGAGTGGGAGCGTGAGCGGGAGCGGGAGTGGGAGCAGGAGCGGGGGCGTAAGCGGGAGATGAATAAAATATCTATTTATTGCCACACAAATAAAATATACGGAATAAAATTGAACTTAATAAACAGGTGGTTCGTAAATATTGCAGACAATGGGGTTACACTCAGCGTAAGTCCCGTGATATTTTCATGCATTCGCGACGCATTTTTCAGTGCACCCCTATGCTCGGGCTGGTGTTCTCCGAGAAAGGTATAGCGAATAAGGATGAATATGAGCGATCACATTAAGTAGAGTTTCATAATAATTACCAATAAGCTATACATAAATACAAACTGTTAGTAAAATTTGAACAAACTATACTGTCTCAGTCACTAAGCGTACGACATCCAGTCCGGTCGCGTTCGGTCTTCGCCACCAGTGTTTCTCAAACTTTTTGGCCCCTCCGTTGCATCGTGTGTAATTTAAGTAAACGGCAAGATGGTTGTCAGTGGAAGATGCAACGATGAAGTAGCGGAAGCAATTCAATGTACAGCGTGCCACAAGCATTTTGACTTTCCTTGTTCAGGGATAACTGAGAAAGGGTACCGCAAGTTGGGAGAACGTCAAGCTACATGGAGATGTGCTTCCTGCAAAAATTCGGCTCATCTTAGTGTTCCGCCGTCTCCAAATCCCGTGTCCCCAGTTGTATCACCATTGGTAACATTGGACTCCATAATGCAGGAATTAACTAAAATTCGTCAAGAACTGGCCCCTCTATCGAATCTGGCTTCTGAAGTGCAGCTTCTTCGCAAAGAGCTAGAGAGAGAGACCTGAAAGAGCTGCCGAAACATGTCCAAATTATAGAAGAAAGACTGGCAAAGGTGGAAGTAGCGCAGGAGAGTGTTACTCAGCTGATGGATGAGATCGCTAAGTTAAGCGATGAGCTGCAGGGCACGGAACAGTGGCTCCGCAGCAATAACGTAGAAATAAAAGGGATACCACTTAAGGACAGAGAAAATCTTTTCAATATTGTTGGGAAAATTGGTGACAAGATCTCATATCCGATCTTAAAATATCATATCAACTTTATACACAGGGTCCCGACTAGCACAAAAGACGCTAAAAACATAATTGTCTCATTCATGAACAAATATGTAAATGAAGATTTTGTAGCAGCCGCTCGTTCTATGAAGGACCCCCTGACTCCCAAGGATATTGGAATTGTAGGTTCAGGCCGGATTTTTGTGAACGACCACCTCACCATACAGAACAAAATCCTTCTTTCTCAAGTCAAGACCATAGCGAAGGAACGGAATTTCCAATTTGTCTGGGTCAAGCATATGAAGATTTTTGTAAGGCGCGACCCCACCTCAAGGACCCTAACAATCAGGACGGAACGCGACCTACCCAAGATATGCTAAGTTTCTACCTTAACTTTAGTGTAATGTTATTGTTTATTTTAGCCACACCCAAACACAACTCTAAGAATTCAGATTCTACTATAATACAATTGTGCACTTTGTATACCTCGTACCGTTTGAGAACCATAGGCACTTATCACTTTCTTTTGTTCGAGTTAACTGGTATTCTATTGTTTGCGCGCGACTTCGCGATGATCATTCGAGGTGCTTAGTGAATGAGCGTAGCAAAATTATATTATTAGCTTATTTTGTAAGTGAATATGTTATGTTGCATGTTATAAGTATATGTATTGAAGATTCATTCCAATTGCGGAATAAATACGACTGGACTTGGAAGTTAGATGGTTGTTGCGTGTGGCGGGATCATTTCTTGTATGCGAATCTCTATTATTATGTTTGTGTAGTCGTTCGAATAACAGTTTCTAAATTAAATATAAGTGTTCATCTAGTGTATATAACATTAGTCGAGGGTATAACAATACCCAGTTTTATATACTCGTATATTAGAAACATTCCGCTTGAGCGGGTATTTTCGACGGTAGTGCTGCCTTCCAAAGCTGATAAAAACAATACGTGTTTTGTATTTTTTATCCTATGCATCTTCTATGATTTTTGCCATATTGTTTTATTGTTCGACGTGGTGTGCGTGGGTAGCGTAATCTTGTGCTTGTCTCCCGAGGAAAATAGTTACGAATGGAAACTTAAACTGGATATTTGCTCACGCCAGGCCTTTTTATTAATAATATATGTTTTCTTAGCTGAACTTGAGTATATTAATAAAATGATCTGGACTTGGAGATTTGATGGTTGTTGCGTGTGGCGGGATCCTTTCCTGTATGCGAAAATCTATTATTACACTCGAGAGCAATGAATTCGGGTCACTTAAAGAATGTTAAAAATCTCGGAAACTAAAAATGATAGGTTAATGCAATAAATTGTATTTAATAGACAATGTAATACTCCTTAAATGAAAGTAAAAAAAATATGAGTCACCATACATTTTATTAACACAAAATTACATAAAGAAAAAAACTGCTGATCTCTCCTTAAAACAAAAATAGGAAACATGAAATTTTTTAACTTTATTACGATTTTCTTGAATTTTAATACTTCGTATTGCCTCCTCGTGCTTCCATTACTGCGTTTACGCGGTTTGGCATGCTGTACACCAAGTTCCTTATACGATTTTGGGGAATATTCTCCCATTCCTCTGTGAGAGCAATTTTGAGCTCACGAAGCGTGATTGGGGGAGGGTTTCGTTGTTTTACGCATCTGCCTAGCTCGTCCCAAGCATGCTCGATCGGGTTGATATCCGGGCTGCGCGCTGGCCACTCCATACGAGTAATGTTCATCTCTTGAAGGTAGTCATTCACAATCCTACCTGTATGAGGTCGGGCATTATCATGCATAAATATAGCATCCTCACCTAAATTGACCATAAATGGACCAACGTGATCATTGAGGATTTCTTCCACATATCTTACGCTAGTTAAAGAGCCGTTTTCTATGATCACCAGCTCTGTGCGACTTTCAGAAGAAATTCCGGCCCACACAAGTACAGACCCACCACCGTAGGCTACTTTTTCTTCGATGCATGCTTGCTTGAATCTTTCCCCTGGTCTTCGATACACTCTGTGTCTTCCATCGTGCTTGTAGAGCATCAATTTTGATTCGTCGGAGAACATAACTTTTGACCAATCTTCAATACTCCAATTTACGTGGCTCTGGGCATATCTTAGTCTCGAAATACAATGCCCACGCTCCAGTTTAGGGCCGTTTGCAGGTCTAAGGGGTTTTAAGTTAGATTCAGCAAGCCGACGTCTTACTGTCCATGCACTTGGGTTACTTCCTCCGAGGCGTCGAAACTGATTGGTGAGTTCAGTTCCTGTGAGAAAGCGATTTCGAAGCATGGTTTTCACCAAGTATCGGTCTTCTCGTGCTGTGGTACACCTGGTTCTGCCCGTTCCTGGTCTGCGTAGGTTAGAACCAGTTTCTTCGTAACGTCGGAGAACTCTTTGTACTGTTGACAGCGACACACCGACAGTCCTGGCTGTATCGCGCTGACTCCGGCCGGTTTCCAGCATTGTAAGTATTCTGGTGCATTCTTCAGGCGTAAGCGACATAATTTCAGCTTGAATAATGAATATAGAGCACTATCAACATGGTTTATGTACCCACATAAATGACAGATTACAAACAAAAGCAAAACCAAATGCTGTAATTTCGTAGTTCCATCTTCGAAAGTGGCCCTTTTTCAAATTTGATTTTTTTATGATATAACTTTACAATAACTAAGAAGTTTTAATACCTTCATTTAAGGAGTATTACATTGTCTATTAAATACAATTTATTGCATTAACCTAGCATTTTTAGTTTCCGAGATTTTTAGGATTCTTTAAGTGACCCGGATTCATTGCTCTCGAGTGTATATCTGTTTATTCGTTCGAATAATAGTTTCTAAATTAATTATAAATGTTCATCTAGGATTACGTTTAACGCAGTGTGGGTGGAACGCGTATATAACAAGAGTCGAGAGTGTAACAATACCCAGTTTTATATACGAAAGATACATGCCGCATGAGCAGGTATTTTCGACGGTAGTGCTGCGTTCTAAAGCTGATACAAAAACACTACTTGTTTTGTGTTTTTTATCCTATGCTTTTTCTATGATTTTTGGCATGTTGTATTGCTCGACGTAGTGTTCGTGAGTAGCGTAATTTTGCATTTGCCTCCGGTCATAGATAGTTATGAATGGAAACCTACACTTGAAATTTGCTGGCGCCAGCCCCTTTTATTAACAGTATCTTTTTACTTGGCTGAGTTTGAATATATTACAAATGATAAAATCCACCACTGCTTGCTGGGTTACCCAAAGTTTGACTTAAAGTCGGATATGAGTCTTCTTCCATCATACTTATATTTTGGAGAAATACTTTGTTGTAGGCCCACCGCGCATGATGGCTAGCCTGACTATTTACTACCAAAATGTTCGTGGACTACGAACTTATACTGGTGAGTTCTATAGGAACTTAATAAAAAATAACCAGTATAATATCATAGTCCTGACGGAGACTTGGTTGGTAAGTGGGATCTTAGATAGTGAACTCTTCGATGACCGATACTTGGTATGGAGGCGTGACCGGAACTTTGTCACTACGGGTCAGACCCGAGGTGGCGGGGTTCTCGTAGCAGCCCAGCGTGAGCTTGTTGTGTCGCAAAATGTGGACTGGCAATCTAATGCTGAAGACCTCTGGGTATCACTTCTGTTAAAGCCTGTGTGTGGTAACCATAACCACCGAATTCACTTAGGCGCGCTTTATCTATGTGATCAACAGCATGGCAACAGTTTTGCTGACCAATTGGACGTTTTTTTAGATAGGTTCTCTGGTTTGATCAATGATCACCCTTCCGATAAATTTATTGTTCTGGGTGACTTCAACATGAGTGCTATCACATGGAACATTACAGATGACGGGATTAAGCCATCTGCGCCCCTGATTCGTTCTTTTGTTGACTTTATCGATTGTCTTAGTCTATGTAATCTACAACAGTTCAATTTAATTCAAAACAAAGACGGCAGGGTACTAGATCTGGTCTTATCTAATGAATCGGTCTCGGTCTCTGAGTGCATGGAACCTCTTACTAGAGTAGACGGTTATCACCCTCCGCTATCCGTCCACATTGACGTCCCTCAGTTTCAGTCTCTTAAAACCGCTTTATATTTCAGTACAATAGAGGGGATTACGAGAGTATACGATCTGATTTAAGAAAGCAAGACTGGGGATATGTTCTTTCGAAAAGCAGTATTGACGACGCCGTAGGCGTATTTTATTCTATACTGTACAATGTTAGAGACCTATATATTCCTCAACGGTATCTTGGATCTGACAAATATCCTCCTTGGTATACTTTAGCACTCACCAAGATACTCAAAGAAAAATTCAAGTACCTTTGTAAATGGAAAGTCTACGGTAACATCTCAGATCTTCTATCGTACCAGTTACTACGTGATAGAGCGAATGACTTAGAGCAGTTTTGTTACACATCTTATATAGAAAAAATCGAGTCATCTATAGGAACCTCACCCAAACTGTTTTGGTCTTACATTAAAGGTAAACGAATGAATAACAACTTTCCGTCTAAGATGTCCTATAATGGAGAGAGCAGTGACACTGGCCAAGAAATAAGTGAACTTTTCGCAAAGTACTTCCACTCAACTTTTCTGACTTCATCGTCCTCCTCCTCTTCTTCCAATAACTACATTCCACCCAACACCAGTAACACCAGCAACATAAATTTCATAGAAATAGATCCCCAGGTTGTTTTTAATTATTTAAAATCCCTCGATTTAAGTAAGTCGGCAGGTCCCGATTCACTACCAGCAACCTTTATAGTGAAGTGTGCAGAAGAGCTAACTGTGCCAGTGACTATCTTGTTTAGGCGTTCCTTGGCGGAAGGTATTGTACCCAAATTATGGAAATCTGCTTTCATATCACCGATTCATAAGAAAGTTTCTAAAGACACGGTTAATAATTATAGGCCTATTTCTAAGCTCTGTCTCCTTGCCAAGGTGCTGGAAAGGATTGTGTACAACCAGCTTTACAGTGAAATGATCTCTAGCTTTAGTCTTCAACAACATGGGTTTCTGAAGGGCAGGTCAACGATTTCTAATCTAGCACTGTTTACAGATTTTGTTTCGGAGCATATGGACATTGGTTCCCAAATAGACGCTATATATACGGATTTCAGTAAAGCATTCGACCAAATTGATCACAGTATCTTGTTAAAGAAGCTTTTGGCATTGGGGATTAGTGGCAACCTATTCAGATGGTTCTCGTGATATGTTATGAATAGAAATCAAGCAGTAGTGCTTAATGGGTTCACTTCATCCTGGATGACGATCCCCTCTGGCGTTCCCCAAGGATCATTGCTGGGTCCTTTGCTATTTGTAGCTTTTATTAATGACATTGGCACGTGCTTCAAACATTCGAATTATCTACTCTTTGCTGATGATATGAAAATCTATAGGCCAGTCAAAACTTTATATGATGCAAGACTACTGCAGGAAGATCTGACGAGAGTAGTAGATTATTGCAAGTCTAATAATCTTCATCTGAATATTTCCAAATGCACTATAATCAGTTTTACTCGTAAATTAAATAAAATCATATTCAGCTATTTAATAAATAACCAGCCCTTGTCACGTGCAGATGTAACCAATGATTTGGGTGTACTAATAGATAGCAAATTATCCTTTGAATATAACATAGATCACATAGCAAAAAAGGCTTTCACTGCACTCGGATTCGTCATCCGCAATTCAAAATCACTTAATAAAATGAAGACCCTAAAAATACTATATTGTGCCTATGTCCGTAGCCATCTCGAATATGCCAGTCAGGTATGGAACCCAAATTATGCCGTACACTCACATAGGTTGGAGCGTCTGCAAAAGAAATTCACCAGGTACCTAGGCTATAAGTTTAAAATACCATACGTGAGTTATGAGCAGCGCTGCTCCCGTTTCCACCTTGTACCATTAGAATCTCGTAGACACGTGTCAGATTTGCGATATCTTGTTAAATTAGCACAATCAAAAATTGATTGCCCTAAACTTGTATCTAAAATAATATTAAATGTTCCAACCCGGTCTCATACGCGTCAGCTCAAAAATCTTTTACATACTCCCCACGCACGCACCAACTATCGCCGAAATTCCTTCGTATTACGCTCGTCAACTGCATTTAGCAAAATAATGAAATCGCACCCCACCATCGACTTATTTACTTGTAGTGTGGCTTCCATAAATTCTACATTGCTGTGGCCATATGCTACTCCTCTGGATAGTCGTTAGCATAAGCATTTTTAAGAAGCGAACTTTAGCGTTATTTATCTATTTTCTATTTGTTGTTGTAATCACTTTCTAACTGTGGAGGCTTGTAAATGGCTCTTCTTTGTTTATATTGCATGGTGGTTTATATATTTGCATGGTGGTAGGGCACTTTGCGAATGCCCGCCTGGCTAGCTACCACCCTCAAGTTGAAAATCTGTCGACAAGCACCTAACGGTGTGTTCCAGCAGCTGTCCTTGAGAGCCAGTAATTATAGGTTAGCCTGAACAACATCTTCGACCACATCATCACTTACCATCAGGTGAGATAGTGGTCAAAGGCTAACCAATCAAGCATAAAAAAAAAAAAAAATTATATTACTTTGTAATGAAAGCTGTAAGCCCCCCGAATACAAGTATAATAAAAAATAAAATAAAATACTAATACTAAAAAGAATATAAATATATATTAAATAAATAGGTGTAAACTGTGTGAATGTTGTGAAGGATGTGAATGTGTGTAGGGGTGGGAGTACGTGAGGGTGTATGTGTATGAGTAAATGTGTATGCGTGTAGTTGTGGGTGACAAATTAGGTGATTTAACTTCTATAATAGATTATACTAGATATATATCTACTACAATAAAAGCATTTATACAACCTATAGTACCTATAGTCATTGCAAACTCACAGGCAGTCCAATTGCTCCAGCCCACTACCAGTTAGCAGCATTGCCTCGTTGAATTGCAATACTTATTCGTTAAGCTAAATATGTGCCAGCATTTTGATTATTAGGTTAAATAATTATACTCAGTTTTAATATATTCAAATTGGTTTTTGTATATAGGTAATTGAAGCATTTTTTTATGCATGCATTATATGTTAGCCCTTGACCACTATCTCACCTGATGGTAAGTAATGATGTGGTCGAAGATGTTGTTCAGGCTAACCTAGAGAATTACTGGCTCTCAAGGACAGCTGCCGGAACACACCTTTAGGTGTTTGGCGACAGATTTTCTACTTGAGGGTGGTAGCTAGCCAGGAGGGCATTCGCAAAATGCCCTACCACCATGCTATAACGACTGCCATCCGAAGACAACAACCGGCACCGACGGCTTAACGTGCCGTCAATATATATATATATGTATACATGAAAGCCACCTACCTAAGTGTAAAACTGTAGATTCTGTAGAGACCTCGACAGGACATTTTCTATATGTATATTGGAATCTCACATTATTAAAAGAAAGCAAAATCCCATAATTTCATTAAATAAAATTCTACACATTACTACTTATGTTTTATTGAATGATAACAAACCTTTCTTTGCATTTCACCCACTTTCTCTTTCAGAATTAATCTAAAAATTTCTCAGCTCCTACATATGGTCACCTGTTGCGTCACAGTAACACTTCTTTTATACAATATAGTGAAATTAAATACAACAAAACTGTTATTTATTTCCAAATTGACCTTCCTTATGTGACACTTAAAGCCATCTGAGTGAAACTTGACTGTGTGTTTTCCCAAAATCATTTAAAGTTTAAGTAAGGTCATTGTTTATGATAAAAAAAACGGATGATTTATCTCCATGTTCGTAGCTGCTGCTAGTTTGAGTAAAAATTATTTCTAATCTAACATTAAGAATTCTTTTTTTAATTAATTTTAATACTAGTCATTCTGTCCCATCGTTCCCTAGTGACATTCAGACACACATTTTTTTGTCGAATATATATGTTATACTTACTATTATCAAAATCTACACCACGAAGTATTCCAACGAAACATGTAGAAATGTTTTAGCAGTAGCTGAGATTATTACTGCCATGATTTGTCAGATAGAATTAGGATTTTTTCAACGAATATAACCAATAGGATAAAGGAAGAAGGATTGGCATTAGTGTAAAAAGTGTAATAAGTGTAAAAGTGTGTGGATTTACACTTTTTTACAGATTGTTTATTTAATTACAAACGATGAAACATATGGATGCAACAGATCAAATGAATTACAATTAAATTGATTGAATATAAAAAAAGTCCTGCTGACCCAGCCTTCACATTCAATATTAGCCAGTATTACTCGGGAATACGTACGGATTCTAATGAAACTCCATACATCAATAGAAGATATGGTGGAATAAAATCACATACATATACATCAATTCTTAATAATCAATACATCAATTATTATATTTATGAAACCTTAAACACTTCTTGTGGGCCGTCATGTAAAATAATGGGTTATCCTTGTATGGCAAAGTAAAGTCGCGGTCATAGAGCTTAGTAGATAAAAATAAGTAAAAATATGATATTAACTTGTTACTAAAAAACCTAGTAGTAATAAAATATTTTATTTTCTGTTAAGGTTCCGTACGTAAAAATCGAACAGTAATATCACAGCTATAGCATTGAACATATAATAATACTGCTATAGTAAACTTATGCCCATCCCACGTCCAAGCATCACATTTACAAATTAATGCACCACATTTTTTTTCTATTGATGAGAATCAAACCCTTCGTCCTCCAATTTCGAACCGGATTTCTGCTCCACTTGGCCCACGGAACCTTACACTTTCCACGGAAACTTTGTGCTACAATGGTATAGGGGACGGCGCGCGGTCGGCGAATCGACCAGACTACTAAGCTTTTCCTGACGGAAATTGGTGCTTTTTCAAACAGTTAACTCTTGCAATGACGTCACTACCTTCTCGTAAACGTCAGTTTTGTTCAACGTTTTTGATACTAGTATTAACTCTACACCTATACGTGGTATGATTAAACCACAAACTTTTCAGTAAAACTAAATAATAAAATCCAGTAATTAGCCCAAAACACGCACATGGTTACTGGACTAAATGAAAAATATACACAAACATACTGTACGGAACCTTCGATGTGAGTTCCATAGATACTTGGCCTGTTAATCGATTTTTACATGACGATGATTTATTGAAGGCTGATAATATTATGACACAGACCTAGGTATATAAATACCGCAGATTGCAGGCGTAGAGTATTATTAGTGTTCGATCCTTTGCAAGTAATTGACATTCATTATTTTCGGCTCTAAAATGTATACCAATAATTTCGCTATACCATTTACGATCACGATTTTATTCGTGTATGGTTTAGTTGACGTTGAATCAGTCTGTTGTCCTACAACAGCAGTGTATTGGCCGTCGTATAATTGCTATCAGGGTGAAACCGGGATACAAACTTACTTACGAGAGGATAATGTAGAAGTTATAGAAACACCGTCGGTCGCCGCGATAAGAGGAGAGGCACCTAAAGTCTATACATGCAAAGCTACTGTGTGTGGCGATGGGATAAAACACGATGGATTCTATTGTGGCGTTGGAAAATGTAATGTCTTCGGTTGCAACTGTGACGACGGCTGTTTTTCAGGAGATGCTGTGGAAAGCTTTAGGGAGCGCACCGGAATTTCCAATGCCGTAGGTGGTCTCGACTTGATAGATGTAACTACATGGATACCCAATGTCATTCCGTGAAGTGAATGATTCGTTATTTACACACAATTTTATTGTATATTTTGAAGCAAAGTATTTCTTCTGTGTTATTCTTGTATACGTCCACGGTAAATAATGTTTTGGTCAAATTCAATGTTTCTGTATCAATAAAATTTTCCTTACTAATTTTTGTTTTGTTTTTTGAAATATAAACGTGTGTTTGGTAAATAAAAGAAGCAATCTACATACAGAGGAGAATGTAAGACCACTAATTTTAGGTTGTGCGCTGTCTGTCAGTGATCTGATGTTATAGTGTGGTCAGACGTTGTTCAGGCTTACCTAGAATTACTGGCTCTCTAGAATAGCTCCCAGAACTCACCATTAGGTGCCTGATGACAGATTTTCTACCTGAAGATGTACCTAGGCTAGGCAGACGAGCATTCGCAACATGTCCTACCATATTGCTATTACGACTGCCATCCTAAGACAAGAACTGGGACTGCTGGTGGCATTACTACTTAACGTGCCGGTCACCCAACTTATGACCACAGCGGACGTTTCTTAACTTAGTTGATCGGTAAAGAACGCCTAAGTAAGCTGCGTTGCGTGAGCTATATTTTAACTCGTAAAGAAGTATTAGCAAAGGAATTTTTGATAATTAATCCCTAAGACATACTTTTCTATGAAAGTCCCTGTTTTTGAAGTTTGATACCTGGTTTATTCAACATAATAAATAGTAGTAGTTATCTGATAACCGCACCATTTCCAATGTTGCTTAAAGTTAAAAACGCGACAAGTAGAGCACAAAATTACAGACCAAGCCATGATGATTATTGTAGAAGTATAAACATCTTCTTCAGTTCACTGTATACGTATTCTGCAAAGAAAGAGACAATTTTCTTGATATTTTTTTTTATATACGTCTATGAACTGATAAATTAACCTTTAAATTAATCTTAACAAGTACTACGAATATCAAAACGGAATTTGCATGGTAGGCAATATGTTGGTCTAGTTTTTAACTCAATTTTTTTTTATACGAGGCATAATTTCCGTACGGGAAAGTCCTGCAGTACCGGCCGGCATCCAATACCAGCCAGATGCAGTTTCCAAAAATATATAACAGATGTATATGGTATGGTTATTGCCATTAAAGTAATACATTCATACGAGTATAAGCCCCGCACGGCAGCAACCTGTCGCGACATGGTCTCTGTCAAGTGCCAGTGTGCAGATTTGTAGTGCGCGTGGTGAACGCAAGGTACACAAGTAAAGTGATTTCAGAAGTTGATAGAAAGAGTTCGAAAAATCTTAAACCTGGTACGTATTGATTATTTATTAAGCTATTATAAAATATGTTTTAATTCAACATTTATGCGTTAATTATTTTGTAGCACCATAACTTATACTTTTTCCGTTCCCTACAGTACCGGCAGTAAAAATGTTGTATATGGGCTCATATTTTTGCTGGCCGGTACTGAAGGCCTTTTTTTAAAAGTTAAATTGTCATAGTCTATAATTTTTATTAATAAAATTTATTATATCTATATATAATAATATTTTTTTTGTTTTTATTTACAACACATGAGTTCGTTGACGCAGTTTAGGTTATATTTAACTGTAAACCCAAGAGATTTTTATTTTATACTACATAAACCTTAAGGTGACGTATGACATTTGTGCGCTGTCTGTCAGTGATCTGATGTTAGTGTGGTCAGGATGTTGTTCAGGCTTACCTAGAATTACTGGCTCTCTAGAATATCTCCCAGAACTCACCATTAGGTGCCTGATGACAGATTTTCTACCTGAAGATGTACCTAGGCTAGGCAGACGAGCATTCGCAACATGTCCTACCATATTGCTATTACGACTGCCATCCTAAGACATGAACTGGGACTGCTGGTGGCATTACTACTTAACGTGCCGGTCACCCAACTTATGACCACAGCGGACGTTTCTTAACTTAGTTGATCGGTAAAGAACGCCTAAGTAAGCTGCGTTGCGTGAGCTATATTTTGATGCGTAAAGAAGTTTAGCTTCTATTAGCAAAGGAATTTTTGATAATTAATCCCTAAGACATACTTTTCTATGAAAGTCCCTGTTTTTGAAGTTTGATACCTGGTTTATTCAACATAATAAATAGTAGTAGTTATCTGATAACCGCACCATTGCCAATGTTGCTTAAAGTTAAAAACGCGACAAGTAGAGCACAAAATTACAGACCAAGCCATGATGATTATTGTAGAAGTATAAACATCTTCTTCACTTCACTGTATACGTATTCTGCAAAGAAAAAGACAATTTTCTTGATATTTTTTTTTATATACGTCTATGAACTGATAAATTAACCTTTAAATTAATCTTAACAAGTACTACGAATATCAAAACGGAATTTGCATGGTAGGCAATATGTTGGTCTAGTTTTTAACTCAATTTTTTTTTATACGAGGCATAATTTCCGTACGGGAAAGTCCTGCAGTACCGGCCGGCATCCAATACCAGCCAGATGCAGTTTCCAAAAATATATAACAGATGTATATGGTATGGTTATTGCCATTAAAGTAATACATTCATACGAGTATAAGCCCCGCACGGCAGCAACCTGTCGCGACATGGTCTCTGTCAAGTGCCAGTGTGCAGATTTGTAGTGCGCGTGGTGAACGCAAGGTACACAAGTAAAGTGATTTCAGAAGTTGATAGAAAGAGTTCGAAAAATCTTAAACCTGGTACGTATTGATTATTTATTAAGCTATTATAAAATATGTTTTAATTCAACATTTATGCGTTAATTATTTTGTAGCATCATAACTTATATTTTTCCGTTCCCTACAGTACCGGCAGTAAAAATGTGGTATATGGGGTCATATTTTTGCTGGCCGGTACTGAAGGCCTTTTTTTAAAAGTTAAATTGTCATAGTCTATAATTTTTATTAATAAAATTTATTATATCTATATATAATAATATTTTTTTGTTTTTATTTACAACACATGAGTTCGTTGACGCAGTTTAGCTTATATTTAACTGTAAACCCAAGAGATTTTTATTTTACACTACATAAACCTTAAGGTGACGTACTGTCGGACTTTCCCCTACAGAGGATGTCGACCCTGTCCTCTACTCTATGGGCCAGCGTATTATCTAGCCTTCATAACGCTAGTAAAGAGGACTGACTGAAGTTGCTTTCAGCAACTTTGGCTAGTGACTAGAATGTTGGGCTTCCAGTCGGAAACTTTGCCGCAATAGTGACTCTGCTGAAGCCCTGCACGTTGAGTTTGTCCAGCTCGGTCACACAGCTAACCCGACGTCTCATTCCGTCATTCAATGCTCAGCATGCATGTAAAGTTATTATGCGTCCAACACTTAAATATTAAAACAATATTATGGTATCATATCGAGGCTTTGTAAGAACTCTTATGATAATTTTTTGCAACCCAAATCTTACTCCGCATCGATTGTTCGCGCACTTGAAATAATATGAATGCCTCTATCCGACGATCAGCCTATACTTTAAAAGCGAACGATATTCACGTTCAAACTTTGCACCACTGTATTCACAATAGTGGGAAGATATCTTTAACCTTACTGTATTCAGAAATGCCATTTAAAAGAATTATACTTTTGCAGTTGTACATCTCGCAATCATAATTGTGTACATTACACACAATACAATACAATAATACAACTCTTTATTGCAAACCAATTTACAAATTTTACATATATTAAATAATAACAATAAAAACCCTTACATAATGGTATTACAATGGGCGGTCTTATCGCTATAAAAGCAATTTCTTCCAGACAACCTTTGGATGGACAGAAACAGAAAAAGGGAATAGGCGGTTGGTGCAACTTGAAATCATATATAAGACGTTTACTAGTAGGTACTTTAATATACATTCTAATACATAAATATCAATAAAATACACTATTACTATACATATACAAAATACGTATCAACAAAATACACACACACACATATATATATATATATATATATATATATATATAATCATAGATATATATATATATATATATATGTTTACTTTGCAGACGACGTTGAAAAATAAATGCAAATCCGAAATAATGACGCCCAGGTTAACCAAGATATCGATATTCAGCCAAATCGGACTAACTCTCTTCATTTGGTAGACGACTACGAAAAATCAATTCCAAATTCAGAATAAGAACGTCCAGAACAACCTAGATTTTCAATTTCAGCTAAATAGAAGTAACTTTTGTCACTTGGCAGACGTTATCGTTATACAAATTCCGAATTTGGAATAATAAGGTATACAACAACTTAGATATCGATTTTCAGCCAAATCGGAGTAACTTTATTCACTTGTCAGACGTCATCGAAAAATTAATTCTCATTTTGGCATAAAGACTTCCAGAAAAACCTAGGTATCAATTTTCAGCCAAATCGGAGTAACTTTCTTCACTTGGCAGGCGTCATCGAAATATTAATTCCAAATTTAGAATACAGACGTCCAGAAAAAAATTCAGCCAAATCGGAGTAACTTTCTTCACTTGGCAGGCGTCATCGAAATATTAATTCCAAATTTAGAATACAGACGTCTAGAAAAACTTAGATATCGAGTTTCAGCCAAATCGGAGTAACTTTATTCACTTGGCAGACGTCATCGAAAAATGAATTCCAAATTTGGCATAAGGACTTCCAGAAAAACCTAGGTATCATTTTTCAGCCAAATCGGAGTTACTTTATTCAGTTGGCAGATGATATCGAAACAAGTTGCAAGTTATTTATTTTCGCTAAGCGATTTATCGTTACATTGAAATTAAAACTGCAATATAATATATATTTATGAAAATGTTTTATAAAGGTCTTCATTTTGATACCCCACTCGATGGGTTCGGAAGAAAAATTTTTTTTTTACCTCACAATATTGGGTCTAAAATCCGCTAGTTTGTTTTTCATTTTTTTTTATTTACCTAGTTTCACTTGGGTAATCAAGAGGAATCTAACGATATCTCTTACATAAAAATCGGTCAAGCCGTTTAGAAGTTATGGTGGAATAAAGAAACTCACAAACATACATACATGAACCCTGAAAACATAACTCTCCTTTTTTAGGCAGTCGTGTAAAAATAAGTCCATTTTGGGAATCATGACGCCCAGCACAACCTTGATATCAATTTTCAGCCAAATCAGAGTAACTTTATTCACAAAATTTCTGGTTCTCAAGGACAAGGGCACATAGCGGTACACACTGATAAGTGCTTGGCGACAGATTTTCAACTTGAGCGTGGTAGATAGCCAGGCACTCATTCGCAAGATGCCCTGCCACAATGCAAAATTAATGGTTCTTAAGGACACATAGCGGTACACACTGAAAAGTGCTTGGCGACAGATTTTCTTCTCGAGGGTGGTAGCTAGCCAGGCCAAGTTTTATAATATATATTACAGTAGGATATTTTGATTGAAATAATATTTCATATTACGAAAATACCCAAACTTATCGGTAGTTGCATCGGTTAATTTTATTATGTGGGTAGCCAAGCGGTAACCTTTATCAAACGGCCTTCTAATGCTCTCGTGATCTCCCGATTCAGACAGCTATAATCTGTTTCCAAAATCATACTATACTTTTTTACTATGGCGCGTGAAAACAATGCCATCGAGAAAGTTTTTTTTTTTATTTAGGGAGAACATACATGTTGACTGCCGCTGTTGGCTGTTCAACTCCATCGTACTTTGCATTTTTAATAATTTTTTTTACTTATTTCTAGCACGTAATTGACCGGCAGAATTTTGTTGGAGAAAACGACACGCGTCCTACCTCGATGACGCCTAGGCGGGCACTAAACGGAGTGCGTGAGAGCTTGAATCGTTAGATTTGTAGTTTTTTTTTTCTTGTTAAAAAACTATAGCTGAATTAGAAAATGTGGTTTCATACGTTACTAATAAATAACAAGCTCTATCTATTGGTATAATTCCCACATGGTTTGATGATAGTATCTTTTAGTTCTAGTCATTTAAAAACCGAAATGGTGTCATATTTGATAAAAAAAATTATCGAAGAAATTGTTCAAAATCACGTTTTCGGCTTCATACGTTCCTGGAGAGTATGTTCAACTTTATGTAAATGATTTTATTTATTCTAAATTTTCAGTGCTATTTGAGTTACAGATTTTAAAAAATGTTTAAAATAACTACAACAGGCCCTTAATATTGAGCACTTCCGTGCTTTGGATGGCACGTCGGTCCCGGTTTTTGTCTTAGGACGGCAGTCGTAATACCATGGTAGTAGGGCATTTGTGAATGCCCGCCTGGCTAGCTACCACCCTCAAGTAGAAAATTCTGTCGCCAAGCACCTAACGGTGTGTTCCGACAGCTGTCCTTGAGAGCCAGTAATTCTAGGTTAGCATGAACAACACCTTTCGACCACATGATCACTTACCATCAGGTGAGATAGTGGTCAAAGGCTATAAGATCGGGCATAATAAGATCATCTGGATAAATTGACACATTATCGTGACATGCATTAACATTCACATTGTTTGAAGTGACAATTTTTCGGAGCACTCACCCATTTCCTTCAAAGATTTATCCATTTGGGAGGGGAGGCTTGCATGGTACTTAATTGTCTCAACCAATACTCTCACCTAAAACACAACCTTTTGCTGTGGTACGTGCTGGTTCCTTAAGGATATATTATAAGGAATAATTAAAACATCAAATGTATCTAATAACATTTAATAATTAGGCTGATTTTTCACTTGATATAATCTTAAGTATTTTTCTTTAGTATTCATTCTTAACATATTTTTAAAATATTTGTTATATTTAAATAATATGGATTTCCGTAAAGTAACATATTAAAAATAAATGAAATAATATAATAAATATCAATATTAATAATCTTAAATTAATAAACCCGTTCAGCCGTTTGAGCGTGATGAACAAACATACAACCACACTCACAAACTTTTACAATAATTATACTTATTATAGTGTGATATTTTAATTTTGCTATATAAACTCCTGCACCTACAGGAAACCGAGTATAGCCTGCAATTATTTCAACCACAGATTAAACACTTTTCATAAGAAACGCCTTACAGATAAGTCTATAAATTTCGTATACAGGTATACAATCGACATTCAAATTATATATACATATTTATCGACATGTTTTATATAAGAACAGGTGGCAGTTTTTTAATTGCCATAAAATAACTATTAATGAAATGAAAAGCGCAGACGCAGCTGCGCACTCGCCCTGATGATGAGCATCTGGTATACTCGAGTTTAGTTTAGTTTAGGGAGGACATAGATGCTGGCTACCGCCTGTGCGGTCGTCCAGCTCCACCGGGTTTTGGGCGAGGGCCTGGCCCTACAATAGCCCGGGAGGGAGAAGTGCCGAAGGCACTTCTCCCGAGACGGGCGTAGAAGGCGAAAAGCGCTTTCTACCTCCGTCTCCTGCGGACGCCGAAAACGTACCGCTATTATAGGAGGGGTTGACAGCGAGCTCAAGGGCACCACTGTGGTTCGGACCTCGGCTTGTCTCGCTGTCGAGAGACATGGGGGGGATCGGAGCAAAATGCCTCTGTGCAACTGCAGTGTTGCACAATTGGGCCCTACTGAATAATACTCTTTGACTATTTGGAGAGCAATTTATCGTGACCTTGTTTTTGCCTCGAGCTCGCCGGCGGGCTCGGTGTTTGATTGTGTGACCTCTAATTACCTCACACCTGGGGATTTTACCTCGACGACTTACGGATAACGCTAAAGCTGCCAATGTAATGGCTGCGATGGGGTCATCCGGGTCGTCTAATACCTGCCGTGGTCGGCGACGGGGGGGTTTGAAAAATGGGATAGAAGAGGCAGTCGAATAGTTCGATGCCTGGACAACCAATGGGTTCGGGTGGTGGGGCGCTCGATCAAAGTATCGGCGGGCGCAGTCCTTATTGAACTGCGCTAAAGAGGGAAGGTTTAAGTCGCAATGCAACTCGGTGTTCCGGATATACCACGGGGCGCCGGTTGCATTACGAAGAAAACGGTTTTGGATGACTTGAAGTTTATGAAGGTGGGCCTCACTAGCATGACTAAACACTACTGATGCGTAAGTCATGATGGGGCGGATGCAGGCAGTGTAAAGTGTCTTCTTATTACTAAGAGACATTTTACTCTCTTTGCGAAGTAGGGGACCAAGGCGACCCATTACGAAGGCCGCTCTGTTACGGACGGTTGTTATGTGATCGTTAAAGGTGAGATGACGATCAAGGGTGACTCCGAGGTATTTTGTTCTAGGAACCCAGGGAATGGGTTCGTCGAACAACATAAGCGGTTTCGGGTAAGGGGAGCGTGTCTTCTCAGTAAAGCACATAGCTGTGCTTTTAGCTGGGTTGACCGCGATGCGCCATTTTCGGAACCAGTCACCGATCTCGGTGACGGCCCGTTGAATGACGAAATAGGACTGTCTGTTGATATGCCACCCAGTGGTGTAAATGGCGGTATCGTCCGCATATTGGGCTAGGAATACTTTGGGCTGAGAGCGTGGGATGTCACTGGTATACAGTGCAAAGAGAATAGGTGATAGCACGGAGCCCTGAGGGACTCCGGCTCTGACTGGGTGGGGGGAGGAGAGGGTGCCTTCCACGCGATAGCGAAAGCTTCTGGCTTTAAGGAAGTCTTGTAGGATGAGCACAAGACGTTCTGGCACGCCAAATTGGTATAGCTTGTAGATCAAGCCATTGTGCCAGACTTTGTCAAAAGCTTTCGCTACGTCGAGGAAGACTGCTAGCGTAGTCTGGGGTTTGGGGTACTTATTGAAGCCCTCAATGATGTGCTCCGTGAGGCGGTGCACCTGTTGGACGCATGAGTGTCCGGGTCTGAAGCCAAACTGCTCATCTGGGATAAGGTGGTGTTCCTTAGCATGGGACTGGAGACGGTTTGCAAGTAACCGCTCGTAAAGTTTGCCTAAGGCACTGAGGAGGCTGATGGGGCGGTAGCTGGTGGGGTCAGATGAGCTTTTGCCTGGTTTGTGAATGCCAATGACATTTGCACATTTCCAGGTGTCTGGGAATAAGCAGTGGCTCATAGCAGCATTGAAGATGCTGACTAAGAGATGGATGAGAGGAGGAGAGAGGGTTTTAAGAACCCTGTTGGAGATGCCATCGGCACCGGGGGACTTGCGCGGTCGGAGGGCCTTGATCAGTCTCTCCACCTCAGCGTAAGTCGCTAAGGTGATTGGTGGGAGTTCAGAGGTGACCACAGAGCTTTTACGTTCGACTTCAGCATCCACCGAATCGAGGTGAGCTTGGTCAACGTGATCTACGTTAGGGGAACACTGAGCCTCTAGGCTATCAGCTAGGCACTCAGCTTTGTCTTCGTCAAAGAACGCTGGGACTAGTGGGACTGGTCTGTATAAGGGAGGCATGTCGTTGTGGTTACTTCCTTTCAAACCTCGCGCCAAGTCCCAGTAAGCATGGTGGCTTGGCACGAGGTTTGAAAGTTTATCGCCCCATTGTTGATCACGCAACTCAGACATGCGACTTTGAACCATGCGTTCAAAGTGGCGTTTCTTAGTTTTGTTCTCTTTACTGGGGTAAGAGTCGTAATGTCGGGTCACTGCTTTACTCTCCGTCACCAATCGTCTCACATCCGCTGGAATGACAAGGCGCCGGTCGTCCGGCACTATGACCTCCTTTGCAGATGCACCTACTACGGTGGAGAGGTGATTGGTGAACGAATCGATCGCAAGGGTTACGTCATCTTTTGTCAGGATGTCGTCAGGGATCTTGTCGAGGTCCGGTGAACTGATAGCCTTTAGGGCATCGCCTACTTGCTTCCAGTTCACTATCGTCTTAGTGGGGCGGGGGAGGTCAGTCGTTGGGTCGGGACCTAGTCGCAGTATAATGGGTCGGTGGTCAGAGTGAAGCTCGTGAACCACTTCTATGGAGCGTAACCGGAGTGTTACGCCTCTGAATAGTGCCATGTCAAGCAAGTCAGATCGGTGGTCTTCCATATAAGGGTAGTGAGTGGGCTCAGTGGGCGCAATTATGTCAAAGTTAAGTTCTGCGATTAGGTTTTCAAGTGCAATACCTTTGGGATTGTTGACGTTACAATTCCATAGGATGTGCTTACTGTTGAAGTCGCCAATCAGAATGACGGCGCTTCCTAATGAGAATAAGGCTTCTAAGTCAGCTCGGACGATCGGCTTGGAGCAAGCTTGGTAACAGGACGCTATGACTATAGGTTGATGACCAGTCATAGCTAGGAGGCAACAAGATGCTTCCATATTAACAAGAGTCGGGGTAGGTAGGGGAATGCAGTGCAGGGACCTTTTGTAATAGATAAGAGTGCCTCCCCCACGGGAGTTCACTCTATCATCACGTACCGTTCTGTAATTGGCAAACCTAGGGTTCGCCTTCCCCGGTTTTAGAAAGGTTTCCTGCACGCATATGTTATCGATAATGTGGGTACAACAAAAGTCGTGTACGAGGTCACGTTGTCTGAAGAGGCCGTCAGCGTTAAATGACGCTAACGAAACTGAGTACGGTTTCGTGCGTTCGGTTGTACTACCCATAGTGGTTGTACTGGGGAGGGGCCTGGGGGACGAAGCGCTTAAGGGCGCTTAGTAAGTTTGCGTGTTCCAATGTGTATTGGATCACGTCCGCTGGGGATTGAGCGTATTGCATCTTGTGGAATAGCTCTTGTACCTCATTGATGTCAACCGACATAGCCAGATCGCTGACTAGGTTGATTGCCTCTTGAAGAGGGGCAGCCATCAATGGCATAGGGGGAGCTTGTGGCCGGGAAGCGGCGCGGGGAGGGGCGCGAACGGTGTTGGCAGCGGGTGCCGGGAGCGCGGGGCGAGCCGGGGCCGGTGCGCGGGCAGGGGCCGCGACGCGGGCGGGTGCGGGAGCGGGCGCGGGCGCGCGGGCCGGGGCGCGGGCGGTAGCGACGGTCTTAACCATACTGGGTGGTTTAGACCATGCGTTACGGGCTGGGAGCGGCGCGGGTATTACCTGTGAGGCAGGTACTACCGTTAGTTTAGGGCTTACCCGTTGGTAGCGGTCATAAGAGGGACGGGTCGGCCTATGCCTTGCCACCCTGTGGTTCACTCGTGGTGCTTTAGGGCAACCACGGTAATTCGCGGTATGCCCTTGAGCACCGCATAGGACACAACTGGGTGGGTCCGGCGAGTCCCGGGTGCGAGTGCACGCTGCTGTCGCGTGATCGCCTAGGCACTTAACGCACCTAGCGCGAGCGAAGCAGAAACGGGAGGCGTGCCCGTATAGTTGGCAGTTATGGCACTGCGAGGGACTCCCATTCTTGTATGGGGCTTGGACATCGAGTCCTGAGAGGCCACAGACCTTTTTTAAATTAAAAATGGCCTTGCCTTCAGGTGTACGATCTAGTACTACGAGTACTAGATCGTAGGGACTGCGGTCCTTCCCGCTGTACATGCGGTGAACTGCATGTACGGGGAAGTCTTGTGCCTTCAGGTCGGCACATACCGAATCGGTATGTACCTCCTTGGGCACACCGCGGATGACAACGCGGAGGACTTTCTCCTCTTCGAGCGCATAAGTGTGAAAACTTATGCTCTCTTTACGGAGGAGCTTTGTTAGCGCTCTGTGGTCGCTAATGGTGGACACTTGGACTTTAATGCCCTGCTGCGTGGAGCGGGCATTAGTATAATGGATCCCACGATCCGAAACTAAACGGGACAGCATGTCCCATTTGGTTTTGTCCTGAATGAACAGGGGCGGAGGCGGTTTTTCGCGGCGCGCGCTCGCGTCCTGAGGGGACGCGGCAGTGGTGGCCGGAGCGGAGGGAGGAGACGCGGGGCGCGGGGCGGGGGTCGGCTTCTTGCCGGAGGCGGGGGCCTTAGCGGGTGCCTTGGCGGGAGGGGCGGAAGTTGCGCAACTAGCGGCTTTAGGAGCACGCTTGCGTTCCTATCTACGACGGTATAGCCGTCGTTATCTGAGTCCGAGTCGGTGCGTAAGGCGCGACTCGGATCTACCTCCATCTCCGCTTCGGAGTCCGAAGTGGGCTCGACAACGGCGATGGAGGGACGGGTGCTCGCTGGCCTCCCGATCGGTGAGCGCGAGCGAGACCTCTCACGGGGAGGGGCTGCCACCGTGCGTCTGTTGTCAGGGCCCGGAGCGGGCGAAGTCGGGCTGTCCTCTGAGAAGGACCGGGTCAGAGGAGGGACGATGGCCTCCGGAATTGGAGTTCCGGAGGGAGCGATGAGAGTGTCCGTGAGGCGGGCACTCTCTGCATCGTTAAGCGATTGCTGATGATCAGCGTAGAGTTCGGGGTAGCGGAGGGCGAAGGTCTGAAGGACCTCCACCTCACCGTTAGAGGGACGTTGCATCCTGAGGGGAATACTCAGGATGGCCTAACGGGTTCTGTCTCCCTCTCGCAACTCGTGAGCTCACTTGTGTGAGAGGGAGTGAGTACCTATGGTGTGCCCTAGTTGTGTACCCTCTCCGAGCTTTTTTCTCGGCGGAGAGGGGTGCTCCTAATGCTGCTCCGGGGTTGACTAGGGGCGACCCCAAGGCCAGTTGTCCCGGAGCCCAGCTTGCTTCGGCTGACCCGTGAAGCGGGAAAGGCCACGGTGCAAGGTTAAACCAAAACAACAACAGTGGCCGTTGTCACCGTAGGGTGTCACACTGCGACCGCAGCAAATGGCGGATTTGATCGTTCAGACGGGTTTGGCTGACGCTACCCCACGTCTGAACGACGTCGCTTAACAGCACAAAGTGTGTTGTTACGCGCACTGTTACAATGTTGTGTCGAGTAGTAAAGTTGTGAAATGCGCACCGAAAAGTGCGGTCAAAACAAGACCACCAGCCCGATATGATGTTGTTCCGAAACAAGGGACTTGGGTAGGTGGTAATGCCTGACGTCTTAGAGCGCCTCTGCGCGACGGCACGGCGAGCTCGTAGCTCACGTTGCACGGCGTTCGGCGGCTGCTCAGCTTCTGCACACAAAACAAAACTTCGTCAGGACTGCGTATTCCAAGGCACTGGTCTGCAACTAGCGTCGGAACGATGGCCCGAGTGAGACGGCAATAGTGCGGGGACTATTGCGGTCTCACTGGGAGATACTGGCGGAGCTGTAGACAGGTGTGCACGGCGTGGCGGCACAGGTCGGAACTCGGAATGTCAGAGTGTCAGTGAGAGTGCGGTATACTCGAAACCCGCGAGACGTATTCGATCCCTAACCAGCAGCGCAAGTACCGAACTTACCGATCGCTAAATTTGACGTTACAATCGTCTAAATTCGATAAAATGGTTGCGTTTTATCGAATTTAGACGATTGTAACGTCAAATTTAGCGATCGGTAAGTTCGGTACTTGCGCTGCAGTGTTGTTGCCGGTTGATTAGTAATATTTAAATAACTATTATTTAATCTGTGCCGTCGGTATGATGATGACGCGGTCGAAGGAGTTCGCCTCTTTAAAACGAAACTGGAGTATCTTCAGATACTTAATATTTTACTTATTTGTAACTGTGGTATGACATTTAGTGGGAAAGAAAGGAAGGCGATCCGCCTAGGGTACTTTTTTTACATCATATACTGCAAGATATGATGTAACAAACTATGTACATATTTTTAACTATTAATTTAAGCTAAGACAGAGAAGTCTAATATCGCTTAATTGAGCCCTAGACAGTTCTCTGCAGTACCTACGTTAAAATTGCATGCTAAATTATAATAATTTAAGATGTATCGAATTTTGCACAGATGATTAGTTACAAGTTTACTAAGCTTTTGTCAAAATGTTAGAAAATTAAATCTATGCTTTTGGTATTATTTAGGTATTTGTAAAAAAAACTCCATAAAATCGTGGATATAAAATAAGAATTAAAAAATCTGTTTGTATATGACTTAGGACATTGTTATCTTGTGTTTATTAACTTATTACAGATATTATGACTTTGAAGCAATGATGGCTCAGTGGCATTGGCTATGGACTGCCGCGCAGCAGGTCCATGGTTCGAATCCCGCCGCGGGCTCGAGCGCTCACCGCATGGGGGAAGGGCATTCCGCCTGGCTTACCACCCTCAAGTAGAAAATATGTCGCCAAGCATCTAACGGTGTGTTCCGGCAACAGTCCTTGAGAGCCAGTGAAATTACAGGCACATAGTAGTTAAGTCTAACTACTATGTCTCAAGGTGATGGGCGCGGTGCATTTTGTGACTAGACGAAATGCATCTGTTATAGGCAGAGGTTATCCGCTTAACATCAGGTGGCCCTCGAGCCTGTCCCGTCACAAAAATATAAACAAAAATTTCATAAAAAATAAATAAATGGGCGGGGGCGGCATTTTTCAGTATCAGCCCTTGATCTGCTATGGGTTCTCAAGTATAAAGTGGTAAAAAAAACGATTCAATCCTCAATACTTTTATTTGCCATCTATAGGTTACAATTTTGTGGGTAGTCTAGTATTTTACTATAGGGCCTGCCATAGAGATATAAAATACGGGCCTGCTACGCTCTGACAGGTACAAAAAGCCAGAGATAAGATTTCCTGGCAATTTAGAATAATTTTGATAAGAAAATAGCACTACATATATATATATATATATATTTAGTTTCATTTTTCTTTTTAGAGCGTTTAAATAAGTTTTTTTTTTGAAGTTTTTTGGTTTTAATTTATTTTTCCAATCCGAATGTATTTACTAGAGAAATTTATTATTCGTTTTTCATCTGAGAAACAAATTAATTTCAATATTATATATACTATTAAATAGTTATAAAAAAAATATAGCGCTATTTTCTTATCAAAATTATTCTAAATTGCCAGGAAATCTCATCTCTGGCTTTTTTTACTTGTCAGAGCCTAATAGAGTTTATATTAATATACAAGACTATTAATTACCCACAAAATTGTAACCTATAGATGGCAAATTTGAGTATTGAATTGTATTTATTTAATTATTATAAGTTAGCATGCAATTTTAACGCAGGTACTGGACTATAGTGGTAATATTAAGTAAAAGTAAGTTCGGCAGTGAGACAGGTTCTACATGAAGATGGCAGTATTTTCAGAGTGCAGTGGTGTGTGTTCGTCCACAAGTAGCTTATACGAAGTGCGTGAATGTTTTTCCGGCGAGCGCCGGCGGCAGGTTCATTGTAAATTACGTAACTATATACTTATATGTTCGCGCTCGCCCACCTGAAAAGAAAGACATGCTTGGATCTTTTATAAATAGATAACAGTTTTTTCAAAATGAGGAATTGTTATTTTTACACACCAGAAATTATGTTTAAATTTAAGTTAGACCACCACCATTGTCAGTAAAGTTAAGCAACGACCGCCTCAGTCATGGATGGGTGACCGCTGGTGACATTACTTTACTACTGAGCGTTTCCGTGCTTCGGAGGGCACGTTAAGCCGTCAGTCCCGGTTGTTGTCTCAGGATGGCAGTCGTGGTGGTAGGGCATTTTGCGAATGCCCGCCTGGCCAGCTACCACCCTCAAGTAGAAAATCTGTCGCCAAGCACCAAACGGTGTGTTCCGGCAACTGCCTTGAGAGCCAGTAATTCTAGGTTAGCCTGAACAATATCTTCGACCACATCATCACTTACCATCAGGTGAGATAGTGGTCAAAGGGTAACCTATCAAGTATGATTAAAAAAAACATGTTCAATGAGGCTATGATACAACCTTGCACGCAATTTACTTGTGCTTAAAGACACTCAATCATTGCTAGAGTGTATTCTATAAAATAAAGTAAAAAAGTCTTAATATTCTGACATGCACATGCCAAAGGGAGGACTGATATTTAAGTCAACGATAAAATGGGTATTATGCACTCAGATTTCCACTTTATTTGCAAGGAAATGAAATGAATAGTTAAAATAAAATTTTGAAGCAGCGATAGCTCAGTGGCTTTGGGTATGGACTGCCGCGCAGCAGGTCCATGGTTCGAATCCCGCCGCGGGCTTGAGCTTCAGCGCATGGTGGAAGGGCATTTTGAGTATGCCCGCCTGGCTAGCGACCACCCTCAAGTAGAAAATCTGTCGCCAAGCACCTAACGGTGTATTCTATTGTGTATTTTATATAATAATAATCATTTTTATGCACTAGACTTACAGCATATACAGACGTTTTAGTCAGCTTTCATTGGGGATAAACAAGAACTTTACGAGCCTGAGAAGTGAAAATTATATTATTACTTAAAGAAGCCGTGTAAATACGATTACTGACCTACTAGCGGCGGCGGCGTGGGTATTTTTTTTTTGGCTCCTTGTCCTGTTGCAACAGGCAGATATTGCCACTTCCTGCAACAAACAAACATACATACATTAATTTAATTCAAGACTACAAAAATTGAATCTGTTATTGGCTGTATATATATATATATATATATATATATATAAAAAATGTGTAATGGTATCAAGTTTAATTTCGTGTTTTTATGTATTAAAAACCTAGAATTTAAGCGTGCCTAGCAAACATTGGAAGCGCTCGTAGCGAAGTTTGCTTAGCCGTTCTTAATCGCTCAACTAAGTAAAGCAACATCCGTCGCGAACATGACTTGGATGGGTGACCGCTAGTGATATTACTACTGAGCGCTTCCGTGCTTCGCAAGGCACTTTAAGCCGTCGGCCTCGGTTGTTGTCTTACGATGGCAGTAGTTACAGCATGGTGGTAGGGCATTTTGCATTTTGAATGCCCGCCTGGCTAGCTACCACCTTCAAGTAGAAAATCTGTCGCCAAGCAACCTAACAGTGTGTTCCGGCAGCTGTCCTTGAGAGCTAGTCGTTCTAGGGTACCCTGAACAACATCTTGGACCGCATCATTACTAGCCATCAAGTGAGATAGTGGTCCAAGGCTAGCCTATCAGTAATTATAAAAAAACATGCACTTATTAATACTCGTAAGTAGAATGATACACAAAGTTGTCAGTGACTATGATTAAATGATATCATCAACATTCAATTTATCACTTTTGTGGCTAGCCCACAGTAGCCACTTAAAGAAGTAGTTGGGGTTGTTGACCCCTTTTCTTACCACTAGTATTGTTCAAATCCGCTATACAGCACCAACGCGCTAGAGACTATAAACTATATTCGAATAGCGCGCTTTATTATACGCTATCGTTATAAAGAAACAAGGCGCTCGCGCTAGATGCATATGGTAGGTGTCGTCACAATAGCGTCAGGCGCAACTTGCTGTCTGCCGTTGTCGTTCGGCCCGACACTAGCGTGGCTCTAATGAGTAACGAGTTGATTCTAACACAGAATTATTACACTGCTTTATTGTAATAAATGGAATGAACTTTCCTTCATACTTTTCAGACTTAGGATTGTCTATAATTGTCTTGTATAGTGTTATGAAATGTGTGCAATTATAGGCGTATTTAGAAGTTCATTTCTACTATATACAAAAATCATCATTTTTTATCGTTACTTATAATCTAAATCTAGTCTATTTACACTTCTTTTCAAACATTCATTACGTGTCCTTTCACAGTTTTTAGAATATACAAACTTTGTTTATAACGCTAACTTATAGGTAAGTGTGAGCCAATAGATCGCGCGCGGTCACACTCAATCAACCCAACACATTACAGGTAGGTATATAGACTAGACACGATGACTGAAGCTTGGCGCTATCACGCTATGCCGCTATGCTGTGTAGCGGCATAGCGCCAAGCTTCAGTCATCGCGCGCTTTCGGTCGCGTTAACACGCTTTGCGCATATCCGCGTTATAGGCCTACCCAGCCACGTTAGTGGACGCTTGATACTAAACGTTATATTTATAGCGCGAAGAGAATATATGCATAGCGCGCTGTATGCGCTACAAGGCAATAACCCCCTATGCTATGGCGCTAGATGCTATATTATCCACCACTACTTACCACACGGGTAGGCACCTAAAACGTATTCGCAAACTTAGAACAAAATTTTAAAGTGCGTCCGATATGTACCTACCTACCTACTTAATGGGCGTGCGCCTCGATCGCTTGTTATGACTAGTCCTATTCTAATAGATGCAGTGTTCATTATGGCGGACTAAGGCTATCTCGTTTGTGACTGAGGTTGATTAATTATTATTAATAATACATTATTAATGATTGATTAACATAAATTTGTAGTTCACGACCGTGTAGAATTAGTTTCACTCGTCTGTGAAATCCGCGGTGTAGATGTACTCTTAATCTCATACAGCATACCGATCTATGTCCTTGAAAGAAAACAAAACAAACGATATATTTCTTACTTTTTTACTAAACTTCCCAATTATTAATTTAAGGGGCTCGTCTTTAGAATCGGTATACACCGCAATGTACTACTTTCATTTTTTTTTACAGATAGATATACGCTCGAGAGCACAGAAATCGCACACCCCCTACATTTTCACTTTGACCTTAAATATTTGTTTAATTATATGTTGGTTGCAAATATAACTTTTATTATATTAAAGTACACACTGTTAGCTTTCTTAAAACACATAATGCATAGTCATGACCTTATCATTTGCATACCAACTCGCGGTCTGAAAGGTCCTTTATTGAATACGTAATCATTCTGAACAAGAAAATGGATACCACCCCACAAGCAGCGGCTCAAGTGGTTGTACTAATTGAAGCTGGACAGAACCAAAGTCAAGTGGCACGGCAGTTAAATTTAAGCCGATATGCTGTTCGACGTGTATACCAGCGATATCAACAGACTGGTGGCTATACCCGGCGACGACGAAATGGCTGACAACGGGCTACCACACAGCGCGATGACCGGTTTCTTGTCACAACGTCTCTACGAAATCGCCATTTGAATGCAGTTCAACTCGGACAGCAACTCCAGGAAGTTAGAGAAGTGCAAGTTAGTCGGTGGACGGTTAGAAGAAGACTAGCTGAAGGAGGCCTGACAGCGCACAGACCAGCAACTGGTCCGAAATTGACCCCTGCCCACCGACAAGCACGCCTTCAGTTTGCTCAAGAACACGTGAATTGAACTATGGATCAGTGGAAGGCAGTACTGTTCTCTGACGAATGCAGGATGTGTCTTCATGGTAACGACGGACGGGGTAGAGTCTACCGAAGACCCGGTGAGCGTTTCGCTCAATACTGCATCTCTGAACGTGTCTCGTACGGCGGTGGTTGGCGCATGTTCTGGGGAGGCATATCACTGGAGGCGAAAACCGAACTTGTATTCGTCACAGGACCCAATACCGAGCGTCGATCACGTGGATTGACTGCTCGACGTTACATCGAAGAGATTCTTGAAGAACACGTAGTGCCTTATTCGGGATTTATCGGCGAAAATTTTATTTTCATGCAAGATAACGCAAAAGCACACACTGCTGCTATAGTGCGCCAGTACTTGGAGGAGGTTGACGTACCAGTAATGGTGTGGCCGGCTCGGAGCCCAGACCTCAATCCCATTGAGCATTTATGGGACCAGCTGAAGAGACGAGTTCGAGCCAGAAACACGTCGCCTACGAATCTTAGAGAACTTCAAACCGCTATTCTGGAAGAATGGGATGGCATACCGCAGGACTTTGTGAAAACATTGATATCTTCGATGAAACATCGAATGGAAGATGTTATTAAGGCTAGGGGCGGCAATACCTTTTATTAATAAAACAATTTTATCAATTTGGTTGTTTTATTACCCTTTTATACCTTCCCATAATCGCAGAAACCGCGCTACCTGAAATGAGCGATTTCGGGTAATTCTATTGTTTTGTTGCTAGTGTAATGATTTTGGAGGTCATGGCTATGCATTATGTGTTTTTAGAAAGCCAATAGTGTGTACTTTAATATATTTTAAGTTATATTTGCAACTAACATACAACTAAAAAAATATTCAGGGTCAAAGTGAAAATGTAGGGGGTGTGCGATTTCTGTGCTCCCTAGTTTAGTTATTTTAAATAATCACACGAAATTTTATCTCCCGGAAATAAATAGTTTTTGAGAAATAAATTATTGAAGTTTTAACCTTAATTATTTGTGTATTTAGCACTTCACATGGACATGCCTACCACAGATGAATACATTTTTTTAAAGATTATGACTGTAGCTTGAACATATCTAGAATTTGCACAGCAATTTGCGTTGACGTTGCGTGATGCGTCCTCAGTTATAAAGATGGCGTCTAACGACATCGGGATTCTTCTGTTGTTTCCGCCGCCTGGCTGAGATAGTGGTCAAAATCTAACCCATAACATAGAGAAAGGACTAATCTTCCTCTATGCCCATAAGCAATCAAAAAAATATAAGTGTTCCTTTGCAATAATTAATAGAATCTCCTTGGTAAGATCTTAATTCTTAGATTTATACTGCATTTTATAGGTAAAAAAATAATTGAATAATGAATAAGATGTTGTTAAGAGACATCTGCGATCTTTAAGTCTCCCTTAGCCCTGGAGGTAACGACGCTGGCACGGTAATTTTATGTATACAATATCTTAACTCGGCTCTTTCGTTGAAATAACTACCTACAGCCGCGCTGTCCGTAAACATGCGATAGGGCTACCCGCCTCCAGTATTTTAATTACATTTGCCTACTTTGTGTTTCCCTTTAGTTTTGTGATTGTAAATGTATTTTTTTTATGTAAACAAATAAAATTCTTTGTGAAATGAACAGGAAGTGTTCACAAAAAATGCGTGTTGTTTTTTGACTAGTAGGTAGATTCAATTAAAAAAGTATTTTATTAATTTATATTTGAATAAAAAATCAGTCTTAAAAATTTGCGACCGAAAAATATTTGTTAGACGTACGAAATGCTTTATTATTACATTTTAAAGTATAAAAAATCTGCATTCTAATATATAGCTTATAACTATATACTTATTTCACTAGTGTCAATCACTTTCCTTTACTCTATTCACTTTTTTTATTAATCGAGACATTTTTTTTCGGGGTATTAAAGGAAATACTTCTCCATTAAAAAGACACACATTATGTACCGTCAACTATGTAGAAATTATTTTATAGTATTACCTTTCAGTTTCCAGGTTATCTAAAAAAAGTTATCTCTGGATGCGTTTTTGACGAATTCATGCAACCAAAAACAGCACAATATATCCTACTCGTCATATTAAAAATGCATATACTTATTATTAGTGAAACTATCGAGCGTTTATTGTTAAAAAAATAACACACCGTCCATTCGTCACTGCGGCACAGTCGCGTCTGTCTGCGTACCGAGCGCAGGCCGAGATCGAGGCGCGTAGGTATAACTCGCATTTCGTCCGTTTCTATGAATTTGAAATACTGTATAGATAACATTACCGTGACGCTGGAGTCTTGCAGGCTGCGCTCCTCTGTGTCATCGAGCGAACGCTTGTGGGCAGCGCGCATCGGCGGCATTGCTCCCCGACACGGCGTTATACTCCATTTGCTCTGTGTCGCGCTGCCGGACATGCTGGCCGACATGCTCGCCGAGCGGGACGCTCGAGACCTGCGCCCCGAGGACTGGCTCAACCTTGAGAATTGAAAATGAGCAATAATGAGTTCGTCCGGGAAAGTACTGCAACTATTTCTCTACCGCCAAGCAGAAATGTTCGCATTACTGTGTTCCGGTTTGAAGGGTATGGATGCTGGTGAAATTACAGCCACATGAGAGTAGTTATTGTGAGTGAACATACCGTGGCAAGACGGGTCTCGTTGAGGTTGCGTGCATAGATACATACAACACCAATCGCCTAGTTGTCATCCTCACGTAAGTATTTTCTTTCCTATTCTCGTCTATTGGCTGTCATTCACTTTTCTTACAAATCATCTTTTCCATTACCTCAAGCCACACTTTCTTTGATATACAACTATTTGTCCTTTATATTACAAACCGGTATATGCTAGTTATAATCTGGTTCAGTTTTTGAAAGGAAAACCAAAACATTTGTAGAATAGTAAGACATTTTCGATGCATGTTTGGCTGGCTAGGATCCTTAAAACAAAATCTATTATCAAGAACCAAGCATTGTGGTACAGGTATTATACATATAGTAAGGTTTGAATTTCTATTCTTTACAGATTTGTAGAACTTTATTATTTTTATAAACCTGCTCGTTTGTCCTCCTATCCTATCCAAAAGAAAAGATTATTAGAAAAAAGATCTGTTCAAATTCAAAATCCAAACAAAATGTGTTCCATAGTGGCCCATAGAACAATGTTTTGCTCTTTCAACATACTCCTATTTAATGTTGCCGTCCGATGAGTTGTTATGGAGAATAAACGTTGCACTGAGTGTTGTTGCAGAAAAAAATAATAATCTGGGTTTACATAAATGTGACAGCGTCTCACAGCGGCTCTCTACCCTTTAATGAACGCATCAGTTTTTAATAGTATTATTTTGTTATTGACCCTCATAAGAGCGTCGTATACGCTTAAATTGAATAAATTATTTTTGACCTAAACATTGGGACAAAGGTAGAAAGTTGGTGATGTGTATACCTGTATTCCTCTCCTTCAAGTTGTGGTGCCATCTCCTGCTCGAGCAACGCGATATGTTTGTTACGATGCGCGCGCTCAGACTCCAACTGCCGTTCAAGCTCGCGATTACGGTTCTACAACACAATACCTAACATAAATTTAACTCAATGATCACTATCCGATGGCTGACCCACAACCCACTGCAACACATGATCGAGCACCACAATATTATTTCCATCGTGAACACAAAAAATTATGCAAAGTAATATTTTTATCTATTGATGAATGATGATGATGAAAGGATATGAACATAATACATATATTTAAGCTAGAGGAAGTAAACTTAATTGAAAGTCTAGACCAGTTATGGAAGACCGACCATTCCGGAAATGAGCATGTTTGGTTCGATCTGACTAAAAAAATAATTTGATGGTTTGACGAATTTATTTCTCAAAATACTCACATAAAAATTAATACTAACAAGAGGTTAGTAGAGAATTAGGTACTAACCAGATTAGGTAAGAAAATATTGATAGGACACAAACATGCTATGTCCTCAGTGGTGTACATTTTAAACAAGATTATTTTTTATGTTTTTGTTAAGCACAAGGCCCACCTGATGTTAAGCAGACTAACCACTGCGTATAACAAATGCATTTCGTCATAAGTGACGAATTGCACTGCGCCCCTCACCCTGAGATATACACAATTGTTAAGTCTTATGTGCCTGTAATATTGCTGACTCTCAAGGACTGCTACCGAAACACGCTGTTAGGTGCTTGTCGTCAGATTTTCTACTTGAAGGTGGTAGCTAGCCAGTCGAGCATTCGCCAAGCCGGCCGTGGGGATCGAAGCATGCACCTGCGGCACGGGATCCATAGCTAAAGCCGCTCGGACAACATTGCTTTAAAAATTGTTATCTACTTTGGCAATTAATAGGGTGGTCTTTTGACATCTCCCAAACACTTTCAACTTAGTGGTTACTTACACTGAGATCTTCTTTTTCATGCTCTGCTTCGTCCAGCATAGAATTATATCGCGCCCGCATGTATTTCATGTTTTCTAAAGTATCTTCTGCTACCTGATTATGCTGCAATATAAAATAAATTAACATGTAGTAAAAATAACAATGGAGATCAGCATATTTATTCATTTAGCTTCGTTCAAGAAAAAAATAAAACAAACAATGAAAAAAACAAAAGGAATAATTGCCTCTTCAATGTATCCTTGGAAGCATAACTCCTATTTTGCTATTTAAGAAGTACAACTTGTACATTGCATAAAGTTTATGATAAAACTATAAGTTTGAAGTTTCAAACAAATCACGAAAATTCTTTAGGTTCAAATATTTGCAAAAGGTGACAATGTTTTCAGTATGTGATCTTAGAATGATAAAGATTGTACCTTATTCTCCAAGCGAGATAACATTTCATGATGTTCGGCCTCTATCTGTTCGCGCTCCTCATGAAGGCGTTGAAGCTTGGCCTCGTACTGCTGGGCTAGAATACATATATAAATTAGAGATCAACTCTAAAATTAAATCTCAGAAATCAAATAGTTAAAGCTCAATCTGTTATTCATGTTTGATATAACAACATCCACTTAACATTAGTGAGAAAGCGGTTTTTTCATCAAACATACAAAAAAAGCATACCAAACTTATCATAAAAATATTTCTATTTTTTTGTGCAGAATACGAGTATACAACCTTTTCATCTCAAATAGTAATCAAGCACCGAGACATATAATAGGCAGATGCGTTGTTATTTCTTTAGCAGGCGCATAGGCGGTAGGTTATATATATTAACGAAAAAAAAATCGAATTAAAAAGTTTTAATGACAGCAACTCCTGAAACAAACATTATATATTGGATCTGATGCTGACTTCTCACCCGGATCAGTACCAGATATCAGTGGAAGCGGCCCTAGGTTCTTCTGATCATTGCCTGGTACGATCTAAGTAGCGATTGTGCGCAACCACCGTAACGTGCCTCTCAGAAGTCGTACGGTGTGGCATTACCAGTCTGCTGATTGGGATGGAATGAGAGTTTTTTTCTCGCCCTACCTTTGGAGGCAGATTTGCTTCTCCTCGGAAGATCCAAATGTGTGTGCAGACTCCATCACTGACGTCGTGCTTCAGGGTATGGAATGTTATATTTCTAAATCTGTTATGCGCGTTGGTGGTCGGAGCCGTCCATGGTTTAATAAGTCTTGCGCTGACTCATCCGGTCAGAAAAACTCTGCTTATAAAACCTGGACCGAAGCATATGCGCGTAATGATCCAAATACCGCAGAGTTGAAGAAGAAACTGAATGCTGCCTCCAGATCTAATAAGAAGACAATTGCTAAGGCAAGGTCTGAGCACATCGGCAGAATTGGCGACCAGCTAGTCGTGCTTTCTGGTCTCTTGCTAAAGCTGGTAAAGGTAATTTCCGCCAGACCTCCTTACCAGCGTTACGTAAGCCGAATGACTCTCTAGCCCACAGTGCTAAAGAGAAAGCCGACCTTTTGGGTACTCTCTTTGCCTCTAACTCGACTCTTGACGATAGGGACGCAACACCTCCGGTAATTCACGGATGTGAGAGTTCCATGACAGATGTACGTTTCTCGCAGAGAGCGGTACGGAAGGAACTCTTATCCCTTGATGTGCGAAAGTCGGGCGGGCCGGATTGCATCCCGGCTATCGTCCTCAAGTCATGTGCTCCTGAGTTGACTCCGGTGTTAACGGGCCTTTTCCTGCTCTCCTAGTCCAAAGGATGCGTGCCGTATTCGTGGAAAGTTGCTCATGTACACCCCATTCCCAAGAATGGTGACCGTACAGACCCATCCAACTACAGGCCTATAGCAATCACCTATCTACTCTGTAAGGTGATGGAGCGAGTAGTTAACAACCAGCTCCTAGGTTACTTAGAGGATCACCAACTGATCAGTGACCGTCAATACGGTTTCCGTCGTGACAGATTCGATGGTGATCTTCTGGTTTACTTAACTCACCGTTGGGCTAACGAAGTCGAAAGTAGAGGTGAAGCTTTAGCTGTCAGCTTGGATATTGCTAAGGCTTTTGATCGGGTCTGACACAGGGCACTTCTTTCGAAGTTGCCATCTTACGGCCTTTCCGAGGGGTTCTGCACATGGGTCGCCAGTTTTTTATCTGGACGGAGCATTCGTGTCGTTGTCGACGGAGCTTGTTCCGATCCCATGCCGATTAATGCTGGCGTCCCTCAGGGATCAGTGTTATCGCCTACGCTATTTATTCTGCATATCAATGACATGCATTGCTATGAGGACGATAGCACGGGCGATGCGCAATATTCTGGCCGTGCTAATGCCCCTCGCGTCGGAATAGAAGGAAGTAGAACAGGTCTTGTGTCTGAAGTTGAGGGTTCATTGGAGCGCGTCTCACATTGGGGACAGCAGAACCTTGTCCAATTCAACCCCACAAAAACTCAGACATGCGTTTTCACCGCGAAAAAGACACTGTTCATCATCGTTCCGCAGTTTCAGGGTGTTTCCCTAGAAATCGCAGAGAGTATTGGAGTTCTTGGCGTCGACATTTCCAAAGATGTCGAGGTTTCCGTCGTGACAGATTCGATGGTGATCTTCTGGTTTACTTAACTCACCGTTGGGCTAACGAAGTCGAAAGTAGAGGTGAAGCTTTAGCTGTCAGCTTGGATATTGCTAAGGCTTTTGATCGGGTCTGACACAGGGCACTTCTTTCGAAGTTGCCATCTTACGGCCTTTCCGAGGGGTTCTGCACATGGGTCGCCAGTTTTTTATCTGGACGGAGCATTCGTGTCGTTGTCGACGGAGCTTGTTCCGATCCCATGCCGATTAATGCTGGCGTCCCTCAGGGATCAGTGTTATCGCCTACGCTATTTATTCTGCATATCAATGACATGCATTGCTATGAGGACGATAGCACGGGCGATGCGCAATATTCTGGCCGTGCTAATGCCCCTCGCGTCGGAATAGAAGGAAGTAGAACAGGTCTTGTGTCTGAAGTTGAGGGTTCATTGGAGCGCGTCTCACATTGGGGACAGCAGAACCTTGTCCAATTCAACCCCACAAAAACTCAGACATGCGTTTTCACCGCGAAAAAGACACTGTTCATCATCGTTCCGCAGTTTCAGGGTGTTTCCCTAGAAATCGCAGAGAGTATTGGAGTTCTTGGCGTCGACATTTCCAAAGATGTCCAGTTCCGCTGTCACATCGCGAGTAAGGCTGGATTGGCATCCAAGAAACTTGTGTGCTTAATAAGGTAAAGCGGTACTTCACATCGAGGTAGCGACTGTTGCTTTATAAAGCGCAAGTTCGCCCTCACATGGAGTACTATTCTCACTCTCTCACAATATTAAAATTTGTAATTGACCTTCATAAGAGCGTCGTAGACGCCTTAATTGAATAAATGAAATTGAATTTGTTTTTGAATATTTTCGTAAATGTCAATGTCTCTTTGTTCAGCATGAACTCAGAGAAATGAATAGCATGAACCGCTTCTTTGAGATTTTTCAGTTTGTCTGTATAATCCATCTTACAAATGTTTCGGTTAAAATCAGATTAGTATTCCCTATATAATATACTAAAAGACCTTGGCCTGTCAAGAACAACCGTAACTTCCATGCTAAAACGTGTATCCAAGGCGGAATTAGTAGGATCTTACCAAATTTGGTTGGGCATGGGAGGAGGCTCGAGCGGTGAAAGGGAGCATATTGAAAGATATTCGTTAGAAAATCTATTCCAAAAATGTTGTTTTATAAGTGTGACGCGTCGGTGTCTTTACAACAGGCTGATGTCTTCTTCGTCAGGTACCTGTGGATGCGGAACGGCAGTGAGTGGTCGACCAATCAGGAAGTGTGCGGGGGGGTTAGTGCGGTAAAGTCAGTGGGATCTGAGAACAGAGGAGTCAAAGGTCTAGAGTTCAGTATACTGAACTCTAGACCTTTGACTCCTCTTCTATTTGATTTTGACTCCGCTTCTATTTGAGTGATACAAGTACTCATCTCTTCGTAAGTGAGATGAGTGAGATTAAGAACTCTTCTTAGGTGATGTTTTGCGCTGCGTACAGCAGCTTCTGCTATCCCATTAAAATGAGGCGAATAGGGAGGGCTCTGAATAAACCGGATGCCTTCGTTTTCGATATCCGAACGAATATTAGAAGAGGAATAAATTAATGCATTTCATTACGTACTCCAATAAAATAGGTAGCGTTATCAGAAGTAATTGACATTGGTTTCCCTCTACGAGAAGTGAATCGTAGTAAGGCAGCCATGTAAGCCTCCTTGGTAAGATCTGGGACGACCTCGAGATGGACAGCTTTTACCGCTAGGCAAACATAAATGCACAGGTAAGACTTGATGTAATTTACAACCTCTACCTTTTTCATCAGCTATCATAATTGGCCCGGCGTAGTTTACTGAACAATTAAGAAAAGCAAATTCTAATTTAGATCTGGACTCAGGAAGCTGACCCATAATGGGCTGAACACTTTGTGTTTTGTATCTAAAATATTTGATGCAATTTCTTACAACCATTTTAGCTAAATTTCTGCCACCTAATGGCCAATACATGTGACGTATGTTACCCAATAGAAGTAGAGGGCCAGCATGCATAAGTAACTTATATTGACAAAAATAAGTTTCGTTAGTTGATGTTTGCTGCATAATATAATGGGATGATTCTGATTATAGGTATATGGAGAGTTATCAATTCTACCTTTGAGTCTCATAACATTGCTCGAATCAAGAAAGGGACTTAAAGATGATAATATAAAGGTGAAAATTGAGCAGCGATCCTTCTTAGTGTTCAGTATTTACATGCCTACCGATAAACCAGTTAATTTAACAGAATACACGGACTGTCTTGAGTTCGTAAGCGCTATAATAAATAATGAAGATGTTTAAACTGTCTGTATGCTTGGAGACTTTAACGCTAATCCTAGTGCGTCCATTTTATGATGAATTAAACTGTTTTTGTTCGGAAATGGAATGGGTATGCGCGGACGTTGAGATATTAGGCTTAACGTCTGATACGAGTACTTTCATAAGTGAAGCAAATGGATGTAGAAGCTGGCTAGACCACTGTGTAGTCACAAAGTCTGCCATGCCGACTATTGTTAATGTATATGTAAAGTATGACGTCATGTGGTCCGATCACTTTCCTCTCATAATGCGGGTTAAGTTAGATGATATTCCAACTAAGACATTAAATTACACTCGCCAATTTTGTAATAAAGTGAAATGGGGGGATAGAAAAATTGAGCAGATTGATTTGTATATTAATTTATGTAATGAAAAATTGAGATTGTTGGATTTTCCAAGTGAGTTTTGTTCTTGCAGTGATGGTAGTTGTAGTAACCGGGATCACATGCGTATTCTCGACAAAATGTATCAATCAATAAATCAATCAATACTTTATTTGCTAGAATACAGTAAATGCATATGTGGTCTTAAATTAATAATATTAATTGTTCAGTGTATTCAGCCTGCATGCTGCGCACGTCTGCGCAAATATTTAAAAATAAAATAAGTTATTTTACAGAGATATACTTAGAACTTAAATAATCCTTAATATCGTAAAAACAATTACTTAATAACCAATTCATCAGAACCATCTTAAATCTATTGCTATCTAATAATTTAATGTCATTTGGTAATGCATTATAAATTAAAATTATCATATTATATACATTTTTCTTATAAATATCCTTCCTACAAGACACAGATTCAAAAACCTACTATATCAACCCCCATGGTTGATATAGTAGGTTTTTGAATCTTTGTCTTTTTTGTCTCGTTATGACTTCACAGTGTTTTTTGAAATACTCTGGATGAGATTTTGCGAAGAGGCACATTTCTCTAATGTATAAACAAGTAGTTAATATTTTAAGTCATTCAGCTTCTGTTAGTCATTCAACTTATCGTAAAATAACCAAAAAACCAGTTATTGGTTAGAATAAATACGTAAGAGAAGCTCACAGGGATGCTAGGCAAAAGTTTGAGATATGGGTACTGTATAGTAAACCAAGGTCAGGTCATGTTTGGACTGATATGCAAGAAAGCTGCAGAATTTTTAAATCTCGTTTAAAATGGTGTCAGAATAATAGCGAACGCCTGAAAATGGACATTCTGGCATCACACCACTCCAAGCACGATTTCCGTGGTTTTTGGAAGTCTACCGATAAACTAAACAGTAAACCGAGTGTACCTGTGAGTGTTGAGGGCATAAACGATCAAAAAGGTATAGCCGACTTATTTAGGCATCAATTTACTATTAAGTCACCATTAGGACCATCACAGTCAGAGAATGTATGTAAAAGTCAGGGCAGTAATTTAAGTGAGAGGTTTAAGGCATCGGAAGTGAGAAGTGTGATAAAAGCGATGACGCGTGGCAAGTCACCTGGGCATGATAATCTCAGTATTGAGCATCTCAAGTATGCGGGGAAGCATCTTCCTCGAGTTTTAGCGATGTTCTTTAACCTTTGTGTGGCTCATTCTTATTTACCTACTGAAATGATGCGGACTGTTGTTATACCTATTATTAAGTGTAAAACCGGTGACATAAGCGACAAGAACAATTATAGACCAATATCGTTGGCTACAATTTTAGCTAAAGTGCTTGACAGTTTGCTTAACGTTCAGCTCGATAAGTACATAAAAACCCATGATAACCAGTTTGGTTTCAAGGCAGGACTATCCACGGAAACCGCTATTTTATGTCTAAAGCAAACTGTCAAGTACTATACTAACAGACAGACGCCCATTTACGCCTGCTTTCTCGATTTATCGAGGGCCTTTGACCTGGTTTCTTATGATATCCTGTGGCAAAAACTAGACAGTATCTCAGTGCCATATGAACTAGTTCAGATCTTCAAATATTGGTATCGAAACCAGGTCAACGTCGTTCGGTGGTCGAGCGCGTATTCGGATCCGTACAGGTTGGAATGTGGTGTGAGACAAGGAGGGTTGACCTCGCCAAAACTCTTCAACCTGTACGTGAACGCAGTGATAGAGGAGCTCAGTGGCACCCATGTGGGATGTCACATTGACGGAGTGTGTCTCAATAACATTAGTTACGCAGACGACATGGTGCTACTGAGTGCTTCGGTCTGTGGGCTGTCGAAGTTATTAGGCATATGTGAAAGATATGTACTGAGTCATGGTTTGGTCTATAATATACGAAAATCCGAATGCATGGTCTTTCAGGTGGGAGGGAAGTGTCCAGATAGAATACCACCAATAAAATTGAACGGCACACCCCTGGCAAAAGTTGAACAAGTTAAATATCTTGGCCACTTGATAACCTCTGACTTGAAAGACAATGCGGATATAGAAAGAGAACGTAGGGCGCTGTCTGTGAGAGCTAACATGATTGCCCGCAGGTTTGCTCGTTGCTCAGATGAGGTCAAAATCACGTGGGCCAATAGCAACACAGTAAAATTTTCAGTACTCGTTTGTTAAAAAAAAACAGACTATAGTAGTAAATTTCATTGTCATCATGACTCACTTTGGATAAGTTTTTGGTCATGTAATTTCTCGTATTCTGACATAAATTCAATATACATATGTTTGAATAAAGGATCTAGAATAAAGCTAGAATCTGCGTTCCAGGGAGAGAAAACGGCATTTTGCCATTGCGTATTAATCTCCCAACTCATTAGTATCTCTTTTTAGAGGTATAGTGACGACAAACGTAAAACGTAAGTATTTTTGCGAAAACTTTCTTCACAAGCTTTTTCTTCTACAGTTAAGGCACAGTAATGTTATAGATAACATCACCGTGGTTAAGGAGTATAATGAAGGAATGCTGTCTAATTCCCAGAATCTGGTAAGGTTTTCTGCTTGATTGGTATGATGATAGCGATAAGAAGATTGTTTATTTGATAATGAGTGGCCGGATGGGCCACTCATTATCAAATAAACAATCTTCTAGTTTCGTATAATTTGTGTCGGTTATTTCCTAAGTCAATGGAATTGTTACAAATGATGCTCCAAAATGTCTCCGCCCCTACTAGTATGTCGATAGCTGATGGCACATTGAATGAAGGGTCAGCAAGGTTGACACCATGTAGGTATCGAAATATGATTTATGTTGATCAATTTTGATGGCAAATTTTGCGTTACTGTGGGCAATACTAGGCAATGTAAATTGAGTTTGAAGTCATTGTGAAGTGATTGAATGGTAGCATTGCAAGACTGTGTACTAGTGCTGGCTTGGCTACAGATACCTGATACCGTGGAGCTTGTGCTGCGTCGCACCATCCTTAACCGTGTACAGAAGTCCTGTAACGCCAAGTTGACTGTGCTCCCGTTGTCGAGCAGGATTATGGCCCTATGTGCTTTGCCAATCGCTGTCGTAGGCTTTCACCAATGCTGTGGATTAGAGTGAAATATATGGGCGGAGGCAGTATGTTGGCTGATGACAGGTGAAGTTGATAGTGTTATTTGATCATTTGTGATCGGAGAGGTGTCGATAGGCAGTGCTAAGCTCTCAGTAGATGGTTGTGTCGATTCACGTTTCTCTAAGTAACGACATTTAGAACTTCTACAATTATTGTATGAATGTCCAGTGCTGAGGCAGTTTAAATATACATTTATTTATTTATTTATTTCAGGGAAAACCAACAGCTAAAGTAACTTAAATATATAACACTAATAGTAACAGAAAGCTAATTATAGGTTTTCACGTATAGTGACTACATAATTACAAAGTGTGAGCAATAACAATATCGCTTATGAAACACATTTATGTGAAAAACAAAAGTATTTTTTTAAGAAAGACCTTGTATTAAAAAATAAGTAATAAAAATGATAATTACATAATTAACTAATAATGTCAAAGTTAACTTACAATAGAGTTTAAATATCGCCTCTCAAGAAATTAGTACTCAACCGTTTTGTCTGGCTGAGTTTACGCTCGTACAAAATAGATCCAGATCATTATGCCTGCAGATTTTGTTGAATTGGTTGCTAGCTCGCCATAGAAATGAATTTTGTCTGTAGTTTGTTCCTACAGTGGGAGTAGAAATAGGAGGGTTACATCGAGTGATTTTGAAGGGGGCATTAAAGGAAATTTTGCTTAGCAGCTCAGGACATCGGTTTTCGAGCCTTTTTTATGAATGGGTGAGACAAAAGCTGATTTCCAGATCGTAGGGACAGTACACTCAGAGATAGATTTAAGAAATAGTAAGGTTATCGGTACACAGATTTAGCGCAGTTAATAAGAAATATCGGACTTATCCATCTGAGCCTGCTGATTTGGATGTATCAAGGTTTAATAATAATTTTAAAACTTCATCTTCAGTTCTTCACATATTTCAATACTACTGATATCATAAGTAGAGCCAGAGCCACACAAATTAGTAGGCATATTTATAGACTCTTCAGTGGCATCCGTAGATAGAAATGTTGAACTAAAATATTGAGAAAATATTTCACATACAGATTCGCCAGAAGTTGCCGTCGAACCATTGTATGTTATAGAGGAAGGAATACCATTGGAGTTTTTGGATCGACTTTTAACATATGACCAAAATTGCTTAGGTTGTTTTTCGATACTATTTTCGATTATATAATTAAAATATATAATTTTATAATATATAATTTTGGTAACATTGAGTTTCTAGTAAGAAAGCTCTTTTACGTAATAATGTAAATGTTTCAAGGTCCGATTTCATGTTATAGGTTTAGTATTTTTTGATAAATTTAAATTTTTCTTTTATCACTTTAATGAGTGCTGGAGAATACCATTTAGGGTACGAGCAATCTTTAGTAAATTTCGTTGGAATAAATTTCAATTTTAGTTGATTTATGATAGAATAAAAATAATCCACTGCTTTTTCTATAGACCTAGACAGAAATTCACTCGACCAATCAACTTCCGATATTTTTAAATTAATTGAATTATAGTTTCCTATTATAAATATATTTTGTATAAGATTGAGAGCTTAGACATTCAAGATGCGCAAAATTGACATGTATTAAGAGGGCTTTATGGTATGGGTCCATGGGCACCAAGGGGTCATGATTTTCCATCACAGTGTCGTCATCGTTTGACTAAACTAAATCTAAGAATCTGCCATAATTATTGCATACACCATTGAACTGACGAAAATCATGCATGGTCATATCGTCTATTTAACATGATTCAATTGTGCCCGAATAGGTAGGTAGAAAATGTGAATCGGAACTTGGGGACCAACTAATATTAGTAAGATTAAAATCACCGACTACAATAAATTTATCACAGGAATGAGAGATTACTACCTCATTTAATTTAGTTAAATAGTTCTCAAGCTGCTGGTTAAATGAAAGTCCAGGTTTTGATTACAAAGGTAGATGCAACATAGGTGGATGTTCATGTGAGATTTATCTTTTAATCTGATGGTAATGGTGACCCATAAGTCTTCTGCAGTAGAAAGAAAAGTCTTCTGCGAGACAGCTTGTATTTCTTTCCGGACCGCTACGACTATTGTAATTGACTGACTATTGTAATAAGAGCGTCGTAGACGCCTAAATTGAATAAATGATTTTCAATTTGAATTTGAATTTTGAAATACCGCCTCCATATTTTTGGAAAATTTTGTTATATTCCCGGTCACACGGTACATTTAGGCCTTTAGCCTTAGTTATGCGAGATTCTATAGAAAGGTTTCTAAATTTTTCACAAGCAAACAATAAATGATCGTTTTTGCACAGAGGACATTTTTTTAGATTTGTGTTCGATTTTGATCCGTTGTTACTTGAAACTACTGTGAAATTTTCAGCTTAGTTTCTGTTTTTAAATTTTTGTTTTCTTCTGAAGTTTCTAGAAAGCCTGCACGATTACTAAGAAATATAGAAAATTCTGGCAAAGTTGGAGGTTCAGTTAGGGTATTTCTGTATTCCTCCCAGTGTGACAATGTGACGGAATCTAATTTTGATAACATTATATGTATGATTAATGTATCCCAATATTGAGTTGGTTGTTTTAATATGGTTAGTGCTCTAATGTTTTTATTAGTTACATCTAAAAGCAATCTTATGGATTTGCTTGATTCTTTGAAAATAGCTTGAACATTAAATAAAGATTGTACATGGTTGTTTACAAGTAATCTAGGATTATCGTATAGGCTGCATAATAAACCCCATGCGGTTGTGTAGTATTGACTTGTAAAGTCAATTTTTTGACTACAATTGCAGCACTTCCTCTGAGGGAGGCGCGGAGGTAATGAAATTTGCTAATATTATCAATATTTTCGTTATCATGAATCATTGAAATAAACGTGTCTCTAAACTCAGGCCCGGATCTAGGGGGGGGCGAACCGGGTTATCTGCCCCGGGTGCTAGTTCCAGGGGGCGCAAAATTCATATTTTTTTCAGCAACATCGTCATTAGTAGAATACGTCCACTATTGAACACACATAAATGAAAATTAGCATCAGAAAGCGCCCTTGCACCTAATTGTACATTCGTAGATCTAGCCAGCTTATTATTTTTTGGCGGAGAGCGCGGCCACGTTGTAAATAGGTAAGTGCTTACCTACCTACAAAACGTTCGACCATGGCGCGAGAAATGGGCGCTTCTCACTGTGTATTTACTGTTTATATTCGGAGCTTTTATTTCAAGATACCTATCTAAAGTATCTAAACTAAATCGGGTTAAAATTGGATTAAAATACTTGTACATACTACTTGTTTTTTAGTTAAAACGACAAAACACAGCGCAAAAGTAAGCATAAGTTTAATAGGTTAAGTATAGGTAGGAAATAATTTTTAACTTAAAATGTTAAGCGACCTAACCAAACCTACCGTTAACCAATTCACGTGCTCAAATCAGAGATTTGCAAAAAAATCTTAGGCTCAAATAGGTAATATATTTACTGATAATATTTTACACGAGAAAAAAAATGAATCACAACCTGGTACAAAAAAATACCTACGTTGATTGGCAATCAACTAATCTTACCGAGTCGCGCGCCGCATCCTGCTGAACGCCCGATCGGCCGCCATAAGTAGCTACAAGTTCTATTACGAATTTCACTGCGGGTCGTACCATATCGAATTTTGGTAGAAAATAACACTGTGAAATTGCACACACAATCACTAGATACTAACTTATTAACGAACTGCCTATATCGAAAGCACCAAATTTACCACTTTTAACAACGCAATCGTCGCAAGACGTAGGTAGGTACGAAAACGAAATATTCGGTAGGTAATACTCGGGGCGCGCCAGTGATTTGAAATATAAAAATCTTAGGGGCGCGCACGGCGGACTGGCGTGATCACGTCGTAGATTTCACCAAAATGCGACAAATTCGTTGCCTAGGAGTCTAGGAGTCCTGTAGAAAGGGATGGTACTATAATATTGTCCTTGCCATTACACGAGAAAAAGCAGGAAAGACAGATTTCGTGGACAGCATCTACAGGCCAAAAACATGACAGAATAATCTGCTAAAGTTAAATTATAGCGCTCATTGGGGCGATAGTTACTTACTTATTTCTACCAACGTGAACTTACCAAGCAGGTAAATTAAATCCAATTGAAGAGTAAATACATCATAATTAAGAATTCCCGTCATAGGTAACTACTTTTCTGTTCTTTTCTAGATAGTATCTTTCTAACTTTCTCCCTGATGAAAGGCGACAGGGCTGCTGCAGACAGCTGCGCCGAACTACCCCGAGTTCGCTTCGTTTAATTCGCTATTTTGATTTTTGAGGTTGATTACTTAGATTGATAAGGTGAGAGGTCAATGTGAAATAAAACGTTATTATAGAGGAACACATACATTATTTTTGTAACAGAAATAAACTACATAATTACCAGGACTAACAGGTAAGAAAAAATACATTATCATTTTATTGTCTTAGAAAAGTTTATTGAGAGATAGGTAGTTAATTGTTAAGAATCACACTGCCTAACGACCACTTTAGTATAATTATAGGCATTGAGCAAGTTGGTTTGCCTTTTAATCAAATCCTCTAGTCCTGGGTTCGATTCCCGGTTGAGCAGGTTTTCGAAAAATACATTTGAATATTCAAAGATATTAAAATAGTGTTTGACAACATATCAACAGGAATTGAGGCAAGGGTAGCGAGTGCAAAGAGTCTAAATGAAAATTTCGCCTTCCTTAGTGGCCATGCATTTTTAAACATGCCTACCCAGGATCTTCTAAAAAATGGAGCCGATCTAGCAAGAAAATATTGAAAAGATTTAATTGCAACTGATTTTTGCCAAGACGAAGCCGTTTTCAAAAATCTAGTAACAAAAATTAGCGAAAAATCGAGTGCATTTGATCTCTTAGAACACCTGTGCAAGCACGACTTGAGAGAAGCATTTCCAAATATAACGATTGCTTTGAGGATATATTGTACTTTACCGACGAAATCTGCAAGCTATGAGCGAAGTTACAGCAAACTGAAAATAATAAAAACTTATCTGCGTTCAGCAATGAGTCAGGAACGTCTGTCTGGCCTAGCGATACTTGCCATCGAAAATAAAATTGCCTATCAGATAAACTTTGAAGAACTAATAAATTCTTTCGCCTAAAGTAAAGCACGCCGTGTAACGCTGTACCATGATTAAGATAAAAAGCTGGGGCTTAACGATTGAAGATGTGCATACTGTCTTGCTTGCCTCTTGGATGTATGTATATTGTTGTATGTTTATTATATGTACTTGTATAATTTTACGTCACGCAAAAAAATAAGTACCTAAGCAATTAAATGGCTATAATTTTGTCATGTTATTAGTACTCGTATTAGGATAATAAGTTGTAGTATTTTTCGAAGGGTTAATATTCCCCCAGTCCCCAAATATATTATTATATATTTTTTCAAATAAACAAACCTTTTCCCGCCAGAGAGCACAATGGTGTCATATTACCAATGGTCAATTTGGTAACATGTTGCCGAAATTTATTTTTCATCAAGTGCAGATGGGAAATAATGGTACATTTTACGTGCGTGCTCTGGTGTAGGTAAATCACATAAAGTTGAAAAACTAACTTCTTTTTAAGAGTTAACTTTTGTTCTTGTAGCAAAACCTCGTACGAGCTGGTAAAGTTCACACCTCTTTACTGAGGTATAACTTGACTGTGACTAAACTTTAATCCTGTTACTTGTCCTTGACTAAGTAATACATATTATATTATGCATAAAATTGTTAACTAATATTACTTGACACTGGCTATATGCCCTTACTGGGCGAAACAAAAAAAAATACTATTGGTTGGGGGCGCCTAAACAAGTTTCTGCCCCGGTTCGGAAAAATCGTAGATCCGGGGCTGTCTAAACTCGAGCCAATTATGATAGTTACCTTCAAAAGATGGAATGTTTATTTTAGGCAATGAAAAATTATTATTATATTTGCAAGTCCCACCTGTATTGGCCTCGTTTAAGCTGGATACGGAACCTGATTTTTGCTGTCCATCCTTATTGGAGCATGTAGCGAGAAGATAGCGAGCGGCAGACACAAGCGCGTAGTACTAGTTCTCGTACTGGGCTCGCTCTGTATACTGCTCGTCAGGGTTTTCAGAGAGGAGCTCCAGTTCGTTCTGTCGAAGTCATTATGTAATTTCTCAATATGGCTTTCATGCTAGCTCTCGATTTTTTTAATTGAATAATGCGCTTAATCGCTTCCTCAGCCATGATGTGTCAAAAGTAAAATTAGAATTAAACTGAACTTTAAACTGATCTATTGGATAAATACCTTTGTATTGATATTATAAATTATGATACTATAAATTACGAGAGCGCGGGAAATGCACTGACTGCTTCAACATGCGGCGGTGGCGCGCAGCGGCGCGGCTAGCACTGTTATGACGGACCACGGGGCGCGGTGGTGGCAGCCTGGCGTGATGTCGCATCGGCGGCGCGGCGCGCAGTGCAGGAATAAACTTGTGGGACAAAACGGGTGGCCCACACTTTAGGAGGATAACCAAGTGGTTGGTATACGTATGTACCTATGCATGCATATAGCACGTGCAGGGAATAATGAAACAGCTTGCGTATAAAATAACTGTAGTCAATGATACACACTCAAATAGGGCTAGAATAGGATGAGTAGGTAAGACAGATATATTTAAGAATGTAAGGAAGGAAGGATAATTGAACCGAACTCACTGTTTCACTGGCAAACTACAGATATTTCCTGTTGTCCTTCGATGATGAATGGCTGGCGTCACGATGTCTCGTGTCTCCTCTTGGCAGGTTGAGCACGTGTTTTGACTCAGGTTGTGTGGCTCAGGTAGTTAGGCTGCTTGAGAATAGAGGGCTTCTGTGCAAACCCACGTTGGTACGTTTCAGACCTCATGGCGATGTCGAATCTTGCCTGGACGCGGCACATCGTGACCGCGTGGCTGATGTAAGCTGGGCGCGGCGCTGTGTCCGCCGATGATGTGACCTTGCCTGGGCGCGGCACTTCGTGACCGCGTGGATGGTTTAAACTGAGCGCGGCGCTGTGTCCACCGATGACGTGACCTTGCCTGGCCGCGGTACTTTGTGGCTGTGGTGCCTTGCTTTGGGCGCTGCGCGGCGCACTTGTGGCCGCGTGGCGTGATCGTCTTCTTCGAACTTCTGGAAGTAAGTGTCCTGGGCGGGCACCCTCGAGGTTAGGCTCTTTCCGCCATGATGCCGGCTAATTAATTACTGGACGGATTGCGTGCTTTTTCGGAACTTTAAGGACCAAAATGTAAATGAGATTAGGGAATAAAGAAAGTGGACTGTATACTGGTACTGGGTTTTATGGTGAAAGATATACATAATATATATTATAACAATTTAAATGAGCACTTAAAATGAAAGGGAGAGGAACGCGCTGAAGGCGAGTCCTGTGCTCGAGAAATAGAGCGGGCCTCGTCCTCTTCTTCGCACAGAATGGTGGATTCAGTGCGGGCGCGGTGTCGGGCATTGTGGGCCCCTGTCCGCGGTAGTCATGCACCGGCTGTAGCTTAACAGCCGGGTCGTGGGGTTGTATTATCAGCCATGCTGATATCCTCTTCTTTCTTCGAGGTATAAAGTCAAGTCCGTGATTCTTCTGCCTCCCTTATCAACGTCAGCCCGCCGGGAGGAATCCCAGTGAGCGAGTCGTTCGGGAGGTGAGAGTGAGCGCGCCCTGGCCGGCCCTGTGGCCTGAGCGTCGCGGCAGCATCGAGGGGGTCCAGTCCGCGCTTTCTAGCGGCTGGAAAGGAGCCTGCCCACTCCCGCTAATACTAGCGGGATGGGATCGGCTCCCTCCAGGACGCGCCTGGAGCACGTCCTGGAGGGTGCAGAGGGCGATCTCGATGGTTTCGAGCTCCGCCGGTGTCCTTGTCCTCTTCTTTGTTGCTGTCTCGCTCTCGCATGGGGGCGAGACAGGTACAGATGGCTTTCTTGGTCGCGCGGCGGGACCACGTGGTGCACCCTCTGTGCGGTTTGGATGGGCGGATGTGGATAGTGCTCTTCTTCTTTTTTCTGGGCTTCTTTGTTCCCTCGCGGTCGGGGCCGCGGGCTGGCGGGCCGTTGGCGTCGGCCATGAGGGAAGTGGTGGCCTTCTCGGTCGTCGGAGTCGGTATGGAGCGCGTGATATCACGCACGAAGCTCACTGCAGTTTTGGTGGTGGTGGTAGCTGTGGTGCCCGCGCGCTTGGCCTCTAGGAGGCCTCTGATGGCGATCTTCATGTTTCGTTCCTTGGGTAAGGAGTACGAGAACCATGTCAGTTGGTCCCCCTCGTCCAGGTTAGTGAGGTAGGATTGGATGACACGGTACTCGTCTCCATCTGCTGGCGTGAAACGCACGCCCTTGTTGTAAGGGCGTACGGACGGGGGTCTGCCGAGCTCCGCCTTCAGCACCCGGAGGTGTTTGGTGCTGTTGGTGAAGCTCTTCACGATTACAGGCGGGTACCTCTCCTTCTTAGTCGCGTCCGGTGGGTTGGTGGCGTCAGTAGCCGTCACCTTTGTGGCAGTCTGCGTAGTGTCGTATCGTATATATATCGTATAGTATCAAAGCGCTCGTAGCCAAGTTTGCTTAGCCATTCTGAATCGATCAGCAAAGTTAAGCTACGTCCGCCGCGGTCATGACTTGGATGGGTGACCGTTGGTTGGGCATTACTACTGAGCGCTTCCGTGCTTCGGAGGGCACGTTAAGCCGTCGGTCCCGGTTGTTGTCTTAGGATAGCAGTCGTTACAGCATGGTGGTAGGGCACTTTGCAAATGCCCGCCTGGCTAGCTACCACCCTCAAGGGCACACGTGACACCATATTTAAATAAGCACTCAATTTTGAAATTAAGACACCGTCGTAAGCTTCATTTAGCATGTCTTCTATTTGGCGTGATAAAATACCAAGCACCGGCTTATTTGTATAACAAACTATCCTGGATGTCGAGCCGGAATCCTTATGGATCCCAATCTCGTCAATGTGCGATACAGCTCGTAACAGAACGGCATAGCTCAGCCGCTTTCAGAGGGAGTTTCCGCTACGCCGCATCCAAGTGTTGGAATAATATCCCACCTCCAATTAGAAACCTGACATGTTTACATAGTTTTAAATATAAATTAAAAAAAATTATCTACATTCATCAAAAAAGTCAGGAAACTCAAACAAATGACACAAGCGTTATTTAAAAATTATTTAAAAATATTATTTTAAAAAATTATGAAATTGTTTACCGTCTACACGAAAGCTGTTTAATGATAGATTCATTTCTTCTATGTAATATATTGCTAATTGTTTGTTGTAAATATTGTAGTTTCTGATTATATGTAACCATGCGTAACGTCACCTACCGACCTCAACGGAAGACCAACGCTGGTTGTTAACGATCAGCACTATGTTGAGTTGGGGCCGATTTGTGGCAGAGGGCTACAAGAATCATTTTTATTACATCTTGTATTTATTGTTTGTATTTTTGTGTCTTGTTGTAAGAAATGTTTTTTGTATGTTTTTTGCCATAAATAAAGCTTATTCTATTCTATTATAAGTTGAAAATCTGTCGCCAAGCACCTAACGGTGTGTTCCGGCAGCTGTCCTTGAGAGCCAGTAAAACTAGGTTAGTCTGAACAACATCCTCGACCACATCATCACTTACCATCAGGTGAGATAGTGGTCAAAGGCTAGCCTATCAGGCATAAAAAAAAATATAAAAAAAAAAATGTGTCCGCCCGCTCGTTCGATGCCTGGACGGGCGGGCTGGGGCTCGCTATGCTCGTGGTTTTTGGAGCTGTAGTTGACGCACGGGCGTGTGCGGCCGTAGTAACGGCAGCATAGGTCGGTTGCGTCGGGCCGGTGTTGGCAGTTGGGACCGCGGCCGCAGCGCGGCGGGGGTCACGGGGGAAGGGCGTGGGCTGCTCAGTGCCGGAGGCACGAGCGCACGCGCGTTTGCTGTCGTCGGTGGCCTCCTCGCCGCGCTTGCGGCGCAGGCCATGGCCCGGGTCTTCATCTTGTGGTGGCGCTGGCTTCGGTGGCGGGGATGGCGAGCCCGAGGATAAAAGTGAGAACACTGGAGTATATATAACAAGGGCGTCTCTGGTGCTCTGCATCGAGGCGCGGAATTAGCGGTAATTTTCCATTTTTGGGTGCATCGGGGCACTCGCCGCGTGATGCAGCGTGTTCCTGGCGCTTCCCTGAGCTCATGGTGTTGCTTTGCGTCGCGTCGAAAACTAGGGAGCTAGTTTGGCTATCGACGGTCGTGGGCGGTCTCCGCCCTCTACATGGAGGGGTGGAGTTCGGAGGGCGTTTTCTATAAAACGCCCCCGAGTTCCACTGTAGACTCTTTGGATTTCCGTACGCGGGTATAACACTCTAGCGCAGAGCAAGACTATCCATAAAAAAAAGAGAGCGGGCCACGCGGCGCGCTAGCCTTTATACTAGAGAGGGACGTAAGTGCGGTGCGCGGGGTGCGCTGGACTGCTTCCTCCTCTCGTCCCGCTGAGGCGTGGGTCTCGGAGGGGCGCGTCGGGTCGGCTGGCGTCGAATGCGTAGACAGTATTAAAAATCAGCATAACTACCTATAATATTATTATAACTTGCTTATAACTACCTATTTCAATCGGAAATACTTGTCCATTAAAAAGACATACATTATGTACCGTCAACTATATGTAGATTATAAAATAATTTTACTTACTAGTAAGTAAAATTATTTTATTACCTTTCGGTTTCCAGGTAATCTAAAAAAAGTTATCTCTGGATGGGTTTTTGACGAATTTATGTAACCAAAAACAGCACAACACTTATATCTTACTCGTCATATTTATTAGGTAAATATGTACTTGAACTTATTTTGGTGAAAAAATCGCGCAGTTATTGTTAAAAAATCAACAAACCATTCGCTCGTCTCTGCGGCACAGTCGCGACACTGGAGACTGTCTGCGTGCCGAGCGCAGGCCGAGATCGAGGCGATTAGGTATAACTCGCGTTTCGTCCGTTTCTATGTAGAAGAAATATTGTATAGATAATATTACCGTGCCCTTAATCTTACTCCCTGGGTTGCAAGTCCCAGGCACCTGATCCTGAATCCATAGAAAGTTAAGTAAATTCGTGTCCAATGTGGACTTCCAAAACTGAATTGCCAAATTATAATGCATCTTATATTTGTATTCATTTTATAACAAAAAATTAACTCACAAATCTCTGTGATGTCGACCTGGCGTCTAGTACATGTCTGCTGTGGCTGCTGCTGGGACACCTGGAAGTTGATGGACAGCAGTCCGTGCAGGCTCTGGACTACTTTTATCAGGTGACTGCAGCAAGCCAGAGTCTCGAGGACTACCTTGCGTTGTTTGTCAATTTCTGCAGCCAGTTGTTCCTGTAGAAAAAAAGCAATTCAGTCTGTAAAAAAAAATAACTCAAATATGAGTGTTTTGTAAATTGTTGGTAATGAAATGTAACATGATTGGCAGTCTCTATATGTGGCCACTGACGACACATCCCTCTGGGATCTGGATGGTGTTCGAATGGATTTTATCCAACCGGAGGATAACCAAATTATTCACAATGCGCATTCACAATGCGTTCTCTGGATTATAAATGATAGAATTTATATTAGACTCATATGTATAAGCTTTGTAAATACCTAGAGCTTGGGAAAGTAAGGGTGTAGTTCCTGAGGTAGTGCGGTATAAATCTGACACAAGTCAAGAATGGTTTTATTGAAAAGTTTTTTATACTATACAGAGAAATTGGCTTAAGTTACCCTTTCATAGCGACGGGCTGCGTTCTCGGCCGTTGAATCAATGTCCATGCTGCAATTAAACAGTATGAATCAGTTAGTTTCGAGTGTCTTTGTATCAATTTAACCGAAATTGTACGTAGGTTAAATGTTGACCGCCAGTGTTTAGAATTACTAAATTGATACCAATCAATTACGCTCTCCATATAAATGGTATAGTTAAAGAATTTATGAAACTCAATGAAATTTACATAACTACATGCAGGATCATGATATTATGTACCAAATGCCTACCTATGGAAAATGTCATTTAATTTATATCAAAATTAAGTTTTTTTACTTTTATATTAGTTGCGTTTTGAGGTTTCACCCGTGTAGATGGTGTTGAGAAATGATGATGATGAAAGTATATTAATCCAGGACCTCAACTATTTATTTTCAATGTTTCTTCTGAACATCGTATCAGCTTATTTAGCTAACACAAAAGAAGGAGCAACAAAATTACACTCACAAACATTCGCATTTATTAATACTTTGGGTGCGCCCCGTGGTATCACTCGCATAGCATAGACAATGACGAAAAGTATCCTATGCATTAAACCAGGATCTAAACTATTCCAATTCCAAGTTTCATCAAAATCCGTTCAGCAGTTTCAGCGTGAAGGAGTATACCTACCGAGTTCATTGCCCACGCAATGCGTAGGTATACCTACCGAGTTCATTGCCCTCGCAATGCGTAGGTATACCTACCGAGTTCATTGCCCTCGCAATGCGTTAGAATACCTAGAACGTGTGTGTATGTGTGAGTCTAGTCCACGGCGGCCGCGAGTGTTGTCGTCGCTATCATTCTCAAAGTCAACGCGCCACAGCTTAGGCAATAGTTAGTATTAATTTTGTTTATGTGAAAATTAATTATGAGTGGATCATATTCAGTTATCGATTCTACACCATCCCCCGCAGTATTGTTGATGACTTAACAGTCACCTTATATATACTGTATACCTTTTTTTGTATATGTTCATCGCTATTTTCGCCTATTATGAACCATCCACCCCTTTAGCCGGGGTATGCTCTAATTAATTATACGGGTATTCTTTCATAATTCTTGCTCTCGTTTTTCAACCATTGTATCGAGATGGAGCGACACCTATAGTTCAACTTGCGTTGTACTACAAACAAGACCAATTTTGCAATTGGTTTTAAACTTGTAAATGATGACGCAACCTTATAATTTTAATTATGATAAGTTTGCAATAACGCCTGCTAGGCGAATTACATTACAGAGTTAGGTACAAATTTACGAGAGAAAAAAATATAGTCATGTGCGGGATTCGAACCCGCGTCCATCCAAAAATATTATAGTTATGTGTCATTGTGTCATGTTAGCTGAATTGGTTAGAGCATACCCCGGCTAAAGGGGTGGATGGACGCGGGTTCGAATCCCGCACATGACTATAATTTTTTTCTCTCGTAAATTTGTAATTTAGTAATACTTTTTACAATTTTGCTGATTTAATTATAATATTTAAGAAATTGTCTTTCAAATAATAACATAAAACTTGATGGTTAAATTATACATGTAAACTACAGGTACCGGCCGGGTGTTTTACCCTATATAATTACGGCCTGATTTCACCGATCACAAAAACAAAACCCGTGTAATTAAACTGAGAACTACTGAAATGAGATCAATGTGGGTTTTTTGATTGCGTATATTTAAACCACGTTTGTCAATAAATATTGTGATTGGTGCAATGTAAAGAATCTCTTATGGGATCCGCCGATTTCAACTACATGAATATTTCTACATATAAATAAGAATAATCGCGTGATGAGCGAAAATCATAGTAACAAATTATTAGCACAAAATTTCTATCTCGAACAGGAATTTCGGCTCGTAAGAAATTTGGATATTTGATGAAGAAGGAAATATCACCTAACTGCAAGTCATGTGGAGTGGTAGATGACATATATCATGTCCTTATGGAGTGTGTCCAGAATGCAAGTCAAAGATAAATGGAACTAACATGCACTAATAACATCCTTAACCTGCATCAGAGAATGCATTAAAAATGTATAAGATGTGTATGAGATAACATAAATACTAAGGTTACGATGGCAATGACATGTCAAGAGACAAAAGTCCCTAAATTAAATAAAGATAATAAAAAAAAAATGAATTTAAAAACAATTTAAACTCCATTCTTAGATATTTAAATAATTACATGGTTGAACCGGGAATCGAACATGTTACACAAGCAAAAAAAACAAAGAGAATGCCTGAAAGCAGTATTGCACTGTGTTTAGGTATGAAGGGCATTGTAACGATTGAAATTACTGGGTGAACGAGACTTTAGAACAGATGTCTCGGAGTGACGAGAGCAGTGCAGTGTGCAGATCAACGACACTGCAACTGTTTATGAGCAGACGTGATGCTTACCATCAGGCACCGTTTCGGTCGTCTCGTCACTACATAGCATAAAAAAAGTTTCAGGGTGATTATTTGTCATGAAATATATATTTGATGCCTTTCGACAACGGTTGAAGGGCTTATTTACATCTATAATAATATAAAGGAATATCTAGTGACACTCCCGCCTTATTTTCACAAACACCAGGCAGCCAACACGGAAGAATTTTCGGCGCGTGCCGCTTCTACACAAAGCATCCTCAGGAGATCTTGACTCTACGAGCGCACAATAGAGAATCAAAATTCGAGAATTTAAATAACTATACCATATTTTTACATTTATTAGCAGTTTTATAAAAATTTAGTGTTTTCTTAATATATGTTAAAAATATTTGTTATTATGCCACAATATTTTTTTTTTTGCTAGGATAGATTAGGAGTGAAAATGGAGAGGAAAGTGTCACCTGAACCTAAACCGTTGCTGGTGCTTGGCCTGTTTGTCCATTTATCTTTGAACCATGACAGGCAGATACTTGAAATTAAAACAATTAATTTTTAATAAACATAACTAGCTAACTAATAAAACTTAGAATAATTTATAATATTATTGTATCTTTCTACAATTGACATAATTTTCTACATCACTTAGTGTGACGGTTATATTACTTCATTATTACAAATTTGTTTTACCAAGCATGAAGAGAAAGCTATGCGCTGAGCATCCATAGTTTTAATAAAGAATTGTCTAAATAAAAAAAATCTTTGCTGAGCAAGAGTTTTCATCCAAGACAATGAAAGGTCAATGAGGAAGTTACAAGACCGGGAACATCCCATAATTTTTATTTGCGGTGTAAATTGTACAATGTGTATAGTGCGCTAAGATTGAGTTGAGTAAGTAAATAAATCAGGGAGGGGCCATCCTCGTGAGTTTCTGGACGTATCATAGAGGAAGCATGTCTTGTCCATCAGGTCATCATCAACACAAAGTTCTCGTGGTACATGTGTTCTATCCAATTTTTCATAGTAATTCTCAAAAAAAGAAAATATTTTTATTATCTAACAATTTTAGCGATTACCTCCAATCACACAACTACATTCGAAATAATGAATTAACCATAGAAATGAAAAAAGACTATATTATTAAGTTCAAAATACTTGCGTAGGTACCTAATTGGTCGCGAGGTCGTATTCCACCGACTTTGCGGCACCCATGTGACACAACCGCGTGCGCGCACAGCACGGAGTGTGTTTGTCAACTATTCAACTTAGAGTACCTAAACGGGCGCGAAATTTACGCTTGCCGTTTTTTAGAATTTTACAAATTAGTAGGTGTGGATTACATATATGTATTCCACGCGACCACTCTAGGATTAATTGATTTTGGCTATTCATAAACCGAAAAAGAAAAGGGGGTAGATAAACTAACCGTTTTCAAAGTCTTCGGTTTCTTCATGTAATCTCTTCAAGTCGATCTGTAATTTGGCTTTATCGCTCAAAGATTCCATTATAATAAAATAAACTAATAATAAAATAAACTAATAATAAAATAAACTAATAATAAAATAAACTAATAATAAAATAAACTAATAATAAAATCAAACTTCAACTTACTTGTTGTTCTGCGGGGTCGCCCGTGACCGCCCGTCGCCAAAAATCACAATTTCGCACAGTGTTGCCACCTTAGATTTTTTTAAGGAGCTAGGTCAAGAGAGAAATATCGCCAGATTTCGGAAATTTTGCTCACGAGAAAACCACCAAATTCCGCTAAATTTTTGAACTTGTATCATACTAAAGAAACCCAAAAAAGAGTCGATTAAAATCTATAACTTCACGAAATGTTTAGGGCTGTTTCAATAGTTCTGTAATTATTAGGAAATCTCTTCTGGGTAAAGACAGTTTTGAATGAACTGTAATAATTCGTTAGATAAAGACTATGGGAACTTATCTAAACTCTCTAAAACTGGCTCTTAGCATCTATACGGGGTAAAATATAACCACATTCATATGTTAATTTTTTAATCAATAGAGTAAGAAATTAAAAATCCAGTATTTTTTTGGTTAATAGCTAATATGATATTACTTCCTAATTTATACTTGCTCTCTGGGTCTTATCTTCCAACTAAACCAAATTCCGGATAAAGAATGATAGATTAATAGAAAACAGTAACAAACGACTGCGCCTAGGAATTCCCCGGTCATGGGCGGACCTAAGGCGAAAACAACATCATGAAATTCCATAAAATTAAGGGATTTTCCTATCAAAATATGGTACCAGATTTCGTATTGAGAAACCGCCAAAAACCACTAAAAATATTAAAAACGCTATTTTATGAATAAATACCACTAACGCCTTGAAAAAGCGCCAGTTCTGGTGGAAAAACCACCAGGGTGGTAACACTGATTTCGCAAACAAATGTCAAATGATATAGAGGCATGGAAGTAATAAGTAATACGTACAACAGGAATGAGCTGTTGTCGCAAAATTGAAGCCGAACGAGAGCGCAATAACTGTACCTCTTATCCCTCTCTGGCAATGGTGACAATATTGAAATATGATTTAGGGACAATAATTTTATTATAAAAAATATTTATGATCTGACGTCAGCAGATCATTGCTTGAGATGGATTTTAATCGAAGATGCTAATGATGAACTTGCCCTTTGCGGCACTGTACAGTTCCTGTTTTTGCTTGCTTTTCACACTCACGTCATATAGGTAGGTACTTACCTACTGGCACGTTAATGTTATCTATACAGTATCTGAACTCGGGTCTCTCGTTGAAATAACTACCTACAACGCGCTGTACGTAAACATGCGATAGGGCTACCCGCCTCCATTATTTTATTTACATTTGCCTACTTTTTGTTTCCATTTAGTTCTGTGATTATATATATACTTTTTTTATATGAACAAATTATATTCTTTGTGAAATGAACAGGAAGTTTTCACTAAAAATGCGTGTTGTTTTTTGACTAGAAGGTAGATTTAATTAAAAAACCTATATATAAGAGATCGAGGCGCTTAGGTATAACTCTCGTTTCGTCCGTTTATATGAAGTTGAAATACTGTATATAGATAACATTACCGTGCTACTGGTCCTTGTGGTACACGACATGCAGTTGGACTAAGATAAAATTACGATAAACTACCTATTGTGGTATATTTCATTAATTAGGTAAAAAAACAGTTAAGTGTAATTCTAAATCAAATTTGTTAAATAAAACAGTCTTGTGAAGTTTCTGCCGCAAACCCAGCTTATTCCTTAAATGTTTCATTGTTTTTAATTTTGCATTATGAGTTAAACTAACATTAGGATCTTTAGGAAATCAGAAATTGAAACAAAGCTATTTTAATAGAGAAAGGAATAAAATATACATAGGTATTTAATTCATTTGTTCTTGAACTATAATTGGATAGTCATGCAAGGTCACCGTAATTCCTCACTAACAAATTATGTCTAAAGTATTACCTCCACGACACAAATTCTCCCCATTTTTACTAAAATTCTTCAAAAATGTCACGAAATCAAAAAACCCTTCGTTATTAAGGTCCGAGTCCGCAATTTCATGTAGGGTTGTCAAGTAGGAGTCCGTATTTCATACAAATAAAAGAAAACCTATACGCCAATCGCAAAATTTTTGCGTTAGTATGGCTTAGAAAGGTAGCAACAAATAATATTGCTTTAACATGTTGGTACAAAATTATTAATTATGTTTAGAAACATTTTAGAAGTAAATGTTCTTAGTTCATTATGCATTACATCAATCGCAGATTTTCGACAAACAATGAAAGGATTGAAATCGACTTAGCTCTGGCAACTCTAGGTCACTGTTAGAACGAGACACAGGGTTCAGTGGTAGCCTTCTCACTCGGCTTAATTTTTATTTTGCGCACAACAAGACTCTTATGACCTTAGCATAAGGTTTTAATTTCTTTATTTTAGCTGCATGATGCACAGATAGAGCTCATTCCTGGTACGTAGTACTTATTACTTCCATGTATAGAGGATAGAGTGGAACACAGAGTTATTTAGCTAGCTACCGTGCTACAGATGAGACAGTAGCGATGGGCGATTATTACTAAATCTAATCGACTTAGGGTCCGTTTCAGAATGTCCTAATAAAGTTTCGGGTTGCTATGCAACACATAAAATGACTGAATGATAAAAATGACAGTTAACATGCAGGGCGCTTCAAGCTTTAACAGATGGATAGGCTAAATCGCTGAATGTGAAACGCAAAGATAGTGTTTTGTGTAATAAATATGTTCTTGGTAGTAAAACCAGAACTTACTCGAACATTCTGAAACAGGCCCTTAGTCGATTGTTTTGTTCAGTCGATAAAAGTCGATAACAATCGAACTGTTACCTACTAGCGGTGTGCGGCGGGTGGCAATTAATGATTTTACTACTACTAATTCGATTGTAGCGCAGCGCACTCACTATAAATTACTATACTCGTACGTACTACTAAATTAGTATTTACAAAAGATGCTGCGGTTTACGTACAATGCGCTGCAAATTAGTAGTTAAAAGTCCCTGCGGCTCTACTTACGACTGCAGTTGATATGCGATTGGAGATAACAGTTATTAAATTGTCTGACTAGTAATCCACCATCGATTGAGGAAACATTCATTTGTTCGTTGTTGTATAACAAACTATGAATAGACGGGTATGTAAGGGTTTCTAACTAAGTGAGATTAAATGGCTAATGTAAGAATTAAGTAAAATAGTTTCTTTTTCAATATTTACACTAACAAGTTTTTAACTTACTCTTAAAAATGTCAAAGGCCAACTAAAGTAAAAAAAATTAAGTTATACCTAAAAACAATCAACACCGTCCCGCCCCGTGTGGCCATCCACGCATTCGCAGATCAGCCACGCCTACGATGCAAACTCGCAAGCATTGCATAGCGGTTTGCGGTGTGCGTACAATTAGTATTCGTCGATTGTTATTCGAATAATCATGGTAAGGAACTACTAAATCGACAATCGAATGTGCAATAGCCCAATTTTCGATTGTCGATTGTATTTTTAGCAACAATCGCACATCGCTTTTGCAACAGAACAGTTTACAAAATGTTCCGTTTGGCGCTGCTATCTTTTTTTTGACAATGGCAGCAATTCTGTTGTACACTCACTAACTATAATAACTAATTAAAAATATCTAATTTAAGTTTTAGGAATCCTAAAAGAAATTCTGCTGTGACCTCGAACTAAATTTAAAATAGCGAAATATCTATCCTGAATTGAATTCATTTTGCCGCTACATAACGCTAGATGGCGCATCATTCAAGTTGTTTTACAAGACTTTTTGTCTGTGGTACGTTTTCTTATCTGTAGGGCTTTGTTTACATCACGGCATTACTACAGCCCTAGGAGGAAGAATATCTATGATGGAGAAGACATTTATATTCTGTTGGTTGTGAGACAAGAATGGTAATATATACGCTTGCATTAGTTTGAAAGAGACAGCATTAGTTTTTTTTGTCTTGCTCGGCGTATGCGATTTCTTTGTTTGCCACAAAGCAGTTTTGTGGCAGACAAATTTATTCGGTGCTTGAAAGTATCCTTTTTTCGTGTTAAACAATGATTTTGAAATGTGTATTGTAAATTGTAAGTTAAATTCAACGCTGCTGCTTCCACCAAACATGTTCAAATGCAGAATTCTTGGCTGTAAAAACAGAACAGAACGAAATATGGAACACCTTACGTATCACATGTAAGTGTTATTTTTCATATGTCTTCACCGTTCTTACACAGTCTATGCGAATCATATATGAATTTCTGATCATAACTGAATGTCTGCGTGTTAAATTATTTGATAATCTTACATTTTACTACAAAATAATTTCTTGATTTTGAGATTATAATCCATAAAAATTAAGTAGTGTTCCTTTGTCTATCTATGTCGCTCTACTATGATGAAATTTATTTAGGGAGAAAAGAGAGTGTGACCATAGATCAAAAATTATACTTTTTCGAATTATAGCAATTTTAGGAATACCAGCTCATGACCGAAGATATTTCCCATAAAAGTGGGTAATTTTGTTTGAACCACTTTTGACCAATATGTATTAAAATTAACGCAATTAATAATTTTGATTTGCAGTTTTAATAAGGATGCTGTCCTTCATCGTGTATGGATTCATGCAACTGGACGACAAAATTAATTAAATTAAAAATTACATAATTAATTAATTAAATTGTAAGTGGTGACAAAACGTTGAATCTCAATGTTATTCACACATATGTTTTATATACCATAAAGCTATAAATACATTATTACTTTGTTTTATTTTAAGTGCACACTATGAAATATTATAGGTACGAAGGTTTGTATGAGTTTGTTATTCATACAAACCTTCAAGTCACTCAACGCCGAAGTTTTCAACGAAATTTCGCATATAGATTCCGTAGGACCTGGATTAATACATTGGCTACCTTTATTCCGAGATATTGAGTATTATCGGGGGACTACGATATAACTATTCCACGCGGTTGAGTCCACAGGCACTAGCTAGTTATCCAATAGTACCATAGGTTAAATTATATATTTATTATGCCATAGTTTTAAACTCTACCAAAAAAATATTCTGTACATTTTCAATTAGTTTTAGAATCATGGTAATTTTCTAAAACTAGCTGACCTAGTTTCTCTGCCATTAAGGCGGACCGTTCAATCTGTAGCGAGAAAATCAAAATTTAACAGTCTGTCTATTTGTTGCGAGATCGAATAACATTTGTAGGTATATGATTCTTTAATTTACTCAAATCAGATATCCTTTTTAGAGTATTTTGTTATTGTATCTTACATACATGTATCTGACTTCATATATTTCTCTACTAATCTGCAAAAACAGTTAAGATACAATTATATATTTGTAAGTCATGATGCCAAAATACTTTAGGATATAATTTCCGATTTGCGCAATTTTAAAACAATACACGTACTAAAGTTATCCGATCTAGCAACATACATTTAATTTTGAATTCCCCGATATAACAAATTGAACGGTCCAGTCCACCTTAAGCAAGTACCATGCAAATGTATTTTTTCAGTAGGCGCGGCAATATTTTTTCTAAAAGCTTCATTGTAATTTGGGTAATGTTATGGGACACTGGCAATTCTGCAATATAAGGTATTTATACTCTGTCTCTATCGGGTATATGCGCATAGGTACTCCATCATAGATATTCTTCCTCCTAGCTACAGCCCTAGGAGGAAGTATAGATACTTCCTCCTATCTACAGCCTGATTATGTTCTTTACTTTTGAATGACATTACTATCGATACCGATAGTTAATCTATCTGCTAAATGAGTGAATAGGTTAGGCGAGATATACGCTTAAGTAAAAAAAATAGGTCCTAGGTACAGAATAAACCCACATCCAGGGTCAAGGCATACTGAAGTCTTGCACTGTGCCTGATAGAAGACAATAAGCTCATCCCCTATCTAAACACACCTGCCATTCCTCCGAGTACCTAATACAGGCATAACATGATTTTGTAAATACAAATTTGTTGTTACCTGCCTACAAAGCTTTATCTCTAGTTATGCTCAAATAGAAGAATAATCTCGGAGATAGAGTTGTTGAGAGAAGCAACCACATAGCCGCATACTTCATTCAACTCAGAAAGCCGTAAATAAGATAAAACAGCCAAAATAAAATAATTGCAGAACATTACAGCTTTATCAGGCACAGTGCCAGACTTCAGTATGCCTTGACCCCGGATGAGGGTTTATTCTACCTAGGACCTATTTTTTATTACTTAAGCGTATATCTAACCTAACTTAATTACTTAATTAGCAGATATAGTAACTATCGACAGTAATGCCATTCAAAGTGTAAGGAACATAATCAGGCTGTCTGTAGTAATGCTGTGATGTAAACAAAGCCCTATAGATAAGAAACACGTACCACAAACAAAAAAGTCTTTAAAACAACTTGAATGGTGCGCTATCTAGGTTAAGTAGCGGCAAAATGAATTCAATTCGGGATAGTTAATTTGCTATTTTAAATTTAGTTCGATGTCACAGCAGAATAATTTTATGGATTCCTAAAACTAAAATTAGATATACAGAATTGCTGCCACTATGTACCGATTTAAAAATAACAAAACCGATATCCTTAACTCCATAATCGATATCGCATGAACAGCTGTAAAGGACGACTCACGCTAGACCGTGTCGGGTCCGAGCCGAGTGTCGACCGTAGCACGGTCACCGAGCTGGTCCCATACCTGTAATTACAAAGACGGGCCTCGACCGAGCAATGACCGCTGCGCCGTGATGCAGTATACTCGCCCGAGCAAAAATAGTGATGTAACTAGACTACAATCATGTTGAATTTTGACGATCTGGAATTAGCGGCTATTGCGATCGCACTGGACGTTGAAGAATCTGAAAAAAATTCAACTCCAAGGAAATGGAGTGTGCATCTACTTTGGTAAAAAAATAATATTAGCTCTTAAGAATAGCTAAGCGAACACACGTTAGCTGCTTGGCATAAGATTAGCTAGCCAGGCCGGTATTTGCAAAATGCCCTATTATAATGACTGCCATTCTAAGATATATATCAGGACCGACGACTTACGTGCCCTCCAAAGCACGGAAACACTCAGTAATGATGCCATTAGCTGTCACTCACCCCAGTCATGAACGCAGTGGAGGTTGTTTTACTTATTTGATCGATTAAGATCGACTTTGTCAGTGATGACAGCGCTTTGTTATCTACATTCCATTAACGAGCTGAAGACCTGTAACATACAGTTGGACAGTCGACAGACCAGGGCGCAAATCTCACCTCTTATAGTAATAATAACTTTGAACTTACTGCTAAACTTTATTTCTCCACGTCAATCAAGCAGTCTTACAAGCGGTAAAGGAATCGCTTGGCGCTCTGATGACGTCACAACAAATAGTTCAACTCTTTTCGCGAACCCTGACGTGACATTTAATACGAAGTATGGAATATACTTTGCTTATTATTACATATACTTTGCTTATTTTGACCCATAATGAAGACTTATAATTGGATCCATACATTTCCCATCGCTCATATCATATAATGCTGAATATTACCTCACAGCTTCAATAAACGTTCGTTCGAACAAAACCGACAGTGCACTTGCATAGCACCACTACGACTGCTCGGGCGCAGCTCGGCGGCACTGTATTCATGCAACGGGCCGTGGCCGAGCCGAGGCGGGACCGAGTAGTTTCAGAGCGTTGTCCGTTGCTCGGCCGTCACTCGGTTGCCGCTCGGTATAGCGTGAGTGTGTCCATACGTAATATAGGTAATATTAGTTGACCGTGCTCCGGCCGACACTCGGCTCGGACCCAACCCGGTGTAGCGTGAGTCATCCTTTAAGGTTAGGTAAACAGTAACAGCTGTTAGGTAGGTACAGGACCTATTAAATATGTTTAATGACTAAGTTGCTTTTTCGAAACTCTGCTTTGTATAAATTTGTATGCCTGCGGTTGTGTTTTAAAAATGTAAAGTTGGTAATCGGTTTTAAAATCTAATTCATCACAGCATGTAGTAAAGTCTGAAATGCTTAAGCTAAGGCTTATTACAGTTATTACATTTAAAAAATTGTGTACAAGTATCGATTCTGATTTCAGATTCGATATATCTATTGAAGTTTTTTGTTGATGCAGTTTTTTGAAACTATTCAAAATTAGATAAACTTTAAAATAATCGTATATCTGCCAAATCAGTACTAATATTATAAATGCGAAAGTAACTCTGTCTGTCTGTCTGTCTGTTACGCTTTCACGCCAAAACTACCGACCAGGACCGATTTGAATGAAATTTGGTATGGAGATAGTTTGAGACCCGGGAAAAACATAGGATAGTTTTTATCTGACTGCGCAATAAGAGGTTAATGTTTTCGCGCGATAACCGACATACGCGCGGGCGGAGCCGCGCCCAGAAAGCTAGTAAAAAAATAATTGGCAAAAGTGTTGATTCATTACTGTGTCTATATTGAGAATATTTCGGAGCGGGTTACACTTGGATTTTAACTATTTACCAACTATGGCTTTTCTTTATGGACTACGTTTCATACCGATTGGAAGATTGATATTGTTTGGATTTCATTGACTTTGGTTTTTACATACGGATTTTGTTGCTTACCTACTGATTGGAATAGGTATTTTTGAATAGCGAATTTAGGAGGATATGAGTGCCGGACCAAACAAACTGAGGTTATTACCAAGTGAGCACGAATCGTCTCCGTTTCAGCTTGGACAAAAATGTTTTTCTATCTGTCCAGGTATTCTCCCCTACAAGTCGCATTTCGCAACTGAATCTCGTGAAAAATTGTAAGTAGGTTAGATAATTACATAAAAAAATAGTCGAATCAGTTTTTAGATTTTTACCAAAACGGAGGTGATTAAAACGTAAGAAAAATATGGCTTCATACGAGTCGGACTTGTGCACGAAGGGTTCCGTGTCATTATCAATACAACATTAGACACTGTGTATGTATATGAAACCTTTTTTAACCGACTTTAAAAAAGTAGGAGGTACTCAGTATGTCTGTTTTTTTAAGTTTGATACCGCAGAACTTTTCACTGGGTGTGCTGATTTGAATATATTTTTTTATCTAAAAGTTGATGCTTCCCGTGTGATACCATTCAAATTGCATCAAAATCGGTCTGGCTATTTTTGAGTAGTTGTATTTTTTTCCAATAACGTTAAAGTATTTTCCTCTACACTTAGCGGGACCCCACGTCGCGACGTGGGGTCCTCCTACCTAACTACTCCTACGACGCGTCGTAGGAGTAGTTAAGTAGGTCGTAGTAGTTAGGTAGGTTAGATAATTAGTTCCACATTTGTTCTTCCGAATGTAACATCAATTTGTATTTGTTCCGTTAAAGAAACTGAAATAAATGCTTTTAAAGCTAACCTCCAGCCAGCGGGACACTTTTTTAATATACGGCGATAAGGATTAAAATTTATTTTAAACTTTAGTTCTATGCTTGGCCAACTCGTTTCAGGAAAAAAAGTAATTGCACTATTAAAACGTAATACCATATTCCGCCTAAAAAAATACTCCATCTAGCGGAATTTATACAGTTCAGTTTTAAAATGAAGTTAAATGCGGGTAGTCCGAGTAGACGTTTATAATGTGTGCCCTTGCACATTGCACAAACAGAAGTTAAATGTGGGTAGTCTGAAAAAAAACAAGCGTAAGGTGTCATTTTGTAAATAGTTCACAGTAATCTGGTGAATCATACTGACTGGATGCGTAATAAAGCCGGCCGACATTTAATTTATTACAACATTTGTGACACAATGCCCCCGGGTCGAAAAAGTGTAATTAGTTTACAAGAACAGAAAATAATATTTTCTAAGTTCTGTGAGCATTTTGGCAATGCAGGTAAGGTAAGTTAACTAGTTTTTTGTTTTCTTCATAATATACTTTGTAGGTTCCATGGGCAACCTAAGATTTTTTTACCTGTAGATGCGTTGTATGCCCTCCATATTTACTAGACGAATTCTGGGTAATTACCAGAGTCACTACCAATCTTGCACTTCCGAGCGTCCGGTGAATACATCGCCGCTAATCGTGTTTTTTAGGAATAATCTGTGGATAATATGCCTTCCTTGTGTCTTTAGACTCTGCACCAATTATACAAGCACTGTGAGAGATAAGAAAACTGTTTCATTTCACGCGTAATTATTGCTTTTATTGATGAAATAGAAAATATCGACATTTTGTTTTATATAAGGAACTATTCTCAATGAAATGGATGAGCGAGATATATGTATCGTTTGGTGTGATAGAGTGAAAGAGATCGCAGTGTAGTGGTGATCGGAACGTCTCGTGCCGGTTGGTGTTTACACGAATAGCTTATTTATCTCTTTCTTACAACAGATATGACATATAATATTTTAACGTTCTTTCCTTGTCATTACAAACTGCATATACATGTGCGTAGGTATGTAGATAGGTCTAGTAAGCTTTTAGAGCAGTGGTGTTCGGATATAACTACTCTAATATTTCAACTCTCTGTGTGCAACAGGAAATTATAACAGGTAACTGAATCTGTATTTATTTAAATTTGTCTAAATCGTTGGACCTAGTCTTCATATTTAGGGGGTGTGTTCTTTTTAAGGTGTATGCAAGGAATAGTTCATCAAAAATTTTATGACACTTCCATGAGCGGATTTTCTCTAAACTTGGTAAAGTATACTGCAATAGTATATTATGATACAAGTGAGCTAAGTTCCTCATTATATACGAGGCTGTGGTTTGCAGCCCGAGCCGCAGGCGAGGGCGTATATTAGCCGAGTGTCAAATGAGCAAGTTGCTCACGAGTTTCATAGGCTTTTTTCAACACCCTTGCGAGGAAAAAACAAACATATATTGCACAAATGCTATATATAAACAATATACAAAAATATGGGAAATAGAGAGTAGGTTTTTTTTGCCCGTGGCAAATTTAAGGTGATTGATTACATATACTTAGCTATACAGCCGTACTTCAAAGTTATAATTTTAGTGATAAAATGCAAATATTGTATGTCTTAATAGAATAATAAGTATTAAATATTTAAAATGATCAAATGTTGCCAGAACTACGACACAATAAAGTTGATTGCGATTGATGTGGTAGTTGTAGAATTGCATAAATATGCTGGAAAACAACTACTTCGAAGGCGACTTTATGATTTGATAAATAAGCAGAAAGATTCACTAAATGAAATTATTGAACCAGCTCAATATACTTCTGATACTACTTGCGGATACTTTCAAACTAGTGCAATTTTATTAAATGAGGACGTCGATTCTTTCGCCAATAACAAATGGTTGACCGAATTCATTGACAGACAGAAATTGTGGGTTGTACTGAGCGATACCGATGGGGATCTCGTTAATTCGTCGATTTTGCCAGAAACGTGTAATCAAAGTCAAAGTCAAAGTCAAAATCATTTATTCAATTTAGGCGTCTACGACGCTCTTATGAAGGTCAATTACAAATTTTAATATTGAAATATACTACATTGTACTGCCACGTTCAGCAAACAAAAGTTATAGAGCCACTGCGAGAAGAACGGGCAAGAAACTCGGGGCCATTCTTTTAAAGGTTTTTTTAAAAATGTGTTAAGTACATACTATATAATAAAATTATTACAATACTTAATTTACATTACGTAGGTGTTAGGCGCTAGCTTGGCAGAGGCGAACCAGTCCAAGCATTTTTGTCGTTTAAGTAATCACAAACTGTGTAGTAAGATTTCTTTATCAAAATATTCTTCACATGCAACTTGAATTTTCTTTCTGTGAGCGTTGTAATATGTTTGGGCAATTTATTATAAAACCGCACACAATTTCCTAAGAAGGACCTTTTATTTGTCTTTGCTAATCTAAAACCTGGCACCGCTATTTTATCTTTATTCCTAGTGTTATAATCGTGAGTGTCACTGTTTGATTTAAATTTGCTCAAATTTTTACGAACATACATAATATTTTCAAATATATACAGACTTGGTAAAGTTAAAATATCAATTTCTTTAAAAATATCTCTCAGGGATTCCCTAGGATCCATTTCATATATGGCTCGAATTGCACGCTTTTGTAAGATAAAGATTGTCTCTATCTCAGCAGCAGCTCCCCACAGCAATATACCATAAGACATAATACTGTGGAAGTACGCGAAATAAACGAGCCTAGCAGTAGCTACGTCTGTTAGCTGTCTTATCTTACGAACTGCATATGCAGCAGAACTAAGTCTTCCAGATAGATCATGTATATGTGGATTCCACTGTAAAGTTGAATCCATTTTAATTCCCAGGAAGACTGTCGCATTGTCAATGTCATTGTACGTATCCTTTCTAGATTGCCATTAGTTTCCAACGTAATGTGTCCACTATTTCAAAACACGAACTTTACTCTCAGTAGTAGCAATGTAGAAAGCTACTTCAAAACTTTGAAGAACCTCGTATTAAAAGGTGAGAGTAGAAATAATCGTGATGTTTTACCAAGAAATCATCAACTCGAGATGATTTCTTGGTAAAACATCACGATTATTTGCAAGGAGAGCTAAAATTGGCCTTAAATAATCAAAAACTGCCGCAAAGCAAGAACAAATCCTTGAAACTACGACTCAAAACAAAAATCAAGGAGGTGTCAGCTGATGATTTCACAGGAGATTCGGTTTTTTCGGATACTAGATTAAAATTATCTGAACTTGCTGAAAATTGGAAAGGTTTGATAAAAACAAGAATACGAGTCAAAGTCTAAAAAAACAAAGTTATCCAAAAAGATTAATATTTTGCGCAATGGTAATATTCTGATATTGAATACTTGTGCATTTGACACAGTTGCACAATCATTTGCAGTGGCATATGCTGATTCATAACACTTTAAGAGTGTCGTGGAAAATGTTAACAATATTTTTTCAATATTGATCCAGTGCTTAGTTTCGAAAAATAATGAAAAAGTAATGACTTGTACGCCCTTAGATCAACAATATTACAAACAAAATGTCATATTCACAACGATTTGTTAAACTGCCACTGCAACGTACATTCACATTCGAAAAATAAAACTAATAACTTATCCAAGTGCAATATTTACAAACATATGCAATAACGCAGAGTGCGGCGCCAAAAATATCAATCGAAATGTAGCTCTTTTCCCACTAGATATTGACATTTTAAAAGAAAAGGGTATCAGTTTTTTAAACGAAGCTGCAGAAATAGGACTTAACGAAAAAAATACAAGTCGTGGTCGCAATAACTGTCAAGGTACAAGAGATAAGGCGTACAATCTATCGGATTTAATAACGTTCGAAGTTCCAGGAATACGTAAAATTTCATTAAATGATCATGAATGTGACTTTATTATTGAAAAATAAAACATTTCGATCACTCTCTGTAATCCAGTTTCATCCTTCTGCAACTGGCGAAATTGGGCACTATACAGCACACATTTTAAAAAAGGTATGTGGCAATGTTATGATCAACAATTCGCTGCGAGCGCTCGCTGCATGTGCATGTGCGGTATCTCGACCGTGACCGTTGTGTTATTCTTAATTTAGAACGCGGGTATGTTAATTTGTTTGGACAATGTCATTAATCCAGCTGAGGACTGCTTCGATAAGTGCATCGCAATTGATGTTTGGCATGATAATGCTAGAGTAAAGCTCTGGATTAACTACAAAAAGCGCACTCCACAGGGTGATACATTCACAAGCAAGCCGTGTGCATCAGTACCTAAATATTGTAGCTTCCTGTACCAAAACGTGTGAGGTTTAAAAAACTAAACATCGCACTTGGAATACTAGCTTGTTATTGACGGACCACTTGATTGTTGCCGCCACGGAAACATTCTTAGACAGCTCAGTTGAGAATGCTGAGGTAGTCCCCGACGGTTGGTCACTTCTAAGGCGTGATAGGCCCACTCCCTGTGGTGGAGTTTTGCTGGCTTCAATACCTGGAATAACCTTGCGACGTGAATGTGCATTCGAGACTGAAAGCGGCGAGGACCTGTGGGCCTCCTTCTCGTAGCAACGTAGAACTTGGCAGTGCCAAGTTTCTACGTTTGTATTGTTTACATTAAACCGAGTGCTACCGATGAATGCTATATGAACTGATTTTGTAACATAGAATCGTTTATTTTGACCCTAAAAGGCAATATTGATATTTGGTGACATAAATGTGAAAAGTGCTAGTTTAAATGTAAATAATTATTTCTGCTATTTTTTGACATACTGCAGTTTGGTTGATTATAATAATATTTTTAATTATTATGGAAGCAAACTTGACGTGGTGTTGACACCGGAATTCATTGATGACGCGCGAGCGCAACAGGTATGCGTCAACTGCTGACGGCCTCGTCCCGCCCGATATCTATCACCCCCCGCTTGAGATAACGGTGAGTTTCAGTGTGAACTTAAGAAGCAGCGCCGTGCTACCGCATCGCAAATATTTCCAGTTTGGTTTACGTCTGATATCATAAAAGATATTAAACAGAAAAATTATTTACATAAGAATTGGAAACGCTCGAAATGTGAGGTAACATATAAGTGTTTCTCAGACCTACGCGCTAGTCTTAAAAAGCGCATAGCGGACGCCTACAATGCACATCGTCGTCCATAGGACTTTTGGCGTCATATCGCCAGTTTCAAGTCCAAAGGTGGCTTCGAGCCTTATGTGACTTATAATGGACAGTCTCATGTTGGTGTCGAAGCTTCAGAAGCCTTTGCTGACTATTTTTCTAGCGTTTTTCTTAATCACCCGCCTTCGCTTACACTTGAACGCTTAGAGCATTCCCCTGATGGAGGCTACGTCAGTATCCCCCACGTCTCCCCTCAAGATGTTGAAGGTGGTTTAGGTAAGCTGAAGATGTGCGGTTCAACGGGGCCTGATAATATTCCAGCTTTTATTCCGAAGTCTTGCCAAAAAATTTTAACACGTCCCCTATGTCACATTTTTAACTTATCTCTTAGGAATGGAGTCTACCCCCAACAATGGAAGCTGTCTCAAGTTACTCCCATCCCAAAGACTAGTAACAAAAAAGCAGTCGAAGGATATCGTCCTATAGCCATATTAAACTCACCTGCTAAAGTATTTGAATATGTTCTCCATCATGAAATCCATAGGCAGGTTCGTAGGTATCTGGGTGACGAACAGCACGGTTTTAGAGCTGGCAGGTCAGTTAATACTAACCTCCTAACCTTAGTTGACTATACATCGGCCTGTATGGACCGCGGTTCACAGGTTGACGTATAATATTTTGACTTTCAGAAAGCCTTTGACAAAGTTGACAATGACGTGTTACTACAGAAGCTATATGACCTCGCGTTCACCTCCCAACTGTTTCGGTTCTTTGCTGACTACATGCGTGATCGTAGACTTTGACAAAGAGATCAATTTAAGAATGCAACTGGGATGCGTAGCGGTCGAGAAGTTACACGACATCTTCTCGTCGAACATCCCGCAGAGCTTGAAGACCAAAGTCTTCAACCAGTGTTGTAACGAAATACATTGGATGCATATATCCTACTTGCCATACGTATTAAATCTACATAGTTACTACGTCTAGCAAGATTACGATACGATAACTCTTTATTGCATACCAACAAAAGAAAAATGAGGACAATACATTTACAAAACAATTATTAACATATAAAGCAATAAAAGTTAAATGTATATGTTCATTTACAAATATATTACCTAATTAAATATGTACAATGGCAATACAATCGGCGGTCTTATCGCTAAAGCAATCTCTTACAGACAACCTTTGGATGGGCAGGACAACGAAGACTTGCGAACGGTAGTGTGCAACAAAGAAATCAGAAAAAAAAACAAGAAATAAAATCAATACACATTATACACTTACAATATTAAAATTGAATAGGGTGTTAGGGAAAAAAAGAATGGTATAGAGAATGGATAGTATATGCATGTTCCGGCGAAGGCGAATGGGTAACCACTTAAGCTTATTGCGAAATTTGGACACATGGTCATACTTTCGTAAACCAAATATGAAACGAATGCAGTAATTTTATTAAGCTGCTCTTCGGTAAGATCCAGATAGCTAGCGTCAGCATAATCGCGTATTAGGAGTAAGAGAGATTGTACAAGCGCAGTTTTAGTGGTGATTGGAAGAAAATTACGTAATCTGCGTAGAGAGCCAGCTGAGGCAAACAGTTTTCAACTGGTTTCTGCCAATTGTGGTTCCCATGATAGTTGTCTATCAATGAGTACCCCAAGATTTTTTACATATTCATTGATTTTAAAATGTACACCATCGAAAAGAACTTGTGGCAGGCGAAACCAGTCGATTTTGGATATCATACGTGAGCTTGTGAGCTTCCGATAACTATAACCTGTGTCTTCAAAGGATTAACACTAATTCCATATGACTTACTCCACTCAAGTATGTTTTGCAAATCGGAGTTAGTGGCACGTATTGCCTCAGGTAGTTGATCTATGTGTGCATGTCTATAAATTTGAAGGTCATCTGCATATAGGTGGTAGGACGAAGTAAGTTGATCAGAGATAGTATTTATAAAAATAGCAAAAAGTAAAGGAGATAGAACGCCGCCCTGAGGAACACCAGCTGTCGTAACCTGCCATGATGAAAAAGTATCATATCTGATACGTTGCCGGCGTCCGTATAAGTAACTGTGAATCCACTCAATTACTGTAGGAGATATTATATTAAGAGGGCTAAGGATTTCTAGTAGTAAGTCGTAGTCAACACAATTGAAAGCATTGCTGAAGTCGAGTAGCGATAGTACAGTCACCTGTTTATCAGCTATGCCGAACCTAATATCGTCGGTGACTTTAATTAGCGCTGATACTGTACTGTGGCCAGGTCGAAATCCAGATTGGTAGGGATTCATTAGATTGTTGGTATTTAGAAAAGAACTTAGTTGATTGTATATGAGGCGCTCTAAAACTTTGGAAAGAAAGGGTAAGATGGAAATTGGACGATAATCGGAATAAGAAGAGGGATTTGACTTTTTTGGAAGAGGAATGATGTATCCTTTTTTCCATAAGGATGGAAAGGTGCAGCTTTGGATGGACTTTTTAAATATATGTGTAAGAATAGGAAGAATTTCATCAAGTACAAGCATTATCATATTAGGACGTAGCGATAGTATCATATCGCTACCAACTGCATTCGACGAGATAGATAATATACTCTTCTTAATATCACTATCAGTAAACTGACGAAAAACAAATGATGAGAATCGGGGAGTCGGGACAGTAGAAAGACAGCTTAATGTAGATGCTTTCGTATTAGTATCAAGAGATGAAGATATTGTGAAATGTTGATTGAGATAATTGAAATCCATTTTATTAAGCAACATATCTTGACGTTGGTTTGCGACTCCCATCGTCTTAAGGAACTTCCATACCTTAGATGGATCTTAATTTTCTACTGATTTATGAATGTGCTGGCGTAATGCATTCCTACAAGGCCTATTGCAGAGATTACGACTTTTAATATATTTTGCTTTGTTTGTATCGCTTGCGTTCATTTTATACCATGCTTTGGCTAAAACTTTTTTATGCATCAATAATCTTATATCCTTAGTAAGCCAAGGCGCAGGTAGATGTTTAATTTTGACTGGTTTGAGAGGAGCTGCACATCAAACAAATTTAGCAAAGTATTGTTGAAATTTTTAATTTTGTCGTCAATACTGTGACTATAATAAACTCCGAGGAATAGTTTAGTTTGGGAGAGGGAGACTTCTATGAACATATGCTCACCAGCATCAGCAACGGGTGGTTGCGTTGACATGTCAACAATAGTAAACGGAAAGTGTGCACGAAGATAAATCGCAACACCACCACCTCTGCTGCCAATGCGGTTGTTTCAAATCAACTTGAAGCCAGGTAATGAATATGATGACGTAGCGAGACATGGTTTGAGCCATGATTCTGACACTAAAATGGCGTGTACCTATATTTTTTTGCTCAAATGACGCTAGCATATCGGAGTAATGAGCTGAAACACTTTGTGCATTTATGTGTACTATATTAAAAAATTTCGGTACCTAATGTGCAGAAAAGTGACTCTAATGTGGTTGAAAGATTGGGGATACTGCTAAAACTATGATCAGAGGAAGACGACAGTGAAACATATTCAGTGTCGCTACTAACAATAACATTATATGATAAATAAATAATACCTAATATATATGTGTATATAAATAGACAAATAAAATACAATAAAATGGTAATTAATAAAAAATATACAAATTAAACCACCGGGTGCAAGATCCACCTGCCAGTTGTGTTATTTAGAGGATATCAAACTAATAGTTACATGTCTGCAACATAATAAATAACAAACATTGAAATACAAACGGAACAACACAAAAAAAGGACTTAAATCTGTGAATCCATCGCGTATCGTTTAAGCTTCATAATTAATATATTTTCTATACAATGAAACGTTACTTATTTCGAGATGGACAAACCCAATAATCCAATTATACAAAAAAAGTAGGATTGATTAGATTTGATTTGAAACAACCGCATTGGCAGCATAGGTGGTGGTGTTGCGATTTATCTTCGTGCACACTTTCCGTTTACTATTGTTGACATGTCAACGCAACCACCCGTTGCTGATGCTGGTGAGCATATGTTCATAGAAGTCTCCCTAAATGTCCTACATGCTAAAAGTATTTACTATTGAAAACGGAACGCAAACAAAACAAAAAAGTTATTAATCTATGGCCACTGCATAAAGTGCATATTGCATATTGAATTTATTTATGCGTGAGCCTTTTCGCATTAATAAGAAACATTGATGGATATGTATAGTAACACACAGTTAAGTGCTTGGTGATAGATAGATTTGCTAGTTTAGTGTGGTATCTGGCCAGGCGTTCATGCGTTCCTTAGTAAAATAACCTACCTCAATCCTATAACGACTGCTATCCTATGCTATGACAACAACCTGGATTGACCGACGCGACGGCTTAACCACTACTCATGTGCGTCTTAAGATGCCTATTCCTTCCCTACAAGTACCTATTTAGGAACAACTGCTACTACATTGCGCCATTAATATACAATTCACTGCCCCATCACATAGTAAACCTCCCTTATAATAGGTTTTGTTCTAATTTAAAGAACTGGCTGGTTGAGAAAGGTTTGACACAATCGAAGATTTTCTAAATAAAATGTCATGTCATTTTACGTCTACGGAAGTCGTAGAAAGAAAATATTTTCTTTCTACGACGGAAGTGCATTGTAGCATGATACAATAATATACTACGCCAGTCGCCAGGTATTGCATTCCGAGACCGGATGTCACGTAACCGGGACACAAGCATTCTGTCATCACTTTTATCTACGGCTTTCAAACTTTTTTACCTAATTTGAGGAAACTGGGGTGCAGTAAAATAACAGTTAATAGATTTCACATCTTTTTATAATAAAGAAAATCACGTGAAATTGATTTCAGTTACACAGATTCTTGAATAAATTATGGTTATCAAGTTCGTACAGAGTGTTTGACACCGAATAGTTTTCTTATAATGGGTACCGTCGATGCTAATAGGCCTAAATTTTTCATAGATTGAAATCAAGTAATTATTTTCTATGCCCAAAAAAAAGTCAGTTATCTGTATTTTGGTGTACAGTTTAGTTTCAAAGAAAGCTCAAAAATTTCGGAAGAATACCAATTAGGTAGATACGTTATATAACCAAAAATTTTTTACATTACATACCATATCTAGTAGTCGCAGTAAGAATGGCTTCGGTATTGTGAACCTCAAAGGTCCACAACCGAAGCCATTCTTCGGCTACAGACAATTTTGCAGGAAATGAAAAAAACTTCAAATCACTGGTTTTTCTACTTTTACTCTTACAGTTACTTTTTGCATGGTGGAAGGGCATTTTGCGAATGCCCACCTGGCTCCACTCAAGTAGAAAATCTGTCGCCAAGCACCTAACGGTGTGTTCCGGCAGCAGTCCTTGAGAGCCAGTGAAATTACGGGTACAGAGACTTAACTAATTCGTGACGAAATGCATCTGTTATAGGCAGAGGTTAGTCTGCTTAATATCAGGTGGGCCTCGAGCTTGTTCCGTCACAATAAAAAAAATATATGTTTTTTTATTATACTCGTAGCTTCCAGGAATGGGCCGACAAAGTTTGCGAATCACTGCGCATATTTGCATGAGCGAGAGTGAAACAGATGCAAATCATATACGGGAGACAGAGACGGCGAGATTTTTCAAAATGGTGGAACCATAGGGAGACAACTTTTTTATACTCTGGTTTTTAATTCGAGATCAAAAATGTAAAAGAAATGTCAATATATGTCATTGTCAAACTGACAGGTCAGGGGTAAGCAATATTTTTTCTTCAAAAATATTCTTACGTAATCTAATAAAGTTTCACACATTTTTATTACATTGAAATTATTCCATACCTATAATATATTTACCTTACTCGCCTCTTACGACAACCACGGGAAGAAATAGGGGTGACATTGTAACCGCCGGGTTATCCCATGGGGTGCTGTGGCACAAAAATACCTGGGAAGCAGCGCCTTCTAATGAACTGACAACTTCTACTGCGACCTTCAAGACACCCGCCAACTGAGGGGATTTTGGCAAATCCGCATATGCGTATGCCCTGCAGGACCCTTTATCGCAGCAGTTTCAGACTCTGTGTGATGATGGGTGTGTATTAGTACCTTACGAATTTAATACGTTTATTTCTAGTACCTATTAGGTTATAGAATAAAATGCAAAAAATCAATCGTGCTCTCCAGCGGGACCCTAAGTTAATATGAATCCTTCAGTTCAGATACCTATATTCTCAAGTAGAACTGTATTAGTACCTACCAAAACAGTCATTATTAAAAATAAAACTTAATAGTATTCTTAGTTTTTTTAGGTACAAAACTACCTGTGAGCCAGCGGGACCCTCGGCTATATTGGCATTTACGGACAACATTTAATGTTTACAGTTAGCATTATATTAGTACCTTCTAAATATATACATATGGTCACTTACAGTCACACGTTATTTACTCAGTCACATGCCTAACCTTTTTCAACAGTGGACGTTTCGGTTGATATGATGATATACATATTTTCTATAATATACCTCTTAAAAAATTAACAGTTCCTCATTTTAGAGTCACATAACTATACTACCTGTGTTCATTTAACTTCCAAATATTAATTCACTAACTTACAAGTAAATTTTATAATTTTTATTTAACTTTCTAATTTTAAAGTCATCGTTTTATTGGTGCTGTAGTAAAATGTTATTTTGTAACTTGAAAGTAAAACACCTTATACAACTCGATACTTATAAACTTCCTTTATTATTCTGTAGACTCGTTATACCATATTCATGTTAACAGCATGATACAATAATATATTGCGCCTAATTCAGTTTAACAGTAAATTACATTTCTTCTCTCAACCTCTGTATCCCAAAAAACCGTCTGTCTCACCAAAGCCAAGTCACTGTCTTGTTTTTATTTTTCCTCGCTCTATGCCCAGTCTGTATTGCCAATATTCAAGAAGTTATCAAGTTTTAGTCTATTAATCATCGAATAACCTTACACTCGTCCATCCTGACCTCGTGTATGTCCCCATACACGGAATCAGGGGCTATATATTATACTCAACTACCTTACACTCGGTGAGAGAAGATCCCGAGACACATAACATTTGTTTATTAAAAAAAAACCAAACAAAGAAACATAACATAGTAACAAAAACTCTACAGTTAAACATCCAACCTGCAAAACTTGACATATTTATAAATAGGCTGCAAAAACATCTAATTCTTACTGAACTATTGAATCAAACATCACATGCAATGGCCATGCAAACCCATCCAATTCTTACAAAGCCATTGCCTGCATCATAAATCGTGAAAAGAATAATGGCTCTGCAAACCCATCCAATTCTTACAGTAGCATTACACTTTACTTATTATACTAATATACATCACATGCAATGGCCATGCAAACCCATCCAATTCTTACAAAGCCATTGCCTGCGTTCATGAAACGTGAAAAGAATAATGGCACTGCAAACCCATCCAATTCTTACAGTACCATTAAACTTTCCTATTAATTCACTTAAAAGTGAATAAACCAACATTACCGCAAACCCATCCAATTCTTACGGTAAATGACTTGCGAACCCATCCAATTCTCGCAAGACAGATATACAAACGTAATGTGTACGACAAGATAATTGTACTTGCTAACCCATCAAATTCTAGCAAGAACAATCAGCATTTAATTTACAAGTAAATAACAATAATATGTTATTATTATTCTTGCTAACCCATCCAATTCTAGCAAGAATAATCAGTGACATAAACTTAGCAGTCCTACTATCGAACTGAATACAAAACTATTATAAAAATATAACAAAATAAATATATTATCATATTGAAGTTGTGAAATAACTGATCTGAATATTTTAACTACTTCTTAATCGTACTTTAAAGGATACAAAGCAATAAAAATATAGGTCATGGTCATATTAATTATCCATATCAGAACTTGAGGAATTATAGACATTTTCTTAGTGAGCTATAATTTACTTCAAGGGCTACCACGTGAACCCAGGACAACATTCAATCGGCAGCGACGGTCGTTTTGCGTTTGTTTTTGTACCAAACAATCCTAGTATTGATGATAAGTGAAAACGATCATTATTTAGCACTTATTACGCGATAGGGTATTATATATTACATGGCATTCGTTTTGTACCTTTCAATCATTATTAAAAACCATTTTGGTAATTTTGACCAGATCACCCTCGTTGTATGTTCGGGCTCGTTATATGGTTTCTTACCTTTATCATAAGCATCTTATTTCATTTAGCTTCGGATCGAGTTGAGCATGGATCTTAGTAGAACTAGCGCATTCATTGCCGTGCCAAACATCACTTCCGCTAGGGTTTGTCTCTAGTTGTTGTTACGAGTAGGTTACTTATTTAATTTCATTAATAAAATATAACATTTTACTTATTTCAAATCAACATATAATTTTATTTATTTCAAATGTACCACTTAAAAGAAGCGCAGTTGACTACGGAAAGAGTAAGTGGCGCCATCGTGGCGTTGCCAATATGGCCGCCACATGAGGATTGCAAAAGGGCAGTATGTATGTAGTGCTAGCCGCGGAAGAGGCAACATCTACCTAAGGAGTGAAACCAGTGATTGTCAGTGCTAACTAGCATTGACAGTGAAGACCGCGATTAGTGTACGTCATGATGATGAAAGATGACATCAGCATCTGGAACAGTATACCTGAAGACGGCATACGTGACACGTTATGGCACACGCGCCAAAGAGATAATGGAATATGACCAGAAAGGAACAGTGAGATTGTGCAGAAAGTGTTCTGCTAGGCGAGGACTGGAATGGCTATAGGGGGTGGACGGAGACCATTTCGGGGGTTCTCCCCCATAAACTGTGAATTGAGAATAAACCAAGTGCTTAAGTGATAGGTATTGCTGGAGTTTTTATTATAAATTACCTTGGTCGATAATATTGTTTTTTTTCGGATAGTGCCAGTGTTAAATCTTTTAAATGCGTGCGTTGTAAAAAATGATCCATGAACACTTATTTATTATAAGGTCTGGAAATCTAAATATGTAAAACATAACTTCTAAAACACATAACGCATTTAGTGCTTTGATATTTCACACTGGCTTAGTAAATACAAATTTTGTGAAAGCCCTGGCGAATGGCGTGTCAGTTTTTCTTTGCATATGCAAACTGTACGCAAGCTTGAACGTACATTTAACAAACCTTGACGTTTTCGGGAACCAATATGACTTTTTAATTCGTTCAAGCGTTTTCTACTACTTTCTAGCGTACCCCAAAATGTCCAATATCATCATGATATATTTTACACAATTGCCATTTTGCACCTTTTGTAACTATTCATCGAACGTTGTTATTATTGCCAGACATGCTTTTATATAATTTATTATCCTGGATGCGGTAATTATCCCAAGTATATTATATTCCGTTCACATAAATATCCAAAGATAGCATGTCTCTGATCTTGCACAATTCAGAATCACCTAATTGCAGCGTTCGCAACCAGTCGTTGTTATTAATTGTCATTACTGTTAGATATTGGCTTAGCCCATCAACAGTATCAATGTCTTCAACTGAATTATGCCATAATGCGACTACGTGAGCCATTATTGAACCTGATCTACGGCGCACTGGAAATTCCTGAAAATGTAACCACCATCGCGCTACTCCTTGTATTATATCTCGTTTCGTTAAAGTACTGGTTAATGCACTACAATCTGTAACGATTTTAAAATTTTGTCCGAACAGATATACATGATACTTTCTCAGTGAAAGGACCACTGTCAACGTTTCTGATACATAAGTATGGAAATATTTTTCTTCAGGCGTGGTTTGGCGACTGTAAAAAGCCACAGGGCAAATATAGCTAAAACTGGTCTATCTGTTAACATAACTTTGAAGGTGTGAAAGGGTTTCTGTTGTTCATATGCCTAACACCAGACCATATCTTTTTTTTAAAAGAAACTAATATGATGAGCATCTTGATCAAAGTTACATATAAACTTGCGAAAGTAACCCACCAGACATAAAAACGGGTATCGCTCTTTAAGCGTTATCGAATTCATCAACCTATAGTCTATACACATTCGTAGCTTGGCATTTTTCTTCGCACCAGTATAATCAGACTCGCGTATTCAGACACAGACTCGTGTATGATCCCAGCTTCAAACATATCACTAATCATAATACGAGCTTCTTCGCGTTCTTTATGTGAGAGCTGATATGAACGTTATTGTACGCATTGCCTACTCGTATATCCGTGACGTCAATGCAGCGAAACTCTTTCAACGTAGATGCAAAACACCTATTGTAAATATGAAGTATAGATAAATCGTAGTCACCTATACTCACTCATTCCTCATCAATTTCACTGTGATCCGCTATATTAGAAATATATGTATGCTCAGGTAGTATGATGCGCTTGAATACCTGTACTTCATAGCGTGTATGCGTATGCCCTGCAGGACCCTTTATTGCAGCAGTTTCAGACTCTGTGTGATGATTGGTGTGTATTAGTACCTTACGAATTTAATACGTTTATTTCTAGTACCTATTAGGTTATAGAATAAAATGCAAAAAATCAATCGTGCTCTCCAGCGGGACCCTAAGTTAATATGAATCCTTCAGTTCAGATACCTATATTCTCAAGTAGAACTGTATTAGTACCTACCAAAACAGTCATTATTAAAAATAAAACTTAATAGTATTCTTAGTTTTTTTAGGTACAAAACTACCTGTGAGCCAGCGGGACCCTCGGCTATATTGGCATTTACGGACAACATTTAATGTTTAGTTAGCATTATATTAGTACCTTCTAAATATATACATATGGTCACTTACAGTCACACGTTATTTACTCAGTCAACATGTGCTATCAATGGTTTACTCTCAAAAATATTTATATTTTGGCCAAAATTTACAACTAAGTTTCACGTTTTTCTTTTTACTTAGAGTTAGATTTGGTAGCAGAAATACGCAGGCATTTTGAGTAGTACGGGTAGATTCATTTTTATTATCTGCTTTCATAAGTTCAGTTATATGTTCCGCTTTACATGCTTCAGATTTAGGACTAAACCTATTACAAATAGCGCACTTCAGTAATGGTTTAGGACATTTCATAAAAAGGTGACCGCATTCTTTGCAATTGTAGCAAAAGGCTAGTATTTTAAACAAATGTGATCGCTCTGTTTCGATACTCCGGACATTTTTAAATGAACTAACACTAGAGTACAATGAACTCCTAAAACTAGAGTGATTCGAATAAGGCGTCGATAAAGCAATGTCAAAGCATAAGAAATTGCAAAAGTGTCTTAAAAGTAGAACAACGTAATGCAAGGACATTAAATTTCATTGTATTGTACCTCAAGTCATGTATAATGCAATCGACCGCACGCTTGCCATGAATGTCACACCGATTCAGTAATGTCAGTTTTTCGAAGTAACCTAATATACCTCAATTGGTTCATTAAACATACTTCTACGCTTTAAATCTTCAAGGGTTTGCCTATAGTTTTCTTCACAAGGAAATTCACTCTAAAGATTATCTTGCCACTCAGGCCAACTGTCTAATATGGTGTTTTATCCCTCGTAATAAACCTTGGCCAAACCCTGGAGCTTTTGCATTGCAAAATGTACAACTGTTTTGTCATCCCAACCATACATGGCATCACATTCATTAACCTTACGTAGCCACATGTCAGTTCTTAGACTATTTGATGAAGGGTCAAGGTCAGGCAATATATTTTGACTTAAATTAGTATTTGAATGTGCTGGTCCCGTGGTTGCCTGAGATGTCGATTTCAGTGTCTTAAGTAAATTAATGATATCATTAGTTATGAAAGAAAGACTACTAGATGTTATTATGTTGCCTATGTAGATTACTATCAACATTATGCTCGTCCGATCGAACAGGTTGTAGTGAAGCCGCGCAATCCGTGATGCACCTGGAGAACGCTCGGCGGGCGTCTTGAAGTAGATCGTAAACGGCTCCGCTCACGATACACGTCACCTTCCAACTGCCTGATTCTTTCACGTTCCCGTTCAATTTCACGCTACACCATCACGCGTTCACCATCACGTGGTCTTGCAGCCATGCCCTAGGTATCTACAGATGACGCTGATAACCATCATCATCGTGCAAGCTCATTTCATCGTTGACGTCCGGAAAAGAGAAAACAACAAGTTATTTTTGTTAGCGCAACTACTATTGTGTCTAGTATTAAAAAAATAGTAGAGTAGACTCGGAATGTTAAACATCCTATTTCTAATTTCATTACTAATTCTATTGACGGTTAATTTTATTATGTACAAGATGACCCGGTGTACTTTGACAGGAAAGTATAGGTAGAACAGTTTATATGGGAAAATGAAATTGTTGTTTTTTCTATGTTCTTTGCCATTTTTCCATATATTCTTCGTTTAAACCATGGACATTTATCTATGGACCGGAAATACCTATAAAATAAACGTGTATACCTACAACATGAAGGGGCAAATTAAATGGCTGCGATCTTAAGAGTTGCTTTCTTCCAATTATAACTTGTTTATCGATATCGATGTTCATACAGTTATCAATATAACTATACAACTATATAATTATAACAAAACATACACAATCTTCCAATTTCAATTGGATTGGTTAATTGATTTGGCGCTTAGAAATGATCGCATCCGATTGGTCTCATCAAGGTAATGTTGTTGTGCCGCATGATCCTTTTTACAAGCTTTTATTTTTTAAACACGCCCGCCGTTAAAATGTTCTGCTTATTTTGAGCTTGATATACATTATTTTTTACATATTTATTCGTAGCATACAGAACAGGGCATCCCAGGCCAACTAATAATACTAATCTACAGGTATATATGTATGTAATATTTCTTACAATAGAATTTATTCTGATGCCACAGAATATCTAACTTCAGAAAATTAATGAACGTGTAAAAACAAGCCGAGTATTAGTGTGATGATTGTAAAAAGAACAATATGATGATTTGCGTGGTTAAATTATGCCACAACCCAACCAAGAAACAAAATGTAATTTATATATTTCAATATAGTAAAGTCGTCTAAGAATAGGTACTAGCTTTTTTATATTACGGAGGTGAATGATAACAAACTTTTGAAATACCTACTAGAAGAAGTTTTTTAATCGGTCCGGAGATTTCTTATATTTCACTGACAAAATAAATAAACAAACTCTCACTAAAATGTTGATACATATATATACCTTTTTTAATACAATTTACTTTAAATACTTTTTCAATTACAGATTGGCTAGCATTGGGCCCCAATCTCATCTCTTGGTATATCATAAGAGACGTGGGTAATAATGATTTTCATGCTAAGTCTAGAGGGGGAACTGGTACTCATATACTACTTGAGGGTTAGAAGCTAGCCAACTCAACACTTTGTTTTTTTTAAATACATAGCTTTAATGAAGAATATCCATCATCACGTTGGCTGTAGGAGTAGGAATTCCGACAGGGCTTTAAAAGTGTAAAAAGTAAAGTGAAAATAAGTTAAAAACATTACGATGAATAGCTTAATACAATATCGATAAAAATCATCGATATATTTTTTCAAATCCATACTTATCTCTAATACACGAAACCGGGCAAATAAAATGGCGAAATGTGGCATGTGCTGTCAAGATTGTATCGTCATCACAAAATGTTTCCGAATTATGTAGTGACAAACGTTTCCCCATCTCTTTCCACTTAAGACATTTCTACTGAGTTAAAAAGAGATATAGTGTCATTTGATATTGTGGCGTCGATATTATATATATGTGTATAACCTACCGTATCTATAGAACAATAGTTCCTATCCCTAGGTTTCATACATCCATGGTTTAAACCTTCCCTAGACTACGACAAACATTTCAAAACCAAAATCACTTAATCGGCTCAGCCGTTCTCTAGTTTTAGCGAGACGAACAATTGATTTTTATATATATAGAGAGATAGAGATAAAAAGACAGTAATAACAACTTTGTCAGTATCAAATGTAACATTACTAATAGTGTGAGCATTGTACATACCACTTCTGATGTGAAAGTAAAACACCTTATACAACTCGATACTTATAAATTTCCTTTATTATTCTGTAGACTCGTTATACCATATTCATGTTAACAGCATGATACAATAATATATTGCGCCTAATTCAGTTTAACAGTAAATTACATTTCTTCTCTCAACCTCTGTATCCCAAAAAACCGTCTGTCTCACCAAAGTCAAGTCACTGTCTTGTTTTTATTTTTCCTCGCTCTATGCCCAGTCTGTATTGCCAATATTCAAGAAGTTATCAAGTTTTAGTCTATTAATCATCGAATAACCTTACAAACTTAAGCAAGTATTGTTGGTATATTGTCCAAATGAATTGTGAGGTAGTATAATTTAAACTTTACTAAAGGCTCAAATGCCAACTTTACCAAACATGATAAGAGTTAATGAAAACACAATATTAATATTTGATACATTTATTTTTCAGCAGAGACATTCTTACATTCTGTAGATTCAATATGCGCATGCTTAGTCTATCCTATTGCAGGGGAAGAAGCTAGAGTATGCTTGAGAGTGGCAACTCAGACCTCAGTAGATAAGAGTATTTTTACCATGCCAAATTCAAGATATAAAAATACAAGATCTGTGAAGTTAACAAATCCAATTTATAAAAAAACGAGGTAGCACATATTTACCTCGATTTGTTTTTACAAATTGGGAATTTTAAAATAAAAACATACAAAATGTGCGATTCTCATATCAACAGAAGAAAAAATTTGGTCACACAGAAGTATCTCATCTATGTCAAGTATTTTCTAAAATAAAGATTACAAAATAGTTTGGTTGTTTTACGTACAACCAAACTATTCTGCTTACATAATATAAATGTATAATACATATATATGATGTATATTATGTATGAATGGTCATATACAATGTTCCTTGAACTTAACCATTCCTGAATATTACCTTTTCTCCAGGCCGTATTTGGAATTTTTTCACATTTCCGGCTGTGATAGGGTGCATTGTCTATAAATAATACTGAATTATTCTTTAGTTTTGGTAAAATTGTTTCTACCCATTGTTCAAAACATTGCGCATTCATGTCTTGGTGGTAATCATCATTATTGCTCTTTGACTCAAACATGAGAAGGCCGCCTTCGAGAAATCCTTCTTCCCTTCCTATATGACTAATTATAAGTCGCCTTCCCTTGCCTGTTGGGGCTTTTAGCCCCATTGTCAGCCCCTCCAAAAACGTCTGCCTGCTCGATTTGATTTCTGTATCTACCCAGGTTTTTTTTACAGTGTGACCTGAAACAAAAATAAGTTATCTTAACACAACCGAACCCTTTTTTGCAGGTTATGCACATTCGAGACAGTATATCTCACTATGTAAATAAAACTTCAAGGGTAGTTGACGGATCATGTCAACACACAATATGAAGCAACAAAGCTTTGATTAGTGATCAGTTCTTAAACCATTCATCACACTGAGAGTTTGTTTAGTTTTCATTTCTGGCTATTGTTGTGGCTAGTACATGAACATCACATTAATAAGCGAGGTTCCATTTTCAATTCCAGTTCAGGAAAATATTACTGTTTCCTATAAAATATCAATACGTCAGCCCCTCCAAAAACGCCTGCCTGCTCGATTTGATTTCTGTATCTACCCAGGTTTTTTTTACAGTGTGACCTGAAACAAAAATAAGTTATCTTAACACAACCGAACCCTTTTTTGCAGGTTATGCACATTCGAGACAGTATATCTCACTATGTAAATAAAACTTCAAGGGTAGTTGACGGATCATGTCAACACACAATATGAAGCAACAAAGCTTTGATTAGTGATCAGTTCTTAAACCATTCATCACCCTGAGAGTTTGTTTAGTTTTCATTTCTGGCTATTGTTGTGGCTAGTACATGAACATCACATTAATAAGCGAGGTTCCATTTTCAATTCATCAAGGAAAATATTACTGTTTCCTATAAAATATCAATACTGGCTAGTGTTGAACACCGTGTCTGATAGATAATAAGCTTGCCCACTTTCATATGTTACATGAAAACACATGGCATAACAATGGTAGGTATATAATAGAAAAGGTGTTTATTAAAGAATAAGTTCTTTCCCCTTGCTCTCAGCAGACAAAAGTCTAATTGTTATTGCATTATATCGAATTATCAAAATAATTACCTTCATTTATCCAGGTCTCATCTTGGTAGTATATAAACTTTCCATTTCTACAATGCTCTTTTAACGATATCAAATAGTTTCTGCGCCACAAGACAATGTCTTGCCATTCTATAAGCATACTGTGTCGTTTACGAGTAGCATATTTGAAATTTAGATGTTTGAGTACTTTCCTTAGAGTACTTTTGGACATATTAGGTATATCAACTTCATCATTGACTACTTGTAGAACCTGAAAATAAAAACGTTTTTAACCTTTCAGCCATGTGCATACAGTTTATAAATTAAGAGCATCCACGGTCGATCACCATGAGCTGGCCGCGAACAGTTGAATGATTAAGGACAAGCTAATGCAAAAGAAATATATTGTTAGAGTGGAAATATGTACATATTTTACTAAATTTGACAATAAATAGTACGAATAAGTATGCACATTTAACATTAAATTTAACATCTTTTACTGTGCTTAAATGCCATTATTGAAAACATTTGATTTTGTGACTTGTGCTTGAATAGGTATACTTTTTATTATTTTAGTGAGTAAGTACAAAAGTATTAGTAATCACCTTTACTAAAGTAGGAATTTCGTTGTCTTGAAAAAAACGGTGGACGATCTGGCGTACAGCGTGAAAAGTGAATTCATCATATTTGTTCACAAATGTCTCCTTTGGTCCCGTTTTTCTTGGTGAAGAGAACTCATCGTTTTTTTAACTCATTACCCTTGTTTTCGCTGACAATCCTTCTGACTGAAACTGCCGATATCCCCAGCATGTCAGCGGTTTTCTTAGCACACTCCATTAATGACCAATGCTCGTCCTTGGGCCACGCCAAAAACGTGTGCTTGTACGTGTTCATCACCATCAGCTTTTCGGAAGCACTCAAAGACTTGCGAGGCCGTTTCTTAATCCGTTTCCAAAAAATTGTTGTTGAAGGGCCCGGTTCAGGCTGAGTTTCGGAGGCTCCAGCCTCCATATTACGAAAATAATATTCAACTTCAACTCTTGTATTGTGGCTTCTGTGGACACCACCACAATTTCGCCAATGTCACGTAGTTAGATAGACCATCAAACGAAGGAGATTGTTTGGTTTTAATGAGTTATGTCCGGTGAGAACTGTCCAAGCCGAAATTGGTGCTGAAACATAAGATGTTAGTTGATCTAACTACTGGACAAACACAATCACAAATATACACACAAACACAAATACGTTATATATAGGGGAAATATAGAACACCTGGGAACAACTATTGGTTAAGTTATATAATATAAGTACAGTTAATTTATAGCTTTATTTTATTTTTCTTTATAAATTTACATAAGATATATATATAGGGAGTAAATACTAAGGAGAGGATACATTTGAGGGAGAAAGGACGAGGGATATCTTTAGGGATAGTATTGTAGAGAGAAGAGTTTATTTTGGGACAACAGAAGAATATGTGATTCACATTTCCTTCGTCCAAACCACATTCACAGAGGGAGTTAGCCCTAATCCTAAGTTTGGCCAGGAAGACTGGGTTACAGGAATGGTTTAGACGCAGACGGCATATTGTAGTAGTTGTCACTTTATCAGCCTTCTGCAATTTTGAGAACTAGGGGTGCGTTCTTATTTGTCGTCCGACGACGTCCGACGACGCCCCGAGCGTTTTTATATGCCCGGGGCGATCGTCCGATGATCATCCGGAGCGTTCTTATATATCGCTCGACGACGCACCGGTCGCCCCACGAAATCGGTGGATAAATATCGCCCTGACGTTTCATTTGACAGTTGGGACTTGATTTTTCTTTGTTTTAAGTTAGTCAAGCTTCCGTTTAGGAAGGAAGGGTTTTTAAAAACTAATTTGAAATAAAAACTATGAAATACGTCCAGCCGATTTGGAGGCTCGATTTATTCTGTCATACAATTCTTATTATGCGACGATGCAAGAGTGCATCGTCGTGGGATACATTCTATGGAACTTTCCACTCACAATGCTAAGTCAGCGGAATATTCGCTTACTAATCTAATATAGATGGTTCGGGCGGATGCATAACTCCTCCCTCCCCAAGAGGGAAATTATCGGTGCGTTCATTTTTAATAACGTTCCGATAATTTCTACAACACATTAAAATAATCTTATTTCGTAACACATATGTTAAAATTATAAGTATACAGATCAAAACTAAGAATAGAGTAATATATAAAATTACACTGAAGCTAGAGTCTTTTTCTCTTGAAACACTTTTTATCACTTCACTGTGCCTTAAGGCATGGGACATGTATTTTACTTCGTCTAAGTTTATTCGTTGCATATTAAGTACGCTTGCACCAAGTAAGGCTGCCTCCGTACTCGTAGTGGCGTATAACGTGGGTAGGTTTATAATGGGGTTAGGCTTTACCAGATCACTCTCGGTGAAGGCACGATGGTGTCGAATTCTAATGCCGCCAATTTCAAAATCACACGGCTTGTCCAGGGTTGCTATATAAGTCCCGATGACTGTATGCTTGTTGATTTCAGAGTCACAGTATGTAGTTAAGACTGCTTTTAGTCGCGTATATAAAATCCAACTTGATGTAGATATTTGTTGGATTCTCACATCTTCAATTTGAATTTCGTGTTGTACGCAGCGAGTGAGGTTGTCTTCGAACCTCATGAGTTGTTCAATGCAGGTGAGCTCGGGGTAAAGAGCTCGGTTATCGTCCGCGCATAAATAGTGGCCTCCAGCACCAAGAGACCGACATGGTTTTATGATCGGAAGGTATTTCATTCCCTTTGCCAAAAGGTATGGAAATTGGGGGAATATGGATAAGGTTCTATTCTCAGTTTCACGAAAAATTGGTAAGGTGTAAAGTTTATAATAATTGTATGTATTATTATCTGTAAGTGGTACCTCTATTATAAACGTAATCTGGTTATGTTTGGTATAAGACTTAATACTAAGAGTTTCTTCGAGTTTCACTAAATTATTCTCTGTAGCAGGATAAATCAAATTATCAGTGTTCGCAATCAAATTCAAATGATACAATAATTCTGTGGAATTAACTATAGATTGATGTAAAATGGATATTTTACTAAAAGCTAAAGCAGTTTCAATTTCTTCTAATTTAATATATATTGTTCGGAAGCTGCTCATAAAAAGATTAAAGAAACTTACAATGTATATAGACTGATCCCATCGTTTCTTCTGAGAAGCCAACTCCTTCACAATAGACTCAAGGATTTTAAAGCGTGATTCCAATAGACCCGAATTATGGTTTATAGTATCTGTAGCATTAATGAAGCTATCAATAATTTGCGAAATCAGAGTTAACTTCTTTGAAATAACAATTTGATTATGACCAAGTTTAGAAGTAATTTCATCATATTTTAATGCGTCATCATGATCAAGATTTCCCGTGACTATTTTAATAATGGAACCCAAAGGGTTAAGGACACCTCTCTTAAATCGTTGTTGCGGTACAAGTTGTCTATATTTTTCGATAGTTATATCACGTAAGTAATCTAAATGCATACTCAGGGTAACAAAATCAGGGGAATATGATTCGTTTCGCTGTATCAGATCAATAAGTCTAGCATAGTTCTGTATTACAAAATTAAGGTTCTCATAAACCCTTTCTAAATTAATAACCTTAATAATTATCCAATGATCCGTCTGTACATAAGCTTGACCTTCTCTTACTGGTAATATGCCTGGGTTTCGCTCAAGTGACTGCAGATGAAGGGCCTGCGCCGGCATCATTACCATCAGGATGCTCCACCTGTGGAGGGCGTTTGATATTTTTAATTGGTACCTTTGTTAAACGTTCGCCTATTTTTATTGGTACTACATTTCTTTCTGTTTGTCCTACAACTTTTGCTTTGGTATATCTGGGTTTATCTTTGCTCTTTCGTTTGTTAACATCCTTGGCAAAGATAGTTTTTCCTTCTGGAAAATCTATTGTCTGCTCCCCACTTTTCTTTTCCCTAATCTTTTCCTTGCTATCTGATATTTTATTTGCTATTTGATTGTAAAGAAATTTTGTTCGTTTAGCATGATCTTTTACCAACTGTTGCATATACTGTTTATTCACTTCTATACCGAAGGGATTACTTGAGTCAGTGTGTCCGAATACTATTTCAAATGGAGTTAGTCCCGTGACTGAGTGAACAGAATGGTTGTACGCTATAATAGAGTACATCATTACTGATGCCACGTCTGTACATTTTTGTTCATATTTAGCGCATCTATAGATTTCACAGATTGTTGAATGAAGTCGTTCTATTAATCCCATTGAGTTGGGATTATTGGGCGTACCAATATGTAGTTCGATTTTGTGTAAACTTGCGAATTCTTTAATTAAATCATTGTTAAATTCTGTTCCAGGGTCTGAACTAATCCTTTTTGGTATGCCATAAAAAGAAAAATATTTCATAAGTGCTCTTACAACTTCAGGTGTTGATCTATTGGATATTGCTATTGCCTGACCTAGTTTGCTGAAGGCATCTATAAGTGTCAGGAAATACTGTCCTTCAATTTGGAACAAATCAATAAATAACTCTTGAAATGGGGCATCTTGAGTTTGAGTGAGCTGCAAAATGGGCTTAATGGGTTTCCTATCATATTTCATTTTACGGCATATTTCACAAGCATTAACTATAGCTGCTATTGTTTCGTGCATGTTTATCCAATAATACGTCCTACGTATATTAGATAAAGTTTCCTTGATCCCTCGGTGACAGGTTTTCCCTTCGTGATACTTTAACACAATCGCTCGCTGTTCTCTTTCATCTTCTACGTACACTACACGCTCCGTACATTCAATCAATTGTACTGTACCCTTACGAAATAACTCTACCACTATACGACTAAACTGCCTACGATGCTCTTCGTCTTCAAAATATATAAAGTATTTTATTTTTGGTCTAATATATTCCTTAAGAAATTTCTTTATTAATTCTGCATTATCTGTAGGTAAAAATACTTCTAGTACCTTCTGTTTAGCGCGAGAAATGTCTTTAACCTGTATATCATTTTTGAACCATGTAAACACCAGAATCTGGTTCGGTTTTGTGTCTATCGCTTCTCTAAGGATTGGTATATCGGTTATGTCTACATCCATGGCCGAATGTATAGTATCCGATTTTGTTGATTCAGACGGTTCCCGAATAGGAAATTCGGGTTCACTATCTACACCTAAGATGGATACTGTATCGGAACCTGAGACTGTTGCTGTGGAGCTAGAGTCAGATATGCTTATGGTTGATGAGTCGTTACGTACCGTTTTCTTGTTAGTTGTCAGTCGTGTAATGTCTTTTATTACTTCTTTCATATGTATCTTAAGTTGTTGCTCCTTGTTGTCAATGTTAACTTTCATAGATTGTCCTTCGTCAGTATCAGAGAGAGCGTTAATTTTTATTCTGGATAGCGCGTCGGCATTCGTGTTTTGTTTACCCTTTTTATAAACAATGTCGTAGTCATAGTCAAGTAGTCTTAGTCTCCAACGGGTTAGTTTGCTACTAGAGTCTTGTTGAGCTTCAAGCCATGACAGAGGCATGTGGTCGGTATAGATGGTGAATTTACGGCCATATAAATATGGACGAAAATGCTTAACAGCCCAGATAATGGCCAGACATTCCCGTTCTATCGTGCTATAACGTGACTCCGTGTCACTGAGCGTCCTACTAGCGTATGCGACTGGCTTGTCGCTGCCTATTTGGCCTTGTGATAAAACTGCGCCAAGTGCGACATTGGATGCGTCTGTCGTAAGAACGAAAGTTTTATCGAAGTCGGGGTACTGTAGAAGTGGGGCGTTTGTCAGAAGTTCTTTACACTTATTAAACGCGTCGATATAAGTCTGGTCAGTTATTATTTTATTACGTTTCTTAAGGCATGCTGTCAAAGGTTTGGTAACCTGTGCAAAGTCTTTGATAAAACGGCGATAGTAACCAATAAGTCCGAGAAAACTTTTTATTTCAGTAGTCGTTTTAGGCAAGGGATAATTTAACACTGCTGTGACCTTATCGTCATTAGGCTTAAGGCCGTCTTTAGTAATGGTATGCCCTAAGTAAAGTACTTCCTTTCTCAGGAATTCAGACTTATCTAGCTGAACCTTAAGATTAGTGGCTCTAAGTCTATCAAATATGGTGCGGAGTTTCAGGATGTGTTCATCTAAGCTTGCAGAGAATATAATGACGTCATCCAAATAAACCATGCAATGCAGGCCCTGCAGACCTCTCAAAACATTATCCATGGCTCGTTGGAATGTCGCCGGGGCTGTTTTAAGGCCAAATGGCATCCTTAAAAACTCGTAATGACCATTTTGTGTGCTGAAGGCAGTCTTCTCCCTATCCTGCTCCTCGACTTCAATCTGATGGTAACCGCTAGCTAAATCAAGCGTGCTAAAGTAGGAGCTCTTTCCTAATTTGTCAAATAAGTCATTGATGTTAGGTAGCGGGTATCGATCGTCCACGGTAATATCATTAAGTCGTCGAAAGTCTACAACCATTCGCCACTTAACTTCTCCTGATGCATCAACTTTCTTTGGAACAAGATGTACTGGTGCGTTCCATGGAGAATGAGATTCCCGAATAACATTGTCTTTTAAGAGCTTCTCTACCTGTTGATTTATTTCACTTACCTGTGCAACTGCCTGCCGAAATGGTCTAATAAAAATTGGATCTTCGTTTTTGGTCCGTATTTTGTGTTTTACCTGATTTGTGAAACTTAAAGGGATTTGATCACAATAAAATATGTCTTTGTACTCATTACAAAGCCGAAGTATTTTATCGTGTTCTTCGTTATTCGTATGGTCAAGGCGAAGTTTTTGTAAATTCTGTTCTAACAACTGTTCCGTATCGATGTTTTTAATGTGTCCTGTATAATTTAAGTAACAATTTTCTGTTTCATATTGTGTCACCGCAAAAGGTCTCGTTATTGTCAGCGTCATAGGTTGGTCTGAAGCGTTTTGAATAACAGTCAATGCGTATCCATTCATACAATTAACCAGTGCACAAGGCATTCGCACACCAGAAGTAAATTCCTTAAATTCAACAATAGCTTCACCTGAGTGTTGGTCTGTCGGGATTTTAACGCGTTGTTCACATCGTGGGGGTAATTCAATGACGTAATTCTGATTATTTATAATTGGTATGAAAGTAGTTTTAGTCCTTAAAATCAGGTCCTTTAAGTCTATTATTGCATGTATTTGCTTAAGTAAGTCATTACCGATCAAACCTTCGTATCGTTCGTCCACGTCATACAAGTAGAACTTATGGTAGTCGCTACTATTAAATGTGGGTAATAATGGGATTTCTATGACCTGGTCATGCTGGCTACTGGCGTGAGTGCTCACGACTTGGAATGGTTCGTGTCTAATATAGTCTGAAAAATATTGATAGGCAATGCGAGGGCTTATAAAAGATCGAGTACTTCCCGTGTCTATCATAAACTTCGCACTGATCTCTGGTATGAAGACGTAAGGTAATTTTAAGTTAGCGTCACAGTTTAATTCTACGACTTCTCGTTTTTGCAAGAGGCTTCTATGTGAAAATTTTCTGTCTCATTATTACATATGTCTTTTTCGTCGGACGAAATTATTTCGCCATTATAATCCTGAGGTTGGGTCCATTCTACGTCATCACTGGAGTATGCGTCATGAACATGAGTGTCGTATACATGGTCATAGTAATAATGATGGTCGTCATAATATTGTCCGTCCTCGTTTTCTAATGTAAGCTCATTTAACCTAAAGCCTTGTTGTGGAACTTGAGGTTGCGGCCTCGGCGGCACCGTTCTCATAGATATGTCAGTGGATTGAAATTGCGGTTTTTGAACCTGAGGGGGCTTGTAGCCAAATTGTTGTGGGGTCGTACCAAAATTTTGTTGAGGCTTATAACCAAACTGTGGTGGCCTATAACCAAATTGTGGTGGTTTATATCCTAACTGTGGCTGAGAGCCAAATTGGGGACGAAAACCTAACGGTTGGGGCCGAAAGCCCAATTGAGGCTTATATCCGAAGTTTTGTTGCGGTCTAAAACCTTGCGCGTTTTGTGGTATACCAAAATTAAATTTTTGTTGAGTACCAGAATTATATGGTGGCATATAAGGTTTTAAATTAGTTTGTGGTGGCGACGCGATAGGGGCGCTGTTTCCAAACTTGAAGCCTTGATTCGGCATGATGGATGTCTTTGGCAACGAACTGTTGTTTTGCGTACGATTACGCATTGAATACTGCTCGTGGAAGTTAACTTCCTCAAGCACTACACTAAGAGCATCTTCTAAAGTAGAAGGTGTCTTGAGTCTTACGACACGAACCATATTCTCAGGCAAATTGTATAAAAATACGTTTAACGCCATATTGTTATAGATTGCAATTTTAGCGCGTTTCAATTCCGTATCGCACATCAAATTTACTTTAGAGATAAGCAGAGAACGAATATTCTGTATTCTACAGCAAAAATCGAGGTATGATTCTCCAGACTTTATTTTGCTTGACTCTAACTCAATGCTTATGCATTCTTCACTTCGCGGATCACCGAAGTGTTGCTGCAATAATTCTTTTAAGGCGGACCAGTTTGTAACGTCCTCTCTTTCAGATAGCAACGCGGCAGCATTATCCGTTAATCGGCTAGTTATTGCATGCAGCACATAAATATTCTGTTCTTCTGTCCCTCTATATCTACTTATAACATATTCGCATTTTCTAAGAAATAAACTTAGTTGACGCTTATCACCACTATACAATGGGATGAGCCGTATCATTTCATTTGGGATAGGCACAATTTGAACACTAGCAGGGGACTCCGGCAGCGGAACTTGGTGTGGAAACGGTTCCATTGCTATTGGTAGAGCTTTACAATATTAAAAAAAAAACAACTGGTGACGCACAACGATTAACACAAGAACAGAACACACAAAATAAAATACAAGGATCAAAGACACATCAGTATAACATAAACACAGTCAATAGAATAATATAACCGTAATAAAATGTAAAGTCCAGATAAACAAGTTAGAACAATAAAACAAATATAATAAATAATTGTTACAATATTTTACCACTGATTATTATAATTTAAAGAAATAATTATTTGTCACTTCAGTTAATTCGTAGCTCTATGTTCAAAGCTTATCAGTCTAGTCCAGACGTTCTTAGAATTAGATAGGCACTCGGTAGAGTTTTATACCAAACAACCAGATACGCTATAATGAGAGAGTTTCGATCTCAGAATAACAAATGTATAACTAGAACCCTTTTATGAAAAATACGGGAAGTTATTAGGAAGGCAAAGAGTTTTACTTACCAACCGATCGCTATTCCCGTACTCGACACCATTGGAAGGATGACGAATTTTTGTGGTTCGTGGATTGTTTCACAGCGAATCGCGCCGCACTCGCGTTTTCCGGGTATATTCGGATACCCAAAATTCGAACAAGGACGGCACAGCCTTAACGAAACAATCCTACCGGCTGCGCCAGTCAAGCTTCCGTTTAGGAAGGAAGGGTTTTTAAAAACTAATTTGAAATAAAAACTATGAAATACGTCCAGCCGATTTGGAGGCTCGATTTATTCTGTCATACAATTCTTATTATGCGACGATGCAAGAGTGCATCGTCGTGGGATACATTCTATGGAACTTTCCACTCACAATGCTAAGTCAGCGGAATATTCGCTTACTAATCTAATATAGATGGTTCGGGCGGATGCATAACTAGTTACTTTTTGTTTACGTAGTCTTCTGTTTACAAAATTTTATTATTATTATTGTTGTATTATGTATGTTTGTTTTAGTTATGTATTCTGGAAAAGTACATAATTGTAAATACATTTCTTCCGAGTCAGTGAAACTTTTTAAGTAGTGTTCTTGATACAGATATGATACAGAGCCGTTCTTAAAAGGCGGACGACGAGCGTCGCTCTGCTTGGAGCGATCATCCGTCGTCGGACGACATATAAGAACGCACCCCAGGGTTTATTGGGAATCTCAGGTTGAATGTCACCATAGAATTTACCTTTTAATGTTCTAGAAATTTGCCATTTCTGGTTCCAAGCTTTTTTTAGAGATGGTTTTTAGGTCGAACAGATATCTGATGAGAAAAGTTGGGAATGTCCTTGAGAACCTGTATGGATGGCGTTTTTAGCACAGGAGTCAGCTGATTCATTACCTATTATACCGGTGTGACCAGGGATCCAGGCAAGGATAAGATTTATGCCATGAGAGCTACATTCTAAAAGGGCATTTCTTATTTTTAAAATAATTGGGAATCTAGATTTGGACCGAAATGGGTTAGCAAGAATAGCTTGGAGGCAGCTTTTGGAGTCTGAAAATATGATAGTTTTTTTCAGATTATGTGATATTGCAAAAAGGATGGCTTCCAGAATTGCGATGGCTTCTCCTGAAAAAACAGAAGTGGTAGGAGGGCATTTATAATTCAAAATTATTCTTGTAGATGGGATCCAAACTGCAACACCAACTGGACTATCAGGATTTTTGGAAGCATCAGTATATATGGGAGTCCAGCCCTTGTATTCTGTGAAGAATTTATTTATGAAAACCTTATTAGCTTCTACTGTGCTTTTATCAATACCAAAATTTAAAATTATGTTAGGTTTGAGAACTAATGCTTCATAGGGTGTTGAGTATAAAGGCATAACAGGATTCTGATAGAGGGGATAAGGAAGACGGGTGAATTGTAAATAGCTACGGAGGAGACAAGGGAAGTCCTCAGAAGAGGAGTTATTGCATGACATATAATGTCAGTAAACAATCCAGTTTTTGAAGAACAGGGTGGTTTGAGTTTTGAGCTAATTTAAAAAAGAATCTATCAGAGAGAAACTGTCTGCGAAGGCTAAGGGGAGGTTCTACACACTCAACTTGCATGGCATTGATAGGAGATGATTTCATTGCGCCGAGAATAATGCGTAAACATTTTGACTGGATTCTGTTAATTTTTTCAAGGCCAGATTTATTTGAGGGGTCCAATAAAAATGTGATGTGTATGTCTCCAGCTTACTCAATTGAAATTTCTTAATTCTGAATATGCCAATATTTAGGGCAGATTTAGTGCAATTATGAATACCAACTCAAAATTTAGGTGCCAAATAAACTTCGATGCTACACGTGATTATAAGTGTGTTAGCTGGCGTTATGGTCTCCAGCTGACACATGCTGTATATACGAAACGGCTAAAGGTGTGATTATAGTGTTAGTGGCATACGCACCCAACGTCAACTCCCCCCGTGTCAGTTGCCCACGATCTCAGCTCCCCCCGATAAATTTTGAGCAAATATATTTTTTTGTGATTTGTACTGTCAGCAGCAAAAGTGTATTTAAAGTTATTTAAAAAAAAATGAGGGCACACAAGTTTAGATTGGTTGGAAAAGATTTTTGGCATAGATAAGCTTACTTTGTAAAACTTATAATAAGAACTTACTGTATATATTATGCAAGTATAAGAATAAATAAAGGATTATAAGAAAAATAAAGGAAAGACTGATTTTCTACGATCACTTATTAATTTGAAAGTTTCATTGTAAATATCAACAACAATATTAATATTACAGCAGGCAAAAACAGCATTTATAAATCACTTAAAATTGTACAAAGCATATAAAATAAACAATATTAAACACTCAATAAAAGGAAATCAACAATCATAAAACATTTAAAATTACTAAAAAAAAACTAAAAGTTAGATACTATAAGGGGTTAAGTATAAAATTGCCGTTTTGTACTGAAAAATTGAAATTGTTCTTTTTAATTAAACATTTTTATTTAATTAAAATACCACATACCATCACTATCCATAAATTGCTGCCATCTAATAAGAATGTCATCAATGCCTTTGCGATAGAACTCTGGTGATCTAGATTCGACAAACTGTGTGAAAACATTTTGTACTGCCTCCTGGGAAGAAAACTTTTTATCACATAGAAAATTGACCGAATCATGAAAAAATACGGAGGGTGACGAATGGTTTCTAATCGCAATTCCTGTAGAGTTAAAACGGTTTCTCGTGCTGTATGAGGTCTCGCGTTATCATGAAGCAATAATGGTGAAGATCGATTCATGAGTCGGGGATGTTTCATTACTAGTTTTGCAATCATTGTTCGGAGTTCGGTACGGTAGACATCTGCCGTTATTGCTTGACCAGATCGGAGAAAGCTATAGTAAATAACACCATGCTGAGACCACAAAACGGTAACCATTGCCTTGGTAAGCTTTGCTTTAGGACACTGTTGCGGTTATATTTTTTATTTCTGTTAAAATAAGGTTAATGCGATAATTCTGTTTTCATCTTTGATGTAATCAAACAATACAAGGGGCTTACATTTTGCGGGGATTAATATATGAAGTGGTTCCTTGAAATTTGTTATTGGAACTTTCAAATCTTTGCTATGCTTTCTACATAATGTGTTTTTCACCCTTCTGAACGCTGGAATGTCCAAAGTATAACAATAATATTTTAATTTTGAAAAATTTCAAAATACGCCTTTCAAAAATTATTTGCACTGATATATAGTTTTTGCATAATTCTGTTTTCACTTTCATCTGTGTTTCTGGGTGCCGACTATTATTATCAGTAACCCACATTTTATAATTTGTAAGAAATGCGCTGGTCTGAATGGTGATTTATAATTAAACCCGTCAGAATTAGAAAGATTACGAGAACAATAGAATTTCATTCATAGTACCGGCAGTCCCGTTTCCCCGATATAATACCTAGCTAGTATGCATACATTTTGAATTTTGAATCTTGCATTTCAATAACACAATTGTATGTGTTATTAATACGCAAGATATAAAAACCATTCGAAACAATTGACTTAATATAATTTTAGCAATTATGATATTGAAATAAATATATTATTATCAAGAGAAACTCTTTTTTGCTAACGGTATATATGGTAATTATTTCTTTCAATCAAATTTATCGGGGGAACTGAGATCGTGGGCAACTGACACGGGGGGAGTTGACATTGGGTGCGTATGCCACTAACCCTGATTATATACTATAGCCAGGGATTTAGCGCATAATTTGTGCCAGTGGCACAAAAAAATTGAAAAACCTTACTTGAAAACTGTAGTAGTAATGACCCGATTACAACGTGTAAGCTGGGGACCACGTGTCTACAGCTGCTCATCTGTATCTTCTGAACGAATGGGCCTACGACTTTGTTTAATATGTCAAAATTTAGAGCCAAATTTGTGCCATCGGCACTAACATTTTCAAGTCTGTGGCTATTAAGGTTTTGGAGCTACAAGCTCAAATAAACGTGTAAGCTGGAGACACATGTCCCCAGCTAGCACATGCTGTACAGCTCAAAAGGGGAAAGGCTAGACTACTGTTTAATATCTTAAAATGTTGAGTAGAATTTGTGCCATCGGCACCAAAATTTTCAAAACAATGGGCCTCATAGTTTTTGCGTAACAAGCAAAAACATTTCTTCCCGCCTAAATATTTAAATATTTCGTTAAAAATGTTACTGTACGCGGCGTTGCCGTCCCGTTCGCTGTAACTGCAATCTGTTTTGAACCTTATTCCTATAGCATTTGAACTTACTTTTTGCTTTCACGTTAAGGATATATGGAAGAAGTTACAAAGAAACAGTAAATGTATAGACTAGGAGAAGGTGTTGTGTAGTTTGACAACCATATAATGCCAATATTTACAAGATATGTTGGTAGGTATTTTTTCTCTCAGAATGTTGACGTATTTACTAGATCTTTATTATATCCTCTTTGTTTGACCAAGATATTGCTTTCTAATCTAATCCTACACTACATCTATCAGTGATAACTGGTTACGAATATACTGTAATTATAAAATGTAATTTGAAAAAAAAGAAAATTGGTAAAAAGATCATTGTTCGTAATTCTGTTATGGAAAACCAAATAACATTAAGTGATATATAAAAGTTCTTAGTTTGTTTGCAAAAGTCCACATTGGTATAGCATTTATAAATCATGATCTAGAAAGACAGTAGTTCTACAATCGCAACCAAAATAACAGGCCACGTTTGAAATGATAGTATATGTATCACGCACACAGTATGCGAAGCTATTATTGTTTTTTATAAGCGGAGTGCATCACTGATGGTAAAGACGTGATACCGGTAATTAAAAGCTTTTTCATAAAATTAGGTGAGATATATGTTTAGATTTTGGGGTACCAATGAATTATCTTAAATTGATTTAAACATCTTCTTTACATAGTAGCTTGTGCAATTTTTTTATACCTGATAGGTTAGCCTTTTACCACTATCTCATCTGATCGTAAGTGACGATTTGATCGATGATGTTGTTCAGGCTTACTCAGAATTACTGGCTCTCAAAGACAGCTGACGGAACACACCGTTAGGTGCTTGGCGACAGATTTTATACTTGATGGTGGTCGCTAGCCAGGCAGGCATTCGTAAAATGCCCTCCCATCATTGCGGTGAAGCGAAAGCCCGCGGCGGGATTCAAATCATGGACCTGCTGCGCGGCAGTCCATTTCCAATGCCACTGAGCCATCACTGCTTCAAAACCTATCTTTTTCTAATACGCTACGCGCAACGGCTGCCTTGTGAAACACCGTAATGCTTATTTTCACAGAATATGACTTAGTATGGCAGATTGCCATACTAACACATTCACACACATTCTGTGAAAATTTCAACCGGTAACCTATTACCGTTCCAAAGATACAGACCTATAAAGGTCAGCTATCCATGTTGCTTTGTAATAGGTTCCTGTTTTCTTGTACGGAACCCTAAAATTGTTATTTAGCTACTAAAATATGTAGGTATTTACACTTATAGGTATCTATAAACTAATATTTAACATTTCGTTTGTTCACATTAACGAAATACACTACGACCTTCCCTACCTAAATTTAAAAACAGACTGCAAAAACATCGCGCTCTATCAAATAATACAAACAACAGCAAGCTAGTGAGATAGGTACATACCGGCTATACATACGAGTAGTTGTTACGCATGCATGTAGGCGTTAACTAAGCTACAAACGTGGACTTCCACGTAATATATCCTTATTCAATACGTCGGATTTTCAAAACTCAGAATATCTAAATAGTTTCATTTCAGAACGAAAACTGAAAAACCCCTATTGCAACAATGGGAAGATAGTTTTCGAAACCAGTAACGTTTTAAAACGACCACTCGTCAATAGTGACGGCTTCAATAACTTTGAAATCCGGAAAGCATGCATAGTATGAAATATTTGTCAGATTAAAATATATTTAAAACTTCATGCTCCTAGCCATGTCTCAACGGCGTTTATTTTGTATGAAAGCGATAATAGTTACCAAGCCTATAGAAATAAGGTTCAAGACAGATTGTAGCTACAGTCATCGGAAAGGCAACGCCGCGTACAGTAACGTTTTCAACGAAATATTTAAATAATTAAGCGGGAAGAAATGTTTTTGCTTATTACGCAAAAACTATGAGGCCCATTGTTTTGAAAATTTTGGTGCCGATGGCACAAATTCTACCCAACATTATAAGATATTAAACAGTAGTATGGCCTTTCCCGTTTGAGCTGTATAGCATGTGCTAGCTGGGGACATGTGTCTCCAGCTTACACGTTTATTTGAGCTTGTAGCTCCAAAACCTTAATAGCCACAGACTTGAAAATTTTAGTGCCGATGGCACAAATTTGGCTCTAAATTTTGACATATTAAACAAAGTCGTAGGCCTATTCGTTCAGAAGATACAGATGAGCAGCTGTAGACACGTGGTCCCCAGCTTACACGTTGTAATCGGGTCATTACTACTACAGTTTTCAAGTAAGGTGTTTCAATTTTTTTGTGCCACTGGCACAAATTATGCGCTAAATCCCTGGCTATAGTATATAATCACACCTTTAGCCGTTTCGTATATACAGCATGTGTCAGCTGGAGACCATAACGCCAGCTAACACACTTATAATCACGTGTAGCATCGAAGTTTATTTGGCACCTAAATTTTGAGTTGGTATTCATTATTGCACTAAATCTGCCCTAAATATTGGCATATTCAGAATTAAGAAATTTCAATTGAGTAAGCTGGAGACATACACATAAAATGTGCCGTAATCCATGTGGCTTCGTATTAACGCATTATATAGCAATTTTTGTGTGAATGGGTGAGCACCCCACCAGACACCAGATAATGATCGGAGAATATTAATATTTCTTTCACATTTATTACTAATATAGTTGAAATGAGCTGAACCTGTTAATCTGCTGTCTAGCCATACACCAAGAAATTTTACTTTAGGTTCTAGAGGAATAGTTTCTTCATCTACACTAATTAAGATGGGTGGGACTAGCCTTTTTTTTGTGAATATGACTACACTGCTTTTAGAAGCAGACAAGGACAATCCATGACGATGTAACCAATCGGAGAGGTGTCTAAGAGCTGAATTCAGGCGGATTGATGCATTATCAATATTCTTTTCTGAAATGTAAAGGGCCAGATCATCAGCATATTGTAATATTTGACAGAATGGGGAAACTGAGTGTTCTAAGTCATATGTGTAAAGACTGTATAGTAATGGGCTGAGAACTGACCCTTGTGGTAAGCCTTTCCAAACAGTTTTTGGTGAAAGCAATGAGTTAAGGGACTAATTAAAATAGTTCTTTCCATGAGTAGATTGCATACAAAATGTGCTAGCCTCTCAGGAATACTCAACTGTCTAAGTTTATATTTGAGCACTGGAAGAAGGACATTGTCGTATGCCGAAGAAATGTCGAGAAATACCCCCACTAAATATTCTTTGTTGAAAAAGGAAGTGTGTATATCAGTTGTCAATATTGCAAGGCTATTTATAGTACTCATGCTTTTTCTGAATCCAAACTGTGTTTTTGCTAACAAGTTTCTGTTCTCTACAAACCACTCCAGGCGGTGTTTTATCATGGGTTCCACAACTTTAACTAGCACTGAGGATAACGCTATGGGTCTATAACTGTTAGGATCTGATGGGTTCTTGCCAGGTTTTAGTATTGGGATTATTACTTGAGTTTTCCATGGTGATGGTATAGTTCCATTAATATAGAAATTATTAATTAGTTCTAAGTAGTAGTCCTTCATTCCATTAGAGGCATTTATAATAAAAGAGTATGGAATCCCATCACTCCCAGGTGATGAGTCCAATAAACCGTCAAGTGCAAGTTGGAGCTCATAGAATGTGAAAGGGCCATCAAATTGTGTGGAGGGAACGGAGTTTACTGAAGTAGGAATAGAATCTATGTTTGGTACATATGGAGGGGCAAGTTTATCAGCAAATGCTTCAGTCCATGATGTAGGATCGTTTTGAGTCTTATCCTCACATGAATATGATCCCCTGTAACATTTGATTTGTTTCCAAACTAGTGTTGCAGGGGTTCGAGGAGACAGGTGTTCACAATATCCAATGCAACCTTGATTCTTTTTCTTTGAACGCAAGCTCACGACTTTGGCAGCACATTTCTGATATTTGAGGAAGTTTTGTCTAGTCATAGAAGCATTATATGTCTGTTCAGCCATGTTCCTTGCTCTAATGGCGGCTGTACATTCAGCATCCCACCAAGGAGTGGAAACCATAAAATCAGGAGCTACTTTAAGGGGAAACTGTTCATCAGCAGTAGTAATAATGGCGTTTACAAATTTATCGTAGCAGTCTATGGTATTGTTGTTATCTATAGTCGGAAGGGATTCTAGTTTGTTGTCAAGACAAGTTGAATAAGATGACCAATCAGCATTAGACAATCTATATTTGAGGGAAGGGGAGAAGTTGTGTGTCGGTCTTACTTGGTCACACACTGTGATAATAATAGGGTAGTGGTCACTACCATAACCATTAGACAAAACATTCCAAGATAGGACTGATGCTAAGGAGGCAGAGCAGATGGAGAGATCCACTGGGCTATTTGGGTTTTGGTTGGGTAGTACTCTTCTTGTGGGAGATCCATTATTTAAGACACAGAGATTTGCTTCATCAAACATTTCTAGGAGAGCATATGCAAAAGCAGTATTATGGCTAGATCCCCATGAGACATGATGAGCATTTAAGTCGCCCATTAAGAGAATAGGAGGTGGGACTGCTGATATGGCATATAAGATGTCCGGAATTAAACTTGGGTGAGGATGTGGGGTGTTAATTGAAAGGAAGGAAATATCAAAGGCTCTAACCGCTACAATATTAATTTGGGGGGAAATAGGTGGAAGAGGGATTTGGGAATAGGCCAGTGAGCGCCTTACAAGTAAGGCACAACCAGCATACCCGTCAGCCCTGTCATCCCGGAAACAGGAGTACCCTGAAACATGGAAATGTGATCCAGGGACTAACCATGTCTCCGAGATGGCCAGGACTGACGGGTGGAATTTGTTTATTAAGAAGAGAAGCTCATGCTTCTTTTGACGAATGCTTTTCGAATTCCATTGGAGGATGGATACTGGATCCATTATTGTTGGTTAAGGAAATAATCTGGGTAAGTTTGTGAGCAACGTTGGACGGTAAGGAGTTATTTTTGGATATAATACTGATTAATAAAGTTAGGAGGACGTCTAGGAGGCTGTCCTCTTGATATGAAGGATTAGAGTTAGATGCTTGAGATAAAGCATAACCATTTGGTAGTGTTGACGGCTCATCAGCCACAATAGCTTGATGGGCAGCTCTGTCAAAGGACTTTCCTGATGGGGTTCTGGTACGTGGGGCGGGGAACACTGTTTTTCTGTGAGACGTGGTGGAGGGGATTACTAGTTGGCTGTTGTGGGAAGAAGGTAGCTGAGACGGATTAATTAGAGAGGGTGTAGCTGATGCTACCTCAGCATATGGTCTTAACGCCTTGGGGAATTGAAGTGCTGCTTCATCATAAGACATGTTTTGTTGCGACATTAATAGTTTTATAGATCTCTGCCTGCCCTGCTCTGGGCAGTTCCTGTTGTTGGCAAAGTGGTGACCAGAACAGTGCAAGCAAGAGGCATTGCACTCCTCAACATCACAAGTATCTCCTGTATGTGGTTGAGCGCATCAGAAACATCTTGGTTTGGATCTACAAACTGCCTTTACATGTCCAAATCTGCAACAATTCTGACATTGAATTGTTGGGAATTGATATGGTTCTACAGGAAGAGAAGTATGGTAGGAGAAAATTCTAGCAGGGAGGCATTGGCCTTGGAAAGTCATTACAACTGTCTGGGTAGGGACCCATGATGGCTTACCTTCATTGATAACTTTACGGTTGAGTCTCCTAGCTTTCAGGACCTCTCCACACCCAGTGGGGATGACCAGTGACTCCACAAATTCATCCATAGACATATCGACAGGTACCTGACGAACTATGCCCATTTTAGTAATGTTATATGTAGGAATAGTAGCTTTGTATTTGCACATATCTAGAATCTGGTTATCAAGGAACTTGTTAGCATCTACAGCAGTTTGGAATTCAACCGAGATTCTATTCCTACCCACTTTCTTCACGCCATCAGGACAAATATTTTTAACTTTGTTTCTGGAACTGGCCAAACTTAATTGGACGAATTGTCGTTCCTGCTGCGGGGTCTGGTTCAGTTCGGGAAACGTGAACGATAAAAGGTCCATTGTCAGTAGACAAGATGATGACAACAACTAGTATGGGGTGCATATATATGTTTTGAATTGATGCTACTGCCATTTATATTTTTTTCTACAATAGTTTTTTTGGCTTGGCTTTGTTCTTGATCATCGTCAGATCGACGTTTTGTAGCCGTAGGGGTAGCAGCAGATGTAGAAGGACAGGGGTCCGGAGGATCAGGTGGTACGGGATCTAGAGGATCCATATTGGATTCCTCTAGGAATCAGTAATACAAACAACTATGTTAAACCCAGCTACTTACCAGTTTTAACTAAACCGACACCTGTTATTTAACACCGATGTTCCAGCTTGGAAATGTGTAGTTTTTATGCCTAAAAAAGGCTTCAAAACAGTTAATTTACACACAAAACTCTCTAGCACGTGTGACAGCTATCTCGAAAATAATATTTCGTAACAATAAACAAAAACTTAACACAACACTCTAACAACAACTATAAACAACAAAAACAATAACAAGAAATTCAACAACAACAAGAAATAACAATAGGCGAGAAACACAACATAAACGAACGAATTACGAATACGACGAATAAGCCATATAGTAACTTTGTATATAAGGAATAAGCAAAAATGGCGGAAGCTAGAAAATGTCGACGATCCCGCCAGTGTGGCTATTAAAAACAAAAATAACTAACATTATTTTTTTCGAGTTTGAATATATGCGTAAATATGTGCGCGAATATAAAAGTGTTTTATTATTTTATACTAATGTAATAAATAATAGCATAAAATATTTTTTTTACGTTAAATACTTCATCCGTTTGCAAAATTAGCACAATTACTAAGTACATGTAATTTTTTTGCACGGTTAACACCTTTGTTTACATTTTTGATCTCGAATTAAAAACCAGAGTATAATACCATTTACGGGTTTACTGCTTGATTTCGAATGTCATGTGCCCGATGGCTGTTTCTCCGAAGTCATTAGCTCGAGCGTCCGAATTGCCGAAATTCCATATCATCGATGTACCACAATTTCGACTTGCCATTAGCTCGAGCGTCCGTTTCACCGAAAAGCCACTGCAACTATAGTCTTTTCCTTCAAACATGGAAGGTAAATAATTGATTATACGAAAGAGAAAGCCTATCGCTTTAAGGCTGTCGTGCGTATCAAGACGTTGCCATTAAATTAAGGCGTATTGAGTCGCCAATGGCCTTGAGCATCTGGGCCTAATCGAGCTTACTTTACCACCGCATCGCCGCCGGAAAACAACAAACATTCGGCGCTCGCTGCACAAATATAACGGTCAGAGAATATGCAGATGCGCGATACGCTCCGGTAACATGGCACTTTATATGCCTACCGTACGATTCTAGAGAGTATCCGCAGTGTCAACTGCGACTTAGATCAGTACGAAAATTTATACCTACCTAGGTTTTTCTGGACGTCTTGGAATTAATTTTTCGACGACGTCATCCAAGTGAATAAAGTTACTCCGATTTGACTGAAATTCAAATTCTAGGTTGTTCTTGACGTCTATATTCCAAATTTGGAATTTATTTTTCGATGTCATCTGCCAAGTGAATAAAGTTACTCCCATTTGGCTGAAAATCGACCATCTAGGTTTTTCTGGATGTCTGTATTACAAATTTGGAATTAATTTTTCGACAACATCTACCAGGTGAATAAAGTTACTCCGATTTGGCTGAAAATTGACACCTAGGTTTTTCTGGAAGTCCTTATGCCAAATTTGGAATTTATTTCTCGGTGACCTTTGCCAAGTGAATATAGTAACTCTGATTTGTCTGAAATTCATGGTTGTTCTTGACGTTATTATTCTGAATTTGGAATTAACTCTTCGAAGTCGTCTGCCAAGTGAAGAGAATTAGTCCGATTTGGCTGAATATCGATATCTAGGTTGTCCTGGGCGTCATTATTCCGGATTTGCATTTAGTTTTCAACGTCGTCTGCAAAGTAAAGAATAAATTCCGATTTGGGTCAAAATCGATACCTAGGTTGATGTCGACATTATTCCAAATTTAGAATTTAAATTTTTCAACAAAATCTATTTTCAGCCAAATTGGAGGAACTTTATTCACTTGGCAGACGTCTTCGAAAAACGAATTCCAAATTCAGAATAAAACGCCCAAAGCAACCTAGATATCGATATTCAGCCATATTGGAGTAAGTAACTTTTTTACTTGGCAGACGTCATTCAAAATAAATTCCAAATATAGAATAATGACGTCCAGAACAACCTAGATTTTGAATTTCAGTCAAATCGGAGTAACATTCTTCACTTGGCAGACGTCATCGAGAAATAAATTCCAAATTTGGTATAAGCACATCCAGAAAAACCTAGGTATAATTTTTCAGCCAAATCGGAGTTACTTTATTCACTTCGCAGATGAAAAAAATAAATTGAAAAATAAGTCCATATTGGGAATAATGACGCCAAGCACAACCTTGATATCAATTTTCAGACGAATCAGAGAAACTTTCTTCACAAAATTTCTGGTTCTCAAGGACACATAGCGGTACACACTGATAAGTGCTTGGCGACAGATTTTCAACTTGAGCGTAGTAGATAGCCAGGCGCTCATTCGCAAGATGCCCAGCCACAATGCAAAATAACTGGTTCTTAAGGACACATAGTGGCACACACTGAAAAGTGCTTGGCTACAGATTTTCTTCTCAAGGTTGGTAGCTTGCCAGGCGCGCATTCGCAAAATGTTCTACCACCATGCAAAATTAATGGTTCTCAAGGACACAAAGCGGTACACACCGATAAGTGCTTGGGGACAGATTTTCTTCTCGAGGGTGGTAGCTAGCCAGGCGCGCATTTGCAAAATGCCCTACCACCATGCAAAATTAATGGTTCTCAAGGACACATAGCTGCACACACCGCTTAGCGCTTGGCGACAGATATTATATTTGAGGGTGGTAGATAGTCAGGGGGGCACTCGCACTTTTGTAATTTGAAATATTATTTCAAATTACAAAAATACCCAAACGTATCGGTAGTTGCATCGGTTAATTTTATCATATTTTATGGATAACCGTTAACCTTTATAAAGCGGCCTTCTAATGGTCTCGTGATCTCCCGATTCAGACAGCTATAAACTGTTTCCAAAACCATAGTATACTTTTTTACTGTGGCGCGTGAAAACAATGCCAACGAGAAAGTATCTTTTTTTTATTTAGGGAGAACATACATGTTGACTGCCGCTGTTGGCTGTTCAACTCCATCGTATTTTGCATTTTTAATTAATTTTTCAACTTATTTCTTGCTCGTAATTGACCGGCAGAATTTTGTTGGAGAAAACGACATGCGTCCTACCTCGATGGCGCCTAGGCGGGCAGGCGGAGTGCGCGAGAGCTTGAATCGTTAAATTTGTAGTTTTTTTTTCTTGTTAAAAAACTATAGCTGAATTAGAAAATGTGTCTTCATACGTTCCTAATAAATAACAAGCTCTATCTATTGGTATAATTTCCACATTGTTTTATGATCTTTTAGTTCTAGTCATTTGAAAAGCGAAATGGTGTCATGTTTGATATTTTTTTTAACGAAGAAATTATTCAAAATCACGTTTTTGACTTCATACGTTCCTGGAGAGTATGTTCAACTTTATGTAAATAATTTTATTTATTCTAAATTTTCAGTGTTATTTGAGTTACAGATTTTAAAAAATGTTTAAAATAACTACAACAGGGCCTTAAATACGAAATGAGAAGTAGAGTTTTTAACGCGGGTGGAAGTTATCAATTCCTACTCGGACTAAAGTGTCTAAATAACTATTATTAATTAGTAGGATCTTACCAAATTTGGTTAGGTAGACGAGGAGGCTTGAGCGGGAAGGGGAGCATTGATATATCATAAAGAGGCCTCTTAACCCTGCACCTGGGTTGCAAGCCCCAGGCCCCTCTAGCCTCTTCCTCTGCAACGCTATGGACCCGGCACCCGCACGGTGAATCCATGGAATGCTAAGTAATTCGTCTCTCTATGGGAATTGATACCTTTCGACCATTGTTTAAAAATCTACTATTTACTGTAGTAGCTGTAGTGTTGTATGTAGTTTGTAGTATTTTATTTAATAAAGTATTAGGTAGGTACATATTGAGAGTTAATCCAACTTCAAAAATAAATATTATTTGTAATATCGATGAAGCAGTGGATTTATTTCCAACTCTAGTGCAGTGGGTGGACGGGGAAACTTGAATTCCCCGTCCACCCACCAGTGGGAAAGTCCAGTGGGTGGACGGGGCATCGCCCCATATTTCATAGGTACATTCCCTCAGCAGTAGCCTATTTAGGCTATTTTGGGTAACATCGTCATGTTTGCCTGAGACTTACTCCAAAATTATTTAAATTTGTTCATTACAGGAGGTATATTTTAGCTTCAATTCACCAGTAGGACGAACAGAAGAAAGTGTCTATTACTAAAGTAGGACCACGTAAAAACACAATCAAACGACAATATGTAATAAATAAGAACAGACTATTCAATAAAATAGAAATGATTGATTTATTTATATAATTCATTTATTAATTGTATAGTATTCACATGTTGCTACGTTTCAAGATATGAAACATCAGCATTATAAAAAAATGAGAACACAATATCTGACGAAATAACTAGGTGTAAAGAGAAATGCAGCGTTCCAACAAAGCTAAGATTCTAGCTCTAGGGTACCGAGGTCGAGTCGGTTAGTTGACGGCAGGCTCCGGTTAACATCATATTTATATATTTCTTCAATCATATGTGCACTCAAGAGAGACTTGAAAAGCATGCAAAAGCAAAAAATCCTCACATCAAGTGTATATCGCCGAAGGGGCAAGCTTAGGTCCCATGTAATGGAGGGGGGGAGGCGTCATTTGCAAACGCAGTTGGGTACTCGTACAGATTACACGCGCTTTACGTTCGAAAATTGTGTATACACAATTGATAATACGCAATATTCGAACGTAAAGCGCGTGTAATTTTTACGAGTGCCCAGCTATCCTTGTTTGAGATATCGCGTCTAGTATATATAGGTCAATGACTGGGATAAGAAATGTGTCTCGCTCATTCAAGATATTACATAAAAAAGGAAGTTGCTTCAGTAAAAGAAAAACTATGTAAATATATAATTCGGTACGTGACATACTATACCTTGCGAGATGGCCCTATCATTTATCATCAACCCAGTGACCTGAACTGATGCGAATTCATTGTGTAAGGGACCTCCATTAAAAATTACGTAAATATATTAGGTACCCTTATGTTTCAGTTCACCTGAGAGAACCGCCAACAAACCGATTCGTACTATGCAGCTTTCGCAATACGCAAACTGATAATTTAACTAAAATGTACTTGGCAGTTGTCTTGCGTGGATGAAACGAAATGGTTAATACTGATCGATAGCTTTGAGACGCTCACGACAACGTTTGTTGATACGGCAAAGCGGATATTTCAAAACAAACATGTACCAATTTTAAAATAGTTATAGTAATAGTTAAACTTAAAATGAATCACAACGGTAATTTTACTAATTGAGGTTGATTTATAAACTTTTTTGAAAATAGATGTAGTTATCTAAATAGTATAATCGTCGATCAAAATCATCAATTTAATTTATTTATCTGATTTAAATGTAAAATGTTATAATAAAATCCAAAACAAAATACGCTTTATCGTAACAACACTATAACAAAACGTGTCAATTAAAAAAAAAACAACAGATGCGCAACAAGAAGCTATCACATATTGTATTTCAAGGCTGACGTGAATTGACTCGTCTCAGCCGCACAATTTCAGATTAAATTAAAAGAAAGCTATACATTAATTGACTAAATACCTTAAATCGCTATTAGCGCAAATGCGGACATATGCAAGTGTTGGTATCAAAAACTGTCATTTTTGTGAAGTTGGCACGACAATATGGAATAGATGAAATAAGACAGAAAACTAAAGCATAAATATTACCAATTAAAAGTAGGAAGTTTACTAGATAACTATTGTACTTTGTATTGCTCAATTAGATTAAAAAAATGTAGTTTTTGTTTTCCAACAAGCGCTATCCCCGCGTTCACAACACAAAGTAAACTAATGTCATCGAAATTTGTCAGTACCTAAACGAGAGAACAGACTGCCACGGCATTAAACTATTATTGAGCATAATAATAACTTAAGGCAGTCGAAAATAATACGAATACTTAAAAAAAAATGCTATTTTGAGTATAATGAGACTGGTCATATCATAGAATTATTTGTTAGAAAGATACGTTCAAACGAGAATTACCATCATGTCTTATTACTTTGTAAAGCAAATGCTATATCCCAGGATTCGAATTACAGTGTGTTTTAGCATAATATACTTTATGACATTAGAACTAGACACTTTATATAATTCCTTGCCACTAGTTTTATGTGGAAATAAATTGCATGTTTCAACATAAAACTAGTTCTAATTGAAACGTACCCACTAACACAATATGACCCAAAAATATCGGCAGTGAGCCATAATCGAAACATACATTTCATCAAATAAACCATAATAATTGTATAATAAAAATAATATACGGTCCCACGGATATGCCACATGGAGGGAAGGTACTTACCTTGAATATTGTATATGGAACATTTTACTGAAAGAAGACATTATTAACAATTTAAACTGAAAATAATTATATGGTTGAACTGGGAATCGAACCTCTTTATCTTCTTTTCCATCTTAAATTTCAATTACTTACCCTCCATGTGACATATCCGTGGGATGACCTGTATATAATTAAATAAAAAAAAAATGCTCATATTGAAAATACATAATAAAAATAGGCCTTTGAAAAAAAATCTGTGTGTTTAAATGGAAGACAAAATTATAAAATTATTTAAAGTCAAACATTGCATTTGTAGAAATTATTGTTGGTACGTTGGAAGTTCGACATGTATCAAATATGGATTACATTTTATAAATAAAGATACGCCCAAAAATATAACAAATTTTACACAAACATTATGTCGCTTCTATGTACTTTATCTGTGATCAATTTCTAGAATGAAATAGCAGGCGAAATTGTAATAAAAAATCACAAACATCTTATATGATCTACGGTTACAAAATGCCGCCATTTGTGATTTGCAAGGACTATATCTGAAAATACAGTGACAAATTAAACCGTTAAGGCGATACTAACTGAGCCAAACATCAGTCTAGTTCCGTAAGTCCTCACTCTGCCCAACATCAAGATTTGTTATATTTTTCGATGCACATCGTACAAAATTCGTTCTCGAGTGATATTAGTACTAGGGTGCTCTATGTCAAAAGCATTAAATGCCAAGATATGTTTGACACACATTCGATCATTTAAAATAAAAGAAAGGAACAATTTACAGTTTTTAAGTAGTGACAAAATAAAACATAAAATTCTCTCAAAATGTACTTAATACGTTCTATATGTATAAATGTAACTTCCCATATAATATGTATGGCCAAGAGTACAGTATTATATGTTTTTTAACTACTAGTACGAATACAGTAAGCGCTTTAAATCATACAAGATAAATCAATACATCACAACATTTACTACGCTATTATCCACCAAAAAGAAAACGCGTAGCTTTAGCTCTTAAACTAATTTAGAAGGCCTTGTATTTAACTACCCTTATATGCATTAGAAATTCCGTTTAAGGTCACAATTTCGTTACAATTACAACTTCACTATATCACTTGAGAGAAATTAACTAATTACACGAATAGTAAACTTAATTAAAATTATAATTAAAAATTATTGTAGAAAATTGTTATTTTAGTCACACGTATAAGTTCGCTTACACTACAGCTTCGAGAGGGAATTTTTACGCTTAAAATTAAATAGAAAACGTCCGCTCGCTTGTAAACAGCTCGATTGGGCCAACCTATTCAAGCGCAGTTTGTGTCGTTTCATGAAATTCAGTCAAAATCTTGTAAGTCAACACTGCAAGATTCTACGAATTTTTTTTTGAACGCGTACAATCTCAAACTTGAGCGAAATTATAAAAATTCTACTCTCGATAGCTCGAAGTCGTTTCGGTAAAAGAGTTTTTGTTTTCCTTAACAGTGGTCGAGGTTCCTAATACTACCAGACTTATTAGGCACTAACACCGACAATCGGAACGTCCTCACGTTTACTTCATACGTATATAATACATAGAAAATAGTAAAACACGTTAGATTACTCGCACAATTCCACTAGATGTCCGTATAACTTATTCGTAGTCTTTATTTTATTATTGAGATCAATTTTGCCTCTATGCACTAGAATGGTAGCGCGCCGCCAAGCTAAGTTCCCATCTTTTCAACGCCACGAATTTCACCGCTGCCTTTTTGCACACAACTACGTAGGAACATTTATAGTATTGTGCATTCACGTTTTGATTCTGTTAAAACAACACATGTAAGAGTATATGGTCGAGAGTATATGTCGTGTAATTTTAAGAGAATCAGTAACGTCAATATAATCAAAAGTAATAGGGGGTAACTGTTGAAAAAACTATGAATCCAAAATTGGTTTCCCTTTGGCAATCTGAAATCAACGCGATAGCAATGCTTTTTCAATATTTATCCGCTAATCATGCAAATCTAGTGAATGTTAACTCGATTTTAATACAACTTCGAGAAAGCACTCAATAGTAACAACCAATCACACAAAAGGCAGTGGCAAAAAAGAAAACACTTATTATACGTAACCTCGTTTTTTCTATATTATCATTTTTCATGAAAAAACTGTGATAAAATACCTGAAGCTAGGACGTACACATAATAGAGATTGAGCTAGTTTTAATCAGTTCAATGTCTGATCAGAAACGATCACCAATCATCTTTTAATATATAATGTACTAAAATCAATGTACTATATGAATTTGGTCATGAAAGAAGATAATGTGGAAGAGACGTTTTCGCGTATATTTTAGTCCACACGCAACTGACTGATTACTTTTGACGACTTATGGTGCAGTTACTAGTTTAATAGCGTTTATCAAATATTATGTCGCGCTTACAAAAATAATAATTATGCTTAAACTAGCAATTTCAGTAAGCCCGACACGATGTAACTTGACTAAGTACGCTATTAAAGTACCGTCTAGAAGGCGATCCTTCTAATCGTATAATTACTGTATGAAGAGACGACTGACCGACAAATATTTTTTTCGAAGACTATTTGAAGATCGTCTGTTATTTAATTTTATTGAATTTAAATTAATTATTATTAATTTAATTTAATTTTAATTTTATTCATTTTTTCATTTACTGTATCTTCAAATAAACAATAAAGTCAATAATTTTTTTTATATATATGTATAAATAAAAATAATACAATGAAAATTTTATTGAACAATTCTAGTTCAGTACAATGACGTCAATGCAGATTTTTTTAAAATACTGTATAATCTCACTGATCCAGCACTATTAAAAACCAGAGGTTGCCGGATTATTGGAATGTTCGGATTACTTGATTATAGAGAAAAAATATCATAATAAATAAGATAAAGCATTTCATAAGGAGAATAATGTATTATGTAAATAATTATGTTCTTGTTCAACAGATTTCATTGTAACTGTAACATATCTCAAAATTAACTTAGGTAATTACGAATTATGTACATACATAGTTTTAAAATAATCATTAATTGAAGTTTTCTTTTATGCAACTTGTAGTCCTTGCTTAAAACCTTTTCTCGCATGTTTAGAAAAAATTATAATATCTTTGGCAGATATGCCGTTTTCTTCTGCCCATGTTATCGAATTTTTGGACGTGTCGATCTATAGAAGTGCCTGATTAGTGAGATTATACTGTCCTAGTATAATGCTGGATTATAATAAAAAAAGACACTTTGAAATGGAAGGTTGTGTCGTCAAATGACGCGCATGTTGACCGTTGCCGTGTGCACCATATGTCGTGTTAGCGAGCGAGAGTTGCGTGTGCCCTTGTGTAGATGGCGGTGTTCGCGAGTTAGACGAGATGGTCGCGGTCGTCGAGCGAGGCGTCGGAGTCGCGGTCGGGGCGCAGCTCCCGCTCCAGGTCGAGCGAGCGCCGCTCCAGCTCCAGCCGCGCGCCCCCCACCCCCACCCCCGCACCCACCGTCCGCCGCGCCGCTGCCGCTGGGGCCTCTAGCGATGACACCTGTAAAGAACACATTCACATTCTTAGCCTTTTTTTAAATTATTGTGACGGAACAAGCTCGAAGCCCACCTGATGTTAAGCGGACTAACCTCTGCCTATAACAGATGCATTTCGTTACAAGTCACGAATTGCACTGCGCCCGTCCCTTTGAGACATAGTTGTAAGACTCATGTGCCTATAATTACACTGACTCTCAAGCACTGCTGCCGGAACACACCAATAGGTGCTTGGCGACAGATTTTATACATGAGGGTGGTCGCTAGTCAGGCGGGCATTCGCAAAATGCCCTTCCACCATACGGTGAAGCTCAAGCCCGTGGAGGGATTCGAACCATGGACCTGCTGCGCGGCAGTCCATAGCCAATGCCACTGAGCCATCACTGCTTCAAAGCCTTCATTATTGCGCTTCACTCGAAAATAATTTGACGCTTTCACTAGATCCGACTTTACAAGAGTACATTAAGGTGCTGACGAGAGCTAATTAAAATCTATACTTACTTGAACTGTGTTTCGCAAAATATATTTAGTTTCTAGTACTAAGAAAATTAGATATTAATCTTGATCACATTCTCTTACAATTTTCTCTATAGAATAAAATTGAAAGTAAGAAAATTTCTAGATTATTTATAAATGTATGTATAAAATAGCAAAACCTTAGCATAAAGGACAAGTTATTCCATATTTTAGATTTGTTACTACTTTTGTGTTATTAAGCTTTAATATTAACCGACTTCAAAATAGCAGGAGCTACTTAATTCATCTGTTTTTTTTGTTTGTTTTTGTTACCTCAGAACTTTTGAATGGGTGAAACGATTTTGATAATTCTTTATTTATTTGAAAGCTGATGTTTGTCGTGTGGTCCCATTTTATTGTGGTTAATTTCATCAAAATCAGTCCAACAGTTTTTGAGTAACACTCTGACCTGAATAACTGAATAATGGAACCGACTTCTACACTCAAAAGTGTGAAATAATTTGTCGAAGTCGGAACCATGCGCACAATATTGTGATAATAGGTACTTTTGAACTATCATGGTACCGACTTTAACAAGTTATTTCACACTATTGAGTGTTGAAGTCGGTTCCATTTCTAAATAAAAATGTTTAATAAACTGATCGCGATTTAACCATCGCTGCCTTCTCTTTCACTCCTGTGCAGACCTATAGTGTTTGAATTTCAGTATTTGTCAGCAACTTAAGGTGAAGGTACGCTTGTATAATAGAATTCTTAAACTTTCGCTAATCGAATTCATATTGAAAGAAGGATTAAAGAGTTTTTTCGCGCACATTATTAGATGTCATATAATAGAGGTTATTAAAACATGAGTGTAGTGTTTTGTAGTGTAGTTTCGACATAAGATTAGACGAGTGTTTTAATGCCTAATTATATGCAGTTGCATACACTACTTTATTTAATCTCATGGCTATAGGTAGCATAATGTAATATAAAAACCAGCGAATTGCGCGCGCAGCGCGCTCACCACAGAGTATATGTACTTAAATTGAATTGAAACCTCCTTGGAAGGGACACATTGTACTTTGATAATAAAAAAAAAGTTTTAAAGCATTGCTTTGTTAGGAGAATAATGCTTAGAACCAAAATAGCTAAATAACTAATATATAAATTAATATAAAAGGTCAACATCTTGAAGCACTCGTAGCAAAGTTTGCTCAGCCATTCTGAATCGATCAGCAAAGTAAAGCAAAGTCCGCCGCGGTCATGACTTAGATGGGTGACCGCTGGTGAGACATACTGAGCGCTTCCGTGCTTCGGAGGGCATGTTAAGCCGTCGGTCCCGATTGTTGTCCTAGGATGGCAGTCGTTACAGCATGGTGGTAGGCGAATGCCCGCCTACCACCCTAAAGTTGAAAATCTGTCGCCAAGCACCTAACGGTGTGTTCCGGCAGCTGTCCTTGAGAACCAGTAATTCTAGGTTAGCCTCAACAACATCTTCGACCACATCATCACTAACCATCAGGTGAGAAAGTGGTCAAAGGCTAATCTATCAGGCATAAATATATATATAAAAAATAATATGAAAATAAATCAGATACTGCGCTTACAGCTGTACGCCTATATGATAATAAATTTTATAAATGTTTTGCACGCTCGGTACAAGTATGTGTTCTTGTGGTATGCGCATGAAAATCGATGGATTCTTTAAATTCGATGTACACGCCCAAACAATAAGAAGTGGTCGGCAATAAAGACAAGTTTTTTTTTACTTTTTTTAATTAAATAAAGTTACAAATGTAAAAACCTAATAACGAGTGTGACCTCCTCTTGCCAAAATCACAGCTTGAATCCTTCTGGACATGTTTTCCACGATGTTTTTAATAACGAGGAATACGTTCCCACTCTTCTGCAATGACTATTTTTAGCTCCCTGATGTTTTGTGGAGCAGGTTGCACTGATCTTACCCGTCTCTTTAGAACATGTATGGACATGCTCAATTGGATTGAGGTCAGGACTTCGAGCTGGCCAATCTAAACGACGGATCCCAACTTCTTGCAAGTACGCTTCCACGTCGCCAGAACAGTGCGGGCGAGCATTATCGTCCATAAAAATGGAATCTTCCCCAAGTGCAGTCAATGTGGGTTGTGCATATGGAATTAGGACTTCCATTATGTACCGGTGTGCCTTTATTGTTCCATTTTCTATGAAAACTAACTCCGTACGCTCCGTCGAATTAATTGCTGCCCAAAACATAACGGAGCCTCCGCCATAAGGAGTGATTTCTTCGAAACACACTTACGCATAGCGTTCCCGTGGTCTTCGCAGCACTCGCCGGCGTCGGTCCTCTCCACACAAAGAGATTCTAGCTTCATCAGAAAACAATACTTTATTCCAGTCTTCCAGAGTCCGTGAAGCACAGTTCCGAGCAAACTGAAGTCGAGCAACACGGTGCTCACGCAGTAATTTAGGGCCCCGAACTGGGCGGTAACTCTTGATATTGGCAGCCAAAAGCCTCCTCCTGACCGTCCACAAGCTAACTTCTACTCCTCTAAATTCTTCAAGGCTCTTCTTCAGGTCCACACTTGACGCCTTACGATTACGCAACGCCTGACTCACCAAAAAGCGGTCATCTCTTGGTTCTGTGCATCGTTTTCTTCCCGAACTGGGTCTTCTTTTGACCGAACCAGCCTCTTGATATCATTGCCAAGTCCTCTGGACAGTTGAACGACTCACATTTAGCCGCTGAGACACGTAAGTTTGCGAACAACCTTCTTCAAGTAGGGCTATAATTTTACCGGCCCTTATCGCTTTATCACTCATATCAAAAAGTGGTATTTAATGTAAAAAGAAAGATTAAATTGTTTAATTTGCAGAAAATATCCAAAAAGTTTTAAAATATCGTAATCAAGTTAAAAATCGTTTCAGCAATTCGCGCCATTAGTAAAGCAATTTTAGAATAATCCACAATAATTATCATTTTTCTTTTAATAATTTCAAATTTTAAATTTGGAACGTAAATAATCATGACAGGATGCTTCAAAAAACATGCCAATACATCGTCAAATTAACAAAACCTATTTCTTGTTCTTCTTCATTGAAGTAGAGAAAAAAATCTAAAGTGTCCGTTTTTTTTTTGCAAAAGAGTTTATATATATATATATTAATTTTACTTAGAATTTCAGGGCAGTCAATGGATGAGGTGAATTTTATTAAGAAATATTATATCTGAAAAATCACGGCGCTCTTTAAGAGAGAGATATTAGTGTTTTACACACTGTTTCAAATAATCTTTTTCTTTAGAATAACTGCGAAAATGTAACTGACATCCGTATTATAAATCCTAACGATTTAGGAGCTTTACCAACTAAATTACCTTTTACCATTTAATGTGAGATATGGTTTTGGTATAGTAGTTTACAGTCGTGAATAACTCCTAAATCTTTCATTTCCGTTACACGATTCAAGCAGTGTCCCTTTAAAGAGTAATTGGAAACGATGGGGCACTTTTTTCGAGTAAATATCATTATTTAACATTTATCCGCGTTGAGGTCAACTTTATTAACCAGACAGTAGTTATCAAACCTAACCAAATATTGCTGTAATTAAGAACAGTCATAAGCGCTGGGTATTGATTTTAATATTTTTATATCATCAGCAAAACTAATTGAATAGGAGTGTTGAAAGGAAGAATCTATGTCTGATTGATATAAATATTAAAAACAGTAAAGGCCCAATCAGTGACCCTCGCGGGACACCACTTAGAACACAAATCCATTTAGACATGTAGCTTTCTAAGACTCATACCAGCGTTTTGCAATTTCAGAATAAGGATCATCATCAGCCGGAAGACGTCCACTGTTAAACAAATGCCTCCCCCATAGAGTGCCACAAGGAACGGTTATTAGCCGCATGTAACCATTGGCTACCAACGACTTTCACGATGTCGTCAGTCCACCTAGTAGCTCCGTAACCGTAACCGAAACTATCGGATATCCGAAATAATAATATATCCGTAACCGTATCCGTTTCAAAAATTTCGGATAGTTTCGGATAAGGGCGGAGTCTAAATAAAACGACATGTTTCAACAGCTTTTTGTTTCAAACGCATTCGTGAACAGTTTCAGAGCAATAACGTCTCCCTGTCTCACGCCGCGCTGCGGTTGGATTGGTTCCGTGCTCTTGTCCTGTAGTCGAATCGACATGGTGGCGTTCCTATACAAACACTTCAGCGATTCGATGTACCTATAGTCAATTTTGCATCGCTGAAGAGACTGCAGTACGGCCCAGGTTTCGATGGAATCGAAGGCTTTTTCATAGTCCACAAACGCGAAACATAATGGCCGATTATACTCCTCAGTCTTCTGTATAATCTGGCGGAGCGTATGTATATGGTCTATGGTACTAAAGCCTTTTCGGAACCCGGCTTGTTCCGGGAGGCTGGAAGTCATCAAACCTACGAACAAGACGATTCGTAATAACTCGCGAGAACAGCTTATAAACATTGCTCAGAAGTGAAATGGGCCTGTAGTTCTTCAACAAGGTCTTGTCACATTATTGAAGAACAGTACCACTACACTTCTGCTCCATGCTTGTGGCGTTTTACCTTCAAGTATGAAGGAATTGCAATATAATAACTTCTGGAGGACTGAGAGATCCGGTTTTCCACCCGCTCTCAGAAGTTCTGTCGTGATTCCGTCATCACCTGGTGCCTTGTTGCTCTTAAGCTGTTTGAGGGCCATTCTAATCTCGTATAGGCTGATGTCCGGGATCTCTTCGGTATAGTGTCGGGTCAGTTTAGCTCTCATGTCCTGAGCTCCACTGACAATGGGTTCTCGTGTCGAGGTGTAACCTGTTCACAAAACCTCTCAAGCTCTCTATGAATCTCAGGTTTTGATGAGATAATACTGCCATCGTCCATCTTCAGTTTGTTTATTTGGCTTTGCCCTATAGACGAATTTTTTGCGAACACTTTGGAGCCTTGGTTACGCTCGACTGCGACCTTACTATGATTTGTATTGAAGGCGCGCAAGTCGTGTCGCAGTGCCTTCGAAATTCGTCTATCAAGCTTGCCGTAGTTCGACATATCAGCTGAAGATTGATGTCTCATCTCACTCCGGTCTTCCATCAACTTGATGGTTTCTTCTGAGAGTTTCTTCGGTTTATTTCGGCGGGGGGTCTTAAAGGACTGAGACCCCACCGCTTGGACTCGTCCACTGTTTCGCATTCAGCTAGGCACTGGAAGCAGTTATGTAGTTCGAAATGAAAGCTCTCGGGGTTTTAGATTTGGGCAACGCTAGGACGGAGCGTGGAGTTCATCAGACGCCACCTCTCGAGCTTAACATTGATATTCAATGTGCCTCTAACGATGCGGTAAGCGCTACCGGTTTTCACCTTATGGATCACAGAGACATCATTGAATATTTGCTTCCTGGTCGTCATGATAAACTCGATCTCATTTTTTGTTGAACCATCGGGGCTTATCCACGTCCACTTCCTAGACTCGCTTCTGGAAGAAGGAGTTCATCGCAAAGATTCCCTCCTTCTCCATTAAGTCGACCAGCCGTTGGCCCCTCTGGTTCCGCTGCCCACTCTCTTCTCCATCCACTTTGCTGATCGGTTCAGAATGGCTAAGCAAACTTCGCTACGAGCACTTCAATATCATTAAGTAAAATCAAAACTTCTGAAATTGCATGGTGGAAGGGCATTTTCCGAATGCCCGCCTGGCTAGCTACCCTCAAGTAGAAAATCTGTCGACAAGCACCTAACGGTGTGTTCCGGCAGCTGTCCTCAAAGCAGTAATTGCTGTTTTTAAATTTGTGTTAGCTTTTAAAATTGGTAGTGCATAGATAAATTGTGACAATTTCGTTTTGATTTTCTCGATGTGACTTTCCAATTTAGGTGCGAGTCAATGTTTACACCTAACAGATTAAAATTTGTTACTTCTGCAGTATTGAGCGTTTTAGATAGACTAGTGAGATTCAGAGGGGTTTTTTGATTTGGGTGAAATTGTATTAGCTTTGTTTTATTGCTATTTATCTCGAAATTATGTGCTTCTATCCATTTTTTAACATTAGAATAGGTGTCTTTTATTGAGTTTAGCCCACTAGGATTAGATGAACATTTAAAAATCAGTGATATATCAATATGCGTTATGCTGTATATCGGAGATGTTGCTGCTGGGTGATTGGTCGGAGTCCCGATTCCGAAACCTTAAGTAGGTTTCGGAATCGGGACTCCGACCAATCACACTAAGATAGCGGTAGAAAAGCAGTAATGAGGTAGTCGTGTGTATGTTACCTTAGCGAGGCGGCGGGGCGGCGGCTAGGAGGGCGCGGGGAGGTGCGGCAGCTTGGCGGCTGCCCCGCCCCCCGCCCAGTAGCGGTGCGCCCCGCTGTCCTCCGACATCGCCGCTTGCAGCTGTTTCGCTTCTGCAACAACATCACTCAAGATCTATCACTCGCTCTACTTAACCAATACAGAATACTTCATAATAACCGCCCAAACGGGTACAAATTCCTATATCCTACCAGAACTAGGGGGATTTCTATTCCCGCAAAAGTAAAGTTTGCTATTTTGGACGAACTTTCTCAAATATGCGCGTAAATATTGTCATTACTTAGGAGTAAAGAGCACGCGAAGTATCGTAATTACGTACACAGGAAACCCAATCCATTACCGGCCCAAATTGTATCCGAATTTCGAATGCTATATTGCTGATTTCTTGGCCGTTGCGATACTGTACTATTAAAAACAAAGTGTGTTCTCACTGGCGACTTGCGTGGCGTTGAAGGTGACAGGAGTGCGCGCGAGCGGTGTCCGCAGCGAGCCGCCCCGCCCCCCGCTCCCCGCCCCACCCCCGCCCGTCGCCGCCCCCGCCGCCCCGCCCCCACTCCCGCTGCACACGCTTGTTTGCTGCGCAACACATAAAAAACACACTTTAAAAAACCGTACCGACAAGTCTACAGTCTAAGGGCCTGTTTCAGAATGTTCCAGTAAGTTTCGGTTATACTACCCAGAACATATTTAGTAAACAAAACACTATCTTTGCGTTTCACAGTCGTCGCTTTAGCCTATCCATCGGTTAAAGCTTGAAACGCGCTGCATGTTAACTGTAATTTTTATCATTCAGTTATTTTATGTGTTGGTTGGCAACCCGAAACTTTATTAGGACATTTTGAAACGGATCCTAAGACTAACAGTCAAAAATCGAAGTTATCCAGTAGGGAACGGCACCGGCGTTCTATTGAGAGGAAGGAATTAGTTTTGGTTGGTCACATCACATCTACTGTATATAATCGGGTCTTTCAAATGAAGGTATTTATTTACAAATGAATAAATGTCCGGACACATAAACTGCAGTAATATAAAAAAATATTGGAATCCTAAAAGTTATCTTATAATTTACCTAATTAAGATCTTCGCCATACCTTTCTAGCAAAATAGATTTTGTATCAAGATGGTATGCGTTACTTTAAAAAAGAAATCGTGGTATGTAATATAAGAAAGTTAAAAATACAATAAAACTAATTTATTAAACAGTCAGAAAGATACAGTCCAAAAACTGCAATATTTTCGTGGTCAGCATCGTATGAAGCATAATTTCATGTTCATATAGTGTAGGTTTTACCTTGTATGATCCTCTATAAGTAAATAATTCTCAGTGAAACAGAAAGACTAGTCCAAGGGAGAGGAAGTAGCGGACCAAACCCAACGTGCTAGCCGCCCCCGCACGGTATTCAGAAACACTATTCGCCGAGAGCTCGATTCGCCCAATTTTTTCTTTTATATTCAAAATCTAGAAGTTTTAGCTTAAATTTAAATGTAGTTGTGGATTGTTTAGATTAGGTTATACGTGCCCCATGGGGTGCCGGGTTAGAATTGCACCTCCCCATATCATCCCGTGTAGTAAGAGGCGACTAAGGGAAAAATACTGGAAGGTCAGCGCCTTCTAAAGAACTGCCAACTTACACTGCGATCCCCAAGACCCCTGCCAAGTGCGGGGGTAATGGCGAATACCCCCTTAATAGGGGAGGCTGTGTTCAGCAGTTACAGTATACGTGTAAAATTAAGCTAAATCTTCAGCTTAAAATTTAGTTTTTCGGCGAACAGTGTATCGGTAAAAGGGTACGGAGCCCCGTGCAACCTGATACTGATTCAGAGGTACAACATATATTATCGTGAGTAAGATCACATAGGGGCCCACGATTGCCTTTGTACTTTTAAATCTGCATCATGAGTGTCCGTCCACAACTCACGTTGACAGACGCACATAGCAAAGCAAACTTAGACAGAATTTAAAATAAAGATTTTGGCCATTGAATGAAACTCCTATTACAAAATATACAAACTTAAAAAAATAAGTCTTAATTCAACAACATAAAGCTTTATTTTAAACACTATCAATATTTTCGCGCGCCTTTATATAAATTTCCCCATTCCTTGGCTAGTCTTAAATACCCAGAAGAATCATTGGATTCCGATGAGTGTTTCTCTCTGTTTTACCAGGTATCATCATCCCTGTAAAAAAGTAACTGTTGTTACTAATTTTGTCCAACAGTCAACATTGATTACCATTTTCTATGCAAAAACATGCAATTTCTTAAATAAAATTCATAGAAATAAGCTGCAATATTTGCTGATTCCTACGCAAAGCCATATAAAAAAAGACAATGACGTAACATACTTATTTATTAATGCAAAGATATCTAATTCATGTAAATAAATAATAGTGAATAGCGTAGGTTTATGTTTACATTAAAATAGCTAACGAATATAGCAATCTACAAGTGTAACTTCAACTTAAATTAGTATCACATGCATAATATAGTTAACTTACAATCTAAAATAAGGAATAAATTGTTCGTAAAAAAGCTTAGCAACTTAAAAACACATAAAATATAACAGCGCAAATAAAATTAATGGTGGATTTAATTACTACTAAAATAAATTGTGAATTTATTCCCCATTTTCAGTTACATATTGTTAAATGTTAAATGAATTGCTGATTTATTGCCCATTCAATGTTAGTTATTGTTAAAATGTACGTTTGATTTATTAACCGTTTGTGGATTTATTCTATTCCCAATAAAATATTTTTTTCTCTTAAATATTTTTTTTGTTTATTTCCTGTTTACGCTTACTAAATTATTTGGAATATTAATCATAGATTTAATTTTCCGTTTTCAATTGCTTATTCTTAAAATGAATTACATTATGTAATATATACGATTCGTTAATTATTGCTAAATGAATTGTGGATTTCTTCCTTTGATTCTATAAGTTATAGTTAAAATTAATTGTTGATGCATATCCTATTTACCGTTAGTTAATGTTAAAATAACTACTAATATTAGTTAACATATCTAAATGCTAATGTGTGTTCCGGTTACTTTTGGGTATTATTTAAATTAAATGTTGATTTGTTCCCCATTTCAGTTAGTTATTGTAAAATCAATGGTAGATTTGTTCCTAGATTTCAGATAGTTTTGTCAATATTCCACCAGTAATTTATTAAATTAACCGTGGATTTGTTCCCGATTTCAGTTAGTTATTGTAAAATCAATGGTAGATTTGTTCCTAGATTTCAGATAGTTTTGTCAATATTCCACCAGTAATTTATTAAATTAACCGTAGATTTGTACCCGATTTCATTTAGTTATTGTAAAATCAATGGTAGATTTGTTCCTAGATTTCAGATAGTTTAGTCAATATTCCACCAGTAATTTATTAAATTAACCGTGGATTTGTTCCCGATTTCAGTTAGTTATTGTAAAATCAATGGTAGATTTGTTCCTAGATTTCAGATAGTTTTGTCAATATTCCACCAGTAATTTATTAAATTAACCGTGGATTTGTTCCCGATTTCATTTAGTTATTGTAAAATCAATGGTAGATTTGTTCCTAGATTTCAGATAGTTTTGTCAATATTCCACCAGTAATTTATATTGTAAAATCAGTGGTAGATTTTTTCCTAGATTTCAGATAGTTTTGTCAATATTCCACCAGTAATTTATTAAATTAACCGTGGATTTGTTCCCGATTTCAGTTAGTTATTGTAAAATCAATGGTAGATTTGTTCCTAGATTTCAGATAGTTCTGTCAATATTCCACCAGTAATTTATTAAATTAACCGTGGATTTGTTCCCGATTTCAGTTAGTTATTGTAAAATCAGTGGTAGATTTGTTCCTAGATTTCAGATAGTTCTGTCAATATTCCACCAGTAATTTATTAAATTAACCGTGGATTTGTTCCCGATTTCAGTTAGTTATTGTAAAATCAGTGGTAGATTTGTTCCTAGATTTCAGATAGTTTTGTCAATATTCCACCAGTAATTTATTAAATTAACCGTAGATTTGTTCCCGATTTCAGTTAGTTATTGTAAAATCAGTGGTAGATTTGTTCCTAGATTTCAGATAGTTTTGTCAATATTCCACCAGTAATTTATTAAATTAACCGTGAATTTGTTCCCGATTTCAGTTAGTTATTGTAAAATCAGTGGTAGATTTGTTCCTAGATTTCAGATAGTTTTGTCAATATTCCACCAGTAATTTATTAAATTAACCGTGAATTTGTTCCCGATTTCAGTTAGTTATTGTAAAATCAGTGGTAGATTTGTTCCTAGATTTCAGATAGTTTTGTCAATATTCCACCAGTAATTTATTAAATTAACCGTAGATTTGTTCCCGATTTCAGTTAGTTATTGTAAAATCAGTGGTAGATTTGTTCCTAGATTTCAGATAGTTTTGTCAATATTCCACCAGTAATTTATTAAATTAACTGTAGATTTGTTCCCGATTTCAGTTAGTTATTGTAAAATCAGTGGTAGATTTGTTCCTAGATTTCAGATAGTTTTGTCAATATTCCACCAGTAATTTATTAAATTAACCGTGGATTTGTTCCCGATTTCAGTTAGTTATTGTAAAATCACTGGTAGATTTGTTCCTAGATTTCAGATAGTTTTGTCAATATTCCACCAGTAATTTATTAAATTAACCGTAGATTTGTTCCCGATTTCAGTTAGTTATTGTAAAATCAGTGGTAGATTTGTTCCTAGATTTCAGATAGTTTTGTCAATATTCCACCAGTAATTTATTAAATTAACCGTGAATTTGTTCCCGATTTCAGTTAGTTATTGTAAAATCAGTGGTAGATTTGTTCCTAGATTTCAGATAGTTTTGTCAATATTCCACCAGTAATTTATTAAATTAACCGTGAATTTGTTCCCGATTTCAGTTAGTTATTTTAAAATCAGTGGTAGATTTGTTCCTAGATTTCAGATAGTTTTGTCAATATTCCACCAGTAATTTATTAAATTAACCGTGAATTTGTTCCCGATTTCAGTTAGTTATTGTAAAATCAGTGGTAGATTTGTTCCTAGATTTCAGATAGTTTTGTCAATATTCCACCAGTAATTTATTAAATTAACCGTGGATTTGTTCCCGATTTCAGTTAGTTATTGTAAAATCAGTGGTAGATTTGTTCCTAGATTTCAGATAGTTCTGTCAATATTCCACCAGTAATTTATTAAATTAACCGTGGATTTGTTCCCGATTTCAGTTAGTTATTGTAAAATCAGTGGTAGATTTGTTCCTAGATTTCAGATAGTTTTGTCAATATTCCACCAGTAATTTATTAAATTAACCGTAGATTTGTTCCCGATTTCAGTTAGTTATTGTAAAATCAGTGGTAGATTTGTTCCTAGATTTCAGATAGTTTTGTCAATATTCCACCAGTAATTTATTAAATTAACCGTGGATTTGTTCCCGATTTCAGTTAGTTATTGTAAAATCAGTGGTAGATTTGTTCCTAGATTTCAGATAGTTTTGTCAATATTCCACCAGTAATTTATTAAATTAACCGTGAATTTGTTCCCGATTTCAGTTAGTTATTGTAAAATCAGTGGTAGATTTGTTCCTCGATTTCAGATAGTTTTGTCAATATTCCACCAGTAATTTATTAAATTAACCGTAGATTTGTTCCCGATTTCAGTTAGTTATTGTAAAATCAGTGGTAGATTTGTTCCTAGATTTCAGATAGTTTTGTCAATATTCCACCAGTAATTTATTAAATTAACCGTGAATTTGTTCCCGATTTCAGTTAGTTATTGTAAAATCAGTGGTAGATTTGTTCCTAGATTTCAGATAGTTTTGTCAATATTCCACCAGTAATTTATTAAATTAACCGTGGATTTGTTCCCGATTTCAGTTAGTTATTGTAAAATCAGTGGTAGATTTGTTCCTAGATTTCAGATAGTTTTGTCAATATTCCACCAGTAATTTATTAAATTAACCGTGAATTTGTTCCCGATTTCAGTTAGTTATTGTAAAATCACTGGTAGATTTGTTCCTAGATTTCAGATAGTTTTGTCAATATTCCACCAGTAATTTATTAAATTAACCGTAGATTTGTTCCCGATTTCAGTTAGTTATTTTAAAATCAGTGGTAGATTTGTTCCTAGATTTCAGATAGTTTTGTCAATATTCCACCAGTAATTTATTAAATTAACCGTAGATTTGTTCCCGATTTCAGTTAGTTATTGTAAAATCAATGGTAGATTTATTCCTAGATTTCACATAGTTTTTGTCAATATTCCATCAGTAATAAGTTTAATGAACTGTAAATTTATGTCACGTCTACGGTCATATTATTAAAGTGAATTGTGGATTTGATCTTCGTTTTTAGTTATTGTAAAAATCAATGGTAGATTTGTTGCACCCAGGTTTCAGATGATGATTGTCAACTTTCCACCAGTAATTTCTTCAAAAACTTATGAATTTATTCCACGTTCATGGTCGTATTACAAAAGTGAATTGAGGATTTATTCTCAGTTTTGAATCAGTTACTGTTAAAGGGAATTATAATTTATAAGCCGTATACAGTTAGTTACTTATTATAAAAAGTAATTGCGGAAGTAATTTCATATTCCGTAAGTTATTATTAAAATGATTTGTGGCTTCAGGCCTCGTTTTCAGTTGATTATTGTTAAAATTAGTTTTGTATTATATTCATCGTTAACGGTAATTTATTGTTAATTGGTGGACATTGTTAATAACTAAAGACGTCGCTTTTATTTAAATTTATATCATTAAATAATTTTAAAATACTTTGGTATCACAACTTTTCTAGTCGGTAAATATATTGATTCAGATAATTGTGCTATTATTAGATAGGGTTATAAAATATTTTTCTGTTAACATTAAATCAAGATTGAATTTTAGTATCTATCGATAAAGACACAATTAACTTCAATTGTTTTTATAGCAATCACATTCTTTGTAAAGCCTGGAATCAGCTATGTAGATATGGAAATCATATTTCATTATCAAGTAGCAAAGTCAGCTTGGCCAGTGTTAAAAAAACACTCTCGCGTTATACGTATGTAACGGACGGCTTCGATGCATGTAACTGGCGTAAAAGGTTCCATGTCTACAGCTATGTGACGGTATTGCAAAACAGTTAACTATGATAATGAAACGTTTAGAAGCCGCACGATCCGCGGCGCATTTTCCATGATTCATTTTCTATCAGGGTTAGTAGAGGAGATGTAATCAGTAATCACCACCACCAAACGAAAAATTTAAGAAGGCAACTAAAAACAAACCTATTTATCAGTGCATTTTGTTTGGAGGCGCTTGATAGGCGCGCTCTGTGCCGGAGTCGCGGTGGCGAGGGCGATACTAACGTGGTTGTTGGGCGCGGGCTCGTCGTCGTGCGGCGGCCGCGGCAGCCGACGCCGCAGCCACGCGTGCCGCAGCGCCTGGGCAGGCGTCAGTCGCTTCTCCGGGTCCCACTCCAGGCATCTGCAAACATATACCACACCATTAAGGCACTGAACAACTGCTAAAAAGATTTAGGTACTTGAGCAGGTTTTTTTTTGCAAAATATATTAAGTTCGTAGCAGTACAAAAATTCAAGTTTTCATAAAATTTTCACTATAAAATAAAATAGCTAAATTACGTTTTTAACGAAAATATCTTAATTATCTACAATGTATTTGTAAAAAAAATAACAATGATATAGCAAAACATTATCAAGGGGGACAAGTTAATTCTCATGTTCTATTTAAGTTTATAGTTGTATTAGTAAAGTCCCTTTCTTTCATTCCTTCTCAGACCGATTGTGAAGGAATTTCAACATTTGTCAGCGTCTTTTTGTATAATCCTATCTAAATATCTCGTCTTTATATTCTCGAGAAGAAAAGCGAATAATGCAGGCAGTGGTTAATCACATGTATACTCGTAATATAAAAGCAACTTCACGTCGTGTTTTTCGTTTGCTATAAACTAAGAGTTTTCGTATCACCAAGTTCCAGGTACGAGTACCTGCATAGATGTTCCTACTACCAAACGAATACAAACAAAATAATATCAGTACTTTTCCAATGTTTTCTTGCTTCTGTTAACATTAATAAATAACGTAAACTCCGCGACCCCGAAAGCTTTGAAATCCAAACAAACCAGAAATAAAATTCATTCACAGAAATATATTGTGGCGGATATCTGCTAAAACAGTATTTCAAACAGGTGTTTTTACTATCGCCTGTCGATTTGGAGAAACCATCAAAAGTAAAGTCTGTTAGAATATATTTTAAACTTTGTTGTTGGTTGCTCAAGTATTAAATCTTACATAACAGCATAGAATAGTACATTGTTCACCGAGAGGAGAAAGTGACCGATTACCGTCGAGGGTGTCGCTTGAAACCCGAGCCGTAGGCGAGGGCTTTAAAACACCCGAGATCGGGAATCGCACTTTCTCTTGAGTGATACATAGTGCTTTATACTACACCTACGAGGAAAATAAAAAACTAAATCTTTACTTGATTTCTGTGGTAAAAGGTTATCAATCAGTGTTTTTGCTGTTTCCTTCAACTGCGGCGGAGTTAAAAAATCTTCATCATCACTATCACTACTTATCATTTTGATAGTTTTATTTTACTTTTCTACGAAAACTGAATCCTCAAACAACACACAAATTGAAAATGGCGCCAATGGCGTCTGCAATTTTCACATGTTCTTTTTTCAAATTGTTTGACACCATCCAACACACAGCTAGTGGCCAGTGTCATTTTGCGAACTTGGAGATAAAAACTCACTGTAAAAACTTTTTGGCTTTTGATATTTAGGTTACCAGCGCATAGTCTTACCCAAAATTAAAAAAGAAAAACCACGTAAGAAATGGATTTTCATACACTTTTCTCTCCCGCTCAGATGCGTTTTCTCGCCGCATATTTGTTCGATATGCAATGACGTACTTTCTACCGTAAATTTGATAAAGTATCAAGGTACTTTCCGAGCAGGTGTAGTATAAACATATATATTATATATAAACAATGTTATAGTAAAATAATCTTGATAATTTTCAAAGACTACTAAACGCAGCAAAACATGTTATTATTACTTACAAGAAGACGGTTCTTACCTTCTAATAAAATCGATAAAGAATTTGTCCTGGCACCCCTTGAGGGCCGTGACGAAGCTCTTTGAACCGGGCGTTCCTCTAGGCTTGCCCCTTCTTGACATACCTGGAAATTTTAAATAATATATTAAATTTATCGACACTACATATACATTTCACATCAAATGTTAAAATTCAAGGTCTTGCTTTTATTACTGACACTATGTTATTTAGAATAAAATAATCCTTATGCCTTTCGATTGGTATGATAAAACTACAGGGTGATTATTTTTCGCGTGTAACGGGTTCGATTCCTGGTACAACCATGTAATTTTTTTTAATATCTATGAATGCAGTTTAAATTGTTATTTAAATTCAAATAATGTCTTCTGGCAGTAAAATGTTTCATCTACAATATTCAAGGTACTTTCCCTCCATGTGGCATCGCCGTGGGACGCCCTGTATATTTAGAATGACGAAAGAACGCACGCTGCGTTACTCGCAGTGGCGGGTCGGTCTGTACTTGTTTACAATGGAGTTGTACCGACCGTGGTCACGAGTGTATATAATGCACGTCGATGCAACATGGTTCAAAAGTCAAGTTAGTCAAAATAAAACTATGTGCATGAATAGACCCATTAATCCTACTTTGATTATGAATTCAACTCGCAATTTTTTAAATTAATGTAATACCATATTTTAGGTATACATCGAGCGCCATATATTACAATGACCATCAAATATTATCACATTTAAGAAAAAATCATTATTTAAGAAACTGATATTCATACTTCACTGAAATGGGAGGTTTCCCAACAAATCCGTTTTCCAGTACCTACATACTCATAAATAATGAGTCTCTTTTAAATCGATAAATTAAGACTACGTGTGAAAAAAACCCCCTCTCACCGCTTATCTTTATATGTATTATACAAGATAATGTCAAATGACTGGTCATCGATCATGTGAAATTGCGTGAATTCTTCATATTAAAAGTAATCGTTTAACATCTACATAAGAACAACAAAACCTATAGATCTAACACCAATACTTTCACCTCACCTTCATTATTTACTTTATTGTATGTTTTAGCAAATAATAGATTTTATTTTGTGTGTATTTACGATTCAATTTAATCATACCAAGGGCTTTTATTCCATTACATCGCGTGATAAGCAGAATTTATAGCATCGCCCAGACTATGACAACTGGCATTGCTTAATATATGTAACTCGTGCTTAGATAAAAGTTTTTATGATGCCGATACGACGTGATATAGAGCATATTATATAAACATGAAGCTAATATGCAAGGATAAGATCTATTGCGTGACTGTGAATAAAACATATTGGGCGAGAGTTTCAAGTGTTCTATTAAAGAGCTCTGTATCGCAACTACCCATTAATGAAAAAAGTATGTTTTAATCATAGCTTAAAACTTACATTATGAATCGGCATTTTCAGAATATCTACAGAGTAGACTCACTGCTAACTATTCAACATTCCTTTTTGAACCCTTTATAACTTTTTTTTATGTCATTGTGACGGAACAAGCTCGAGGCCCACCTGATCTTAAGCGGACTAACCTAACCTCTGCCTATAACAGATACATTTCATCACCAGTCACGAATTGCACTGCGCCCGTCAGCTTGAGACCGTTTTTAAGTCTCATGTGCCTGTCGAAGGTGTTAACAGGCTTAACCTAGAATTTCATTGGCTCTCAAGGACTGCTGCCGGAACACACCGTTAGGTGCTTGGCGACAGATTTTCTACTTGAGGGTGGTCACTGGCCAGGCTGGCATTCGCAAAATGCCCTTCCACCATGCAGTGAAGCTCAAGCCCGCGGCGGGATTCGAATCATGGACCTACTGCGCGGCAGTCCATAGCCAATGCCACTGAGCCATCACTGCTTCAAAGTAAAAGTTCAAAAGTAACATTCCTTTTTGACCCCTTTTTGAGAATACTACGCCAAACGAAGGCCTAGGGCATCGTTTGGCTTAGTAATATATCTCTGCAGTCACTGGAAACTAAAAAAGTAAGGAGTCCGGTATGCAATTCATATATCCCTACATTGTGTCAATTTGTGTCCCATTAAAAAGAAACAAAAATAACTACTACTAAAAAAATATAGTTCCTGTAGTAAGTTTCCTTTTCCTAGCACCTGAACTATCCGCGATAGTGTCTGCGTGGAATTTAATTATAAATCGCGCTTATTTATATAATTAACATTATTGTTTATTCCGTTCAACGGCAGTATGAACCAGTCCTTTCAATATCCTAATTTAATAAAAATTATATATATATATATATATTCCCAGTGATGACAAATCATCGTGATTCAACATTTCTCCAGAATATCTAAATTATATCATCCAGAGTAAAGAGCCTTACCTAACACCTATTTATAGACCAGCATTTCGATTTTCACGGAAACCTTAGGTAACGGTTATTCACACAGAACTTCGCGTCGACCTTCCTGGTGGCTAGACAGACAAGTTCACGGTGAATCAGCAGTCTTATGGGAACTGCTAGATATACTGTGGTCTGGGAACGAGGCGCCACTTCAGAATATAGCAGGTGACTTAACGGAACGAAGCACACTCAGCTCGACAGTTTTAGCCAATAGAAAACTAATATGAAACTTGAGGAAGGGAAAAGTTTTAAGCACCAAGTTTGAAAGGAACTTAACTGATACAAACAGTTTAATTAACCAGCCGCTGAAGGCTGCTGCTTGAGCCTTTAAAAGGTTTTCCACCTCCCTCGATTAGAAAATCAATTGCTAAGCACATATCTATATATAGCGGGAACTGTAGTTGACAGTAGGTTTCCATTCTAGGCCTAGCGTGCCATCTATGACCACAGCGTCACGTATTTCCCAACATTTGAGATAATGGTCAAAAGCATATTAGCGTTGTTTTCCAGCATAATTATAAATTATATATTCACAGTAGTATAAATTGTATATCCACAGTAAAAAACCAAAAGTTTGCAATATTATACTTTGATTACGAACAGCTGTGAACAATCAGTTCCAACTCGAGTTAAAAGCGTAGTTTCGATCCAGTCGCTTTGCCAGACACCAGAAAATGATCAATAACCAAAAATAAAGAACCCGTCACAACATCGGACTTACAGTTTAACACGTCATTAGTGAATGCAGGTTGATTCAGAAATTCCAAACATTGACAAAGGTGATTGGAATTTGTGAATTACTATCTTTTCTTTTCGTCATACGTTTAAAAAGTTTAGATGAGATAGGTGACAGGGTGAGTCACAGATGTGATGACTGAAGCAGATTGTGTTGTTACGTTTGAACTGTCTGATTTTTTCTGGTTTTGTGCCAAATGCGGTGTTTAATGTCCCGTATAATACTGTCTTGTTTGTCTTGCCGATTCGGTGTTGATTTCCGCTATCCTTTTTATGAGGCGTTAACGTAATTTGTAAATAGTCGGTGTTTAATTTCTGTATTTTGTAATTGCCTCTTTTTTATTTTTATTAGTCTGGGATTAGCGTAAATACGAAACAGGAAATAGAGTGTAAGTGTGCTCTTTAATATTATATGCGCATAATGTTTATGTTTGAGGAGTGGTTGATGATTTTTGTCAAATAAAAACTTAAAGAATTAAGTGATATAAAGGTGTAGATTTTATTCTTATACTATTATGTGTACCATTCTATTATCTCCCGTGAGATGTGGAGCTAGAATTACACCTCCCATAACTTTCTGTGTGAGTCGTAATAGGCGATGAAGGAAAAAAATACTAGAATGTGGGCAGCAGCAACATCTGAAGAACAGCCATCTCACACTGCGATCCCCAAGACGCCAAGCGTAAGGAGTATGACAATAAGAAGAATTTGTTCAATGGCTATACGTAATAACGTAATGGAAAACTTTATGGCTGTTTGTGATGATTCAATTATGTATATTATAGATAATGAATAGCCAAAAGATTTATATTTCACATTACAAATAAAACGTGCTGTTCTCAGAACACAACACTTAAAATGTTTTTAAATTGTGGTGATCAGTTTACGAGTCATAAAATAATGATTTATCAAGGATACTCATTTCTCTAGACATTTATCAGCAATGGCTCTGTGGGCTGAAGACATCGAGTGTAAAAAATGTTTTCTTTTTGTTTAAAATTACCCAAAAAGTTAATTAATAATAAAAATAATAAAACATATTTGTCCAAGCTGAAAAGCAGACGCTTTTCAGTAGTTGTTCAGTGTTGGCGTTCTTGTGCTTAAGTCATAATGTTGGTATCCTGGTATCGATAGTCTCTATAAACATACGAGTATTAAGGGGGTACCGAGCTTTTGGCGCTCAGCGATTTCAGGTATTCTATGCGCTCCGCGTATGTGTGCGTGAGTAAGGCACACAGTGACGCCGCGCGCCGCGCCGCCGCCGCGCCCCTTCTGCTGCCGCCAACAAGATCATGCAACTAAATAGCTATGCGCTGACCCGCCGCGCCGAGCTGCGCCATTCGACTAGCTAGGGTGCTACTAATATTTATTTACAAAATAAAACAATACATTTCGAATACTTTTATTGAATATGTTCAGGTAAAAAACGTTTTTCCACATTTATTATTTTTTATTTCTGACTTATCGGTACTTCAGTAGGTATACATAATTTACTCTTCCAAGTAGACGTAACCAATTTCCAATTGACTAGCTAGGGTGCTACTTATTTATATATATACATAATAGAACGACCAGTTTTTATTTATATACTGTTACTGAATATATTCTTATTCACCTTTTCAATTCAACAAAAACCTTTTTCCACGACATCGAGGTACGTCAGTAGGTACATATAATACAGAACGGGTATATAAATAGGGTAAAAATCCCAGTGATCGACCCTTTTCAAATTTACATTATTCACTCAGAGTAGACGTACTAAATAGATTTCTGTAAAGTAAATATATATATACGTAGGTATATTATGTGCGACCACGAATAATCACCAAGAATATCCGATGTTGGTATATTTTTGGACAGAGTAATTTACATCCCCTAGTAGGTTTTTGAGAGACACCCAATAAATCTACATTATAGTAACAGTACTTATGCAGCAATCTCGGCTATTTGCGTAGTAATGGGCACTTACTTGAAAAAATCAGCTAAATAAGAAATCGAAAGATATTTAGTAGTAGAAGAGAATAGTAGAAATCTTTACAAACTTAAAACCGAATTTTTTCAGTGATTGTTAGTGATGTGACATGATTTTCAATATTTAAATGCTTTATTCAAAGTCAAAGTCATTTATCGTACAAATTTTAAATTGAAATATTCTACATTGTACTGCCACGTTCAGCAAACAAAAATTGTATGGAGCCACTGCGAGAAGAACGGGCAAGCATCGGCGGCAACTTGAGGCCATTCTTTTAAACGTCTTTTAACAATGCGTTACATTTACTATATAATAAAATTCTTACAATATTTGTTTAAATTATGTGGGTGACAGGCGGTAGCTTGGCAAAGACGGAATTGTCCAGGCATTTTTGTCGTTTAAGTAATCACAAACTGTGTAGTAGGATCTCTTAATTAATATATTTTTCACGTTTGGGAACTTTATTATAAAACCGTACACAATAACCTAAGAAGGATATTTTGTTTTTCTTTGTAAATCTAAAACCTGGCACCGATATTTGATCTTTATTCCTGTAGTCTGTTTTTTTAACAAACGAGTACTGAGTATGTCTCTCGCACATTTCCGATATTGAGCGAGTGAGATGGGTCATTGCCGTCATTGGTCAATGCCTTTGTTCTTGTTTTGAAATTGTTAAGGGCCGTTCATATTGAATACTTATGAACTGTAATGTAGAAAAAATTACGTCATTATTTTATGATTTAAATTTGCATACTTAGTATATTCGTAATAAAATTTTCTGTTTGCGTTTATGATATAAAACAATATTGTACAAGTTATATATATTATGCACTAGAACATATAAATAAATAATTTTACTTCAATTCTTGTAATGTTAGTTATGGCAAGGAACATGAAAGTCAGAAAGAGAAAATAACTAAGTTTTTTTTCCGCTTTGTTTTGGGTATTAGAATCGCGGGAAGAATTGTTTTTTTTTTGTTTATTGCATCTAAAATATATTTTGGCTCACGAATTTCCATTTTTCTGTCTAGCCTTGAATCAATATCAATAATTTCTGATAGCAGGCAATCGAAGTAAAATGTTTTTAATTTTTTTTTCCATATTCTTCTCCCAGAATTCATCATCTCTTTTTAATTTCTCTATTTTTATATTTTTTTCAGTCCACCTAAATTGAATAAATGAATTTGAATTTGACAATAAATAAACAACATGATTTGTTTTACCAGGTGCAAGGTCAGCTACACATCACTAGGAAAGCAATTTCTTTATTATCATGTTGTTTATTTATTGTCAAATTCAAATTCATTTATTCAATTTAGGACTCCAAGAATTACTGGCTCTCGAGGACAGTTGCTGGAACACACAGTTAGGTGCTGGGTGACAGATTTTCTACATGGTGGTGGCAGCTGGACAGCAAAATGTCAAAATTCAAATTCAAATTCAAATTCATTTATTCAATTTAGGCGTCTACGACGCTCTTATGAAGGTCAATTACAAATTTTAATATTGAAATATTCTACATTGTACTGCCACGTTCAGCAAAATATATTTATAGAGCCACTGCGAGAAGAACGGGCAAGAAACTCGGGGCCATTCTTTTAAACATCTTTTAACAATGTGTTATATACAATATAATACGATTATTACAATATTTGTTTATATTAAGTAGGTGACAGGTGATAGCTTGGCAGAGGCGGAACTTTCCAAGCATCTTTGTCGTTTAAGTAATCACAAACTGTATGATTTCTTAATCAAAATATTTTTCACATGCAACTTGAATTTTCCTTCTGTGAGCATTGTAATATGTTTAGGAATTTTATTATAAAACCGCACACAATTACCTAAAAAGGACCTTTTATTTGTCTTTGCTAGTCTAAAACCTGGTACTGCTATTTTATATTTATTCCTAGTGTTGTAACCGTGGTTGTCACTATTTAATTTAAATTTACTCAAATTTTTCCGAACATACATAATATTTTCAAATATATACAGACTCGGTTTAGTTAATATAGCAATTTCTTTAAAAAGATCCCTTAGAGATTCCATAGGATCCATTTCAATGATTTTATCATATATCAATCCATCTGGACTTGCCGCCAAAAATGGCAGTTCTGAATCGATGAATAAGCCACATTTTTTTATACCATTGAAGTTAGCTTCTTTGTCGAGTTTGAGTACTTAAGCATACTGTTGTAACGCAATATGTTCGTGTTCCTTGCCATAACGAACGGATTTTATGTGGCTTAAATCACCAGTCACATATACAAGATTTTTTACTAGAGGTGCACATTTTATAAGGCCTCTGTGGCATAATAATCCAAAATTAGACGCAGTAAGGCGTAACTTTCTCTCTTGGTGCCATTCAATCGAATCTGCCTGCAAAATAGTTCTTTTTTCAAGTGACAGGCGATCATCATCAGAAAGATTAATTTTCTTCATAAGTTTTGATTTAGCAAAATCAAATTCAGCTTGTTCTAGATCTGGCTTTTGACAAGACTCGCCATAATATTTGTCATTGGTAGTGTTTGTACACTTTTTTTTCACAAAAGATTTTGATGATCTCCGTTTTTAAATCATCAATTCTTTTTTTATCGCGTTTAAATTCTAAGCGTCTAACAATAGGATTAGGACTTCGCATTAAAATCTTTTTGCAAATATACGATTATTTAGTGGTTAGCGGTGTAGTTAGCGAACTGTATAAGACTGTCGACTTGAATAATGAATTCGTTTACCGCCAACAAATTTCTCGATAACATTGTTTAATACTTCTGCTATATTACTATTTACATCATGTAAATAGTAGTCATTAGGCTTTTAGCATTGTTTACCAATCTGGACATGATTTTCATGATAGCAGCAAAAATATTACTAGACTTAATTTCAGCAACAAAATCTTTAATTCTGTTGGTTCATTTTGATCTATAATTTGGCAGAAATAAGGTTTGCATAGTTTGCGATTTCCGAAAACGTGATTTGGTGCATTCAATTAGTTATTTGGGTGAAACTTGAATCTTTTGAATTTATATGTTTGACAACTCCTTTAACACATCTACGCAAGTGCAGTATATTTTTTCCTAGTACTTTACGATATTTGCAAGTGTTTTTGGTTAATTCGTCTAGTTTCGTGCAAAAGTAACAGATGATTAGTGCATTCATTTTTTTCTACCAATAAGTTTCCATAAGGTTTTGCTTCTAATATGCTCTTATATGTACTGGGGTCCCCATCAGCAATTAACTTGGAGTAAATCAAGCCCTGATTTGGTAAGGAATGTTTAAACCCTTCAACTATTGCTACGGATTCCATTCCACTTGAGGATACTTCGTAATTTTTAAGTTGGGATTTTTTTGTTCTCTGACCGTGCACAAATCATACAATATTTGTTTTAACTGCAATTTAAAGGACTTTTTTTTTCTGTAACCAATAATTACCGCAGCACCCGCCAATGCGTTATATTTGTTATTAAATGATCTTTTTGACCAACATCCATCAGCAACTACGATAATCATAGGTACTCCGTCTGCATTAATATTACTCTTCTTTTGCTGCTTCTTCAATACATTTTTCTTTTGCCGTTTCCATAGTTCACAGACTCTTGCGTGACACTTGGCAAATGATCCAACATAGAAGGTATATCAAGTAAGGCTGACACTTGTTCTAGACCTGCGTATCCTACACCTATAGATATGAAACCACCTACCACATTTTCGTTGAGATCAAGTTCTTTGTTATTATTGGATTTTTCACAATTATTAAAACTTAATTTGGCGTTGCACATTTTGCAAACACACTCGTACTTTGATACAAACCCTGTTCTTTTTTCTCCGACTAATTTTAAATGATTAAAATTGCAACTAAATGGAGAGTCATGCTGCGAAATTTCCTGCAATTGTTCAAATAAATACATGATATCCACAACTCTATTTCCACTTATTCTTATCTCTTCTACTTTTTCTTCTGGTTTTATTATTATATAATTTTCTCTTGATCTGATTCACCTGGCAACTGATGCGTAGAAACCTAAAAATTAAACAAATTTTAATTAAATCAAAATATATTTCATTTAATTTATCTAAAAACAAGGTTTAGCATACCTTCGTTTATTTAAATTCATAATTGTGTAACCATAACCATATTTGAAATATACATTAAAACACAGAGAAAAACTATCTCAGAGCAAACAAATTTACCACCAATCACCACTTTAGAAGTAAATATATGTAAGTATTATGCTTAATGTACTCAGATAAATTATGAAACAATTTTACTAGGACACAAAACCATCATGATCAATATCGAACTTACTTCAAGGCATTATTTCCTTTGTGTGAGTAATTCATGTTATCATCTATTTCTTCCTCCGCTGAAAGACAAAAATGTTGTGCCTGTGTATATGGTACCCAGTAATAAAACAGATAATTTAATTTATATATTACATCATTATATATCAACAAAATAGTTTTAAAGGAACTTTTTATTTATTATTTGATAATTTAATTCCATAACAAAAACTAACCAGTTTTTTATGGAATTACAATTTTGGAGTGTGGTAAATTTTACAATCCGTATCATCCAATACCCTGGAAATTCGGAAATATTAAGATGGTTTAGTAAATTAGCAATTGAAATCAAATTTATTATATTATTTCTTTAAACACGTCACGTTCAAGTACGTTCAAGTCATCGGTTCATCAGATGACTTGTAAACGTACCATTTAGTTGACAGTTCACGAAGTATCATCTAATGATACCCTTTTTGAACAATAAAATAAATTAATTTATATATAAAAGACCCGACTGTAAAATAGACTATTTAAAAGTATAACTAAAAAGACCGAAGCGAAATTGTGAATAGCAAACATTTTTTTAAATTAATTTATTCTATTGACTTTTTAGTGTCCCGGCACACTGACAACAAAATCTGTGTACTTGAATTATATAAGTTGTATGAAATGTAGTAATGATTGATTGCTTGCCAAACAAAACGGACAAATATGGGCTACGAATATTTATAACTATTATTAATTTTAACTAACGCTGGCCATTTTTACGCAATCAACAACTTTTTTGAGCTATTTATTAATTGTGATTTCTTTTGTCTTGATGGCCTACTTAAAAGTTGGTCTATATTTAAAAATATAGTATAGGTTTGGTATTTCTTTTTTAAAAATGTATTTCTATTTCGCGCCACAAAACCAACATTTATTTCTTATACCCATCTAAGTTCCTTGTGTTCCAAATACAAAAAAGTGTGAATTCTATTGTTGAAGTCAGTACATATCGTAGTGATTACAACGTATGGATTTAATATGTTCATTCACGTCTGCGAAGTCAGTTTTATATTTTGTCAAAGAGTTTTTAAAAGTTTTGTTTATTGTATATTTACTATACTTACCTAGGTACAGAACTAGGTACAGTTACCTAAGTAAAAAATATTTGTGTTAAAAATTTCCCGTCTGTAGTGGTATTTCTGTCAGCGTGTCATCACATAAATCAAAATATGTGCTTTGCTGTGAAATACCAACATTTGGTACATTCACCCTATAAATAGAAAATTTTAAAGATTATGGGTACTCAATTAAATCTAATTAAATTATTAGATTTAATTGGTACTCAATTAAATCTAATTAAATTATTAGATTTAATTGAGTACCCAAACTTGGAAGGTATAATATAATAATTGTATAAGTATTACATGTGATACAAACGAAGCATAGAATTTTCTTTCAAAATTTTCTGCCTGTAGTGACATTTGTTGCATCGCGTCATCACATGATTCAAATGTATTCCCTTAAAAGTTACAAAAAGTTACAGAGTGGTTAAATTTGAATTCGTTTTAGTAGGTAAATATTGCTGAAATAAAGTAAATACTCGTTTTAAACTACCTACGCAGTTATAGGTATGTAGGTTGAGTATACTTACGAAGTAAGAGTATTCTCTATGTTTTCCATACTCTCGTATAAATTATCTTTGCTATCGGCCTGGAGGAGTCTTGAAAGATAAATTTGATTGTGTTTGAAACATTTCAGTGTGATTTTAAAATAAATGCATATTGGGGTAAGTAAAATTAGGAACAAATATATGAACTTTACCTACTTTAATTCTTCATGCAAGCGATTTGCATTAATTTTTCGCCAACCTCTTCACTTCTTTGATTTGTTTACTTTGTTCCCCATAGTAAATAAACAAAATCGTTACGTAAACTCAAATATAGTTTTTAAAACCGTGCGTGAACTCAAGCGATACGTGTTCCCCGTCCGACGGCCGCAGCGGTACTGAAGCGGATAGGGAGGAAGCGTCGCGGCTCTGGCTAAAATGGACAGAACGTGCGTGAATTTAGGTATTTCCTTTGTATTATAAAAACGAATACCTATTTGGAAAATATAACGTGTATACGTTATAGAAAATAAATTGATCGTTTTATTAATCAAAGACTGATGACTTTCCGTGAAATATTTACGCCGTACTAAGGGTTTATTTAGTTTTTTAGATATAACTTTGGATTTTTTTTCTATCGAGGAAATTTTAAGTAATCGTGTTTCTAAATTGTATGATTTATAGAATGAATCCTAAAATATTATATATATGAATTGCAGAACTCAAAATTAAGAAATAAAGATACAGCACGGGATCAAATGAACCACAATTACGTATTACTGCCTCGGTGCAGGCTTAATTACTAGTGCATGAAACAAGCCGTCCATCACCCCCAAGTCTTTCGCATCTAAATTATCTTAAACTGAAGACTAAACATACCCTATATTATAACATCTTCGTATCTATAAAAAATCAATAGTAATCAATCTTACCTCCACTAAGCACGGTCGTGCCATCTGCAAGTGTAGTGGCGGTGCAGTACCGGGGTAGACCTTTACTGCTGATGAAGTTCTTGGACCTCTTGCCCTGCTCTATAAGCTTCTGTGGCGGCATGCCCAGGAGCTCTACTATACACGCCATCTGATCCGCTTCGTCCTCTCCGGGGAGTAGTGGGTAACCTGGAAAAAGGAGACAATTTATGTTTCAAACGAGTTTGGTATCTTGGGATCTTCGATCGACTAGTGGATATAACATATTATTAGTTTACTGGAAAAAACTACTCTGTTGCTTACTTAAATTCAGATTTAACACACCTACTTGATTGGATCTTTGAAGATTCTTTGCAAACCTTTTCGAGGCATTTAAGTTGGTTATCCAAGTTGAGAGGGATGTGATGGACGACAGATAATGTTTGTACATTTTAAGACTAAGAAAAAGCGTAGGATACTAATCATGTACGAAGGATGTATTATGGCAAATGATTTATTTATTTACTAGAAGACTGCGCGTCGCGAAGTCTTTGATGAAAGTTATGATGATGATGAAAATAAAAAAATATAAATAAATTTGTATCCATTTACTTCATCTATCTACATTTCAAGTTTCATCCTAATCGGATCAGCCTGTCAGCTTGAAAGAGTTACAAACATACAAATTCACATCCTGACTTCACTCACTCACAAACTTTCGCATTTTACAAGTGTAATATTAGTGTGACTTAATAAAACTGTTATGGATAACAGAAAAATTCTAAAACCTCAACATGTCGTATTTTATATAATCAACATTCTAAAATACAATATTTTACAATAACTGCATAATAAAATTATACAATAGAACAATAATTAATGAATAGATTCAGGCGTTACTTTGCGGAAATTCATATTCAATAATAACAAATACTTTTAAAAGTATCCTAAAAAACATTAAATAATATTTAAATAAAACACTTAAAAAAGCATAAAATTATATATTGGCCGCCGTTTAGTCTCGATCGTGCGCTCGGTAAGTCAAGACCTCCTGAAGATGCTTCGTTTAGAAGCGAAACTAGTCGGGTATTCATCCGGTTAGGCTGCGTGATGTTTATGACGTCACGTAGATAACAGGAAAATTAGGCGGAATTGTCACTAGATATATAATTTTATGCTTTTTTAAGTGTTTTATTTAAATATTATTTAATGTTTTTTAGGATACTTTTAAAAGTATTTGTTATTATAGAACAATAATTGTTATTTTTTTTTGGAGTGGGTAAAAGTAATTTAATTTTATTGTATTGTCAAGTGGTTGTAATTAGTGCAATAGGTTATGAAACCGCTCTAATAAATAAATAGAATAAATTGATATGAAGTCGATTAATGATGACGAACTGACTTTGGTTTCACTAACGTTTACTAATAGGTACTATTTGTTTAGGGAACTGATAACAGAAGTCACTGATTGTACTGACCATTCGAATCTAACTGCAGAAAAAATACTGTATCTTTGAATATTCTGTGCTTGTATGGACATAAAAGTTACAGTACAAGTATAAAACCCGAAGATGTTCGTGATATTTAGTGCAAAATATCTCGTTTCACTCAACTTTAAAGCCTGCATCTTGCACCCAAAAAGGAATAAAACTGCGAGGTTAGATCGGTTGACTCATAGCGGAACATAAGCTGTCTGGTCGTCAGCTCTGCCAGACATAATAGCCTCAACTTTTTTCCAGTCTGGGAACTTAAACATGCCACGTTGAAAGATTTAAGCCGACCATTAACTCGATAGACATTTCTTGTTGCTCTTGCAGTTTGTTCATGGTGAAAATTGTCGAATGACAAAAAACAGCGAGAAGGCTTATATAAAAACTTTCTTAGAATTTCAAAAAACTATGCGTTGTAAGAATGGAAAGGTAGAAACGCAATTTATTGTGTTTTTGGGAAATGACTCGTAGCGGCTATATTTTTATTTTACCGAACAGAATCCTGGCACCGTGACACATAACATAATCACAGGCTTTACTTTATACATATCTTTGTATGTCTGTGTCACGTACAATAAGAATATCATCATCAGCAGCCGTAACATCCACCGCTGAACAAATTCCTCCACCATCAAGGTGGGGTTTGTCATAATCACCACGCTTGGCAAGCGTCTTGGAGATCGCAATGTAAGACGATTTATCTTCAGACTTCGTTGCTGCACAACGTCTGATATTTTTCTTTCCCTTCGTCACCTCTTATGACTTTTTTTTAAGGCTTTTAGGTTAGCCTTTGAACACTATCTCACCTGATGGTTAGTGATAATGTGGTCGAAGATGTTGTTCAGGCTAACCTAGAATTAGAATCACAAGAAGATATGTGGCAATGCAATCCCGACACCTCACGGGCGAATTCGTCTAATATCGCCTAATTGTAAGGCTTATCAAGTTTACATTGTTATAAAGAGAGCCCACTTTGGACTTACATAGGTTCGTTTAATAAATGCATCGCAAAGTTGAGATCGATCTTAAGAAGCAGTTTTGACCTTTAATGTATGGACCATCCACCAACTTTGATATGCATTTACTAATAAGAGAGTATATTTATATATTATTAATATATACTTAAAGTACATTCACCTAAATTTGGCTCCTGGTTGCAAACAAAATGTATCCTATGGCCTTGAGTTAAGGATAAACAAAACGAACGACTAAGTGACTTCGTTGGCTGCGACCTTGAACGTACGCTTCCCATGTTTGTTTTTGCAAAGGAGCAGAACAATTTACTATCGTCCTCATTTCCTGAAAATTCTTTAATCTAGCTAGACTGATCAGACTTCTCGATGAGCAAGCCTTACCTTTATCATTATCACTAGCATCAGTAGTGGTGTATAGATTGTTTGCAATAAGTTGGATAAAAAACGTACCAGTGAGCAGTTCCGCCAGTATGCAACCCAGTGACCACATGTCAATGGGCATGCCGTAGCGCGCGCCCATCATCACCTCGGGCGCGCGGTAGAACCTCGACTGGATGTACGTGTACACCCGCTGATGCTCGTAGCACGAGCTGCCGAAGTCTATCACCTAGAACAGAAATAAATTACATTTAGTTTTGACTTTTGGCAATCTACATTTTTAAATTTTATTTTTTACAGCTGATAAGTTGGTTAAGTTATCATGACACATATATGGGAAGGATGATAAGGCCGAAAATAGACTAGAATTATTGGCTTTCAAAGACAGGTGCCAGACTCTTAGATGCTCGGCGACAAATTTTATACTAACTACTTTATTTAAAATTTTGGTGTCTTGATACAAAACTCCTCCGTAACGGCTTTTTCAACGGTATATTCAGTAGGTCTGAGAATGGGACGTAAACTATTTTTTAACCGACTTCCAAAAAAGGAGGAGGTTCTCAATTCGTCTGTATTTTTTTATTATGATTGTTACCTCAGAACTCTTGACTGGGTGAACCGATTTAGAAAATTCTTTTTTTGTTTGAAAGGTGATGCTTGTCGTTTGGTCGCATTTTAAATTTCATCAAAATCGGTCAAGCCGTTTTTGAGTTACGCTCCAATAACTGAAAAATATTCACCTATCTTGATGATATAGTTGACAATGAATAAGAATCGATCCCGTAAGTAGCAAGGTTCTCTAAAAAAAGTGAAAAAAAATTTTTACCAAAAATGGAACCGACTTCAACACCCAAAAGTGTGAAATAACTTATCAAAGTCGGTACCATGTGCACAATTTTGTGATAATAGGTACTTTTGAACTATCATGGTACAGACTTCAACAAGTTATTTTACATTTTTAGGTGTTGAAGTCGGTTCCATATTTTGGTAAAATTTTTTCGAATAACTATATTAGACTTTGTTTTTTGACCCTTTTGAACCTCCTCTTTTTTTGGAAGTCGGTAAAAAAAGATATTGTAAGACTGCTTCCTGAGTTGTAGCGCAAATATAATATCTATTTTATCACACTAATAATGTTAACTTCCTTGTTTCGTATAACATACATCGAACAACATCAGAACCGGTATGAGAGCGTTGTTTACAAATAGAAATTGCACTGTGCATTATTGATGAACGGTTCATCAATAATGCACAGTGCAATTTCTATTAAAAAAAAAAGATCGACACATTCGCCTGTTTTTATCAAATTTCCTTAGCTGACTTATGATATAAATCATGATATTTGTAATACGAATTCGGCGGACCGACTACGTCTTAGATTTGATTATTGAAAACAGGTCATTTTAGACTCGATAATGTTTACTTCGAAAGCTTTTATGTGAGGAAGATGAAATATCTGATACCACTGACTCAGCTCGTGGTTTATTCGATCTAAGTATTGATTACGATCAGCGATGTAAGAAATATGTAAGTAACCAATTGCTGTAGGTATCTAATGAAGATACTTCTTCATTACGGTTTATGTGGTATGTGTTGACATTCCCGATTTTTGGAAACTCATGCCGAGTGGTTTAGGCATCCGGCGCGAAATGGGAGGACGCTGGTTCGATTCCCGTACAGTCACAAAATTTTGTGCTGCAATAATTTGTAAAACAAATATTCATCTAGTAAATTGGGATTACCGAAAATCATCAAATTCGGTTTTATAATAACGACAGCGCGTGCTTATTTAAGTTGATGCATAATTTTCATATACTTTTAAAACTAGCGGCCCGACCCGGCATCGCACGGGTTAAACGGGTTACAAAAATTATCAATTGAAACACATCAAAATTACATGGTAATTAAATAACTTTAAACGGTTTAAAGTTGTTTAATTACCATGGGTAACAATCTCGAAAACCTAAGACAACTTTACATAAAAAAAGTTTTTGTTATAGTTTTACATAATTGTTATAGTTAGACATATGGTATTCCCGACTTTTTTCTAGATATTGATGTCTTCTATAAAATTGTAGTAGGTACATCACTTTGCTCTATTGTCAACAATTTCCGCAGCGTACTCGATATAACGTTATTTTTGATATTATATTAACGAGCTGGTTGCATTATCGTAGTTTTCATACGGATTCCTAATTTTTTTAAATATTCTATAGCCCATGTTCGCCAGGGATAGTGTAGGATACTAACGGTGAAAGAATTTTTCAAACCGGTCTAGTATTTTCGTTACATACAAAACTACAGATATTAATAATATTAGTGTAGATTCGTACGACATGTTTTAAATCAAGGTCATAATTAAATGTACTATGTACTTGCAACATTAAACATTTTTATATTTAAAAGACGAGACACGTTTGGACCATCAACTGCTTGTAAGTGAAATAAGTATAAATAACGACTTCTACTTAGTTCAGAATATAATGCATCAATAGTTGAATAAACAATCATAACGTTTCTAAATAAATCGACCTCACAATAAGGTCCAGTCTTCAACAAAGGCATAATCATTTGAAGACACACTTGCGCCGGCGACGCAGTTCCAATTGATCGTATTGCGCGTGCGTCAATCATTGCGTGCGATGGCTGAATGGTCCATTGTCTATTCCAAGTACTTGTAGCCATCTTCTTATTGTGTAGTTTTTGCTAGAATACTAAGGTTTATTTAAACATAAAACTTCGCACGAAGGCAATTCATGCTCAATCTGGAATTACACAGCTTGGTCCTTTTTTTATACACCTATATGTACTTGAATATATATCTACAAAAAGCTTCCAGAGAAGACATAGCTCACACGCCAGTAATAGCGAATATGCAAAACCGTAGTTATGAAGTGAATCAGTTGCCTTATCGTCATCACGTTTTTTGGAAATATATTTTTTTTGGATTTGTTTATTCACTGTTTTAAAACTATGTTCAGCTTATATGACCTTTACTTATTGTGTTTCCATACATCATTCCCAAACAAAACCATCTTTTTAAATATATATTGCTAAAATAAAATCTTTCTTCGTCCTTGTTCTTTTCCTCGTTCCCAATCAACCCTCGACCTGTCTCTCCTTTCCTAATAATATGCCAATGAACCCTGTCAGGTAATTCCACCTAAGACATGATGATGATATTCCGTGAAGTGAGTTGGACATATTCCATAGAAACCAGCCGACGACAGTTAGAGGGGCGGTGGTTGAGTTCTGCGAAGCGCCAGCGTCATTGGCAGACACCCAATGACCTAATCATCATTATATTACTGTGTTTTCCTAAATAAATTATTCTTTATTGAGTGGCAACTGCCGCTAGACAAAGTTTGAAGCAGTTTTTTTGAATTGAAGCAGTGATAGCTCAGTGGCTTTGGCTATGGACTGCCGCGCAGTAGGTCCATGGTTCGACTCCCGCCGCGGGCTTGAGCTTCACCGCATGGTGGAAGGGCATTTTGTGAATGCCCGCCTGGCTAGCGACCACCCTCAAGTAGAAAATCTGTCGCCAAGCACCTAACGGTGTGTTCCGGCAGCTGTCCTTGAGAGCCAGTGTAATTCTAGGTTAAGCCTGTTAACACCTTCGACCACTTCATCACTTACCATCACGTGAGATTGTGGTCAAAGACTTACCTATCAGCAATAAAAAAAAAAAAGTTGATTGAGAAAGGTTTAATTTGACAGAATCTACAAGTATGACTTCAACGAACCTATGATGAACTAAACGATTTCACTGTTGGCTAGGAAGCACAGTATTCCCATAAATTGAGCGCGTAAATACCAACGACAAGATTACTCGCTCTCTTGAGTCATCAAGTTGTATTTATATTGGGACGAGTAAACTTGTCATAGGTTGTTTGGATTGCGTATATCGTTTGGGTGCACATGTGAAGTATACTTGTAAACTGAAAGTACACTTTTTATCAGAATGTTTGTTAGTCGCGGTTAGAGAACTCAGTATGTATATAATTAAATTTCACTAAAACTAGACAGTCGAGGCTCGACATGGCACAAGTATATATTCTAAGAAGTAACATCTCTAGGAATAAATATTAACCACTCGACATGAAATAAGATGTTCTAAAAGAAACGCTATACTGTATTTAATCCCAGATTAATTCTTCTGTAACGATGAATCAGTACCATTCACCAAGACAAAATCTGTGCTGTATCAATTTCAAAATCATGTAACGAATGGATTTCTATATCTCTTCAGAGCCAATAATTGAAAGCAATCCCAGGAGCCATTGAGCACAATCTCTGTAATGCGTATATTAAGAAACTTCATGGGATTAAATGTGTCATCACTGGCTCTGCTATATTAGTTGAGAGTGTAGACTATAGACAAGGAAGCTCAATGATGAGCTTTAAGTAAACCAAACATTGCCCAAATAGTTGGCCAATATTTACAAAAGCGTTCTCCCAATATTTACCAGCGTCTTGCCAGACGTAATATTTCTTTTCAAATTTTGGCATATTTCCGCAAGACTCTAATTAACTCGTAAATACTGATTGAAAGACATCGTTTCAATTCTAGGAAGTTTCTTGTATTGAACAAGAAAAATATACAATTTTACTTCTCAGTTCAATTTCAATAGAGACAGTAGAAATCAATTGGCTCGCCGCAGTAGTCTCTGGGCTGAAATTTATTCATTGAAATAATACACTTCTATTCTACGAAGGAAAATATTTTACTGCAGCGCATTTTATTATTGGATTTCAATCCATATACGAGTACATTTCCTTGTCTGAGAGTTTCAACACTATTTAGACTGTCTAGCTTTGACTGCTATGATACTTCTGTGTAGATAATGCTTTCAACACTATAAAGTTATCTACGAACAATTACGTACAAATTCTTATATAGCTAATGTAATAAAGATGTAAGTTTCAGTTTGCCTATTGCACCAAAATATAAATAAACAGAACTGATAGAACGTGGTAACTTCCACTCTAAGTATTAACAAGAGAAGTATGTGTGTATTCCTGGAACAGGGGATAAGATAATATGTGGTTGAAAATGGCCGGTACATATTCTCTGACATAATATTAGACATTATCACCTAAACGTATGTACGGGAAGACCTTGAGAGCCAGTAATTCTAGTTTAATATGGTTAGCCCCAAACAACATCTTGGACCACAATATCACTTGCCATCAGGTGAGCTAGTGGTCATAGTCATTTTTACTATAGTCTATCAGCTGTAATAAAAAAAAACAGCAATAGCTTTGAGTATAATATACAAAGCCTACAAGTTGTGGAAATACTTGTAGGAACCAACTAAACGAGGAATCCCAAGGTATATCAAATCCTACACCTATTTGGCACTGAAATTAAAATTGCAACGAAATATTAGAAAGGGGTATCGTATGAAAGCATTAATGCTCGCAACACAGTGCCAGTAATTCAAATTAAATTAATGTCACAACATGGGAGCGATTTACGACAAAATGGACACCGCCGTGACGTCACGAGTCCCGTGTTCTCTCAGACACGTAAGTTGAAACGTGCAGGTGTTGATAAACATTGAATTGCAATACGTGAGTAGTTGCGATTAGTTACTAAACACAATTAATACAATAACTTCCGAATTGTCGTTACAATGTACAAATGTGCGTCTAAAGCACGCAGCTAGCGGCATCTGGTTACTATAACTAATCGACCAATGACTGTAATAGTCTGGTGTACTGTCCGTGGGTGCACAAGTAGAATGTTGCTGTGCAGATGTTCGTTAATAGCTTAGTATTTCCATGAATGAAGTTAAACTGAGTAAAAAGTAAGAAAATCAAAGCAAACAAAGCTGTTATTTTTTTTTACTCCGAATTGGATATTACTTGACCACTATGTCACCTGATGTTAAGTGATGATGCGATCGATGATGGAGCGCGCTTACCCAGAAGATACCTATTCACTCGCGTTTTGAAGACCCCCTTATAGTACTTAAACGGAAACACACACTCAGACAGGGTGTTCCATTCCCTGGCGGTTCGCATGATGAACGAAGAAGCAAATCGCTTCGTTCGGGTAAATGGAATATCCACCATATAGCGGTGGAGCTTCTGAGTATCCCTGGATGTCCGATTATAGAATGGGGATGGCGGAATCAAATCATGCAGTTCCGTGGCACACTCCCCGAAATGTATCCGATAAAAACCGATAAACAAGTGACTTTGCGGCGATGCTCGAGTCTTTTGCTTACAAGTTGGTCGTCGTTAATGAGTCTCTTGGCTCTCCTCTCAATTGCTTCCATTAAAGTTTGATTTCATGCAATAAAATTATCCATGTATAATATTAGTTTATACAATATAATAACATAGCCTCGTGGGGAGACGGGTTAGAATGGCAATCAAATATGGCAAGTGGGTATAATCCTGCGTGGGAGTCGTAAGAATTAACGACGCGAAAAAATACCAGAAGACCCTTTGAAGAACTGGCATCTTATACCACAATCTCCAAGACGCGCCGTACGTATTTACCGCGTTTTTGATTGATTTTGAGCTCTCGATATTTCGCCACTGTCGCAAGCGCCATGATCACGAATAAACTGAAGTCTATGCGAGTGGATGGTCGGCACTAAGAGCAGACGAACCGGTCTACCCTCTTTCTAGTAGGTTTTTTCGACAAGGCGATGCTATTATTGTCACTGTCACTCACACCACTATTTTCAAAACTCTGGTATAGTTTATGGAATGTATATTTATGAATGTGTACGAGCAAACCACCACTGCCCAGTGCCCACGACATATGGAATCCTGCAAGGGTAATAAGTGTGTGGGAAACTCCACAATAAAACATTTCCCTTCTCTTTTCTAAGTATCTACGTTATTAAAATATATTCGATTCAAGCTGCTTCCAAGAGTTTACACAATTTATAGTAGCGTCCATCACGTTTGACGTACAACTGGCATAAGTTACTTTTGTTGTGATTTATGTTTAAGGGAAATCTCATTGTTTTCGATAACATTGATTTCCAGCAAGCAAAATATATTAAGCGGAAATTCGGAAATAGCCGATGTTTTGATAGCAAATAGTGGGCGTAATATCCTATATATTATATAATAATATAATATGGTCCATAACATGTTTCATTTGTTCCAACCTTAGGGTCAGTTTCACAAATCTAGGATATAACAAAACAAAGATTATTTAATCTCGGTAACCAATAAATATATCCTTGGTCACAATAGATGTCCAATGCTGTTGCGGTATTTTGAATTTGCCATGGTATTGACTTTCACGAATTGTGACTTCACGCAGACAGCTGCTGGAAGAGAAAAATCTAATCCTATGATTAAAGACGTATACTGATAAGCTTGGCGGCTTAGCTCCAAGAATTCCACGAAATAACATTATAATATCAGATGTCATTAATATCAACATTTTAAAATTCAAATCAAGGACATTTGGTTTTTACGACGGGAATCCAACAAATCTTTGAATCTGCTACTAGGCAAACCTACTAATAATGTCAAAACATTCTATGATAACAAAGGCCTATCATATTTCAATGGTTTATCCGAGTTTATACATAGTATAAAGTTAGCCGCGTACAAATTAAAGTATATTGGTGAAATTGTGCTCAAGTGGGATAATGTTACGTTCCAGGAAACAGAACAATGTGTAATACTACATATATGTATAAATACATATATGTAGTACTTATCCCACATACCCAGGGTCAGTACAATATATTATATTCTTTAACAACACTGGACGTTGTTACGGCCGAAACAAGGCCATAGGTACTGCAAAGTGCAAAGTTTATAAGCTTCGATATTTTGATCATCTGCCTTCCTGATTCTAAACCTTAGGGAGTGCTCTTGTTGGTAGTATACCCGCTACCTGTCGGCTAACGAGAGGATGGTAAAGAGCACTTTTGTGCGCCTGATGTGCAGCAACACTAACTTCGCGTCGTCTGGAACAGTGGTCTAATGCTCGCGTTATATCCCAATTTAATTTAATTTTTCAAGAAAGAAGTTTCAATTTATTGTTATTAAAAATTATATTACGTATTGGTATTTAACTTATAGAATACAAAATCCTTTTTTTAAACGACTCCGATGAGTCATTTCCAATTTATGTTAAATTGTTACTGTAATATTTTTTTTATTAAGTATCTCACTTTTCCTCTTTATTCATAAATTCTAGTCCTTTGTCACTTAGTAAGTAGTCTACTTTCTTATATTATAACTTGAGTTGTAACGCCTTGGATATGCTTTCATGTGGTAGGTATTCCATCATGTAGAACAACAATATAAGTTGAAAGGAGTTATATTAAAATATTAGCTGTAAAAGATTTTCCAGGCAATAAGATCTCGCACGTAATTCTCCGAAGTAGGTGAGGTAGGTCTACGCTACATGGTTTTCGGAAACTTCATATTTTTACGCTCACTACGATTTCAACAGCGTTCCCGTAATATGACCGTATAAATTTCACAGTCAAAACAATAGCAACAATAGTTCCTACGTAGTTTTTTATATCAAATGTGGTAACTGGCATCTAATCTATGACCTGACAGTTTCAGAGAATCTTCAAAAGGAAATTCACATACCTTGTTTACTAGGGAGAACGTAATTAAAAGACTCTTTTCCTCTAGGAAATTCGTGATGGAGCCGTTTCTCGGAATTCAGAGCTTCGCAAGATGAGGTGCTTTTTGGGCGGAAAATTGTTGCGTCAGACAGATTTGTTGATAGGCAGAATATTGTGTTCTATTCTATTCCATTTAAGTGTTTACGAATAATATGCTATCTAGCGCGATAGCGAGAGTAGCGATATACACTCGAGAGCAATGAATCCGGGTCACTTAAAGAATCCTAAAAATCTCGGAAACTAAAAATGCTAGGTTAATGCAATAAATTGTATTTAATAGACAATGTAATACTCCTTAAATGAAGGTATTAAAACTTCTTAGTTATTGTAAAGTTATATCATAAAAAATCAAATTTGAAAAAGGGCCACTTTCGAAGATGGAACTACGAAATTACAGCATTTGGTTTTGCTTTTGTTTGTAATCTGTCATTTATGTGGGTACATAAACCATGTTGATAGTGCTCTATATTCATTATTCAAGCTGAAATTATGTCGCTTACGCCTGAAGAATGCACCAGAATACTTACAATGCTGGAAACCGGCCGGAGTCAGCGCGATACAGCCAGGACTGTCGGTGTGTCGCTGTCAACAGTACAAAGAGTTCTCCGACGTTACGAAGAAACTGGTTCTAACCTACGCAGACCAGGAACGGGCAGAACCAGGTGTACCACAGCACGAGAAGACCGATACTTGGTGAACACCATGCTTCGAAATCGCTTTCTCACAGGAACTGAACTCACCAATCAGTTTCGACGCCTCGGAGGAAGTAACCCAAGTGCATGGACAGTAAGACGTCGGCTTGCTGAATCTAACTTAAAACCCCTTAGACCTGCAAACGGCCCTAAACTGGAGCGTGGGCATCGTATTTCGAGACTAAGATATGCCCAGAGCCACGTAAATTGGAGTATTGAAGATTGGTCAAAAGTTATGTTCTCCGACGAATCAAAATTTATGCTCTACAAGCACGATGGAAGACACAGAGTGTATCGAAGACCAGGGGAAAGATTCAAGCAAGCATGCATCGAAGAAAAAGTAGCCTACGGTGGTGGGTCTGTACTTGTTTGGGCCGGAATTTCTTCTGAAAGTCGCACAGAGCTGGTGATCATAGAAAACGGCTCTTTAACTAGCGTAAGATATGTGGAAGAAATCCTCAATGATCACGTTGGTCCATTTATGGTCAATTTAGGTGAGGATGCTATATTTATGCATGACAATGCCCGACCTCATACAGGTAGGATTGTGAATGACTACCTTCAAGAGATGAACATTACTCGTATGGAGTGGCCAGCGCGCAGCCCGGATATCAACCCGATCGAGCATGCTTGGGACGAGCTAGGCAGATGCGTAAAACAACGAAACCCTCCCCCAATCACGCTTCGTGAGCTCAAAATTGCTCTCACAGAGGAATGGGAGAATATTCCCCAAAATCGTATAAGGAACTTGGTGTACAGCATGCCAAACCGCGTAAACGCAGTAATGGAAGCACGAGGAGGCAATACGAAGTATTATAATTCAAGAAAATCGTAATAAAGTTCAAAAATTTCATGTTTCCTATTTTTGTTTTAAGGAGAGATCAGCAGTTTTTTTCTTTATGTAATTTTGTGTTAATAAAATGTATGGTGACTCATATTTTTTTTACTTTCATTTAAGGAGTATTACATTGTCTATTAAATACAATTTATTGCATTAACCTATCATTTTTAGTTTCCGAGATTTTTAACATTCTTTAAGTGACCCGGATTCATTGCTCTCGAGTGTATATCTACTAGAGTACACTGTACAATAAATAGTTTGCTCTGAGTCCACTAAAACGTCCAGATGTACTGAATTTCTCAACACCTCCGAACCGATTTAGCCAATGAAGTAAAGCTCAAAGAAATGGATTTACTTTTAAAATACTACTGCAGCATTATGTTTGAGTACTAAAACAGAACACTCAAATTCATACTAAAAAAAAAACAAATTTTATCTAACTAAGCATTAATTAGCCACGCACTTAGTCGCACTAGTCGAAAATAATGTATATCGTAATAATGTAAGTTTTGAAAGCGATGATGGCCCAGCGGTAATACCTATAGACTGCCGTGCCGCAAGTCCATAGTTCGATCCCCACCGCAGACTTGAGCTTCACCGAATAGTGGAAGGGCATTTTGCGAATGCTCGCCAGGCTTGCTACCACCCTCAAGTAGAAAATCAGTCGCCAAGCATCTAACAGTATGTTCCGGCTTAACAACTGTACGTCTCAGTGTGACGGGCGCAGAGCAATTCGTTAGGATGAAATGCATCTGTTATAGGCAGAGGTAAGTCCGCTTAACATCAGGTGGACCTCGTGCTTGTTCCGTAACAATCTCATAAAAAAAAATAACTACATATTTCCAAAAAAATTACACCTATTACAAACTCTCACTCTGTCTCTACTCTTGATTAATGATTACAAACCATCTTCAACCTTCTTGTGCAGTATCGCGTGATGAACACGGCCTTTAATTAATACTCCGTAGACAAATTAATCAGTAATTATCATCATGGAGATCAGTCATTAGATGACATTATACCATCGTGTGTGGTGTGACCTTCATGCGAGTTGGAAAACAATACACGAGGTTCTTATGTCTAAATTATGTTATTATCTTATAGTAAATATGTACTATTACTAGGCCTTGTCCCATATTCATGTCGCTCTCTGTTAATGGTGGCACTGAAACATATATTCACGAAATATCTATCACATTTACCAATATGCATTGAAGTAGCGTAGTTTGCTTAGCCTTTCTTAACGCAACGTCAACGTTTGGGTGACCGCTACCGGCATTACTACTGAGCACTTACGTGCTTCGTAGGGCACGTTAAGCCGTCGTTCCCGGTTGTTATCGTAGGATGGCAGTCTTTGTAGCATGATGGTAGGGTAATTCTGCGAATGCCCGTCTGGCTAGCTACCGTCCATTTTGAAGCGCTCGTAGCGAAGTTTTCTTAGCTGTTCTTAACCGATCAGCAAAGTTAAGCAACGTCCGCCGCGGTCATGAGTTGGATGGGTGGCCGCTGGTGACGTTACTACTGAGCGCTTCCGTGCTTCGGAGGGCACGTTAATTCGTCGGTCCCGGTTGTTGTCTCAGGATGGCAGTTGTTATAGCATAGTGGTAGGACATTTTGCAAATGCCCGTCTGGCTAGCTACCACCCTCAAGTTGAAAATCTATCGCCAAGCACTTAACGGTGTGTTCCGGCAGCTGTCCTTTAGAGCCAATAATTGTAGGTTAGCCTGAACAACATCTTTGACCACATCATCACTTACCCTCAGGTTAGATAATGGTCAAAAGTAAGCCTAGCTACGTAAAAAAATGCAACGTTATTCTGCTAGACGATGTCAGAGCGAGAAAAAATTATAAGTTTCTTAAATTTAAATCAAACATACGTGGTACTATCCAATTTTACGCTGATTCCTTCACAGAAATCGTGATAAATGGACAATTTGTACAAATTGGCTTCTTCCTTTCGAACAAGAAAAGAAATCCTAATTAATTTCACTTAGTGCAGAAATAATGTTCACACTAAGCGACCCCAAAAGAACTGTTCAACGAAATCGCTCTTACGTGAATGTTCGTAACAAATCACCATTTCAGTGGCAACCCACCCTCGGCTCGGGCAACTGTCCAACACTACATTTTCCCAGTTTCCCTCATATATCTAGTCCCCAATTCACCATTTCTTTGCAACCGTGACGAAAGCGCGGGAATTTCGCGGAATTCCACATTATTCAAAATCAGCGATTCGCGCAAAAAATGTTTAACTATTAATTTTTTTCTTTTATAATTATGCGGTTTGTGGACGCGACACTAGTAGGGCGTAGCCTACATCCGTCGGTTGTCCACTGAAGTGTCTTCTGAATTGTGAGTTGTGACATAACGTCATAGGATTCTAGACTTTAGGTTCAACAAGATACAAGGATTTATATAACAATTTGAGTGTTTTGTTCGTATCCACTTTACGCAACATTATGCGTTGAAGGTTATGCACAGTTGGCGGTTTGTTTTTCTGCGGTTTCCAGTTTTCTTGACCCGGTTTCTTTTAATGAAAATGTTGCAATAGATTAATTAGGTTTGCGGGCGTTTCGTGATTCTGAGAAAATTGGCAAAAACTACGGCTAACTGTTTTGAAAAATATCAGGTGTCAAACGGTCGTTCCGTTTTCTACGAGTAATATTGTCCAGTAACCAGCAGAAAAAGACAGAGATTTTAATTTCTGGAGAACTCAGAAATACATTAAAACAAAATTCGTGGAAACATTTTGTCGCACCGCACGTTTTTTTGCGATTATTATGACTCGAGAGTAATGAGTGCGTAACTCAGCTTTCTCACGTGCAATTTTTATAATGTTTAGTAGTAAAAAATTATTTACTTTTGTATTAATAATATCTTCAAACTTACATGCTGCTAAGACTATACTTTTATAACTGTATTTCATATTAATATCGATTCAGACAATCAAAGTAAATCTCATCTCAGACCATCTTTATCTCAGACCAATAATGATTATACAAAATTAAAAATTGATTCAGTACAATCCTTTAAGAATAAGTACCAGTAAGTTCGAACACAACAATTTTCAAAAGCATACCCATTTTTTATATATTGGTAAACATTTTGAAATGGCGAGTGATAAATCTGCAGAAGGAATAAAAATTCTGAGTTTGTAGTATTTACACAATAGCTTTACCTAGTAACCTATACATACTCGTACATACTATCATATCACAACACAACATTGTAGCGTAAGCCGTTTGTTTATAATCGTAAATCGGTGCCCGATAAGTGAACACGTGCGCTTGGAAGTTGGAACTGACGTCTAATCTACGTGATTTCTCACACTGAATTATGAATTAATGTCACGAAATATGTGTTATATGAAATCAGTAATAAATAATTACATACTAAACAACAGTAAGTGTTTTTTTTTAATGTGATTGTGACGGAACAAGCACGAGGCCCACCTGATGTTAAGCGGTAATCTCTGCTATAACAGATGTATTTCAACACAAGTGACGAACAGCGCCCGTAACCGTGAGACATGCAGTTGTTGTCTTATGTGCCTGTAATTTTATTGGCTCTCAGGGATAGCTGCCGGAACACACTGTTAGGTGCTTGGCGACATATTGTCTACCAGAGGGCGGTAGCAAGCTAGGCGAGACAATTCTTTAAATAAAAAATCAAGTAATATCGCCTACTTACTACTTTTTCTAACATTTTGTAGTAAGCACGTAAATAATTCAGAGAATTAACATTGAAAGACTCAATCTGAAAGATTCCAGTGTACAGAGGACCAACAGAAAAATGTCAATGTCATTCAATCGTCATAAACTGTTCAAAGGCCAATCACAATCATTTGAAAATAACCAAAGCATTGAGTCACCAATCGAATACGATTGATTACTTTCAAGAAGGCAGAGCTTGTCCATGAAGCGAGGACATACAAACAAACATACGAAATTTTATACTCCAACTACAAGATTAATTTATACCTCAATACTGAATTTTGATGGGGATTGGATGAAAAGAGTGATAGTCGAGGTAAAAGGCAAGTTGATGTTGATATTTAATCTATACTTATATTGTAAAGAGGAAAGGTTTGTATTCTTGTATGTAACGAATTAACATAAAACACTACTGGACCGATATGAAAAATCTTTCACCATTAGAATCCTACATTATCCCTGATGAACATTGGCTATGGAATATTGTCAAAAAATATGTTTGTTTTTGAAATTTTTGTTAAATACCCGTGCGAAGCCGGGACTGGCCACTAGTTTTTAATATTTGTAGGCATTAACTGTTTTAAGGGCTCCGTAACTCTAATGGAAAAATCAGAATCCTTATTGGACCATTTGGTCGTCCGTCCGTCCCCGTCAACACCCATTTTTATTAGAAAGGTGTAAGAGGTTGTAGCGACACAATGTACAATCATACACTTTTGTATAGCTTCTGTCGAGTGTCAACGAACGTCCCTTCGCCAGAGGACCACTAGTCCTCTCCCTTCCGTAACCTAGAGCAGTCATACTGCACGTCAATATTGTAATTAATAATAACAAATATTTTAAAAGTCATTTACGAAATCATTAATATAATATTATAGAAAAACACTTAAAAATCATAAAATTACACTATATCTAGTAACAAATTTTCGATGCCTTTCGCTTCTACACGAAGCATCCTCAGTAGGTCTTGACTCTTTGAGCGCAAGATCGAGAAAATGTTTCTCAATCGGCTCAAAGATCGCGTAGAAATTTCTTTCGGTTTGTCTACGTGGCGTTTATTACGTAAGGTAACGTCTGCTTAATAGAAAATTTAGGCGGAGTTGTCACTACATACTTACATATGTTTTTATATCTTTTAAGAGTATTTCTAAAATATAAAATTAATGTTGTCTGATTTTTTTTTTTTATATTTCTTATTATTAAATACATAGTATTTCCGCCAAGTTACTCCTGAATCTATTCATTACAATATTGTGATTATAATAATATTATTTTCGGACAATACAAGCTATAGCAGTTATCATTGATTAGTACTTTATAATAAGCGACCAATCCATATTTAGGTGTGACTACGGTCAGCACATAGGACCAGAGGTCCCACAAGGCACTAGGTTAAATTTCTTACTGAATATAATTGACCGAGCGAGAACTCAGTTCGAGCGAAGCGTCTCTGCTTTAACTTACACAAAAATGCTTTTGTATGTCCGGTTGTTCTCCTCTACAGGAGAACAACCGAACGTCTGTGGGATGTCGTAAAAGATAAATAATGCGCCGAATTAGCACCAAGCCACAGTTTAATGCCTTAAAATATTAAAGATACGCATATAATAAAATATTAAATTTAGATTATTGTCATCCAACTGTTGTTTAATTTGCGCCACCATTTCCAACTACAACGTTTTTTCGCCTTTGATTTTATATAGAACCAAAGTAAATATTTTTCTTTTCAAAAGAACTAATAATCCACTATTGATATTGGAAGATTGCTTCGAATCAATTTAGTAAGTTGAAAAAAAAACAGCATTGCTATATAAATAAGGAACGATGTTTTCAGACACACCCGTTTCGTGTAAGGATATGGTGTTGATATAAATCACTCAGTGAGTTGGTTTGGTGGTGGGCCCGAAGAAAATGAGCGATGAATAAAACATTATGTTTGAACATGTAGATGGTTCGGCTTTTTCGGGTGATAGTGATAGTGTGGGCTCGTAGTAAATGTTATTCAGTATACTTCAGATAATAGAAAGCATTTCGCAACACGAGGGATCAAAATGATGGATTAACAAGAACCAGACATTTGACATAAGAAAGAATAAAAGACGATAGAATACCAACAGACAACATTTTATTTTTTATACTGTATTGGGTAGCACTTGACCACTATCTCACCTGATGATGCGGTCGATGATGGAGCGCGCTTACCCAGAAGGTGTTCTGTATACAGATACAATATTAATTACAATATGGGGGTCTTCAAAACGCGAGACAGCTCGCGTTTTGAAGACCCCCATATTGTAATTAACTGGAAACACAGACTAAGGCAGGGTGTTCCATTCCCTAGCGGTTCGCATGATGAACGAAGATGCAAATCGTTTTGTTCGTGTAAATGGAATATTAACCATATAGCGGCGGCGCTTCTGAGTAACCCTGGATGTCCGATTATAGAATGGGGATGGCGGAATCTTTATCATCGGAAGTATTGATATAATACAACTCGCGTGGAATATGGGGTCAAAACTTCGTGAGCTCGTTACAATTTGGAAAATCGATGATTGCTTAAAATACTGTTAAAGCCGTTTTAAGATCGATAATTACCCGTTTGAAATAATATTGTTGATTTTCACGACCGTTTATCGTTCACTTCCTTGAAGTAATGAATAAAAACGAGGGCCCCGGCACATAAAGACAATTATATGCACTGGGCTTAAACACGATCACTTCCTTTGAAATGATGATGAATCTGACCGATATCAACCTGTTTTTCAACCTACTACCATAAAAGGAGGAGGTTTTCAAATCAACGCGTTCTTTTTTTTGTTTCTTACCTCAGAACTTTCTACAGGGCGAACCGATTTTGATTATATATTATTTTATTTGAAACCTGGTGCCTTCCGTGTGGTCCCAAATTTCATCAAAATCGGTCTTCGTTTTTGAGTTATACTCCAATAACTGAAAAGTGTTTTCCTATCTTGATGATATAGTCATTGAAAGTATTTTTACAAAAAAATTAAACCGACTTCAACATTCAAAAGCGTGAAATAACTAACTTGTCGAAGGCGGTACCATGCACACAATATTGTGATAATACCTAGGTACGTTTGAACTATCATGGTACCATGTACTACCCATACCATGGTATACTATCATGTGAGATAAACTATCATTTATGTGAGTGTTGAAGTCCGTTTTTTTATGAAATATATTTATTTTTCTTTTCTACTATTATCTTCAGTTTCAGCTGTGCCAAGTTTCAACACTAGTGGCTGCATTCTGCTCTGCAGTGTCTACCCTCGATATAAAATTCCCGTACTCTAAATTGCAAACAAAGTCAAGAACAGCGATGAAATATTTTATTTCATTATCATGAAGAAAATAAACGAAAACTGATATTGACATTACACGTGTGCGACCTCTGGTACTCAAAGAACCTTTTACAACATCAATGCGGTTAGGTTTCTCCAACTAACCCTAATAAAATACTTTCTCAGAAGATATAACCGTCGTAAGGATGTGAATTTATAGCACTTGCCATAAAAAAAACTGTCTTAATATTTGGGTTAATTCGTTTTCCAACTAATTGATATTACGTAAGTAATTTTACAAGTGTAAAGACATAATATTTAGGACATCGCGATCGAGTCAATCAGAACGAGATATTAGCCCTTTCTACATCTATTGTTATCTCGGCTTATGTTTATCTCTTAACTTATACTAACTTATCTTTAGACAAGGTTATTGGTAAAATGCTAACAACCTCTTAGGGTTGCCTTCTGCTGGTCCGAACAAACATATTGCAATGAATTTTTTTTTGGTTTGAAAAAAAAGTTTATTTTTTAAATTATTTTTTTCTGTTTTAAAGCGTACTCCGATTCAAGAGCACCCGCCGCGGCAACACTGGACCGCGCCGTGCTTGCTCCCTTTGAATAGAGTTTTGAATATTTACATCGGGAAAAGTAATAAATAATATGAAATAATACATTACAGGCCCAAGAGACTTTTAACATCAGGTGGTCCTCGTGCTTATTCCGTCAAAAAAATATAAAAAACACAAAAAAAAACAAAAATATTAAGAAAAACAATTTTTGTTTTTTTTCTTCGAAACAAAACATAACTATCTCAAAATTTTTGTTATGACTAGCAGAAGTCATCCATAAGAGGTTGTTAGCATTTTCCAATAACCCTGAATATCTTTCATGATTTAGATGAATATGATGAATGTTTTCGATTTACAAAAACATCTTCACATCTTATGCTTTTCAGTGCCTTCGCGGCTCATCATTAGCCGGAAGACGTTCACTGTTGAACAAATACCCCTCCTAAGGCTAAGTTGTATAAGTCAAACCACATAAACCTTATTACATTGCTGATCATGACTCAAGTAACGTCACGTTGCATTGTCTCAACTTTTGTTCACAGTGACGTTAAAATTAAAACATAACACACACAAGTACCTACTCTGAAAGCTTTTGCAAAATCTTATGTATTTTTAAGGCAACAATACCAACACGGATCACTTAGCTGCATAAGGGAAACTCTCCGATTTCAGGAATACCAACATGACAGATAAAAGGGCAAAAAATTAAATATTATTTTTATAACATTCTCTGACACGATTCAGATGATTTCAAAGAAGCTTTAGGGTTGCTGACCCGAAGAAACTTAAGTTACGTGCAACTTAACAGTTAACAGTATCTGGTTGTCAAAAATCGATTTCGATAAAAAAGACGATATATTTCACGCGAAACGTTAATAAAATTTGCCAGTTTTGAAATAATTTCACTATAATCTTCCATATAAGATCATTTTCAATTTCATTATACCGCCAACGACACAGAGATAGAGGTCAATGTTGTAATGAAAATTAAATCCTATGGAAGTTACCTTAATTTTTTTATTGTGTTTAAAATTGACCAAACACGAGCTTGATAGCTTACTACTTCCATAAACCAAAATCTCTTATAGACATAAGCTCTATATCATGAAAGCTTATTAGAAAGATAATTTCTTGGAAAAGCTTCTTATTGAATTTTGTAGACATATACATTTGTACTATGAAATGACTTTTTCAAAGCGTCTTTCAGTTTTAGTAGATCAGTGAACCCAGAAAGAATTTTTCAACTATTCTATTTTTCTAAGTAATTACAGGATCTATGATTCAAAATAATAATTTGAACATTTGCAAAGTAGCCCTGTTCATTGCACACGTAGCAACTTTCGAAGAAAGGAATTCTCAGTGAGATTGTGTCCAGTTTTAATGGCAGCTGCTATTAGTAATTTATTATGCTGCAGATGCTATTAGCTAGTTGACAACACTGGACATATATGCCTTAGATCCTAACTATCATTATATTATATGGAGCGCGTTGTCTCTCGGTCGCCGTGCACGCACGGGTGGTCCGCAAGAACTGTGGTGCCTCGGATGTGATGTGAATCACCTTGTCTTTCAGCCAGGGCTGCCAAATAAATAAATGGAGCGCGGCTAACGTTGCCTGCACTCATTGCATCGGTGACATGTTTGAGATTTGTGACGTTTGAACATGTTACTCTCATCAATCTTTTTCAAAGACCAACATAAAGAATTTGAAAGATTTTCGATAACTGAACGTGAATTTAAAATATATGCAGTATTTATAAAACGAAAACTTACGTTCCAAATCGATAGTGAATTGTAAAAACCACATTTAATTTTATCATAGCAAAGCTAAAAAGATATCTGTTCAAATAATGACCACCACACATACACACTGATCACTGATCCACCCTGGCTGAAAGAATATAAATTCCATGGCAATAAAAATCATCTTCGATCGTACGTGAGTGGCATCACGCAATGACGAAATCAATGGTCAGTAGTAAATGGCAAGCCGTGACTCCCTATCAGCTGGGCGAACTGCCAGATCGTTTCGTATTATTGTACAAAAAATATAAGGAAAGTGTCGCAAGATCGAACCCGATGAGTGGGAGTGCTAACAGGTTACATCCTATCGGGAAGATTTTTCAATATTATTTTCACTAAATAGGCGGATTTATTAGTTTTTATGTTGGAGGAAGGTAATGAATGGCTTCATATAAAGTACCAGGATTGGCTAGAACTGTGGAGGTAAACACAGACTGACTGAGGCTAAGAGATTTGCGTTATACCCACCGAATGCAATGCCTTCAACTAATCAACGTTCGTATTTACTATTTTTTAATTAGGACTTTGACAACATATATGGTGTTTTTTTACAGCTTAGATCTCCGGATCTGTCATAAAATAAACGCGCTGCTATAACATTTTAACTACTCATTTAGATCCGATAATCACAACCAAGTTTGGTTTCTTATTGAGTGCTTTAAAGTTTCGGAGTTCAACGTCTTGTATTCCGGTGTGCCCAACGCAAACATTGTGTCAATTTCACAATTTATACCTAAATTCAGCACACATTCAATTTCCACTATGTTTATCGCTATTTGCTGGACGCTTCAGTAAAACCTTGACCCGTAGTAAAAGCATGTGGCCGATATAAGATACGTTATTCTAGAAGAGCATATAAGATTGATTTTATAAATACAACTATACTATTTTTGTCTGAAAGTCGGACTATTATGCGGATGCAGAAATAATATAATATATTTAGGCGCCTATTTCATTGTTAGTTTTGTGGAGAAATCTGGGGCAGGAAAATAAAATTTTATGATCGGTTATGTATTCTCCGGCAACACTGATAAGGCTTAGTTTTGTAAAGCAACTGAGACTCATACGTCCTGTCCTAGATAAGTTCTTTCTATTTTATTATGGTAGGTTTTTAAGGAATCCTATTGGATTATTATGTATATTTGTCATTGAAAATGGGACAGACAATATAATAGCATGGCTTTTAATGTTGTGTCTAATGGACTAAAATGTTCGACGGTAACAGTTGAATATGGAAAGGTTTAAAGGAAGTGAAAGATCGAAGCAGGTGTGGATATGCTACGAGAAAGGAAATGCGCAAGAAAGGGTAGAATTCATGGGTCATAGGACAAGAGAGACGGACGACGAATTGTACCACAAGGGAGCAATACAATATTTTTAACGGCGAGGGCGCTATTTTAAATCCAGAGCGGAGTGAAGGATTCTATAGTAGAATCCTAAGCGCAGCGAGATATTCAATATAATAAAAATAGTACATATCATAATATTCTTGGATAAAAATAAAGTAATAACTAATATTATTATATTTTATTTCGCTTTATACGATTAATATATATTGCCGACGTAACTAATTTAAACAAATATACTGTAATCATTTTATAATATAGTTTGTAACACATTGTTAAAAGAAGTTTTAAAATCTCCAGTTTCTTGCCCGTTCTTCTCGCTTTTTTTCTTTGAATTTTGTGGTAGAATGTTGAATATTTCGTTTCATTTTGTATTTGACCTTCATAAGAGCGCCATAGACGTCCTAAATTAAATAAATTAATTGATTGATGATTAAAAGAATTTTTAATTTGAGCCGATAAAGTAACCCGTTATTATTATTATATGTTCTATGCCGTTATTTAAAAAAATTATGATATGCTATAAAAATCTCTCCTCCCCACAATTTGCTTTGCTACTCTGTTCATTTTTTATATTTAAATATTAGTATTTCATTTGTCATACTATATTGCACATATGTAATACATTTATTCTATTAGTTATTTTAACTAGGTGTCCTGATTTTAACCACAAGATTTTTCTGATATTACCAAGTACTAGTAGCTATAAGACCTTATTATTTTTTATGACACTTTCCACAGCGAAGAGTTATAAAAAAGTCACATTAAACTGTGACTTAGAATTTTACATCACCACTAGGTACCCTGTGGCAACACCTCCCTTTACGACAGTGTTATACACCTAGGTTATTACCTTTTTTCGGACTGGCAACTCCTCTATTTTATGTTTTACCAGCAACTCTATTTCAAATACCATAAAGTTCAAAACAACGTGTTTTTTTAAATTATATTGTCTCCCTTTCTATGTAATTATGAGTTCTGTATGCATGTGATGGCTTCGAAAAGGCGCCATGTTCCGTATCCGGTGCGTCACGGACACGGATCTTCCACAGGGATTTCTGATGTGTATATTAAGCTTATTTTTTGATTAGCTACAAATAGATCTTGATCGTGGTTGTTTACATTTACAGCTGATATGCGCAGAAGCTTTTAAGTGTTAGGAGATCAACAAATTTCAAAATGCAGGTACTCAGCAAAAGAAAAATATATTAGGATTCCCGTTATGTACATTTTGTCATAACGTTATGAATCAGCTTTTATTTTATACAGGCTCTAATAAAAGTTTTACTTCTCTCTAAGGTAATTAAGATATTTGTTCGAGACTGCTTTATATTTTGCATTTCAAAAGTTTGGTGCCCAATGCACATACTCATAGGAAATTAATAAAACTTTACTATATTACTCAAAATCCCTGTTTGACAACTGACTTACTTGTCACGAGCTATTTCATTGGATTTTTATATGGCAGCTGTATTCTCATGCAAAAAATTGTGTTTTCTGAGAACATCTAATCGTCTCTAGTTCTGTGATAGAGCTATACTGGAAAATTTACGTAGTTGATGCGGAACTAATAGATGGAAGCTTCGATACAAACCAGATAATTTACTTTTTTTATTTATTATTTTGAAGCGCTCGTAGCGAAGTTTGCTTAACCATTCTGAATCCATCAGCAAAGTTAAGCAACGTCCGCCACGGTCATAACTTGGATGGGTGACCGCTGGTGACATTACTACTGAGCGCTTCCGTGCTTCGAAGGGCACGTTAAGCCGTCGGTCCCAATTGTTGTCCTAGGATGGCAGTCGTTACAGCATGGTGGTAGGGCACTTTGCGAAAGCCCGCCTGGCTAGCTACCACCCTCAAGTTGAAAATCTGTCGCCAAGCGCCTAACGGTGTGTTCCGGCAGCTCCCAGAGTCTACTCTTTTTTTGAAAAGACTCTTTATGTCTTATATCCATAAGAACATATCCTATACGAAGGAGATAGGCTAAGATCACTCATTCTAACTGAGTAACTTCTTTTTTTTTTTTAAAAGCCTGACCATTATCTCACCTGATGGTAAGTGATGATGTGGTCGAAGATGTTGTACAGGCTAACCTAGAATTACTGGCTCTCAAGGACAGCTGCCGGAACACACCGTTAGGTGCTTGGCGACAGATTTTTCAACTTGAATCAAATACTGACACTGAACATGTTATGTTTACTCTTACTTAAACTAGTTCTGCGCTCTCGAAACATGGTCCATTAATCAAGTGTTACTTAAAATATTAATGTTTTAATCATCATAAATAATAACCTGCCAAATACTAATTAAATTAAAACTTTCCACGTCGCACCGCGCTCGATAATCTCGAATTGATTGCAATCAGATGACGACGTTAAACTTGCCACCGATGTGTACCCGTAATAAAAAAAAAGAAAACAAAATTGATGATTCGGCCAATCAGAGTAAATAAATCAATATTTTTAACTCGAAAAAAAAAGCAGAAAGTTCTCAATTCGACTGGTTTTTTTTGTATGTTTGTTACGCAATTATAAATTGATTTTGAGAGCCAGTAACTCTAGGTTAGTCTGAATAACATCCTCGACCACATCATCACTTACGATCAGGTGAGATAGTGGTCAAAGGCTAACCAATCAGGCATAAAAAAAAAAAAACTTACTACACAATTTGATTCCGCCATCCCCATTCTATAATCAGACTTCCAGGGATACTCAGAAGCGTCACCACTATTAATATGGTGGATATTCCAACTAACCGAACGAAGCGATTTGCTTCTTCGTTCATATACGAACCGCCAGGGAATGGAACAGCCTGTCTGAGTCTGTGTTCCGGTTAAGTACAATACTCTTCAAAACGCGAGTGAATAGGTATCTTCTGGGTAAGCTCGCTTCATCATCGATCGCATCATCACTGCGATCTCATCAGATGAGATAGTGGTCATGTGCTACACAGTTTGGTATTAAAAAAAAAATTATCAACATCAGATCAGTTCCATTGGTATTTTTAATTTTTCGTTTTTACAGTGTTCAATAATACCATTATTGACCACGTCATCAACAGACTAGCCTTAGAATTACGAGCTCTCAAGAATACACTAAGGTCTAACAGATTTTCTTGAGGGACCACCCTCATGGGTAAATATATTACATTTTTCAAATGCAGGCGAGCATTCGAAAACAATGATCTTCGCTACTGAAGTTCATAGATATTAGCTCTCGGCTATCGCTGCCTCTAAAAATCAAAATACCTGGTAAATATCTTTGTTATCTAAAAAAACCTAAATGCGTTTCATACTTTTGAGTAGCGGAAGACATATATTTAAGTAATAATTTATTATCTAGTACAATATGTATGAGACATTGACAAAAGTAAAATGAGCAGCTTATGGTGATATATCAGTCTGCAAATCAATCGCTTCGGCAGTTTGAGTTGAAAGTTAAAAAAATAATTATTTATTTTACTTACATTTTATATTTTTCGCCCTTTGTATAAGTACGTTTATTTGTTGATTCTTTGTGATGTTATTTTTAAGGTATGCAAATAAATAATTTTCTATTTAATTATTATAATTCAAAAGTTATTTTATGTAAAAACTCTGAATTCGAAAGTTTTGTAATTGTTAACGATAAGGCTAATGCAACATCATAATTAATCTTCCGGAAGCAAAACAAAAACGCACATTAATGTGCTAAATTAAAAACGCAGACAGAGAAACGCGTTCAAAAAAGCATAAACCCAGTAACGATGCACAAAGCAATGAAATTAAAAAAAAACATCGGATTCAGAATAAGATTTCCGCAAACTCAATCCGAGACGCGAGCGTAATATTTATACATATGTTTTTACTGTAATGGAAAGCTCAACCGAACAAATTAAAAACGATTCAGAAGTTTTGAACGCGGAAGGATCGGAGGGCTGTCATAATTTAGGCGGATTGTTGGAAGATTTCCTCTTCAGATTACGACAAAACAGCGGAGACTTTAATCAAACTACTGCCAACAAGGGACGCCTACATCATCTAAGAAAAGTTCTCATCGGAAGAAGATAATAAAATCTGAATAGGTGAAGAAAAAAGTTGCAACTTTTTTCTGCATTTCTCGCATGCGAGACTGGCAGTTCCTGCTGTGTTTACCTCACCCATATAATCACTGATCATATAATCCAGTCAATTTCTGAGTGAGCTTTGACAATTTTACAGTTTACAATTTACAGGATCATTGATTCAAATTCAAATAATTTATTTGTCAGAACACGGTGAGTATACGTACTACAGCCAACTAGGTGGTACAGTAACTTACATTTCGTAGCTTATGTGTTTGCCGCAGGTGGAGTACAAATTAAAAAAAAAGAGAATCTAAATCAATTAATTTGTGAAGGCTATTATTAATTACAAACATATTGAAATAATTAAAATTGATATATCCAAATACTAATGTAAATGCGTTAAAATTAAGTCAAGATATAGAATTATGTGTGGTTGTTTTGTAATAAATGTATCTATCATCGTCTCAATTCGTCTTTAGTTATATCGATTAAATAAAAAATTATATATGTTAGAAAAGCAAAAAGTAATCGCAAGAAAAACCTTAAAGGTTTATTTGTAATGGTGGCACTGTCTGTCTGTCTATATATCTGTCTGTCTTGCTTTCACGCCAAAACCGACCAACTGGACTGATTTGGATGAAATTTCGTATGTAAATAGTTTGAGATGCAGGGAAGGACATAGGATAGTTTTAATCCAATTGCACAAAAAACTTTATTGTTTTTGCACGAAAAAACGAAACGCACGGGCGGAACCCCGCGGCCGAAAAGCTAGTTCTGGCTATTTCTGATCGTATTATGTAAAGGGAACACGTGGAATGAAAGTGATAAAAGCATTCTGACGTATTGGACCTCTATCACCATATTTCATACAATATTGTGGCAGTAAAAAAGATTGTCCTCTGGTATATATAATTAAATCTCAAAAAGTATCGATACTCTCAACCGGTCGAAAGGTCACGCTATCCAATTTAGAAGTGGAACTAGAAAAAAAAAAAACAAGTTATTGATCGTGGAACTGGCCATGCACTAACACATTGTAAAAGTGAAACACCTCGATTAAAAAATGACCTATCTCCTATAGAACCTCGCGATACTTTTACCAAAAACATGGCAAAAGCGTTATAGGCCTGGGCAATCATAATCTAAACAATTAAAAACGATTTATGAACAACGTAAGTAAAAAGATCTGAATGTTTTAGACGTGATCATTTGAATGGTCTGACATCCATCACGAAAAGAAACATCGGTAAAGACGGGAAACAGGCGTTAAGTATTTAGACAAAATTCGTAGCGAATAAAGAACATACGAGGGTGAATCAAAAAGTTCTTAGAAGTGCATATATATGAAACCTTTTTGGATCAAGTTCGATATTCAAATTAAAGAGTGTCTATCACACTATATTTATGCAGACTGTCACTTATTTTTGTCAGTTCGTTCGCATGTAATAAATTTTTTTGTGCAACGAGTTGCTAAAAAGACAAAATTATGGATAAAAGTGAGTTACGTGCGGTGATAAAATATCTCAGTTTGAAAAAAATGTCTACGAAGGAAATTTTTTTGGACATTCAGCAGACATTAGGGGGTGATGCTGTACCCTATTCTACGGTTGCGTACTGGGTGGCTGAATTTAAAAGAGGTAGATCAAGCTGTAAAGATGACCCGCGTTCTGGGCGGCCTTCAACCTCCGTTACAGAAGAAAATGTCAAAAAGGTTGAGAATCTGGTTTTGGAAGACAGAAGAATGACTATAAAACATATAGCTGAGATCCTAAAGATATCTTTTGGTAGCGTTCAATCCATTTTAATTGATTCACTGGGGTTCAAAAAAGTGTCTGCAAGATGGGTGCCACGAATGTTAACCGACGAAAACAAAAAGCGACGTTTGGAAATTTCCAAGCGTAATCTCGAAATGTTCCAGCGTGATCCGGATAATTTTTGCCGTCGTCTTGTCACCATGGATGAAACGTGGGTCCACCATTTTGATCCTGAAACTAAAAGACAAAGCATGTCTTGGAAACGACCATCCTCTCCATCCATTAAAAAATTTCGAGTTGCTCCTACCGCTGGCAAAGTTATGGCCTCTGTGTTCTGGGATAGTGAAGGAATCCTTTTTATTGATTACATGCCAAAAGGCCAGACGATTACTGGACCCTATTACGCAAATTTAATCCCGAAAGTGCGTGAAGCGATTAAAGAAAAACGTCGTGGAAAACTGTCGTTGGGCGTGTTGTTCCTTCAAGATAACGCTCCTGCTCATCGATCGGAAGTTGCGGTCAACGCAATCCGCTGTGCTGGCTTCAATCTCCTTGACCACCCACCATATTCTCCGGACTTAGCCCCAAGTGATTTTCACTTGTTTCCAAAATTAAAAGAGGAAATTCGTGGAACAAAATTTCACGATAATGACGCGGTTATAGCTGCCGTAGAGGACTTTTTCGAGTCAAGAAAATATTTTTTTTTCACAAGGAATAAGGAAGTTAGAAACGCGTTATTCTAAATGCATTGCATTGGAGGGAGATTATGTAGAAAAATAAAATATTATTATTTAAATCTTTGCATTTTTTAATATTGATTCCAAGAATTTTTTGATTCACCCTCGTATAAATAATATTGTAAGGAAAAATTGCTATACAGATTTTCTGCGTAGCAGTACTTTTAATATGATATATTAACTATAATAATAAAATATAGTAATTAAACAACTTTAAACTTCTTAAATCGCATATATTAATCATTATTTTTGTCCCGACGTTTCAAACACTTTGCAGTGACTAATTCGGAGTGACTAATCGGTTTTACATGTCACGTAAACTAAGAAATTATTTTATACTACCATCTCAAAATTTATTTTAATCATAACGTTCTCTATTCATGCAGAATAATTAAAAATAAATTATAACTATGTGTATTAATCGCGAAAACTTAATACAACATAATAATACCATAGGCAAAAGGAAGCCTCACCAGAGTTGGTAGAACCGGCTAGGAGCGAATACATCCCAAGTCCGCCCATTCGCTAATAACTTCCACAATGTAAACCAGTAGTTAGTAGTGGTAGTTGGTCGGTTACAAAGTGGTGTTTATATGGGCTGTAACTATTAACCAAGTTAATTGGCGAGCGATGAGAAGAGAGCGTGACTGTCTCGCATCGACATGACTGCGCGATCGAAAGTTGTGAATGCGTCCGCAAATTGCGTACCTACTGCTTCCGGACGGACGGTCTCGGATTTAATTTTTAACATTAATAACAATTGACTAGATAGAGATGTTAAGCACTCTAGCATCAATGTTTTTTTTTTATATTATTGTGACGGAACAGGCTCGAGGCCAACCTGATGCTAAACGGACTTACCTCTGCCTATAACAGATGCATTTCGTCACAAGTCACGAATTGCAGTGCGCCCGTCACCTTGAGACATATTTGTTAAGTCTCATGTCCCTGTAATTTCACTGGTTCTCAAGGACAGTTGCCGGAACACACCGTTAGGTGCTTGGCGACAGATTTTCTACTTGAGGGTGGTCGCTAGCCAGGCGGACAAAATGCCCTTCCACCATGCGGTGAAGCTCAAGCCTGCGGAGGGATTCGAGACTTGGACCTGCCGCGCGGCAGTCCATAGTCAATGCCACTGAGCCATCACTGCTTTAAAATATGTGTTGTTACTGCAATAAAAGCGGTGGAACTGACTATAATATAATTTTGTCAGTCTGCGAACTAACCCGATATAATGAATGTAGGTATTCGTAATAATTATATATTATTGAAGTTTTTGAAATAAATTAAAATTCGGGATTGTTTAATGTAAAATTCTTAATAAGTGAATGCCAAAATTTTTTGTTTAGTTTGTTTTGATTTTATGTGAACTTTATATATCTAACTTTATAACTATCTATCTATACCACATCAACAGTCCACCGTTGAACATAATAATATGCCTCCCCCATTTGTGGGGGGAGGGGATACACATACATTATCCCCAGTATACATAATCTCCAGCGTCTTAGGGATCGCAGTGTAAGATGGTAGTTCCTCAGAAGGCGCTGCCTATTGCAGTATTTTTCACCTCCTTCTAAGTATTAGGTATTATTTTTATCGTATATCGGTATAAAATGTGTCAGGTATGATACATTATTTATGATAATTGAGTATCCAATATGGTAAAGTATTATAATAGCAGCAAAATACAAAAAAAGTAGTTGCAATAATAACCAAAATCGAGTTTCAATACCGGTTGCGTCACTTTTGTGCAATTTTACAAAGTTCAAGGAAAATCATTTATCCTGAATTCCGCAACAGTTCACGGCAACATTATTTTTTTTCGTTGATTAATTTCGAGAATTACTTATCTGGAAATAAGAAAATAAATGTAGCTTTTTGAGTTTTAAATTGGGCTCGAACGGTTTAAGCACTCGCCATTCCCCAATATAACTGAAAATTTAAATTATACTATTCAAAGTTCAACTACCCACCGTCAAGCAGAAAATCGGTTACCAAACACCTATCGATTGTTACGGCAGTAGTCGTTGAGAGCAAGTAATTCTAGGTTAACCTGAACAACATCTTTGACCGCATCATCACTTACTATTCAGCATTAAAAAAATGGATGTATAGTAATTATGATAAATTATGACATTAATTACCGTGTGAAATCAAATACGCCATTTTGCAAATTCAACAATATATTTTGAATTATCAAAGAGGAGTTACTTATCTTCAAATCACCATCTCATCACCCGAGTTGGTGTAACATAGCCAATATTTGATCCAGCTTGTGATGTCGTCGCGTCCAACTCATGTAACAGGCCAAAAAATGTGCGCGAAAATAATGTTCAAAGAATTTGTTTTACTCATGAAAAATAAATAGAGCGGAACAATTCTGAGAACGGATTAATATTAATTATATATGCAATGAACTTGTCGTGTCGGTTCAGAAAATATGGGTCAGAGAGTTGCGATGCGACCTGACTTAGACTATGTCTTTGGGTATTGGGCACTTTCTGTCTTTTCAAAGAATTTCTATACGGAGAATTTAAAGCGCAGCATTTGAAATGACAAGAAGATTAATTATAAGTACATTTTAGCATCTAAATCAATTTATATGGAATTACAAAGCGAGCTGAAGAGTTGAACCCGAAATATAGACAAAAGGATATCAAGTGTATACCGATCTTCAATAATTTATATTGAATATTACGACGGCAACTTTTACCACGGCCTAGAACCATATCTTCTTAGGACTTAGGAGTCAAAAGAGGCTAAGACAGAAAAAAGCCTGTAGATAGTAGCACCTTTTGAAGAGCTGCGGCTAACATTGCGATCCCCAAGACGCCTGCCAAGCGTGGGGATCAAAATCCCTTCTTATAAGGGAGGCCTGATGATGAATATTTATTGAATTATCTGAAATTTATAATAATATACATAACTTTCCTATGGTATAAAAAAGTGATTGATAAAGGCGTGAGTGTTAAAAGGCGACGACAGAAAAAAAACCTGTGGATAGTAGCAACTTTTGAAGTGCTGCAGCTTACATTACGATCCCCTAGACGCCTGCCAAGCGTGGGGATCAAAACACCTTCTTATAACTAAGGGAGGCCTGATGATGAATATTTATTGAATTATGTGAACTTTTATGATAATATACCTAACTTTCCTATGGTATAAAAAAAGTGATTGATAAGGGCGTGAGTATTACTTCACCAGGCCCGTGGGCGTGGTCAAGTATAATACTATTATACTCTGCTTCGCACTTTATTTTGTGTAAATTACAATTGGAAATAGGAATCGAAACAAAATATCTATTGAGCGTAAGTAATTGCACCACAAATGCCTCAATCGATCAGTGATCCCGCCCTATCCCATCTCGCACAAATTTATATATTTTGTTTCAGTTTCGTCAAAGACAATTACAACCCTAGGCCGGTAATAAGGAACGGCAGGTAAAGCCGCTGACAATATCTGGTCTAGAACATTCTAAATTATGAGAAATAACGGAAACAATTCATTAAAAATGAATATAATACGATTTTAAGAAAAACACTCATATTTTTTACCGCACTTTTCATTGCAAGCCGAACCGGAGCGTAACTTCGAAAAAGTTTATTTTCACACAAAAAGGCAGGAAATCTTAATCAAATGTGTTTTATTATATGCTGTTATTCACTTACCGAGAAAATATAATAATTAAACACAGGAGATTCCGCGAAAGCGTAAGGTCAACCCTAAAATGTTATAGAGAAATCCAATGTGGTCGATAAAGGTCCGGAAAGCTATCCCCAATTTTTAATCTAGTTATTGCATTGATTTTGTTGATTTTAGTCTTAACTAAAGTTGTTGCGAATACTCGCTGTTATTCGGTATTCGGCATTACTCGATTTTTTTTGATATTCGTCGAATACCGAATAATACTTAGCTATTATTTGGCATTCGGCGAATAGTAGTCTAAATTAACTTTTATCGAACAAAAAAGTAATGTGTTAAAAATAATAAATTTTTATTATTTTCCTTAATAAAACAACACACAGTATTCATTATTATCTGTAATATGTGCCTGTGCCTATCATATTCATGAAATTAAATTAGTTAATAATAATTAAATGAAAAATTAAATTACTATGTTATATATATGTAGGTATGTATGACATGAAACAGATTTATTTAACCTTATTGTTTCCTTTTCTCACAACCTTAGAAGAAGTTAGAAATATATTTAATGTGCCTTATATATGTCGAATAGTAATGTCGAGTTATTTGACTATCCGCCAAAGTGAATGGCGATTAATCGGTATTCAGCTATTCGCTATAACAACTATTCGCGGCAACTCTAGTCTTAACTGAAATGCCTTGGTATTTTGCCATGGAATATATTTTAACTTTTGGAAAAAGCTTCAATAAAAAGATATAACTTGATAAATTATGTCCTTGAATTGTACTATGCGGAAACATACTATGTTGCCTTTTATGCTGTCGGAGAATACATCTCCTATCGTGCCGACATGTGTGGAATCGGGGTAGGAAGATGATAATATACAGTGAGAAGTGGGAAGGACAATTTCTAAAAAGAAGAATAGAGCAGGGAATGTAACAGTTATGTAATAAAACTTAATAAAGGAGGTAGTTCGCTTGTAACATTGGAATTGTTCTTTGTTAATTATTACACTACTGATTTGATGTAATATATAGATAATATTTTTATGCTATATTAGCACTACCATATGGGACGGCGTTGTATGCTAAAACACAGGCCATAAGCCTAGTTCGGCAGCAGATACCCAAGAAGCAAAATGTAAAAATTTTCTGGCGTAACAATATTTAAGATTATAATTATTTTTCTTGAACAAATTCTTATTATTATTATTATTAATGTGACATGGGTGTGAGTGCCACGAAATGGAGTCGTCAAAAGTAATATAAAAAATACACTTATTATACTTTAATATATAACGAGTAGGAAGAAACCAATAAATCTGAGTTCGCAAAAGCATATTTAATCTCCCATCTCCGTAATGAACATCAGCAAGACCATCTCTCGGCGGTGGTTAGGCGGACAAGTAGGTCGATATATTATTAATAGCTGGCACGTCAGCACAACACGCAGGTTCATAACTGCACAACAGCATGTAAACAAAGCTTTACGTTACTGTGCCATGCATTTACACACAGGGATTTAATACGTTATTTATATTAGAGTCAAGAGTTTTAAGCAACGATGGCTCAGTGGCATTGGCTATGGACTGCCGCGCAGCAGGTCCATAGTTCGAATTCCGCTGTGGGCTTGAGCTTCACCGCATGGTGGAAGGGCATTTTGCGAATGCCCGCCTGGCTAGCGACCGCCCTCAAGTAGAAAATCTGTCGCCAAGCACCTAACGGTGTGTTCCGGCAGCAGTCCTTGAGAGCCAGTGAAATTACAAGCACATGAGACTTAACAACTATGTCTCAAGGTGACGGGCTCAGTGCAATTCGTAACTTGTGACGAAATGCATTTGTTATAGGCAGAGGTTAGTCCACTTAACATCAGGTGGGCCTCGAGCTTGTTCCATCACAATAACATAATAAAAAAAACAGACTACATTTTATACTTGTCTAAATAAAACACAACACCTTCAAGTAATAGTTTATGGATTTGTGAAATGTGCCCACCCGCCTGATGTCTAATACCTTTTTTTTATATATATGTCTTCTAGGTTAGCCTTTGACAATTATCTCACCTGATGGTAAGTGATGATGTCGTCGAAGATGTTGTACAGGCTAACCTAGAATTACTGGCTCTCGAGGACAGCTGCCGGAACACACCGTTAGGTGCTTGGCGACAGATTTTCTACTTGGGTGGTTAGCTAGACATGCGGGCTTGCGCAAAACGCCCAACCGCCTTGCATATTGCAAGTTAATGTGTTACATTTCTTTTATTTATTCATGTAACTTTAAAGGCATACGAAGATTTGTATTGATTGGGCCACCTCACATAGTGATGAGAATGTGTTCTTCATGGATTCAATCCTGGCAAAACTTACAGTCATTATCTGCATAATCACAGTTGACTCTTCTATGACTAAGCACGTGAAACAAAGGTCAAAACTAACAAAGTAATGTTGATGCACTCGTTATGGCGTGACGCAATAAATGATCATTCTCTTGCTACGAACAATGCTAACAAGGTTCTTCTGTTATGTAAAAAAAAACAACGGTCATAAACCGTAAAAATTACGCAACGCTGGTCCATCGTTGGACCTATTCCAACCAGCAACACAGAGAACTCCTTTATGAACCCATAAATCATCCTTTGTGAGAAATTAATTGTTTGTAGAATGCAAAACTCATTTAGTGTATTCTTTTTCATACCTTTATGTTGTAGTTGTAACTATGATATTGTGATGGTATAAAGCAATTTGATGAACAAATTGGATAAACTGTTTTTAATTTATTATCTAATATGTTCAAGTCAATTTTTGTTTTAAAAATCAAATGCATCAACGTATTTCTTCGCAGAGTTAGCAATAAATTAGTTTATTAAATGATTAATGACAAACGCGGGGAAATATTTTATATCATCTTCCTGCCCTTACCCCACGCACGCGGGGTCGGTACAATATAAACTAAATACATTTTTAACATAAATTAATAAAGATGCTAAAATATACAACATCATAAAGGACGGCACAAGAACATATCCTAGAAAAGTTTTAGCTGTGATTTTATTGCTGACCGCCTACCTGATGTCAGTCCTCCTAGAGAAAATGGTCTTATCGTTAATAGATTATATCGACTACATTTCGGTTAATTAGCAAAAATCCCTGTAAAGCGCCTTATGTGCAGCAACGCACTATACTCGTATTTACATTACATTTGCTCTACGCCGAAGTAAGTAGGGTCCTCTATGCCATGCTCCTCATTCCGATTTGGAAGAAATCGAATGGTCTTTACTGAAACTGGGACTGTACGCGAAGGGTTTGACGACATAATAATTAATTATATTCTGTGTCAAGATCAAACAGATTTTCTACAATTAAAGCCTCAGTATCAGAAGGCCAACAAACAACCACGGCAATTTCATCGTAAAGAAATTGAAATTAGAGGGAATCGATCAGACCTCGAATTCTTAGAAATCATAGGTTAAGGCTAATCCACATACACAATCTGCAGCAAAGGCCGTTTTCCTAGCAATCATAAAAATATGAATATAGGCCGAGGCTACAAGTTCCGTGAGCTCGCTTCATACGAACGTTAACTGACTGAATCGATTGGTGCATCAATCGACGTATTGAGTCATGATTAGCTTCGCCGCGATTATTGATATTGCTAAACGAGATAAATATTCAAGATATTATGGTCGTAAAGAAGATAACAAAAAGATTTTTTTAATCAGCCGATGACTGTACTTATCAGTCTAGTCTAGAAAAAAAAGCAAGCCGTTACAAAACATTTGCCCCAAAATAGTTCTGTGTGAAATAAATATGCGCAATGATTGAGAAAAGATGCCCCGTGGCCAGGCTAGATACCAGAAGGTGATCACCAGCGCTTTCTGAAGAATTGCCAGCTTAAACTGCGGTCCAAAGACGCCTGCCAAGAGTGGGGATTAGGAATAGTTTACAGCTAGTACTAAAGTAACCCTAAGTACAATAACCCTTTATTTTGGTTTTATGTCGTAACTTTACGATGATATGTTGCGGTATCAGACATTTTAGGTATAAGATACCGGTATAGAAAAAGACCACTGACGCAAAACGACAGGGTATTTATCTTTTAAATTCATACCTATTCGGCTGTAACGAAATTATTTTACGGTGATAATCGCTTTAAAGTGTACTGAAAAGTGTCTCTGGTCACTGTTTTTTAAATCGTTCATAAAAATCAAAAATTGAATTTCTTAGTCTAATATTTACATATAAATGAATTCATGCAATACAAAAACTTTAATTAATAAATTCAAGTTTGCAAATGAGATGCATATTTTACTAATATGTGAGTTTAGATTTATATTTTATTTTACTAGTAATTTCTCATCTTTATAAAAACAGATCCTAGCTCTATTAATTTTCAGTCTCTTAAAGATTTCTATATATCTCTATGTTACCTCGCTTATTGATGTATCCTTCATTCTTCCAATATACCATAAATCTCGCGGACTTCTTGTCATTCAGAAATAAATAGCTCATATACGAGGGTGAATCAAAAAATTCTTGGAATCAATATTAAAAAATGCAAAGATTTAAATAATAATATTTTATTTTTCTACATAATCTCCCTCCAATGCAATGCATTTAGAATAACGCGTTTCTAACTTCCTTATTCCTTGTGAAAAAAAAATATTTTCTTGACTCTCGAAAAAGTCCTCTACGGCAGCTATAACCGCGTCATTATCGTGAAATTTTGTTCCACGAATTTCCTCTTTTAATTTTGGAAACAAGTGAAAATCACTTGGGGCTAAGTCCGGAGAATATGGTGGGTGGTCAAGGAGATTGAAGCCAGCACAGCGGATTGCGTTGACCGCAACTTCCGATCGATGAGCAGGAGCGTTATCTTGAAGGAACAACACGCCCAACGACAGTTTTCCACGACGTTTTTCTTTAATCGCTTCACGCACTTTCGGGATTAAATTTGCGTAATAGGGTCCAGTAATCGTCTGGCCTTTTGGCATGTAATCAATAAAAAGGATTCCTTCACTATCCCAGAACACAGAGGCCATAACTTTGCCAGCGGTAGGAGCAACTCGAAATTTTTTAATGGATGGAGAGGATGGTCGTTTCCAAGACATGCTTTGTCTTTTAGTTTCAGGATCAAAATGGTGGACCCACGTTTCATCCATGGTGACAAGACGACGGCAAAAATTATCCGGATCACGCTGGAACATTTCGAGATTACGCTTGGAAATTTCCAAACGTCGCTTTTTGTTTTCGTCGGTTAACATTCGTGGCACCCATCTTGCAGACACTTTTTTGAACCCCAGTGAATCAATTAAAATGGATTGAACGCTACCAAAAGATATCTTTAGGATCTCAGCTATATGTTTTATAGTCATTCTTCTGTCTTCCAAAACCAGATTCTCAACCTTTTTGACATTTTCTTCTGTAACGGAGGTTGAAGGCCGCCCAGAACGCGGGTCATCTTTACAGCTTGATCTACCTCTTTTAAATTCAGCCACCCAGTACGCAACCGTAGAATAGGGTACAGCATCACCCCCTAATGTCTGCTGAATGTCCAAAAAAATTTCCTTCGTAGACATTTTTTTCAAACTGAGATATTTTATCACCGCACGTAACTCACTTTTATCCATAATTTTGACTTTTTAGCAACTCGTTGCACAAAAAAATTTATTACATGCGAACGAACTGACAAAAATAAGTGACAGTCTGCATAAATATAGTGTGATAGACACTCTTTAATTTGAATATCGAACTTGATCCAAAAAGGTTTCATATATATGCACTTCTAAGAACTTTTTGATTCACCCTCGTACTATGGAAGTCAGAGACCTTCGGATGCCTTAGAATCCACTTTGATCATTTCGAGCCGAAGTTAACTGACCTCCCTTCAAGGAGTATTCCCATCTTGATTCAACTCTCAGATCTCGTGATAAATAAAAGTCTGGATACATTAACTGCGATAAACATCTTGACTTATTCAAAGGGCAAAAAGGTGATGTCTAGAAATAGATTTAAATATTCCCCGTGAACAAAATAAAACTAGAAATATGGTTTTGATGACTGCCACGTTGATCGGGTAAAATCCCTGGGTTAGACGGTGTTATAGGGTTATTCTAACAAAGGAATTCTCAGTAACGGCCCGGAGTCTGATACAATGCCTGATAAATGTATGCCTGATATATTAGCAATAGGCTAGCTTCTTATAACATGGAACTTGTAAACATCGGGCTGAACGTGGTTTTTTATACACCTCTGCCAACTCCTTTGAGTATACAGACAGATGTGAATTTTTTTTAACTTACTGTACCATTTAGGGGTGATGTTTAGGTTAGTGTATACGGAATTATGTGTATTAGGTGGTAGGTTTACTTTCTGTGTCCTTTGTAATCTTAAAATAAAATAATTTTGTAGAATGTACCTAACTCGAGAAAAAGCCAAAAACTTGTTTAGCACTTTCGATAGCATCAACATACATCCGGAGAGATGTCTTCGAGAAGTAGATATTTCTCGAACTATGAATTATTCACTGAATAAGAAACAATGCGGCAATATGTTCCACGCTCGGACGTCAGATCATCAAACGACCACAGCCACACCTCTTCAAAGAAAGCTCAAGTCCTCCAGAACCAGGTTTGTTGCCTCTTCAATCCCGAACCGGCCTATGACGTCAAACCGAAGTGCATCCACCTAAAATCCAGTCCCAAACGATCAGCTCGCCACTAAAACGAGCAAGTTAAACAGGCTGTAAATCCAAACTGGACGCAAGTGTACGGAGTGAGCTATTTCGAGCTTGACTTACCTAAGTATAGCAAACATTTCATATACTTTAAACATTACATACACAAAAGTATAGTAGATTTTAGGTACTATGGTACTGTCACATAAACACTAACACTGAAGTTAAAATCTTTCTACGCGTTTTCATTAAAAATAAACAGTAAACTAGAAATTAAAGACGACTAAGTAGGTAATAAATGATCCCTATTTGATTACTCATCAGGTCCCCTGTTAATAAAGATGTTTCCTTTCTTTGCAATGAAACAAAAAGTTCACGTCTGAAATACCAAGAAATCAAACTTCATCCTCATTCCCAGATACAATTTACCAGGTATAAGATAGAAGGAAAAAAAAGGCTAATACCACCCCGTACCACAAAGCCCGCGATCGTATATAGGTAGGCTTCCCCGAAGTTATTACACGTCCAAGTAGCCTAAAATACGAAGGCGGTGACTAGGTGTTAAGTGGAAGCGTCTTCCTGAAACCCGCCCTCCTTCCGACACCGCACTATAAATATGATGTTGAAGCGGGAATCGCTTCAGTCGTTCAGGAAAGCTCGAGGAGAGCACTGTGCCAAATCTCGCCGTTCCCGAGTGACAACGTGATCGCATTCGCGTCTCATTTTTAAAACATATTCGCATATAAATCAACCAAGGATTCAAGTGTTCAAATTTTTGTGACAGTTCTGTGCTATAATACAACAACAATGCTGGACAAAACCATCATCGGAGGCAGTTGGGAGAGTGTTGTAAGTATTTTGACCTAATTAAGTTGAAGCTTCGTGAGAAAATCGTTCCTTATAAACTGTATGCACGCGTTCCGATTACGGAACATAGTGGTCCGTGGGCAGTAACTATTACGCAAAGTGCACGGCCGGTTTAATGCGCTTAAAAGGCAACTGACTTGTCTATGGCCGCTGTCATTGAACTGAGGCGCGTGCGTGCCCAGCGTTTGAATATGGCATTACCTTCTTTTTGTGGTTAAAGCTCTTGACATTGCCGCTTTTGGCCGTGACACCACAGATTAAAGGCAAGTTACTACGTGAGTTCTGACACTACGAGCGATAAATAAATAAATCAAAGACAAGAATCGATCTCGTATACCGGATTAGAACGTTGGAGATTAATCAAAGAGATTGCTCCCATCAAAACGATTATGTTCGGTGCGGTAAAGGTTATCGAGTACAAGTTTTAGATAATGCAGCTTATCTGGTTTCTGAACTTTTGTAATTTGGATTCTATAGTTAAAAAAAAACATTATATTCTTGAAATTTGAAGTGTTTTCCGGTTTATTTCAATGTTATTTACGTCTTTATTTACACACTAAAAAACAATTGTACCTATGTACTTACATCCGTTTTGCCTTGACATATTTAATAGTTAATAAATAGCACATTTAAATATTACCTCAGTTGTAATATTGTACTTGCACTTATCTAATTTTTCAATCTCTACTAAGATTAAAGTAATTTGTCAATAACCACGAAGCAGAAGAAATAAAGTACTATCGCGTTACCAATCTCGGTACCAGTCGCCTCGGAACTTTCGAAATCAAAAGACCGGAATGACAGCTGTTAGATTACTCTCAACGGAATAAATTATAGCCACCACAGAGAGACTACACAGAAAGACTTTAAAACAATTATCTAACAAACAGTCAAGTATTTAGTCTTTAGGTCCTGTTGTATTAATTGCTATCGTTGCGATCATCGATAGGTGAAAGTGTTAAAGCGAAATTCGCAAGACCGGTCCGTGAATTAGACACGTCAACAAGATACCGACACACACAGACACACACACCGGTTTGTGTAATTGTGTTCCTCTGAAATCATATCGACATCATGACAGTTCTTTGTTTGACACAACACTTTCTATTATTCGCCACGGTCTTTAGATATGGAGATTAAAGCATCGATTTCGAGGTCTTTTGTTTCACAATTGACATTCATCTTCTATTAAGAACGTGAAAACTAAAGCTGACGCGGGTCCATTACGCCCAGCTTTAATTATTATAACATACCAACCTTTTTGTCCTAAATTGATAACGCACGGTAGTAAAAATCGATTGTAAACTATCTGTCTTTGTTTATCTGTTTTTATTAAAGCGCTTTCTTTGTACCTATCAAAATGATACTTAAATATTTTCATGTGCAATGAAAGCGCTTTATTAACTTCAAAAACAAGTAGTTCACACGCAATGAAAGCGTTTCAATCATTATCTTATCCTTACTATCTCACCCTAAGGTAATGTAAAGCGCCCCGGTTTAATATTAACAAAAGAAGATCGGATTTAATGCCTGCGAGAGATGAGAAAATAATTAGTGCCTGCAGAACTCGAGATAAGTTTGGCTAACTTCTGCGTGAAATACTTAGCTATGCAATATTACCTCTGATCTCAAAACAATACGTTACAAATGACAGTTTCACTTACAAAACAATGGCCCGTGAGACTTTTCATATAAATAGCGTTATTTTTAATTTTATCTGACTGCATCGTTTCCGCTTATAGGTCACAGAGACTGCCCATTGTTACTAGGCAATAATGAATTTTTTAACAACAAAATTATAGTACATACAAACGTATGCGAAGAAAAATAACATCGAAATAACGCCAGTAAGTACTCTCTCGGAATTTTTTTTTTCCAGTCGTGATTTAGAATTTAGAAGAATCATAATTCTAAGATTGATGTTAAATACTGAAAGAAAAAAAATGATCAATATATATCTCGTACAACAGTAATGTAAACATTGTTCGTTCCACCCACGTAAATAATCGTATGTTTTGACGGATTGTGCAACTGTGCCATAGAGTCATTAAACTTGGGGTCATTATCTGCGGAACATGACCGAATATTTTATTAGTATGGTGCAATATGAAAAAAAAGTATTACTCATTGAAAAGCTTATGTGCCATGAAAAACTGCGCGTGGGCACGTTTCACAGTTAGTCAGATAGTACCGTCATATTCTATATTTAACTGTCGCAAGTCATTGATTTTTTTAATTAATTTCGTTTTCAATTTGTGCAATTACTATAGTAATTTATTCACTACTAATTTAAATAACATGAAAGGCCAGACTTTTGCCTGAGACAACATATTCTAACATTAATAAATAATAATTTATATTTTCAATTATATATTTTTTTTAATGTTATATATATATTTTTTTTTTTGAATTATAATGATATATAATAATAAAAACTACAATTTAAAAAGTATTATAATGTATCATAATTATATTTCAGATAATATTTTGCCCATCTTCGGTACCCAGCAAAATTTATCAACTACCTACTAAATATACCCAAAACAAAAACAGCATTTTATTGTACTAATAAATTCCCCGGTCCCGATACTTGACTGCACCAGTTATTGACCATTTCATAAAACTATTTTCATTTTATTATTCAATTTGCGAAGAAATGCTATAAAGAAATATAGGTCTAGTCCACGAAAATGAATACATTTATTACTAAACAGTGGAGTAAAAATTTAATATATTTCATGTTACTAACTAAACGTTCCAACTATCATGACACTAATTGGGTGTTAACCTCCTAAATTATCTGTAGTGCAAATCAAAACTTAAGAATCGTTCCGTGAATAGGTACTTTATACTTGAATCGACTGAAATAGAAAGATGTATAAGTAGGTATATTTATCGAATCTGAGTATATCGGTCGAATGCAAATTCGTTTACGCAAAAATAGGGCGCCACATGAACTGTTTATATTATGTCGTAAAAATAATGTGTGGATGTTGAACGCGCCGTAAGAGTTAAATAACGAACATAAATGCCAGTCAAAATAAAGTTAACGTAAGTCTTTTAATGTTTCAGACAAGCCTTTTAAACTGTTTCCAAGCAAACATAATGACCCAAATTTATAAAACAACGTGTTATTCCTACATACGTACATTTAAAACTCTTAGTAAGTAAGTTCCAATATAAAATGTTATTATAACTAAAATGACTAAATTTACATTTATTAACAATTAGATCTGTAATTAAAAGTAAGATTATGTATAATAACAGAAATCAACAGTTAAACGAAACCCTCGCAAAATTCTAGCTCAAACATAAACTGAAGAGGACGTAAGACGTGTAGCTGTAAATTAAAAAAAAAATGTGTGTCAAGAGGTAATATTTCGCACGGTCATTTACACACACGGACCTAACGGCACATTTATCGAGCAAAAACTCTGATATGTATGACTCTATAATAACAATGAGTATTGTTTCATTTACATCGATGTTTTTGAATACAATTTAAATATCTCTTAGAACTTAATTTAGAAGCACCATAAAGCAACTCGCGTTGAATTAAAATCATATTATACTAAGATAAACTTTACCTTCAAAATACCAGAAAAGTAGCTACGTTCTACATGCCCAGGCGATAAGGTGACAGAATGTCAATATTATATGACATCTGTTTTTTAATTCACGAAATATTTTGCATCTATGATATATGATATTTATAATGTTCAAAGTAATGAATGTTCTATATTTAACAAAACAACAAGATAAACATAGAATGCGTTCCAAAAGCATGCCAGTTCACGTAATCATAGACAGCACTCATGCAATATACAATAATAGAAGTTGCATTGAACATTCTCATTGTCCAAAATAGCCCGTGACAAATTTAACTGTGCTTTTAGTGTTATCACCTTCAATCTTATAATAACGTGCAGAAATAACTGCACGTCCACAGAAATACTACACGCGTTTCGAACAAATATTACAGCACAGGAGCATGAAATGGGACACTACAACCGTTTAAAGAATAGTATGGACACGACAAACGTCATAACTCACCAAGGCGTCGACAGCCGTGTCTAATATGACGGGTGAAATATTACCTGAAAACAAAATACAAGGTTATACAAAGAAAAAAATAAAGTTTACCCTACATTCGTTCATTTAGACTTTTTTAATTAGAACGTGTTAACGAAGGCCGCTAATAGAACAACTATTTAAAATTTGACCTATTTTACTGTTGCGACCTGAATTCGCAACAGTGCACTGTTCTTTTTCTCTAACCCATTAAAAAAATAATGTTACACAACAGGAACTGTCAAGAAGCGAAGTCGAGCAGATTTGTAGAGTCAGAAGCGCAGACATTGAGATTTGTTATAATGCTTTAAGTTGTATCACCTGTCAAAAAATTAGGACAAAACAACACTGTCATTTTTTGGTGGCCTAAAGAAAAATGCAGTAGTAGGTAATTGGGTTTGCTATAAATCATTAAGACACCAAATAATGCATTTACACCAAACGGCATTCACGTGAAAACTTTTATGTAAGTATAATTAATTGATGTAATTTGTAACCTATTCGATAAAATGAAAAAATAAAATTTATCAGCAATTTGTTGGAAATGTGATAGAGTGAGATGTCAGATCCACATTATTCTAACAGCCGATCTACATCATGTTCTAATGAGCGCCAATAATAAACAGTCTATTTCTGCGTGACCCATTATTTGACCGGTGGCAGACGTCATACGTGGAATTTCAAGAAAGACCCATAAAACATTGCACAATATCAAACGACAAATTTAAACGCCGCGAAACAAATGGATAGGGAAAAAATCAACCACTCAGAAATTATGCAACAGTTATTCAACCGAAAGTCGTAAAACTCAAAGCTTTTAGGACTTCCGAAGACACATAAACAAAACGTTAGTTGAAGGACGAGTTAATAAATTTTAATTTTTGATGTCCGACCCTTTGCATCCTATGTTTATTTTTACATGTGATTTAAACCCAGTCCGAGCAACGGGGCGCTGCGGCCATGATTAGTTAAATTATTGTAAAAGATCATTCTTTCGTTAAAACAAACTTCCTGGACATTTCACGGTTACAATTTAAAGAAAATCGGCTTCTGTCAGCGATCGCATAAGCCGAGCATATGGCGGGGCCGAGACAGGTGGTGTCAGACATGTGGGCACCACACGAAGGGCTCGGACGACGAAACAAAACGAGACAGACACAAATGTATCGTCGATAGAAAAGGACACGCAAGCCCTATGCTCACGTCACGTCCTACAGTCACGTACTGAATTTATGTTATTAATACTCGGAATAACCCGCCAGTTCAGTCTGTAGTCTGAGGTTGTTTATGAGACAGCATCGTAGATTAACATGCTGATATGTGTCCGGATAAACCACTAAAGATAAATTTGTTTCGTTTCAGGTGTCGAGAGACGACTACGAGGTCGACTACACCCCGAGTCCCAGAGGATCTCCGCTGAAAGATACATCCAACATACAGGAAGATCAGGCTTACTACATAAGCCGGCACAATCCGAACAAGACCTTCCGCCGAGAGTCTGTCATAGCTTCTTGGAAGAGTTTGAAAAAGGAGCGCGAGCAGGCTCTAGGGAAGAGGATCATCTACGTCGACGCTGATACGTATCAGGATTACTATGGCAGGAACAAGGTCAAGCGTTGCAAAAGCGACAGGACTGCTAACGGTACGAAAATCCCTAAGAAAGTAAAGCGCACGTACTCTGTGTTGTACAGATACGATCCATCTGAAGAGAAGGTTGTTAAGGAATATAAGTATCAGTTGCCTAAGGAGCAGGTGCCAGCTATTCACACTCCTTTGCAAAAATCGTATTCAGAGCCCTTTTTGAGGCAGGAATCAATGCCCAAGAAAAAGGTGAAGAGGTCTTTCACGACATTGCTTAACATCAAAACTAAATTCCTGAATATTTTTGGGTCCAAGAGTTAAATACCCCTTTACGTAAACATAAAGGTTGAATTTGCTCAAGTCGATGTATTTCTATGAGTGGCGTAAATTACTATTTGATTGAATTAGAAATCAATACTGTATTTCGTTGCCAAGTCAAATGATATATGGCTAATCAACATTTTGTGAGTTTTGGTGAGCCTAACTCTGGTCCAAAAATAGTCAAAATGATCTAATAAAATAAGATTAAAATAGGAATAGGATAATCTACTCAGTAAGATTGAAAGTTTTTCAGTATTTGTCAAAATTAGGAATATTTTGTGATACTAGAGTGCTATTATGTAGTTTTAATATAGTATGGCTTATGCTAAGATATCATGAATACTGCACCAAATTATATTCAAAGGTAAAACATATTTTTATATTTAGTGAAATAAATATAAATACATATGTTGACCTAATTTTGCATTTAACAATTGATTGATTTAATAATTATAAGTGAAGCAAGATTATTTACATTTGATATATTTAAATGTGATATAATTAAAGTTAAATAAGAAACTGTCAGTGCTTCTTTATTATATTTTATGATTGGATATAATTATATGAAATCACTATAAATCACTGTAAAGCTATTTATAATGATATAAACATTTCCTAAAGATATTCAGTTATCTTTTTAACTATGGATATATCTTTCTTTCTACTTAGGAAAATTTTTGTTATTATCGAAAAATTATCTAAATTACTTTAACTGGCAAACAACAATTGAACAAATCAGAAACTATTGGAAAATATTAGAACGGTTATTAATATGCTACCCTATTTAAATTTATATTCAAATAGGAAATTAGATAACATGACATAAATAATCACTATAGTGTTGTTGGATAAGCCACTTATATATGTGAACTCATATTATGTGAACACTCGAAGGGACATCCCAACAGAGGTGTCTAAGCATCCATGTATATTAAGATATAATATATGTTATGATGCCAAGTGAATAATAAAGTGGTTAATACATTGCAATTCTTAGATTTGTAATTAAAATTGAAGTTAGATATGATGTTACAAACAAATATTGTTTTAAAAAGCATCAGCAATGAAGATACTCTTATTTTGATAAACAAAATACAGTATGTATCGAAAATAATTTAAATTGCTCTAACTATAATAGTCATTATATTCAGTAATATTCCATGTTTTAAAATTGAAATATAAATTTATTACTGACACATCAAGAAAACTATTATGTTTCGATTGTAAGCCAAGTCACTGTATTAAAGTATTATTTATATACATGTTTGTTTTTGTATATGTTTTTAAGTGTGCCAATAAAACTATGTATCATTTTAAAGTTAATTGAATATAACCAAATGTTCATTCCTATTAAGTAATACTAAATTAGACTTTATCGTAGTATCTACTTTGCTTAGATAGATTGACATATCAATATTAGGATAAGTTATTAATTAATTTATTTATTAAGATAAACTGCTGAATACCTTAGACATAAACAAGTATTCAATAACTGATACAGATGAATCTGATGATTTAATCCAACATATAAAAGGATACAAATATGTTATACAGTGAAATATGTACCTATTTGAAAACATTGCTATTGAAATTACTTAATTGATAATTTTAAATATATTTATATATTATAAGTTACAATTGTAATGACATTAATATGACATAAACTTTAAATAGATTATAATGTAAGTCAATATAAATATATACAATATAACTTTTTGTTTAATTTATTAGTCCTTTTATAAAAACATACTTTTATATTTCATGCTACAGTAACAATTGATGTATTAAATTTGATATTGTAACAATAAAAACCATACAGATAGAAAATGTGGATGTATCATATGCGTTAAACACAAGACCAACTACTTGAAAATAGTAAATATATAAACTGAGATGAACAAGTACTTTTCCCACAATAAAATTCTAGGCAAGCCTGAACAACATCTTTGACCACATCATCACTTACCCTCAGGTTAGATAATTGTCAAAGGCTAACCTATCATGCATAAAAAAAAGATACGACAGATAATAATTAAACAACTTTAAACATAGTAATTAAACAACTTTAAACGGTTTAAATCGCGTATATTTGTCATTATTTTTGTCCCGACGTTTCAAACACTTTGCAGTGATCGTGGTCGCGAAAACCTAAGACAACATTACGACAGATAAATTTAGATTAAGGTTAATTAAGAAGTTTCTATAAAGTACGGTGGGCAACTATATTTTAAATAAACAACAAATGTCCATTGTGCCGTAGCATAGCATCTGTTGTATCGCCTGCAGTCGCACAGAAACCAGCCTATGGCCACTATCTACCACATTGGATGATGATGATGATGTTATAACGTGAAGATGACAGAAGGCTTAGCTTATAATGGGAACATACTCGCAAGATATGTAGTTTAAGAAATTTTCTATCTAGTCAAAGCATAAACATTTTTAGAAAGAGATGATTATGAATCCTTAATAAACGATGTTAATATACGACTCTGTTTACCATACTTTTACCATAGCTGTTATTTGTATACGCTGTTTATTTTATGACAGTACCTCAAATACTATGTTTACAACATAGTATTTGATTACTTGTGTTTAATGTATTAAAATATCTTATAACATACAATATAGTATAGTCTTTGAAGCAGTGATTGCTCAGTGGTATTGGCTACGGACTGCCGCGCAGCAAAGACATGGTTCGAATCCCACAGCGGACTTGAGCTTCACTGCATGGTGGAAGGGCATTTTGCTAATGCCTGCCTGGCTAGCGACCACCCTCAAGTAGAAAATTTCTCGCCAAGCACCTAACGGTGTGGCACATGAGACTTAACAACTATGTCTCAAGGTGACGGGCGCAGTGCAATTCGTGACTTGTGACGAAATGCATCTGTTATAGGCAGAGGTCAGTCTACTTAACATCAGGTGGGCCTCGAGCTTGTTCCGTCACAATAACATAAAAAAAATGTTATTATTAGAAACGTGTTATTTACCGTGTACTTATTTGATTGTTTTGAGCTCCATAGATATTTCGATACTGTTGCAAGCGCCATCCATAGATCAAAAGTAAACTGTTTCTAATAATAACTACAATGTAAGTGAACGTAAACTGTATGATATATAGTATTCATTATATTTTATCGAAGATCTATTTCAACTTAAACGGTTCAGATACATTAATGTCAAGTTCAAAGACAGTGGTCCCGCATGACACAGCCCACTGTTAATGATGGCTAGAGTATAGTTTGCGAAACTTACCGATAACAAAGCCATTGTGACAACATGCGGGAGTATTACATCGGGCCAATGTTTAAATGTTTAAATTTACTAAAGAATAATATAATATGTTCAATATTATAATACTTTCCAAGATGAGGTAATGTGAGTGTTATGAGAGAATTCATATTATGCATTGATTTCGCAAACGATTCATTTCTGACAGACGAATAATAAGAAAAAACGTAAAGTATATTTACAATAAATTGATCGACAATAATAATGAAATAGAAGAGAAGCTGCAAGTAAGCTTTACCTAATGACAGTGACAATATGAACGAGTAAATTAAGCTTTTGATTTTGTTTGTTTTATAAGTTTAAAATTAGAATAATACAATGCACGAGTATACTAACAAATTCCATATAAGAAATTCACTATACGTCTTAAAAAAATCTTAAAATTTAGCAAAAACAAATTTGAATCCTAAACACCTAAATTCTTAAAAAAAACTTGTCACGTCTTGTGCCTGTATTTTCCTCACAATAAGAGAAGACAACTACCGTAAATATCAATAAATAACACGTTTATTGTGAAAATAACAGAATTAAAATGATTTGAAGTATAAATTTAAAAAAATGCCCCGTGGGGACCGGGTTAGAATTGCACCTCCCCATATCATCCCGTGGGTGTCGTAAGTGGCGTCTAAGGGAAAAATACTGGAAGGTGGGCCAGCAGCGCGTTCTAAACAACTGCCAACTTACACTGCGGTCCCCAAGCCGCCTGCCAAGCGGCTATATGGGCTGGGGATTATGGCAAATATCCCCTTAAAGGGGAGGCTGTGTTCAACAGTGGACGATGCGGCTGATACAGTAGGTACTGTAAAGAAGTCAAAATGCAACCCAACCACAAGACTATATTTTTTTCTCTAGTTGTAATTTTGTAATAAAAATGCAATGTTTGCTTATAACGAATACACACCTGTTAGTGATGTGGCAGTGATTGAGATGTGTTTAGTCTGAATTTAAAGATACAACTCCTAAATGACATGGGTTAGTAAACTTCTTTTCAGAAAATACCTAGTTTCTGCGAAACTGGAATTTAATTAGAAGTTTTAAATGCAAATGCTATTTTGGTTTGATCACGTGCACATTTTGATCAAGGTCGTCTTTAAGTTTCTCTTAGATACGAGTATGACTTTAAAATTTTACGCCCTTTGCGTAAAAGCGTGTTTGTAAATGATTATCAAATCAAACTTGTCTGTTTCTTCGCATTACAATTCTGAATTCCTAGTGATGAAAATTGGCCCCTTTCAAATATTAACGGCTCAGCACCACTAACCCGCAAAATAAAAAGGGAGTATAGGCTTTCGTAAAGTTACGTAAAGTACCATGTGGTGCCGGGTTAGAATTGCACCTCCCCATATCATCCCATATGTGTCGTAATTTAATACGTACGGTGACTAAGGGAAAAATACTGGAAGGTGGGCAGCAGCGCCTTCTAAAGAACTGCCAACTTACACTGCGATCCCCAAGACGCCTGCCAAGCGTGGGGATTATGGCAAATACCCCCTTAATAGGGGAGGCTGTGTTCAGCAGTGGACGATCCGGCTGATACAGTACACTACAGTACACGCTTTCGATTGAATATTTAATCGTCGAAAATTCAAGGGCAAATCAAGCAAATATTATCTATATTTAAACTGGCAACTTGATGCAATTATAGCCGAGCGGTAATAGCTATGGACTGCTGTCCCGCAGAACCATGGTTCGATCCCCACCGCCGGCCTGCTCGCTTAACTAGCTAGCTAAAGGGCAGGCACATGAGACTTAACAACTGTATGTCTCAGGGTGACAGGCGCAGGGCAGTCAGAAATGCACCTGTTAGAGGTAAGGTTACCGCTCAACATAATGTGCGCCTCTTGCTTCTTCTATCACAATCATATTTTTTTTTTAACCTTGATAGGTTAGCCTTTGACCACTATCTCACCTAATGGTAAGTGATGATGTGGTCGAAGTTGTTGTTCAGTCTTACCTAGAATTACTGGCTGTCAAGGACAACTGCCGGCAAACACCCTTAGGAGCTTGGCGGCAGATTTTCTACTTGAGGGTGGTAGCTAGCCAGGCGGGCATTCGCAAAATGCCCTACCACCATGCTATAACGACTGCCATCCTAAGACAACAACCGGAACCGACGGCTTAACATGCCCTCCGAAGCACGGAAGCGCTCAATAGTAATGATAGGTTAGCCTTTGACCACTATCTCACCTAATGGTAAGTGATGATGTGGTCGAAGTTGTTGTTCAGTCTTACCTAGAATTACTGGCTGTCAAGGACAACTGCCGGCAAACACCCTTAGGTGCTTGGCGGCAGATTTTCTACTTGAGGTTAGTAGCTAGCCAGGCGGGCATTCGCAAAATGCCCTACCACCATGCTATAACGACTGCCATCCTAAGACAACAACCGGAACCGACGGCTTAACGTGCCCTCCGAAGCACGGAAGCGCTCAATAGTAATGTCACCAGCGGTCACCCATCCAACGACGTTGCTTAGCTTTGCTGATCCGTTCAGAATGGCTAAACAAACTTCGCTACGAGCGCTTCAAAATATTTAAAATTAAAATATTTAAAAAAACTAGGTGTTTTACAAAAATGTATGTAGTATGTTCTTTTGCCGAACTTTCCGTTTTTGTACTCCCTTCGTTGATGTGACATATTTACCCAAATCGCGGGCGCATGAATATAAAGATATTGAAAGAGGTCGAAGGGGAAGCTTTATGGGGTAATGATATGCAGAATTGAAACCCGTAAACAGAGATAATGTAAACCGATTGAGTATTTCGATCGCGGGAACTCAGCGGAATGGAAACGTTTTAAAATTTACAACTGTCATTAATTATTTTATTTATGGGGAGCTATTGACGGAATTCAATTATTATTTAACTGTTAGAAGTCGTCAGTAACTATCGTTTTATTATTAATGACGTTATTTTTAATATCTATTTTTCATTTTAAAATCAAATAAAATAATATTCATATCATCAAGTTTAAATGAGATTTTGTTAAACTTATTTAATTTTACGTAGAACATGAGATAAATATTTTGAATGTTGCTGCCTGCTATCGAATCCGCGTGAGATTTTTTTATTTTATTTATTTTCCTTTATTAAAAAATCCACAGATCTTTAAAAAAAACATAGATTTGCTTATTAACTATTCCTTACATCTAACGACTACGTAGTAAAGGATGACATGTTTTAACAGTATAAAAAAAATATGTCTGCGTGTAGTGTTCTAGACAGGATCAGTCGGTATACTCTCGCATTTTTATTATTTAAGATACTAGCGGCCTGTCCCGTCTTCACACGGGTATTGAACAAAAATTTAAAAAAAAAAACATATTTTTTGATAATATTCTATAGCCTACGTTTCATCAGGGATAATGTAGTATTAGAAATAAATTTCAAAACGGTCCAATAGTTTTTATGTTTATTCGATTGTCCACTGCTGAACACAGCATACCCCATTAGGGCCATCCCCCATTAATCCCCACACTTGACAGGCATCTTGGGGATCCCAGTGTGAGAGATAAGTTCCTCAGCAAGCGCTGCTGCCCACCTTCTGGTGTGTTACCCTTAGTCACCTCTTACGACACCCACGGTTAGGGATGGGGAGGGTAACAATCAAGCCCGGCACTCCACGGGTAATCTTGTTACATACAAAGATACACATCTTTCCTCCTTATAATATTAGTATAGATATTTACTATACCGCGTTTTGAAAGGTTTGTCTTTATTTAGTATCAAAAGGATATTATTTCCATACGAAAAGCAAATCATTAATTAATACAGAAAATCGCGATGTCAGCTATATGAGAAAGCAAGAAAGATGTTCTTACACAGATAGTCAAAGTTAATAGTAAAAATTCAATTCAATCGCTTTCGTGCTTCAAAGGCACGTCATACCGTCGCTCCCTAGTTGTCGTCTTAGGATGGCAGTCGTTATACCATGGTTTTAGCATTTTGCGAATGCCTTGTCTAGCTACCACCCTCAGGTACAAAATCTGTCGTCAATCACCGAACGGTATTCCGGCAATTGCCATTGACAGCCAATAATTCTAGGCTAGCATGAACAACGACCGTTCGCAAAAAAACCTCGCTCTAAAAGTTTAGAGTTCTCACTAAACTTGAGGTCTGTTTTAGTATTCGGCACACATTTGCAGCTGCGCCTGAGGTGGTACCAGGCACGGACCCGGGGACCCCGATCCCAGCCGAGCGGAACACAGCTTTAAATAAATAATTACACGACTGTAGGGCTCGTTTGTATAATTTAAACACTTATGAGTAATACACAGTGTTTTTTGCTGTATAATTTTAACGCTTTTTGTAATGAGAAACGAGGAAAATATTAATGGAACGCGTGAAAATTATATGTATTTAAAAATGCGAGTACCAAGATTACAGCGGAGCTGAGAAGATTGACTTATAAAAGTCATGTTGTACCTTTCCACGCACGCCTTTCAACTTTTTTTTAGTGTAGTTTTTTTTTTTATTTGATTGTGACGGTACAACTACGAGGTCCACCTGATGTTAAGCGGATTATCCTCTGCCAACAAATACATTTAGTCACAAGTCACGAATTGCACTGCGCCCGTCACCCTGAGACATAGTTGTTAAGTCATGTAACTGTAATTTCACTGGCTCTCAAGGACTGCTGCCGGAACACACTATTAGGTGCTTGACGACACGTTTTCTACTTTAGGGTGGTCGCTAGCCAGGCGGGGAAGGGCATGCTCAAGCCCGCGACGGGATTCGAACCATGGACCTGCTGCGCGGCAGTCCATAGCCAATGCCACTGAGCCATCACTGCTTAAGACAACTACTACCACTGCTCACACAGACGATCATATTTTACGGTTTAATTTAACATTTTATATTGTTTTATTTTGTATACCAGCAGACATCATTTGCAATCACACTAAGACGAATTGTACGTAAAAATACGCATCAATATTGTTACTGTGGAGAGGCCGCGCTTCTTTTAGAGTACAGTGTAACTAAAAAGGAAATTTAATAACACTTTATTTTTATATTGGGACTTCATAACGTCAAACAATAAAAACAAGTCATCATGGGCAATATCAAAGGAAATCTACACTATATCATTCTAATAAGACAATAAGGCCCCAGGTCAATTTTGGCTCTTTAAGGATTAGGAAGACCATGGGACGGGTGCCCTGATTATATTAGAATATGTATTGAAATGATTTTGGTGAAACTTGAAATATAAATAGTTAAGGTGTAATACATAGGATACTTTTCAACAATGCATCATCACTTTTCATCATTGTCTACGGGTGAAACTACGGAGCACAGCTCCTTCAATAACTGAGAAAAGTGTCCGCTCGGCACCGTGGCTCCTACCAGCCACTGTTATTTCATAGAGACGAATTCGTCAAACGACATTTCATCATTCCACGTCATTATTTACCTCCCTGAGTTTTGTCATTAAAACTGTTTGTTTTCCACCAGTGAAATAATGTAGGCATTGCTGATAATGATTTACCTATCATGATTTAACTCGAAATTTATCAATGAAATCATTTATTTGCAAGAATACAATAATCATTCATACATTTTGGATTATGTGTAAATGTGCGGCGTCTGTATTCTACTGCGAGCAGGCGTGCAATAGAAATTGTTATATTAATAATTTTGAACTTTTACATATTATCTAATGTCAACGTTTTCTTTGAATTCTATTAAGTCTTTATACACCGTAGAAACATTTATCTAATACCAGTGACTAAGCTTTCTTTTAAAGACATGCCCCTTTAATATTTTTAGTTCGTCTGGTAAATTATTACAAGCATACACATATTAAAAACATTTCTCTTATAAATATCTCTTGGCAGAGCGTGGTTGATATAATAAGTTTCAGTAAGGTTTTCATTTGTGTCTTGGAAACATTTCGCTTCGAGTTTTAAATAGTTAGATATTAGAAGGAAAGTTACCTCACTCCAAGGAGAAAGTCACGGGAAGAAGCTCAAATAACTTATATAATCTCCAGTTTCTATATCCACTAAGTGCAGAACTGCTGTAATCAGGGGTATTTTTATCATTTTCTATCAAAATGGACGGAACGGAGATTAACTTAATTGCACGACTGCCTAAAAAAAGGAGAGTTATGTTTTCAGGGTTCATGTATGTAGGTATGTTTTTGAGTTTCTTTATTCCACCATAACTTCTAAACGGCTAAACCGATTTCGATGTAAGAGACATTGTTAAATTCGTCTTAATAACCCAAGTAACACTAAGTACATAAAAAATAGGAAAACAAACTGGCGGATTTTAGACCCATATTGTGAGGCAAAAACATAGTTTGCAGTTGGGTTTTTTACTTTTTTAAATTAATTTATACTTGTTTTTACATATTCATATAAAAACGATGACCCCATTATGAAAATAAAATTTCAAAATGAAGATCATTTCCCGTACCACTAGAATTAGAGAATAAGGCCACAGAATGGGTAAATTATAAATAAGCCTAAATCAATTGTTCCTATGTACATTATATATATTTTTATACTAACTATCTAATCGCACTTAAAACAAAATTGACACCAATTGTTTAGTATGCTTTCAATTTAACCAACACTGCTCATGCTCACGCGTTATCGGTTAATCCAAGATTAGCACACACGCCGGTTTCACCGCTTTAATCGGCAACAACTTACAGCTGATTAACTGTTCCAACGAACGATAAATCAAAATTACCTTACTGTTTAAGTTACGCGGAGGTTAAGTTCAAGGCGCCGTTGGGTTCAAGTTACGCTTGTAGAGTTTACTTAACTGTCTCTTTTAATGTAGGAAATTATTTACACTTATGTAATTGTACACTCGCAGTTAGCGTTTGTTTCATTCCGACGCTAACGTATTGGTAAACAACATACCCCATAGGCCATAAGAAACAGCTTAAAAGTACTTTTGAGTTAAACTGCCATTTATATTTTATAATTTAGTACCTACCTATTATGACAACTTTTCTAACCCTCACTTCGGTTGCCTTTCTTTTTAATGGGGTTGGGTGGTACGTTACAACATAGCTTTCTGCATGTTTATGGGTATATTTTTTAGAATATGACAAAAGTTCTAGTATAGTAGCTAGCTTTTTACGGATGGCGAGAACAAAGCCTTCTGCAAATTTATTGGTTTTATTTTTTATATGACAAATGTCTTAGTATAGTAGCCAATATGGCCGGCCTAATTGCAGCCACAACGTAACCATAAAACAATGTTTTTAAAGCCACATTGTATTCTGGCCAATTTTTTAGGGCCATAGTGTAAATAACCCTAAACTTATAGCAAGAGATCTGCTAACTAGTGCCACTTTGATAGTTGCCCCCATTGTAAGCTAAACATAAATATTACCACAAATTACCTACTACAAAACCATACAAAATGTTACTTCTAAACTAAGACGTCAACAAAAAACGCTACAGAAGAAAATAAGCCCTGTGCAGTGAATAGTAAAATGTGCAGCAAATAAAAGAAAAAAACTTTGTTTCTAAAAAATTGAGCATCTTCATATTTTTATTTAATTAAAAACACAATTCAGAAGGAAATGAATTTCGCTTTTTTGATAACATAAATAGCACTTTCACCAAAAAACAATCACGGAAAACGGAAGCTGAAAAATAGCACAAGTGCATAAACGAAAAGCGAAATTACAGTTTCCAGTTAAAAAGTCACCTATGACCTGGCAAACGAATAGGGAGTAAGTAATTGGATCGCATGTCGATACCCCGTTAGAATTAATTCAATTGCACCAGCACAAGACCTAAATACTCCAGGCTCGAGCATTTCGCAATTGTGACCTAGGGGATCAAAGGGGAGGATTTATTTCAATTCTAGAGAAGGCTTGTGTCAGGTTATTAAGACGAATCATAGGTAGTTTTCTTTCATACTTTGACCGATCGTAATCAACGATTTCCAGAGTTCCTCCTGCATACCTTTTTAAAATATTTTGTTATCAATCTACAGTAATCTTAGCGCATGCCTCCCGAAAACGCAAAATGCACAGTCATAAAGCTATTTTTATTATCAAGAAAATAAAAGTTAAAGAATGAGTGAAAGAAGAAGAACATCGGTGCAAACTCAATAACCATATTACAAAGTTTACCTCTAGTGGGCCTAGTGCGAGATTTTCTCACGAAACTCCGCTATTTGTCTGGCAAAAGCACAGCGCCCCAGGACCCGCGTTAGTGAACCAAGCATTTTGCCATACAAAATCACAATTACCCACATGCGTGCCACGGGTGCAACTCACACTAGGGCCTCAGGGGTACGCTTGATAACTGATCTTAAAGAACGCTAGGCTGATTCAATCCAATTAGACGCTAGAAACGGTAAAAACCAATTTCCATTTAAATAAGGTTCTTTTTGATAAATCTTTATCTAAATGCGCTAAAATTGGAGAAAATAATAACTTTTCACATGGATGCCACTGTCCGATTCCAAAATCTTCAACACGGATGTAAAAATTTGTTAAAGTACTATACAAAAACCTGTCATTGAGGTTTCCAATTCAAAACTTCAAAACAGCTTTACCTCAGATATGTTGTTTAGGTTAGCCTTAACAATATCTTTGACCACATCATCACTTACCATCAACTGAGATAGATTCAGATAAATTTATTGTAAAACTGTGTTACATTAAAGATTTTACACATTATAATAGTCACAACAGTTTGGTTCATCATATCGAACATACAATAATGTTAGTAACTAACTAAGATTTAATAATAACAATATATTTTTACAATATATACTAATATATGATACAATTCCACTTAATTTTCAATTAATAATAGGTAATGGGTGTAAATTCAATAATTCCGTCAAGATTTAATATGTAATATCACAAACAATTTGATGTTGTCTTCTAAAAAAGTCTTTTACTTTATAATATTGTTTCTTTAGTAGAAAGTGAAATAATTTTCCTTTAAACGCCGAGACACTTCCCGATTCCAGTACAATTTTTGGTAAATTATTATATATCGAAGGACCCATACTAAATAAACTTTTTTTAAAATAGGCTGTCCAGTTAGATTGAGGTCAAAGGCTAGCCTATCAGCTATAAATTAATATAATTTTTTTTTTATTTATATGGCGATCTGGTGTCAATATTTACAGACGCTGTTCTATTTAATTAGACATAACGTACCGCACATAACTAGAATTTATTATAAGCCGCTGTTCAGGTAAAAGAATGTTGTAGCGTCAGCTGGAAAACGAATCATACTTCGTTCATCCATACTGTCAGCTGTGCTTGTAATCAAAACCACGGCTTCGGTAAAAATAGCTTCCTACAGTAATATACCAGTCGTTAGTACAACAAAACAAGAACTATACCATAGAACATATGTGTTTTTTTTGCCTGATAGGTAAGCCTTTGCCCACTATCTCACCTGATGGTAAGAGAGATGATGTGGTTGAAGAGGTTGTTTAGACTAACCAAAAATTCCGAAGAATTCCGAAGCGCTCTTAGCGAAGTAGGTTTAGCCATTCTGAACTGATCAGCAAAGCTAAGCAACGTCTGCCTCGGTCATGAGTTGGATGGGTGACCGCTGGTGACATTACTACTGAGCGCTTCCGTGCTTCGGAGGGCACGTTAAGCCGTCGGTCCCGGATGTTGTCTTAGGATGGCAGTCGTTATAGCATTTTGTAAATGCCCGCCTGGCTAGCTACCACCCTCAAGTAGAAAATCTGTCGACAAGCACCTAACGGTGTGTTCCGGCAGCTTTCCTTGAGAGCGGGTAATTCTAGGTTAATCTGAACAATATTCATTACTAGTAGCACAATAAACGATCAGTTCAACGGTAGGGCCAGTGTCCACCGATACAATAAGCGATAACCAAGACATTACGCAAGGTAAACCAGAGATTGATTACAAGACGTCAAGCTATCGAATTAACAATATAAAGGTCGGTGTCGCGACCCGAAACTGTCTTGATTGCTGATTAAACAACTATTTTGTGACATTGGACTGAACAAATCAATTGAATTGGTGCCGGGAACAAAAAAGGCATTGGAAAGTTTGGTACCTGTTTTATTTGCAAGCTGTATTTTACCTTCACAACCTCATTTAATATCAGGAAATAAATTTTTATGCCATATCTGTGAATAATTAATTACTTCGTTATTAATTTGAGCTCTGTCTACCGAGAACATCTGAGAGATTTCTTGTAAACAGACATACGAGGGGTGATCCAAAAGTAATGATAATCAGGTATTTCTAGACCGTACTATAACCTAAAAAAAAAATGTTTTGCTTGCTCATACATAGCACAGCCCATAAGGTGCGCGAGAAAAAATCGTATAAATACACCATGATTCCAGGGAGATACATTCTTTGAATACTGACAACCGGAGTGATAACATCAAAATGGAGAAAAACGAAATCAGAGCTGTCATTAAATATCTCTCTCTGAAAAAAATGTCTACCAAAGACATACACAACGACTTGGTGGAAATATTGGGGCACTCTGCCCCTCCATATTCCACGGTTGCACGCTGGGCCAAGGAGTTTAAGCTGGGTAGAACATCCACGGAAGATGAACATCGTGAAGGACGCCCATCCACGTCCACCACTGAAGACAATGCCAAAAAGATAGAGGATATCGTGATGGCAGATCGAAGAGTGACCGTCAGGCACGTAGCTGAGATGACAGGGATCTCTTATGGTAGCGTTCAAAGAATTTTAACCAAATCAACGAATTGCACATGAAGAAGGTCTCTGCGCGTTGGGTACCGAGAATGTTAACAGACGAGCAAAAGAAAAAACGAGTTGACATTTCAAAGGTTAATCTCGAGAAGTTCCAAGCCGATAAAGAAAATTTTATGTCACGTTTCGTGACCATGGATGAGACCTGGGTCCACCATTTCGACCCGGAAACCAAAAAGCAGTCGATGTCTTGGAAACGAGCCTCCTCACCGACGCCGAAAAAATTCAAAGTCTCAAGTTCGGCGGGAAAGGTTATGGCGTCCGTTTTTTGGGACGCTGAAGGAATTATTATGGTCGAATACTTGGATAAGGGAGCTACTATTACGGGCTCTTACTACGCAGACCAAATAAGAAGATTACGGGAGGCCATTAAAGTAAAAAGGCGCGGCAAACTGCGAGCTGGGGTGCTGTTTCACCAAGACAACGCACCGGCTCACAAAGCCGCAGTTGCGATGGCTGCCATTCAAGAAACAGGGTTCGAACTGCTCGAACACCCTCCCTATTCGCCAGATCTAGCTCCCAGTTACTTTTATCTCTTTCCTCGGCTCAAAGAACATCTCCGAGGCCAGAAATTTGAAGATGATAGCGAAGTGATGACAGCTGTTGAGGCATTTTGGGAGAGTCAAGATAAAGATTTTTTTTCTAAGGGAATCCTAGGTTTAGAAAAACGTTTAACTAAATGTATTGCTTATTAGGAGACTATGTAGAAAAATAAATTATTTTTGTAACATTAACCACCGTGTATTATTTTGATTATCATTACTTTTGGATCACCCCTCGTACCTAATAATTTATAATATGTAAATATTGGTACGTATGTATAGAATTTATTTTGAATTTAATTGGGCAAACAAATATGTGAAAAAACTGACTACCAGCAGAAAATATTCTAAAACAAAATATGCACTAAAACGTAAACAAACATCATTTTCTGTTCATTTTACATCGACAAGTGAAAATGAGAACATCATCAATGTAAGCCAATTAAATACGCATTATTAGGGATTACTCAAATACTTCTCTTCAGATCTTACTGAAATATAAATGAGGCTGTATAAAAAACACTAGCTTTAGAATATTTAAAAAAAATCATCAAAATCGGTACACCCTGTGAAAAGTTATGAGTTATTCATTTACGAAAAATATAGAGTCGAGTTGTCAATCTCCTCCTTTTTTTGACGGCGATTAATAAGTATCTAATGTATGTTTCAGGAACAACGGAATGTACATATATCAAATCACAACCCAACCCATTTAACCATTCTGAAGGTAAGAAACAAACTTATATTAACTTATATTTAAGAAACTAACTATTGAGCCAATTGAAGGGCTAATATATATAATAGCACTAGCGGCCCGCCCCTGCTTCGCACGGGCAATTACATAATACATAAATTGAGATGTAAGCTATCCTATCTTTCAATTGGGATCAAATTGCACACGGCGTGCAAATCTAATTTAAAATCGGTTCAGTAGTTTAGGAGTCCATCGCGGACAAACAACGTGACACGTAATTTTTATATTAATAAGGATAATCAAGTAACACCAGCCCCCCAACCCGCTATACTTAGATAAGAATATCATAATGTTTGCTTTAGTTGAGACAAAGTGTGATAGTATTTCTTTTGATACTAAGACATATGGTGTAAATAAGTTTATAAATATTCTCGTATTTAATTGATACATTTAGCCACTGCCTTAACCATCTAACGAGGTCACTCAACTCTTCATATGCCTGCCAATATCCCAAACATGTGGAGTCGGTAAAATATATCTGATATACCAACATTTCGCTGACATAACAGAAAGTTAAGTGGACATCAATGTAAGAACCACTGGCTTCAGTTTTATGGCCGGCAGCGTTCCTGAGGCCAAATGTGCCAGCCCTCTTTTGGAACGCTCATTGAACTTTACCTTTCGGGCAATGACCTCTGGTGTGCGTCTTAAGTGCAGCAACACAACATCCCCATTCACATTTACGTAAGTGGTAGCATGCTGCTTATTAAACGCATTTTTTTTCCATAATTACCTCTTACGACATACAACAAATACTATGAAACGTTTCATTTTATTCTAATGCCCGGAACTGCTACTCCAATAAGTCAAAAAAATATTAAACGAACAAAAGAAATGACCCACCCCACCCACGTATACCTCGACCTTCTCACGTCTTCCTGCCGCAACACTTCGGTCTTATCACACAACATCCACTCTAAATCCATCCAGAGACCTTGCCAATGACATTGGACTCCAATAGAAAACGTTAAACTAGTGTATAAAGGTCTCACCTTGCCCGCTATTGCCATACCACGATTTTAAGATTAGGCAATTGAAACTTATTGGGAGAAGGGGCTCCAGTTTACTAAGGTTTTTAACGAAGTTATCATACAAGATGGGAGTTAGCTGTGGTGGAGGTTTGAAAATTCAGCCACATTACCCTCACAACACGAATGACTGATTGAAAAATAAAAGTTCATCAGACATTATTAATTAAATATTGCAATTGTCTAGACAAGAACATTCTGATCCAATTTCAAACACACGCAGAAGAAATTAATAGAGGTAAAGCTACTTTCAACAAAAGATGATGAATCATGGAGGATGAAAGGGGTATTTGAAAAGTTCTCGGTCTTATCAATACGATCACGAATAAAGTTACATAAATAAATAACTTGCATTATGCATGGTGGTAGGGCATTTTATGAATGCCCACCTGGCTAGATATCGAATAGAAAAACTGGCCCTAAGACACGAAGTCGTCTTTCCGGCACCTGTCCTTGAGAGACAGTTCACATTTTAGGTAAATCCTGTATATTATTTATCTTCGACCGCATCATCACTTACCATATTAAATAAACATGTGAGATTGTGTTCAAAGGCTAGCCTTTTAGCAAAAAAAATATTTCTGGTATACATTTTACGTTTTTAAATGTGTAGTTTGCATGCACAGTGACAGTGACAGAAGTGACAGTTCGGACGGAGAAATTCTGACTTTGACAGCTGCGGCGCAAACGTCGCCAGTTACGTGCTGAGGCCTGCGCTCGACGCTGTGCACAATCGTGACTCCCAGAAGAAGAACTTCAAATAAGTTCGAAACTGGTCGGAGCAATGTCCGGTAAATATTACGCGAGTCCTAGCCGGTTCCTAAATAATAATTATGCTTGATCATAGATTAAACCAAAAGAAATCTTTTTCTATGAAAAAATTCTTCTTTCCCGCAACGTGCGACAGCTCATTGACTATAGAGCAAAGCGAGCGAGACTGATACTATAAGGTTATATTCTTGATCAGTTTGATTGATGGAGAACTTTTTATATAAAGCATGGGTATGGAAGTCATAAATGATGGATCAGATGGAGAACAGGTCATCAAAGTTGAAGGTCTTCGCTGTGATAAATCGGTGTTTGGATGTAAAGTTAGATTGTAATAGATGTTTTCAGTATTGGATCGGTGCTTCAACGTCACTAAATTGGATATTTTTACTCTATAAAAAAATGTGTTGGTAAAATGTGAAATCAGCATTTTTATTGGTTATTATTCTTGTACTAATAGCCTTGTCTAAAATTTGTATTCTTTCACGCTCTTTTGGGAATCGTGTAGAAAGTGGGCTAGGTCCTAAATAATTTATATAAGGACTATTGATTAAAATACATTCAGCCATTATGAAGATGAGTGGTAAAAACTAAACACAATTTCTTATATAAAGCGCCGAGCGTGCCAACTACTTCATTATTTTTATATTAAAAGGTAATATTTTCTAATTGTCATAGTTTGGGGAAAATAAAAATTCCGGTGTATTGCACTGTATCGGCATTGCTTGTATTCACTGCTAAAATGGCTAAATGATAGAGAGTAAGTAATAACAACGGCAACCAAGACTCAATAAAAAAAATACACGATGCTTAGTTCATAGGTGCTCCAAAATAACGTCCTGAAGACATCATATATTTCGCTGCTAAAATGATTAACTGATATAGAGTAAGTAATCACAACGCCACCATGACTCAATAAAAACATTAACACTTGGGTTTTTACTAACACATCATCACGAAACCTCATTATATTTAAACGCTATTAAACTTGCCAAATATGCTAAACAATTGCACTTGAACATTATTTGTGAGCGAAATAATGCACGAAAGACGCTCGTAAAATGTTCACAAAACGATTTCTACTTTCGTTCCCACCGTATATCGTCACTGTATTAAATTTCTTAAGGCAATATGTTTGTCTGATGGCCAAAAGTCAATCGGCTTATATTCGTAGCAGCTATTGCAGAGATTTCATGGCAGGTACGAGCATTTGTGGGGTCATATACATATATTTCTTCAGCTGTCGGGAATTTAACAAATAAAAATAATAATAAGATTTCTGTATATGAGGAGTATTCGTTACATCGAACATCGTACATTGAAGAGGGGCCACTTAACCTCACACCCTGGGCTGTAAGTCCCCGGCACCTGTGACTTGGGCCTCTTCCTCTGCAACGCTATGGACCCGGCACCCGCACGGTGAATTCATGGAATGCTAAGTAAATCGTCTATGCATAGACACCAATATCTGTTTTCACCACGACCGCGTGATTGACATATTTTGTTTTCGCGTGATAAGGAGAGATAAAAAGATAAATACCGGTGTATCTCGTTCAGTTCGACCTTTACCATCTTTATGCCTAATCTATTGATCCGTCCTTCATGAAATTTTGGCACGGCAACAGTCTGAAATCCATTCCCGAATAATGGTGATACAGACTTCGAATTCCAAGTGACTGAAATCAGCAGAATCTAGTGTTTGATAATAAAATGATGTATAAAAAAAATGATCATTTGGACGCGAAAGTACCAACGTATCGGTTTAAATTATATATTGACCTAGCTTATACATGATATCTATCTGAGCAGCCTTGAAAACAAATTCGCATGCAAAAAAAAACATAATTATTGTTGAACAAATTGAAGTGTTGACATCACGATATTGCTTTTACAAACAGGAACATGCAAAAATGGTAGAAAACACATAACTATCTTAAAATGGTTTGTGAGAACAGTTTTCAAGCTATAAAATTAAACGTTGTTAAATTTTTATGATTACTGGTATTGGAGACCATATTTAGCAAAAGGTATATTTTTAAAGCAAACGTCATATTACAATGGAGAAATGTTTTGATATAATATTTATTGATAGTTATAAATCTTTATCGGATTTATTTATGCTTAGAGAAAGATTTATTCGTCATCTTCGTAAAAGGCTAATACTAATATATGTATATTCCAAATATTGTCAGACAAATAAAAACATTAAGTTATATGTGAATTATGAATGGATTCAGATATCACAGGAGTCTGATAACAATTAAGGAAAACGTCTGTGCGATTTTTTACCAAAGAGGTAGTTTGCTAACATAATCGCTTTTAGAATAAATTTTACCACATTCGTTGTTTTATATTACCTTAATATATTCGTTAGAACTGAACCCGGTAATTCTTTTCACCGTTCGTATTTACCTGGGAACAATAGATAAATTAATTATTAGTAGGATTACAACGGATTACATTAAACATAGTTAATCATATTTGTGATATATCAAAATGTATTAAACTAATTTTAAAATAAAATGCAGAAGTTATATTGATATCAGACAATGAATCACTGTGTTGCGATAAGTGTGTATGCCGTCACGGATTACTTATTATAAATATTACTAATTCCTTTTAATATTACTACCCCACATGGATACGTAATCGTAGTTTCAAATATTACATATTCTTTAATTGACTAATGGAATGTATTACAGCCATATAGGACAACACTGGTACGCACCGAGCTCACTTTGAATAGAGTTTTGAATATTTACATCGAGCAAAATAATAAAAAAATATGAAATAATACATTACAGACACAAGATACTTTTGACATCAGGTGGTCCTCGTACTTATTAGGTCAAAAGCACGTAAAAAAACAAAAAAATATTTTAAAATAAAAAAATAATATTTACATGTTGTAAATGTATGAAACATTTTGAAACGTTATTTTTATATTTTTTTATAACTAGGAACCTTAATAATAGTCAAGCGGTAATAGCCCTAAAAACTAATGTGATGGAAGAGCACCTCAAGTAAAAATGCAGTGAGCAAGAGGCCTATGGGTAAGCAGTGGATGGATAGTGGGTACAAGCTGATTAGAGTAAGGAACCTTTCTCACAGCTGCTGATAGGCCCTTAACCACAATCTCACCTGATGGTAAGTGATGTTGTGATGTGGTCGGTATACAGGCGTAACTGTTGTATAGAATATAATATATAAATTGAATAGGAAATGGGCGTTGCTGGAACATACAGTAAGGTGCTCCGCGACCGATTTTCTGCATGATGGTGGTAGCTGGCCAGTCGGACATTCGCAAAAAACCAAACCGCCATGCAAAATATCTTAATGTGTCGGGATGATAACGGTGAGTATGTTCATGAGACCTTCCCATTTACCTCTAAATAACTCAAACTTAACACGTCTTGTCTAATATTTGAGTGCCAGTATCTTATAAGTGTGTATAGTAACAATTGCCTTGGTAACAAAGAACTAATTTACACTCGCAAAGATACGCAAAAAACACTATCAAGCTATTTTATTGGAGTGCCGTGGAGGCAGACACTCGGGCGTCTAACCTTCGAGGCCGAAGCCGCAGTTACCACTTGCCACTATAATGTGGCATCATGTCGTCAGGCAAATTTGTTACGGCTTTTTATGACCGTATACATTGATTGCTGTGACAGAGCGTTTATTATTTCTGCTGCTGTCACTCTCGCATTTGTAAGATTTTTTTCTTAGTACAAATTTATTAAATGTGCTTTTGGAAAACGTTATGTAACAAACTTTCTGTTACTACGAATGTAAGTACAAGTAGAAAATCTGTCGCCAAGCACCTAACGGTGTGTTCCGGCAGCTGTCCTTGAAAGCTAGTAATTCTAAGTTAAGCCAATGAACACCTTCGATCATCACTTACCATCAGGTGAGATTGTGGTCAAAGGCTTACCTATAAGCATTAAAAAAAATATGTATAAAAATCTAACTTATATTGTTATCGCTTTGATTTCGGACTCATCAAGTTCACAATCAACTAAACATGCACAATCTTTCAAACTCAATTGGATCGATTTATTGATTTGGCGCTTAGAAATTATCGCATCTTGCTGTTTTCGAGCTTGACTTACAATTCCTTACATATTTATTCTTAGCTTACATACAATTAAAGAAGTTTTGAACTAGTTTTCCTTTCGTTATCATTATTTTTCGTCGGAGAAGAACTTATTTTTGTTGTTTTAATACTTCAATAATCCTGTTCTAGACAACATAATGATTCAATGATTCTGATACAATACTATATACAAATTATTTGAAACTAGCTTTCCGGGCGCGGCTCCGCCCGCGCGTATGTCGGTTATCGCGCGAAAACATTAACCTCTTTTTGCGCAGTCGGATAAAAACTATCCTATGTTTTTTCCCGGGTCTCAAACTATCTCCATACCAAATTTCATTCAAATCGGTCCAGTAGTTTTGGCGTGAAAGCGTAACAGACAGACAGACAGACAGACAGACAGAGTTACTTTCGCATTTATAATATTAGTACTGATATCATACTTATTATCACAATGTAAATACGCATTTTTTTAGGAGTATCGTAGTAATAAGTAAGTAGTAATTTAAAGCAGTGATGGTCCAGTGGCAATAGCTATTGTCTGCGGCACAGATGATACACGGTTCGAATCCCGCCGCACGGGCTTGGGCTTCACCGCGTCGTAGGGCAATTTGTGGATGCTGGAGCTACCCTCAAGTAAAAAATATATCATGAGATAGTAGTGTAAGTCTCACCTATCAGATAATAAAAATGTCGATAAAATATTCCAAATTGCGAGTGTAAAAGCTGCAGAAGGAAAAAAAACGCTTTAGGCGTATGTGACGTAATTTAATGGATATTATGTGAACAGAATGTGTTCGCCTTATTCAACAAAAAGTCTAATACGAATATATATAACGTGACTACATTATTATAAGGATGATTTAATATAATGCTATGTCGTTATGCGAACTCTGTTATATGGTTTTTTGAGTTTTTTGCAACATTATCTTGATGAATTGTTGTAATATGAAGTGATTTAAATGTGATAAATGGGCCATATGATTATAGCTTCTAAACAAAATGGTTCACATAAAAATGTTAGTTTCTTACATTTACATATTTTATGAATTAAGTTCCTATTTTTTTTTTCATGCTTTTATTTAGATGTATATTAACAGTATAATGTTTATATGATATCATACATAACATGTATGACTATATAACATCACGACCTCACGACTTCCGACGGGAAAGATAGTCGTATGTTTAGTCTACTATTCAGTACGCTCTATGCGTTTCCTAATAATCACAAAAGACGACTAAAATCATCATCAACAGTCATGACGTCCACCGTTGAAGAAGGGACTCCCTTCATTAGGGAGGGTTTGCCATAATCCCCACGCTCGGCAGGCATCTCCGATCGCGGTGTATGATGGCAGCTCTTCAGAAGATTTTACCCTTCGTCGCTTATTGCTACTCCCACAGTAAGATATGGATGGGTGCAATTCTTGTCCGTCACCCCACGGGGCAGAAAGCCGTTGAAATAGTGCTTTTTAGATTATTAAACAAAGCAATTTTACTCAGATATTACTCATGTGATAGCTATGTGTAATAACTAAGTGTCTGCAAAAAGTGTTAAAGTTTATTTGGTAAGATCAATAAATAAAAAAAAATAAGTTTTAGGCAGTGATAGCCGAGAGGATTGATCCCCACAACCGGAGCTTCACCGCATGGTGGAAAGGCAATTAGCGAATGTTTGGCTGGCTAGCTACCACCTTCATATAGAAAATGTTTCATAACTTGTGACGAAATTGATTTGTTATAGGCAGATTTTAATAAGGTGGACCTTGTGGGTGGTCCCTCATAATCGCATAAAAATATATGTAAATGCGTACTTTTATATACTTCGGAACTTTTCTATTATATTATTATTTATATATTAATCTCTTTTATAGTATTTTTCAAATAATTATACTTAACTATATGTAACAGTAAGGCTTAATCCCTAATTTCTTGACGCATAAGGCTTGTACGAGTAATCGTCCGTTTAATTTTCAACAATCTTCCCTTTTTAGCTATTCCTTTGAGTACGATCAACAAGTACTCCAGAGTCGACTGAATGATTAGGTTACAAATTAGCATGACAAAGCGGCCGCGACAAGCGCTTTCAGGGCTTGATGTTGTGATTTTTAAAGACGTTTCTTCTATATTTTACTATATATCGAATGAATTTAAATAATTGAGATAACGCAAGATTTTAAAATACGATTTCGAATGAGTATATTAAAAATAAGTACAAGCTCATGGATTAATTGAACACTTCATAAATGTAATACATTTTAGGTAAGTAAATATATCTCTAAAAGTGTTACCATTTGAAGAATCTTGCCTATCTATATAAATAGAAACTAAAAGTTGATGTCGGTAAACGCTGACGTAGTAATTTTAGCTTTTTGTATGCATTACACCTACGACTTAAATTTCATAGCTTATCGCCAACTAGCAGCAGCATGTATAAAACCCCCCCCGACAAAGAAGAAAATTCAACTTCGCGAGTACGCTACAATTATTTTCAGACACGCAACGTATCGTAAGAAGAATACTGTTGAGTAGGGATCCCAAAACCTATTCACAATATATTAACTGATCTTGAAAAAGACCAGTACTTAAAATTTTGGAATAATTGGGAGGCCAACCTGAAATCATGCAACGAACTAATCACGAAATGAGTTTTGAAAATCCTTCCTATTATTCCTTATACTTTGAATTAAATTCATGTGAATAACCATCATACTTACTCGCGATATTGTATCGACGATGTAGCTACAATATAGCGATCGATATAAATACTTCCGTACATTCTGAAATTGCTCCTCTCGGTTATATCGCCAGTTTTATCGTTAAGACCTTAAAAACAGCAGTAAAACTACGAACGGTTCGACCTTTAGTGCTTCAGATATTAACATAACCATAAACACTATAAACTTCGTAAAAGGTAGCGATAGGTCCGACGGCGTCATATGTAAAAGAGGGTAAATCACTTTTAATTGTCATAGTTACCTACTTCCGTATCAAATTGCGTTCGTTCTGAGATGATAGCGTTAATTGCAGTTTCAAAATTGGCACGCGTATTTAAGCGTTCGGAAAGCAATTTTTGGCAGTCCCATTTGTGGCTGCTTTCAAAGCTTTCCGACCGGTGTAAAAAAGCGTTCAAATCGCTATTTTTACCTAAAACGTCCCAAAACTAACGACTATTGTGATAATTTATAGCATTTGTGGGTATTATTTTTGTTAACAGTAGGCTTGACGAACGGTCTTACAGATGATTCTTTGAAAAAGAAAAGACAAGTACAACGAATTTTCGTTCAGACCATCAATTTCGAAAAATACTCTTCGCTTGATTATTACATTTACAAGCAATGACTTCTCATAATCAGTACAATACTCGTTTTAGATCAACGAAAAAAAAATCTTAGATTATGAAATATGTTTGATCATTCACAACCCCTGCTAATATCTGTCAACTAACCTAACTACAAAAACAATTTTACAGATAAATTTCTTTCAAAGGTATGATGTAGGTACAACAGGAAATTTGTTACCGAGATGTGATCAAAACTTACGCCAGTCGTAGCCAGGTCAGTCAGCGGTCAATAAACCTCGCCAATAGATTATCGAGCAGACAATACGTCTGACTTCCACACAAATCAAGTCCTAAAGGGCTGACTTGGTTCCAGTGACTAATAATGGCGTCCGACCAGCCGTATATACTTGGCATCGCTCCAAGACAGAACCTTTGTCTGTATGTTTAATTGTGCGGGTATGTTTGTCCTTTTGTCTGACCGACTTTCCGATACCTAAGCGATTGTTGTAGTCACCTGGTCATATTATAATACAGTAAAACGTTAAACTATTCAGGTACAGGCTTCATACGTTTTCACTCGTGGATGCGGTTCTAATATATATATTTATTTGATTTCACAAAATCCACAGATCTTAATTATTATATACAATAACATTATACTCGTATTAAAATCTTACATCCAATTACGAATTTACATTTTCTAGTGTTAATTTTAAAGAGAGCAGTAACTTAAAAGTATGCCTTTATTTAACAAAATACTACTAACTATATACAACACTACAGGTACTACAATGAAAGCATTTAGACAACCTATAAGTCCTAGCAGACTCATAGGCAGTCCAAATGCTCCAGCCCACTCCCAGTTGGCAGCGTGCCCAGCATGCTGGCGGCATTGCCCCGTTGAATTGCAATGCTCATTCGTTGAGCCAAATATGTGCCAGCATTTTGATCTTAAAACTTAGTAAAAAGTAATGTTAATTGTATAAAAAACTTGTTATAGTGTATGGAAGTGAGGGGTTAGGGGGGAGGAGTGAAAATTAAAAAAAAATATATTATATTTGCCTAGTAAGTTTTGCATATAAAGACCACATACGTTGGCAATTCTTAAACGACCTTAAAAGCCGGAAACATTTACCTCATACTGTAGTAATACGGAAGTGTGTCATGACGATTTGCAAGATTTGACCGCAACACATATACCGCTGAGAGCGAAGGTAACAATAACCATAAATCTTTATGCAATAGAAGTAAACGCGTCTTGCAGAAGATGTACGGTTCACGTAATACCTTGCTGGTGATGGACAGTGGTCGAAGATGGATGGATTGACCTAGTGACCGCTGGTGGTAGATCCTACTCTTCCTGGCTATCTGTCTCACTCACTAACGCATTGATGTTAATTTTGTAACAAAAATACTTTTTAAGTATCTATGAATTCCTTACGCAGGGTTGCTAGTCAGTATTAAACATTAAAGGTGGAATGCAATGTAGTTTAAATAACATGTGTTCATACTCTGTGAAATTTTGCATTTATATCCCTGAGCCTAAAATCTATGCTTCTGGTTTGCCAGTTTTTTTTTTTTTTTACCCCTAAATGTCTATATAAGAGTTCCAATACAAAACTATTGTTTTCGAATATTATGAAAATTCTTAAATTTACGGAAAACTGAAAAACCAAGCACATAGCTATTAGGCTCAAGGACATGCGTGCATAATTTAACCAACTTTGAACACTTGGTGTTTGAAATATGGCGACAGTACGTTGACTGAGACACTAACCTCAAGACTCAACTGGTACTTGTCTACTCTGCGTATCAAACTCTTAACAATATAAAAAATAATCATCAAAATCGGTTCCCCCTATTCGGAAATTCTGAGATAACGAACACAAAAAATTTACAGTCGAATTGGGTACCTCCTTCTTATTAGGAAGTCGGTTAATAAAACAATAAAAGCTTCTCGATTTAATACAACCATGGTTTGTACCTTGGTCGTAATTATCACCAGTAAAATTTGGTTAAGTATTAGTTATCGCTACTAAAAATAACTGCATTTTATACATACGAGTAAAAATTTGGTCGTAGTCGTAAATCTACCCAATTATATGCTGCCTCCATCGCCCAGAGGAGCACAAAATACTCTCAGTGCAATGGTCAGATCAATGTACTAAAGTAGTAAGAATATTTCTGAGTGTAGATTAGTTCACGTGCTCGCCAGAAGGCTCGGCAAGACTTCGGCAAGTCTGGAGGCAACAGTTCGAGTAAAAATTTGTCTCTCCAAAAACAAATAGACCACGTCATTCAGAATAAAAGAAAGATGCATCCCTATTCCCAAAGACACTCAATGAAATTGACTACATTTTTTACGTAAATCGAATTATATTTCGGCAGTACATTAATCTAGCCCACATGGGGGTGAAGTTCCGCACCCCGTGGGAACATTCGGAACACTTACTGGTTATTGCTTCATATTTTAACTGTTTTTTTTCTATTCCATCTAACCCCACTTGATTTTTCAATTATGATATGATATGAGGGCCGTATTAAATGGGGTAGTTTGTTTTTTTGTTAATGCAATTTTGGGGTATAGAGTATTGTCTAATATTTTATGGCTAGTGTCGTATAGTTTTATAATAGATACTCTTATCAATGGCAATATGGAACTTTTCAATCGGAGTCTATATTGTGGTAAGGCATACTTTTATTGACTTCAATGTGTCTCAAGCCAAGGAATTAAACAACCGGCCAAGTGCAAGTTGGACTCCTTCACCGTGGTTCCGTACCAACGCAAAATGTACTAAAAATCAATATTTCTTTTCATACAGATCGAGTTCCTTTTTACCGGTTTAATGATAGAACAAAAATAAAAATCATTTAAAAAACACGACTCTTGCAGCTCACATGGGGACTCGATTTTATTTTTGATCTTTTATTATTATTATTTGTCAGGTAATTCGCCATACTCATATTCTGTGAAAATTTCAACCGGCTACCGATTACCGCTCCAAAGATTTAGTGAACATACGGGAAGACAGCTGAGGCTCCGTACTACGGTCCCGTTTTCCTAAAAAAGAATCTATAGTTGTGAACATACGTTTAACATCCTGCGTCCAGGAATAGTACTACCTATTTATAGCAACAAAGGCTATAAGTTATCAAGCGATTACCATTTCCTGAGGTCCGTCGCCTGTTCTGATGAATGACGCTATATATTATGTGAATGATTAGAATTGACCACAAACTTTGACATATGAGATGATTACTACTTGTTTAAACTATTTTATGTACGAGACGTCGTAGCCCGCTAAGGTCACAAAGGTTTGTGATAAAAAAAATATTACATCACTAAGAAGGTTAAAGAAAATACGAAGAAAGTAAATACGAAAATATTATTAGGTTAGAAATCCTTCAGCTACAGCCCCAGAATATATAATATGACAAAAATTTAGCCCAAAGACAATATTTGTCTCAAGAACCGATGTAGAGAGCAATGTATCTGAATATTATATTGCGATATAGCAAATTTCGCGCAGGCTAGGTCGGGGCATCAACAAGTTCTGTATTAAAAAGCCAAATGGCAGAGTTACCCATCTCACTTGTAATTTGATTGACTTAAAATAAAAACAACTTTTTAAACTCATTTTATACAACTACGTAAATGAGATGACAAATATACGCACACGAACTGTCAAAACCTTACACGTCCGACGTCCGTGCAAAATGCGATACAAGCAGATGAGAGGAATGGCGGAATATTAAGTATTAGTAACAATTGGAAATCGGTGTCCGCATCCTAAGGGCAAACAGGGGTAATTCTACGTATTAACTATATTTTAAACTCGTATGTATATAGTCTATTTGCGCCACCCGTAAAATTCTTTCAACAAGAGTTCATCCCGGCTTCCACACCTTGACCATTAAGGCCAAGAATATAGCTGAAATTCAAAGTGCGTTCCGACACAATAAATCTCATAATCGGTTGTTACCAAGCAACCGTCTTGTAACTTAGAATATTTTCCATTATCAATAAAATACTAAACTATATTTGAAACAGAACCAAGAACTCACTATTCTTTATATATGGAGCATCCACTAGTAAACAGTCACTCGTGCATGCGCTCTGTTACCTCATGGAACATGTGCAGTCCGACACGTGACTACTATATAAGTTACGTGATATGAAAACAAACCGTTATTGTTAACTGTGATAATAACATTATGGTAATGTTTCCTAATGTTATGGGTTGGGAAACGTGTCTGGGTCCGTTCTTGATAAGCGAATCAGGTGATGTTTTGTGTGTGACTAATAATTGATTGGAAATTCAAGGGCAAGGGGAGACATTTACTTGTGCTTATAATCCTCATCAAACTTCATAGATTCTAACTGTTTAAAAATATAAATTCAGTGAGATTTTCTACCCTACATCTCTCTTACAGCTCTCTGATATACCAATCCTTGCTGTGTTCCTAAATAACAGGTTGTCAAGATAATGAAGTGCTGCAGTTATAAGTAGATGTAATCAAATATTATAATTAACTTAGCATAAACTTAGGTAGGTTAAAGATTTTTCCGTAGTATAGTTTATACTATACTAGGCTTTGGATACTAGTCCTCTTGATATTAAAATGTGTGTTATGTACTATTTATGTCGTATACTATGCAGCAGGCATCAAAAGGTCAATCTTCAAACCCTATTATTATAAAAATACTACGAAATAATGATCATTACGAATCCCGATGATAACTGTAATTGAATCTGAACTTCTATTATGAACATAATTACATCTATCTGTAACTAGCTACGACTCGTTGTTTTACACTCGATGACAATGATGTATGTATGCCATGTGCAAATCCAGGACCTATACTTCCTATTTCAAGATTCATCTAAATCAGTTCAGCCATTTCAGCGTGAAGGAGTAACAAACATACACACTAACATCCTAACACTATCAGTCAGTCACTCACAACTGTCGCATATATAGGTAATACATTTTATGTGTAGGTAATATTCCAATTATACGTCTAGTAAACGTAATCAAGTCTGCAACCACGCAAGAGGCACATTAATATAGAAGTCCAAAATACATTTAAGATGCCATCAGTTTCTTAATTACAAAACTTAATTTTTTGGTTCAAAGTAAATAAAAACCAAACTTATTTTGGTCATAAGCATGACTCAATAAAACGTTGAACACTTAAGACGAACTGTGTCGGTAAAAGGCAAATTTTGACCATGTTTTTTAGAAGGAGTTTACACTTTATATATGAATAAAATATTCCAGAGGCTATGACAAATACTGTTCCTGATATGAAAACACGATTCCATATATTTATCTCGATAGAAAAGAATATACAGCTCTAAAATGTCGCTTCATCAAATTTTGTAGCTATTGATATAGGAAATCGTATACTATCAAATTTTAATTCTAATTATTATGTAGCAACCATATGATACAGTACTATGTTCTGACGTTTTAGCAATAAACCTGTGCTGAGGGGCTTTTTATAACTGCTCGATGAATAGGTTAAAAATATCACTGAAATTCTTCCTCGACGATTGTGAATTTTTACACCTAACTTACGCTAAAATGTGACCAACCCTTAACATATCCACGTTGGAAATTTTAAATTTGAACAACCACCTTCCGGTGAATCGTATTATTTTCTCTAATTTTCGCTTATTTGACCAACAAAAGGCGCGCACTGACATGGAACTTTGTTTTCATGTTTTGTTTTATTTCCGTTAAGCCTGCACCGAGGCAGCGATACGTAATTGTGGTTCGTTTGATCCCTTGCTGTATCTTTATTTCTTAATTTTGAGTTATGTAATTAAAATATATTATATTTAAGGATTTTTCTATAAATCATACCACCTTGGAAACACGATAACTTAAAATTTTCCCTATAGAAAAAAAAACCAAAGTTACATCTAAAAAACGAAATAAACCCTTAGTGCGGCGTACATACTTAACGGAGAGTCATCCGTATTAGAATAATAAAAAAACAATATGTTTTCTATAACGTTATACACATTACATTTTTCAAATAGGTATTTGTTTTAATTATACGAAGGAAATACACGCACGTTCCGCTCATTTTAATCAGAGCCGCGCACGATGCTTTGTCCCTATCCGCTTTAGTAATTCTTCGGCCATCGGACGGGGACGGATGCTATTGGCGTGCCTTACTTACGCACACATACGCGACGCACCTAAAAAGCTAGGTGCCCCCTTAAAAGCTCCTAATTGATCTGCATCGCCCCCTTAAGAGCGAGATTCCACGAAGGATTAACCATTCCAGCGTGCGAGCATGTGTTTTGAAATATAAATCAAATCTCTTTGTCTCTTGCATTGTGGTCTGTGCATGTTGTGGTCACCCTCTTACGTTAATAAAGAGGAGGACGGAATGTTTGTCCAATTTGGGAGGTTTAATGTAGTGTTATTTGTTTTGGTTGGATTTGTATTGTCTGTCAAACAAATTGTTGTGAAAGGATTTATTGCCGATATTTATCTAAATGCGGTACAAGACATTTTAGGACTAAGTTTATTATTAATCGCTAACATATATGTAGTCATTATGAGAATATCATATTCTACTTCATCATATTATTGAGATTCAAAGTTGCTCTCTGTTGTTAAAGCTTTAATAACAGAACAGTTCAAGAAGGCTCACGCAGTGTGGGCATGTCACGAAAATGGAGAAAACATATAAAAAAAGAGTCTTGAGTTAATAGATGGAAAAAGAGTTATAAGTAGTAAAGAAGGTATCGATGATTTTATGCGTAGATGATTACCAAAACAAATTGATTAAAGAACTTATTAATAAAAAAAATACATCGCATTCAATGCAAAACGTAATACAGACCTGTGCACTCAGGCGCGCCTCCCAAATTATTGATGCGCATTAGTACGCAGTATATCTTAGTGTGGGTAACTCAAAATGCGTGGTTACCCACAGAAATATAAAATATGATCGCTTCGGTAGCCAGTAATTAGATGAACTACACTGAAGTGCTAAAATTTTAACAAACACAAAATCAGACTTCAATCTAAAAATATACTAAAACAAGAAAAGGACTAAAAATCAAACCATCGATCGTACAGTTTTTTTTGTTAATCATAACATCATCAATTAAATGCGCATTATTCGGGATAACAGAACACTGTTCGTCAGATCTGACTCAAATTTAAATGGAACCATATGACAAGCATCAGAATATCAATCATCAAAATCGGTACACCCTGTAGAAAGTTATGTGTAACAGTCACAAAAAAAAAATCGAATTGAGACTCCTCCTATTTTTCAAGTCTGTTAAAATATGAATGAGCGCGCCTTCGTGAGTGGAAAGGTCTGTAGTAGTCGGTACTCGTTACGAGCTATCAATATATTTATATTTTTATAAAATTTAGCCTTCATTAGCCAATCCACAATAGCTCCAACCACAGCACTCAATAACTTCCAGCATTAGTATTAAGAGTCTTTACGCCTTGCGCTATCGTTCAAATTTAGGCATTTATCGTAGCGCGGCGCACACGAGCACACCGTTAGCAAGGAGCGGTCAAAGACGATGTCGCATGGAATAAAACATTTTGATCCTTTTTGAAGTGTTATTTATTTTTGATAAATAATGTGGAATGTTATGTAACTTTGTAAATTCATTTCGCATCTTTACAGTTTACATACAAAGTAGACTTAAATGAACCTAATAATAAACCTCTCATTGACTAACATTAGCACACCTATCTATAACTATAGTCCATTGAAAAGTTACATGAGCTTTGCATTTTTTAGAGCACGCTATTTTATTTTTGAGACATGTATGGGGGTCTATAGAAGAAGCTTAACCTCAAGTTTGTGGGGTCGCCACCCTTGTCCCCTGACCGCCATCTTGGATAAAGGGGTGAAAACACGTATTTTGCGTTATCTCAGAAACTATGCGTTTTACAAAATATTCGTTAGGACATAATTTGTAGCAAATTGTTTTGCCTATAAATATGGTACGTATATAAGTTTGTGCCCTAAATTAAATATTAAAGAAGTTATAAGCAAAAATATATTTTTTTACTCTATAACTTTCTTTATACATTTTACAAAAAAATTACCCCAGAACAATATTGTAGATGATGTTTTGAGGATTCTTTTTCCGAAACCCGCAGTTTAATTGATTAAACTGAAAATAATATCCACAATTTTCAACACGTTTACACGTAACAAAAAATGTAGCACAACTAAGAGAATAAACTGAGGTAGAAGAAACAGCTAAGCCTGCGTATAATAATAATAGTCGTAGCAGGCAGATGTTCCTTTATCCCCAAACGGTAACTCAGACCTTTTCTACCTGCTTATCCTTCGGTAAGTTATATTTGGTAAGTTCTATGGTAAGGAAAACAGTTAGGTATGAATAAGTGAAGTTGTACGAATTTTTTTTTTTTTAAGGATATGAAAAATATAATTTAAACATTTCATTTTGACCGGATTCCCATAAGCATTGATGAACCTGGTCAACTTTGTAGCGCTGTAAGTGTTTTAAATGAAATAAATTAAAAAATCATAAAAAAAATCCTCAAATGATAATCAACAAGATTGGTCTGAGGTATCTTTTTTGTAAAATGAGAAAAAGAAAGTTATAGAGCAAAAAAAAATATATGAAAATTTTCTCACTCTTTTTGGTTATAACTTCTTAAATTTTTGATTTAGGGAAAAAAGTTATATATAATCATATTTGTAGGCAAAATAATTTGCAAATTATATGCTGTAGAATTTTTTGTAAGACGCATAGTTTCCAAGATATCGCGAAATAAGTGTTTTCATCCCTTTTTCCAAGATGGCGGCCGGAGGACAAGGGTGGCGACCCTACAAACTTGAGGTTAAGCTTCTATGGACCACCCACATATGTCTCAAAAGTAAAACTGCGCCCTCTAAAAAATGCAATATTCGGTCTTAAATTGTAACATTTCAATGGACTACTGTGTAGGTATCTATATTCGATTATGTACTTCTAACCATCATTGTATATAGGCAAACAACTTAGTTTTGTAGTTTGTATACCTGCTTTGTGCATGCATATCTTGGTTCATTATATTTGTATAACTGCCCCGTTGGCGGAGCGGCTATAGTGGTCGCTACGGAAAGAAAATAAGGTGTGTTTAATATAGAGGTCTTAAATCCTAACTCAGGGTCGGTACTAATTGTTTAATAAAATATATAACGTCTATATTATTATAAACATCTTTTATTTTTAACCAAATCAGTACACGGTACAGACCGTTAGATAGTCTTGCCTTAAATAAAATTATTTCTTAGAGGCATAGATCGTGCTTTTTGATGGCCAATTATTTCGTGTAACTTGTTGTAAAAATGTATTACTTCGTTTCCATCTGTTTGGCCAAGTTAATGCCTAATATAAAATAAAAAAAAAATAAAGAACAAATAAGAAAAAAAATACATTTTAGCCTCTAGCTAGTTTCAAGTTTTTTTAAAAACTTTTTTCTTATATATAGCAACTACGCAACTTTTTGGTTTTTGCCATAGTAAAAAAAAATGTAACCATAAAATGGAACCGACTTCAACTCCCAAAGTGTGAAATAACATGTTGAAGTCGTTACCATGATAGTTCAAAAGTACCTATGATCACAATATTGTGCGCATGGTACCGACTTTGACAAGTTATTTCACACTTTTGGGTGTTGAAGTCGGTTCCATTTTATGGTTACATTTTTTTTACTATGGCAAAAAACAAAAAGTCGGTTCCATTTTTTGGTTAAAAAATTGATCACTAGTTTTAGTAACCCTTGCTACTTACGATATCGATTGTCAATGATTATATCATCAAGATAGGTAAATACTTTTCAGTTATTGGAGTGTAACGCAAAAACGACTTGACTGATTTTGATGCAATTTAAATAGGACCAAACGACAAGCATCAGCTTTAAAACAAAAGGTTAAAACATAAAAAATACAGACGAATTGAGAACCTCCTCCTTTTTTGGAAGTCGGTTAAAAAATCAATTCCGATCAGGAAATAATAAATCCTAGTTAATAATGAAAAAGGCATGGTCTCAACAAAAATACCTTTACAATAATAAAAGCATACGCATAGATCAAAACAACTCGGTCACGCTATATTTTCATTGCGCACCGTAGTTGCGGCACGTGTAGGGCGCGGGACGAGCAGCGATACGTCCTCCCTCCACGAGCGCTAGGCGCAAACTGAGATGCAAGGCGTTGTGTTCCGTAATTTATAGGTCGTATTGAAAAAATTGTATAAAATACATTTTTCACTAAATGAACGACAAAATATTATTATCTATTAAATAAAAACTTCAACTAATGAATTGCATATATATTTATTTGATAAAATACCAGATTTTGTAGAAATAACAAGAAATTTGAATGGTATTTTTGTGCCGAAAGTGCCCTTTCAATCCCTTATTTACTCAGTTGTTACATATATTTATCAAAATGTTATTAATGCACTCCATTGGTGGTAATATGATTGGCTTACTGATATTTTTCAATCTGTAAAACGAATAATTTTTGTTCGATAAAAAGACTCTTGAAGTCACACTGATGAAGAAATTTATGAAAACATGAGTTGGTAAAAAATTTTTTGTCGGATTTCAGTTGTTTTTTTTATTGTTTTGTTTAATGCACTCCATTAAAAAAACAATAAACTTTCTTCCTGCATCATTTTAAAAACAAAAACTTTTATACTTTAGCTGCAACAGCCTTGAGAAAACGACTGTAAAATGGCTTTGCTGGAATAAGGCCTCTTAATGAAAACAATAAATAACTGTTCTTGTTATAACTAAAATTGTATAATATATAGATTAGGTTCCGTGCTGCCTGTTTCACCAATAGTGAATTATTGATTAAGTTATATTTATTTAACAGGTAACATATAACGTTACAAAGTGATGAACGCCTTTTTAGGTTTCCGTACCCAAAGGGTAAAAACGGGACCCTATTACTGAGACTTCGCTGTCCGTCCGTATGTCACCAGGCTGTATGTATCTCAAGAACGGTGATAGCTAGACAGTTGAAATTTTCACAGATGATGTATTTCTGTTGCCGCTATAACAACAAAGACAAAAAGTTGGCCAAGTGCGAGTCGGACTCGCACACTTTAAAACAAAAAAAGGTTAAAGTATGAAGTCTAATGTTGAATAGCTAATGGTACGGAACCCTTCGTGCGCGAGTGACTCGCACTTAGCCGATTTTTTTGACAAAGAAGCAAAAAAAATAATTGTCCAAGTGCGAAATGAGCCTTTGATTTTCAGGTTATCCGTATTGGAAAAGCCCGTAAAAGAATATGTATTTGTTGGTTTTGATCAATATTTTAAAACCACATTACAAATTGGTGTTTTCAGTATTTGTTGGTAAAAATAGGATAGTGGAACCCAGAGGTGGAACCATGGGGGTATGATTAATATTTTGAAATTTTTTATTGACCTCGAGGTGATCCTGTAATATTGACTATTAAGGCCAGCTGCTGGTTTTTTTTTTTATTATTTCTGATAGGTAACCCTTTGACCACAATCTCACCTGATGGTAAGTGATGATGTGGTCGAAGGTGATAGCAGGCTTAACCTAGAATTACTGGCTCTCAAGGACAGCTGCCGGAACACATCGTTAGGTGCTTGGCGACAGATTTTCAACTTGAGGGTGGTCGCTAGCCAGGCGGGCATTCACAAAATGCCCTTCCACCATGCGGTGAAGCTCAAGCCCGCGGTGGGATTCGAACCATGGACCTGCTGCGCGGCAGTCCATAGCCAAAGCCACTGAGCTATCACTGCTTCAAAAACAGTGATAGCTCAGTGCACTTTTTACACATTGTTAGGCGCATGGCGACAGATTTTCTACTTGATGGTGTTAGCTAGTCTTGCGAGCAATGCTAGCTAAATGGTGACCGCAGTGAATTTTGCTTGACGTAGGTGATCAGTTAAGAACGAGTAGACAAACTCGGCTATGAGCATAAATAATATATATCCTATCAGTCAGATAAGTTTATCAGCAAGCCGGTAAATAAACTCAACGAATGCTGTTCATTATTTAGCAGCTTTATGAGGGTCCATTTATCAGAAGGGGGTGGGCAACTCGGCAATATGAATAAATGTTCGCGCCCTTGCACATCGGTTTCAATTCAGTTGAGCGGTTTGTAATTTCATGTTAGTGAAGGTATCGTAATTTAGTTTTACTGTCATAAAAATATTTATCTGGTAGGGGTTCGTGCGTCGACAGTATTAGGTAAACGTCGAAGTTTAAAACGACTATTACGACACGTCATATAATAATACATCGTCATAGATAAATAAATTACTTCTGTATTTATCTGAAGCTTATAACATAATACTTGTTTTCATAGTCAACTAGCGACCCGCCCTGGCTTCGCACGGGTGCAATGATGAAACTTAAGATACTAGTTTTGAAGCGCCCGAAGCGAAGTGTACTTAGCCATTATGAAACGATCAGCAAAGTTAAGCAACGTCTGCCTCAGTCATGAGTTGGATGGGTGACCGCTGGTGACATTACTACTGAGCGCTTCCGTGCTTCGGAGGGCACGTAAAGCCGTCGGTCTCGGTTGTTGTTTTAGGATGGCAGTCGTTATAGCATGGTGGTGGGGCATTTTGCGAATGCCCGCCTGGCTAGCTACCACCCTCAAGTAGAAAAACTGTCGCCAAGCACCTAACGGTGTGTTCCGGCAGCTGTCCTTGAGAACCAGTAATTCTAGGTTAGTCTGAACAACATCTTAGACCACATAATCACTTACCATCAGGTGAGATAGTGGTCATAGGCTAACCTATCAGGCATAAAAAAAACTAGAGAATGTTTTTATATACAACGTTCACACCTTTTTTGTCATTAGACAAAACAAAGATGTCCTCTTAAGAGGTTGCTCTTGAAGGTTACTCTAATCATCACATTAGATACCTCAAAAATTATCAGTGTTTCTCTAGTATGCTATGCATGTATTACATATAAAAGTTTCTCTTGAATCATCTATTAAAAAACCACATAATCCTTTGCGTAGTGTTAAAGATCTAAGCATACATAGGGACAGACAGGCAGCGGGAAGCGACTTTGTTTTATACTATGTAGTAATGATATCTATATTGAACATTTACTAACATACTTCTATAAATTGTTTATCTTTCACATGCACTCTCTATTAAATTAAGTAAAAAATAATTGAATATATCACAACATATTTTGGTGGGCTTAAAGAAAATGCCCCAAGTTCCTTACCCGTTCTACTCGCAGTGGATCCACCAAATTTTTTTTGATGAACATGAGACTCAAATTGAATAAATTATTTTTGCTTTGACTAAAGAACTGAAAGCTTATTCACACCAACAAGGCATGTGCATTTTCAACACAAATTGAACCAGGGTACATATTAGATATACATATATATCTACAACAACATATGACAGGTGGTTTGTGATTCTCCATACATATTATGTATTCCTCAATTTTTTTGGCTCTCAAGGACTGCTGCCGGAACATACTGTTAGGTACTTGGCGAAAGATTTTCCACTTGGATGGTAGTAGCTTGACAGGCGAGTATTGACGTTCCACCATGCGGAGAAGCTAAGACGGCGGTGGGGATCGCAAAATGCCAAAAAATAAAAATACCACCTCAGTTTTGGAACACAAATTCTTCCTTTTCCTCACACGTATCGTTTCCTCTCGATTCCCGTAGGCAGTGGAATATAGGTATCCAAAAGCACTATATTTTCGGTATACACCTTTTATTAAAAAATATTTGGTAAATATATCATACAGACATCGCTTTTGACAAAGTTACGAAATTTGCCTTGCGGTTATTTACCTGCTCTGAGAACAACGTCATTACAGCGAAGTCTCAGTCAAATTACTTTCTGTGGTGAAAAGCAGTGGCGGAGAATTTAAATTAGGTAATTTTGAATTTGTCAAGTGTTATGTAGGACATTCTGCGGCGTCGTGATGCGCTACAATACGAAATACATACTTACTAAAAAAAACGGGCAAGTGCGAGTCGGACTCGCGCATTAAGTGTTCCGTACCATTAGCTATACAAAATTAGACTTCATATTTTAACCTTTTTTTGTTTTAACGTGCGCGAGTCCGACTTGCACTAGGCCAACATTTTGTATTTGTTGTTATAGCGGCAGCAGAAATACATTATCTGTAAAAATTTCAACTGTCTAGCTATTGCAGTTCTGTCTAGCTATGCATTGTAGTTCTTTAGATACAGCCTGGTGACAGACGGACGGACGGACGGACAGCGAAGTCTCAGTAATAGGGTCCCGTTTTTACCCTTTGGGTACGGAACCCTAAAAAGTCTAAGCTAAGATATTATCAAGCAAATTCTCCTTGACGACAATACAACGACATCTCTTGAAAATTGTGGTAACTACGTTAGTAGCGTCAGTAACACGTGGTACAAATAATATTTTTTAGCCCTTTCAGGGCAGAATACGTAATCAGTTTTTAAATTCACTCACCCACTTTTATTCTGAGAGCCAGTAATTCTAGGTTAGCCTAAACAACATCTTCGACCACATCATCACTTACCATCAGGTGAGACCACTAGGTCAAAGGCTAACCTATCAATCATAAAAAAATAAAAAAAAATATTTTCTAGATATCAAAGATTTAAAAGTACTAAGAAAGTTTCATTAGAAAATTTTTGATAAAGCCACATTTTGTTGTAATACTAATGTTTAATTTTACGTTTCGATTCATTAAGCATACTGTTGAAGTTCCATGAATAAATAAATAATAATTAAATTAGAATCAGTGTTCGTAAAGATCTAGGTTTAATATCAATAAACCATTATATAAAACAATTTTACATAAACTGAAGATGAACTTACTCGTGAGTCACAAACCTATAAAAAGAAGGACAATATTGCTTAATGTAAAACTAAAGAAGTAGTTTGATTTCATGAAGCGGTACTAAATATATATCCCGATAGCAAAAAATAACGAAATACAGCTCTAAAATTTAGCTAAATCAAGTTTTGTGTCCATATAGTAAATCAAATCAATACAAATTTTATTTCTATAATTAGATACAGAAACTGAAAGATTTTTTAAAAACCTCACTTTTGTATGAATATATATTTTTTTTAAATCCCATGTTAGTTAAATATTGCGTAGTTCTGTTGCACTCACACGCATGCGAAACGAGGTCTCTCCGTCCTACGCCCTCACTCGGACATGCTTCAAAGACCGAAGCATCGATGCTGCGGATGTTGGCTCTTGTGTACGTACCCATGACATGAAGTATGTTTCCATCATTCGAATTTTGAATAAACATCTGATTGAAGTGACAACACTTATTTCCTTATTTAGCTTCGCTGCAGTAAACGTTATTAGTACGCATTCATATATCTGTCAACAAGAACAAAATACACGAACCGTAAATTCTCAATCAAAACGTATTGAAACATTAACAGACGGGTTCTGCCCACCACAATTGCTTAACGTTTCAATTTCATTCAGAATTGAAGTAAGTAACAATATCGCCCACGCAGAATTCCAAGTAATCTATCAGTGCTCAGTTCTCGGTATTTTATAGTTAGCAATTGAAAGTTGCAACTTGCATTGCCCTTAACAAGGATGTCCTGGTCAGATAATTAAGGGATTAAGATCCTCAGCAAACGTGGCTAGCTACCCCCTTTTATTTACTACAAAATCGCTCGCTTGAAGCGCTTGCAGCGTAGTTTGCTTTGGCGTTCTTGCCCGCTCCACTACGCACTTTGCAACGTCCGCTGCGGTGCTGACTAGGATGGGTGACCGCTAGCTAGTGGCTTTACCACTGAGCGCTTCCGTGCTTAGGATGGCTTATTAGGTCGTCGGTCTCGGTTGTTGTCTTAGAATGGTAGTCGTTATAGAATGGTGGCAGGGTATTTTGCGAATGCCCACCTGGCTAGTTACTACCCTCAGGTATAAAATCCGCCGTCAAACACCTTACGCTGTGTTCCGGGAGCTGTCTTTGAGAGCCAGTTATTCTAAGTTAGGCTTTAAGCAAAGGCTTACATAACAACAAATTAATCCTGTTGCTATGCACCAATAAAGTTACGTTCCGGCAGTTATCCTTGAAGCTTGTTCATATTTTAAATCTATACACATATAAACAGCTACCATCTTCGACTTCGCCTCTTAACAATCGGGGGTAGTCAAAGACCTATGTCAACTACAAAAAAAACATACCTCAAAGCAATTATTGCTATGATTAGGTTAGTGACTTTCAGTGCCTGATGCTGAAAATGACCAAATTCAAAAAGGGATCTTATTTATATAAAACAACTTATAGTTTTTGAGAAAATCGAATGTTCTCGTTGAACGACGACCGTCATAAATTAAGTTATATCGACACTTACTGCCAGCATGTCGTATCTTGTACGTTTTGTATTTAATAAGGACGTCCTGGAGAGACAGATCCTTTGTCATAAAAAGTTCAAAAGTTAAGTGTAAAGAGAGTTATTGAAGATGTTCAAAGGTAGCTCGAGTTTTAATCAATGACCCTTGTCAACAACAGGCCTTTTATTTCAGCAGAGCCTTCTGAAATTTCTTGTTATACAAAATCTGGAAACATTAATAAAAAATCTTAAAGAGGGTCCGCATACCCTAACCACTTTTCTGAAAAAAATATTTAATCAAGAATTTAATTATCATTTTTACTGCCAGAGTTAAAACTTTATTTAGGTATACTTGTATATTGCCAGATTCTCGAGAATTATAGATAGACCATTTTGGCGATTGAAATATTGTATGAGTGCATCATCGATAGCATATTTTGACAGAAAAGAAAAATACTGTATTATTTCCTTGAACCAGTCTAAGTAATTTATCCAGAAATTTTCGAACATCATTGTCAAAGGCCCAACCTATGCCATAGAATAATATATGCATGTAAACGTCACTTACAATTACCATAGATGATATCGAGTCATCTTCAAGATAACCCGCCTACATGGGGGTATCCTGGCACCGCAACCTTGTGGGGTTAATAATATACGACCTTACAATTTGTTAGCATTATCACTCCTTTGTTGTCTGGACAGTGAGTTCAGTGAGAAATTTATAGGAAGCCCTTTGTGGGGGAATTAGGATGTTTAAGAATTAATGGAGTTTGGTAAACGAAGGAAGTTCGTCTTTAGTTAATTATATAATGGGAGAAACAATTAATTTCGGTTTACAAAATCACAACGCGAGGAAATAAAATGCAGGAGTGGGACTGGTATCGACGACACGATCGATTCAGCGGTCTGCGGTCGTGATATTGCTTTATACAACTGAGATATCTTAGTAAGTAAGCCATAGTTCGAATTTCTTCCTTCCTTCTGATTCTTACACCGTCGTAACGCAACGGAGCGTCATCTGCAGTATTGACTACAGATGGATCGATCTTTAAACAAGCAAAACCTATTTCACAATATTCTTAAAAAAGTTCTTCCAATTTTGATTGATTTGATTTTTTTTTAGACAACAAACATTTTTTTTATTTATAACTAGCCTTTGACTACTATCTCACCTGAGTGTACTCGTAAGTGATGATGTGGTCGAAGATGTTGTTCAGGCTAACCTAGAATTACTAGCTCTCAAGGAAAGAAACAACGTTAGGTGCAGGGCGACAGATTTTCTACATGAGGGTAGTAGCTAGCCAGGCGTGCATTCGCAGAATGCTCTACCACCATGCAAATTTAAAGAATTTTATTCAAGCATAGTATATTTAGATATAAGTAATTAATAAACTTTTTATGTTTATTTCTGCAATTAAAAAGCAAACTGGAAATCATTATCTCAAAAGGAGATCGATAGACGTCTCACAAAACTAAGTACAGAATCAATATAAGTACCTAAGTACGGTCAAAGTTCAATGTATAACCTTTCAGCAAAGTTGTCTTGTCTCCGATCGTCTTTGTCTCCACTTAGCATCGGTTGCTGCTTACAAATTGGATACTTTAGACGCTGGTGGTGTTTAACGCGAAGAACGTTTACCGAAGGCTTGCTTTCCCGAAGCTTTTAAGAAAATGTTGTCTTTTAAGAAATTGTTTCTAATCAGTTGTTTTTTGTTTCCATGGCAACGCTGCCCGCGAAAACGGCGCGCGCACTACGGACGACGTTGTTGACGCGAGCCTTCATACGGGAGACGTTGCAAAAATTTCTAGTGTGGCTTATTAACACCTTTTTTGATATTTTCGTCAATTTACACAGTAAGTATATCTTTATAAATTATAGCCTATGTGTTATTCTGAAGTATAAGCTATATTATTGTAAAGTTTCATTCAAATCCGTTCAGTCGTTTTTGCGTGAAAGAGTAACAAACATCCATACATCCATACACACTCACAAACTTTCGCATTTATAATATTAGTAGGATTGAGATTTCGTTATTAGAATTTCATACTTCCGCTAAACTCGGCCGTTTACAAGAAATGTTCCCATTAATGGTTTGAATTTGTACGACGAAATTATAATAAATAACCATAGATGCTCTCTATTGTTACCATTTAATGAAAATAAACACATTACTTTAGTAATAAAATGTGCGAATTTATCACCAAAAGCGACCTCTTAGAGATTATAGACATGCAAACAAAATAAGATAAATCTTTGCAACTGTATATTGGCATTTAAATTATACACAAGCAAGTAAAAAGGGCATGGGTATTTTACCCCATGGCTGCCTTGACAGCGCGTGACTTACGTTCAGATTGCAGCCATGATATAAAATTACAACCAAATACAATATATAAACTTTTACTTTATCAATTACTAGCTTTCCGGGCGCGGCTCCGCCCGCGCGTATGTCGGTTATCGCGCGAAAACATTAACCTCTTTTTGCGCAGTCGGATAAAAACTATCCTATGTTTTTTCCCGGGTCTCAAACTATCTCCATACCAAATTTCATTCAAATCGGTCCAGTAATTTTGGCGTGAAAGCGTAACAGACAGACAGACAGACAGAGTTACTTTCGCATTTATAATATGAGTACTGATGAAAGGTGGTAAATTATGTCAAACATTGATATCAGATGTTGATAGTGTCACATCTAATTGCAAAAAGGATAATAACATTGAACATGAGTCGTTCGGCCACGCGTGACATATGCAAACGAGATTTTAATCAGAAATCTTTTATGAAAGTATTAAAATTAATAATACATTAAATGCTTATATAAATTTAGATGCATTCAAGTAAATAACTCTTGCCATAATTACCTCTGAAATGTATCCGGGTATAACGAGAGCATTCCTGGGAAAGTTGCCTTAAGGTAAGAGTGCGGCCATAAAACCGATGCCAAAACCTTTTAAGAACATGTCCTTGTTCTATCCTGTATGTTGTGATATAAAAGTTCTCTTGTTCTCTTCACTACTGTTAAATAAGACGATGTAACGATTCCACATTAGTGCAACCAAGGTAGAAAAGCTATGACGATCCATTCAGATGCACAATATTTTAATTTAACTTCTATAAAAGTTTCGGATCACGTAGATCAAATTACATATCTTACAATCTAAAAAAGAAAAGCTAAGTGTTCAATTAGTTAATGTTGATTCTACATAGTACACTCAATCAACTACGCATTTTTAGACAAGCTAGTTCATATTTTTCTTTATCACACTATTCTTTATCAACACATCAAGTTACAGCAGGTGAGACCATGATCAAAATGCTGGTTCATCAATTTATATTTTAAACACCTGTATCTTGTTTCTGTGAACTTTAATGCATATCCTAATATGGTAAAGTTTCATATTACGTAACACCAAGTTGAGCACGCAAACCACAGACCGCGGAGGACACTACCCTGTCACTATGAAATTGGGCTGTATTGCTGGCAATATATGCAAACAGAGATGGAAGCAGAGAGGGGGCTGATGCCCACAAGAATCAATCTAATTAATTCTGATTATGCTTGCACACGATTTTTTATTGACATAATAAATATGGTCCACCCGTTACGCAGATACAATTGCTGGTTATTAAAATCCTTTTAATCGTCATCGGTCGATCGAGGGATTGATCAGATAGTTTAGTATGAACAGTCGTACATTTGTCTTTATCTCCTAATTACTTAAAGGATTATGATGTAAGTACTAGCTTTCCGGGCGCGGCTCCGCCCGCGCGTATGTCGGTTATCGCGCGAAAACATTAACCTCTTTTTGCGCAGTCGGAGAAAAACTATCCTATGTTTTTTCCCGGGTCTCAAACTATCTCCATACCAAATTTCATTCAAATCGGTCCAGTAGTTTTGGCGTGAAAGCGTAACAGACAGACAGACAGACAGACAGAGTTACTTTCGCATTTATAATATTAGTACTGATAAGACAATCTGAAATCTTTGTCATAAACAAGAAAAGTGCAATCATAAACTTGATTAAGGCTTCATATGGGCCCGTGTTTCCATTCCGTTCAATTCACGCAAATACTTACCGAACATATAATATTATAAATGCGAAAGTAACTCTGTCTGTCTGTCTGTCTGTTACGCTTTCACGCCAGAACTACTGGACCGATTTGAATTAAATTTGGTATGTAAATATTTTGAGACCCGGGAAAAAACATAGGATAGTTTTTATCCAACTGCGCAAAAAGAGGTTAATGTTTTTGCGCAATAACCGACATACGCGCGGGCGTGGCCCCGCCCGGAAAGCTAGTATAATAATAATTTATTTGGAAAAATGAGATATAGTAAATAACATATTAATGAGCACTTGGTTTCTAAACAAGGCTTAAGACCCGTGACATAGGTTCCAGGCCTCTTTCGTCGGACTAAACAGAATAATGCCTTGTTCTGATGCAACAAATATTAACTAGGTATGTACTTGTAGACATTGATGCCTTGGTGAAATTGGAAATGAGTTATGTAATTTAGTGTTACTTTAATGTTATAATATTGTATAATGTATATTTATTGTCTAATATTTAATAACTATGTTATGAACTACTAAATTGCAACCAAAAAAACATATTGTTCAGTATCACTCCAGATTGTACAACCATGTAATATAAAGACCGTTCCTTGTCGTTCTTCTTGACGTAAAAACTGATTGGAAAGACGGCAAATGAGCAGTATGCCAATGCGCACTTCGACATGAGTAAGATGTTACTGCGCAAGCACTCAACAAGGCTCTTTATCATCCCGATCATTAATGGGTATGTTACCAAAAAGAGAATTCCGTTTGAAAGTGTTTGTGTGATCCTTGGTGTTGTAAAAGAAAACATATCTAATATGTGGTGAGACCGATAATGACTAACTGAGAATAAATAATATCTACTAAATATTTTGTTTTGTCATTACATCATACAGGAAGGGCCCAAGCCACCAGAGATAACCCCAACATTCTGATGTCCCCACACACGTAAAACCCGTTGCGCCAACACTTACTCCCTGATTACGCCCACGTGGTTGCACATATAAACGCAAATGTGGGCAGATAGCACTGAAATTGTGGCTTGTAACCAACGGGCGAGAGAACGTATTCTCTGACGAAGTAATTTAGGCTTTGGGGGTGAAATTGGCATGTTAATAACCTTGATTTCCTGATCGAAATTGCGTGTACATGCCTAAAGGACCGATGGAAGGATAAAACTTCAAGGGCCCTCTTTAGATGTAAATTAAAAATTGAAAGAGACCAAATTGAATTTCGGGAGTTGTCATTGTCAGCTTAAATCCAATGGAATTGAAAAGTATAAAACCCAAAACTGTTACATGAAATAACGTTCTCTTTAAAATGGGTTCGTGACCGGAAAGGTTACGCTACATTGGACTTTATATATCGAGAAAACAAATGAACACGTTATATATAACCTTCGATAGTTAGATAGAAGCTTGAAGTTTAAAACAGTCAATAAATAGATGTGCCTTACTTTAGTCGTGTATCCACCTATCAAAAGTTGGCAACTTTTGTGTTTCCAAATATTTTAAAATTTAGGAACTTTGTTCGGTGGATACGCAAAGAAATTACTTTAAAACAAATACTTATATCATAATTTTGACGGTAACATTTTACATATAGACCAGAAGACGGGGCTTAGGCTTCTTCTGCATATCTGTTAATACCTTCATATACTACTAACCCCGAAACAGTCATTTGTTACGATTGCGACAACCTCTGGAGTAACCTTATCTTCAACAGCAGATATTCTGGCTCATACAGTACAAGCACAGATAGCTTCCATTCTTTTATCAGAAACGGAATTTAACCTTATAAAATTCAGATTAAAAATAAATATATCTCAACTTGACCTCTTTGCATCCCGAGTATGTTTACTGTTTATTCCATCACTGATCGATTCATAAACGAAGGCTAAATCATTATGTCTCCATGCCGGATGTCAGTGACATCTGCGTGTCATTGACCTCATCAGCTGTCTGGTGTTTACGACTGGTATACTTTATTACCCAAATTAAGCCAGTTCAGTTAATAAAAGAACTAGTTCAGTCTAACAACTAATTGAGTGCAATATAATTCCTATAGCAGTGATAACATAGAACTTACAATATAGAGATTTCTAGCCAAAATTATTCTTTTATATTGGTATCCCTTCCGAGAAAATTCTATGACCCTAGTTTTAACTCTTAAATCAAAGCTGAAATAAAGTTTCACTTTTCAAGATTCAAGAGATTCAAGATTCAAGATTATTTATTGCAGTATGGGTTACAATATGTTCTTAAACGAGGTTTTATGTCCTCCATATCTTGCCAGATGCGGCGTACAATATTATATAAAAGGTTTATTACATACTAGAATTCAAACATAATATAGAATAAATTTGCTCAGATTAAATCATTCATTTATATTATAAATTTTATTATTAAATATTATTGGAAATTATGTCAAGTGTTTTATCATTCAAAAAGTCATCAATATTATAATAGCATTTGTTCATTAATATATTAAATAAATTCTTTTTAAATTGTTTAAGAGTCATGTTTTTAATTTTATCTGGCAAATGGTTATACAATTTAGTGCACATTACATATATACTATTTCTATAGAAAACGGTCTTAGGGTCATTTAAGGGTAGAACAAGATATGCTTTTTTCACCTTACGCGGTATTCTAGCAGTCTTAACGTCAAAATTATTAATATTTGATTTTACAAATATACATGCTTCAAGTATATACATGGAAGGCAAGGAGAGTAAATTTAATTTTTTAAACATTGGCTTACAACTGTCAGTTCTTTTCGCGAGTCCTAAATACTGCAGGAGCATTGACGGAATTTCCCCACAGTAATAGACCGTAGCGCAAATTGGAAGCCACATTTCCGTGATATGCACAGACTGCTGTTTTTTGTGATGATTTCCATTATTATCTATAAATAAATCGGAGCAAGCTATGTTTTTGATAAGTATAATTTGTAATACGTTAGGTTGTGTTCAATTACAGACAGGTCATAGAATGCAGATATCTTTATTGTGAATGGAATATTACATACATATTATTAAGGACAATATAACCTGTTGCGGATTGGCATTAAAACATACCTTATGAATTGCATTCATTCAGCAGTGCAATCTAAAGACTTGCCATCTTACACTGCAATACCCGAGATACCTGCCAATCGTGGGGATTCTGGCAAGCACCTAAATAGGGAGGCTGAACTGAGGACGTTATGGCTGATGATGTGAAACCTTAAGCTGGAAGATATTAAGTAGAATTACGTAGAAACGTAAACAATATAAAATAGGTATGTAGGTACCACTATTACTGACACCCACCTAGATCGAAATGATTGATCGCTTTCGATTTACGATGCGACCAAATACGTGAAAACGATAGGGGCAATTTCTGATATTAATCCGAAGAATACCAAATTTGGGATCTTTTAATTACAGAAAAATAGTGTACAGTTAATTACTAACTCCACCGAAAATGGCGTTATGTGTATACGCCGAATCAAACTAATCCGTTGATAGTTTTTTGAACTCAATTAACGTGGCTGTGCCATATCAGCATTGATTAGTGCAAAAATAAAGTAGCTCTCATAAGATTATATTCATCTAGACATCATCAGTGATATGTTAATAATATTCTTAGACTTATCAAAGTCATTCACCATCGACATTTTCACCATGATACCCACCACACGCCACTTCGATACCAAATTCTTCTCCACTATATACCAGAACATCACAACTATATCCTTAATATGGGCATATGAAGGAGTTGGGATGCCTTGGGTAGAAGCTGGCGGGGGAAATTAACAAAAACTCCCCCTAGCGGAACGTCATGCATCAATGCAGATTATATCGGCCCCAAATACGTACGTCATGTCCTTCCTCGGATCTTAAACTATTTCCATACCAAATTTCATCCAAATCGGTCCAGTAGTTAATAAGTTTATTTGTTGCATAAAAAAAACATATCTTTCCTTATTGTTAGTGTAGATCAGAAGTTTAGTCATTCAAATTGTCAGTGTAATATTTTCTTTAGTAATAATTACTTGCTGTATAATAGGGTAACTATATATAGCTATAGTCTATATATTCAGCCTACATTTATGAAAAAAAACTATTTTATCGGCTCACTTTTCGAGGAGACAACTGGGGATTACGTCGATTTCGTGACGCGATGAGTGCGCTCATTGTTCCCCCTTAAGGGGCGACTCATATTAATAAGGAGCGAGGAAGCGAAAATTAGAGAAAATAATACTTTTCAAATGGACGGGCTTATCTGATTTTTCAATTTTCAGCACGGATTTGTTAAGGACATAATTAGTTATATTTTAGCGTGTGTAAGGTGTGCAAAAACGCTCATCTGAAGAGGTTTCGCCTTCTAATTGAATAAAATTAGCTAATCGCCCCTTAAGTAATGGTCACTCGTTCAGGTTCTCCTAATGCCAATGGTACATCATTCCATACAATGGATGGTAGACTATTAGTTAAATTATCGACTGGAAGAGTATGTTTATACCTGCGTATTAGCACTAACAGCTACTACTTAGAATAATGGATCTGGTGTAATATAAAGACGGTATTTAAATTTGTTTTTTACAGGTTGCACGGGTAGCCTTTCACCTGTTGCGAAGGAATTCATCTGCGAGCATTATCGCAAAATGATCTACCATCATAACAGGATTCGAACAGTGGACCCACTTCGCGGCAGTCATGGCTATTGCCACCGGGCTGTCACTGCTTTACCTATATTATATTAAAAAAGAATACAGTCCAGTACGAAACCATAACTGTGACAAGTTAGTGTACTAACAAAATGATTCTTATGTGTTTTTACACGGGCGAATGGGCATCTCTAAATCTTCAAGGGCCAATTGGGACCTTTATGTATTAAGGGACGACTTTTAGGGGCCGAATGGGTCCAAGAGCGCAAGAATTCAACAGCTACCGAGACAAATTGACAGTTAATACATAATAAGAGTAATTGCTAATGTGGCAATAGAAGATACATCTCTCGTGGCGGTTTATTTGACATGATCAATAGTAAACAGCTGCTTCTTGTACTACTAAAATAATGAAATGATAAAATATGATCAACGGACAGAATTAAGCCTATTCAGTATATAATTCAAGTTTTAAGTGTCAGATACACGTAATGACCGAAACGGCTTATACGTATCCTTGAATACGCTATAATAATGAATCAACAACCAAAACAGTTATCTTCACAATGACGTGCCATGGCTCTTTAAGCTATAAACCTATCAAACTTGGAGGAATAGACAACAATAGGTTTAGCATGAAAGTCTCGATCCAAATGGTCGTTTAAATTACGAGTACAATACACAGAAATGCTTCGGCCGGTAATAATTTACTTGTCATGTCCCAAGGTTTTCAACTATATCAACACTTCCCTGTCGAAACGAGCTTGTAAACCTGTTGTGACGTCACAGGAAGGCCGGTAATTACCGTGGTTAACACCGGAAGCGTTCTGTTGCGCCAGCGCCATGCTATTGCCTATTCGTTACCTACTGTATTACCTGTTCGTTGTGTACATATTCAGTATCACAAAACCCTATAGTCTGGTATAAAAAAATGGAAAACTTAATTTTCTAAATAAATAAGGATTTAGACCATATTCCTTTAATTCAGATACCAGTTTGATTCTCTACATTATTGGAGGACTAATATTTGAGATTAGCTGATCTACATAATCTTCGCCACATCCTGCTGATCCTCAAATGATGTTAAAGATATATCTTTTAAATCTTCGCCGTATTAAATACCCCACCATCAGCCCACTGACGGTTTTGTTAAATTATTATAGTTAATTAATAAAACTTGTAATATTTGTGTGATGATTAATCGGTAGCAGACTACCCAAACTTTATCAATTTATAAAGTCCAATGAACAAATTTACTTTATGCTAAACATTTATACAAATGTACTCTGTTTCCTAAAACTATCAAGAAAGTCCCTTAATAAATCTTCATTTACCGAAGTCTGGATAAAACTGCGGGAAGAGGTTTATTTCTGCGATTTATCACGTTACAGGGAAAAGCTACTAATATCACTTGCCGTGGATGCATTTTATCGTTTAAGTATACGTAATCATGAGAAATTTCACATTTAAATAATGTATTACTACACTAAAAACATGCAAAATGCCTTTCACCACTCACGTGTTTATGAATAAAACTGGCTCATTTGAAAGAGTATAAATGTCGATTAACAAAAAGTAATGAACATTATAATAAACTCGTGAGTTAATTAAAGTAAAATTTCCTTTACTTTATGACCATTAACCCTGTATTAATGTAGTAAACATGGTACATTCAGCGAATAAGGCTGAGATTAGGACATCAACGGATATTGACTGACATTGCAATTTGGCTGAGTTTTAAAACTAGTCATTTATTAAAGTTTAATTTAAATAGCTGAATAAGGAGCCTGCTAATCTTGTTTCTTACAAAAGGTGCTATTTCCGAGGTCTCTAAACGCAGACTGAATCTCTACCAGTAAACGAGTAGGCAACTCTGCAATTAGTTCAGGTAGACCAACAAACAGATTAACAATAGCTCGATAAAAAGGAAATCTGCCCCTCTTTAAGAAGAAGAAATTGACGGAGACGTTTCAGCAAAAGAAAGCCAAAGCAAAACATATTCACTAAATCAGTCACCCTACAGTTGAACAGCTTAGATCAGTTCTTAGATATCTATTACATATGCATAAGTTTGTTTCATCTACATATATACGGTCCATCCATGCACTCTTTATTTTGAGACAGTTTATAACAGATGACGGCTGCCATATGCAGCCAAGTCGTAAAAACAGAATGCAATGGCTACCGCATGAAAGGGCCCACTGTAAACAAATACACAAACCACAATCCGTTCCTTCTTGATTATTATTCTTATTACAGATAATCCATTAACGATGCATTCATTATTGCATAACAAATGCCTAATACTTTAGTACAGTAACACACAGAAAATGCAAGGACACTACATATTTACAAGCTTTACAACTTTTAAATTAAAGTTTATTGATCAACGTAATACTCGCTATTGTTTTTGTATTAAATTGACATGGTCTTCTTACAGGCACAGAAAATTTCTTAAAATATTCTAGAGCAAATAAGGTTGAAATTGAATCCAATGGAAATAAAGTATAGGCGCCAAAACCAAAAGTTTTATTGCATTTTTGTGAATTCGCCTAACTGGTCTTAACCGCGAATTCAACATCCGTACGTGAACGAAATATATGCGAATTTTTACTTTTGTGCTGCAGAGTTAAGTGTTCCTATAACCGCTATGCGACCGTCCGGCAAAATTAAATCTGGCAAGGACTAGTATGACTCGAAAAAGAGATAGATGTATTATGTACGACGGAAACTTGTAGAGATAGAATGAGACAGATACACAACACAAAATCAGAAATAGAGAGGACGATGCAAATGCTCCCCCGGGGAAAAAAGCGTCGCGACATTCGTCCTGTTGTTACTTGGTTTGCCAGGGACAATATTCCTGTGTGCATTATATTTATGACAAAGGATTACTCAAATAATATAATTTTAGTCAAAGATCAGATACATACAAATCTATACAATTTAACCGCCGCCTGCAAGAAAAAAAAAAGGATTATCGTCAAATCGACGAATATTTTTGTTTTGTACGCAACTTTTTTTTTGGTCATCTAATCTTTATCTAGAATTTAGTTGGCTCATCAATAGCGGTCGAGTATCTCTTAAGTCGCTAATATGAAAATCAGACCATAAATATATGAGTGTTACGAATCATCATGATACTTCAACAAGTTATTTCATAATTTATAGTATTCGAAATCGGTTGCGTTTTTTATTCATGCGCTAATATCGAAGTTGTTTTATCATTCTAAGTAATATCTCGTCGTGCTTAAAATTTTAGTTGGAATCGCCACTACTTTTCTGAAAATTTTAAGTTACTGTCTGGCAGCACTGTTTACAAGACTGGACGGCGCAGCGCAGGTCGATGTCCATATAAAAAGATAAAAAATGTACCAAGATGTTTTGTAACATTCTCGTCGAAAGTCCGTCCGTAGTACGTTTTGGTACAGGCTTTCGCGGACACGTTTTAAATCTTCTCAGTGTATCTAATTTACTTCTTGTGCTTGGCTTTATACCGGTTTCTGTTTCGGCGAAACGAAATGCGAGGCGGAGAAACAAGATATAAGGATCAGTGTACTGTTATTTGTTACGGTATTTATACACTGTTGCAGAGTGCAATAGATTCAAGGTATATTGATGCATCTTTTGTTAACTTTCGTACGATCTTTTTGTCATCATTTCGTCAGCCTTTTCACAACACCGAATTGTATGTCAAATGACAAAATTTGGGGCTTCGTTTTTTAGTATTCTGTATCCAAAGGGCAAAATGACCAGACCAGAGACGAGAGCTTGTCTACTCGTTCATTGCGATCATTACTTGGATGGATGACCGCAATAGCATTTGGTACTGAGCGTGCAATAGCTTCGGAGGGCTTGATAAACCCGTCGGTCTTGGGCCATACTAAGAAAACAACTTTAAATCGAATCATTAAAGCATGGTGGTAATACATTTTATGCCTGACTATCTAGTTAAAAAACTGTCACCAAGTACCTAACGGTGTGTTCCGGTATCTGTCCAGCAGTTCCTGTAAGTCTACGTTAGCCTGAACAACATCTTTGGCCGCATCAGATCAGGTGAAGTAGTGGTCAAAGTATAGCTTATCAGCTATTAACAAAAACTGCTAGAATCAACGACCTGTTAATTTCTAACCGTTTTGTGCTAACAAACAACGAGAGATGATATATCGAATCACAGATTAGTCAAAAGCAAAACTCACATGTTCGAGACTAGATTATTTCTCTTAACATCTAACCATACAACACTTAGCAAGACTACTAGTTTGAATGAAGTATATTTTCGCAATACTCAAAGTACGATTGCAAATTCGAAATAGGCATTTCATAAGTATTGCTAGGGTGAAAGTAAAGGCCCGGTGGTAGTCCGCACCCTCATTGCAACCCCTAATAGGGTTTGCACGCCCTACATGGGGTTCACATTAGAAAGGGGTTGCCTGATCGATAGGCATTTGTGGTACCTAAGTGTCACAACGTGAGTGTAAGCGCTAACACGAACTCAAATAAAGTCACAGATGTCTATAATACCTTTGCAGAAGTGTATCTTTCAATTATAGTTACTGCTTTGATGTCCAATTCATCAATTTCACAACTAAAAAAACACGCACAATGTGTCTAAAACTAACATGATTAGCGAGGATAAAAAATTACTGTACGTTTTTAACGATTGTGGGAGCATTTCCTTAAAGAAAATCTCTTTAGTCCCCGGTTCATTGTCAGGACTGGAAACAAGCAACAACAAAAAGCGACATCTCCCCTATAGCATTGATTTTTCATTATCATCAAGTGAAACCTCGGAGGGAGTGTCGTTACAAACTAAAGCGTCGACCCGAAGGATCCGCACGATTTTGAACACGACACACTGGTCACCGAAAGAGTGTAATATCTTATGTAAAGGCTAAAGAGATTACAAAATTTTACCTACCTATATTTAGATAGGTACTGAAATTTTAGGATGATTCGGAGGACATGATTATTTTCTTTAAAGGAGATCAGGTAACTCCTGTTCGTCTTAGAGTATTTTATTTTATGTTATAGTTATTAATGTGAATTATTTCTTAAACATAACCGTAGAGTTTCCAGCTTAAGAGTACATAAGATATATTCCTTATTCTCCTGTTGCATAAGATAAAATGACTATATAAAAAAAATTCGCCTAACAAGAAGCATGCCACCACTAATGACGAAGTCAGTGCAGTATTGTTGGATATTAGGCAAAAGGATTTCGCAGACACTGGTCAAATCCTTGTTTAGCCATATGCTGTAAAAGTCAAAAGCTTAATTTGTCAATTTCGCAATTCGTCAAATCCTTTATTAATCATATACTTTGCAAGTCAAAAGCTTAATTTGTCATTATCGCGATTCATCAATTCAATTATTCGTCAAGACTTCTACACGTCAAATACGTGATTTATCTTGTCATTGTGAGATCGAACACTAAAGTGCTTCATCTTTGATTAACCCTTTAGTGAAGCAACCTCTTATTTGTTTATATTATTCCAAATACGAAATATTTAAATTAATACCTACCATTTCAATAATGGTTCTTCAAAATTGAATGACAAAATGGACAGCATAATTAGAGTATTTTGTTGTCTATTACCTCATAAAAACTAGATTACTTATGAAAAAATATTTGAAATTTTGAAGACATATTTCAGATAAAAATAAAATAGTAATTTATGCAACTGTCATATAATAGAGGGTATTAAAACATGAGTGTAGTTTTTTGAAACGAGCCGCAGGCGAGTTTCAAAATAAGATAACACGAGTGTTTCAATACCTAATTATATGCAGTTGCATACACTACTTTATTTAATCTCATGGCTATAGGTAGCTACATTAAATAAAATGCAATATAAAAACCAGCGCTTTGCGCGCGCACCGCGCTCACCACAGATAATGTGAACTTATTGTTCACATTATCTGTGGTGAGGTAATTAATTGAAACCTTGGTCGGGACACATTGTACTTTAATAATTAAAAAATTGTTTTAAAGCATTGTTTTGTTAGGAGAATAATGCTTTAATTTATTTTTTTACTTTGTTGAAGAAGTATGTATATAAAATATACCAATGAAGGTCAGTATTTCATTTCATAATTAGAATATTACCGAATGAGATTATATAAATATATATATATATATATATGTGATTATGAACTAGCGATTATGAACGCAGTTAAGATTAAACACTTTTGACAAACAAGCAGTTAAGATTTTCTTTCCAGATGTGCGTGAAAATAATATGTTTTTTTAATTGTTCGCAAGCCACGGGAATTATTATATTTGACAGTGGTTTTCTAGGATAAAATCGGATTAAAGGCTTAGTAGCAAAATTGAAAACAATAAATATTTATTTCAATTTGTAAATTATAAACTCGCGGTATGATCGTTTGGTAAAACAATTACAGGTCGGAGCACGCAATATAAAAAAAAATGGAAAATAAGGACATGATTTAAAATGCTAAAGTTGAAATACTAATAAATAATCTATTAAAGGGCCAAAAATTACTATACAATGCTTAAAAAAATATATTGGATAAAGTTGGTCCATATTTCTTTCTAATAACATATTAAGAAGTTTTGAGTTCATAAAAACTACATGTTTTTACTAGGTTTTAAGGAAGGTGTAAGTAAGGTTTTGAGTTATTGAAAAGCTTTCAGTTTTACTGTTATTTTAATCCAATAAAATAATACACATTATTGATTTTATTTTCATCTTGACTGTCCCAAAGCGTGCTTGACAAAGAGCTCACTTGACGAATAAAGAATAAGTACATTTAAGAATTTGACGAATCAAGTATTTGACAAATTTAGGTTTGGATCAGTTTCTGGTTTGACAAATCGAGGATTTGTCTTGTCTATAATTTGACAAATAAAGATTTGACGAGCATATAATTTGACAAATCAATGATTTGACCAGTGTCTGCGAAATCGGCAAAAGACACAATATTGAGGTCCGATCAACCTATCGTAAGTTTATATCGTAATACCGCGAGAGCGTAATCGTGAATTTATATATGGAGAAACGCACAGCGCCTCTGGCGGCGAGTTACTGAATCCTCCTGTAAATATTTTTGGCCGGTGGTTATCCTAAAGGTAACGGACATACTACCAATGAAACAGATCCCAAGGACGGTTGGCGTCAGAGCGTAACCGGCTGAAAAACTAAGCCGAATCTTTTTACGATATGTTCTTGTGAAATCCTTAGTAAAAATATATTGTACCTCACATGAGTAGACAAAGGCAGAAAAATGCTGAATCTATTGATAAAATTGCTAAACACAACGTATATATTAGAGATACGTATTTAAAAAATGGGTGATTTATATAATCCTTTAAATAATGTTCAATTGAAGTGACCTCTTCGATCAATACTGACAGTAATTGCGTTACTGTTTCAATAATTCAATATGATATTAATATCACTAAAGAAGCTGGCCCTTTATTTTAAATTACTTTGAATGACGGCGAAGATTTTTCATCGAGAACGAATCATTCTGAATTATTTTTATGAAAGGCTAGTGAATGCGACCGTTGCTCTTGAAATCTCGCGTGAGACTGGACCACGTTAGCTGAAAACACGTGATTTTACGCACACTATTTATAACATGACCTGAGTGCGCGGGCGCAACGCGGGACGCCTTATGTGCAAAAATAGTTTTTCTTTAGTGATGGATAAAGTTCGATACTCGATGTCGACTTTTGTGTGATTTTTGATCGATTTAATAATTTGTGTAAGGTTTTATTTTTTCTAACAAAAGAGGTAAATCTTTTTGGGTCGAACTTATAGATGCAATAAAATTTATATAGCCATTATATTTTATTTTCCGAATAACCTCGTTTTTGGACGCTGTTCAATATGATCAGTTTGTAAGAACTGGTCTCGTGCTTGTTGAACTAAGCATACGATTCCAGTACTATGGAAACATTTTTTGCCTTCGACTTTACTTACAAATTTTTATTTGCGGAAAATTGTTTAGTTCTCACTTAAGTTTATTAAGGAAATAACGCAGCTTCAATCATGTGTTTAAGTGATAATTGTACCTCTGAACCTAAAAACTTACGATTCGTATTTACTTATATATTTATTCTATGTATTGAGTAATTCTATAATATTACTTAATAAAAAAAATATATTGAAAATTTTACTAATTGGTAACTTAAGCAAGTGTAATTTCGAGGTAGGCATCAATGCAGTATCAGGTATTCTGCCTGAAAGCATGTGCTTAGACTCCTTAGGTTTGAGTGAACGATGCTTAAGAAATATCTGAGTTATCTATTGTGTTAAAATACATCTATATGTATCAAAACTGTGCAGTTAAGCTTTTACGTGACAAATGTATGGCTGCACGCGGCAGAGCTACAGGGGTTCTATGTTTGACTCATGAACCCTAAAAGGTCACTCGTTGGATCTCCACTTCTCCAGTGGTAAGCGAAAATTCATGTTAATAAGAAATAACGACCACAATCCCGTAATCTTAGGCCTTAGCATTAAGTATTATAATTTCAGTACGTGCTCAGCGAATTTCGAGCCTCTCAAACACTTAGCTACAGTACAGTGTGAACTCACAAGAAAATACAAAGAGATAGGTCAAAGACTTCTTAAGCCACTGAAAAAAGGGCAGGGTCGTGCCCTCATATACAATACAAGCAAGGAGATGGCGTAACAGTGTTAACCTTAAAAGGTCGACCCCAAATTGTTCATAATAAAGCTGTATATTTGCGAGGCAATAAAATGTTTGCTACAGTAAAACAGGTTTGTAATGTCAGAGAATTTCGTTGATTATTTTCACTGCCGTTATATTTTATCAATTACCTTCAAATAATGACACAATCAGTGACAACAGTATCATTGTAATTAATATTATGACTGTCAATCTTGTGATAATTAAATAGTAGAAATCTATATGCAAGTGAGTTTATCTAGTAGCAGGTATTAAACATGTGATAACAGTATTTCTTTCACACTCAAATCGATAACTATGATAATTATAAGTAAGTACAATTAATGAGCATTAACCAAAGGTTAGAGGGCATACTAACGAAAGCATTTCTAACGAGGGTGGGCATTAAGGGAGCTGACCTCCCATAAAACCGACTCCAACAATTTTATAATTTTACGACATGTTCTTGTTTATGTTGACATACATATCATAAGTAGGAAGGTAATGAAGTTAGTGCGATAGCTTTAAACACACCACAGTAATATTATAAGTTTGTGAGTGAAGTAACAAACATACACACGCACTTATTAGCGTGTGTATGTTTGTTACTTCACGAGTCAAGCATTCACGCACTGTCACGGTTCAATGGAACAATAAAATTTTAGTGAAATTAGAATAGAGATAACTTACTTGCTACCTTTTGTTGTTCGCGAGGGAGCGCGATATTAGCACTTTGTAATGCAACAAAGGCAAGCTAAATTATAAATTGGCAGCTATTATATAATATCTGATCCGATTTCTAGGACCTATCAACATTTTTATTTCTATTTGTGTATATAGAAAAAACCTGAATCATTGGTTGTTAGTAACTTTTAAGTAAAATAAATTTATTCAATGTTATATACAACTCTTTCATGTCATTCTGTAGCATATTTATGTAATTTTTAACGTCCTTTAATCGATAAAAAATATCGATAATAAAAGTTAATCGACATCACCACATCGAGCAGCATCCATCACTACAACAAATTTTATTTCCAGTACATGGGAAGACGTCCCAGAGGGAAGACGTTTCTCAATATTCTTTTTACAGTTATATTTCGGTATATTGTATGTAACCAGCGGTGAGTGAGATTTGATACTTGACGAATGCGAATGGGTTTTGGCAACAGTATTTGGGCCAGTGTAAATGTTTGGATAACTGTTTGAGTGCTGTGGTTTACTGCTGAATAATATTACAGATGACGATTCACAGGGTTGATTTGTATTTCAATATTTGGTATTTATTGGGATGAGTTTTAGTTATTAAGACATCTAGTAATAGTCATTGAATTCGATAACGACCTTCTTGATGACGCCCAGAACGAAAAGGATCAATTTTAATACAAAAAATATGATTTCATTTCTAATTAAGATTAAAAAACACAATTTGAAAGTACTTTATCTGTAACAATAAAGTAGGTTAATGTCAGTTAAGAAATGTTATTTATGTCATCCACTAATTAAACTATCTCTAATCGTTTTTATTTAATAAACAACCACTTTTTCCACTTCATATGAAGTTTAATTTACAAATAATGTCAATAAAGAAAGCTGATCACAGCCATATCAAGCTTCAGCCGAGTATAGAACTCTGGAGCATCAGGTTTGTCAAGATGACGGATGGCCTAGTAAGATGAACCGCGCTCCTTTTTTGGTAAACTCAGTATGTATTGATGCGATACTTATTTGATCAACGTACTCTGTTACAGGTGAAACATTTACAAAGTAAAAGAAACGATCGAAATGTTTTATTCAAGTAACCTTGAACTTGGCCTCACCTAAGCACATTTAGAGTGTTCAGATATAATTTGTGATCTAAATTGTAGATTTTACAAATTAGACAACACTTTAGAGATTTAAATAAGTGCATATATATAATGTCTGTTTAGAAAGAGAGTGGACTTGGGATTGTATAGTGCAACTGAACTAAATTGCCATTAAATTGCTTAATTACAATTAAATTCAGGTAAATCAGATGTAAAATTATATAACACGCAAATACACTAAACAAGACAACACGATGATTTGACAGCAATGATAACTAATTTTAACATTTTTAAGACGGAAGGGGCGGATTTCATTTTTAATTCGTTAGTTCTCTTTTTGGTCAAGTCCACTCTCTCTCTCTACATACTATACTATAAAATAATTACTGAAAATCAAAGCAGACAGATGACAAAAATTTACTATTAGTCTGCTTGTAATAAAAAAATTGCATGGTGGTAGGGCATTTTGCGAATGGCCGCCTGGCTAGCTACCACCCTCAAGTAGAAACTCTGACGAAAAGCACTCGACAGTGTGTTACGGCATCTTTTCTTGAGAGCCAGTCATTCTAAGTTAGCCTGAGCAACATCTTCGACTACATCATCACTTGCTATCAGCTGAGATAGTGTTCAAAGGCTAGCCTGTCAGCTATATATAAAAGTGAAACAAAATCTGAACTACGAAACAAACTCATACTAAACTATTACAAAAACAAACGTAACATCAGTAAACAGGACAAAGTAAATAATTAAAAGCAAATCGTAAATAATATCAGCCAACAGGAAAAGTGCAATAAAATGTACAGAGTACATTGGCACGAACTAGCCATGTACAAGGTTTATTATCTTATGAGGTCTTTTACACTCGTGTGCACTAAAGTCGAGTCAACAGACATACATAATACATACATAAATCTATGATGATATTGGAGTTGTATACCTAAGTTTAGAGATCAGATTTGGTACTTATTTTGCGGTAGGAGCATGGTATCTTTTTTTATCCAGATTCACATATACTTCCATACCAGAGAGCGCCATATAAATGTAAATAACATGCGGACGAATTCGAAGAACCGAACCTAAGTAACAAATATTTGTTAATATTTAAATATTGCATATCAGATGATAGAAGATCTTTTTAAAGAAATTGATATTTTAACTTTACTAAGTCTGTATATATACAATTATATATATATTTGTATATATACAAATATATATATAATTGTATATATCTTGGTGTTATACTCGTGATTGTCACTGTTTGATTTAAATTTGCTCAAATTTTTACGAACATACATAATATTTTCAAATATATATATTTGAAATATTTGATATTTATATAAATATATATATATAAATATAAATATATATATAAATATATATATATTTATATTTGATATTTGAAATATTTGATATTTATATAAACACAATCACGAGTATAACACCAAGAATAAAGATAAAATAGCGGTGCCAGGTTTCAGATTAGCAAAGACAAATAAAAGGTCCTTCTTAGGCAATTGTGTGCGGTTTTATAATAAATTGCCCAAACATATTACAACGCTCACAGAAAGAAAATACAAGTTGCGTGTGAAGAATATTTTGATAAAGAAATCTTACTACACAGTTTGTGATTACTTAAACGACAAAAATGCTTGGACTGGTTCGCCTCTGCCACCTACGTAATGTAAATTAAGCATTGTAATAATTTTACTTTAAAGTATGTACTTAACACATTATTAAAAAACGTTTAAAAGAATGGCCCCGTTTCTGTTTCTTGCCCGTTCTTCTCGCAGTGGCTCTATAATTTTTGTTTGCTGAACGTGGCAGTACAATGTAGTATATTTCAATATTAAAATTTGTAATTGACCTTCATAAGAGCGTCGTAGACGCCTAAATTGAGTAAATGAGTTTTGACTTTTACTTTGACTTAGAATATAGCAGTGTAGATTGACTTGTAGGATTGGATTTAAGAATTAAACTCTTTTACAAAATAAACCGATAAAAATCAATATATCTTGTCAACCGTGTTAACCTAAACGTTTTCGCGTAACATTATGATAAAAAGTGAAATCTTTCAATTATTTGAATGAAAATACGAACACTTAGCTACACAGCAGCGTGCGCAAATAAAATGTTAAAAGTAATCATTTCAACACTGATCGGGTATAGGTATATAAATTTGTAAATGGTATATTGCACACAAAGCATGTACATGCTTTGTATACCATTATAAATTAAGCCATCGAATTTAATAAAGGAACATATAGATAGAGCCAATATTCATCTTATCGAAAAAAATCTCAATAGATTACGTATTATTGTGCTCAACAGATTACTCTTATACAAATAACAAGAAACGCCAAATATATAGAAGAATATAATTATAACATGTTACGTATAATAAAAATATTTTGTAACTAATATGCGCTATATTCAATTCGTGGGTCAAAAGAAAAAGAAATTGGAGAGCGCAGTTTTCTGTCACGAACGTCGCGTCTGGGTGAATAGTAGCACTTATTTAAGACGCTGACAACTGCTAAATAGCTTTACTTGCACAGATTTTCAGCAAAATATGTTTAGTTTGTAGCAGTAAAAAAAATATATGTAAACCTTGATCTCATTATCTACGGCCAAGAAAAGTCCGAAACATGTTTCCTTAAAATTTTCTCGATACAATAAAATTGCAAAGTTCACTCTAAATTACGCTTGTAACGTTCTTTATTACACATGTGTCATGTAATCTTTATTTATTACACATGAATGTGTATGAAAATATATTAGTAAAATAGTAAAATCTTATCAAGAGGGACAAGAAAAGTTACATTTTCGATTTACGTCACTATTTTTGTGTCATTAAGCTTTCACTTGATAGTAACAAAATTTCAGCATTTGACAGCGTTTTAATGTATAATTTTCGCTAATTTCGGACGCTGCGCTATTTTAACGGCAATTTGATTGATTTCCGGTGGTAACGAGTTAGATTCGACAGCTAATAAAGCTACACTACCACACTAAAATGAATACAAAGTTGATTTTAGTTTATGAATTCAATAGGAGGTCTCTAAAATGAGGCGGTACAAATCAGATCTCTGGACTCTTTCGGCAGCACATAGTGACAAAATTACAGCATATATTACAAAAGTGACGAGCCATTCGGTCTACATCAAACAATTGTATAGTTTAAACATATTGTGCTTATTGTGAGGTGATATTATCATGACAATGGTGACTGTGTGCGCTCAGCGTGAAAAGCTTGACTTTCTACGCTATTGCGTAAACGGCACGACGTTTTTGCAAATTTCAAAATTGCACGTTTTATCTTTTGTATTTTAACTTTGAACAATGGGCAGATTTGGAGGTGACATAGTTTTTTGCTTTTAGAACATGCAAACCACTATTAAAACTTATCTCTCTCAATAATTACTTTTAGTAACACTTGAACACAAAAACTTTATAAACGACGAACTTCAAGACAAATTTTCATTCGCTTTTAACGTCCTAATAGAATAGTAAAGCTTTGTACCGATTCATTTTGGATATATAAACGCACCTTGTATTAGTGCGTCATCAGATGCTTATAAGAACAATAGTAAATTTCTAGGAAGAAAAAATATTATGCATGAAAAACTAAACGAAAGGGCTCATTTTTGTAATTTTCATACTTTAACTCCCATTGTCATACCCGTGTAGGTAGTATTGTTGACGGAGATAGAAACTATATACACAGATTTAATAATAGTTACCAAATGAATAAAAGTCTAGACCTAATCGAGTTTAAAAGACCGGAGCACGAACAAAATCAGGCTAGACCGATGCTTATTAAGATCACTCTTCATATTGGCGCAAAAATACCTACAGAGTACGTTGTTTAAAAATAAACGTGTGGATATTTCCTGATAAGGTAATTTGTTTAGGTCGCAATCAAATAAGTTCTTTCAGATTCTTTTCAGTAGGTATATTTATTTATTTTTAGTAGTTTCCGATTTTGTCACGAAAATGTCACCATTTCATGAAGCTTAGATCAAAGTATCATACATACATATATACAACTGTCAACTTGGCAAAGACCTTCGCTCGGTCAATGAACTACACCAGTGTATAATTAATTATACGTAACAACCGGATGCAACGATTCAATAAATAACGAAGAAAGTAATCTTTTGAACCTTGATAACTCATACGTCATTAACAAGAAAATAATGATATAATCTGTATTACGTAAGAATCGAGTAACATGTTTTACAACAAGGTTCAAAATTATATGAATTTTATAAGTAATTTATGCTTAGTTGCACCAACTCAGGTTAACATTTATAACGGGGAGTGTTTTGAAAAAATATTCAACTTGCTGCCATCGCCAGAAAGCTTATCAGCATATATATAGACGCGTGGAGATCACATATTGTGCGATTCACGCGATCTTTTCTGCCTTACACCTGCAAAATGTGGAATGAGCTTCTTCTACGGTATTTCCGAGCAGCTACAACATTGGATTCTTCAAAAGGCGAGCAAACAGAGTCCCTATAAGGTCGGCAACGTATTTGTGATTCCCAGGTGTTACAGATATCTATAGACAACGGTGAACGCTTTCCTTTAGGCGGTCCGTTTGCTTGTTTGCCACCTAGGGCATAAAAACCTAATAACAATAGCGTCCTATCATTCGTAAAGAAATTATTTCCATGGAATAAAGATTTTTATCAATTTCCGATTGTTAATTTGTTGCAATAACATAACAGCGGATTTAATTAAAAATAAATATCAATATGAAAATGGCCAAGTACGAGTTTCTGTACCAACACAGATTATAGAATGAAATGGTAATTTTTATATTAGATATATTTTTAAGTGTTTTTCTATAATATTAAATTAATGTTTTCTTAAAATTTTCGTTCTTATTAAATATGGATTTCCGCAAAGTATCGCCTAAATTTATCCATTACAGTTTGATATCCTTAGTGGGAGTTCGACCCTCCGGATTTGGGCAATTTTTTTTATAGTGCGCGCGGAACTAGTTGGCCGCGCCTTAGGTATGGGAGCGGTGGGACGGAGGCGGGGGCGCTTCTCAGTGTACGTATATATTAATTACTTCAGTGTGTGTGTGTACTCAGCGTTGCGAGCAGTAGGCAACCCCCCCCCCCTCGCCCCTGGCGCCACCTAAGGCGCGGCCAACTAGTTCCGCGCGCACTATAGACATTGTTGTACGTTACATATTGGAATATAATCATACAACTAAATTTGATACTTGTATGTATTACCGTTTTTACAACAGACCAAATAGGAAAAACGTAAAAGAAACACGTCTCTTGTATAGTGACCCATTTAATTTTTATGATATTATTTGTTGGGCTATTTGCTATAGTAATAATATTCACTTATTCTGTAAAAAATTCAACCCGCAACCTATTACCGTACCATAGATAGAGGCCCTTTAAAGGTCGGATGGCGCACGGACAGACGAGGCTATAAAAATAGGGTCCCAATTTCTAACGCGGGACCGCAAAAAAAACAAGGGAAATTGCTAAAGAAATCCACCATATAACCCGGCATATGCGTTATTTGACGTCATGAAACCCTACAATTTGCGGTTCTTCATCATCAATAGTTGGAGCCTTCCTCGTGTTGTGTTCCATCGCGATTCAAAGCTCTATTAGTAATTTCATAGCATGTAACAAAATAATATTTAATAAATCATATCAATTATCAACTACCATACCTGTTATGACTCTATATAGTGTGATGTAAAAACCAAAGTTCGTTTACCTGCAACAAAAAAAACATACAATGGTCAAAAAATCGTTTTAGTAATACAATTGTAAGATATAATCGGTAGCAGATTTTTTGTTGCTTTTTGATTAGCATTTGGTAGATTCGTTTCGACTTCATTGCTAGGTCAATAATTGTAAGTATAAACTTATATGTTTAATAATAGTTGTGTTGCTAATAATATACTGTATCAGACGGATTGTCTACTCCTGACCACAGCCTCCCTTGTTAAAAGAGGGTTTGCTATAATCCCCACGCTTGGCAAGCGTCTTGGGGATCTCAGTACAAGATAGCAATTCCTCCGAAGGTGCTGCTGCCTACCTTGGTATTTTCCCTTCCTCGCCTCTTACGACTCCCACACGGTGATATGAGGGGATTCAATATGTTCTCGTAATTACACGTTTTGGGCGAATGAAACTTAATTTTGCATTTAAAACTAGCAATATATCAATTTTCTTTTTGACCGTCACAAACTGTTTATTATGTATTTTAATAAATAAAATACCAATATGTCTTATGGTGTATACTTCTGATTCAGATGGGATACGAGCAAAGGAATAATCGATAATATTCTAGTACCCACAGTTAGCAAAAGAATGAAAACTTTAATGATGCCAATATACTGTAAATAAAACTAATACAATGCTTAGAATGATATATAGCAATTAACGCTAGAGGAAAACTATCTGAGTTTAATGTACAGAAACATAACATAAAAAACGTAACATAACGATTCCAGGAAAATGACTTGCATAATATTATGTATGTACAATAACCTGAATGTCAATGCCATGTGATGTGGCCATGATACTCGTATCAAAGATCTTACAATTCAGCTGCTGGCCCAGAAGTTAAAGCATAATTTGTAAAAATAGGGGAAATTTTTAAAGACCGTTATCTGGTAAATAGATTCTTTCACAATAAAATATAATTACGCGCACTGAATGAGCAATATTCACAAATTCTTACTTCTTAGGACGGCGAGAGTTAGGTGAGAAGGTATTCTAACTTTAATGGTGCTATTCTTAACTAAGCAGCCGACTGCAATTTCAGGCTGCAAGCGTAGCACGGCACTAGTTTGTATATATTTCTAGGAAGGGTTTCCAAGGGGCGCTCCAGTCAGCCGCGGCTACGCGTATAATCGCGTGCAGTCTCTTGCAGCCTCCAAGATGGAGCCTAATTGGGAAAAGAAACCGTGTGACATCGATGCCCCAACCAGGCCCACTCGCGGAGCTGACGAGAAAATCACAAAGAGAGCTTGCAGCCTGCAGTTGTATCCGGCATCGTAGTCATTCGGAATAGTACCTTTACAATCTCATCATCATAAGACACAAGCAATTCACTGTTAAACACAAGCCTCTTTGAACGCCACAATGAACGGCTATAAGTTATTTAATATCTTATTGGAAGCAAACGGAATTCTCAGACTTCAATTTACTAAAGCTGGGTTCAAATTGTAAACGTGTACATACGAAGTAATTACAAATACGCATTAAAATAACAATTATACAAAAACACTTCCACGTTAGTTCTAACAGTTCCTTGTATTTACAAGACAACGACCCAGGGAATGCCACATACCGATAAAGCAGGAATGCACATGAGGTCTCCGTCGTAAATAAATTAACGGAACGTACATAATCCTTATGAAACAGTGCGGTGTTTAAACAAATTCACACTACAGCCAGTTTCCTTTCTAGGTTCATAAATCATCACTTGCCATGCAAGACACTTTTTAACCTACGTTAATGTTTAGGTCTCATTTGCATTAATTTTTTTAGTAAAAATGTTATGTAATTTACTGTTGAACGACTTTATATATGGTTGATAAGCTAGTCCTTGACCACTATATAACCTGTTGGTAAGTGATTATGTGGTCAAAGATGTTGTTAAGGCTAACCTAGAATTACTTTATATCGAGGATAGCTGCCGAAACACACCGTTACGTGCAACAGATTTTTTTACTTCAGGGTAGGTAGGCATTCGAAAAATGCGCTATCACCATGCTACAATGACTACCAACCACCTAAGGCTCTGTTCAGACGTACGCGGTTTGAACAGAGCCTTAGACAACAACCGGGAACGACAACGTGCCCTCCGAAGCACGGAAGCGCCCAGTAATAATACCACGAACGAACAACCGATCGTCCAATCCAAGTCATTCAAGTCCCGACCGAAACGGACGTTGCTTAACTTAGTCGGCTAGGCAAGCTACGCTACGAGCGCTTTTTAGACTCAGTTAATATAATTTTATTTAGTTTTGATTGAACCTATCACTTTGCGTGGTGTAATAGTAAAGTGGTAGAGTGTTCCATCACAATATAAAATGTACTGTACAGTTAAGAAAATCTATCAAGTTTATTTTTAAATCATGTCTCGATTCAAATAAAATGAGTTCATTGACACTTTTATTGGCGATACCTAAAATCTGAGCAATGCAGGTATCTACAATCTCCATAAAGTCTAGACTCTAGACAGGCCGTCACGGCTACCATCAAATGTCATTGACCCTGAAGTAATAGCAATTAATGTGTAATAGCTTAAGAACCTATACTATATATATATACAGTGTTTCGTGAATTGACCTTCTGTCAGGTTTAGTCGGCTGGACATTATACCGTCAATCTTTATAAATCACAGCATAAAACTTTAAAATACCAATCTGGTAGTTTCATTGATATACAGTTACTTACTTACTCTTTTTCATCTGTACATAACATTTTAAATTGGTTGCAGAATAATTAATTTAGTTCATAAACATAACATTAGGCGTAGTCAAACGGTCAGTAGGAGGGCAGCAAATATAATGTCAGTAAACGAGTTCCACGGATTTGTAAAAATCGACAGATAGCCTAAGATCATAATTATTATCACGCATATACCCGAAAAGGTACCTAATCAATTGTACCTATGTAAGCCCTCATGTTTCGCTGGATATGGTATGTCCTATTGTTATAGCGGTCGAGGCCGTTGCCATCTATCGGATATGGTTCCAGAATCCGGACTTCTAATGAAAATTGTTAGTAAATTTCACTTACGGGATAAAGACCTCAGGAAATGTGAATGACTATGAAAAGTGATGAAAATCAATGTCATCCTCTAAGTACCATAGTTTCACCAGAAATATCTTAGTCTCGTGTAATAGGGCGCGAGCACAATACCATCTAATGAACACTGTTCCAGATTCCGGTCTTTAAATGAAAATGTCTCTGACTGAAAAACGAAAAATCTACATATTCCATCCAGAAATCGAACACAAGTCTTGGATACTTTAAAAAGCTACGCTACAAAACCGCCACATTTTGGTTGAGTCGACTGTAACGAAAATAATATAAAAAAACGTAATATATACAAAATCGAAATACATTAATGACAATAAATATACTAGTCGTATTCTTTTTACATACATAAAAGCCAACATTGAGATCAAGATAATGCAGAAAAAGAAACAGTAAAATAAACTTTCTAAGGCGTTAGAGTAAATCATAGTACTTTACGATTTAATAAGTATGTACATTTAACAGAGCTGTGAGTTTCTTGTCTTGTGGTTTCTTGCAACAACAATGTCTAATTAACCCACTTTGTCTCACTACAATTAACTTAGCGAGCGGTTGAAGATATTGTTTTAACTATTAATTATAAGTAAAGAGCTGGCTGAGGCTGTTATAATTTGAATCATTGGCCTGTGCGTGTGGATTATTCTTTTTCGTAGCATTATTGGCCCTAAACGACTAAACAAATTCAATGTTGCATATACAATTTACCGACTTTGAATACTTGGTATATTAAACATTTTTTTTTATGTTATTGTGATGGGACAAGCTCGAGGCCCACCTGATGTTAAGCGAACTAACCTCTGCCTATAAGAGATGCATTTCGTCACCCTCAAGTCACGAATTGCACTGCGCCCGACACATTGAGACGTAGTTGTTAAGTCTCATGTACCTGTAACTTCACTGGCTTTCAAGGACTGCTGCCGGAATACACCGTTAGGTGCTTGGCGACAGATTTTCTACTTGAGGGTGGTAGCTAGCCAGGCGGGCATTCGCAAAATGCCCTACCACCATGCTTTAATGACTGCCATACTAAGACAACAACTGGGACCGACGGCTTAACGTGCCCTCCGAAGCACTGGAGCGCTCTGTAGTAATGTCACTAGCGGTCACCCATCCAACTCATGACCGCGGCGGACGTTGCTTAATTTTGCTGATCGGTAAAGAACAGCTTGGCAAACTTCGCTACGAGCGCTTTTTGCCACCACAATGCGCCAACACACTATTGACACAAATCCATCACATGTAGTGATCATAAAGTGCGCAAAAACAACAACAACAGTTACGAACGTGGAATCTAACGTGCGTGGGCGCAATGTAAACCATCGGGTCACTTGTGTACGTTTTCCGTATACAGTGTACAGACCTGTAGACAAGTGGTAAATAGGTATAAATCCATGGGCATCATAGATAATGATACTAATTGAATTTCGTTCATAAATGGACGATATCGGTTGTGCGTGATACGTAAGAGTTGAAATGCATTTTAATCTTATTGGTAAATATACTCATTGCAAACGTACAACTTTGGTTAAACATTGGCAGAGTTCCCCCTTTTCCCTTCCACCGCTCACTGCTTACCGTACTTACAATTATGATATTGAAAATGTAACTGAATTAGCTTTTGTCATGCGTTTCTTCTCTATACTATGTATATATTAAGACTTAAACTCGAGGAACGAACTGGTCCCGCGTTCTAGCAATCAATCTCCTTATACTGAACAAGCACATTTTAGAGTAATGAATAGTTAACAATCTTTTTAATATTTTGTCTAATAATGTCTGAATATACACGCTTTCAAAAAATTACTTTATAATTTTAAACCAAAAATAATATCACCAAGACTTTGAAAATAATAGACATAACGACAGCAAAAAAAATACTCATATTTCATTGTGCTAAACAACAATTTCGCAGAAATTTCAAATACTATATAAAACACAGGTAAGATCACACGTCTTGATTTTATTAAATTGTAAGGCATGTGTTACTGAGCTTCAAATTTGGACTTCAGAATCTGACTGTACAGTATTTATCCTAGTCAAAACATTTTTATCATCGACAGTACACTGTGAGCACAATAAACCACAAGTATCCACAGGAGAGCGTTGACCGTCCAATTATGGTAATGACAAATATGACGGTGCACTAATGACTCGGAAACATTGCTTCGGTTACTTTCTGATGGCCTCAGATAATGGGATATTTTAGAATGACGCACACCTTTATACCTCAACGCTTTTTTAAGTTTTGTATCATATTCATAAATAATAAAGTTTATATGGGTTAAATAATTCAAGAAAAGGTTATGAGCAATAAAAAAGTAATATGGAATGCTGACGAATGGAATAGTACGAAATTTATAACAGAAAAAAAGATGCAAAATAGTCAGCAATAGGATATGCAGACGTCATAGCCATGCTCAATAATAAACCAAACTCGACTTGAAAATAGTCAAGAGAACTAAACCAAAGGATAAAGATATTGTGTGGAAACTTACTCTACTTCAATTGAATGATAAGCTGTGTAGGAGAATGTCAAAAAAAATACTAGCAAAACGTTATTTTAGTTTGAAAGTTATCACGTCTACGAGACATATTAACGTGTTAAACAACTGTCTGTACTCACGCGTATCGGTCTACATTATCGACCTAGGCTTCGGGCATATCAGGAACCCTCCATGAGAGTTGCCCGAAACCTAGGTGGGCAATCTCAAACAATACGCGTGACAACAGCCGGTTCTTTAACACATTAATATGTTCTATTCTAAGTCTGCAGATATGGGTTTTTGAAATACGACTTCCTTAGAAACTTCAATTATATTCGTCTGTCACAATAACATCATATTTCCAGAGAATACTTCTGCTTGTAATACGACTGCTCTTTTGTGTAAGATTTGTTCATAATTGCATAAAAACTAAAGGATATTAAATTGAATGTTAGTTGTTCTCTTCAAAGCTTGTGCACCGTTATTATTTACGTGGTCCTTCTCCATTCTACATTCCATGACATAATGGTTCTCCCACTAACGACACAAACATTTCGACGTTATTGTGATAAACAAAGGGTGATAAGGGAACGCTTTTCAAATGAATGAATGACGTAAATACAGCACGTGTGGGGAAGACAGTATAGCTGATAAAAAGAACACGAACGCGGGTGATATGAACGATTTGTGTAATGTAAACCGTTTATAAGAATAATAACAGTAATTTTACTATTCTCAATATGTGGAAACTTAAAAAATATACTGAAAAATTATAAAATTTCAACAGATAATCGAGTCTATTTGAACTCAAAACCATGTTTTTCCGTTTCATTTTCGTTTAGTATTATGGAATATACTCCATACGCCATATTATGGCTCACAATAAACATTAAAAATATTGTGTCTATTTATAAAATATTTTATTTATTTAACTAAATATGCTTATACATTGAAGAAGAATTGGAAGAAAACTAGGAACAGCAACTACTAGTACATTTGTTATTTTGAATTACCTTGAATTAGAAGGCTTTCAAGGGCGGCTGCCGGAGCACGTCGTTAAGGTGTTTGGCGACATGATCAGCACAAACTTACTAGACACGCAGGATTGATCACACAAATAAAGAACACTTTAACCCAACCCAATGTAGTTGGATAGTATCAGCTCTACAAGAAATGTACGCTCTATTTATCCTCACTGTAACTTACGTCGGATCTCATACCTGTTGAACGTAGTATAACTGCCTCAAGGCTTAGGGTATCCCAGCAACCCATGCAGAATCCAGATTTATGCGTTCTGTTACACCTAATATATTGCTGACCTAGGCCCGAATCCCTCACAAACCTATTTACGCGTTGTCATCAGATTTATTGTGATAACTCCAGGAGTCACCAGACTCAGTACCAGTATACCCTTCAGGTGGAACCTCTGCCCAAATTAGTACCAAAAGTGAGTTGCGGGAACTTCTAAGTCAAGTGTAAATTAATAATTTTATTTTTTCAAATAAAATTAATGTGTGTGTGTCCATAAGTTGTTTTTTTTTTTAAGACAACTGAATAGGTCCACACAACAGTTCGTCGAGGATCCTAAATCTAACACGAATTTTCAACTGTTAAAAACAAACAATATTTTTCAGCATAAGAGTGTTTCTTTATACAAGCTTTTATTTAGTTTCACCTGTCCGATGTTTGATTTAATCCACTTCCCGGTTGCCGATTGATTAGAAATTTTGCATATATATACATGTGTAAATCACGCGACAATGCAATGTTATGATGACATAGTGCTGATCTGATGATGAAGCTGGTAGATGGCCAAACGAACTTCGCAATGAAACGACACAACCTCATTACGTTTGGGCTCATTTGAATCGTTTCGAAGAGTATTTTTTTTAAATTTTAGTTCTTTGTAGTAAAAAGAACACAATAAAAGGTTGGTTTCAAAAAGTTTTTTTATATATAAATCTTGTTTCTTATTTCATCCAAAAGATTTAGAAATAAGCAGCTTAATTTCATGTTAAATTAACAAAAGCGAGCTTGAGAACACTAGAAAAGCAAATAATCAAACTTAGCATTCGCAAGCAATTAGCAAACAAATCAAACTAATTATTTAATTGTTCAGTTGTTCGGAGGCCAAATATTAGCGAACCTGAGATTTATTTTCGCCAACAAGAATGCAGCTGATTAGGAAACCTCAACATTACCATAGTTTACTTAACAGTTAAAGGCAGTGCGTTTAATGACCATATTATGCAATAATTTATACTGTAATCCGAAGAAATATTATTTGTGAGGATTAAAGATATTCATGGTTTTGAATTAAATTTGCACGGCAATTTTTCCAATTTGAAACCTGTACAGTAAGTTGGCTTTTTTACTTTATAGTTGCAAAGCCAAGAAATCAATTTTTATGAAAATACTTTTTATGCATTGGACTCGCAGTTTGAAAGTTTGACATTTGTTAATATACTGTATCAGCCGGATTGTCCACTGCAAAACACAGCCTTAACTACTTCGGCGGAGCAACTCAAGCGGCGCAAATATGCTAACCTCGGTATGGGTTACATATTTGGGCCGTTTGGTGTAGAGACGTTGGATCCGTGGGGACCGGGAGCTCATCGTACTTTCCAAAACCTATCTGAGCGCTTGGTCGATGCGACGCGTGATCAAAATGCTGGCACATATTTGGCTCAACGAATAAGCATTGCAATTCAACGCGGCAATGCTGCCAGCATGCTGGGCACGCTGCCAACTGGGAGTGAGCTGGAGCATTTGGACTGCCTATGTGTCTGCTATGACTTATAGGTTGTCTAAATGCTTTTATTGTAGTAGCTGTAGTGTTGTATATAGTTCATAGTATTTTGTTTAATAAAGGCATACCGCCGGAAAAAAAAAATCAAATGCCTAAGTAATCATTTTTCGTATTACATTGATTTCGGCAGGTTTTAATTTTTACAACCAAAACGTTGTGTCCACTACCATCTAAGAGATAAGTCATGGTATAGTTGAAGATGACACCGACTTACCCCGAATTAGAACTGACTCTCAAGGATAGCTGTTGCTACATACTGTGTGGTTCTACATATTGATTTTAATATTGTTAAGTTTGCAATAACGCCTGCTAAGCGAATTACATTACAAAATTACAAATTTATGAGAGAAAAAATTATAGTCATGTGCGGGATTCGAACCCGCGTCCATCCACCCCTTTAGCCGGGGTATGCTCTAACCAATTGAGCTAACATGACACAATGACTCATAACTGTAATTCTTGGTCTTGTTTGTAGTACAACGCAAGTTGGACTATAGATGCCGCTCCATCCCATTACGATGGTTGAAGAATGAGAGCAAGAATTACAGTTATGAGTCATTGTGTCATGTTAGCTCAATTGGTTAGAGCATACCCCGGCTAAAGGGGTGGATGGACGCGGGTTCGAATCCCGCACATGACTATAATTTTTTCTCTCATAAATTTGTAATTCTACATATTGATGTTATAATATAATACGTTTATTAATAGAGCTACATCTTTATTCATAAGCAGAGCAGAGAGAGTAAAATTACTGCATAGATCAGTAGTGTCTCCTTTTAAAAAACTTCATTACTGGAACACAATTCTAATATGTAGGAACTTCTAGTAGTTAGGTAGTAGGTAATTTAGTTAGCCAAGACATTATATATTTGGGCAATCGTGTAATAACAGTAGGTCTTGCTGATAGGTATTTAGAAAAGAAAATTAAATATCAACATAACACCTAGCTAAAAACAAACATTGTGTTAACGTTTAAAATAAAATTGATTCAAAAGTTGAACACCTGGCTACAACAGATCGGAAATGAGTCAAGGGACAGGAATCCTGCACCGTCTGCCGTTCTGCATAACTAACCTCTTATTTGAGGAAAACAACAGATACTTGAAAAAATAATGCAAAATCTTAACAGTACAAAATCCGGCTAAGTGCATGTCGGTCTTGTATGAGTATACTACATACATTGGATAATACATATTGACATATGCATTCACGAATACAGTTGTTGTTTTTTCCTTCAAATCAAAACGGGTAGGACAAGTTCGTCTGGCAATTAGCAGGTTTTTATAATAAATCTTATTAATATTGTTTGTTCTATAATCATATCAAATATGGTGGTTATATGTGTATTACCATTTACGACAGAAACAAATCGTTCCACGTAAGTTTCCTTCCATAGTTTTTTAACCGATTTAAATGTAAGGACAGCTGCCGGAACACACCGTTAAGTGCTTGGCGACAGATTTTCTACTTGAGGATGGTAGCTAGCCAGGCGGGCATTCGCAAAATGCCCTACCTCCATGCTTTAACGATTACCATCCTAAGACGACAACCGGGACCGACGGCTTTCCAAAGCACGGAAGCGCTCAGTAAGAATGTCGCTAGCGGCCACCCATCCAACTCATTACCGCGGCGGACGTTGCTCAACTTTGTTGATCGGTGAACAGCTAAGCAAACTTCGCTACGAGCGCTTCAAAAACCAACAGGATGTACCCATTTTGATGTTTTTTTTCACATTCGGGTAAATTATTATAAAATATTCGGTTTAAGTCGGAGCTATTACTGCCGAAAAGTATATTTTTTTGAGTAGAACCAAATTAATTTTTAGGCGAATGCCTTCGTCTAGACCGCATTTAGGAGTGAAATTCCCCACTCGGTATGCTTTATTAAACTTTTAATAAAATCGAATACACAGCCTGGACGCGTAATCAATGAAACCCAAGGGCTCCAGATTTATAGGTCACATTGCATCACAGTTTATCGAACTTATCGCCCTTTTGTTTACGCAGAGCCGTCTAATGCGGCAAAGGTCGTGGATGGGGCATCGATCCCACCCAGACAGGGGATGGAGGTGAGGTGATTCAGACCAAAGCAAGTCTGAGGCTGATTCATGTCGTTGAACCAGTTTAATCTGCGGTTGTAACATCTTTCACGTGGGATTTCTTTGAATTGACTTTGACGTCTCTTGATGAACCACGTATTGATGCGACGGCGATGACCGACGTGCTCTTTAAGTCCTCTGAGACATTTTTTGGAAGATTCTCGCTCGCCAATTATTTTCAAACGTATTAGTCAGAACTCTGCCTATAACAGTTCTGTGCCCATCACCATGAGACATGAGTTATTAACTCCCCGTGTCTGTAAGTTCACCGGCACTTCCGGCATTCCGTTCAAACTGGAATACAATAATAAGAACATTGCTTGGCGGTGAAAATAAGTATGGTGGCAGTATTTCCCCTGACGAATTCGCACAGAGTTCTACTGCTACAAAAATCATAATTTATGATCGGTCGCCTAACTGACACAAACTCTTCTTGAGTTCCAAAGTTTCTCATATTGTTAGTATACCGAAAGGTGGCCTTTCGATTAATGACGGCGCTTAAATGCTAGCAATTGTGTTAGTAAAGGCCTGGTGCTCATTCGGCGCACTTTTTCCAATTGTAGTCTATTAAGACCTCCAAAAGGAGATATGGAGCCGTCCTTGTACCGTATGACACATAAAAAGAGCTGGTAACAGATAAAATATGACTTGCACTTGAATACTAACTACGATGTATGTAAGAGTGGAACAGGAGGAAAGAAGTACAAGGCTGATGCTGCTATCACAGATATACAAATAAGGACACAGCTGCGTTCGATAAGGGCAGATCTCCAGACAAGATTTCTCTTTATAATATAAGGTACAGCAGTAGTAAAGACCGGCTGTCTTACTTGAGTGGGTAGGTTACCGTAGTCACATAAATGTATACTGCTTAGGTGCTGTACTGTTTTATTGTAGCAATAAAGTCGTAATGACCGCATGAGTTGAATGATAAAAATCGGACAATGTGTGGCCAAGAAAGCCAGGGCTTTACTTCCGTTGTTAATCTAAGAAGTTTTCCTTATTAAGGGACAAGACCGAGTAAGACCATCTTCAACAACAAAGCATCGTGTAACAAAGCTTAATCAAATATGGAATAAGGAAGTAACACGTCAATAAGTGAGTCAGATAAGAATTTAAGCAAGGAATTACTGTCGGCATTTTGATATATCGACGGCATTAAAGCACGTATGATTTCACTGAAGGTACAGATGATGAATGGTCGAGGGTTTTCTTTGTTAGTTGTAAAACGGCAAAAGTACTTTCCATTTTCACTTCTCATCAGCGTGTAGGTGTGAAACTGTGAAATCTCCACACGTGTGCTGGACGATGTCCCTTGCCTCGACCTTTTAGAGAAATCGTTTAATACCTTTAAATGATTATTATGTATTCTCGACCTGGTTCTTCTAACGTATTCGTAGCTTAGATTTTCGTCTGTGGCATACGCTCTATATATGACCTTGAGTTGTAAGGGTTATACTATTTGGCGAAGAACAAATTTATGTGACGGAATAAGCCCGAGGCCCACCTAATGTTAAGCAGACTATCCTCTGACTATAACAGATGCATTTCATCACAAGTCTCGAATTGCACTGCACCCGTGGCATCACCTTGAGACATAGTTGGTAAGTCTCATGTGCCTAAAATTTTACTGGCGTTCAAGAACTGCTGCTAAATACCACTACCAAACCTAGATCTAAGCGAAAAAACTGTAAAATATTTGAATTTATGGCCGCAGAGTTAGCTTCCACCTAAGTTTTATAAAGTAAACCCATTTTTTACATTATTTAAAATAACATTCGAAACGATTGGAAGGAAATTTAATTACCAAATGGAAATGGAATACTAAATTTCATTCAAATCGGTCCAGTAGTTTTGGCGTGAAACCGTAACAGACAGACAGAGTTACTTTCGCATTTATAATATCGTGGATTGACAAGTAAAATTCACTAACTGCACTAAGTGTTCATTAGAGATAATGAGTTTTTAAATATTTTTTTACTTCAAAATTCAGTCTTGAGCATTAGTGATCTAAAATTGTGTTTGGTAATAGAATAATAGTTATTCTACACCACCATACATATAATTTGTTAAAAACATAAGCAATGTCATTGTAATTTTAAAAAAATGTACTTAATGATTTTTACCTGCCTTCAATTATGATCAAATTGAATTATGTGGGTATTTAATGAGTAATGACACAATCAAATATGTTTTTTTTTTCAAATATGTTCGTTTATTAAAAGAGAAGTGACTGTCATCTTATTTTTGATATTTTTATGTTTGCAATAACGCATGCTCGGCGGATTACATGACAAATTTACTATAGGAAAAATGTGAGTCATGTGAGGAATTCGAACTCGCGTCCATCCACCCCTTTAGCCGGGGTATGCTCTGACCAATTGAGCTAAAATGACAATGAGTCACTAAATTTTTCCTATCGTTCTTTAACCATCGTATTGGGATGGAGCGACATCTATAGTTCAGCTTCAAATCCCGCACATAACTTAATTTTAACCTCTTGTAAATTTGTAATTTTGATCTTATTGTTAACCAATTTCCAATAAAAAGGAGGTTCTAAGTTCGACTGTATGTTTTTAATATGTATGTACACCGATTTCTACCCCATTTCCAGACCGATTCTCAAAATTATATTTTATTTTCAAGGGTATACCGCCGAGGTGGTCTCGTATAAATTTCATCAAAATCGGTGGAGTAGTTTATAAGTTATAGTGTATTCGCATATCTGAATTATTTAATGGTATATGCTGTTGTCGACGATGACAACTATTTTAGGCGAGTAAATGATCTAACAAACATTATTTATCACTAAAAAGAGTAAGAAAAATATTTTTCATAAGAAAAAAGGAACCAACTTCCAATACTGAGAAATATAGTTTTCTATGTTTTTTGACCAAAGAAATTTTATCAGCAATAGTTTTATTGCCACGCGGTTTGCGTCCTCTTAGGTACCTATATACATGTGGCATAATCATAGGCACCTAAGTTATTAGAAACATTAATAGCTGTATTAATGAATTTTACCTGCCGATAAGTTTGGTAACTTGTGTAGATAATGAGGTTTTTGCCTTTTTAGTACTTGATTACGGTGACTTATTAGCTTAATTACTTTTTCTTAGCAAAGATTTAAGAAAAATAATGAACTTAGTGAAGCAAAGTCATTTTTTCCAAAAACTGTATTTAGTGAGTTTTTCTTGTCAACCCACGATATTAGTACTGATGAGGTTTAATTATAACATATAAAAAAAATTAAAACAATTAAGGGTTCATAAGATGAGAGGGGATGAGTGGGAGATGTTCTATGATTAAAGAATAAAATGTTTTTATGACACATTAGATGTAGAAATACATATACTGTTATCCATACCCCCCTAGAGCACCAGATGAAACATCAGGTATAAATCATGGATTTGAACTAGCTCGACGGTCAATGCCCCATCAAATCTAGATCAGGTATGTCGCCAAACATATATTTGGTGTAATGTTGCCGGATAATGGCGGTCGCTATAATTATATCTTTATGATTACTTTTCCCCAATAACCCTCCTTTCCCTTTATCATCTTCCCAAACTAAAGGGTAAGTTAATGTTTTATATAACCGGCTGTACTCACGCGTATTGGTCGAGATTGTCGACCTAGGTTTCGGGCATATCCGATGCCCTTCCTCAAGGAAGGGGTAAGTGACAAAACTATACCAAAAGCACGGTTAGTAAATAACTCAAGAGACGCAAGATGATGACACTTGGCAGTATCAATGTTCGATCATAAGCCAACAACAGCCAAAAATCTTTAACCAGTCAAATTTTCAACCGGTTATATATTACAAGGAACCACTGCACTGAATAGAATTCGATGATCAATTGTGCGTATCCTGAACTCGTGAACTATCTCAAACGGTGCGCGACGGTTGTTGGCCCAGCGACGTAGTAACTGTTTACTAAACTGTGTTAGTCGTTGTAGTATGTAGGTCGAATATGACGTCACAATATTCTGGTGTCGTGGCCACACAGTCTGCCTGCCGGGTTACGTGAAGAGACGGTGGATATCGCCATAAATGATATGAAGGGAATTCTCTCAGTATGGTCGATAGATATATATTTAAATATTATGAACTAAACCGGAAAAAATACTCACTTTGGGGATCGAATACGTCAACCCGGGTTTTGAGCATATCAGATGCTCATCATCAGGGCTCATCATCAGACACAACTGCGTCTGCGAGCTCCCAACGGGCACTGAATGACTGACAACTGACAGTGCCCGAGAATTTCATTTCAAAAATTTAACAGTAATGCGCTCTTCGAACTCTAATTAAAGGAAACGATGTCCAACGCTCATTGTCCCAACGCAATTGAACAAATATAGGTCAAATGAAACGTCACAGTTTCAGGTATATGTACTTCAGATATGCAGGTAGATCGTATAAAAAATTGAGCAGTTGAGTTCTTGAATCTCTGTCTGAATAAAATAGTAGCTTTTAGCCTGATGCGAGCTTCCGAACTACAATGTTCAACAAAAAACTCGTTCCCGCTCCTGGATGATTTTATTCTTTTTGTTTTGATTTTTTTTTTGGTTCGCCTTTGACCGCTATCTCACCATATGGCAAGTGATGATGTGGTCGAAGGTGTTGTTCAGGCTAACCTAGAATTACTGGGGCTCTCAAGGACAGCTGCCGAAAAACACCGTAAGGTGCTTGGCGACAGATTGTCTACCTGAGGGTGGTAGCTAGCCTCGCGGGCATTCGCAAAATGCCCTACCACCATGCTATAACGACTGCCATCCTAAGACAACAACCAGGACCGACAGCCTAACGTGCCCTCCGAAGCACGGCGTGGCATTTATTTAAAAAGGTGTTATCCCGTTTCTACAAAACAAAAAAAAATATATACAACACTGCAGCTTTTACATCGAAAGCATTAAGGTAACATAAATGCTATTGCAGGTTCATAGGCGGCATAAATGCTCCAGTCCACTACCAGTTGGCAGCGTACCCAGCATGTTGCATTTTGCCATTAGTTGATACATTAAGCCACATTTCGCTTCGCAACTCTTTATTGATATTCAACACCATAAAATGTATATGTACCTACTTATTTTTTTTAATTAAATTCCTATAATCATCGGCCTTTTGATATTGATCTTCTAGGCCACAGAATACGCCCATGCTAGATAAAATTAAGTCAGTGACATAGTCGCATTTGTGATACTTTAAGTCCACGACTTTAAAATCAATCAAGTCCATAATCAATCAAGCACCACCCATACTGCCCCGAACAACCCACCCACCAGCAATCATAGACACACCGACACCGTTACACACCCACATTTGAAATGATGATCAAACGTGTTGAGGTTGTCTCACCAATTGTACAAGACAGTAGCAGTTGATAGCGGTAATCTAATAAGTACCTACTTGTATAATTATACAGAAAAAAAAATACAAACACATTGAAGCAGTGATGGCTCAGTGGCATTGACTATGGACTGCCGCGCAGAAGGTCCATGGTTTGAATCTCGCCGCGGGCATGAGCTTCATCGCATGGTGGAAGGGCATTTTGCTAATGCCCTTCCACTGCCATACATTGCCTGGCTAGCGACCACCCTCAAGTTTTCTACTTGCCTATCTATCGCCAAGCACCTAACTGTGTGTTCCGGCAGCAGCCCTTGAGAGCCAGTGAAATTACAGGCACATATGAGACTTAAGAACTATGTCTCAAGGTGACGGGCGCAGTGCAATTCTTGACTTGTTACGAAATGCATCTGTTATATGCAGAGGTTCATCCGCTTAACATCAGGTGGACCTCGAACTTGTTCCGTCCAACCTACTGCTCGATTATTCTACCACGTGAAACTCGCTGAACATAAACGTTCTTTTATAGTTTATGGAGCCGTTTTTGCTTCCAACGAGCCACGCAAGTTACGCAAACGTAGAAGCCGCGGACAATTCCGGTAGATTTGGCGTGCGCCCGTGATCTTGCTATAGACACGATCAATAAAAGTCAAGGAATTACATTGAACTCGTTTTTATAGTATTAATAAATACATCAAATTAAAATATTGATTTGAATACCTATTAGAAACTCCTAAGTTAGTAATTTGTTACTTAATTCACTTCCGAACAAAATGTGTCTTATCGCCAAGATCAATAAGAATTGATTTCATAGAAATTATAGTGGGTACGGGAACTTTCTTCCTTACTATTTTCATTAATCAGTGATGTTTGCTGTGGCTACTTACTTTTTTTTATAGCTTTAGGCTAGCCTTTAACCACTATCTCACCTGATGGTAAGTGCTGATGTGGTCAAAGATGTTGTTTAGGCTAGCCTAGAATTACTGGCTCTCAAGGACATCTGCCGGAACACATTGTTAGGTGCTTTGGGACAGGTTTTCTACTTGAAGGTGGTAGCTAACCAGTCGGGCATTCGCAAAATGCCCTACCACCATACTTCTCTTTAAGTACTAAACCGATGCCATTAAGTTACGATATAAAACTATACATTACTCGTAGATATGGAGAAGATAATACAGGAGGCCTACCTACCAGAGAGAGATTGAAATCCGCAGAATATTTATGATTTTATACATAACACTCGATTGAGAACATTCTCCGTACGACTTTGAAAGTTTCAAAGAAGTTATAGCAATTTGTTATGATAACTCGCATCACATTTAAAAGTATTTTAGTCATAAAACATCATTGATACACTTTTGGTATTTTTGACCTCTTTAGAATCCAAATTCGGAGTAAAGACTATATTCGCTGTCGTAACGAGTTATTTATTCCGAATCCAAGTCTAGAATGAAATGAAAAGGAGTATCGTTCAGATCTTTATGGAAATATTACCGACCTCCTCGATTTTTATACTCTTGAAGACCTTCGACTACGTGTTTTTCAGACTTTTGGAGTTAAGTTGCGTCATTCGCTCAGCACGCCATACTTTTCTATATTTGAATCTTGCAAACCTGAATTGTTATATTTGGTGTGTGGAATTATTCTCGAGTTAATGAAATTTTAGAAATCCTTTATATTGTTATTTCGTTCTAACGATAAGCTGTAGAAAATGCCATATCTACTCACTGTATGTTTTAGAGGGAACTATCAACTAATCTTGATAGTATTGTTTTTATCTCATCCCAAATACGTTTGGAGCATGATCAGATATTAGTCTTGACAATATTGCTTTTACGTCTGCCAAATACATATTTAGAGCACGATAAATATTTATCTTGATTGCCTTGGTTTTTATCTCATCCTAAAAACAATAACCACCATTGAAAAGAATCGAATAGAGGTCGGATTCAATTTATCTGTGATAACAACAAAATTTAAAAACGGTTACTTTTTGATACCTAGATTACTGAATCTAATATTAATATTTAAGAGCATGATATCCCTATGGGATATAATAATAAATATTATATATTGAAATAGGTACATATGTTTTTACACGGAATATTTTTCCGTACAAAGTATAACAAGGACCACAATGGCAACAAAAATTCGGGTCATATCTTTCCGGGCCACAAAGTAAACTACCCATAGTAAAAAAACTATTAACATTAATTTACTTTTCTATATCACCGTCAACATTTATTTTTAACACACGACATATACCGACTTCTACGGAGTGAAATAACCTGTAGGTAATAGTTTTTAGTGAACCGTACGTGCAAACGGGACCCTACGCTGTCTCAGCTATTTCCAAGCCTACGTGACATACTCTGTCCGTACATACGTACATATATATGTCTATCTTAGTTACAAATGCCTGTACATTTGGAACCTTAATTGGAAGCTATTTGATAATATTTTTATACAATATAAGATAATACTTGTTGTGGCGGATATCTTAATAAATAATAATAAAACAAACAAGTTAAAACTGAAAGGTCCATAAAAGAAAGGATTTTTGGTCTATCCTAAATAGAGATCCTACAAATATATGTATAACTTGGTTTGGTATCGAACAAACTCCTCTAAATAAAAAACAGGTCAAGTGCTACTAGAATTTGCTTTGGAGATCCCGAACTGAATATCCTATTTATGGGGACATGGGCGATTGGGTCAACGGGAATACACACAAATAACGATATGTTGGTAAATTCATACCACAAATATATTTTGTGCTTGTACGGAAGCCTCGGTGTACAAGTCTATCAAGCAATTGGTCGGTTTTATTTATTGTTAAAATGTCAATGTTTTGTAACTGTTTTTCGGCGTTTTGTGAATAGAGAATCAGGCCAGTGATAGCGGAAACCGAACTCGTGTAAATACTCTACATTGTTACTTTGTATTGAATGTTCTATGTATTTCCTGCGATGGGAACCAGTTACCGTTATTTCGGTACGGTTATTTTTTATATTTAGATTTACCTAATATATGAATAACTAAATATTTGTATGTATTGATAAAATGATAAGCGCAAATAAAAATAAAATAAAAGAGTTGAAATAAAATATTGTATGGACCCCATCTAAGTTGTATGGCTCCTGGATAATATTACCTGCCTTGCTAGCTCATCAAGTAGAAAACCTATCGCCAGACACCTAATGGGGTTGTCTTTGAAACCCAATTCCCATTCTTGGATAAGCCTGGTCTACCATCATCGTCCTCATCATCGTGAGATTTAGGTCAAAGGCTTCCTTACAGCAATAAAAAAATATATATACATATTATCAGGTAGTATATGCAATGTGTTAAGACGAGGCTGCGGAAAAAATACTCTCATTCGACTAGTTTTTTTAACCAACTTAAATATGCAATCGACACGTTAACTTAAATATTTGATTTTCAAACCTTTTTCTATCCGTTGTTAAGACAGAAACACATTTGAAAGAAATTTACTCGATAGTTTTAATTTTTTTAAATGAAGCCTTTTCTTTAAATTATTGGATTTTTCTTGGAAACTACGTCAGTTACATATCAATAATAAATACACATAGAAAGGAAATGTAGTTTATTATCCACTGTAAAAGTAAATTTTACCTAGAGTTATTAGTATTCTCATAATAAATTAAATTGTGTTTTAGACTTACGACCTTTAGTTCTGTGCAGGATTACGGTCAATCGGAAGATTCGATATTCAACCTTATTAGCTTACGCTTACGAAATAAAATCAATGCGTAAGAGCTGTCCTTCAGTGCCGCGCTGTGCGCCGTTGGACGTGGACCTGTCGCTCGTGCGCTATCACCTGAGCAGTATAAATACGTATCTTGGTAGGTATATCAATCAATATGGGAAATAAAGATAACTAAAAAATAAAAAAAGGAAGCAGAAGAGTCGATACAAAGACTTTGCAAGAATTATGAGAGAGGCAAAAGCGTATAATATTTCAGTTTTTTTTTACCTATTGCACCTATGCAAATTTAATATTCGTTTGTGTTTATTCTATTCATGAAACATACTATCTCGACCGAACTAAGATATTCTATACCAACTAGGTTTCCTATAGTACTGTAATGGAGCTGTAAAATAACTATATGTCGTACTAATCTAAGTATGATTAGTAGGGTACTATAATAATATCTGGTATATGTATAATTATAGTCTCACCTGATGGTAAGTGATGTGGTTGAAGGTGCCAAACAGGTGTAAGCTAAAATTATCTGGCTCTAAAGTACAGCTGCCGTTCAACCGTAAATGGAGTTGAGTGTTGCTAAATAATAATAACACAAGCGTCGCAAATCAAAGCATTTGGTTTGGTGGGTAGGTATATCGCAATAAAACATCGAACATTATTTATGTCCATCAAGACTAGATGTAGATTTATATCATTGAAAGAATATTCAGAATCAGGCAAGTAGGTATATATCCAAGAGATTATCTACAAAGTCACCTGCATAGGTACTATACAATATACATTTTATCACTTAGACATGTACATATAAGTATCGATTTATACAAAAATAATAGAGTGGAATAAATAGATTGTGTATATACTCGTATAATAAAAAAAGACTGTGCTCAAAAATGCACCTTCTTTCTCAGGAAAAAAAATAATAAATCAGTCGAAGTCCGAGATCACTCGGAACAGGGAGAACTGTCGGAGTCGCCATCTCATATTATAAGTTTAGACTGTTCTTCCACTACACGAAAATAAGTGAGTAATTCTTTGAACATAATACTTTAGTATTGCTAAATTTGCAAATTTTATTCACAGGAAATTTCGTAAAGGAAATATTTTATATACTACCTATATTAGGCTAAAAATTATTTTGACTTATCCATAGCAGAGCAGCAGGTAAAATTAAATAAAATAACGTATAAATGTATAAATACAATGAAATTTTCTTTTTTACACTGAAAAAAAAACTTTACATTATTATCGCCCTGCACTTGTCACACCTCTGTAGGATCGGTATAAACAATATATTTTTTCTGAGTACCTACACAAAAGACAACGAACGCATTGACATAATTGTGCGGAGTAAGACTTAAATTTTATGGCCGGCCTCCTATCTGAAGCAATACTCCTTTGCGAATGCCATCGTTGATACGTATTATACTTGCCTTCACCCCCTTTTCGGTTATTAGGGTATTAGATAGATGGTAAAGAGCGATGTTGTACTCTTGACGTGCAAAAAATCTGACGTGCAAATTATCTGAATTTATGTATTTAAATTCATTTATTCATATTCCCAACACCCCCTTTCTGAAGGCCGAGCTTCAGCAGGGGCGGAGCAATTTGTATGGTAGCCGTGTTGAAATCGCCATTTTGGATTTTTGACAGGTGTCATTCGACTGCTCTCCCGACATTTATCCTTACAAATTATATTACAAATTATGCGAAATTGATTGTCGGACAAACAGAAATGTACAGTTGCTTTTCTGAAGGCTTCAGGTAACTGATTGTCTGTAAAATGTATTTTGCAGGTATATATATCAATCAAAAATCTGATTGATATTATCAAACTGAAGGCTAAAGGCACATTTTGCATGGTGGTAGGGCACTTTGCGAATGCCCGCCTGGCTAGCTACCACCCTCAAGTAGAAAATCTGTCGCCAAGCACCTAACGGTGTGTTCCGGCAGCTGTCCTTGAGAGCCAGTAATTCTAGGTTAGCCTGAACAACATCTTCGACCACATCATCACTTACCAACAGGTGAGATAGTGGTCAAAGGGTAACCTATCAGGCATAAAAAAAAAAAAACATTTGTAATATAACTAAATGCTAATTTGCCGTGTAGTATGGAGACAACAAATTAAAAATAGAAATTCTACAAAAAGATGAAGAATTTTGGACGAAAAAAATGGAGACAAAACTAGTCAAATTCTATATGAACTCCCTTCTGCCCGAGCTGGTCGATCCCCACCACCCTAAGAAAAGACTGATCCGGGATCAAGAATATGCGGATACTTCTAGAAAAAGATAAAATCAAGAGGAGGCTGTCGAGGGTGACTTGCAACATCAAAGTGCAAATGCTTCAGTACTTCCTCCCGCCATAAAAAGAAGACTTGACTTAATGTTGTCTTAGGTTTTCGCGATTGTTACACATAGTAATTAAACAACATTTAACGGTTTAAATCGCGTATATTTATCATTATTTTTGTCCTGACGTTTCAAACACTTTGCAGTGATCGTGGTCACAGGGTGACGATCGGGGGGACTGCAAACTTGAAAAAAAACTTGACTTTCCGTTCCGATACTCGTTATTTCTCACGTACACTTTTGCATATCATTAATTCTGTATAATCATTAATACTGTATAAATTGAAAATAATATATTTTTTATTTCATAAATGATTTTTTGTTAATTTATATACATCTTAACTTAATTTGTCTATAACCACTTACTAACAATCTAAGAATCCACTTTTTTTATTTAAATGTCTAATTTAGTCACCTGTTCCAGTGCCACTAACGCCCGGTTTCTCGACGGCTATTCAAATCTATGATCAACTAACAGAGCTGCTAAGTTAACAGCACTGTCAAATCAAATTGGGTTGCTGAAAGGGCGATTAGGATAAAATTAACTAATTAGAAATCAATGTTAACTGATCCGTGAAAGTAAATTTTGTATATGGCAACCTCCCTTTTTCCCTTCAATATGATTTATCGTTCATTCATTTTCGGGTCAAGTTGACAAATTAAAAGGCGGTAATTGGGATTGATCCTGAGCGAGTGCAATTTATTTGAAAATTGTTTAATTTTGAAATTATATTGTAATGGCTACTTCAAGGAGAAAAAATTACACGGAACGCGAGAAATGCTCGCTGTTGAGTACCTATATAATAGCCTGTACGTGGCCCTGAACTCCTCGTCACTATAATGTTCCATGGGATACATTCTTTGGCGATAACTCTAGACCTGGTAGCTGATTGCTCATCTTCACTGCTACTAGTCAATGACAAAGATGAAAGAGAGGATTCAATCACCTACACTATAAAGAGCAATCCAAGTATAGTTTTATTTGTTTCTGTATTGTGCACAGAAATCTTTTTGGCAGATATGTTTTCACGATTCCGTTTTAATCACTTTGCAGGAATGTCAAAACAGTCCGCTAATAGTAACAGAAGTGGATATTTATATAAAGTTCTGAGAAAACAGCAAAATAGGGAGCAAAATTGGTAATTTACACGTTAATCGTCCGATCTCGGTAGATTAGCTAACAAATTATTTGACAGCGGGTTGACATGACATTTCAGCTTGATCGCTCGTTCAGAAACCCAACTTACGATTTAACTAGAGATTAGTGTTCAAATTTAACTGCTGTGTTAACTGATCAGAGATTACAATCAAAGTACTTGATCAGTGTTCCTGCAACCCGAACTCGACTTAACAAGAGATTTGACACATGATTACTTAATTTGTTATTTGAATAGCCGTCGAGAAACCGGGCGTCACTCTCTCACTTATCTGCCATGTAGCATTAAAAGAAGCTTGTATAACATGTTGTCTACAATGTTTCTGCAGTTGTGTTATTTTTAAAAAACCCTAAGTTTAAGGCCATTACAATTGCGTATATAGACTCTTCTGCAAGTTTGGTAAAAAATCTTATCCTGCTGTTTAGAAGTGGCTAGATCTATATCTGGTTGGTCTATCTAATTTTTACCATAGTTGGTATCTAAAAGCAGAGTGGTAGTAAAATAACACCTTTCTGTTCACCAGTGTAACTGAAAAATAAAACGTAATAGGATGTATACGAACATATTTTCAACATTAGTAATTAATAGTTAAAAATTATATGATAGCAATAAAAAAACAACCTACTTTATATTATTATGGGAACGTGTACCGTAGCACAGTTATGAAAAACTATAATTCATATTTGTATGACGAGTCATGGTAAAATATATTGGCCACGACTAACATTTAATCAAATCAAATCCATTTATTTCAGGTCAATTGTACCCATATTCACCGAATATAATATATTGTTATGCTCATTCAATTTGATGGTATTTTACTTTATTCTAATGATGTGTAATCTGATTAATCGCATTCCAAAATACTGAGAACAATGTTGATTCATTCATAAATTATCGTCCACGCCAAGGGGTAATGAAATTTTTGTAGTAAGTTTAATCAGTAGAAATCACTTTCGTTACTACGGAGAATTTAAAAACACCCCCCATTTATCAATATATATCGTGCCGTTTGGGCTGATATGTACCATCATCATATTCCAACCCTTGTCTCACTTTATTTTGGTTTGGTGCAATATGTTTTCTCTATAAACACAGAGACTGCGACACAACAACATAGCAAAGAAAAAAAAAGACTTGAAAACAATTTTTTTAATTCAAAAGTCTGGTAACTAACTGGTTGATATCGGTGCAATATGATCTCAATTTTGTGCTCATGTAACTGACTTAGACAGGTTATTTGATATACTGATGACTACAGACTTTACTAGAGAGATTATTATTCACATATTATTTATAGATTTTATCACTATTTAACAATAACTTTCATCTATATTCATAGTTGCCACTTACGTTCGTTGCTAGAAGCACTGCGATCGTCAAGGCATTTTGGCAAATTACTTTTTAGTAAGTTTGACTGCATTACTGCACTGGCAAACCGTTCGACCGATGTTGATGAAATTAAAATGAAACCAATTAATAGTTAAACTGTACTAGCAAATAAATAATCTTCAAGATTGTAAGGTTCAGTAAAAAAGTTATGTGTGGTCAAACATAAAATAAAAAATAGACAAGTAAATTTAAGAACCCTCTTTCTTTTGGGAAGTCAGTTAAATATGAATAATATATATACCAATACATTCATACATAATAATATATACCAATAAAGTCGAGCAGACATGATCATATTGTAAAAAGTAAAACTTTTGGCTTTAGTTTTATAAGCTACTGTCGACCGTAAGAATAATTTTGGAAAGTAAATCAAATAATCAATTTCTTACTAAGAAATATTAGTAATGTTGATAAAAATACAAACGTGACATCAATTTCAGTATATACAAAGTTACTTTATGTATCGAAATGCGTCACGTGAATAAGATTATAAAAAAAGTTGAAATCGTCTCAATGGTATCTGTGTTCGCGAATCTAATTTCAAGTACACAAATATTTTTATAAGCGAGACGCGTGCGCCGCTGCACATCGCGTCGTTCGGTGCAGCGGGGATCGTTGCGCCGCATGGGCGGAGCTAGCGTGGGAATTATTTTTGACTGCCTGGACTCACCTCGCAGGTCAACAGAACACATTTCTCTCTACGATGATAAAACGTTATCACTCGTGTAATTATTCTGTTATACTAAACAAACACCTATATTTATTTAGCTCAAACTTAACTGTGCCGGTTGTTGACCCCACGCCGAGTAAGACGTAATAATCAGCAGAACAAATTGATAACAAAGTATACAGAAGGTACTTATTTCAGGAGTATTTTTATGATTGTTTTTACTGCTGATAGGATATCCTTTGACCAATAATTCAAGTGATAGGAAACGATGATGCTGTCGAAGATGTTGTCGAAGATGTTGTCCAGGCTAACCAAGAATTATTGGTTGAGAACCAGTAATTCTTGGATAGCTTGGCGACGTCTGCTGCGGTGCGGTCATCACTAGATGGGTGAACGACCGCTAGTAAGACATTTACTACTGAGCGCTTCCGTGCTTCGTACACTACGGAGGGCAGGTTAAGCCGTCGGTCCCGGTTGTTGGCATTTAGCGAATGCCGATCTGACCAGCTACCACACTTAAAGAGACAATCTGTTAACACCTGGTGTTTCGGTAACCGTCCTTGAGAGCTAGAAATTCTGCGTTAGCCAGAACAACCTTCAGACCGTACCATCACTTGTCATGAGGTGAGATAGTGTTCAAAAGCTAGCCTATCAGCTATAAAAACATTATTAACGAACCCATGAAAATCATCTGCGCAGAGTTCATCATTCCTTACATCACAATTATGAAATATTAATGATAGGATATATGAAATGTAGTTCCATCCTAGCCTTAAGCCAAATTTAAAAATATTGTTGCTATATGATTTAAGTATATTAATTAAACAGTTGGCTAGAGCGCGATAAAGCGGAACATAAGTAGGTCGGTTGCCGACCCCATATCTCAGCTGATTATTATGTCAACAAACGTGTAGTACAGACCGCGAGAGCTGATGATTATATTCACTAAGGTGTAATCAGATGTTTTTGATTTAGCAAATTTCAACTAATACATAATACGTATTAATTATTCAGTTAGTAAGTAATAAGTATGACAAACCATTTGCTTATCAACCAATAGGTACTCTTTATTATTTTATCTACAAACACATCGTACAATTCCGAGTTTGAAAACAAAAATAATGCAGTAGATATTAACATATTTTATTTTTATTCGATGATATTCGTATTATAATAGAATCATTTTCGAAGTTTCAATCGAACTGCATCGATTGCGGTCAAGAGTGGATGCCGATGAAGACACCCGCTTCTTCAGTACACTCGGTCGATGCTTCTCAATCGAAATGTCGAGTTCAGTCATAATTCTATTTTATCATAATTATGTGCGCGAAAAGACCCGTTAGATCGTCTTCGAAAATGAATTCAATTCACGGAAGTTTAAAATCATGTATATAATCATTATCTGTAAGTCTCTTATATGAAAATACAACAGATTGACATAGCTTAAACCAGTTGTAGGATTCAAGAACACGACTGATTATCGATAGTTGAACCTCACGCTATCGACAGTCATGAATCCTTCTCTGATTAACAGGCAATGTAGCATGCACTACGAGTTTCTTGGTTCCCCCGACGACTCTAACAATATACAGTTTGTATCAAATTAGACAACTGGAAATAAACTGAATTAAAGCGATCTATATGAACTGGCTTAGCTTAAATTTGATTTTAATCTAGAAGTTAGGATATTTTCATATCGTCGTCTGGCTAGTGGTTACGAATCATAATGTAAACCTCCTAAGTTGAAATCGGCAGCAGACCTCAGACTAACAGGTAATGTAGGACGCACCACACTACGCGCTACGAGTCGCGAACTAATGAGATAATGTTTCGAGGGAGTGGCTTCGCGCCGCTGCCGCCGCCGCCGCCACTGGCACTACCAATGTACGAAACTAGTGTAAACAAACCGAAGAACAAACATTAAGCCCACGGATTTAACTGTTGCCATGTGAACAACTGGTTTGCATTTTGGTTTTTACTAATAGATATTGGGTTTTCGAATATTTTGTAACGTTGTGGCTAGATGTGATAAACTAGTACAAACTACCTTATTTAAAATGGGCAGCAGCTCTTAGACCAACTGATAATGTAGGACGTAATACACGCTACGAGTTTCGACAATTAATGTCTGTAATCATACCGCAGAGTTTATCCACATTTTTTTTGGGATTTTTATTAAATTTGTTAAGTTATATGCGGTATTACTATATTTCAGACACTTTTCAGTGATTGTGAAATAATGTAAGTGGATAAGAATACGTGATATGTATATTATTTTTAGACATCTCATCTAATGCGTCGATTTGCATTTGGAGGTCCTAGTCCTGGATTCATTCTCCAGAGGTGACACAGCCGCGACAATGTTTTGTGATTTTGTCACAAATTAACTTTCAACAGAAGTCCAAAGTCTATTACTGTGCCCGGAAGATATCGATAGGCTCGCCCTCTATATGACCGAACCCCAACATAAGTGGTCAAATGTGACCGTTTAGAGATCTCTTAACATTTTAAATGAAATGAAATCGAGCCAATCACTTGCTATAGACACGGATTTTAAAATCTAGATTACTGTGTTACGACAATCATATTCATACTTCTGTCCTTATGCAGTCACACAAGTTGTTCAAGTTCAATGATTCCCATAAAGCATTACGCTATATTTATTATAATAATGCTGCCATACCAGTTTTATAGGCTAGCTACCGATGCCGACGCTTAGCGGGGTATTGAAAACTATATTTAGAAACCAATAAGCGTGCGTCTTTACAATGTTTTTTGAAAATATTTTCTAAGCCGATGGTTTCTTATATTTAGATTTTAATATCAATTTCACACCAGTTTTAAAAATGTTTTTATTTTGTAGGATTTAAAAATTACATGAAAGTTATATTTTTGTGTGGATGGTCACTGTCTAGCAAATTCTGTTACATACGTTGTCACCTCCGCGTCTCGGCGAAAAAATTCGATCAAATTGTTGTATTACATGAAAAAAGAAAACAAAATGTCAATAATTGTTAAACCAATTTTAAGTTTAGGATCTTCGACGCGATTATAGCTAGCGAAATTCGGGGCCCAGGTTCGCGTGTACTACAATATCATTTTCCCTTGGTCTAGGAAATATATGTCTTAAATGTAAAAAAAAACTACAGGAAGTTCAAAATGTTCAAATTTAATCCATAAAATATGTTTATGCAAAAACTTTAAGGAAGTTTATGTAGAACCAATTGCTCATCAATAGTGACAATTGAGAATTCTGGGAATTATTGTTCTTGCGGCATTCGCTATGCGAACGACTATGTAAACTGTAACTTCACCGTGCAAGCTTACCTTACTGTTATTTGAAAATAAATAACAAGAATTTTATGTACAAGCTAAATTATCTTTAGCCTATCCTATATATAAATAAGTCGTAAGTTAAATGTTCCAATAACTGTGGTAAAAAAATAACCTAAGTCAAAGCAATATTTTTTTTGTTTGTTGAGAAAAATTGTTCCCGTAAAGACTAGGTATTAGTATATTCCGGGGAATTATAATATAATATCTAGTAGCAAAAGAACTCTTTGTGAACTAGTTCGTCTGGAGAAATAATGTTTATTGCACTGTGTTCCGGTCCGGTTGGAAAGATATAGGTATCAGTGAATTTACAGTTGCAAGAGATTTAATAACTTTATGTCTCAGAGTGATGGGCGAAGTGGAGTTCGTGACTTGTGACAAAATGCATCCATTATAGACAAAGGTGCCGCTTAACACCTGGTGGGTCTCGAACTTTCTCCATCGAAATCCCATTTCTAAAAAAGTATGCTTAAGTATATAAACCTTACATCCCATGCAATTCAGTAAATATTTCCCATAGGTTCCTATGTAACATTTATAAAGCATTCTGGTTTACAAACCCTACGCAAATAATGTAGCACGTTAACGAAGAGGAAATGTAGATGCAAAATATTTCTATAGCGGAAGCTAACGGACAGCGATAGATCATGTTATCAACTCTTCATCCAAGCGTATCTTAGTGCTATAGCAACAAGTTAATCATGCGAGGTTGAGTTAATGCAATTTCCGCTAATGCAAAATAGGCTGCCATATTGCTAATCGCCGCACGATAAACTGTAAATTTTATCGTGCCTTTGATAAACTACGTTCAATTTGATTGATAAGGTTATCGAATCAATTGACTAAAAGCTCGAGTTGAGACTCAGAAAACCTTGCACAAAGCAATGCGTCACAGCACCTATAAGGATAGGTGTAATTTTTTTACTAAGAGTTTCTTAAAAATATTTAAGTCTTTATTAAAAATATAATATAATTCTTTAGTCACCAAAACTGATGTTGCTGTTGATTTTGTTTCAAAGATTATTCACCTTCGCACATATAGCTGTCAGAAAGGAAGGATACTAAAAGAAGTTAATAACTTAAGCTATTAATTTTTCAACATCATAGTAAAAAAGCCGTTTAAATAACTAGCAGATACTCGTAAAACATTCATCCCCATCCTACTTAGTATTATCTGACTGTATTCAAAGCAAGAAAATATATCAACACTAGCTGCATCATAGTGCAAGAAACCCCGGAAAGATACAACAGTTAATAACAGATCTAAGTATAGATCTTGTACGGAAGCCGCGATGATTGACCGTCGATGACAGACAGACGTATACTACCAGCTTTCTCCCGATAATGATCTATGCGGGAGCGCAGACATATGTAACAATATTGTTTTTATGGTGTAGCTATAGTTCTTCCTTGTGACAAATACGTTTGAACATCAGAAAACTGACGTGAAGACACTGTTTAGTCATAAACAAAATTATCTACATTTTAATTAAAGATTAAATTATATCTCAAATACTGTACTTAGGTACTACCTATTATTTTAATCAAATTTTGTTTATACATTTTGGTCCTTCGAGCCACATACAAAAAAGAGCCCTAATCTGAATCAAATATAAAATATGTAATTTGTACATGTTCTGGAAGTTGGGCAGTAGCGCCTTCAAAATAACTGCCATCTTACTCTGCGATCCCCAAGCCACCTGCCAAGCCTCCCCTAAATAGGGTAGGCTGTGTTCAGCAGTGGACGATCGGGCTGATACAGTATACGTTCTTATAATACATAATAACTTTTTATAAGGCAACTATGTTCATTTTGAAGGAAATTATTTTTTCTACCGATCTGTTTAGCCTTAAGTGTGAATTACTCGACCGTTTCAAGTAATGCTATTATTGGTTTTATCTGAAGCTATCGAGATAACTTTAAATCTAGTAAGTTAACAATAGGGCTAGAACAAAATATTGTTAAGATAACATTTGCCTACCACTATAATTACACATATTAGTTAATTAATTTACGGTGAGAAGTAGCTTAGTATAAAAGCATTAAGAATGTATGGGTAATACAGCCGGGATAAGTCCGTCCCCTAACCAAATAGTAACTAGCCACAGGTAGGTAATAAATTGGAAACGCAGGAGGTTATCATGCACATCATTCCATAAATGCATTTATTTATGTATGTATTTGAACGTTTATCATCAGTTTGCGAAAAGCAGATACTGCACCGTTTAGAATAGACTTTATATGTTTATATGCGTATCTCATCGTTTAGGAATCCAGGTTCCATCTCCGGGTGCAGCACTTTTTTAGGTTTATGTAGCAGTCCGAAGTCTGTAACTGTGGCTGGTAGATTGCAATAATTTTGTCTCCACTTACATGGAACCATAATATATCCAGCGAAATTACCCCTTTAGGTATATACGGGTCTATCTATAGAAGGAGTTATGGTAGATGTAGTTTATACGGTATAGAAGTCGTATAATTGACACTTGCATTGAATGCTATATATGCTCGTACGTCCATATAAAACAATTATTGAAAAATATATATGAAATACATTATCAAATATGATTAGAACGAAATGTCCATTTTACTTGTCGACACCTAGTTATACGACGAGCATTAAACCACTTTTCAAAAAATTATTTCTATCGATACACATTACACATACATCATGTATGGTTTATAAAGAACAAAAAAATCTATCTAGCTCGACACCTCTGGGAAAACTTTTTATAAAAAAAAAAAACTAAATGCACACGCAAGAAAAGACTCCCGCATGGAAAATTTCTAAAAACAAACTTGCTTATTTTGCGTGGTACATTTTCAGCGACAAAGCAATTCTGTGTAATATTTTATACTCGTTTTGACTGTTAACTGTGTAATATAAACAAAGAATGGTTCGAATTCATTACCATATTTCCTGTAATTATGAAAAGAAATTGGCACGTGTGTGTACATTTCACGATTGTTTCACAAAGGTTTATTGCGTCAAAGTCGTGTCAGGTGTTCGTCGAAATGGTCAGGTCTTTGTTTATATTTCATATTATATGCGACGACATTTAAATTAACTGTACGCGCTGTATCTTTGCGTTTCTTTGGTAAACCAAACATAAATCCAACTTACTTGAAAAAAAATTGTGCGTGATTTGTATTTCTTACTAGAGGTATTACACACTACACTGACTCACTAATAAGTTTGGTTGAGATTATTTAAAATCAATTAGTAAAGGTGATGACTAAAGAAGAAAATTAATTACTCATTCGTTTGTACAATTTTGTACAACAATATCACAAATCTAGAAAAACTATATCAAGCCAATATGAAATAAACGAACACAACCGTACTTTCATTTTTTTATTACTACGATAACTGCCAAATACAAAAGCAAAAATCATGTGTCAACATAGATTTTAGCAGCTGCAAACTCTCGATTTTCAAACAAAACGGCAAGTTTACCTAAGTGATTTGTTTGAATTCCAAACAAAGAGCCGCGAATGCCGTTTACTTATGCAAATTAGTTCTTTATGGGTGTTTCCCTTTCGCACCTCAAAGCACAAACACCTGTGACTCACTAGTTCACGACAAATCGAGAATTGTAACGACTGTTCACTGTCCGATAATCTAACTCAATACCAGTATTTATATCTCCAATATGTATTTCCTCTCTGCTTTTAGTTCGTGCGTTTATAATTAAGAAGAAACGATATGCTTACTCGTATCAAAGTTAACATTACAATTTAACATGTTATTTGCTTGATACATTCGCCTTTTACATTTTCTTAGGAAATCGAGCATTCTTCTGTCTGCTTGAAGATAGATTCTGTGTTGCTCAAAGAAAGCAAGCAGTTTGGGTAGAACTGTATTATGTACATATAATAGGTACAACCAAGTCTCAATATTTTTAGATCTTGGTTAGCTTAGGTTATCCAGTGGTTATTAATTACCCTTAGTTGAGTTGAATGGTCGCATAGTGATCATAACACAACGCCACATAATTCCTCCTCAACCTTTGCGACATATTTAGTCGTTTTGTGGTAACGAACGACCCTGAAGTAGGTCGAGAAGCGCTAAAATGCACATCACGCGCTTGGAAACTATTTTCGCACGCACTGCAAGGTCAATGTAAAAGCTCTAATTAAACAACTCTTGCCAATTTAGATAAAACAGCAAACAATTCGAACAGCGATCAGCGCTCAAATAAGGTTAAACATTAAATGGGAACCTAACATAAACATAATGATACTTTACAAGTTTCGCTAGGAAGTATGTAGAACAGATATAAATTAATGCGAACCGTTAACAAAATTAATGGGTACATTATTTCAACGTCGATCGGCATATAAAAGGATAAGAAAAGCGTGGAAAAAATACATTTCAATATACGATAAGAGCGGGTTTGTTAGAGAAATTTGGCTTGTCAAAATGACAGGTGACTGACTCCTTTCTTAAACGATTAGAATGGGTTAACAACCTATTAAATGTAAGATTGGAGCACTAAAAAAAGGTTGATTGGCTATCAATCGAAGCATCTGTGGTTTATTTTTAACATTGAGAGTCGATTAATATCAATTTGTTTGTCAGCGCCATTTTAAGCGCCCGGAGCGTTGACCTCAGCGGATATTCGCATTGTTCCGCATCTCCTGCGCATCCAATCTATTTTTTGTAGCACTCGAGTTGCCAATAAATCTATTGAATCGTAACTATCTTTTCATATAACAGATGGAATGCATATATAATATCTGCGCGATGTTTATTAACATCTAGTGATCGACCGGCCTGGGATGATTTTCTATCTCTTTGATCATTTATCTTGAACTCGTGATATAACTAGTAGTTCGACGCGAGCTGGGACCTATGTGATGTATGTACCTTGTATAGCGTACCATTGTTATAAAGTGAATAAAGCATCTGAACCTGTACTAGGTTTGTACTAAATATTATACATTTATATAAACGTAGCAAAAACAGTATAAAACATACAATATTTTTGAACTTTTAAAATTAGGCAATTTTATACGATATCTTTATTTGTCAGTTTGTCATTTTAACTGACATTTTAGTCCTTTCACATCTCTCGACCGAATTAGCTTATAATTATATGCAGTTGCAAATTCTATTCTATGTACAAGGCATTCTAAAAAAAACGTGTCTTGCGACAAACAATCAGCAGCACTGATCAAAAATCTGTGTCAAACTAAAATTCATAGAACTTTTATGTGACTCACAAAACAGGCCGAAAATCATTGAAGTCACGTACTCATATATTTCCAAGTTCTAACTTGATGTAAGGTGTGCATACAGATGGTGTAATCTTGTGAAAATATTGAATAAATATATATATATAAATTTATTTCGCGTCCTGGCATCTGATTTGAGCACGCTCGGTTCAGGACCGCATTTTGTACCGTTAGCTGACCACACGTCTTCTTAGAAGTTTTGTTTTTAACTGCGTGTCTCACCTTTAATGCCCGTCTGCAATTATGGTAAATTATACGGCTTTTATCAGCGTAAAAGATTGCATGTTTCGAACTTAAATTAACTCGAAACTTGAGAAGGACGCTGTCATATTATTTTTAAGCGATTTACTTAATCGTGCACTGAATATAACCGCTGATTGCATGATTGCGGAAGCACTAATAATTTTTTTTTAAAATATTGTATTATCCTCTACAACAAGTGATTCGGAGTTATTGCCTCTATTAATATTATTCAGTTAGTTGAGTTTTAGTAGTATAGTACTTAATTGTTTATTTTCTTTGTTTGATTTTCACTGAATTCACGGCTCAATGACGAAATTGCGGGAACCTCGCAGAACCCATTAATAGAGTTTAGTTGTGATATTCACGATAAAAATACTCTCATAATTCGTCACGAACATGACAACAAAATTCTGAAGTATTTTATATTTAGCCTCAGCAAAGGGAAGGCTCCCGTTTATCTACACGTCCTTGAATTTATGACTGTTCGCCAATTTCTCCTTTTACGAACATTTTTATTCCCAAGCTCAAATTACGACATAATTAAATATAAGTACCTCAGCGTCTTTTGGTTCGTTCGGAAAAGTTTGTGATTTTTTAACGGACAGAATATGGACGTTTTAATTCAATCAAGTGGGTTCGAGAGTTGTCCAAGTAATTGGTTCTGAAATACGACTAATTTTCAATTAAAGCATGAAAGCTTTCAACGATCTTATTTATTTCGATCACCCTACTGCAAACCAGGGTTATTACTTTTAAGTCTGCTTTTGTCTGTGTGGGTGTATGTGGTATTAAGTCTCGACTCGTGGCGTCGTAGTAACAACACAAAAATCCGATAACTGTCCGAACAAGGGATCGAACCAAAAATCCTCGAGATTACCAGTCTAAGAAAAGATCATAGTCAAATTTATAACGAAAAATAACTTTATCCTAGAAAGTCAATTCAGACGTTTTCAAGTGCATCTTCTATTAAACATTCAACAAATCAAATCAATGGTAATAAATTCAGAATAGAAAATTCTGAGTGGAATTTATACACAACTTGCCAGTTACATAATACAGAATAAACTTTGAATAATGTGACGAACAGCATTGATACTCTGACAATACAGACACGTCTGGTAAAGCCCTAATGTCATACATTTATCACTCTCACTTTCGAAATCATCAGTTTCACTTCAGTAGTCTTTCGCGCTTTCAGCTTTTGTGTTTGGTGAATAGAATTGTAAAACAACGGGGTAAAAAGCGTCGGAGTATTCGTCAATAGAAGCCCCGCCTGAATTGAGAGTGCTACAGATGACAGTGATGTGTGAGGACATAAAGGTGATCTGACACACACTGTGTGTCAATTTTGCATTGTGTAAAGTTTGCCACTTTGGCTTTGAACACAGTGTGCATTTGACAACTGTAAAATTATATACTTTAAAGGATTTTTAGCTCGATAGGCAGGACGTTCGTCCGATATGGACAAATTGCACAACTGCCTGATTTTGTTTTATTTTATATTCCTGGCTTAAGAATATACTAACCATTCCTTCAAATACTACTAGAATAGCGTATGTTGGGTGGCCACATTCACGGTTCTCTAAGGTCAATATTGTAGGTCCTAGATAATTAGTAGTTTTATAGTTTACAAACTACTAACCCTCGTCTCTTCAGTATGTCTGATCTCCTGGTACTTTATATTGTAAAATAATAAAAATAGATACAATACGAAGACATGTGTGAGAGTAGTATGAAGGTTATTGGACCGATGTAAGTGTTAGGTGTGAAAGTGAGAAATCACTATTCAATGGTGTTAAGTTTAGGAAACCAATTTTTTTTTTTTTTTATCATGATAGTTTAGCATTTGACCACTATCTCACCTGACGGTAAGTGATGATGTGGTCGAGGATGTTGTTCAGACTAACCTAGAGTTACTGGCTCTCAAGGACAGCTGCCGGAACACACCGTTAGGTGCTTACCCTCAAGTAGAAATCCTGTCGCCAAGCACCTAACGGTGTGTTCCGGCAGCTGTCCTTGGGAGCCAGTAATTCTAGGTTAGCCTGAACAACATCTTCGACCACATCATCACTTACCATCATGTGAGGATAGTGGTCAAGGGCTAACGTATAACGCATAAAAAAACCCTTTACAGCTAAGAAGGACGAACGGACGGTAGTGTTGTGTTAGTAATAGAGTTCCTGTTTTCTTGTACGGGACTCTAAAAAGGTATCGTCCAAATCGAGAGCGCCGCAGATGACAATGACACGTCAGTACGTAAAGCTCGCCTGACACATATTTAGTTTCCCGCCATTGTGATGCCGTTACAGGACATCCATTGTTTTCTTTCGTACCAAATTCGTGCGATGTGGGTGTCGTTTTTGTGTTCGCACGCTATTGCGATTATAACGTTACAGTGTTGCCAATGTATAATAGATATTTTTTGAACTATTTGGAATACGAATAAAAATACTCTATTTATAGGGTTGCGTACTCAAAACGGGAGCCTATTACTAGGCCTCGGCTTACCGTCAGTTCGTCATCCTTGAAAAGGCTGTATCTTTTAAACCCTAATAGTTGCTCTGTTGAAATGTTCGCAGAATATGTTCCAGTATGGCGGATTAGCCTGGCTGTTTTCTTTTAGTTTTTAAGATAGAAAATTTCCTCTATGTAGGATAGGGCTGTAGTTATGTCAATAATGTCTCTAATTATTATCATATTAACTGTTCAACGGCTTGTTTCAATCAATGGATGTAATTTACCTGTTTAGTTGATCTAAGTTCACTTGGATCCGGTGGAGGTAATTTAATAATAGGAAAAAAAGATACACGATTTTAAACGAATTAGTGAAAAAGTTGAACAAATTAAAGGACTATCATTCACAAGCGTTATACTAATTTGGATTTTAGCGTGCAGAGAATAAGGACTACCATAATTTACACTATCTTTAATATAGAGAATTCTTATAGAACCGACACCAATGTGCATTGCGATAAGCAAAGCATACTCCAGGCTTTGTAGGTAAGCTTTAAAACTGGCAGCACAGTAATGACGGATTGATTGAGCCAACGTTGTAGAAATGAGGGACAGTGAATTATTGCGAATGTGGGCGTGCATAATGATTCAGAGGACGAGAGAAATTCAAGCCTCGTTTACACCAATCTTATCTCGAACCCATTAGACCGAGACAGTGAAATATTTGGAAATCACCGAACCGAAAAATTTACATTGTTTTTGTAAGCCATGACGAAGACAGTCTTGCGGGCGTTAGTTAAATTGTAAAGTATCTAAGTCAGTTTTCAAAGTTCATAAAAATAAACAAATTTTCAAATTGAGAATCCTTGTTGTACTTGTACAGAAAATTTACGAAACTCGCTCAACACAGCACTACAGTAGTAAAGACTTAATAATATGTGTATTGTGTACTGTGACGGTACGGGATAGACTCAAAATGTCTTACCCCTTAAAGATGTGAATCCATCGTTGAGGTGTGCCTTGATACTGACTGACGACATTTGCCCTTTGTGCAATACTGGATATAAACAACATTTTATTTCATTGTCAGAAGCAAACATAGACCCTTATAATTACTTTCAAAATATCACCTTCGACAAAGAGTTGAACTCTTCATGGTTACTCCTAATAAAATAAAAAGAAACACGTCGGTATTATTATATGACTAAAAGCGATATGTTTCAGGCAAGTATAAAGAAGATTTAGATTTCAGATAAAACCAGTCGAGTATATAATCGAGTAAACTATTAGTCCAGCACTTGTATAGTTTAAGTCTGGCATTACACGCATGAAAAGGACCCAGACTTTGGTCCGGTTCTAACATGTCATGCGAATTGACCAACTTAGAAGGATTATGAGATTAAGGAGTTTCAGGCGTGTAATTAAATGGTTGTGAGGGATTACAAAGGATAACGGACGGGCAGCGGCCTCAAAGGTCGCTGGAAGATAGATATCATGAAGAGCTATGCTCTCTCTGGCAGCTGGCTTTAGGCTCAAAGAGATGGGATGAACCCGGTTTAAAATTATATTTAATTTAGTATATAATTTAGCGTTTGGTGGAGGCGACACGTGACCAGAGCTGGCTTGCATCTCAGCCGAAAAATTTGCATTAATATTCAGAGTGGTAATGCACAGCTTTCCGGGCACTTTTCTCGCCACCGGAGGGTAGTTACATTTTTAGTGTAATATTTTAAATCTAAGTTTTATTCTAAAGATTTTTTATTCAGTTTTTCAATTGTTGCACCGGAATCCGAAGCTGGACAAGTAGAAAATGGGTAATTGGATCTTATTTAAATTTGCATTGTAATATAACACTAATTTTTACTGTCAAAAATCTTAATCACACATTTTTTAAGATTCTAGCTAATGTTATTGTAAGTTTGGAATACTTGGCTACTTTGTCGTTTAATTTACGTACTAAATAACATCACCAGTATCTTTCTACTGATTTAGTAATCGCTTTGTGCTGGTTTCGATTATCGAATCGGAAGAGTTACTGAGTTTTTCTGACATAATTTTAGTAGTAGCCAAAAGTATGGGACTATTGCTCAATAGATGGCAGTAGTTTCATCCGTCAACCCTTATTATATAGAACCTCAAACATCTGCTGTAATGCGGGTGTTACACGCATTAAGAGGTGTGAGAATGATGGCCCATCACATCACTTAAGGAAATATTTAAAACAAAAATAAAATTAATACATATTTATTTTCTACGCACACTTGATTCCTAATAATCGGAACGATTTATCCGCACAGCGTATGTAATTTGACTTTTCAATATCTATGCCCCATATAGCTATACGAGACTCGATCATTCCCAATATGTCAGCAAATTTCAGACTTCAAGAGATTGATCTCTATTTTCTTATTTGCAAAATGTATATATACTTCAGTGACCTTAGTGTTTCTTTTTCAATGTTCGCATTACACAACCATGTAAGATCGGCAAAGCTAAGACATAGGTATTATTGATTGAAGTTGTTACCGAAGCGATCGTGTCACGGAAAGTAATAAAATTTTATCGCGGGCGGTTATCTTGGCTCTTTCGTGTTCAGATATCGGTTAGTACAAATATTCGCGTATCTATTACCCTATTTTATTTTGTATGCCTAACCTACATACCTTAGGCGGATACTTATCCGCCTAAGAGTAGATGGATTGATGATATCCAAAGCACACAATCGATTTTCATGGAAAGGCGGAAGAGTACTTGAAGTAGGAAAACTTGCATTAGCAAGTTTAAAACACTACTTCTAAGTTCTAATAAGTTTCCGGCTATTTATACATAAGTACATATATATGATCACTGTGTTCTCTTAAGCAGCTATCATGTAACCTGTCAGCGTGAAACTTGTTAAAAGGAATAAATTTTTGAAACACTACTTTTACACCTTGCTTACTAAAAGAAATAAATCAAAATCACGTGTAAGTAAAGTCTGAAAACAAAAAATAACTGACATTTACTGTAGTTTTAAAGAAAACCTATCGACAAATTGTTTAATACCAATTTCCTAAGAACTAAACTAATTAATATGAAGTCATTAAATTCGTCGTTAGTAAACTAAGTTTGTCCCGTGGGGTGCCGGGTCAGAATTGCACCTCTCCATATCATCCCATGGGTGTCGTAAGAGCCGACTGAGGGAAAAATACTGGAAGGTGTGCAGCAGCATCTTCTAAAGAACTGCGAACTTACACTGCGATCCCCAAGACGCCTGCCAAGCATAAGGATTATGGCAAATACCCCCTTATTATGGGAGGCTGTGTTCAGCAGTGGACGATCCGGCTGTTACAGTACAGTAAACTATGTTTTGCAATGGGTTTCTCTTCAAGGATAATGGTTATCTTAGGAAAAACCATCGCTTTGATCAAAACACATACAATAAATGGCTAATCCAACGATTACCTCATAAATACCGCATATATGTAGCGGGAAAATGGTTTGAGATAACCGGAAGCGATTATGACTTCCGTTTGATTTAATTGCAAATACGTGAATCATTTAGTAAACATCGATAGTGCAGTGATGACACGCGCTCGCATGTGCAACTGCACGTTTGTCCATGGACTATCAAGGAAACGTATTATTATTTATTCTGTGCTAAGACGTCAACTCACCTAAGCTTATCGGTTTGTGTCGAAACACGGCTATCTCTATGGGGAACAGCTGTTGTTGAAACAAGTTTATAGAACATGTGGCTGGTGGCTCGACGGTGAACGTGCGCGGAAGTGTTTTCTTAGTTAAAACTGATAGACAAGTCGGATTGTTTGTTTACTTCTCAAATATCTTGAACTTTGGGATCCTGGAGCAACGTTTTACCGTTCCTTATCTTTGTAAATGTGATAAGTGATTTTTTTTACCGAACATGGATTATATTTATATATATATATATATATATATATATATATATAATATAATACTCCTATTATTAAGAGAAAAAGATTTGTATTTTTGTATGCAACGAATAAACTTAATAACTACTGAACCCATTTGGATAAAATTTAGCATGGAAATAGTTTGAGCCCCGGTAAAGGACATAGAATAGCTTTTATCCAACTGCGCGAAAATAGATGAGAGAATGTTTTTGCGCGACAACCGAAATACGGGCGGGCGCAGCCGCGGCTGGAAAGAATATTGTTTTATAATTATGTATATATATAATTATGTTTATAATGATAAACAAAAAAAAAATATAGAGGTGTAATACCACAAAAGTGATTTTTTATTAAAAGTAATTTTTTGCTCATTCTTGTCTATTTCTGGGTGGTAGGGAACTCTGGGTATGCAAGTCACTAAGCCGATTTTATTGAAAGCCACATCACAATGATCTATGAAACATATACATAGTCTTATAGAAGTAGGTACTTATCTAAGTCTTAACTGATGCTACCTCGGCCGGTTATTGCATTATCAGATTATCAGATGATACGAGTATTTGTTCATAGCGTGTAATCGAGGGCATTGCGTCTGTTGATACGGCGGCGATATGATATGGATACTTGTTCTATTTGCCGCAATGGGGACCGAGGCGAAATCAAATGTATATTATGCATGCATACATTTATTATAAACGAAACCAGTTTTAATTTTATATAATTGTTCGTTCAGCGAGACATCGCACAAGAAAAAGACGCCTTATAAAAAAAAACAAGTGACAACGTTAATATATATTTACACAATTTTAATTTTCATCGATTTCTATAAAATGTAGGAGGAAGAACTAAAGCCAACGCATTTTCTTACAATAGGTATATTGTAAGATAGCTCAATAATCATAATCTAGTCAAACGAATATCCTTTCCCGCCTAGTTTTAAGATTCCAACACTGGTTATGGAATAAGGCGCTTCATTACAAACTATTGAAGGGGGCGATTCCTTCATTTTGATCAATTTGAAGGTCACGTTGGTAACAAGCCTATGCCGAAAGTTTTTTAAATTATTTACTGCTTGAATAATATGTAAAAAAAATGCAGCTGGTCAAATTATTTTTGGAACTCCTCAACGATAAAATTGTTCACTTCTAAATTTCGCTAAAATGTGACGAAATCCCTATTGAAAACTTTAAAATCAGACAACCGCATCCATTTGAAAAGTATTATTTTCTTTACTTTTAGCGATTTATGGACAAACAAAAGGTTGTAGGCGATTGTAGGCGATACACGCAGCGCGCATTGAGATGGAACATGATTAATTTATGGTTTATTTTCCGTTAGAAGCCCCCAATTTTTTTATATCAGCCTCTTAAAACCATGAAGCATAGTACCTATGTATCACGATTCACGACAATCCGTGGCGTTGTTGAGCTAAACACTTATCCATTTATATTATGTGTTTAAGTGAGAATTACACGACTATATTTTAATGAAACGTCAAAGGGTCAAGCCTCATTTTAATCCCTTAAAGATCCCGTACCATTTGTTTCCATCCCTGGATGTAACGTAGTCACGTTATTAAATTTTACATTAACAGTAGCCGCGGGCGCCCTTAATGAGGTCGAGGCTTACGCGGAACCTTACCTAACAGTATTTAGTTAGTACATAATGATTCTTGTACAATTTACTACTTTCAATTAAGATAACAGGAATATCTCGGCAACGCATAGAATCATACTGGAAGTTACAAAGGAAAATATATTTTTAACCAACTTCAAATAAAGGATGAGGTTCCCATATCGACTTTTTAGTGCGTTACATTCGAAAGCTGGTGCTGGTCTTGTGGTCCCTTTTAAATTGGTGTGAGATCTGACGAGTAGTATTTGAGTTAACAGTTTATTATGTTTGAAGACTGCTTTAATTTTGTAGTATTTTTTTTACAACGAATATAACGTAACTATACGTTTAAAGAACCAAAGAAAATATAGGAAAAAAATATATATATTTCTTTAAACCAAAATTTTTGTATTCACTTTTAGTTGAATTAAAAAACAGTGAAAAGTCAAAGATGTGGCAGATAAATACACCGATCTTATTGAAGCGAGATTGAAACATACAATACCGAAATAGTTACTTTTACAATACCGAAGACGATAATTTCACGCTGCCTCAATGTGTCATTTTATCTTGCCCTCAATTTGACTCACTGACTTTGACTTTACGTGACATTGACATTTAATTAGTAGGTGCATTGTTTTAATCTTAACGTCTGGGAAAAGTAACTTCCGTTAAACACCAAATGGAATACTGATTCTGACCCAATTTCAGTACAGCGAAATTGACTTTTCCCCAAATAAGGAAAGGCTTGTAATTTAATGGAAGCTCTCAACAGTCTCCGGCCAAAACGCTTTTTTTTATCTTCCTGATCTTCAAGTTTATCTTGATATTTCCTCAATTTGTATATTATTTTAATGTTACAAGCTGAGAGCACTCTCCTAGAGCATAGCGATTACAATCACCTTGATATAGCTATCTACACGTAATATAATTTTATCCTTGAACAAGCTTCTTGTTATAGGCGCAGATTTGTCGTAGTCATAGTCATTTTTTTCATAATACCAATATACGTCAAACAATAAATTTTCAACATATTTTGGAACATACGTATACAAGTTAATTTACACGTTAAAGAATACGTACATAAGTAATTATAATAATATAATTCATGGCACAGCAGCATAACATAAATTAAAATGTCAATAATATTATCATGTAGGCAAATGGTCATATGCAAAAAATAAGTTATTTATTCATAAAATGTTTTTTTTTTTTTTTTTTTATTACGACTAACTTTAAATGCAGAGCTAGCTAAGTAGTCTAGAATTGATTCTAGACAGAGAATAGTCAAGAATAGATGATATTCCTATATAGACTACTGAGCACAGAAGGCATATTCTATTGGAATATTTCATAGGTATATTTTTTAGGTCTCAACATATAAAATATACCATAGTGTGAAACATATATCTTTTCATATGTACCACTAATAAACATTCAGGTGAGTAACACACAGAAGGCAATGTTAAACAAATTGATTAGGCTAATTTAAAAAAACATTACGTACATATTCAAAAATAAATAATTCACATAAATAAACGTTAAGTAAAGAGTTAAACTTTACAGCTTGGTTCGGAGTTTAGTTTTTCTTGATACAGGCTCGAAGCAAAAATTTATATTGCTGCGAGTTTTTGAGCATTATCAATACTGAAGAGGTGAAAAATATGTATTATACGAGTATCATTGAATCTGTATCCTTCCTTTTATTAATTATCGATTGCATATAATATCAATAGACACATTGCGGTAATACTTCCAGCAGAAACTAGATACTTTGCATACTTAACAACTTTGCATATGGAAATATTATCGTAACAGAGCAATCAAAATATTCCTAACAATAAACGTATTCCTTTAAACTAAATATAAGTCATACAAGGCACTATATTTTTGAAATTTTTATTTTATCTAGAAGTTATGCACTGCTTTAACCCCTTACGATCGCACTTTCTACCGTCATGGATCGAGGATCATAGTCAGCCTTCGGCGGATGGTCATTTCCATTTATCCATTGTATCCACTGTTAATTATGTATGAGCTCACTGTTTCCAGCTATTTTCATTTCTAACCCCCAATTTTGTGATTGCATGTTTCTAAAGAAGTCAACGTTTTTTATTCAAATATACAATATACAACTAAGGTTGGGAGGTGCAGACAGTATGAAAGTGCCATATCTTAGTTTGTTTTCAATGTTATAATTATAAAGTCATGAACAATTGGAAAAAATACTATGTCATCAATATGGGAAGGACTACGTGTGTTTGCATAGCATATCTCAAGATGACCCTGATTAAAATACTTTTTCAGACATTTGCTGCTCCAATATATTTTGCACACAGCAACACCGAGCTCCGAACTATTCAATTTCAGATATCAGATAGTGGTTTTTACCAATATTTTATTCTACAACCTCGCAAAAGCAATACGGCACCTGCTTTCCCTCGGATGAAAATCATATTCCGACTTATTCCGTACACCGTAAAAAGCAATCCACACCGGTTTCAATTTCAACGTTGCCACACTAAAATATATCTTGTGGTAAGCTATATACGTACGAAAATTGTTCTGGATGTATCTTGCAGTACGTGCAAGTTATAGCAGAGCTGGGAAGCGAAAAAAATGTGTTACAACGCTTCGATGCACTCGCACTAGTAATTTTATAAGAAGCACATTATTTAATTAAGGCAGTAAGTAAACTAATGGCCTTATTTTACTGCTAGTACCTACTCTACGCGGTCCAAGAGAAAAACAGATTATGTAACAGTTACTTGCCTTCTTACAATGGCATATCCTTCCTAAATACAGCTAGGCATTGAGCCATGTCCAGAAGTTTGTACGATAATCAAGCATTTGGATATTTATATCCATCATATCACAGGGAATCTTAAGTTGTCAAAGTTGAGTTTCTGTATTTTCCTGCACATATTTGGGGCCCTATCGCTACTAAGTTATTCACCGCCGCAACTTAGTAAGCTGCAAGTGGGCCTGGCTAACCTTGTACTCGAGTGGAGATAAGAAAAATCGGGTTAAGTGCGAGCGCATGTTAGCAAATGGAGTTCCGTATTTATTATTCACACCTTATACGCGGAGGCAAGTAGGCAGTGTGCTGTGTGCAACATAGTTCTGGATTTAATTAGGCACATGTCGCAAGTTTTTGTCGTGTCCAATTGATTATTAGACACAACGTTCACTAATAAATTAAGTATAAGTTAAGATTATTGTACATTATAGATCTCAAACATCATCTATATACTCATTTTACTCCAACTTAAATCGAAATCATTGATCTAACATTAGTAAAGCGCGCGCAGCGAATTTTGCGTTGTCGTTCCTTACCCAACAACTAGGTTAAGCAAAGTTCTTCTGGATGGGTGATCGCTGGTGACATTTACGTTTGTTTTGTTCCAGCTCTGTGCTTTAAAGAACCCTAAGCCGTCAGACCCGGTTATTGTCCTAGGATGGCAGTCGTCATGGTGCATGGTGGTGGGGAAATTTCCGTGTGCCGCCTGGCTAGCTACACCCTGAAGTTGTTAATTGTTTTCGATCAAAAGCTGGTCAAAGGCTAAACTATCGCGAATGAAAAAAATAATTATATAATATTTGGATATGAGTGTCAAAGTTATCACACAGCAAGCTCCCGCAGCCAGTAAAGAGTCTGATCACCAAAGCACTTAGCGTCTATCGGCTTTACCGACCGATAAGCAACAACTTTCTATAGCACAATGAGTGCTCAGATGATCAGGCCACATGGATACTCGATTGCGCAAACCGGATGTCATGTCAGATCATCTGTATAGAATTTTTTTGAAAGTTATACATATTGTACCGTTCTTTGGGTATAATGGCGACTTATTCGAATGTAAGGATATTACGATCATAGGTAAGTATATGTGTACGACTTTTAGAATTGCTTTCATAATATACTAACAGTTTGGAACAGCCGACTGAATGGAGATAACTGAACTATTAACACTACATAAATCATTAAATGGTGAGTAGAGGGATAGATAGACATCATCTGCAGAGACAAATCCATTAATACGAATCGTCTACTACAGCGCTACAATTTAGATAAGGACTATAATCCTCTAATTTGATATGATATTTGTTATAATAAATGCCTTCGCTCAGCGAAAAAAAGTTAATTATCAGTCAGTACTAATATTATAAATGCGAAAGTAACTCTGTCTGTCTGTCTGTTACGCTTTCACGCCAAAACTACTGGACCGATTTGAATGCAATTTGGTATGGAAATAGTTTGAGACCCGGGAAAAAACATAGGATAGTTTTTATCCAACTGCGCAAAAAGAGGTTAATGTTTTTGCGCGATAACCGACATGCGCGCGGGCGGAGCCGCGCCCGGAAAGCTAGTAAACTAATAAATAAAAACACTAAAATACTTTTAATATTCATGCCGCATTTTTAACTGGTTTCGAACATTCAAATACGTTACATGGAACTAATCTCAAAACTAATTTCAACTTGCCTATTGTTAGCTAAATTTAGAGGGTAGTAAAAACAACTATGTGTTAAATTATGCAAAACTCATTATTTTTTACAATATCTAGAAAAGTTAATTATGCGTTCCTCTAATATCTCTTTTCTAACAATTAGTCATCAATATGACAATTCAATGCCAAAAACAACCACAAGATGTTGCACCACTTTGCTCCAGCAAAAAGGTGCCGATGTTAGGTCGACTTCTTCTTACGAAAACCTCACTCGTCAACCTTCCGGAGTCACTTTACTCCGTGTTGCCAACACTATGAACATCCAAAGATAACAACGCACCATATTTACTTGGTTTTGTTTTTCATTACCGATCCTTTTATTGTATTTTATTTATCTATCTAAAGGTTTCTTCAATACAACCGACGTCATATTTGACACAGTTACCATTCAGCAAGTCACACGATTGTATGAATCACACGTTTCGAATGGGGTCATTGCTCTGAATATTAATGTCAATCGAATCGCTCGCTATTTCCTTAAAATATGCCGTTTGCCATTCTTTTGTAACTTGAACACGACTACAATGTTAATGGGAAGAAATAACATGTGCTTAAAGTTAAATAAAATATTTATAGTATATTAAAGTTAAATAAAATATTTAACTTTAAGCACATGTTATTTCTTCCCATTTAAAGCTGACAGGATAGCCTTTAACAACTATCTCACCTGATGGTAAGTGAAGATGACCGAAGATGTTGTCCAGGTTAACCTAATCAGTAATTACAGGCTCTCAAGGACAGCTGCCGGAACACAGCATTAGGTGCTTGACGACAGATTTTCTACTTGAGGGTAATAGCTAGCCTGGTGGATATTCACAAAATGCCCCACAACCCACAACCATGCTATAATGACTGCCATCCTAAGATAACAATCGGGACTAAGGGCGAAGCACGTGTCAGTATTAACATAGTAGGTAGTGCCACTAGCGGTCACCCATCCAAGTTATGATCGCAGCGGACGTTGCTAAACGTAGTTGATCGTTCAAGAATGACTAGGCCAGTTACGCTACGAGCGCTTTCATAATACCTATCATGACATAATGTGGTATAGAGTTATCTAAACAGCCATTGGGTGACAAAACTGAAGGGAGGCATGCACAGCAGTGCGCTCTAACATGATTATTTTTTTATAATTAGCATATATTGATGCTAGGCACAGATATTCGTCATATTCCTCATCATCAATACATTCATAAAAAAATAATCGTGCAACTAAAATTCATACTTAACATACATACAACTACAGGGCCTCTAAATACGATAATCGTACCTCAGGTGTTTCGACCGTCAGTCTGCGAGAAAAACACCAGCTTCCCCGTCAGAACAAAGGTACGCGTCCTCGTTTCGACCAGACTGTAACTGGTTTAATTATTAAACTGGCTACTTACATAGTTACTGTTGTTTAATCTACGTCATAATTCACAATTAAGGCTTCCTGCGCGCAAGGCTCGCTGCCTTTGCTGAACTGAAGTAGAGCTACATCCTATTATTAAAATAAGTATAGTTCAAGATATAAAGGGCGTGGAAAATATTATTTTACCTGTTTATTTAAAATACCCTTAAAATAACAAACAGACACAGTGTATGTATTGCATTGCATGTTTATTCGTGAAAAGTTATATTTATTTTACTGATATAAAGTTTATGGCACAAAAAGGACAATATAAGTTAATGTATTTATACTTACTTAGAGATTTGTAGTCCATCATTTTTATTTCATCATCGTTAGCTAGAGCCCGACCCGCACTTGACCGATTTATATTCGTTAGATATTGGACAATTATTATATCAAGTTTGGTGCTTGTCTGTTCTACTACCATTTTTACGAAAGAGCACTAAACAACAAACTTTAAAAAATTACTATATCCAATATTTATATATAGCGGACCTCATTTTATTTAATTTTTATTTATTTATATTTATGCAATCCACCGTAGTAACAGATAATCTATGACTATTTCAATTGTCTACCTCTTACTGTTCCAAAGATACAGCCTAAATTTAAATTTATAGCTATAAAAACCAAACTTACGATACATACAAAAAAAAAGATAATGAAGTAACCTCAAAATACAATATCAATTAAATATAATAAATCAAATTATATCATGTCAAGAATTAAAAAATACAGTTAACGTGCTAATTATAACCAAAAATTGAAAAGTTGACATTAAAAAACATATAGATAAATAAATGTCGAAATAAATTATTTAACTGACAATATAATGTCAATTAAATATAAATAAAATAAATGTATTATGTCAACAAATTTCTAGTAATTATGCCAAAAACAAAAAAAAATAACATTACTAAAAAGTAGAAGCAAAGCAGTGGAAGTCATGTTTGGTTACAAACGCCACGATACTGGGATCTAACCAGCTGCCTGCTTTAAGTACAGTCGCGAATTTAATTGTTCGACTCGACACAGTATTATTTATTTTATTTTCCCGTTACAATCTGCCCACAGCCACAGTCGACCCTTGATTTACGGCGGCCACAAAATATTTATTGCGGGGAAGATTTACTTAGTTTTAAATTTATTGTTATGCACTCGTCGGGCTTGTGTTTGTTTTGATAAGGGTTCGCTGCGAGCAATGTTATTGCGTTTTATAAATATTCGTTCATGTTTAATTGTTACTGTGAATTAATGTGAGTAAAAATTAAACGCCAATGTTTAGTTACACCATCTCCTGTTAACTTATTAAGCCAAATTATTCCGTAGGAACAATATTGAGTTAAGGAAGAAATCAAACAGGTGGTGAGACAGTGGTAAAGTCCTATAGCCTGTGCATGATGTTAGGGCATTTTACGAATGATTGCCTGATTAGTAACCACCATCAAGTAGAAAATCTGTAGTCAAGCACCTAACGGTGTGTTTCGGCAGCTGGCCTTGAGAGCCAGTAATTTTCTAGGTTAGCCTGAATAACATCTTTGACCACATCATCACTTACCATCCGCTGAGATAGTTGTAAAAGGCTTACATATATAAGGCATAAAAAAGCCTATCAGTAAAAAAAAACAACAAATTGCACAAGAAAGCCTTCAGATTGCAATAAAGTTATAAAAATACTCTTGTATATAAGATTTAATTAAAACGTATCAAAGTAATTTATACTTCAGAGATTTTTTGGTAATTCTAAACAACATCTTCAATCGCATCGTCTGATCGGGTAAGTATCCCCTCAGGTGAGTACAGTGGTCAGCATAAATACAAAAACGGCATCAACGGTTGTATCTTCTGATTGCGCTGGCTTAAAAATTTGATTTTTTCACAGCTCCAAGAGACCTGAGTATTTGATATAAATTTCAGCTTGATACCACCACGCGTTCCTGATAAAAACGGTATTGACAGACAGACGGATAACAAAATGATCCTACAATGGTTACGTTTTCTTCCTTTTGAGGTACGGAACTCGATAAAAGAGAAAAAAAATCCTCTGGTAACCAATAACTTCATTAACTTTTAACGAAGCCGATAACCAACATAATTATTCTATAATTAGCAATTTCTCACACAAAGACGTAAGACTGACTACTGATTCACTATTGCAGATGGCACTCGGTTTCTTTATAACGAGTCGTCCGCTGCGGATTAGCTTCCTATGAAGTATGTTAACGAGTTGAGCAGGTGTACAGTTTATCATCCAATAAATTGCTGAGATTCAATGCATACTTGCATAGTAATTGACATGTTTCATATGTGTAAATCAAAAATAACTTTTTCCAATCTAGAGAGAACTTAGTATTTTTAGCCACTCAAGAACTTAACTTATTAGAATCACACGTTGGAATCATTAATGAATTAATTTCTATTAATCGCGTTATATATGATGGGCTTGGATTTATGGAATCAAAATGTTTATTTCGGACCACATAATTCTATATACATATTGTATATGTATGTATTAGTGCAAAAATAAAAACTTAATTGCTACAGACAACTACTGTAATTTAATTAACCTTCAAAAAAAGAAGGAGGTCCTCAATTCGACTGTATTTTTTTGTGTGCGTTAGTTACCTCATAACTCTTTACATTGTGTACTGATTCTGATGATTTTTTTACATATGAAAACTGGTGCTTATCTTGTGGTATCATTTAAATTTGAAGGAGATCTGACGGGTAGTGTTCGAGTTATCTCTAATAATGAGTATTTTAATTTTGTAGTCGGTTTTTTTTTGTTAAAATAACAATTTAAATTAATCACATGTAACAAATATCTACGAGATATTCTACGCGAAAACATCGTTCGCATGAAATGCCCAAGAATAGGTTTATATCAAATCAGATTCATTATTTGTATAATGTCAATAGAACGAAAAACTATAATTGTTTCCAATATGAGATATTTCGCAATATAGTTAAATTGACAAAGAGATCCATCAAAACTTTTCGAAAAGAATACGAATAAAAGTAACATATTCGTACAATATTGTGACACTATATAATTATTCAAAACCCAAAGAAACTACACTCGAGAGCAATGAATCCGGGTCACTTAAAGAATCCTAAAAATCTCGGAAACTAAAAATGCTAGGTTAATGCAATAAATTGTATTTAATAGACAATGTAATACTCCTTAAATGAAGGTATTAAAACTTCTTAGTTATTGTAAAGTTATATCATAAAAAAATCAAATTTGAAAAAGGGCCACTTTCGAAGATGGAACTACGAAATTACAGCATTTGGTTTTGCTTTTGTTTGTAATCTGTCATTTATGTGGGTACATAAACCATGTTGATAGTGCTCTATATTCATTATTCAAGCTGAAATTATGTCGCTTACGCCTGAAGAATGCACCAGAATACTTACAATGCTGGAAACCGGCCGGAGTCAGCGCGATACAGCCAGGACTGTCGGTTTGTCGCTGTCAACAGTACAAAGAGTTCTCCGACGTTACGAAGAAACTGGTTCTAACCTACGCAGACCAGGAACGGGCAGAACCAGGTGTACCACAGCACGAGAAGACCGATACTTGGTGAACACCATGCTTCGAAATCGCTTTCTCACACTGAACTCACCAATCAGTTTCGACGCCTCGGAGGAAGTAACCCAAGTGCATGGACAGTAAGACGTCGGCTTGCTGAATCTAACTTAAAACCCCTTAGACCTGCAAACGGCCCTAAACTGGAGCGTGGGCATCGTATTTCGAGACTAAGATATGCCCAGAGCCACGTAAATTGGAGTATTGACGATTGGTCAAAAGTTATGTTCTCCGACGAATCAAAATTGATGCTCTACAAGCACGATGGAAGACACAGAGTGTATCGAAGACCAGGGGAAAGATTCAAGCAAGCATGCATCGAAGAAAAAGTAGCCTACGGTGGTGGGTCTGTACTTGTGTAGGCCGGAATTTCTTCTGAAAGTCGCACAGAGCTGGTGATCATAGAAAACGGCTCTTTAACTAGCGTAAGATATGTGGAAGAAATCCTCAATGATCACGTTGGTCCATTTATGGTCAATTTAGGTGAGGATGCTATATTTATGCATGACAATGCCCGACCTCATACAGGTAGGATTGTGAATGACTACCTTCAAGAGATGAACATTACTCGTATGGAGTGGCCAGCGCGCAGCCCGGATATCAACCCGATCGAGCATGCTTGGGACGAGCTAGGCAGATGCGTAAAACAACGAAACCCTCCCCCAATCACGCTTCGTGAGCTCAAAATTGCACTCACAGAGGAATGGGAGAATATTCCCCAAAATCGTATAAGGAACTTGGTGTACAGCATGCCAAACCGCGTAAACGCAGTAATGGAAGCACGAGGAGGCAATACGAAGTATTAAAATTCAAGAAAATCGTAATAAAGTTCAAAAATTTCATGTTTCCTATTTTTGTTTTAAGGAGAGATCAGCAGTTTTTTCTTTATGTAATTTTGTGTTAATAAAATGTATGGTGACTCATATTTTTTTTACTTTCATTTAAGGAGTATTACATTGTCTATTAAATACAATTTATTGCATTAACCTATCATTTTTAGTTTCCGAGATTTTTAACATTCTTTAAGTGACCCGGATTCATTGCTCTCGAGTGTATATATTCAGTAGACAATACATAATATAATACAAGAGATATAACAATCAACTTCGGGAACTAGAAAACTGTTAGTCATCTAAAGTAACGACACGTTATAAGTTAGATTTCACTACATTTAATAATGACACTGACAATGCTGATATATTGATGGCAACCAATGATCTAATGGCTAAAATAACTTCTACAGTGTATCGCGAATTCACTAGCCCTGCTGAGCGTGTTAGTGAATTTGAGACTCATTGCTGCCAGACCACCTTCTGCTTTTGGATGGTCCGAAGCGAGAACCCGAATATTAAATCTTATTGGCGGATAGTCTTGTTTTTTCTGAAACAAATTGGATGGGTGCCTTTAAATTTAATATAAATTTATTGAGTGAGTTGCAACGACAACTGCCTACCCAAACGAGCATATTTTACGTTTTATTGTTTTACTGTATGCATTATTTAGGTAATTACATTAGAAAGTAGGGTGCGAAAATATAAATGCGCATCAACTGGACTGTAGAAAAGCGCGCCTTCGTGAGAGAACAGGGGCCTTATTGTCTAATTCGAATGGTAATGAAAACGGTCTTCATTTTAAATCCGAACTCCAATTTAAAAAAAAAAAGTAACATAATTATGTCAAAATAAAGTTTATCTCCATTACCACTTTGTTAGACAATCATGCCCCTGGGGTCTTATTGTCGCTAATAGTTATTAAAATGGTCTTCATTTTCAAATTCAAACTCGATTTTCAAAGAAAAAATTTAATTATGTCACATTAAGCTTATCTCCATTACCACTTTGTTAGACAATAAGGCTCTTGGGGTCTTATTGTCTAATTCGAATGGTAATAAAAATCAACGTCATCTTAAAATTCGAACTCCATTTTGAAAAGAAAAAATCAAAATTATATCAAATTAAGCTTATCTCCCGTAACACTTTGTTAGACAATAAAGCCCCTAGAGTCTCAATGTCTATTTCGAATGGTAATGAAAATGATATCCATTTTGAAATTCGAATTTCATAATTGGATTCGTTTTTAAATGAAAATGACAAAATTAATTTCATCTCCATTACTATTTTGTTACTTACTCGTTGCTACATATGTATACCTTTTAGGTGAGCGTGTTCCATCCCAGACTGCTATTGAGATAGCTATCAAAATAGATAAATATCACAAATCTACTAGGCTACGTTATAAAAACGAGAAATTAAATTCATAAATTGTCAAGCACGAAAGGAAAGCGACTAATATAGTATCTTCCATATTCATACGATCAGCGTCAGATGTGACCTTGCGTCGGCGACAGTAAAGATAGAGAGCAGTGGGGCAACTCAATAAGAAGGCACAACGGTTAGATTTACATCACACACACACGTAGGTGTATGTTTATAACTGAGCCAAGACGAAATAACTACACATGTTAACAGTACAAATTAGTCTGATAGGTTGAGTTCAAATGGCTATTTATTCTTCTATTAAAACTGTATTATAGTATTTCATAATCTTTGAAAAGGGGATTTCTGTGTTGTCTAAAATGTTATTTTCAACACAACATCAAATATCAAAAAAATTACATGGTTTATATACAATGTAACGTATATGAGTCGTTTAAAGGATACAGAAAGCCCATATGGTATACTCAGATTAATATATAAAAGGATGAACCAGGAACACAAAATATAAAAAAAATCACGTCTTTAAATCCCGTAAGTGATATTATGAGCTGTCTCAACCACGAACGTTTCTTCAGATGTGTTTTAGTCCAATGTAATAGGGAGCGAATTGACATCTACCAAGCGCAGTGCTAGACTCCAGATTGCTTTTCAGAAATATTGTATCAGAAAACCAGATGCAGTCAGATTCAGAGATCGTACCCAGGACCTCGAAAGCCAGAGCTCCACTCCAACTTATTATTAATAAGTATGTATAAGAAACATAAGACGGAATAAATGACTCCTTCTGACTGCATGGTATTTATAGTATCAGAGTACGCCGCGCGGGCGGCGCCTAGACATGATGCTCGGAGACGCCGCATATGTTTTTAAGGTCATAAAAGCGAAATCAGACTACGTCCACCGGTTCGTGTCACCAAAAAACACTTTCGCTCTGAAATCAACACGCGTGACTCCGTTTTGTAATACATTATTAACTGACGGAGACGTAACGTCATTTGTCGTTTCAGTGTTGCGTTATGGTTATTAAAGAGTTATTGTAGTTTGAAGAATGTACACGTTCTGCGAAAGTGTACCTAATTTCTATCAACTGTGTGCTGAATGTGAGTCACTCATTGGGACAATGGAGTTTGGTGAAAGAGCTTTTCAAGTGCGTTGAAGCAATACTAACATAATACCAGTTTGTTGCGTAGGTTGCGTAAGACCATTCAAGTGACCGACGGTGATTAGGGCTATTTGTTAAAGAGGAATATGGGATTCAAAAACCGATAGAAATGCACAAAAATATACTATGAAGCATTCGTAGCGAAGTTTGCTTAGCTGTTCTTAACCGATCAGCAACGTTAAGCAACGTCCGCCGCGGTCATGACTTGGATGGGTGACCGCTAGTGACATTACTACTGAGCGTGCACGTGCTTCGGAGGGCACGTTAAGCCGTCGGTTCCGATAAATGTCTTAGGATGGCAATAGTTATAGCATGGTAGTAGGGCATTTTGCGAATGCCCACCTGGCTAGCTACCACCACCCCCAAGTAGAAAATCTGTCGCCAAGCACCTAACGGTGTGTTCCGGCAGCTGTCCTTGAGAGCCAGTAATTTTTAGGTTAGCCTCAACAACATTATCTAAGTACATCATCATTTACCATCAGGTGAGATAGTGGTCAAAGCCTAGAAAGATGAAATGATCATCTCCTCTCTCATGTTTGTTCCTTCTTGTTCAATAGTAATCTTCATCACCTTAGAATAGAAAATGCCTATATAGAATTACTCCTGGCAGATCGTCCTCAACATTATTGAATAATTACATTTAATCATGTAACAAATCAGTTAAAAACAATGAGTTTTATTAACACAGCGTGTTTCACACATAGATAACGTATTTCGGTTTACCATTGACCTCACAGGTCGCGGTTACGGTACCGATCGACAATACAGTACTCAAGCAGTAGGTTACTATGCATTACGCAGACTGTTCAGAAACAACTCGGAAAAGTCAGATTTCGGTTATTCATATAAATTAAAATAGCATACCCAAATAACAACGCCAATAATTTTAGAAGTCGTAAAAATAATGAGTGTATTGTCTTCTTTCTGCACTTTAATATTTGCTCTCATACTTGATATTGGAGTACCACATATTATGTAAAAAGTTCGAATATGACAGAGAACACTAAATGTTTATATCGCAATTAAGCCTAGTTTATGCATTTTATGAATCAGAGTCAGGATGTTGACGCAGTGCAGTTCGCCACTTGTGACTAACTGCATCTGTTATAGGCAGAGGATGTCTCTTAACACCAGGTGAGCATCGAGCTTGTTCCATTACAATAGCATTAAAAAAGTGTCCTAAAATATGCATTTGACGTGACTTTAAAAACGAATCTACTTGTTGTTATTGAGTCAATACATACAAAATTATAGATCCTTGAATTACAAAATTTTGACGATTTAAATCAACTCATAGATAGATAGATTTCATTTAATATCTTTAACTGGTGCATTATCTTCTCAACTTCATCATAATATACATTTTCTGTATTGGAACCATATCAAAAAAAGGATTACTTTGAAAATATTATGTTTTAAATTGTACGTAGTCTTTGTGACATGTTTGCTGCAACCGTCACATTGCAACGTGTGCTAATATTATGAACCTCACTTCGACGGTACGATGGCTTGTGGTTTTCGCATTTGCGAAACACACAAGGACGAAATCGCACCACAAGCTTATTAAAAGACAATTTCATAAGCTTGTTATTTCTTTTAGAAGTAATTTACTTCCTACTCAATTTCTAGATATTATGTATCTATTTCCTGTAATGGAAATTGTTAAAAACAGAACTAAGGAAATGTGATATGAGATCTTGTACTCCGCCATTTATAAAGATTTCTACTTTTATTTCAAATAGTCAATTTTTAGTTCGATAATTGTAGGAAGTTTCCATACTACACTCAATATTTATATTGCTATATGGTACAGATAACGTATTGGTTTATTTATCATGGCAATGATTGATAGGGTACTCGCGTGGCCGTACAGGGAAATGTGCTTGGAAGCATCAAACATGCATAAGTTTAATTTGGCTTGATGGACACAACAGGGCGGAGAGAAAGGGTTACGGGAATACCAGGAAAGTAGAGTAAATAAAGAATACTGAAGGTGAAATAGTTCGCTTTTCAGTAGTAATCAATAATTCAGTACGATAAAATTAATAAAGTTCCGAGAGTGGTGGATCAAAATGTAGCCCACAACCCTGAAACAATAAATAAAGATAATAAAACCGGCCAAGTACGAGTTGGACTTGTACACCGAGGGTTCCGTACTAATACATGTAAGTACTTACCAAAAATTTGTTATTTTTTTTCTACAGTTCGAGATCCTTAGCTGGTGTCCGTCCAGCAAATGGCCAGTTGTTATTGTTATTGTTATAATTAAAATATTGGAGTATAATAATACAAAGTTTGATGCTTGAATGTAATACCGCTTTAATGGTAGAAAAAAAAAAAAAACAAAAAAAGGCAAAAAATAATATACATAACCGTATTTATAAAACTATAATACAGGTATAGGGTATCCCTTTTTTATGTTTTGTTGTGATTATTATTTGTAAAGCTATCCGCAATTAATATGTGGCCATACTAACACATATTTAGAAAATTTAATCCTACTACTCATAACGGTTCCAAAGAGATCGAATAGACGGACGGATGACGGACAACGGAGCCGTTAGCCGGAGTAATAGCTCTATCTTACTAAGCGGGTAGTAAGACTGCGATAATAGGCAGTACAGACGTATTTCGTCACAAGCGACGAACTACACTGCGCCCCAACCTGAGACACAGTGTTGTTAACTCTGCTTTGTTATAGGCATACTACCAATAACAAAAGCATTTCCAAGGCGTGTAGTCGTCACAAAGGCGGCTGGCCATAAAACCGAAGAGCAAGAAGAACAAGACTAAAAAATATATTCATACTAGCTTTCCGGTCGCGGCTCCGTCCGCGCTTGTCGTTTACCGCGCAAAAACATTAACCTCTTTTTGCGCAGTTGGATTAAAACTATCCTATGTTTTTTCCTGGGTCTCAAACTATTTCCAAACAAAATTTCATTCAAATCGGTCCAGTACTTTTGGCGTGAAAGCATAACAGACAGACAGACAGACAGACAGAGTTACTTTCGCATTTATAATATTAGTACTGATGTAGTCTTTTGCGTTGTTTGAGAAAGATCAGAATTAAATAGTACCGATCCCATTTTCCTAGGATAATAGTATGAAGATGACGAATTGAAAGCATTCGTTGACAATCACAATTTCAAAAACCTCCAATTCTGCCCATCACGCAAGAGCTATAGTTTTCGCCATTGCGTAAACCAAGCTGTACTAATAACACAACTGACAGTATTGGTACTTCTAAATCGATAACTAATTGCCTACAGACTAGACCGCGGCCTAGAATCTAGACCAGACTTAAGGCACAGACTATACGATAGTCACTTCGTAGCTCGACGTTGTGAAATGTCTTGCGTAACGTATTGGACGACTGAACTTTGAACGATTAAAAAGAGAAGTTTATTGTTACCGAGTCCATTGGATAACAGATATTATGCAAATTATGTAAGGTTAATAATGTCCGGTATTAAATTAAAACTCCTTCCACTCCATGACTTCCAACATTGTTTAAAGTACTTTAAAAATAATGATTATTGAATGGACGTCACGACAAAGTTGAAACCGGAAATAGGAAGAAACGTCTCTCTTTTTGTTGGGTCAACGTTAGTGAGGAAACTGCAGGGCTACTGTAGACTAGAATACTGTGCATATCAAAGAAGAGTAAAAAAATCTGGAGACCTTTGATTTGTCAAAAACGCTAACAATGCCCATGAACGGATGCATAAGATATATTTATTTACACTAGCTTCTGCTCTACCTGCTAGGCCACGCGTGGAAATCGATTACATCGCGCTACCTCGGTAACTACTAAATACATCGGGATAGAAAGTATCCTATGTCCTAATCGAGGACCTACAAAATACATTAACAAAATTTTATTAAAATCCATTAAGCCGTTTATGAGATAGGTTTCAAAAATCACACGCACACAGTGTGTGAACTTACTTTCGCATGTATAATATTAGTAGGATAGGATTGCAATATTGCATTATTTAGCAAACCAACAATGATTTATTGCACACCAAAAAAAAAATATCCAAATAGCTTACAACTAAACGGCAATCAGTACAATGGACGGTTTGATTGCTCTGCTGCGAACACTTCCATATAAATAATGACCTAATTACAATAAAAACTGTAGATAGATAACTCTTCATTGAAAACACAATAAAAATATAACTAAACTTATTCCTAAAACATAACTTTAAATCAAGCGTATCAATAGGTGGTCTTATCGCCCATAGCGGTCTCATACAGACACCCTTATCAATAAGGGATATGGTGAAAATATTGGAGTTATATATTTAACATGTTAAAAACTCGAATAAAATAACGTATTAGCAAAGGAGTAAAAACCCATTCGCATCTAGGGCGCACAGTTTATCGTCAGTTGTACAATATTTAACTCCAGATTTTACGATGTTTTTTCCAACTTATTTTCCAATTCAACAACCACCCACATAGTGATTAATCGAGACAGTAGTAGATTAGAAATATATAAAAGAATCTTTGACACGCATATTTAGAATTGGCATACAGAATTATCTGAATCCATTCTGAGAGAACTTTGAGATCACACGAACAAAAACGCTGTTCTATAAATCTAGTAGGTTTACATAGTTTCAAGTTCTTGTCGTCAATTTCTCTGCCGTGACGTGAGAAAAGCCTCCAAGTTTCATCGGTTTGTGGTGGAGTAAAAGTGGACAAACATCTTTTATATAGATTTTCTGAACAGGAGTTATCACAAAGAGCATTGTCTAGAAACTTTGCGGTCGTCTGATGCGGTAAATTGTGAAAGTTGGAAATCTCCACTGGGAATTCTTCGAAATACCTTGTTAGCTTTGATAAAACTTATAATAATATGAGACCACCGCTGAAGTACGGGATACCAAACAAAAACAGAATCATCGAAATCAATTCATAATTGGCGAAGTAATCGCGCAACAAACATACAAAAAAACTATGTCAAATTGAGAACCTCCTACTTTTTTGAAGTCGGTAAAAAATTAAAAAAGTTCACGGATTCTTCTTCAATTCTTTCATCATTTAGGCACTGAACGCAGTACACTCCAGACCTCATATGCTGATAAAGAATCGAAGCAAAACTAATTATGACAATTCGTGGTGGCAGTACAATGTAGAATATTTTAATATTACAATTTGTAATTGACCTTCAAAAGAGCGTCGTAGACGCCTTAATTTATTAAATGATTTTGGCTCATGATATTAAAATTGTCAAATAGAAAATATTTTCACATTTCTACCAAAGGATAACAATTTAAAAGAAAGTTATTTTAGATACATACATGCTTACGTATTGTCATATATTTTTGTTTTTCATTAGATTATTTTAACCGTTTCCATAAAATCATTTTTAATTGACCCTAAGATTGATGATGATTTTAGTATTGCAACCTAAGCCTGATTTGTTGTATGATTTAGTTTTGTTAGAGGACTAATTAATGGTCAAAGCTTTACATCTCGAGTACTCATAATTTTGGTAACATAACTGACTTCTCAGCTTGCCAAGATATTTCATTACTTCCTAGTAAACAGATTTACAACCCCATTCACAAACATACCTTTGCACATATGTATTTTCGGCACAAAATACGATATTACTACGTAGTTCGTTTGTATACTCAATATACGAAACTTACGATATTCCACGTCTGGTATCGTAAACAAAGCCGTACCTATCGAATATTCAATAGGATAAACAGTCTTTATTTCTGGAATCGATTTCATTCGATTATTCAAGCAGCTTAACTTATCATTGTATCTGTTTACCGCTGTTCCATAAAGGGTAATTCAACAATGTAAACGTATTATGTGAGATTTGTAATTGACCGATCAACATAATTGGAATTCAATACAGATACGAACTTGTACGTAACTTCTTATTGGAGTTCATGTGAAGTGAAAAAATATGCAGTCCCTAATTCCAGTTTTTTGGAAGGAAGAGAGTTGTTGGCTGCCGATCAGGCGCTGCTGGTTTGAAACTCATTCGTGCCGACTATTAGAAGAATATCTTCTTCGAGTAACCATGCATGCAGCAACCGGACGGTAAATTTTAGACACAAGTGGTCCACAAACTCTCGCTGAAAGACTACCAAATTGATTTGCTTTAAGTCAAATCATGACTTTTGACACGCCCAAAAAAAGGAGAGTTATGTTTTCAGGGTTCATGAATGTCTCTTTGTGAGTTTCTTTATTCCACTATAACTTCTAAACAGCTTAATCGATTTTAATGTATGAGATATCGTTAGATTCGTCTTGACGACGCAAGGGACACTAGGGATATAAAATAAACAATCCGATTCTAGACACCACATTGTGAGATATTTTTTTGTTTTCTATAATTTAACCCATCGAGTGGGGAATAAAACGAAGGGCTTTAAAAAGCAATTACATAAATATATATAACTTGCAGTTTAAATTTCAATGGAACGATAAACCTTTAACGAAAATGAATAATCTGCAGTCGGGTTTTTTACTTTTTTTTATTAATTTATACTTATTTTACGAATGTTCTGCTACGGTAATTACACAATAATTTATCTTTGTAACACGATTCACTTGATAATTGACAGCGATTGCATCGTCATTGAGCGTTTAATATTCAATTAATATTACTTCGTGCTGGCCGTGATAATAGTTTAACGTAATGTTAAATTGGTATTGACAGGTATAATAATATAATGTTGGGTTACGAACAAACTCAATACAATTAAATTATAATAATAAATACTTTTAAAAGTATCCTAAAAAACATTAAATAATATTTAAATAAAACACTTAAAAAAGCATAAAATTATATATCTAGTGACAATTTCTCGATCGTGCGCTCGGTGAGTCAAGACCTCCTGAAGATGCTTCGTTTAGAAGCGAAACTATTCGGGTATTCTTCCGGTTAGGCTGCGTGATGTTTGTGACGTCACGTAGATGACAGGAAAATTAGGCGGAATTGTCACTAGATATATAATTTTATGCTTTTTTAAGTGTTTTATTTAAATATTATTTAATGTTTTTTAGGATACTTTTAAAAGTATTTATTATTAAATATGGATTTCCGCAAAGTAACGCCTGAATCTATTCATTAATAAAATTATAAATAAAAAATTAAGTAACAACCTGCGTGTACTTGAATTACAAGCGACAAATACTTTTATGTTGTTAAACTATGTAAGGAAGGACTTTTCTACCCGTGGGCTGCCGGGCTAGAATGCTGCCCCCGTCTCTCTTTATGTTATTGTGAGGCAACATACTCGAGGACCATCTGATGTTAAAGCGTATCCTCTGCCTATAACAGATACATATCGTATGTGCCTGTAATTTCAGTCGCGCAAGGACTGCTGCCGGAACACACCGTTAGGTGCTTGGCGACAGATTTTCTACTTTTGTTATTGCACTGCAATCCTCAAGGCGCCTGCCAAGCGTGAGGATTATGGCAAACACCCCTTTAATGAACTGAAGTTTCTGATTGACGAGCAAGTTGCAGTGTCAAGCAGGACGAGGTGATTTATAGTTGTAATGTCACCATGATCGCCTGCATGATGGTAAGAGTCACACCTTATCATCATGCAGCCAACTCGTCTGTCTCCTCACTTCATTAAATAATCATCATCTTCCTTCCCTGATGCCACCTCTGGGTTGGGGTCGGTACAATCTATTGGCCTATGTCTTTACTTGATCATTAGAAATTTAGATGTAAGATTTCTGCCATGACTCGCTTTGGAAATTGTAAAATGGCTTATGATTACTATACTGAGCATAATATATTCCTTAGGTCTGGGATTAGGCTTTAGGATTTTATCCGGATTTACCAAATAGTACCCGAGGGAGCGCAGAATCAGTTATACATCGATTTCCAAGCTGCGGGAGCCAATTATTGTACTCATAACTTCTTATGATTTTAGTACCTCTCGTGCGCAAATTGAATGCCAGTTAGTCATAGGGTTTGCTTAAATAACTATTTATAAGTTAACTTTTATATATGTCCATATACAGAGTTACAGGAAATTAACTAGTCCATGAATCATATCTGTTACCCTTGGTGCAATAACAGCGCGTGTAAATAATATTCATTTAATATATATTTAAATTTTACACGCAATTATCGAGAATTGAATTATGAGAAGTATACGGAATATATTAAAAATATTCATCCACCGAATGATTTCTGAGTACAGCTATGGAATACTCTTGATTTCATATTATGTTATTGAAAACGAAAGTACTGTAATGCTAGGCCAACTGTGGATGTGCAATTGAATGAAAGAGGCCAATGACTTTCTAATAAATTGCTATCATGATAAGCATATTTCTCTCAGCATCATTATAAGAATTCCATGCTTGCTTATAGATTTACTACATTAATAAGAAAATACTCAGATTCACTCACTCTCAAAATAATATACATGTAGCCGTAAAAGTAAACAAAAATCATCAATTTAGTCAGATGATGACATTGCTATCACAACACTTCTTGCAGTTACGCCTGCTATACCGTACGGTGCAGATATCATGGGCACCACTAAAAACGGTCATTTCAATTAACTTTTTTCTTGTAAAATATTGTTATTTCATTTTTATTGTTTTAGGAATTAAATAAAGTGTGTTGTATATCTATAGATAATTTCACAAATTTTCGCATCCTACGTTTATAATCAATAACTTACACAACGGACAATTAAACCTGCCTCTCGAGAGACAAACTCGGAAGAATCGAATTCAATATACATTTTACATTCAATAAAAATCAATAAGCACAATTGAATAACTATGAATTCTGGTACAGATTAATTACACATATATGCATAATTGCAGCAACAAAGCAGAAGCGACAGTTAATAGTTACGAAAAAGGACTATGCGCCGCACAACGGGTTACGGCGAGGCTGAGAGAGAAGTTTTTAGTTATTATTACGAGAAACTTTTCAGTAAATAGGAAAATCGAATTTAACTGTTTGCTTATCACCCCGGTTTAACTGATTACAAACCAAATCTAGCTTGGCCCCTTAACCTTAAGTACGTGATATTTAAACGGGTCCCCAAAGTTCACCACAGTCTTCACTCTAAAGGCCAGGAGCGTGTAAGGTCCAACTATAGTATACTAAAAATATATGTAGGTATACCTGTATGCATGAGAAAACTTCATAGACCGTGAGCAACTTCATAACAAAATACGAACAAGCTTCATTGATGATGCAAAAAGCGAATGGATATGATTGAATGCTTCGATATGCACTTTGTACGGTCCAATTGATACTAAAAGGCAATTCAACTGTAGCATAAAATTATCATTTATTTAAGAATTCCATACATACAACTGAATTCGTATATGGTTTATATTTTATTCTTCCTGGGTGCAGAATCATTTTAGCGTTCGTGAATATTCGGTCACAGAAAAGCTTATCTAGTAAAACAAGTCATAACATGTATTGATGTATGATAAATACTTTTTTATTCGCCTGTGTATTGTATCTTGTAAAAATAAAGCTTAAGAAAACGTACTGGTAGCTCAACTTGAAAGATACGCAACACAATGACAAATAACATCTACAAGGTGTGGTTAAAGGAGGGCTAAACTCGGCGCAAAAACCTCAGAACCATCTATAAATTTTCACTGTAAAGCAGGTGGAGCAATGTTTTGCAGGAGTGGTGACGTTGTATTAGCAGGTCAGTTGCCAGATACATCAACGTTGTCCAGAAGATAGATAGCACTGTAGGATAGACCTAGATGTTCATGACACTATACTAGACATGACGACGAGGCACCATTGTATCTTGTAATTATCATACTTTACCTACTGTATAATACACTATACATTAAGGTATTATGCCTAAGGCGGGAATCGAACCCGCGTCCTCCGATATCAAGTATCTTGCTAGCCAGCAATGGGGTTTTGTCACACGGAACCCTACTACTATTATTTCAACTATCTTTGTTCCATGACCATCGCATTATGCTTTGAAACATCGCGCGTCGGTATACAAAATATATATTAACTCTCTTATATATCTTCGAAACAAAACATTTGCAATTTATTTCTACAAACTTGGTATAAATTGTACACCAGAAAATATTATTTAAATCTAACATAAAATAGGCCGTAGTGACACTATTTCTGCGCGTACGTCAAAATGTCACTCCGGTGCTTTGGTACCACTTGCGCAAACGCATGGCAGCCACCACAAGTCTATAAATAAGCTTATTAAATAGCTAACTGCTCGGTAAAAGTGGTTAACAGCATAGTAAAATTTTATTCACGCATAATTTTGGTCAAGATATAGAAAGGAATTTCGATTGAGCTAATAGCGAAGCATAATTTAAACTCCGGAATAAAATTCTCATAAAATTTCAACTTTTTGAAGTATAATATGCGCATCAATCTAATGGGTGGTGCACAGACCGTATTCTCTGAAATACTCATTCAAAAACATGTTTTACGTTTCCAAAAATAACAAGCGACATATGTAAACTTAACGTTTTCAACTCATAAGCTCAGAAAGGTGTTGTTTATCTTGCGAAATCTGTGTGGGAAAGTGCTTTTTAACCGCTAGCGTGGAAAAGGTTTTTGAAATTCGCACCTTATAAAAGTTACAGAAAAATGAATTAATTTAAAGAATGTAAAAATTTTAAGAGCTTTAAGGTATATCATCACACAAAAGCACAACATTCTAGGATAACACGAAATCGAACAATACAACTCCGGTACGCAACAAACACAATATATGGCAATACGTATACATACACAGCCGAGTGGTCAAGCTAGACACGATCTAGAATTATTGTAGATCGCGGCAAATAACACGTCTTGATTCAAACGATACTGCCTTATATCATAGTACTCTGTGTAACAAGATATTTCTGGTAAGCCAAAAAATCATAAAAAATTATGGTAACTTGCTCAGTTCAATACTAGTTACAGGCAAAAAAAAATGTATAAACAGGGCGTCATCCCTGGAATCGACATTTATTTGAATATTTAAAATCGGAGCGATAACTTCAAAAGAGAAAAGGAGACAAACTAAATTTGAGCCGAGAAGAAAAGTACCTCTGCAAGAAAAAAAAACCCAAAGACACACACGTCGACTTGGTAGAAACATTAAGAGAATCAGCTCTTCCATATCCTACAATTGTTTGATGAAAAAGCTAGGAAGTACACAATCAGAAGACAAGCACCATGAAGAACGCCCATCCTCATTCCACACCGGAGAAAATATGTTAAAAATCGACAATCTCGTATTGGCTGACCAAATAGTGACAATCAGGGGTTAAGCTGAAGTCACTGGGATCTTATACGGCAGCACTCAGAGGATCTTCCACGAAGAACTTTACCAAGGCAGCGCGTTGGGTAACCAGATAAGAAACACGTACATACTTTTTAAATATTATAAATTAAACCGACAGAAATCACTCACGTTGGGGACCGAATACGTCGACCCGGGTTTCGAGCATATCAGATGCTCATCATCAGGGTGAGTGCGCAGCTGCGTCTGCGAGCTCCCAACGGGCATTGTACATACTGTACATACTTAAAGCCTGACAAAGTAACTAATGTATGTATTTTTTCTATATTTTTAACCGACTTCCAAAAAAGGAGGAGGTTCTCAATTCGTCTGTATTTTTTTTTTTTTTTTTATGTTTGTTACCTCAGATCTCTTGACTGGGTGAACCGATTTTGAAAATTCTTTTTTTGTTTGAAAGCTGATGCTTGTCGTTTGGTCCCATTTTAAATTTCATCAAAATCGGTCAAGCCGTTTTTGAGTTACACTAAAAAGATTGAAAAAAATTTTTAACAAAAAATGGAACCGACTTCAACACCCAAAAGTGTGAAATAACTTGTCGAAGTCGGTACCATGCGCAATATTGTGATAATAGCTACTTTTGAACCATCATGGTACCGACTTCAACAAGTTATTTCACACTTTTGGGTGTTGAAGTCGGTTCCATTTTTTGTTAAAAATTTTTTTTTGTCTCTAATGTCTGATGATCTTTTATAGATAAATACGTTTAATACTATATGGTAAGGACGACATGACCGACGCACAAAATAACAATAGCAGTTCAGGTCAGATAATTTCTGGCAACATCCCAGCAACTAGATCGAGCATAGACTAAGCTATTCCGTGACGGTCTATATAGGCGATTGTTTTACGGAATAAACCAGCATCAGTTGCTATACAAAATGCATATACATACCAACGCCACGTGCTGTTTGATTGATTGATGATTTTGTATTTACCTGAAAAGAAAAACATAGATTGAATAATTTATCATAATAAAACATGTAACAGTAAGAGTATATAGGTTTATGGACACTTTTTTTACTGGAGTTTATTTCTCAGTCTAACAAGACTGAGAAATAAACTCCAGTATTTTTAGTATATAGTATATAGTATTTTTTAGTTGGGTGGTTTTATTTTGGAGGCTAAAATAACAATTGAACACAATTGTTATTTTAGCCTCCAAAATACAACCACCCAACTAAAAAATACTGTGAATGAGGTGTGAATCATGTCAAGATATAAAAATAGGAAGAAAAAAAAAACAGATTTGCATACCAAAATTATTTTTAGCTGATATATTAAGATGAATAAATAGAAATATCTATGCATATATATTTTATGTGACTGTACCATAACCCAGCACCAGACCAACATGATGGTAAGCAGACTAACCTCTGCCTATAAGAGATGCTTTTCTGCACAAGTGACGAATTGCACTGCGCTCGTCACCCTGAAACATACCATGAGCCTGTATTTTTTGGCTCTCAAGGACTTCCGCCGATACACACTGTTATGTGCTTAGCTTTTTATCTAATTGTGTACGATAAAACGTTTTTGATGAAATTGACCACAAAGAGCCGTCCACTCGAAGAGTAAAATATAATACCTACTTTAAATCTTACTTTAATATCTGACAAAACCTCAGACGGACGAGGCCGAAGGCAGCCAGTTCAAAATGAATCGAGAAAGGCAAAGCTAAAACACAGTATAACTTAATTCGAAATAACATTTCTATGAAACCAAGTCCAGAACTCTAGAACACCCAATTATGCAAGAAAATAAAGTTTCACCAACTATATATTAACATAAGCATGTTGTTTTATACAAAATTAGCTTTAAAATTAATAATTTTCTTTATTAGTAAGTAATATTGTTGTAAAAACAAAAGATGAATGAAGCGCTCGTAGCGAAGTTTGCTTAACCACTCTGAATAGATCAGCAAAGTTAAGCAACTTCCGCCGCGGTCATGAGTTGGATGGGTGACCGCTGGTGACATTACTACTGAGCGCTTCCGTGCTTCGGAGGGCACGTTAAGCCGTCGGTCCCGGTTGTTGTCTTAGGATGGCAGTCGTTATAGCATGGTGGTAGGGCATTCCGCGAATGCCCGCCTGGCTAGCTACCACCCTCAAGTTGAAAATCTGTCGCCAAGCGCCTAACGGTGTGTTCCGGCAGCTGTCCTTGAGAGCCAGTAATTCTAGGTTAGCCTGAACAACATCTTCGACCACATCATCACTTACCATCAGGTGAGATAGTGGTAAAAGGCTAACCTATCAAGCATAAAAAAAAAAAAATATAGTTTGGACATGTAATAAGGGTGGACGAAGAAAGATTGAGATTGAATAGAACAATTGAGAGGGAAGGCAAAGTACTGTTTAACTTAAGTGAAAATATGTCTTTAGTTGATAGAGCACGCCTCTCTCCTATCTCAGTCATACCTAGACTAAACTTTTGTAGTTGTAACTTGTAATCTAACCTAATATAATAAAGCGGAAAGATTTGTGTGTGTTGTTTGCATTGAATAGGCTCTGAAACTACTGGACCGATTTGAAAAATTCTTTCACCATGAGAATCCAACATTATCCTTGATGAACATAGGCTATCGAAGATTTTCAAAAAAGTTACCCAAAGTGCGAAAAAATACCAAAATATCGTTATATCGCGTACTCTGCGGAAATTATTGAAAATAGAGGAAAGTTTTATACCAGAATTTTATTGAAAACATCAATGTCTATAAAAAAAGCCCGCAATACTATAAGTCTAACTATTACAGTTATGTTACAATAACTACTTATTTTGAGTTAAAATTTATAATTTTTGAAAATTTTGTTAAATACCCGTGCGAAGCCGGGGCGAACCGCTACTGATTTATAAATTCGTGTAATGATTTCCAATTTTTGTTATTTCGACATCAACGACAGCACGTATTCTGACCAGATTGGAGAAGTCGGAACCTTAACGAGGGCGTTATGAGTGGTATGTTATGAGAGTCAAGGAAACACAAGAAATATGCAAAGGTCGAAGCAAATTGCAATTCGTTGTATCTGCATGTCCCTCTGTGACATAGGCGTGGACTAAATTACAAATGCGGAAGTATTTACGATATGAATGAACCGATTTTGATCAAACTTTCAATTAACACAAAGGATACTTTGCATCATAACCATTACTAAGCTGGTGAAACAGTGTGGCGAAGCTTGTTGTGCTATAAATTATAATATAACTTGAATAACTAAGATATTACAAAATTACAAATTTACGAGAGATTTAATTCATTTGCGGGATTCGAACCCGCGTCCATCCACCCCTTTAGCCGGATCCCGCTCATGACTTAATTTTTTATTAATTAAGTCATGAGCGAGAATAATTATTTTATAATTTTGTAACGTAATCCGCAGAGTATGCTTTATTGCAAACATTATATATATATATGTATTATAACTAAGATATGTTGCTCAATATTCACATACGCTAATGCAAATATGAAAAGCAAATTAAAGCTCTTCAAAGATATATCAGGTCAAACAAATGATACATGTATACAAGGTACACAATATATATATAAACACGTACAGACAAAGATAAAGCGTGTCATCGGTTCAATGCCAATGCGAAATGTTGAAACAATATCGTGCTGAAATTGGGTTACAATCTCAGTGGGTGAACTCGCTTCACTATCTAGAATATCTACCTACAATCCACTTTAGCTAAAATTACACGCTTCTATGCCATCACACTATAATACCATATTACAAATGAGATTTTTGTGTTTTCGGAATAAACCAGTTTTAGTTCCTAAGCAAAATTCATATACATACCTACGCCAGTCCTATGTTTGCGTGTCTGCATGTGAGAGTGTATACATATGCACTTAGTGTGTGTCTCCTCATTAAGCAACAACCGCTGAACAAATTTTAATGTAAATTGGTAATAATAAACATATATTTAAAAATACTAAAAATCAATTATTTTAAGAAAAATATTTTAAATTCAAATGCAAAAATCCTTTTCTTTCGTATTTTTCTTATTTTGGCGAAATAATACCCATAAGCATTCAAATATGAATAAGTGAATCAATTTGTTGGGCAAAAAATATGTCAATAATTTTACAATCAATTGGAATACACTGCATATTATAATATGTATATACTCGTGTATTTTTGTAATATATTGTACACATTTTTGGTTAATTTTTTTTTACCAAAAATGGAACCGCCTTCACCACCCAAAAGTGTGAAATAACTTGTCGAAGTCGCTACCATGCGCACAATATTGTGATAATAGGTAATTTTGAACTATCATTCGGTTCTATTTTTTGGTTATAATTTTTTTACTGTTGGAAGTCGGTACCGTTTTTTTTATGGGTATATCTATTTTTATCTAAACTTATTCGTCACCACGAGGAGTTCTCTTGCGCGACGTGTCCATGTCGCGACTGTGTCGAAGTCGAACCAGTACGAGTATATGTTAAAGATAGGATAAAAGCTTATACGTTGGATTATGTAACAAACAAAAACAGCTGCTGTAGTGACAAAGAACTATCAATTCATTTCTAGGTCAAATAAAACCCGAGTAGCCATTAACCTAGCTAGAGAGATAGATGACTTTGCCGATAAATAGGAACGTTTAGGCGCATTAATGTATATCTAGAGGATCTTAATTGCAATGGATCTTGTAATGGTTATTATGTTGGACGATCGACACTGACATAATTCCAGAAGCAACATTGTGTCCTTTAATCTTCCTGTTCTTATATCAAATTAAGGGCCTGTTTCAGAATGTTCGAGTAAGTAGTATATACTCAGAACATATTTATTAAACAAAACGCTATCTTTGCGATTCACAGTCATCGATTAAGCCTATCCATCGGTTGGTTAAAGCTGCATGTTAACTGTCATTTTTACCATTCAGTTATTTTATGTGTTGGTTAGCAACCCGAAACTTTATTAAGACATTCTGAAATGGACCCTAAGTATGTAATTTGTTCTTCTTCCTCTTTGCTCTAGTAGCTGTCATCTCAAGCATCAAAATTTAGAATCGTATTTAATTATTACCAAATATGATTACAAGCTAGTGCTTGTTTTTACACGACTGCCCAAAAAAAGGAGAGTTATGTTTTCAGGATTCATGTATGTATGTTTGTGAGTTTCTTTATTCCACCATAACTTCTAAACGGCTTAACCGATTTTGAGGAAAGAGATATCGTTAGATTCGTCTTGATAACACAAGTGACACTAGGTACCTAACATAAAAAAATAAACAAACTGATGGATTTTAGACCCCATATTGTAGGGTAAAAAAAAATATTTTTCTTTAAAACCTATCGAGTGGGGTATCAAAATGAAGAACTTTAAAAAACGATTCCATGCATAAATATATATATCACGCAGTTTTAATTTCAATGAAACGATAAATCGCTGAATGAAAATAAATAATTGGCAGTCGGGTTTTTTACTTTTTTAATTAATTTATACTTGTTCACTAAGCTAAAATTGAATATAAAATTTTCTAATTTTTGAGTACAAAATTTTTCATATCTATCAGGAATCGAACCTAAAGGGCATGGTGGCTTCAATTCCCATTAGTGGCGGGATTTTTTTTCCCATAAAATTTGTACCTGTGACTTAGGGTAACTATTATCTAATCTGTGATAATGTTTCGGACTTATAAGCGCAGTACAGTGTCATGATGAATGAGGTCGGTGACACTATACTGCACAGCACACTGTATCTGTAATCGACAGTCGTGTCGCCAATCATCGGGCGGACAGGAGTACATCTGAACTAAATTGTTGTCACGAGAGTCTTCGCAATAACTGATCTAATAAATTTAATAAAATTAAGTATCGAGGAGTTGAAAATTTCTCAATATAAATTTGAGAATTTATTTCATCAATCTCCTTTTACACGAACGTTGGTAATTTAATCGTCTGAACCTAACACATTTTAAATTACTGCAGTTCAAAGCTGTGCTCTGGAAGGAATTTCTCATTTCGTACGTCACGCGAATGTAATAGAATAGAATATGACTATGTGAAATGTTAATCTTCGCTGGTCTGGGGTAGCCGGTAAATTTTCATGGATGTTAATAAATGTCCATCAATCCAGTAGTTGAAAACGTATTTTTATATCTAGCGTTATGAGACTTATAAGTGTTTAAAGTTTTTCTGCAGTATGATTATAATCTAGATAAGGATCTATCACTAACGAACATTGCTTTTATTACCATCATTTCGAGCAGGTATTTTTTTAGCAAAAGCTGAGATTTGCTTATTGTCAAAAGGCACAATTTACTCCGATGGTTAAAATATTTCAGTTTCTTTAATCTTTTGAAGGTTGGAATTTAATTCAGTTCTAATCAAAAGAATGGACCTGAACTCGAATTCCGGATGGAACATTTGATTACATAGCTGTTCAGTGTTCAGTCAATAGCCCACTTTCCCCTTACTAACCGTGCGAAAGCCATTCTGGCTTCACGCTCCGGTCTAGATTTTAAAATTTCACATATATACGTTTACTTATAAAATTGCATAGTCATTTTGTGAACGGCGCTTAAATAAATCTCAAATATCACGATTTATGAGTCCTCAACAGGTGAACTTTCGAATGGTTAAGTTACTGATGATCACATTGCGGAAAAGTGTAGAAAGCTTATTATGACCGCGACCGTGGAACAAAAATTTACCCTGTCATAAGTAATTACTGTGGTTTGTCAATATGGTTCTTTGGGGGCTGAGTCACCCGCGTCCGTGGGAAGGTTCCCTAAACCTCGATATTCTATACGTGATCCCCGGGTGCTGCCAATCAGGTGATAGAAGACGCTATGATTGCCTATTAAGCAAGATGCAATCTTGGTGTGTAACACTGCATTGTCAGATATTCTACCTCCAAACAACAGTGTGCAAAAACTGCTGTGTTTATGTGTGAAGGGCACTGTAGCATGTGAAATTACCGGGCAACCGATACTTAAAAACGAAAGGCTCAGAGTGTCGAGCGCAGTGCATTGTCACACACAATGGTGACACTGTAACTGATGTATTGGACAGACGTATTGCTTACCATCAGGCATCGGCAAGTCCGTCTCGCACTCATTAATATAAAAAAAACTGCGCTGCTACTCATTCATTATTCTTATTATGTCGTCGTGTTTTTAAGATCTCTTTTTACATTCTCAAATGGTGATAGATAAATAACGTAATGTTTTCAATATTTAAGGAGCCTTCCGGATCGTAAGTTTCGTATTTTAGTAGCAATTATTTTAAATTAAATTTTCATTATATTAGGTACGACCTCGCACTATAAACAGAAGTGTTTATCGATGTAAATTTGAATAGCCGTCACATAGAATACAAAAATCTAAAACAGTAACGCTAATTAAATATTGGAAGTCAATGCCTCGGTACGATGACCGAATATAAAACCATGAAACGCGTTCATTGACTTACGTTTTTAGGTCAAATTCACTGAAAATATTTTCCCGGCGACGACTTGCGTCACGAAGGCTTTCCATTGGAAGATTAACGACCCAGTTCAAATCTATCACGGAACTAACTTGTCACAACACTTGAGGCATTCAGAAAGTATGGAACAAATGAAGCACATGTGGAAAATGCTTCAGAAATTTAGGTTTTATTATAAGACAATGTAAGGATTTTCAGAACATTATAGTCCTGAAAATTTTATATAATGCACTTGTTCGTAGCCGGCTCGAAACAAGTTCTATGATCTGGAGTCCCTATGAAGATAAGTATAATCTCATGGTGGAAAAAATTCAAAATAAATTTACCAGATTTCTATATTTCAAACAATACGGCGTGTATCCTTACTACCCGCTGATGTACCCGAGTCTGTTCGTCAACGGCATGGTCGGGTACAACCAGGTGAGAGTGAGGAGAGACGTTGCGCTAGTCAAGTACGGGTGGGGAGTGCTGCGTGGCCACGTTCACCACCCGGAGGTATTGGCAGCGCTGCAGCTGAATGCTCCGAACGGGTACTTAGAGGCACGACGCCGCCCTGTTATGTTGAAGGTACCGTTTTCGCGGACTAACTTAAATAAATTTGCCCCATTGTCACGAGCTATACGTCTTCTAAATGGCATATCAATTCATGTTGACGTATATAATTGTAGCCAGGCGAAATTCACAGAAGTCGCGTGCAAGCTATCCGAGAATAGTATTTGGAAATAAATGTATGATTGTTTATATTTTATTCTGAAGATAAATATTTCGTTATATTGTATACTAAGTTATATTTGTTTACTAAGTACTATTTTTTTCTTACAGCGTCGCATTGGTAATTCTGTAATGATGTTGTAATTGATTTTATAAATAAATAAATAAAAAAATAAATAAATACGAAAATGAGGCTTTAAAGTGACACAATCAAAATACATACATTCTTATATAGATTTCACCACCATCCATAAGAGTGGATATACTCTTATGGAAGGTGTGGACTATTTTTATGTAGTGTAGGTGTGGAGGTTCTTGACGATGCCTTCTTATGACATGATTATGGACAATGAACAGAGCAGTTACCAAGGATTTCGTTGAGTAAGACAAAACATGAAGCCTTCTCTTATATTGAACTGTAACATTTTTTTTTATGTTATTGTGGCGGAACAATCTCGAAGCCCACCTGATGTTAAGCGGACTAACCTCTGCCTATAGCAGATGCATTTCTTCACAAGGCACGAATTTACACTGCGGCCGACACCTTGAGACAAAGTTGTTAAGTCTAATGTGCCTGTAATTACACTGGCTCTCAAGGACTGCTGCCGGAACACACCGTTAGGTGCTTGGCGACAGATTTTCTACTTGAGAGTGGTGGCTAGCAAGGCGGGCATTCGCAAAATGCCCTTCCACCATGCGGTGAATCTCAAGCCCGCGGCGGTATTCGAACCATAGACCTACCACGCGGCTGTCTATAGCCAATGCCACTGAGCCATCACTGCTTTATAAAATTGCTACTTATACCCAGTTACCATCATATAGCTTGAGCCAGTAGCATTAGAAGGCATAAAGTAACCTACAGGTAACTTTGACCTTTCTCATGGTGAGAGTCAAGGCAATCGGTAAACAATCATGGGGTGTAACAATACGTACGGAAGGCCAAAGGCAACCGGGAATTACTTTGCCAAAGTTATAAATACAAAGAACGGCCGGCACAAGCTACGGGTGTAATTACCGCCCGTTTAGAGATTCCCTTTGAGAGGTGTTTCCAACGATTTTCATACAACTATTGAAGTATACGTATACTAGTTAGTTACTTTCTACTCTTACCAATGCTTTTGTTACTATCGATAATGTAGGAACATAATACGTAATTAAAACAGTTTCATGTTTTCACTAACAACTTTATTAGTGGACTATATTATTATAGAAGTATAACCTATGCCGCCCATTAGTGTTACAAATCTTTCTCACCCCTGTTCACACGCACTATAACATCTCCTTAATCAAGTAAGTACTCCTTGCCGTTTAATTCTATGATAAAGTACGACCACCTCTATCCAAATTATTTACTTTTCGTGCCACATCAATCAACAGTATGGACCGTAGTCTACGACTCTACGCACGCACTAAGGGTATTCGAATACACAACATCGATTTTTTGATAATATGTATCGATATGTAGAAAATAGATCGCCTAAAATAGCGGTTACGTGACCGCAGGCCCTGTTGCCATGCCACGCAGAGCGTAACGTGCTCGCTAGCTCGCTGCATAACCTGCTCCGCAATCAACCGTTGAGCTGGACTATCCTGTTATTTGGCGAAACGATGAGTTACGTTAGGTATCGTGGTCCATAACATACGTATAAATTAATTCGCATACAACTCCATCTAAAGTATCGAAGCTTGATGTAGATGTAAGAATAGCATACAGGTAAGATAAAGTGAGGGTTATAAAGATTGTGATAATATGTATGGTAATAAAAGAGATAAAATCAGATGATTCTGTGCTTTTTCACCATACATAATTATCACATCTCACTCTCTGCAGTCGACTAATGATCCCGAACAAAAATTTATTAAGATTTCATTAATCCATGCGCATCCTAGATAATGAGGCCAATAGAATTTCATTCATAAATGGACAATATCGTTCACAGGGATGTAAGGGGGTGTGTGTTACTGAATACAATAATAAAACTGTCATGTGCAGAATTGTGACTCGCTCTATTGGGATTCAGACAACACCTGAAACTTTTTTTATTCATGATAAGTTCGCGTTTGACCACATCCTGCCTGATGTAAAGCATTGATGTGGTCTAAGATGGAGCACGCTAACCTAGAAAAAACCCAAATTACTCTCATAATCATAGCTTAAAAACTACATCCTAATTTCAAATCAAATCAATGCAAATTCGGCGTTTGCAGTAAAAGAAAAATAGAGTACATTAACAGAATATACATAAATTCTTGACTAGTTGTGTTTATAGAATAGATCTCATAATAAAAATGTTTCAGTGTACTCCATGTCTTGATGGATTCTCGAAGACTGATGGATGATGCAGTGCAAATACTGTACGTAATAATGAGATTGGTCATGCACTATTTTATTAAAATGTATGTCCGGTTAGACCCTTGTGTAATAGGTAAATCAAATAGGTGAATCAAGTTTTCATTATAAGCACAGGTAGTTAATTTCCTTTATTGGTAACTATAGTAAATCTTATTAATGGGTAACACTGGAGTTGTGAAATAAATGGTGTAAACGCTGCGAAAAAATGTGTAAAGAATACATTTCTTTCTCCTAATAAATAATAACTCCCATACAGTTACCGCTTTGATTTCGGACTTATCAAGTTCACAATTAACAAAACATGCACAATCGTCCAAATTAAATTGTATTGATTTTCTAAATATTCGCATCCGATGTTGTTGCGACGCATGGTACATTTTTTAAACCAGGCCTCCGGGGCTAGGTTTGCTGTCTGCTGTTTTTGAGCTTGACTTACATTTCTTTATATATTTATTCGTAGTGTAAACGTTTTAATATTCTCCTAACCGGCATTTGTCTACTGTGGAAAGTTTGACAAAAATGACTGCGTCCATCAGTACTAATATTATAAATGCGAAAGTAACTCTGTCTGTCTGTCTGTCTGTTACGCTTTCACGCCAAAACTACTGGACCGATTTGAATGAAATTTGGTATGGAAATAGTTTGAGACCCGGAAAAAAACATAGGATAGTTTTTATCCAACTGTGCTAAAAGAGGTTAATGTGTTTGCGCGATAACCGACATACGCGCGGGCGGAGCCGCGCCTGGAAAGCTAGTTTTATATACATTTTCATATGATCACGAATTTATTTAAAACGTACATAAAACTTCCTATTTCTAAATAAACAAAACGCGACATGATCATCAAAATTCCATTCGCAATTAGGACACTTTAATTTAATACGAGTCCTAATGAATGAATTCAATAGCAAACAATCAAATTCAAACACACCAATACATACACATGTTGTGCTAGTTAACATGACCTAGAACAACCAATCATACATTCTCATTTAGTAGTACGTTAACGTACGTGATGTTTGCTTCCTTGATCGAAACTCACATTATGTTTGGGTGGGTAACTAAACGCTATTATAAGAAAAGCCGATCAAGAGATTCGTCTAGACAGATTTTAATTTAATACATATTTTGCATGGTGGAGTGACATTTGCCTTTCAACTACACTCAAGTATAAATTCTGTTACCTAGGCACCTAACAGTTGTGGCAGATACTTGAGAGTGAGTTTCCATTTGAAGTGCTCGTAGCGAAGGTTGCTTAGCCGTTCTTAAACGATCAGCAAAGTTAAGCAACGTCCGCCGCAGTCATGACTTGGATGGGTGACATTAGTACTGAGCGCTTCCGTGCTTCGCAGGGCACGTCAAGCCGTCTGTTCCGATTGTAGTCTTAGGATGTCAGTCGTTACAGCATGGTGGTAGGGCTTTTAGCGAATGCCCGCCTGGCTAGCTACCACCCTCAAGTATAAAATCTGTCGCCAAGCACCTAACGGTGTGTTCTTTGACCAAATCATCACTTATCACCCATCACCCATCATCATCCACTGACCACCATCAGGTGGTCAGTGGTCAGTGGTCAGGTGGTCAGTGGTCAAAGGATAACCTATCAAAAAAAAAAAAAAAAAGTGCTTAAAAGTCTGTATACAACCTTCGACCACATCACATTTTTTTTCGGGAATTTGACTGTACAAACACTGGACCAACTTGGTGTTAACCTGTAATATCTGCCTATATCAGATGCAGTTCGTCACAAGTTATGAACCACTGAATCCATCACTCGATGCAAACATTTTTGCTTGGCGGTAATGTTCATACCATTCATACCAAGGTGGGTATTGTACATACCATGATGTTTGTGGTAAAAGCCTAGCCAATCAGCATTAAAAAAGTACACACGATCACACCTGGATAACCTAGAGGAGAGAAGGCAGATATGTTAACACCAAAATTTGATATTTTTTTCGTCTCATGTAATGATAGCCCATTGGTATTGACTAGGAACATGTACAGACAGATTACAATATTTTTCAACGACGAACTGGCGTCACAGGTGACCTGAACTGCTTCGTGCGTACCCCCGCCTCGTTTACTTTACCAAAGCGAAGTTTGCAAATATCCATCGATCAATGTCCAAACGAAGACTCGAGGAAGAGAACCATGTCCGTTTCCTTTCGCAGAATGTTGACGCACGGGTACTGTTACAATCAAAACATTACAATGACCTCTACAATCGGATACCATTGAACCATTCAATCAATCAGTATTGACAGGGAAGGTGAAGAATAAATGGTTCATTAAGATCACAGTATTTTGCATTAGTATTAAAATTGAAGAGATATGTATCTCAGTGGTTATGAAGCAGTGAATGCTGAGCGGTTAAAGATATGGACTGCCGTATCGTACGTCCATAGTTCGATCCCCACTGCCGGCTTGTGCTTCACCAAGTGCTTCCAGCACTTTGCGATAGCTCGCCTGGCTGGCTTCCACCCTCAAGTAGAAAATCTGCCGCTAAACACGTAATAGTGTGTTTCGGCAGCCGTCCTTGTGAGACAGTAAATTGCAGGCACATGAGAATGAGACTTTACGACTGTATGTCTCAGAGTGATGGGCGCAATGTTTAGTGTGTTATAGTCAAAGTGCTTTATTGCATTCATGAGTACATAAGGTGACATTTAAAACATTATAAGAGCATACATGGAACATCAATATTAGGTACCATGAGCGACACGGTTTCATTGATAGGTACATATTTGAAGAGGTATTTTTATTGATTTTATAATAGACAGCCGTTACCGCTTAACATCAGCTGGACTTCATAACTGTTCCGTCACAATACCATAAAACGGGGAGACAATATATTCCTTCAACACTACTCAAGTCTATATATACATTACCAGGTGGTACCATTGACCACAATATATTACGTACTAGCTTTCCGGGCGCGGCTCCGCCCGCGCGTATGTCGGTTATCGCGCAAAAACTTTAACCTCTTTTTGCGCAGTTGGATAAAAACTATCCTATGTTTTTTCCCGGGTCTCAAACTATCTCCATACCAAATTTCATTCAAATCGGTCCAGTAGTTTTGGCGTGAAAGCGTAACAGACAGACAGACAGACAGACAGAGTTACTTTCGCATTTATAATATTATAGTACTGATAGTACTGATTGTCTCAATGGGTGGTACAGGAATATCATTAGCACGAGTCCGTCTAGGTGATTACCACAGCAGTGTTGGAATTCTGCCTCATAGCCATTGTGTGCAAACACTATTTTAAATTGGAAAATAAAATTACTCGACGAACAAGACATAAGAACTAAAGTTTTGGAGGACAGAGCAGCGTCAAACAGACGAGAACAGTGACACGACTACTGTGATAGACATCGTGATGTTTACCATCAGGGGGTGGGCAAGCACGGTGAAACTAGAGATGCATGTGAAAAACTTTTCTCCTGCTATTGATGCTGGGAGTTTATTGGTGATTCTCTCATGCTGTTCACGTCTGGAATGGTGATAATGTCAAACTCGTCCGGAACGATCTCTGTGAGTAAATTTATGTGGAGCAGTGATTTTGACTAGTTGATAAAGTTTTGATACTATTTATTAAGGGTATATTTTAGACGAACGCCCCCATACAAACGCAGTTCCAATCTCATTTTAATAATAGCGAATAAAACTAAATGATTTTTACCTACGTAATCACTTACCCTAATATCTAGGTTTGTGGTGCATCAGATTATCATTAAATTATACAGTTTTGAAATCACACTAGCTCAAAAACTCGTAATTTTAGATAAAAGAAAGACCCAACTTTAAGCACATCTTTCAAGAAAAATAAGCATGTTTTTAATATTTCTATTGCACCACAAACATGGGGAATATAGTGAACTTTCTATAAAGGGAAGTTATTTATAAATGTGTACTATATTTTTTTAATAAATCTGGAACTATGGAATACGCTCGAATAAGGCGCTCAAACTCCTAAAAACGAGTGCTATATACTAAACTTTTTAATTATTAGTCCAAAAAAAAGATTAAAACCGGAAACGATAGGTCTAATATTACGCTAGATTTACATGCGAGTTTTTATTAATAACAAAGTTGAGTTTATAAATAGGTTTACGCTTTGGCTGGCGGGTATATGCCCTTAAGTCTCAACATTCTCCAAAACTTCAGTAGAAGCTAAAACTCATTGCCTATGGCGGCAACGTCGTCTCGAAAGGTGTGGTCCTTATGTTTACTTTCAATGTTTTTCATTCACGATTAAAATTAACCTATAAACAGCTATACCATAGCATCTGTGTAAAAACAAACAAGTAATAGTACGCGTAATTTCAAATCGACTGCTCAACTTGAACATCAAACGCACGTCAATCCATAAAGTCAATAGTCGATTGAAAAGCAGGATATCTGAACAATAGTAAACAATTAACTAATGCAATTCCGGTCATTGTTTGTGTCCGGGGAAGCGTTCTACACAATCGCCGGACACACGCTTCGGTCATACGACATCTCTGTCTAAAGATGGATGCTTATCAAGGAATAGTAAACAGGTGTTCACGAGATGATAGAATACTTGGTCAGCTGGATGTATAAAACATCAGACAATAAGTTACTTTCTCAGAAAATTACTATGAGTATCAAGAAAGAAAAATATATCACTTTACGCGCAGGTCTATACAAAACTCTGCATAAAAAGCTAGAGAAGAAACCTTTTAAATATATTAATTTAAAAAAAAATGACAGTAAGCTTGATTGATCAAAAAGAAAGGCAATACAAAATTTTGGCTTCAACGGCACAAAGTTATTCGACAACAGTGTAATATTAATAAAAGCAAAATGGACAACTTATTTTATTTCAACAAAGAACTCTATACTAAAGATGGATCAAACAAACAAAAGCTTTGTTATCTCAGCACAGTGATCTGCAAAACCTAGGTAGGTCAACATTGAACCAGTCTTCAAGCCATTATTCTCTTTACCAATCGAAAATGATTTGCATTGTTGTCTGAAGAATGATAGACAGTACAAGAGTATCCATGGAACACTTTTCGTAATCGATTCGATTGAATTAGAATGACTCTTTTACCCTTAGACGGGCGAGACGCGACCGCCGTAATTGCGGTAAATTTCTACACGTATTCGTTTCATAACCATCTATTTTTCCTTTAACAATGAGATCATTCGTATTTTTAAGGTTGAAATTTGTGAGAAAATATTTGAGGACATAGGATTAGGGAGTAAGACATTTTTATCCACGTGATAATATACTATTAGTATTGTTTAGAGATATTGCTATATATACACATATGTATTTTTTCCTGTACTGCAAAATGTTGGTATGTAGTTATAAAACCTTATCTATGTTTGATAAGATTAACAAATAGAGGCTGTTTCTTGTCGACTCCGTTAAGTTTATGGGGTGTTGCAATGACTAGAAGCCTTCTGAATAAGTTACTTTGCTTACCCCTGCTTGCTTATTATTGCAATTTATAATGAAGTGATTTCTTCAAAAGGACGGCTTGAGTGCTTTTGTGTATTGACCGTCCGCCAATATCAATAACCTTCATATGCATGTCTCTCCGGTTACATGTACTTCTGTAACTGAACACTCATTTGTTCTTGTGACTTGGGATATCGGATTTTTTAATCAACATCTTCGTAGTTCACGTTACATTTGAAGCGCTCGTAACAAAGTTTGTTTAGCCATTCTGAAACGATCAGCAAAGTTAAGCAACGTCCGCCTCAGTCAGGAGTTGGATGGGTGACCGCTGGTGACATTACTACTGAGCGCTTCCGTACTTCGGAGGGCACGTTAAGCCGTCGCGTCGGTCCCGGTTGTTGTCTTAGGATGGCTGTCGTTATAGCATGGTGGTAGGGCATTTTGCGAATGCCCGCCTGGATAGCTACCACCCTCAAGTAGAAAATCTATCACCAAGCACCTAACGGTGTGATCCGGCTGCTGTCCTGAGACAGCATCTTGGACCACATCATCACTTACCATACGGTGAGATAGTGGTCACAGGCTAACCTACCAGGAATAAAACATAAAAAAAATGTCAACGATAGGTCGATTTCATGCGCAAGTCCAGTACGTATACTTCTTGCAGTCGGGACTAAGTCAAGCAATCCTGTTTAGTTTCGAAATAGCCGAGTAAAAACAGCGAGAACTGATCGCCCTGGCCATAACCGAATGAATGCTTCTGATTCAAGCTGACAGGCCACGAGTGCGGCCAATTGAGAAGTGAACGAAACTATTATACAAGATAAAGTATCGTTTGGAGAGCACTGAGTTATTGCTCGTTTGAACGTTGAACTCGTCAGATTGATGGTTGGTTTCAATTGAAAGATGTACATTTAGATTCATTTAAACTTTTAAATCCAAGTGCTGGAAACAAGCGACCTTCTTGCCATATATGTATGTTTGAATGTACCACGATCCTAAATACCAGCTAAACAAATTTTGCACCCGATCATATTGCTGCTTTAACCGCTCGTAGCGAAGTTTGCTTAGCTACTCTGAAACGATCAGCAAAGTTAAGCAACGTCCGCCGCAGTCAGGAGTTGGATGGGTGACCGCTGGTGACATTACTACTGAGCGCTTCCGTGCTTCGGAGGGCACGTTAAGCCGTCGGTCCCGGTTGTTGTCTTGGGATGGCAGTCGTTATACTCACAAGTAGAAAATCTGTCGGCAAGCACCTAACGGTGAGTCAGTAATTCTAGGTTAGCCTGAACAAAATCTTCGACCATATCATCACTTACCATCAGGTTAGATGGTGGTCAAAGGCTAACCTATCAGACATAATAAAAAATATAATATGTAGATAAGAATTGTACTCGGAAATACATGCTGTTGTGTTGCTGTGTTATCTTACTTATTCACGTGAGTTATCTATCCCGTATGTACTAAATGAAAATCACGTCATTTTTTGTAATACATTCTGATAGCTTTGACCTTTGATTTCAACTATGTAAAGGCAAAGTGATGATGAGTCGAAGTTGTTGTTCAGGCTAAACTAGAGTTACTGGCTCTCTAGAACAGCTGCCAGATCACACTGTTGGATGATTGGCGGCAGATTTTGTATTTGATGTCATTTTAGCTACCAAGCTTGCCACTAGCGTATACGCGGGCATTCGCAAAATGTCCTACCAATATGCTATTACGGTTGTCATTGTAAGAGTGGTCTCACAAGCAGTCAGCCATCCAAGTAATCGCAGCGAACGTGCCTTAAGAGGATTATATAGCGCGTACTTCTCCATACAAAAAAAAAACTCTTTTCTACCTCTTCATATTGCCCGATTTCGGTGATTTTTGTGTTTATGTATTGAACATATCATTGACTAGGCTTATACGTTTTATTTATTCCAGTTTTCTAAATAACTTTAAAGTTTCTTCTAACTTTAAAGAAAAATAGTAATTAGTTAAATAAAACGCACAAGCCTAGTCAATGCTATGTTCAATCCATGAACACAAAAATCACCGAAATCGGGCAATTTTAAGAGCTAGAAAAAAGCTTTTTCATTTTTTATGGAGAAGTACGCGCTATATAATCCTCTTAACCTAATTGATTAGAAATGAATAACTCGGCAAGCTGCTTTAGAACAGAAAGCTCCACTACGAGCGGTTCATAATATCGTGTTATGGCAATATCACATAAGTAATTGAAATCGCCCCCTATTACCACCTGTGGGTGTCGTAAGACGCGACTAAAGGTATAATATTGATATCTTAAACTGCGATTCCACAAAACGCCTGCCAAGCATGGGGATTGGACAGCAGTAGACAATCCAGCTGAAAGAGTAATAGTAAATACTCGTAGGACGTATCTAGGTAAAAATAGAAAACTAGATATAACAAGGATGAGATACGATGTCAGGGTTTGATGCTCGTGCTCAGATAATTATCTAGAGATATAATCTCATGATTTCCGTTGGTTACCTATATCTAGGAATCCCAATAAAAGATATAGCATTAAGTCTGAGTCATATTGCTTTTTGCAGATCGGACTATTGAAATAAAAAATATGTAAGCAATTTAGTTTGTGGTTATAAAAAGAATTCGTTACAATACTTTAAAATATTCAGTGTTTATCAACGTCGCCGGCAATAGCAATTGAACTACTGAAATTTCACGTTAACCCTGAACTTTTTTTCCTTTTTTCATTATTTTTATATCATTGATAGATTCCGGCGTTACTCTGCGGATATCCATAATTAATAACACCAAATATTTTATCGAAAGAATTATCGACGCGTTTTGATTCTACACTAAGCATCATCATGCCGTTTATGACTAAGTCGGCTTAAATAACATGGAAACTACACGGAATCGTCACTAGATACCTTTTTATATTTGAAAGTGTTTTTCTAAAAAATTAATTTTATGTTTTTAAAACATTTATTATTTTTATAGATATAATTTATAGGTCATCAAAAAATAAAGAAACTCGGCTCTGCCCATAACGAGTATAACAAGAACTCGATAGCGATCTGCGTAGCACTGCCTTCTGTTCTTCAACCGAAATATTACTTCTTGAAATCTCAAACGTTTTACCACAGTTTAAATAATATTTACTTTTTTTTATGTATTTGTGACGGAACAAGCTTGAGGCCGACCTGATGTTAAGCGGACTAACCTCTGCCTATAACAGATGCATTTAGTCACAAGTCACGAATTGCACTGCGCCCGTCACCTTGAGAGTTCTTAAGTCTCATGTCTCTGTAATTTCACTGGCTCTCAAGGATTGCTGCCGAAACACACCGTTAGATGCTTGGCGACAGATTTTCTACTTGAGGGTGTTCGCTAGCCAGGCGGGCATTCGCAAAATGCCCTTCCACCATGCGGTGAAGCCGCGGCGGAATTCGAACCATGGACCTGCTGCGCGGCAGTCCATAGCCAATGCCACTGAGCCATCACTGCTTCAATTTAATGAACATTATTGACCGAACAATTGTTTAAACGAACAAGAAACTTGTTACCTTCATAATTTCATCTCGGACTGTACGAGACCATAATTACGTTTCTGGTTACCTATTTAGCTGGGACCTTGAGTTGGTTGAACCGATCGTGACTGAACGGATAGGTATTAATAAATAAATAAGCATGGTTTCTATTGAAATGCTGGTGTTCAATTATCCAAGCTTCACTATTTAGATGCCGAATATAGACGTGGAAGACGATTTTGGGCATGTGCGTGTGTATAGGTTTAGGTATTATTAGGCAGCTAGGAAGCAGAACAAAGGAATAGGATACCTCGTGTATAAGCATATATGTATACAGTATAGTTGGTATAGTGTGTGTGATTGATAGCTTTTGCATGAATTGACACAGTAAAAGGTGTTTCCTAGGCTGTGGGAATCCGTCGATCCATCAAGCAACTAGTCGTGATGACTGGATGATATGATGACGGTCTGAATCAATGATCCTATTGCTGGATTGTATGTGTATGGAAAACATTCCGCGTAGCAAAGCAGCGCTTTTTCTTTGTTTTTAGATCCACAGCGATTCTCTTCCATAAATTTTATTAAAAAATTGTTTGCTTAAACAGTATTTAAACACAGCTAAAACAGAACCTGATGCATTAATTTAGCGACTGGCTTCCAACAAAAGAAAACATAGTGGCATAAAACTGCTATTTCTTCAAAAATAAATTAAATCGATAAAAAAATATAAAAAAGCAATAAAAAGGTGCGAGAAGAACGAGGAAAGAAACTCGGGGCCATTCTTTTTATATGACTACCTATATTCATTTAGTAACAAGTCTATTCTAAAATTATTACCTACAATATGTATTACATAGGTGACTGACTATGGCTAGGCAGAGGTGGCACTTCCCAAGCATTTTTATCTTCCAAACAATCACAAATTTTATAATACGCTTCATTAATTAAAATCTTTGAAACATTTAGCCTCAATTTTCTTTCTGTGAAAACTGTATAACTGTATTATAACACAACTAGCGGCCCTCCCCGACTTCGCACGGTTAATTGCGACTATAAATTGAGATGTAAGTTATACTATCTTTCAATTTGTATCAAATTGCACAGGTAGGAGTCCATCGCGGACAAACAACGTGACACGTAATTTTTAAACATAAAGATAAGCATATGTGTACCTACATAATAATTACAACAGAATATAATTGCGTCACAGAATAACTAATAGTACCAGGTCTCCTATATGTTTTGGTTACATAGCGTCAGTTCCATTATTATATATGAAATTAACCGACAGTGACGCCATTAAGCACATTGTTGGCAAAATGAAAGTTACCACTTCAACATGGGCGTAACATGTAACTGACAAAACAAATCAAAAGCTAAGACACGCTGATCTTGTCATTGGCCTGAATCCACTACCTGATTACAAGCTAAGATTACATCACCGCGTCTTTCACCCGCTTTGCAAAACTATTCAAGAGCAAAAAGGCAACAATAGGGCCACGCTGTCATACTGAGTTTGATGTCAGTCAACTACGGGGCACAGGTCGTGTGGGCTTGGCATTAACCCACTTTCCGTAGCCCGTGGGAGGCCAGGCTAAAATTAAAAAGTGAGTAAAAAAAAAGCGCGAACGCGATTTGTTTGCTTTGTGCGCAACCAATGTTACTGCAACGGTTCAAGAATAAACGGCGAGGGCGGCATTGATCCGATGTTTGCTGCCTCTTAAACGGTCTTTAGTTTGATTGGATCCGGTAAAATACATTCAAATTTCATAACAAATCAACACATAATACAAGGATTTTGTACACAGTCAATTTTCTTAGGTTGAAATTGTATATAAATAAAGGAAAGCAATCAATTGCTCGCTTTCGTTGATAATCTTTTCATGATTATGTAAAATAAATTAATAGCTGCAGATTGTAAACTTTGCAAGCCCAAAGTTTTGCAAAGTTAAAACGAAACCGAAAGCTTCGTTTAAGTGCAATAACATTGAAAAAGAAAGTGGCCAGGTGACAGCCTGAATAACCCGTGTTTTGTCCCGCATTCTGACGTGGGTGGAGTTTAATGGGTTTTACCAAGTCACTGCAATAGAAAACTTCACGAAGTGGGTCATTTTTTATCAATTAACCAACGGTGCCATTTCGTTTGACCTCCTTATCAAAAATTGGCCAAGATTCACTTTCTAGGTCCCCAAATAACATACTGCGTTTCGAGTATATAATTTTATAATTGCGATCACCCACGTATCCATTATTTTGTATGAGAAAGTGCCTTTCTATTGTAGATTGTTAATATAGATACTGAGCTAGTCTAGATGAGCAATGAACTTGATTTGGCAAAATTCCAAGAGCTTCCGCTAACAATGCAATTGCTTGACAATATTGTGCCACCAGTTCCAGCTCCGAACTCTTTTATTGTGAGATGATATAAAGAATGATGTATAGCTGGAGTTAATTTTACTCGTCTAGTCGTCGGAGCTGGCGAAAATTATTTTACTTCACATATTTAATTTGAAAGTCCAGCCAAAAATTGATAAATGGCATGATTTAACATAATATCTTGCCGTAATTAATATATTTAGAATCAGGCTTTAATTTCCAATTAAGACAACTGTACCTGTACTGTATCTTGGAAACTGCGAAACTACCAGAAGTGAATCTATTTTCAAAATATATAAAATTGTAAGGTTTATTGCATAATTTCACGAGTTAAACCACTAATTGACAAGGCAGACACTGGAGGCTCTAGCACCCTTACCTTGAAGCCTCGCCAGATCCTAGAGCTCGACACTTGACACTTGATACCTGACCACTTAACATGATTGGGTCGCCTATGCAAATACAAAATGTGTGCGCTTCGCGGCCAATCTCGAAATTTGGGCCTGTAAAGTGGGTTATCATTTGTACTGAAAGATAACGTTTCCGTTACCTCGTAATGTACAAAATATCATGGTCTTGTGATACCAAAATATTAACCAAAGTAGTCAAGTTTGTAAGTTTGTAAGTTTTTCAGATTTCCTACACAAAACTTTTTTTCTGTAACTACTTCGAAGTAAAAGTTTTGTGTAGGAAATCTGAAAAATTATGTAACGAAAGCAAATCATCTCACAAAATAATAGGATTACCTTCCTATATTGCAGGGCAATAGATTTATTTTTTCTTTATTAATTGTACAAATTGATTGCTCTATTCATTTTCTTCGGGATCATAAAAGACTAACTTACAAATTCGACTACCTCAGTTATTATTAGTTCTTCGAATATCTTTTTTTAAATCAACGATTTTGTTATAGGTATTTCTAGCATCTTTATCCTTATAGTCATCTTCTCATAGACTAATTTTAGTCATATTTAGTGTTATATTATGTTAATTAAAGTGGTTGCGCTTTATTTTTTGATCGCTTTCAATTAAAACACCTCAATCCTAGATTTAATGGTTACAGTGTTAGTTGGATCTTTGCCACTCGTAAAAGGTACAAGGTTTTTGAAAATGTGACACCTTTGTTATGGTGTTATTTTCAATTTTTGCGTTTCATTATCGTGTAATATTGTTGCATTATTAACCACTAAGTGATTGTGAACGTGCAAGGTTATAGGCTAATAGTTTGGGCCCAATCCATACTAGGTTGTAGTAATGTATCCACCACTTTACAAAAGATCATTTCGACAAGACTTTGAATTGAAGACTTTGCAGGATTTTAACTATCTATCCATATATTGTATTCCTTGACGTATGACAAATGTACAAACCATATGAGCCTAACATAAAAAACAAAAATAAATACACACAAATGCGATTTGAACTCACACACCGAGATGACTGTAAAATCCTTTTTTTTTAATACAGTTCGATGTCCACGGGACAAAAAGCACTTCTATAGTGCTTTTTAAAATTTCTATAATTTGATTTCAAAACTCAAACCTCTTTACCATCACTGTGTACAAAGCTAATGCATAGACCGAGTCTTGTATATATAGTATACCTAAGTACGAATATATCTCGTTGCGTGGCGATCGATCGGTCCCTACTCCCGTATCCCGTGTCTCTCTGACCCAGTTATTCCAACTCGTCGCGTCGTGTCGGCGTAATGGTTACGCACTTTGACAAGAGGCTCATGCCCATGGGCGTAGTCGAGACTCATGTTGGGGCTTGCCGGGTGCATACTGATCTAACATCAGCCGTTAACATTACCAACTATATTGTTTTGCATAAAGTAGATACATAGATATCGATGGGTGGTGATCGATCGATTTCTATTTCTACTACTCTGATAGTTACTAGGGCTCGAGTAAGAGCAGCACGAGGGTTTAATGGATGAACGTAACCCTTAGATTACGTTCATCCATAAGATACTCGTGCAAAGGTCGTAGTCGAGACTCACTTTGAGAATTGCCGGATGGATACTGATGTGACGTCGGTCGTGACATTAGTGTCAGACATTAGAAATTATATTGTTTTGCGTAAAATACAAATAAATATAATTGCGTGATGAACGATAGGTCTTTATTCCGGTGCTTCTCTGATAGTAACTCATTCTTCGGCAACTGGTTTGTGCTAAGGGTTTAGTCAAGACCCATCACTCAGTCACTCACATCTTGGGGCTTGCCGGATACATGCTGATATTGTATTATCGTGTTGTGAGTTTCGAGCAATCATGACTCCGAGACGAAGGACTTCAAAACAGTCCGAAACTGGCCGGAATCTATCCGGTATATATATCGCGGGTTCTAAAATGTTAAGATGGTCCTAACAAGTTAAGGTACATTGGCCACTATATTGTTTTGCATTATGTAGATACATATATTATATCTATGGGTCTATTTCTATAGTATCTTTTTTATAGTTAAGTAGTAGGTCTCGGTTCAGCGCGGAGTAAGGGTTACATTCTTCGACAAGAGGATCATGCCCATGATTGTAATAGAGACTCATGTTGGGGCTTGTCGGATGCATACTAGTAGGGGAGAATTGGGGGTTCTGCATCTGCATCGCTCTCGCTACGCTCGAGCTCGCGATGCATGACCCCCAATTCTCTCGATTATCTGCTATCCAATCCACATCAAACATACGATTAATAAGTAGTATTGTAATTACAAGGGAACCGACAACTTGTTTGCGCACGGATCATGTGTCAGATGTTTTTATTCTCTATAATCGTCTCGTTAGCGCATTTTACAACATGTATTATGTTCGCTCACTATATTCGTCGCACTGAATTAAAAAAAGCGAGGTTCCCTCTAGCTTATAAACCGCTATCGTTTTATCTGGTCAGTCTGTATTTGTTTATCTGAGCAGTTCATTTTATTTTAGACCGTTCAAGACAGATCAGTTCAGAACATAATACTTTGTCTGTCTAGTGAAACAGATGCGACCGACACATTTATAAGGCATAGGTATATAGTATCCCGATTTAAGTGTGGGTTATACAGCCGTGGTATGTTACCTAGAGTACGTACGAGTACGTATAAAGTGGGGACTTTTTATGATTATTACATTTTATTATTTTGTACTCATGTCAATGATATGTGCAGTCCTATGTACCTAGGCTATCAAGTCAGCCTATATTTGGATTTTCTAGCGTACGTGATTCAACGATATTTTTTTCGTCATATTTTTTTATCAAAGATACGATTAGTCAGACTGTCATGTTGACGTAGTTGGTAAGTTCTTGTCTTCTATGTTGCGGGTACTAGGTTTGATTCCCGACAGTAGCATAAATCTCCTCATCAAGGAAAATATGCACTTCTGGTTCTGGGTGTCATTGTGTGTGTGTGTGTGAAGAAGTGAATGTTTCTAGCACCTAAGATACAAGTCTATGAATTTAGTGTGGGCTATGAGTTTAAAAGTTTTTGTTTTTAGTATTTTCTAAGATATCTATACTTTTCACTATCTATACTATTAAATAGCTTCTTAGCAAACAACAATATTACTGTGATTATATCGATACAAATATTTCTGAAAAGAATTTCTCTTAGCGATAAGACTCCATTGTCACTATCCATAGGTTACTTTACGGGCTTTTGGTTCTTTTGATGTTTTGTAGTAATCATCTTGTATAGAAAATAAAAAAAGTTAAAAAAGAGATTGATTATAATGAATAAATAAATAAATGACGGCCTATGGTTCAAAGATACAACCTTCGTTTCATGATTTTACATAATTAAAATTATAATATACGTTTTGGTTAAAATTTAACGTAGGTACCTACATATTAATGTCTAATAAAAATACTAAATAGGTAACAGTAGTGATCAGAACATTATGTGATTTTTAAATATTTACTTAAGTAGCAATACATTTTTAGTATCGTCAAAAAATACAAATCGACTTATTGATGTTTGTTTCGCTACTAATATCTAAAAGATTTAGTTATAAGGATTTTCATAAAAAGCATTGTTTTATTCGAGAGGTTCTCTCATTACTGGTGATCAATTGAAATATGTTGTTTACCAGTTAAGTGAGATCTGTAATTTAAAAGACTCGTAATTGGTATAAGTACCTGCCACTTCCTTATAGGATTTTTGTCTCCAGTTGCTCGAGAATGTGCAGCAGTCATCGCTTTACATCCCTTGACGACAGCATAAAGTCTCATTCAGATTTGTTTATCGGTTGACAAGATGAAATGAACTTTGTTTACAAGATCGTTAAGGTATACAATCGTTAAAACTTTAACCTTTCTGTTTTTTTATTTTTGTACGTTTTAGTCAAGATTCGACTTGTGAATGCATCTTTATAAAATGAGATTATAAATAGGACTGATTTGGTGCATCTACATTTAAAAGCGGATATTCAGTGGTGGGCGACGACGCTCCAGCATCCAAAAAAAGTGCAGTTATTTACATATTCGGAACTTCAAGGAACCTAACTATGTAAGTAAGTGACCTTAAAGTATTTATTGTTAGTATGAATGAATTATTAGTGAGTGCAAATTGCCTTATAACTTCGGTGAAAAAAATTAGATGCCATGCTGGCGTAGTTGTTAAGTAATTGCCTTCTACACCGGGAGTTTCGGGTTCGATTCCTGACAGAAGCTCAATTTACTTCCCCAAGGGAAATTTGTATTTCTGGTTCAAGGTGAGATTATGAGTGAAGTGAATGTTTCTGGCACCCGCTATACAAGTCATTGAACTAAGTGTGGACTGTGAGTGTGAGGATGTAAACGTATAAAGTGTAATGTGACTTAGGTACCTGTGTTGATCGGCAAACTAACTTGTGTTAACTCATGGATTTTTTATTTATAAAGCATTTTGCTATGCTAGGCTAAAACAATGTTCAGAAACAATGTTGTGTTAACTCGTTGCGAAGTTATCTTCTATTATAATTATTTTAAATTATTGCTTTCAGGCCGGGCTGGTCGCAAAATCCTTTCTGGGCCGATGAGATTGATGTATCGGACGACGAAACACCGGCGGGGTCCGAGCCTGTAGCACCTCCACCTACACCACAACCTCCTGCAAAAAAGGTGGCTCAAGAAAAGAAGAAAGACGGAGGCGCATCAAAGAAACGGACGGCTAGCAGCGGCGCTGGGTCTTCATCGAGAAAGAAAAAACTGCCAGCGGCGGTGTCAACAGAACTGTTGACGACATCCCATTTCTTTGGCTCGGACACGGATGACGTAGAATTACCTCTGGCGCAGCCCTCGATTACACAGGTAATGAAAAAATATTATTCGCTCGTTTACTTATTTTTATGGGTGTGATACTCAGTGTGTGTGTGTGATGATTGTTTACGGCACCATGGCCCTCTTAGGCAGGGTATTTTTTTAGTTACGATGGTGGATAAGCGTTGTTTAATGCAGGCTAGATTATTTTTGTAAACATTTATGTAACTTACTTTTGTTACAGCAGTTATATCAATAAACTGTTACGTATGAAGGTCACTTATTATTTGTTTGATTTTTTTTCAGGAGATCGGAGAAAGCAGCAAGGTGAAACCAGCGCGTGCGGCTACATTGCGGAGCTTCTTTTCACAGCGCGGAACGAGCGGGTATACAACACAACGAGATCTCACACGTGGCGGGGAGTATTACGTCGAGTTAAGGGTCTATAATTCCCGAGAAGCTGAATGTCAGCCTAGCGAAGAACGTTGGAAAAGAGCCCTGGTTACTTTAAAATTGTGTACTGACACCCAAACACCTGTATGGCGCGCATTGTCAACACTTGTAGAAGCCGGGAAAAATGAATTCAAGGCTATACAGCCAATAATGTATCCCATGAAATTACATTGAACAGTATGTTTTAACAGATTGGTACAATCGCAATTGTTTCATTTTGTCTTTACTTTATTATATTACCTTGATATTTTTATTTCTACCTTATAATAGGTAATTACTTGCATATATACTACTTTTGAATTAGTTAATGTTAGTTTTAGATTTTATGAATAAAATTTGAAATGGTTATTCTTATTTTGTGTCTAATAATTGTTTTATTTACAGCAAAACTAAAAATGAGAAATATTGAAATATTGAAATATTGAAAATTGAAATATTGAAAAATTGAAATATAGAAACTGAAATACTAATTGCAAACATTATAATAATATCTACACAGTAAATTGCAAACTAGGATTACCAAACTATACATTTAAGTATCCCATGATACCGCAATGAACAATATGTTCTAACATACTGACGCAATAATATTCAATTATTTCACTTTTATCTAGCTATCTTTACTTAACTGTTATCTTTATTTTATTTATACCTTATAATAGGAAAGCATTTACAATACTTTTTAATCAACAAATGTAAGTTTTATTTTCATGAATAAAATTTTAACTGGTTATTATTATGTTATGTCTAATGATTGTTTTATTTACAGCAAAACTATAAATGAGAAATATTGGAATATTGAAATATTGGAATATTGAAAAATTTAAATATAGAAACTGAAATACTGAAATATGCTACTGAAAACTAATTGCAAACAGTAAAATTAAATCTCAGATTACGAAACTATGCATTTATATTATTACCGACATCTAGGCAGGTTAATCGCTTCATATCAATTCATGCAACTATTATATTAAGTAAATACCTCAAATATTTACCTATATTTTTTAATATTTTTTATCAGTTCAAGTTTGTTATCAAGTATACCTACTAAGGAACAAGTGAGGCAAAATGGTATATTGTAGAGAGTGTAATATTGAGGTGTCTCGTATCTCGTCGCATTATAAAAGTAGTATTCATAAATCAAACTGTTTGATCAACTCTGAGTTCCCAGATGTGCAGATTATAGCTAGTGCATTTAAATCTAGAATTGTAAGTTATAAAATAAACCCTATTTCGAATAATATGCTGCCTGAGGAATTTTTGAATAAAGCCTCTACTTCAGTTTTACAATTAATAAAAAAATCATTGATCCAACACAATGCATTAAAAGTCAACATGGAATTTTTTGTGTCATATTATTTACCTAAAAATGATGAAAAAGCCCTTAAGTCATTTAATGTGCCATTTGTAAAGATTTTTTACAACTCTGATTTGATATCGTTTTATAAAACATGTGTCCAAAAGCTGATAACGAAATGTTCAGAATTCGAAATGTCGGGGAGTGGTTGGACACTAAATTCTATCAGTCATTTAGAATTAAATATTAATCAATACAATCCATTACGGGCGGGCTCATACGTGAAATTGCCGCGAGAAATTCAAAACACCAAATCATGTTTAAACATTCAAAACAAAGATGATCGATGTTTCTTATGGAGCATAATTGCGCATATGTATCCAGCAAAAAATAATCCAAATAGAGTGTCGTCATATCCACATTATAAACATATTCTGAACACTTCAGGAATGACTTTTCCTTTGAGTTTAAATGATATTAAAATATTCGAAAAGATAAATCCTTTAATTTCGGTAAATGTGTACGGTTTGGATAAAAACAATATAGTATCTGGTCCCCTCTACAAAACAAAACATCGTAAGTTGACGCATATTAGCCTGCTCCTCATTGAGATAAACGGGAAAAACCATTTCTGTTTGATAAAAGATTTCGGAAAGCTTGTACATAGACAACTTACACAACATAAATGCAGAATTTTTTTGTGTGACGAATGTTTTATTTATTTTCCATCGCAAGAAAAACTGGTAAATCACGATTGCGCTAGAGTAAAAACAATTCTGCCTCAACCAGGTAGTAAGTTATTATTTTCGCATGTTGAACGAACTCGTAGAATTCCTTTCGTAATATATGGTGATTTTGAAAGTTTGCTTAAAGAATATTCGGATAAAAGCAAATCACAACATGTTGAGAACGTGCAAATACATCAAGCGACTTGCTTTGCTTATTACATATGCTGTGAGTCTAAACCGAGTCTAAACAAATTTGTGTCTTATCGGGGCCCAAATTGTGTAAAAAAATTTATTGAAGCTCTAACTAATGATGTAATGGAATTATATCAAATTATATCAATTAAACATGAAATGATGCCGCTAACTGAAAATGAGCTGGCATCGTTTAAACATGCTACCATCTGTCACTTGTGTAAAAAGGAATTTGTAGCTGATGACGTAAAATGCGCAGACCACGATCATTTTGATTCAGCTTATTTAGGTCCGAGTCACGTGGGATGTAATTTGAATGCTAGGACATGTAAATTTATTCCAATCATATTCCACAATCTTTCCGGATATGACTGTCATTTATTTATTACCGAGCTATCTGCGATCATAGGACGTATTAATCTTATTTCAAAAACAAAGGAAAAATACATATCAATCACAAAGTTTATACCAATTGATTCCAACAATGCCGCTCAGTTGAAATTTATTGATTCGTTCAATTTTCTTAGTTGCGGCTTGGATAAGTTAGTAAAAACACTGCAGAAAAGTGACTTTAAAAATTTAAAAAAATATTATCCTGATAGTAAATCGTTTGATTTATTGTGTCAAAAAGGAGTATATTGCTATGATTATTTGAATTCGATGGAACGCTATAATGAACCAAATCTTCCTGACAAGAGTAGTTTTTTTAATAGGCTTTCTTCTGAAGATATATCAGATAAAGATTACGAACATGCGCAAACTATTTGGAATGAATTTAACATAAAAGATTTAGGGGAGTACACCGATTTATATTTAAAATGCGATGTATTATTATTATGTGACGTTTTTGAAAAATTCAGAACAATGAGCTTGACTTACTACAACTTAGATCCTTGTCATTATGTATCATCACCTTCATTAAGTTGGGATGCCATGTTATTGTTTACAAAAGTTGAGCTTGATTTAATTTCCGATGTTGAAATGTATCAAATGCTTGAAAAAGGCATTAGAGGAGGTTTAGCACAATGTTCTCTCAGAAATGCTAAAGCAAATAATAAATATTTGTCTAATTACAATAAATACGAGCCCAATTCTTATCTAATGTACCTCGATTGTGTAAATCTTTATGGATATACGATGATGAAATGTCTTCCTACCAATAATTTTTCCTTTCTAAATGAAGACGAAATTAAAACCCTTAACAACATTGAATCGATACCAGATAGTAACAATCGCGGATACATACTTGAAGTGGACCTTGAATATCCTCCACAAATACATGATCATCATTCTGATTTACCATTCGCGCCAGAAAAATGTATTCCGCCTAATGGAAAATCTCAAAAGCTAATAGCAAACCTACATAATAAATATAAATATGTCATACATTATACTCATTTAAAAGAATGTTTGAGAAACGGACTTGTACTATTAAAAATACACAGAGTATTGGCTTTCGATCAGAAACAATTTCTAAAACCTTACATTGAATTAAACACATTGTTGCGACAAAATGCAACTTCCGAATTTGAAAGGGATTTTTTTAAAAAACAGAATAACTCTATATTTGGTAAAACGATAGAAAACAAAAGAAATCAAGTTGATGTAAAACTAGTTAATGTATGGAAAGATTGTTCTAACAGAACTAATAAAATTTGCGGCGCTGAAAAATATATAAGTGCGCCAAATTTTATGAATCTCTCGATTTTTACAGAAAATTTGGTAGCTATTCAAATGCAGCCAACACAAATCAATCTAGACCGACCAATATATATTGGCTTTACTGTTCTAGAACTCGCGAAGAGACATTTATATAGATTCCATTACGCGATTATGAAAAAAATGTATGGAGAAAATATATGCCTTTGCTACACAGATACTGATAGTCTTTTATATTTGATAAGGACTGATGATTTCTACAAGGATATGAAACTTAACCTACAATACTTTGACACTAGTAATTTTAAAGAAGATAATGTATATGGTATACCTCATGTTAATATTAAACAACCTGGATATTTTAAAGATGAAATGGCTGGTGAGTTAATTACAGAATTCACAGGACTTCGCGCAAAACTTTATTGCATAAATACTGAAACATCTTCACTTAAGAAAGCCAAAGGCACAAAAAAATGTGTAACGAGGAAACTTGACATGGCAAAATATAAACGATGTTTGTTTAGGAATATTGATTTTAGAGATAGTATGTACATTATTAAATCAATTAATCATAAAATATTTACTCAGAGGTTGAATAAATTGATTTTAAATAAATCAGATGATAAGAGACAGATCACGAAAGATATAGTAAAAACTGTACCTTGGGGACATTACAGCAATATATTATAATAATATTGTATTATATTAGAAATATATCATAATAATAAAAGTGACATTTAAAAGCAACATTGAACTGTAAATAATGACAAAATTATATATCTTGTCAACTGAAAACCGTTTTACTTTGGTAAATGTTTACTATAATTCCTAACATAATAACTATATATATATATATTTATAAGTAATACATTTGTAAAGTTATATAGTCTGTAAGTCTTGATTTACTGGTAAAAGTTATAATTTGCTATATATAATATATGTGAAATATATATGAAATAAATTGAAATCGCATAAAATATCATTCCTTGCATTTTTCTTAACCTATCCTAATTCCTGTCTGATTTTATAAGATTATTGTTAGTGTTCGACCGAATCCAGATTTACATCGGTCACCGAAATAATGTGTAGGTAAACCCTGCGTAAGCAAGATAAATAAAACAAGTACGTGACTCGTAACTATGTTTATTAGGTTATATATTCAATAATATTACAATAAAATAAAATATCAATAAATACAATTAGATAGATTTATAAAGGTTCTGGGACACATAACTTTTTTGTCATCTTACTTATTAAATCTTGCGTTGCGTCTAAAATGTTATCATATTTATCCTCAACTACATACTGCACACTTACACAACAATCATCACTTGCTAGGGTGTTAATTTCACTGATTTCAATTTTTATTAAGTGATGTCCTTTTCCTGGTATTTTTCTGACAACGAATGATGAATCTGGTGATATTTTTTTCTTAAAACTTAACTTTCCTTTCTTATGAATTGTTTTGAATGATTTATTTTTTGTATTGGTTTCTTTATTTTCTCGAACAATATCTCTATCGTGTTCATGACTGTTCCAGATTAAATTCATGTCTTGAGCCTCTTGTAGATAGAAAGGATCAGCGTCAGCAAAAACTATGCTTGTCATTGTTTCTGTAACAAAATAAAATAATACTTATTAAATTAACCTTCATATGAACTACCAATTAGTTTTAACTGATATTATTAGTAAAAAGTTAAAATAAACACTTACCAAAATCAGGATATATGTAAACCAACAGTGCAATGCAAATTTGTCTGCTATACAGTGGAGCTGGTGCAACAATGAATTAATAAGTATTACAAAAATAATAACTAAAATATAACTAGGTACTTACCTTTTTTGGTAATAGATCACGTGGACAAAGGTTGTTTTTAAAAGCTAAATTTCTTGGAAAGCAAACATTAGAACCGCTAACATTCGATCAATAGAAATGGACATTGTAATGATTTATCTATTTAATATAAATACCCTATACAGTATTGTCAGATATCATTATGAGGTTGATAAAGCAACCCACAACTTTAGAAATTAACAACATAGAAGTAAAATCACATTCCGGAATTAACAGACATAGCGTATTACTTCCCAATACGATTCGCTGTCTAATTTGCGGTCCATCTAATTGTGGAAAGACCAATGTAATGATAGGCTTATTATTACATAAAAACGGCTTAAAATTTAAGAATGTTTATCTGTATTCAAAAACCACATTTCAACCAAAATACTGCTTTTTAAATGAAATCTTGAATCAAATTCCAGATATAAAATTTAACATATTTAATGATAACAAAGACGTTATTGACCCGGATATTGCTTTACCAAATTCTGTTTTTATTTTTGACGATGTGGCATGCGAGAATCAGACAAATATACGTAACTATTTTTCAATGGGACGGCATAAAAATATAGATTGCTTTTACTTGTCCCAAACTTATTCGAAAATACCAAAACAATTAATACGAGATAATGCAAACTTTTTAATAATTTTTAAACAGGATGATATAAATTTAAAACATATTTATAATGAACATGTTAATTCAGACATTGATTGGTCCAAATTTAAAAACATATGTTTAAAAACATGGACTTATCCGCACTCATTCTTAATTATAGATAAATATAGTGAATTAAATAATGGTAGATACAGAAGTGGATTTGATACATTTATTAAGTTCGATTGATTTCATTTAAATACAAGTCATAACTACTAAAGTCATCATTTCTTATAATTTAATGGATGTGGTAACATCGTTATAAAACATGGAAAAAAAATGGAAACACCAAATACTCGCCTCAGTTAAAACAATTAAAAACAAAATAAAACAAATAAAGGATGAAGAAGACAACACAAACTTAAATTTAAATAAAATATTTAAACCTCTCACTGATCCTCTTAATAAAATGGCTGAATCTAATTCATATAAAAGTGATATTAAATGCACTTTTGATACAAATGATTCATCACTGTGTAATTATTCCAACGGTTCACCCGACGACAAATTTCAAAGCTATAACTCTGCTAAAAGTGAAAATACATTAACCGATAGTGAATCAGAAAAACAAATACATTCAACGCCATTTAAAAATGAAAAAAAAGTAACCAATTTAGACACTCCCCTTCTATCAATATTAGAAAAACAAAATTTGCTTGATGAAAATAATACATTAAATGTACCATTTGGAGTACGGGATGAAAACAAGCAATTATTCATGGGAAACATACCAATCTCTTTTAAGGTTTTTGGTAAAACTTCTAGCGACAATGAAATTTCTTTAATGACCCTTGGAAATATAAACTACGAAATGACACCTGGTATTAAGGAACTTTTATTTAAAAAAAAGCCGGATTTAAATTTGGTAACAGAGAGAGATAAAATAGTTTATAAAGATATGTTACACAATACTAATGCTCACAAAAGAGATTTTAATCGTTTAGGCCAAATAAGAGGAGACAAAAGCATGAAGTACTGCCAAATTATAAAACCCTTATTTTTTGATCGAGATGAAGTGGAAAACAAAGCTATCAAGCGTGGAACTGGAGTTAAATCCCCAAGTTTTAAAAAAACCTATAAATCAAATACAGATTTTATTTATTGGGACGATCCTAATGAATTAATTGAAAGACTTATGCTTTTGGTGGCATCTAGAGATGCTGGTAACAGTAATCATGACAATGAAATTATTTCAATCATAGAAGAGTTAAAAGAAGCTGGTATAATTAAAGAATAAAATGACTAAGCGTTGCGAATATTTGTTTAGTCTTTAAGAATCATTCAAACATGAATGTCAACAAATTCGGCCATCACCTATATAAAAAACAGAAAAAAGATTATATAATCCAAAGCGAATGTTCTATAAAACAATCTAGTGATGGAAATTTAAACGCCCAAAATAAGATCCTTAAAAATTTGGAACATCCAATTGATCTGAATGACAGCGCAACCAAAGAATATGTTGATAAATCTCTCATTAATATTTTGAATAAAATTTCATCTAACACAAACTTGCTTATTGAATTAAATAATCGAGTTAATAAATTAGAAGTAATATTTAAACATTATAATAAACATGAGCAAAAAAAGTGTGGTAAATGAGATTCATAAATATGCAAGGGTAAATTTTCCTCGAAGACATGTTGTGATGAAAGATATTGATGACCTTTGGCAAGCTGATTTAATAGATATGCAAGCTGTTTCTAAATTTAACGGTGGTCATAATTTTATTTTAGCCGTTATCGATACTTTTTCAAAGTACGCATGGGCATATCCACTGAAAAGTAAAAAAAAAGAAGTTGTCACTCGAGCTTTTCAATCTTTATTACATAAAGGACGAGTGCCTAAACACCTACAAACGGACAGAGGCAATGAGTTCTATAATGACAAATTCAAAAAAATTGTGGATAGTTATAAAATAAATCACTACTCCACTTACTCTACTAAAAAAGCATCTATTGTAGAAAGATTAATCCGAACATTGAAAAATAAGCTCTACAAAGAATTCAGTTTCAGAGGAAACTATATATGGTATGACGAAGTTCTTAATAAAGTGATTGACATATACAACAATACCATTCATAGAACAATTGGTATGTCTCCAGCACAAGTAAAACAAAAAAATAAAGATATATTACTGGAGAGGTTCAAAAAGAATCTTACCTCTATCCCTAAAGAAAAATATAGAAAGAAATTGAATGCCAATGATTATGTGCGCATAAGTAAATATAAAGGCACATTTGAAAAAGGGTATACGCCGAATTGGTCAACAGAAATTTTCAAAATCATCAAAGTGCAAAACACTGACCCAATAACTTATTTATTAGCGGACATGAGGCATCGTCCAATACTAGGTGCATTTTATATACAAGAACTACAAAAAACTCAGCACCCTGATGTTTATCTTGTCGAAAAAGTTTTGAAAAAAAAAGCTAAAAGGTGTTACGTTAAATGGCTCGGGTTCCCTTCCAGTGAAAACAGTTGGATTAACAAAACGAATGTTTTATAAAGATTGATTATACATAATTGTAATTCAGTCTCCATCTGGTTATGACGGAAGATAGTCTTCTGAATAGATTAATCAACAAATTGCCATTTGAACTTCATCTACCAGGATATAATTTCTGTGGACCAGGAACTCGCTTAAAAGAAAGACTGGCTCGTGGGGATAAAGGCATCAATCAGCTGGACGAATATTGCAAACAACACGATATAGCCTACAATAATTCATCTAATTTACATAAACGGCGTAAGGCAGATATAATTTTACTAAAAATGGCGAAGACACGGACTACTTCTGCTAATGCTAGTCCCGGAGAAAAAATAGCAGCTTCATTGGTTAATAAAGCAATGTTGGCCAAAGTTGCTTCTGGTTCTGGAATGAAAAAGAATTTTAAAAGCATTGTATCTCACACTAAAAAGCAGATTCGTAAAATGAAACCAAAATGTAAAAAAATGGCAATAGAACTGGCATTTGCTGCAGCAAAAGATTTAACGAAAGATTTACCTATTAAACTACCACGAATTATTCCTTTACCAAAATCAGGAGGTGTTCTTCCTTTAATACCTATTTTTGCGGGATTATCAGCTGCTGGAAGTCTGGCTGGTGGAGTATCCGGAATCCTTAAAACGTACAACGAATACAAAGCTGCAAAAAAACGTCTTTCGGAGTTAAAGAGACATCATGATAAATTGGAAGGTTTAACTATAGGCAAAGGGCTATGCATTAAACCATATAAAAAAGGTTTTGGATTATACTTATCTAAAAAAAAAAAACTAAATCAACGGTTGCCTAGTCGGGCTCTTACAAATATAGATTTATTGAAATATTGTAATAATATTCCTTACTTTAGAGGTGTTTTTATGAGAGATAATTTACCTAAAAGACCATATCCTATTGAGTGTGGTGTCGTCAATTTAGATAGCTCAATAAATCCTGGAACTCATTGGGTAGCCTATGTGAAAATTGACGATTACATTGAATATTTTGATAGCTATGGGAACTTGAGGCCGCCTAAGGAATTTATAAAATATATGATGAAGGGAAACATTCTATATAACTATAATAATCATCAAAAAAATAATACGTATAACTGCGGTCATTTATGCCTTAAATTTTTAGAACAGTTTTGGTGTAATACAAACAAATAAATAGTGGATGTGTTTTATGTTTTCTCCAGTTTAGTATAAATTGTAGAACAGTCTACGACTATGTCTATCTCATTAAGTTTTTCTGGAAAGAAATCTATATTAGAAACCACTTTTCATCCACCTCTATCTTTAAATCATAGCTATGAGTGCGGATTATTATATTTCTCTGTTTTCAATGTTATACCAAATATATCAGATGTTAACAATATATTTAGTTACGGTGAAAAAAATAAAAGATTAAAAATTCCAAATGGAAATTATGATTTACAAGACATTGCCGACTATTTAAATAGCAAATTGGATGACTGTGAACTCAATATTGAATCCAATTCAAATACTGCAAAATGTTCTCTTTTTTGCACAAAACCTGTTAATTTCCAAGTAATAAATAGTATGGGAAACATGTTAGGTTTTCGAAAAGAAATACTAGAAGCTAATAAATGGCATGTATCAGAGAATCCAGTGAACATTCTTCCAACAACAGTCATAAGGATCGAATGTGATTTAATACACGGCTCGTACATTAATGGTTTATCTTCCCACATTATTTATGAATTTGTACCAAACGTTCCTCCAAGCTTTCGGTTTATTGAAAAACCTAAAAATATTATATATTTTCCCGTAAAAGACAACAACATATCATCAATTACAGTAAAAGTTGTTGATCAAGAAGGCAATCTCATTGATTTCGGTGCAGAAGAAATTCAGATGAGCCTTCATCTACGCAAGCAGAAATGATTGTATTTGGTCAAAACACAAAAAAATATAATATTATATCACCAAAACCAAAATTAAAAAACGGTATTATCAGCTATGCTTTCAAAAGGCATAGACGTATCAGAAATCCCAAAGTAAAAAAAATAACAAAAAAGAATAAAGATTTTTTACGAGCTCTGGGTTTCAAAATATGAATATTCTCGATATTGATAATTCACCACATTTCGACAACTCTATTGAGAGTTACGAAATACATACATATAATCCATACAATAACAGTTTTAAAGCCAATGATGAAATACGCATATCTATCCAACAACAAGACATATATGTACTACCATCTGCCAGCTCTATTTACATCGAAGGACGTGCTACGGTAACTGGAAAAGATGCTGCAGGCCATCCTACTAAAAAACCTGTCAATTTTACTAATAATCCAATATCATATCTGTTTCAAGACATTCGATATGAAATAAATGGCGTAGAAATAGATCGTATCAGGAACTCTGGAATTTCTTCTACTATAAAATCATATATTTCTATGAATTACGGTGAGAGCAAAGTTGCTGCTGTATGGGGTTGGAATATAAATGGTCAAAATTCCAAAGATGATTTCTTTAGTGTTGTTATACCACTTAATAAAATGTTAGGGTTTGCTGAAGATTATAATAGAATAATTTTAAACTGCAAACATGAACTGGTACTTAATAGAAGCAGCACTAACTATAACAGTGTTATTATTGATAAAGATGACAGTATTGAAATAGATATACTGAGAGTTCAATGGCGCGTACCACATGTGAAAGTTTCTGACCGAGAAAGGCTTTCATTACTTAAATTTCTAGAAAAAGATAAACCTATACAAATGGCTTTTAGAAATTGGGACTTATATGAATATCCTTTGTTGCCAAGAACCACAAAGCATTCATGGTCTGTAAAAACGGCTTCTCAATTAGAAAAGCCTCGATATGTTATATTTGGTTTACAAACTAATAGAAAAAATAACAAAACTAAAGATAGTTCTACATTTGATCACTGTAATTTGACTAACGTTACATTATTTTTAAATTCCCAATATTATCCTTATGATTCACTAAACATAAAGTTCGATGAAAATAAGTATAATATATTATACGAATTATATGCCAAATTCCGTCAGTCTTATTACAACCTCCCAGCTGATCCGTTGTTAAACATTAACGAATTTAAAGAGAAAGCTCCTTTGTTTATAATAGACTGTTCACGACAAAATGAAAATTTAAAATCAGGACCAGTGGATGTACGTTTAGAAATTGAAAGTGCCCAAGAAATTCCAAATAATACAGCAGCCTATTGCCTTATTGTGAACGACCGGCTTGTTGAATACAAACCACTAAGTAATATTGTACGTAAACTAACATGAATGCAATTGTAGACGTACAAGGTTTCAAAACTGATTCTAATGAATTCATTGTAAAAGAAATAGCACTACAATTTGATAAACAAATAATAAATCTTGTATTTAAGCCACCCTTCCCGTTTTATGACTTAACAAAAACAGAAAAAAGACAAGTATGCTGGATTGAAAGAAATAGACACATTTATTGGAAAGAAGGACTTATACCGTATAATTATCATAAGATTTATATTGCAGAAATTTTAAGGAACTGTAAAATATATGTCAAAGGTTCAGAAAAAGTTAGATGGCTAAGGAAAATATTAGAACAAGATAATATAATGTATGACGGAATTAGTAAGTGTATTTTCGATCTAGAGGATTATGGTTGCCCTAGTTTACTAAGTTTGTATAGAAAGTATATTTCATGTTCCGATGTTTATTGTTGTGTATATCATACTTCATACTGTGCTCTAAGAAATGTAATTTGTCTTCAGAAATGGAATGTAGAAAATAAATGTTTTTAAAATTACCTATCTTTTTAATAAAATCCTATCCTATTTAATTTTAAAAAATAACCGTTCGGATTAAAAATAACTAGGGGTGCCTAATGCATAAGCACTCTTAGAATCCTTAAATCTTGTAAAGTTACAATAAGGATGGACGATTGTGCAAACAGCTCGATCCGAACTTAGCCCATTGATATCAAGAAGAATGCCAGTTGTGATCTATATAACGGAGAGAATTGGGGGTCATGCATCGCGAGCTCGAGCGTAGCGAGAGCGATGCAGATGCAGAACCCCCAATTCTCCCCTACTCATACTGATGTTACGTTTACATTAGCAATTATATTGTTCTGCTTAAACCACAAATATATATAACATTGCGTGGTGAACAATCGGTCTTTATTCCTGTGCTTCTCGGATAATTATTAAGACTTGTGTCGGCGCAGCATAATGGTGACGGAGGCTCGTGCCAAGGGCGTAGTCAAGACTCATATAGGGGCTAATGGGGTTACATCTAGATTTAATTCCTGTCACTTTTATAACAACATACATTCATAAATGTTGCAGCAGTGACAAATTAAAAAGTTGAGGTTATCATCCTAACGCAAATTACACATGCAATGGAACTTGAAAGTTACAAATGTTTGTTTTATGTTAAATAAATAAAAAATCAGTCGAATTGCCTGGAAAAATATTGTAGATATGTAGTGATACTGGTGGTCTTTTTGTTGCCCCTCGGTTATACTTGAGGTATCCAACATTAAAAAAATGGTTTTCTTCATCTTGATTGCCCCCTAAGCAAATTCCTGATTACGTCCTTACCTTGCTCGATTTGCATGTCTGTATAAACGTTTGCGTGTCTCAAAATTTTCGAATTAAGATCGATTAGTTGCTCAGTTCAACGGTCTGAATTTGACAGGGTGAATGTCTTGGAAATCATCACATCATCCTTAATTTTGACTTGTCCTTAATAGGATCCTCCTGGATCCTAAACTGAGCATTTCATTTTGGTTTGCCATCGTGTATACGTTTAGATAGGTTAAATGGCGATGAACTCTTAATATTAAAAGCGGCGTCTCTGATGAATCAAAGACATTTTTTCATTGCTGTTTAAATCAATATCAACAAAATGGATCATCTTCCTGCGATCAATTGTCATAGTATAAACGCGGAAGTTGGTGACTACAGATGTATGTATGGATGTTTGTTACTCTTCCACTTAAAAACTACTGTAGATCATACATCAGAATAATAATATACGCTATAATTTAAAAAGATATTGTGTGAACTGTCCAAAATATAACGATAAATGTCAAGTAAGAAGGAAACAGATGTGCCATATGCAACCTATTCTGGCTTGTGCTAAAAAAACCTTTCGTATCACACGTACAGAATGTATAACCGAAATTATAATCTTCAATTGTCCACCGAAAAAGCCCGCGACAGCATGTATCTATGTTTTATGTATAAAACACTATCGCCCAAATACTGAACCTTAAATACTATACAAAAAAATTATAATTTATATTACTACCAAATATGCATTAAATTTGGTAGTAACAAATTAATCCTCATAAAACTAATATTATAAAGGCGAACGTATGTGATCGTGTTTGTAAGTTTGTTACTTCACGCTTAAACAGCTAGACCAATAGTAATGAAATTTGGTATGGAGGTAGATGATGCGCTGGATTAACACACATAATACTTTTTATCATCATCATCCATTACCACGCGGGTGTAACCGCAGGGCGCAGCTAGTATATATAAACTTAGCCATCTAGCTACCGGGGATTCGTTCAAAATGTCACGTGGACAGCTAACGTATGACAATCACTTAGTTACCATAACTGTTTAATAATTCAGTTGCCCGCATATAACAATTGGAGTGCGTTGTGTTTCATTATACAACTGTAATTCGTTTCCCAAACGTCTGGTGTAATACGAAGCTATGAGACAAAATAGTCATTTTATATCCCACGCTTTGACTACGAGCAGTAATGACAACCCTAATTGGCTCGTTAAATGTTCCTGTTACAATTCTGTTACGAGCTCATGCAGTGTCAGATGATAATAGGGTTGTCTCGACAAAATCATCGATCAGTTCTTTCACTTTAATACTTAATGTTCAAGTTAACGTGTAGTTTTTAATGAGCTCGATACAAAAGCTTTGCAATTTATAGAAAAATAATATACACAAAATTAAAATGAATATAGCAGTCTAAAATAATTAAGTACAGACCACAACATGAATAAAGTTAAGCGGAGTTCATCATAATAATTGAAAAGAGAGCGTTCCGCATATGAATTTAAAGACAACTGCTTTTAAGCCGAATTAACTAGAGGTTTTAAACTGGCCTCAGCGATCGACAGACTTTCTCGTACCAATTTTAATTTGTTGAAAGTCCCGTATTATTTAAGCGGCTGATCCAGTTAAATTGAAGATCATAACGGAAATTGGTGGGGTGACGGACTGGAATGTCATCTCCCATTGCTAAGTGTCGTAAGAGGCGACTAAATGTTAAATACCGGAAAGTGGGCAGCAGCGCCTTCTGAGGAACTGATATCTTATACTGCAATCCCCAAGACCCCTTTCAAGATTGGGGATTATGGCAAACCCTTCCTAAATACGGGAGGCTGTATTTAGTAGTGGAGAATCCGGATGATACGGTAACGAAAATAAACATTTTTAATATTTGTTTATATATATTCAAAAATACGACTCATGTCATACAATTTTTAGTAAGGGTCATTCGATATCAGCTTCAACCATTTTTGTCATAGCCTAAAATTAATTGTTAAATACTATAGACATAGATGGCATTGCCCGATTCAACACGGATTTGTTAAGGATAAACTTGATCACATTTTAGTGACATTTAAAATATTTCTCGTTGAAGAGTACATAAAAAATCAACAACGGGCATCTTCTGTATGCAGGAAAATATTACATGCTAAAATAATAATTTTTACTTAGGTGGATTCTCTACCCGCGCACCGGATTGAGTTGATACCGACTCAATAATATAATATGTCGTAAATAAATAATATGTTCATATACAAAATATTATGTATGGTGTTCACTGTCAAATAATTATCCGCTGAGGTACTTCTTATCCAAATGGTCCACAAATCAGGGGACTTAAAGAAAAAGCTCCGATAGATTATAACAAAAACTCATTAGAAAGTACAGGTGAGGAAAATAAATTCAACACCCGGAAGTGCTTTCGCCAATGTCTTCATCATCAACTAATTCTCCTATGGCTGGAAGACACGGTGTTTATAAAGTACTGACGAGGATCCATCCTATTATGGGTTTAGTTACAAGTTAAAAAAAAATATACAAACATAAATCTATAAAGTGTTATAGATTTATGTACAAACATAAATGTATAAAGTGTTATAGATTTATGTTTGTATATTTTTTTTTAACTTGTAACTAAACCCATAATAGGATGGATCCTCGTCAGTACTTTATAAACACCGTGTCTTCCAGTTCTAATGATGATAAACTGCAGTTTCTTCTCTCGTTACGTATTACACTTCCGAAACAGCCTATACGCACGTAGTTATACAAGTAAGTTTAGCACTAGTCTAGCAAGAGGGCAGAGTGCCAGCTACGAGATCTTCACTTCAAGCCTTTGAAACTTTGAGCCAACTTGAAGCGCTTCATCTCATAGTTAAATAGACTGAGCTAACTCTTGAGCGCTTTCAGAGATAGTTTTGCGAAACACGGCTTTGACGCTCCGCGCAGAACTTTATTAGTCACATCTTTTTATCTTTTACGTAAAATAGAAAAAAAAAACGCAAATTCCGTTTGGTAAAATAAATTTAAAAACAGTCAAGTGTATATTTAACAGTACAAGTGGTATCGCTTTAGCACATATTTGTGTATTTGGTTAACTTACTTCCATAAGAGGAGGAGTTTCTTGTTCGATTTTATGTATAAAATATACATAAAATCTATATTTTATATACATAAAATCGAACAATTTTTTTTGTGTGTTTTATGCGATAACTCCGCCAATGATGAACTGATTTTGATGATGCTTATTTCGGTGAGGAGAGTATACCTTCACGTTGGTCCCATTTAAGTAAATTTTATCAAAATCGGTTTAAAAGTTTTTAACTTATAGTCGCTACTGATAGAACTAATAGAATTAAAATGTGCTGACACCGGAAGATCAGGAAGTGTAAGATATAAAGACGAATAAACTATTTGTTTAGACATTAAGAAACCCCGTCCAATATTTTGACCATATCACTTATTGATGAGTTTTCTGGAAAATATCGCTCAAAGCGATTAGATACTAAGACACCCACGCCCATTGATACACTTGGTTTTAAGTTATGTTTTAGTGATAAGTTTATTTTTATATTATGGTGTTTTCAATAAAGAGTTATCTATCTAAAACACTTATTACTGTTCAGATTAGATCTGGACAACGAGAAGTTTAAGGAGGTTATTCCAGTACTGGCGAATTTTAAGAAGAACAATATTTTGCCATTAAAATAATAAAAAAATAATAATTTGGGTATGACAGATCATTCAGCATCGCTATCAGCATATTTGTATAAATAAAAAAAAAACCCTGCATAAAATATTATTTCCATGGATCTTATAATAATAACAATAGATTTATTTTCCTTAAAACTTTAAAAACATTTCTATTGTAGGTGCTTAGTTGGAAATTTATATCATTTATTGTTACTAGGTGTATGAACCGCTTTGGCGGGGAATACTCCTCCAAATGCTTAATTTCCCTCTATCCTTTGTTGTTGTAGACCAGGCTATTCCAGATTTATTAACGATATCTTCATTCTACCTTATAATTGACTTTGTATAATGCATCGGTACACAATATCAGTACTTACGTATATTATAAATGCGAAAGTAACTCTGTCTGTCTGTGTGTTACGCTTTCACGCCAAAACTACTGGACCGATATGAATGAAATTTGGTATGGAAATAGTTTGATACCCGGGAAAAATCATAGGATAGTTTTTATCCCACTGCGCAAAAAGAGGTTAATGTTTTTGCGCGATAACCGACATACGCGCGGGCGGAGCCGCGCCCGGAAAGCTATTTTGGTATAGTTTTACTACCAACAAAAGGACCACACAAAAACATTGCAGAAAGTTTTGGCTTTAATTTAATAGCCGGCCGCATATTTGACGCCAAACTTAGGCATGCACTTGTTTGTAGTACCCACACAGTTCGATTAACGGAAGCGCTAAAGAGCACTGTTTTGCACCTGATGTGTAGCAACACCCTAGTCACGGAGTGAGAAGTGGCATGCTGCTCTATCAGGGCACTCTTCTCCTTATAGTCACCTCTTACAACATCTAGAAGATATCAAATTATCTTAATATTCTTAAGCGGCGAACTTCGCTGATCTATCAATATTTTACACAAATAGTTTCTGTTGTCAGCTGTATACATTTCAACACTTCTAGAAGTAGGTTATATAATGAAAAATAGCCCATTAGCCAAATTAACAGCTAAGAGGTGGGATATTTATAGTAACTGGTCAAGTGACCCAATTACATCGAATACCACGAGTTGCTGGGTGCCCTGCTGAGTATGTGTCGTATAGCTTTATATATACTACGAATAAATATGTATAGAAATATAAGTCAAGCTCAAAAACTGGAGAACGTAAACCTTACCGCGGCGGGCGTGGTTTAAAAGTGTACCGTGCGGCGCGCAACAACATTACCTTGACGCGATCGGATGCGATCATTTCTAAGCGCCAAATCAATTAACCAATCTAAAAAAAATTTGAATATAGTGCGTGTTTTGTTAATTGCGAACTTGATGAGTCCTAAATTAAAGCGGTAATGGTATGAGAGTTACACTTCTTTACCGTTCTGTATCGTAGAAAATAATATCATCGCACTTTTAAACTCCCCAATGGGCGGAGCAAATGTATTTAAACACTGAAAATATTGGGTCTATTGTCTTTAAAACAAGACGACTGAACCTGACGAATATTGCGAAAACAACATATTTTCATATCTATTTATTTTTGACTTACTTAATATGGCGTTTCACTGGAGACGAGTTTATCAATTATCCATTTATGGCTTCATATTTACCTGAAAAGAAAAAAAAGGGTGAAAAAAAAGGTTAAGACCATGACACACAAACAATTTCGTTAGTTAAATTCCGTTTAAAAGTGTTATTATTTAAAACACTTATAGTAACCAAATTAACAGCTGATTGCCTGCCAGTACAAAAATCAAATAAAACCAATGTTGAAATAAGGCTCATATCAGCGCAAGTAGTAACTATAAGCAAAGTATACGTCCAAATGAAATTCAAAAACAAACAAGTAATAATGCAAGAAAAAATTTAGATTACTATACTTTTCACATGGACGCCGTCCTTCGATCTCAAAATCGTACAAAATAAAGATTTGAGTTTGAAGGAGTTTATCTATCGATTGACATGGATTTGAAGAAAATCGACAATATCGTTTAGGAGAAACGAATTTTGTTTCGTAACTTAACAAAACTTCTTATCACAAAAAAAACTATAAAGTATGTGTTGGAAATTTTGTCAATGATCTGACGATACAAAGTATTTTTTTAACATCTTAAGTGAAAGGAGATCGCTTTTAAAGTCATGTCTGATTCGGCTTCGGCTCTTGCATCCGCCTTACATGAGTACATGAGACTAAATGCTAGATTTCAGTACTTAATCTAATCTATTTAAGTAATGCCCATATAAGGTATAAATCTTTAGTATACACGTTCTGGATCACGGCACAGATGAAACAATAGTTAAGTGTATCTCGTTTTACGACGCGGTACGTGCTTAAAGGCTGAAAGCTAACGGCGCATCTGCACTAGATGGGATTTTAAAACCTAATTACTTTTCAATATCTTCCATATACGGGTAGAAACTAGGTGAGCTGAAGTATGTTCACGGAAAATAGCTGTAACGGTATTAGTTTTTAATTTACTTAAATAATTATAACTTTAAGTTTCAGTCGGTTATAAAATTCGTAGATATTAAAATATATATTAAAGTAAAATATGCGGGAGTTTGTATTAAAGTTATATAGCCATAAAAAAGAGATGGGGTACTGGCCTGCAATTAGTACCAATGTTGAGATCTCAAAGACTACCAAAGATGCCACCTGTGGGTGGCAGCACAGTCTTTTGTAGAAGATATATCTCTCCCAAGAGATAAATATATCGTTAAAAGAAGACTTTCCGGCTTGTTGGCACAGATATAAACATTATAATCGAGAGTTGAGTTTGTGAGGTATGGAGAAAACTACTTGCATAACTCAGAACTTCAAAATTAATATAAGAAATGTTCTCTCTGGGAAACCTTAGCCAGAGGTAGGTATGGCCATCTATCTTATTTTTAAAAATTAAATACATATATTTTATCTATCTTAGGAGGACCCTGTTGGAGCGCCTATGTTTGCACCCCACCCTCTACATTATCAGTACTTTTTTGTTATCCAACCGTTTTTATCGCTGCCATCATCTCATGTCTTACGCGTAAATTCATCTCAATTAAAGGTTATCTGGAAGAGTTCACTTTTCAGTAGCAAGTCCTCCCATTGCACAATATTATTCAGATAAGTGTTATTATTAAAACACAGTAGCTTTTGCACACTTACTGCTTCCAGACAGAATATCCATGACTACGGTGGTACACCAAGACAGAGTCTTGCTGAAGAGACCTATAACCCCTGGTAAGTCACACCAGGGAGGAAGGGTATATCAGGGAATTCCCTCCACATTCATTGGAAGTCCCATCAGAGTTTATTCATAATTAAAATATTCAAATAATACCCATTATTTGAAGCAGTGATGGCTCAAAGGTATTGGCTATGGACAGCCGCGCAGCAGGTCCATGGTTCGAATCCCACCGCGGGCTTGAGCTTCACCGCATGGTGGAAGGGAATTTTACGAATTCCCCGCCTGGCTAGCGACCACCCTCAAGTAGAATATCTGTCGCCAAGCACCCAACGATGTGTTCCGGCAGCAGTCCTTGAGAGCCAGTGAAATTACAAGCACATGAGACATATCAACTATGTCTCAAGATGACGGGCGCAGTGCAATTCGTAACTTGTCACGAAATGCACCTGTTATAAGGCAGAGGTTAGTCCGCTTATCATCGGCTTGTTCTGTCACAATAAAATAAAAAAATCCTATATTACATTTATTTATAAAAATATATACCTACCTATCTATTGATAAAAATAACTTCACCTTCAAATCGAATCCACTCTTACATCTACGTAGACGTGATATTGCTCCTTACCTATATTGCTACATTTTTGTTATTCTATTTATGTCGGTGTAGAACAGAGTGTTATCTATATATCTATATTCTCAACGAGTACACGTCACGAAAACCTTGAAATCAAATTAAGAATTCGGAACATTTCTCATTGTCCATAATGCATGTGTAAATTTTCTATTGTTATTTCTCCGTGGAATTGCAATGACAAGATCACTATGAGAAAGATGCGTTTAATTATCTTGATTATAATTTTAATTAAAATACCATATGCGTGTCCCTACATCTATCTATGAAACTCTTGGCCGTTCATAGAAAATTACAATTAAAGTGATAGTAAGATAATAAACATTTAATATACACGCTGAAACTTTAGATATTTTAATTATTTTACCTTTATTTTAATTAATTTAATTTCAATTAATAAAATTGACCGTATTTAATATGTATATTTAACTAATTATATTTTAATGATAAGAGATACGTATTGTTCCGAAGTAAAAATGTCTCATGTTCTTACAGCACCTCTTAAGCAATGATGGCTGTGCGGTTATAGCTATGGACTGCCATGCAGGTCCGAGATTCGATCCCCACAGCCGACCTGAGCTTCACCGCATAGTAGAAGGACATTTTGCGTATGCAGGCCTGGCTAGCTACCTTCAAGTAGAAAATCTGTCACCTAGCACCTCACAGTGAGTTCCGGCAGCAACCCTTGAGAGCCACTAAAATTACACATCAGACTAAACATCTCTATGTGTCAGGGAGACGGGCGAAGTGCACTTCGTCACTTGTGATGAAATGCATCTGTTACAGGCATAGGTAACCGCTTAACATAAAATAGACTTAAAATAAATAAGAAAAACGAATAACATGGCCACGCAAGGTTGGCATTTTAAGCAATACATGGTCGCTTGAATAGCCACCCTGAAGTAAAAACTGTCGCCAATCAGCTGCCTATAATGTATATTACTTAAATAAACCTACCAATTTGTACTAGTAAGTGGCCCTCGTGTGTGAACATTGGTTTTACTTAGAATTCAACAAATCTCTTGAACGAACCATTTTACATTCACTTCGCGTAACTCACATTCGGAGTCTCCACAAAACCCACCAAGACGGGAGATAACAATCATAAAACTGTAAACAATGTAGCTTTGCTTCACTCTCAAAAGTCAAAAGCTCAAATTACAGCATTAAATTACAATATTATATCCAACATTTGCAACATTATTGTTATTAGCTTTTCAAATGGATATTGTGTCCGCTGCAATATTTATGTAACTAGCTGCACGCCGCAGCTTTTCTGACAATTGGAAACATTTAATAATGGAAATGATATCCAGTGATCTTTCAAAATCTAACTAATAAATACCCTGAACAAATCGCTCCTTATATAGTATAAAATGTTTAAAGAGTAGGTAAATAGTAAGTTAATAACTTCTTCTTCTTCATTTCAAGTAAGAAAGATATATATAAATAAAGGCACTGTAACAAGTGAAATTACTGGGCGAACAAGGCATAAAAACTAACGCCTTAGAGTGTCGAGCGCAGTGCTGTGTCAAGCAGGACGAGAACTGTGATACTGCAACTGTAACAGACTGTCATACAATGTCACATCACTACAGTGTCCCAAATCTACACGCATATAGTCTGTCTTGTCTATGAGAGATGAGACACAGCTCGTTCTTGACATCTTATTGTAATCCAATTGAATCAAAATATAAATTAAACCAATTTTTCCTAAAAAGTTATTTTAACAGACAAGCGTGGCGGTTACCATCAAGCGTGCCACTTGTACGTCTTATCACTTCTTAACATAAAGATAGATAATTGATATGTTACGACTTATGACATCTTTAAAATAATGATATTACATTCTAACTTTGCATGATTTTATGTATTTTTTTCAGTACCTGTATAAATGTATTCAATGCTATTTATCCACAAAAATTCGTTAGTCGCGTAAAGGGTTGCTTTGGAATCTCGTGATCTTAACTACGAACCCCAGCTCAGACAGTTATTGGATTCTGTTAACAAATCACTTTTTAATAGCAGTCTGGAATCTGCAACTGAACGCCGTAGATGGCAATGTTCCCATCTTATTACAAGGGACAATTGGACCCATAAACATATCTGGGTATCTTATAGGTCTTGTACACCGCTGCATGTCTCTTCATAGTATAAGAATAATTAGGGGAAGTTCCTGCCCAATACAGATAGGGTTATTAAAATTTGTAACAATTATCGATCTTTCATTTTTTTATAGGATAAAGCCGACTCCATTTAAGTTCAGCATTACCCAGACAACCTTCAGCGGGATGATATCAGAGATAATTTCACAAGATCGTAACTCCGACGGACCATGCTATCAGAGGGGTACTAAAGTTAAATTAACACTAAAAGCTCATTGCTTGCATTCCAGGGAAACAACTATAAATGTGGTATTATGATGATTTGTGTGTATTCAAAATTAATTAATTACAAGTACGAGTATGTTTTTTTTCACCTAACTAGCTCGGAAATGTGTTGTTTATTAATCGAAATCGGCGTGGAAAAGTGCTAGCGCGGATATGCCTCTAAAATTAAAACCTTTGTAGAAGTACCAGAAAAGTGAATTTACCTTCGATATTACCAACAATGGTAGCAATTTTACTTTTAATTTTTATAATAAATTTATATATTTTTAATGTTTTATTTAATTTGTTTTTTTTGCACCAGTAGCATTTTACTCACTGTAGTGAGGTTATTTTGCGTCTCGTACCTTTGAAACCTGCGCTACGCTCGGGATTATGGAAGAATTCGTTTCGTTCATGGTTCTATCCTAGAATCATTTACTTCTTCAGGTGTTAATACAAGCACTTGCGCCAAATAACAACTTTACACCCTTGGATCACAAATAACTATTAATGCTTTTTAGTGATGATACGTACAGGTCGCCCGCTGGATGTGTAAGCGTCACGACAGTCATTGCAGTTGCAGAGCAATCGTCTTCGTTCTGCTTGTCACTACTGTGCGCTAATCATTCCAAGACGGACAGTTCCTGGGTGTTTCCCACTAATTTCGCTCGCTATAATGCCCTTCACATCTAAACACAGAGAACTGAGACAGCTAATGGAAGAAAATACTGCAGCGTAAGAATAGAGTAACAATGATATATCAAACCCGTCAGTTTTTAATGATTTAAGTTTCTGTGTATGTAACGGACTAAGGGTGGTATCTACACAATAATCGTTAACCATAAGAAACCTATAGATATCGACCTATTACAGTTTACAAACAGAGGTCAAGTTCGTGACCCTTATAAAAAATATAAGAGTGATAGGTACAGACTACAGACAGAACTGTTCACTACCCCAGCCATACAGTTACAGAAATCTGTCTGTAACTGAATCTTGGAGAGCGAGCACATCAATGGTTTGCGTAAGATAGCAGAATCGATTGCGCCCCGTCTCGACCGTATGACCCAATTTTATCTCTGACTCAGACTGGGGACTGTATCGGGTTGCCCGATTGTTATGGGGTTATGGTTACTGCGTAGGAGATGCGCAATCGATGGCTAAATGCGTAAACGTGATTACAAAACGGTATTATGAGAGTTTTTGATACTGATATCGCAAGTAGTAGTGTCATTAGTGATTAGCATTATAGCTGGTGTTGAAACCTGTACCTCAGTTCAACACACTGCAGGTTTTGAGTTACCTACATGCTGTTTTGCCTCAGCTATTTCTTGAGTTTCAAGATGCGCACAATATGGCAATGAAATGTTAATATTCTGAATATGAATAGAGCTATAGTGCACACAAAGAAAGTGTAAGTTTTTTTTTAACCTAAATAACGACTTCAACACTCAAATGTGAAATAACTTGTTGAAGTCGGTACCATGATAGTTCAAAAGTACCTATTACGACAATATTGTGTGCACGGTACCGAATTCGACAAGTTATTTCACAGTTTTTAGGGTTGAAGTCGGTTCGATTTTAAGGTTAAAAAAAAAATCTTAAATTTTTAGTGTCCCTTGCTATTTACGGGATCGATTGTCATTCACTGTCAATAGCTATATCATCTAGGAAAAAAAAACATTTATCGGAGTGTAACTCAAAAAAGGCTTGACCGATTTTGATGAAATTTAAATTGGATCACACGACAAGCATCAGCTATCAAACATAAAAAAACAGATTAAAGTTTTTAAAAGTTAAAATTCGGTTAAAAACGGAACGTTTTTTAAATAAAACTGGATTCCCGCGTACTTTTGTACGGTCCATCAGTGTTCGCCTTTGTTTGGAACACTGTACACGATACTTCAGTCCGTCGAGTATGTTACACAGTTCAGTGTTAAATTTACACCGTCGACGACAACTCAAGGGGCATTTCTCGGCGTAGTTTACTTGGTGCAGGTACCTCGGCCAGCGCTGACCTTAATAGTCATTTCAAGTAATCGTTCCGACACCTTTGTCCAATAATTGGCGTATCATTGAAAGGCTTTTAATTAATAAAGCTAGTTAAGCTTCAGACGGTTGGTTCTTCCGCTAGCGAATTGAATGGCAAACCGCAATTAACAATTTTATGATCGAGTGTATAGCTTCCCTGAAGTATGTGCACGTTATTAGTTCTAACAGTGCTGTCGTATATCTTTTATATTGAGCTAAGCTATAGTGTCTTGTGATAATTAAAATTATACTTGATTAAACTCTACTATTCTACTTGATTACATTAAACTATAGATTTGTTATAATAGAAACTGGCGCTCTAGTTAATATTATCATTTCTACTTGGTAGTTTGGAATGTTTTTCAATCCTCAAACTTTCTATTTCATTCAATACTTATTTTTGTTTTGATTTAACCACAAATAATGTTTATAGAATACCTAGGTAAGGTAGCGATGGTTAGCTTCCAGTATTCAAAAACTATTCTTCCGGTTAGCCTGCGTGATGTTTGTGACATCACGTAGATAACAGGAAAATTAGGCGGAATTGTCACTAGATATTTATTTTTATACTTTTTTAAGTGTTTTATTTAAATATTATTTAATGTTTTTTTAAGATACTTTTAATAATACAAATATTTTTATTATTCAAAAACTATTTGAGACGTAATATAAACGACGTATCATATAAAAAATATAAATCAATATAATAAAGTACTAGAAGCCTATTTTGAAAAATAATTATTCTCAAGTTTTTGGGAGGTATGACCTCTTTAACGAGGGTCCTTTTTGTTGGGTACCATCCGCATTGTTTTATATTCTCCTCGAAGAATAGTGTGCCATAGTATTTGCACACAACTATATTCACGCTAGAAGGTAACTGATGGCAAGCGAAGTTGCATGGAGAAACAAGAACTAATGCCTCGAAGCTCTAAGTGTGACAAGCGCAGTGTATATCACGCAGAATGGTGATACTGCAACTGTGATGAACGTGAACTTTACCATTATTACACACACTGCATATCATTGAAATTGATTTATTGTGCCCAACTATAAAAATAGTCTATGCACTCGTTAAGTTTTAGACTACGTTTTATAGTGTATATAAAAGAAAATAAACACACTACAAACTGCTTTTGATTCAAATATATACCGTGAGAAAAGAAAGTCACCTCCTGTCATTAAAAATTCTTAGACGGATGTCCTCCGATAATCAACTCCTTTGAAAGTGGTTCAATGAACCCAATCAAGCAACTAATTGCTCATTCGGCTCTTTAATATTATGGGAAACACACAGTTTTAATACTTTTTTCTTTAAAAAAAAGGTGAGGTTATTATTGGGAGGATTTTTTTAACAATTTTAGGATCTGTATTTCATTTTACCAGCGTAGACAATGATGTTAAATCGGGTCAATCCACAAAGTTCCAAGATTACACAGACAGTGAATTCTACTTCCAGCAGTTCCAGAGATTCCAATGAAATCTGTCAATTTACAATGCATTTTATCCTACTATATTTTTATTTCAATTTACCTGTTTAAAGAAACGTTCAATAAAAATTAAGATTAATACCGACTCATAAATCAACGCTATAAACTAAACTATCTAACGGTAGCTTTCCAACCAATTAATAAAACACCTATTTATATACGTAATAAATATCTCTAGCAAAGCCTTATCTGGCTGTACACAAGTGTGGCATGATTATGTTGTAGCAACATAAACCACTTCTCGGCGGCATTTAATATTAAGTACACAAACACCGAAGAATAAATTATGCCTGCTAACATTTTCTACTTCTGAGTATGCGCACGTTTTCATGATAAATACCAATACATATCTATAATTTAATTGTATGTACACACGACGCCATAGAGCTTCCATAAATACGTAAAGTAGGATACTCACAGGCGCGAAGGACCATAAAATAAAGCAATGATTACACGGTATCTTTATCGTTTTAACATAAATGTGAAGATTAACATAAAGATCATCTTTTACTTATCCAGTCAATTCTTTAAAAGGAGGTAATAAGTAATAACGTACTTATATGCATCTGCTTTGTAGTTTCCGTATTGTTAGAAACAAAGCTATGGATGGGCGGAAACAATTAGGCAAGATAAAATTCTTGTGTCGTATGCAATAACAGGCAAGGACGAAAAAGAAGTAGCGTGAGCATAAAATAAACGACTATCTACAAGTGTAACTTTATATAAACATCATTAAGATTCCTTACAATGACTGTTGATAACTTGGTCCAAGCAGATCTTGCGTTATGTCGCTCTCGCGCCCTTTTGCTCCTCAGCAAAAGGGCAAATGACAGATTTCAAGCAAAGCTGTAGTTGATTTTTTACACCAGTGGGTCCAAAATATATATTATATGCTCCCAATACACAGTGGCTGTGTAGGTTAACATTCTCTACCTTTTATCGCACAATCTGAATTTCACCTACAATCTAATGTTGCCCCGTGCACGTACTTTTTATGTGAACGACCCACTTCTTATTTTTTATGTATTCATTTAACTGCTGATGTAAATTCGAGAAAAACAAAAAACTTGGTATTCAAAAAAAATGTCGTGGGGAATTTATAATAATAATAATGGGTCCTGATTCTACCACTTCCGTATTTTATTGCACTACCCAATTTGTACTACACGTAGTTGGGTAAATACTAAACTTCTACGCCTTTTTTATTCAAAACTTTGGTTGGCACTTCAGAATTAACAAGCAAGGGCAGGCTCAAAATACAAAAGGCCTATCTTATCACTTGTAAGAAGAAAAGTATAAACCACCAAAAAGTCCTTCCCTGATAGCGCCGCCGAAAACATTGCCAATTTCCTTGAGTTCTCCCTGTATGGAAGATAATCTTATCTGCCCTTCGTCCAAAAGGGACCAATAAGCCTAAATAGGATATGTCCTCTGGAAAAGATCCCTTTGAATACAATACGCGTAAAAACAGTAAGGGAAATAGTTTCAGGTGAAATCTGAATCATTTCCTGCAAAAATCAGAAATTATTTTCACTATTTTTGTAAACGATAATGACATCCGTAGCAATATATTCTAGATAATTGATGAGAAATTAATTTTTTGCGTATTAAATTCGATACAAACACCGAATAACGTACGAAAAACAAAGTACTGGTTGGTTATCATTGTCATCCGTAAACCTCTAGGTATAAATTACCAATGATAACAAAGTTTGGTACTTCCGCAATGTAAGCTTAAGGGTATATTTTAGACGAACGCCCCCATACAAAACGCAGCTTCAATCTCATTTTAATAATAGCGAATAAAACTCAATGATTTTTTACCTACGTAATTACTATCCTAATATCTAGGTTTGTGGTGCATCAGATTTCCATTAAATTATACAGTTTAAAATTACACTTGCTCAAAAACTCGTAATTTTAGATAAAAGAAAGACCCAACTTTAAGCACCTCTCTCAAGAAAAATAAACATGTTTTTAATATTTCTATTGCACCACAAACATGGGGAATATACTGAACTTTCTATAATGGGACGTTATTTATACATGTGTACTATATTTTTTTTAATAAATCTGGAGCTACGAATAACTCGCTCAAACTCCTAAAAACGAGTACTAAACGCTATACTAAAATTTTTAATTATAAGTCCAAAAAAAGGATTTAAGCCGGAAACTATAGGTCTAATAATAAACTATATTTACATGCGAGTTTTTTTTTAAAAAACAAGTTGAGTTTATAAATAGGTTTACGCTTTGGCTGGCGGGTAAATAATGTAGATAGTAATGTCCTTAAATGGTCAAAATAACTGCCCCTTTTGGACAAACTATTGGAAGAGAGAAGATGTTTAATACATTGTTTGACGAAGTTAATTAACTGAAATTAATCTAAAACTATCTATGCACTTTTTCAACTGGCAATGTCTCACACAAATGAAATCATAACTAAAAGTAAATCTGTTGTAAACATTTCACCTAAAGGTTTGTTTCGTTTTATGTATTTCTCTCAGCCCTTTGTAGACAATGTATATTTAAACCTACAATATATTCAAAGCTTGATAAAGGTTCAGTAAACAAACGCCACACTCATTTGCGTATTTGCTGCTTTAAATTGAAGAGACCGGTTTGTTTATGCAAACACGTGATGGAACAGCCCTTGGAATGACAATCAGATGTAAAGTCATTAGTTTACTGCTTAGAGGTTTAATTGTTATGCGTAATGAATGTCGAATTGAATGCCCTCGAGTCTTATGAAACAAGTATTAAGGGCTAAAATGGCACGGCTGTCTGGGTAAAGACGCCCCGGGGTGTTGTTCTCAAGTTCTACACATAATCAGTTTGCTAATAGTTAGCTGACTGTAGACATTAGCTGACATGTATGACAGTTTAGTGAGAAGTTACTTTATGTTGAATTCAGATACATACATATGTAGATTGTATGTAGGTGGTAAGTCATTGCTATAACAGGAATAAATGTGTGTGGTTTGCACCGACTTGTTACCTAATACTATCCGCTATACATTACTTCCAACTCTTGCAACGGTTCGTGAAATTACTCACAGTTATTGAATAGCAAAATATAGCTGTTCATCATTAGGAGCAATATCTAATTCTGATCATCATAATAAATATTGGGACATTTTTTCAACACTCGTAGCGTAGTTTGCTTAATCATCTTTAACCGTCCAACTTCAACTAAGTTTAGCAACGTCTGCTACGGTCATTACTTGTATGGGTGACCGCTAACGGCATTACTACTGGCGCTTCCGGACTTCGGAGGGCACTACCTACTGGCTAGCTACCAGCCATAAACAAAAAATCTGTCACCAAGCTACCTATAGTCACCACCTAACAGTGCCTTCAGGAAGCAGACCTAGAGAGCTAATAATTCTAGGTTAGTCTGAAGTATTACGCGAAATGGTGGTCAAAAGACTGCCATTCTTAAAAACTTCAATATCTAATTCTAAGGAAATGTTTTTTTGGTGATACCTTACTTGTACCCCATTATTTTACGTAAGTTTATTGATAGAAGGAATAAAAAGTTAGACATTTCACTCTATAAACGTACGAGATTGTTGAAAAATTTTATTATTCTTTAAATTCTGTTGTGTGTAAAGAATCCATCATCAAATTCGCAATTAGAATTTTCGCACATGAAAATAGGTACCGACATATTTGTTCTTCTTTTCCTACTAGACAAGGACGCATATGCGAACTTAATAATTAAACAAACAGTGCACCGGATGCCTCATTTCTGTAACACCTGTCTGTACAGTGACACAGTTAGGCAGTTATGCTGTTGCCAACCACATCATATATTTATTGGGTTGCCGCAAGATCAATGCAGTCTTCTCGTATCTCATCTGTTGTCTTTTCTTATCGAGTAGAACTTGCGGTAAGGGCCAAGTTATGATAAGTCTTAAGTGTTATTTCATAACGTCAGAATCATTAAGGTAAACCAAATTTGATTAGATTTCGTTCAGTCGATAATAGACGTGGTAGGCCGCACAACTTGTTTGTAGTGGATACGGCTTGCACTGTGGCACGCTCGATGTCCGCTTCTCCGCACACGCCGCCATCTAAATGAGCTCGTCACTGCCAGAACCGTTTTTTTAAATGAATGATAGGTTAGCCTTTGACCGCTATCTCACCTGAAGGTAAGTGATGATGTGGTCAAAGATGTTGTTCAGGCTAACCTAGAATGACTGGCTCTCAATGACAGATGCCGGAACACACCGTTAGGTGCTTGGTGACAGATTTTTTACTTGAGGTTGGTAGCTAGCCAGGTGCCCACCGAAGCACGGAAGCGCTCAGTAGTAATGTCACCAGCGGTCACCCATCCAAGTCATGACCGCGGCGGACGTTGCTTAACTTTGCTGAAATCCGATTGCGACTTATTTTTTGACGATTGGAGAATCATGATCTTAGCTATTAGGAATTTTTCAAAAATGTACCAGAATAGAAACGTACAAAGCCTTGATTCATTTGAGGTTGATGACCTTCCTTGATTTCAGCTATGGTCATCTATTTCAGATGTGAAATTTGTATTTTTCAATATTTTTAATTTTTACTTTGTGTAGTGTTTAATTTCTATGTTTTGTTCTTGTACCTAACTGTGATGTATTTTTTATTGTCTTATGACGTTTTTAGATTAATAAATAAATAAACAATCTCGCATTGCCACCATGTGGAACCACTATGCGAAGTATTTTCGAACCGATACGACTTAAGAGCCTTCAAGAAGAGAGCATATTCCCACCTCAAATGCCGGTGACGCATCCTTGACACCGCTGGTAATGCGGATATCCTTGGCGATGATGATAACACCAGATGAGCCACCTGATCATTTGCTATTCCTATCCCATTAAAACAATCCTATTTTTTATAGCTCATAAAGTGGCCTTTCATCATTGTCTGGTTGGTAACTTTTACGAAGTTCAATGTGAATGTCATCCTGAGGACAATGATGAACCAAGTGGCTGCGACACTGGTTATAGCTGGTAGTAAATTTTTTTTGGAGCACAAGGATTTTGTTTAGCAACGATACACTTTACTCCACTGAATCTGCCTACACTGACTTGTTAACTAACAGTTTTCAGCTAGCATGAAACGTGGTATTACTTTATTGCGTATTCAATTAATTATATACATAATCAATTTATAAATAAAATAATTATTAAATACTATCTAATCTAATAGTTTATATTATTCGTTACATATATTATTATTTTTAAATTATTGAATTTATACTTTTCACTATTTAACTGAATATAAAAATTGTACTAATGCTTTACAATAATGCCTAATTTATTATGAATATTTTATTATTTATTTTTTATTTTCCCGGAGTTAATGTCTCGCGTCTGCCTTATCTATAAAACCTGCACTCACCACTATCTCACTCCAGTTACACGCTCCACATACACACGGCTTATGTATACTACATCGTGGACTAACTCACCAGCACCCTGGAAGTGAACTAGTCCTCACAGACTCAGGGTATCCTACCCTGAGGACTAGAACTATACCTTTATACACCTACTGTGATTACTATATATAAAGCTATTATTATTATTATGTGCGATAAAATTACCTTACATCTAAGACGTGCATTATATGTATTATAGATGTGCAATGTGCCCACTTATAGTTAGATTTATTTAAAAATATTTAATTCAAAATAGATGTAAGGTTTGTACATTTGTAGCTTTTGGCATACTGTAAGTTATTGTAAGGAAACAATATTTTGAGTAAATAAATATATTATTATTATTATTCTTGAAATTTTAACGGATTGTGAATAATATAAAATTCACTTAAACTTTCGTCATATTGTGCCACGTGTTTTGTTAAGAATTATTAAAACAAAAGAGGGGTATCCGCGAAAGGACACGCGATATTAGAAAAGTTTCCACTTTTGCGCAGTTTGGGAGAGAGCTACTTCAATATTCATTAGGTAAGAGTTGGAAGGCGGTAATTTCAACAGGAAATAGAGTCACGAAATTAATGAATAGAGAAGTGCCACGAATAATTTAGAGAGACGAATATAGCTCAGTAATGATAGCTCAGTGGCTTTGGCTATGGACTGCCGCGCAGCAGGTCCATGGTTCGAATCCCGCCGCGGGCTTGAGCTTCACCGCATGGTGGAAGGGCATTTTTGCGAATGCCCGCCTGGCTAGCGACCACCCTCAAGTTGAAAATCTGTCGCCAAGCACCTAACGGTGTGTTCCGACAGCTGTCCTTGAGAGCCAGTCATTCTAGGTTAAGCCTGTTAACACCTTCGACCACATCATCACTTACCATCACGTGAGATTGTGGTCAAAGGCTTAACTATCAGCAACAAAAAAAAAAAATAAAAAATTTAGAGCACAAGATTTTCGTCACGAACGGGATTCGAACACCCGGGCTTCCCTTCGCACCAGGTGCCTTACCAGCTCGGCCGCCAATACTAGGTGGACAGACGCGAATTTATTATTTTGTCCGGTATAAGGAACGGTGCGAATACCTCGAAGTACGAAAATTTTGTGCTCTAAAAACTTGTAAATGTTATGTTCGCCGAGTATGCTTTCGAGCTTCAAATAATATTTAGAAAAATAAAAGCGTAAGATATTTATAGTAGGTACATAATGTGTTTATGATAATAATTACAATTTTAAAGGTAAGAAAAGTGACAATTGTCAGTTCTAAATAAAAAAAACTACCGGAAGGTGGGCAGCAGCGCCTCCTGAGGAACTATTAACTTATACTGCGATGCCCAAGACGCCTGCCAAGCAGTGTTCCACAGTGGACATTCAACTGATACAGTACTATATGGACGCAAAACTTGATCAAGCAAAATTTTATTTTAGATCTGTTTCGTTATCGTGTTTTCGGATCAGGCATAGTAATTGTTATACCTTCTAGAATATTATATATTGTATTCATATCAGTAAGTCGTACACTTGTTCTTAAAGCATGTTCATAATTTGCCTTTTTGACTTACTCACTTTACCTAATTAGGGTGCGTTGCGTGAATAAGATTTCATTTTGTACTTACGTGCATCAGCCTAACAGCCACGATACAATACTATAACTAGCTATTCATTTATTCTAAAACCGTAGGCTAATTAACTGGTAGTTGATTGGACTGCTGGAGCGTGAATTTAATCATTTATTCGCTGCGTTAACATCGCTTCTGCGGACATCTTTTCTTTAGTAGTGGTAGGTATAAGGCATTAAGGGCAGGAAATTGAAAATTTTATTTATATATATTTATCGTGTGACTTTTGTACTTGATCACGCACCTAAAACGAGATTCGGGGAGCGCGGTCGTACTATATACTTCTTTTTTAATACTTTAAGAATTGATTACTTTTGTGGTAAACGAATTTTTTTTTGTCGGTTTTACAGATAATGTATGGAATCTTGTTAATCGTTATGAGGTCCAATAATTATATAACATACAATACAAGCAATTTTTTTATCTCTCGAATACCATGATCAGGTTACGAAACCTAGCTACAAGCGTGAAAAGAATGGTAAAATTTTAAATTCTTCGCCAAGACGTGAGTTTCCACCTTATAATATTATGTATTCAAACAATATTATCCTTTACTTGAGTAATTATAGTGGTCAAAATAATAATCCAAATATCATTAACATTAATAAACTTGACGTAACAATCAGGTCGTAGCAAAATGTTAAGCATGACCAGTAAGTAAATACTCGCCGTAAGACGACACTAATATGAATAATTCATTTACATATTAATATGGTTACACGGGGCAACAGCTGAAAGAAGACTTCAAAAGTAACACAGACTTCTAAAGGAGTGTACAATACTTAAAATTTCATGATATCCGGAGAGAGCTAGAAGGCAACCACTTCATTTAACCTGAAACTTAAGTTTTTGTAACCTTCATTCTACTACAAAAAGTAATTCATATCTTTCCTCATCTCAACAAATTTCGAGAGCAAGAAACTAAACTTCGCCGAAACGCCCAACGTGCGAAGATCAATACAAATCTTCATATATAAGGCAGGCAGTAAGTATAACTGGTAATTATATACCCGCGTGGGCGGACATAAACACATTATCGCCATATGATTAAATCAACCAAAAATCTGTGCATGGTGTTAAGGCAGGCAACACTCATCACCATCGTCCTACCACTATCCCTTTCATGAAGAGTCGGTTCAATGTTATTTTATTTTTCTCTATAAACACAAAGAACGACCTGATAACATAATATAAAAGACTGATATAATTTGTTCATATTGCCTGAGTAATGCTATGTGAAGGGGCGGATGATATGTAGGTATTGATTAACGATTGAATTAAATTTACACGTGTTACACGATCTAATCTGTGGATAATTCTGTTTAAAATTTCAGTGAACCTGTGGAATTGTGTATTGACTTTTGTGATTTCATACCCAAGTCAGTCATTTACTGCATAAATACATGCAATGTATTACATATCTACTCTAATAACTAATAATAATAACACAAGAAGATTTTGTATATATTTTTGTCTTCGGTTGTATTGATTTTTTTAAACCAAGCCGGTTTTGAAATTAAAAGAGGTTCAAATCTAATGCGCAGACTCCATGCATACTAGATGATAAATAAAATAAGTTCAGTAAGGTCTATGAAACTCTTTAATGGAAAACTGAAGACTGACATTATTCATCACATATTTATGAGAATTAAACAACTTTAAACGGTTCAAAGTTGTTTAATTACTATGTGTAATAATCGCGAAAACGTAAGACAACATTATATTCATTAACAACTATGTCTCAAGGTGACGGGCGCAGAGCAATTCGTGACTTGTGACGAAATGCATCTGTTAGGTATAGGCAGAGGTTAGTCTGCTCAACATCAGGTGGGCCTCGAGCATGTTTCGTCACAATAACATAAAAAAAAACATACATGTATAAAATATAATTTTCGTTCGTGTAAAATAAAAACCAAATCCAAACTGCCCAATTCTAAGCCAATAGACGGAGAGTATAAACCACAAACTAAAAATCCCCACATTCAGTTATACACCGAAAAGAAAATAAAAGCGGCGTTTTCAACCGAACCCGGAGCGGTTTACCAAATTTCGCCCGCGACTGATCTCGGCTCTGCATACAACCAAGTCCAATGCCATATTTCTGACAAACCGGGCATTCTGCAACCCGGATGTGTTATAAACTGGTACTTACCTATATAAACCGAGGTTTAGTAACAGTTTGTGTAGTCTAGAGTATATGAACGGTTTTTAGAGATCCGTACCTAAAGAACACGACGGATCACTTAATTAATACGTTATTTTAATTTTATTTAAACATTGTCTATGTATGTCTGTCTGTTCGTCCACATGATACGAGAATCTAGCTCGAAAGAAAAACACAACTTTCTACATTAACACACAACCTGCTACATGTCACGGGTATATATACCGAGCTTTTATATTTTCAAATATAAAAGCTTACAAACCTGGAATTTAAATATTATGTGCAAAACGTGCATCCAAAGACGACTGAAGGACAAAACACTCAAGTAATTATTAGTGTATATTGGGGTATCATCGTTTAGGAGTTCATTAAACAGAGTACATATTATCGATTTAAATAAAAAAGGAAAATAGGGTACTGTTGTGTGGACCTATTCAGTTGTCTTAAAAAAAACAACTTATGGACACACACACATTTATTTTATTTTAAAAATAAAATTATTAATTTACACTTGACTTTAAAAGTTCCCGCAACTCACTTTTGGTACTAATAGAGGTTCCACCTGAAGGGTATACTGGTACTGAGTCTGGTGACTCCTGGAGTTATCACAATAAATCTGAGCACTTAATTTTGGAAGCCACCGTTTATATAGAGAAAAATACTGCTGACACCGCGTAAATAGGTTTGTGAGGGATTCGGGCCTAGGTCAGCAATATATTAGGTGTAACTGTACCCTTTAATATCAGGACAATATAAAATGCAGAAAATTCAACACATCATAATACAACAGTTATAATTCCATTGTATATGCTTGAATACGTTTAAATGAATGACAAAGAAAGCCTGCAGTAGACGAACACTACTTAGACTCAATCAGGAGACGTCGCAAAATTTGACATAGCCGTGTTCGAGTTACGGATGCCTTTTCTCCCGTTCCCGTTTATTATAAGTCAATGGTACAGCTATATATTTTTAATCAAAATAAATAACCCGGTGTCAGTAGCGGGTCCTTCTGGGACGTAATTAAAATTAAATGACTAACTTTAACTTTAAATTCTTAGAATAACTTAGCATGAAACTCACTAACATTAGAATAATAACATAAGAGAAGAATAGATCAAATCATTAGTATAAAAAACGCAACAAGAAAAAAAACTTACTCACTTAGTTTTTAAGATAGAAAATAAGTTGACAACAATTAACATCTTAGTTGTAAATAATAAAAAATATTGGAGGGCCGTCAATGATGATATTTTTACACCAGTTATTTTATGGGGTCTATCTTGAAAACTCGGCGAGTTAGGAATCTCAAGTTTCGGTTTACTGTGTACCTATCCTCTATTTAAAAACAAATTCTGAAAACGCCGATAAGCTTGTTCACGAAAATAGAAGCAACTTATTAACTACATATACCGGTTAGAGCTCACGGTGTTTAGTCTGTAGTTATATGTAGTTAATAAGTATGTCAACTCACGTTAGTTTTATGAAAATAGAAGCGACTGTTGTTGCAACCTTATTTGAACTAAAAAACTATCGCGAGTTTTGAACCTGATAGGGCTCGCGTAAAACTCCAGCACGCACTCGACGATGTGCACAATCATGACTCCCAGAAGAAGAATATCAAATAATTTCGAAACTGTTCAAAGATATATCCGATAAATATTACGCTAGTCCGAACCGGTTGCTACATAAGAACTTTTATTATTATTATGTTTGAAAACAACATTAAGGCCCCGTTTCAGAATGTCCTAATAAAGTATCGGGTTGCTATGCAACACATAAAATAACTGAATGATAAAAATGACAGTTAATATGCAGCGCGTTCCAAGCTTTAACCGATGGATAGGCTAAATCGATGACTGTGAAACACAAAGATAGTGTTTTATTTATTAAATATGTTCTGGGTAGTAAAACCGGAGCTTACTCGAACATTCTGAAACAGGTCCTAAGTGTATCCGAGTACTGGTTAGACGTTTCGGAATACATCAAACAACGGAGATTTTCATCCTAAACAAACCCTTACACGCGAATAACCAACCCTACAAATTAAAAAAAAAGCCAAGATCAACAAAAGGCCACGCCACCAGCCCCAAATGTAACCCGGCAAACAAAAAACACATGTTCGCGTTAGTGGCCCCGAGGACACCTGTACGTCGACCAGGTATATTTAAAAATAAAAACTCGTCTCGAACTGGATCGCGTTTGTCCCACAACGCTGGGGTATTTATCTCATGCATGCATTTTGAAGAATGGCATAACCTGTCCTGGTTTATTCTTGCATGAATGCCCTGTTTGACATACGGGTGCTCGGATAAATCGAACAATACATCGTTTACGCGTTCAAAACTGCCCTATTTTTGGTTGGTGCAATTGGTTTTTCCGATACCAGATTTTCAGCAATTTATACCGGTATTATTCGCTTGGGAAGAGACATTTCAAAATAAGTGGGAAATACATAGCTAAAAACGAGAAAAAGTGCTACTGCTGATTTATTGATTACTAAGTCTGAACCCCCGTGGGGTAACGGGCTAATTCGCGTCACCAGACTAGAACTGCACCACTATATCTTTCTGTGGGAGTCGAAAGCGGCGATTAAAAGAAAAATACCAGTAGGTGGGCAGTAACGCCTTCTGAAGTACTGCAATCTTACACTGCGATTCCCGAGACGCCCGCCAAGGTGAGGATTATGGCAAACTCCCCTAATGGAGAAGGCGTTTGTTCAACTGTAGAAGTGGTGATGTGAAAACTAAATCCAGGTACAACCTGCACCACATTTAAAAAAATAGTACTGCAATATCACCTTAATCATACACCTAATGTAAAGCTGAAGCCTAGATAATATCGGAGGAAAAAACTTGAAGCTAGCGTCGTAAAAAAGCAGGAAGAAACACCTAAGTCATTAGCGGGCCTATCTCGTTAGACGCGCTTGGAAAATGAAGGCTTGAAATGTGTAGCGCGCCACCTTCCTGCCAATTAAGGTTCCATCAACTCTTGCTTCTTGGATTTGAAGGTGATACCTACTTCGCGCATCATCAAACTGTCAATGAACTCGTTCAGCTGTTTGATTTACTTTTTGTTTTTTGCTGGAAAGTTGTCTCAAGTAATCGGCTTGTTGTGCCCGTTTTAATTGACAGACATAGTTTTATTTTATCCTATAATATATATGTCAATCAATCATATAATATTAATGACATTGCATCTTTTTAAATTGCTCACTTAAAGAATAACTGGGAAACAATAAGATCATACTATAGATTTAAAAAAATATTTTTAAATCTATAGTATGATCTTTAAAGTACACCCGTATAGGTTAAGTTTTTTCTTCATCATCAATAACAAAAATATTTTCCCTACAAGTATATAAAACGGAAAAAAAAACCATTGATAAAGTAAATCAATCGTAATTTTAATATCACGGAAAACGTTTTAACGGAAAAAACCTATTGAAACTGTAAAAAATCTTAATTTTAATAGCAGAGAAAACGTTTTATTTGTAAATTTTAAGATTTTACATTAGAAATATAACCGTTTTCTCTAAAATAATTTGCAGAATGCAGATATAAAAATTTCGACAGTAGGACGATAGGTGACCAAATATACTACATAATTGACCGGACAACAAAATAGGAAGTCTTATGGAACCTTATACGTTCTATTTCAAACTAATTAAGGCGGATGCGAAATGTCGGTCGACAGCATTAGCCCTCTTTTGATGGGCATCTATATTAGTTTAAAAAAAACACAGAGCTTAAGATAATTACAGCAATTTTAACGAGTTTGACGAATGTCCCTTTCGGCAGAATCAAGTTTCTTTATTAAAACTGTTTCGGGTTTAAGATGACAAGAGATGAAAGTAGAACTACACAATAAGGCTGCGTATCCACATAGACGTGTGAGAAAGATGAATTGTATGCGAGTAAATAATCTACCAATAAGAGCGCTTCAATTTCCTTGCGCCGATGAGCGAAGTGTTCCTATTGGTGCATACTTTTCGCGCATATCTAATGTTTTTTTTTTTTGTTGTTGCAGCCCAAGTTAATCCTTAACCACCGAGCAGTGACAGCTCGTGTCGTTAATAAGGTTACATATGTAGATTATTGAACAATGTTACTAAGAAAGTATGATTTATAGCAGTTCGTTTAATACGCAATTCTTGCAAGATATAATTGAAGTCTTATATCGTCCAACACATATTTCACCAAGTATAAAACCAATTTCATCTAAAACTCATCATAATAATTATTGTTGACAGCGGTGCTATCACATCCAGATAGGAAATATCTATTGAGATAATGAATGGTGGTTTTAATTAAAAGCCAGACAGTCAATTACGTAGCCAACTGTGGTATGCAATAACCGACAGATAGCCGTCGACGCCTAATCTGCGCATTCACTAACATAATGGCAAAGCGAAAAACAGTACATATAAAACTGTATGTTTGCAATTTCTGTGTTTATTGCTAAAGACGGAGTTACGGACCGTTATTGAAAACATTAATTATTTCGTACAAAAGCCATTACAAAACCGTCAAAGTAACATAAAGTCGTATTTAGGAGGATCTTTAATTATGACTCTTGCGGCTGCCTCAACCGAATAAGCATTAACACAACCGGTTACTAAAAACCGCTATGCGTCGTGCCGGAAAGCAAAATGAGTAATGTTGCCAGTTAATTTTGAACTATCCTCAGAAGTCGAAATTTAAAATAACGTGATGGTGATTGATGATGTGATCGAAGATGTTGTTCAGGCTAACCTAGAATTACTGGCTCTAAAGGACAGCTGCCGGAACACACCGTTAGGTGCTTGGCGACAGATTTTCTACTTGAGGGTGGTAGCTAGCCAGGCGGGCATTCGTAAAATGCCCTACCAACACGAAAGACATTTATTTTCTAAAGGTAAGTCTTAATTATATAACGGTTTTAGAAATAGCTGGAATGTTAGTTCTTTCAAATTGCATTCCCAAAGTACCCTAATTATATCGAAAATTTTTAACTGGCCACAGCAAAACATTAACGACTCTAGTCTAAGTCTGCAAGCCATATATCATTTTATTTTAACAAGCAGCGTATGAATTTTGTAATGCGACAACAATGCGAGAAACTATGCTAAGGTAGCGAGGTGAGCATCGCAGTGCCAGTTACCGTTAGGCACGTTGTAAGTGGTAACAATGCATTACCGATGGAGCGTTTATCTTATTGACGCTAGGGATGAACTGTGCTGTGTCGAATTATCGATATTGTATCAGCAAGATTGTCCAGTTCTGAACACAGCCTTTTTTTATGTGGTTGTGATGGGACATGCACGAAGCCCACCTGATGTTAAGCAGACTAACCTATGCCTATAATATATTATGCATTTCGTCACAAGTGACGAAAGCACTGCGCCCATCACGCTGAGACATACAGTTGTTAAATCTCATGTACCTGTACTATTTCTGGCTCTAGGACTGCTACCGGTACACAGTGTTAGGTGCTTGGCGACAGATTGCTTGAGGGTGGTAGCTAGCCAGGCAAGCATTCGCAAAATGCAATAATCCCCACGCTTGGCAGGCGTCTTGAAGATCACAGTGCAAGATAGCAAAACCTCAGAAGACGCTGCTGCCCATCTTCCAGTATTTTTACCACTTAGTCACCTCTTATGATCCACAGGCAGATATGGTTGGCGGAGAGGCGGGGAGTGACATTCCAGCCCGCCGCACCACGGGCCTCTAATAGTTTTTTCCTTAAATGTAATTATATCAACTATCATTATAATAACAATAAATTCTGATCGCCTGCTGTGTATTTCTTATTTTAAAGAACGTGGCTGTTAGAAGTATTTGGGTTACACATGGCTTGAAATAAAGAGTTGTTTTGTCGTAAAAAACTACATTTAACCACAATCCTATCTGATGGTAAGCGACGACAACGCGATGCAGTCATAGAAATTGAAGAAACACTTAGATTTGAAGATAATAATAAATAAGATACATAATTAGACCGCAGTGGGGGGGTAAATTTAGTGAGTAACACTCGTCAGGCAGATCGATTTCAAGATATTTGAAAGAATTGTGAAAACTGAGTAAGCAAAATAAGATTAAAAAAAACTAAGATCTTGATAATTGATTTGATTATAAAAAAACGTCAAATATATTAATACCAATATGAACAGCAAATTATTTTCATAAAACCTACATATCGTCATGCCAGAATTTCCCAAAGGGTAGGCAGTGATGTTTAAGCACCCACATTGTCCCAGACTTGTTTAGTTCTCATGTGAAAGGGGCGATCATTTTGTTCTACTGGGTACGGTTACAGTATATACACTTCTAGACTTAGAACTACTACTGAGAATCTCTTTTTCAAGAAAACAGAACAACTCTCCGACCCAGGGATCAAACTCAGTACCGCTAGATACTAAAGCAGTGCTATCGTCACTCCACCACTTGGGAGCCTGAACAATTTTTTCGATTACATCATCACTCAAAATCAGGTGCGATAGTGATGAAACACTAGGTTGTTATCTATTAATACATTTAAATAACCATCGAGACAGTCCAACTATTGTTTTATCGATACATTTTTCGGGGCCATCCCTACATACTATCTTCCGCTGAGATGTAGGTCCCACTTGAAAAACTATGAGACGTTAAATCCCACAAAACAATAACGTTTTCACAAAACTAGAGCATTTTACCATAAACATTTAGTTATGGTAGATTTCCTATTCCAAGAAGTATCTGTATTAATATTATTAGTAGGAAAATGGCTCCATAACTTCAAAAATGTTTTAAGCCTAAAATGGTACGTAATCAATTTTTATGATATTAGAATCAGACACTGTAGTTATATATATATCTCTATAACCAAAGCACATTAGCGGTTTTGACAAAGCGACAAGATAGTGACAAAATTGTGCTAGTAAAAATAATTACTTTAAGCATCGATGCCATTAACCACATAAATCATGGTAGAATAATGCTTCTAATAATAATGGGGTCTCATATTGGGCTACAGGGACTTCATTTAGCATTTCACCAATTGAAAATTACACACATGTGCTGTTTGTTTTTTTTCCTGGTAAGCGGCATTCGCATATCATTGAAGTCGCGAGTTGCAAGATCTGTGGAAAAGCTAGTGGTGTACCATTGACAATGTTAGGGTGTTCAGAAACCTCTGGTTGGAATAATCAGGACCTTCATAAGAGCGTCCTTAATAGAGCGTCGTATACGCCTAAATTGAATAAATGATTTTGAATTTGAAGAGTTATCATATTTTTTTTTGTTGGACATTATTTACATTTTGATTCGGAGGTAAATGAGTAGCGAAATAGATCAATTAATTCTGTGTTGGAAGATAAAGGTCACCTACAATCCTACATTAGTTAATCGTGTAGCTTTTACTAATTGTTTTTTATTGCTCGCGTTCGCTATAGGCTGTGCTGTGACCTTATCTAATGGAGATTTTAGTTACGGTTAAAGATTGTGTTTGGTTATAAACTTTCTATCATTTGAGTTTTTAATATTGTAATATGGGTCCATTAAAACCTGGGAGCATAAAGAATGGGACTAAATTATACAAGATACAAAACAAAATCTAGGCAGAAGTATTTAACTAAAAACCCTCTGCCATATATGTTTTGGTCCCAAAGTAACTAAAAGTAATCCCAATAGCTATCAGATTAGATACATAAAAAAAAAGATTAGGGGATCGAGCCCAAAGCCTTGGAATTCCAATTCGACGCAAAACCACCCAATCAAAAGAAAGTAAAAAAATAGCAATGTAATTAATAACTGTAAAACATTACTCAGTTCTAGAACCACGCTCGTAGATTGTATTTCAAACGTCGGATAGATGGAATAAATTTATACACAACCATTATTGAAACAACGAATGTTGGTTGTTTTAAAAAATAGTTCATTTGTTTTAAATTACGTTGACATTTTATCAGTCACATATTTTTAATGATGTTTGTAAAACAGGGCCTAAATATTTGTGATAATGCGACAGGGCGGTCTCCGGGAATTGCTGGTACAAGTACCGCTGGAAGACGATCCTTCAATTGCATATTTTTGTTTAGCGTGTGCTGCTGTTTTAATAGAATAAGTGGTTTTGTTTTGATGACTTGAGTGGAGAGAAATGAAGTCATGTGGAATCAATCAATAGGAATGCACTAAGTCCACCTTAAGCCAAATCGGAGACTATGTCCACCGAAGCGGACAACGGAGGTGAGCATGGGATGCGTTTATACATATACAAATATGTATACATAACAACTCGAGAATCCTGACTCGATCGTCTGTAATGTATACATACTCATATCAGAAAATAACATCGCCACGCAGTTGTGGTCAGACATCCTTAAGCTCGAACATTATTCTGCAACATCTGTCAAAGATCTAATACTCTTTAATATCTTTCTACATTATACATATAAGTTGCGCAAAAAATTTATACTTAAACCGGAGTTTTTCTAGTAACTGAAACCGATGACATGTTTCGTAAGAAGATATCCTTGTCTTATAGTTTCAGACTTGCCCATACTGACCCATCTAAATGGCCTACCTGTATATACACCCGGAAATGGACTCACAAATAATTCCTAATTGTATACAGATACATAATGTCATAATAAATATAATTTATATTTTGTAAGCAGGTAAACTTTAGCTAAATCATCATCCTTCTAGGTCACACTTTTTGTGCAAGTGAACGGTCGAAGGTTCTAAGTTTTTTGCGGTAAGTAAACCTTTTTTTGTTGATGCAACGGCATTTGGCTTACCTTGGCATGGAATCAATAATAGTTACTGCAGCTTGGGTGAAGCAACTTTGTTCGAACCGAACTTGGCTTTGAAATGTTTGATGTACAGTTAGGTACCTACTTATAATTTAAATGGTTTCGTCATTATGAAACTACTAAGAAGCAGTGCTATTTGATGCGCTCGTAGCGAAGTTTGCTTAGCCGTTCTTAATCGACCAGCTAAGTTAAGCAAGTGACATTACTATTGAGCGCTTCCGTGCTTCGGAGGGCACGTTAAGCCGTCGGTCCCAGTTGTTGTCTTACGATGGCAGTCGTTACAGCATGGTAGTAGTGCATTTTGCGAATGACCGCCTGTCTAGCTACCACCCTCATGTATAAAATCTGTTGCCAAGCATCTAAAGGTATTTTCCGGCAGCTGTCCTTGAAAGCCAGTAATTCTAGGCTAACCTGAACAAAATCTTCGACAACATCATCGCTTACCATCAGATGAGATTGTGGTCAAAGGCTAGCCTATCAGGTATAAAAAAAAACACTTTGTTCAACTTTTCGAGCTCGATACTTCATTAGTAATCAAGACTTCTTTCTAATCAAGACGCCAAATAAGTACCTAGTTTTACCTATCTTGTAGTACTAAATACTAATATGTACTGGATTGAAGGAAAAGACAGTGAAATGACACACCTACAGAGGAACGCCACGGTCACTATACGGTGTCACTACCATCTATTTCAGGAATACCCGTAAGGAATGCAAACTTTCTGTCAGAGCCCTTAGCCTTACATTGTCACGCTCCTGAGATTTACAACCACGACCGTCGCGTCGCGTCGTAAGACGGTATAAATGTCCCAACGACCATTTTCCATGTTTTGAAACCGATACACGTACGGGCTAGCGTTTAATCTGTGGCCCTACGCGGATGCGGATGACGTAAATAACTGTAACATCACATGGTGGGAGACTTGTGTTACTGAATGTATCGGGACAGTATAGAAGAACAGTATCCGTACTACGACTAATATCTGAAACCTTGTATCTGATTGCTCGAGAGTTCAAGCAATCTACTTCAGGCATTATAGTTTCATTCGTTGCATTCGTTCCTTTTTTGTGGAACACGTGACATGCATGATAACCTGACTCAATTCTACTCTTAGGCTACACAGCAAAACACAACCTTACCCTGGCGCCCTCTGTCTCGCCCTTTGCGTGCACACTTGCCGCTCTCAACGCTCTTGGCTACCAACTCTGAACGTGTTGTTTAGAACTCTGTTGTTTAGAGATGAATGGACAGATTTAACGTCTGAGATATTGTGAGAGGCTGATGTTAGTACCTACTTCTCAATTATTATTATTTTAATTTTATACCCAATGTTGAACTTATTTTTAACTCTTATTTTAACAAATCACAATCATGATGAAGATTTCAATGACCATTTCTTTTTAATGTTAATTTTAATATTTAATTCATTAATGTAATTGGTCCACGTACCGTTTTAATTAATTTTTAAATAAATAAATAAAAAACAAGAATTGATAAGGTAATCAACACCACTGAATCCCTGTCCCGACCGCCATTTTACCCAGAGATATTTTCGTCCCAATTTACGAGATATAACTACGAACACAAGAAGGTTCCATGTTCTTGTTAGTATTGAGCACATAATAAATAATAGTTCGAAAATCAAGCGTCAACAATCATCCAAGTTTTATACGTGTCTACGATATAGGCGCGAATACGCAGCACCTGCCGTTTAATCTGACTTGTAGCTTGGCTAAATTAGCCTTTCGTTGTTAGCCTTCCGGCTGAAGGTGATGATCTAGATTATTGCAATCCTCTTCTGGACGTAACACATCATCATCGTTTCAAGCTCTTCTCTCCGATTATTATATTTTTATCTTGCCGCCGAGAGAATGTGTTAGACAGATCATGTTCGCATTGTCGTTGTGGTTGAAAGCGGACGCTCTGTCTGTAGTCGGAATAACCACCTCTTTTATATATATGATAGCTTAGTACCTTGGAATAAAATCGTTTTGAATTATTATTCTAAATTGGAAAATTAATTGCAATAGCACAGATTAAGATAGTCAATAAATCAATACATGCAAATAGTGCTAGATTGAAAGCGGAACTCTTGTATTCTAGTTGAAAAAGGAATATCCATTATTAAACTATTTTACGAAGCACTCAAAGTATGCACTAAAAATACCAGACCATCAATGTTACTTTGAACGGGCGAAAAAATATTGATAAAACGAACTGTCTTTCACATTCTCTCAGCAGAAGCAAATTACTGGACATCCCTTACTGTTTGTTTAGCACCAGGCGATATTCAAAAATAGACGTCGACCGTTCGCGCGGGCAACTCCGAATGTGAAGATAACGTTTATCGAGACGTAATAAACCCTCGGCGATAAAACTCGATCACGTTTTCCCGATATTTTTGTGACTAACGATTATTTTGTTTCCGTAATGTGTTCTTTTGAAATGTGCAATGTTGCAAGAGGATTTGATAACAGTAATAAGTAGTAATCTAAGCGGATATCTTCAGATATCACGAAATATCTTAGAAATGGGAAGTGTCAAACAGGCTCATTCGATCTAAGTTTACCACAAACTTAAGAAAATAATTCACATACATAAATGTCACATAGTTTTTTCTTCTGTGATCACTATTTTGGTACTATTAAGTGAAGATTTGGTCAAAGATTTCCAAACTAAACCTAGCACAGGGTGCTTGATAGCGAATTTGTAAGAGCGGCCATTATTGCTTCGAAAATAAATTAAGCCCTCTGAGATAATGCTGAATAAACGGTCTTCAGAAGGTGTAAATCGATCAGAACCAAACAATGTTATTTCAGAGCTATGAAGCGATTATTAAAATTAATTCAAATAAGGAAATGCGTATCGAAATCGAACACATTGCGGAGTTACTTTGGTGTCACAAGACATCAAATAATCAGGTTCACAATATCAGCATGATCACTTTTTTCTGGACACAAAATGTGAAAAGCAACCTCAAATTGAGTCGACATTTCAACGGTTAAATACAGGCTTTAGAAATAAAATAAAAACAAACAAAAGCAAAAAGGTCTCGACAACATCAGACATTATTAATTAAGGACCTTTTCAATTCGCGATCAATGAGGAACACGATTCGTCACACTCTCCAGTGTATAAATTACCAAAAAAGTTCGACCTACCCTTAAAAATAAGGAAGTAGGTAGGTACGCAACGATACTACGCAACGCAACACACCCGCCTTGTGAGGGATGACCCTTTCTTCATATAACGTCCTGTTAGTGTGTTAGTAAAGGGTGTGGCACAGCTGATCAGAGCTCGACCACAGATAACTTGATAGTTACTATGAAACACACACTAGGACACATTATTACAGAGATTATTGATTTTACCTTTGTTTGTGTGTGAACAGGTGAAACCAAGCCAAAACTTTTAATCTGTTCTTGGGCTGTCCTTTGTGATATTATCATAATAAAAGGGATAAGGAAGACAATGATATGTGAACAGATGAAGTCTGAGGTTGTGAGTGGATCGAAAACTAACAAACTGTTTGTGAAACACAGCTGGATTTTGTATGTTAATGTTTTAGATGTGACTCTGAAAGATGCGTCTTTTCCGCGTAACCAAGGCCACTTCCTGCCTACATGTAGCAGGAAGTGGAAAAATTTAAGTCTTTTGGAACTATAATGGTAGATTTTCCTGAAGCAGCTACTTATGTACTGAACTACATATTTAGTTATATTTAGTTATGTTGTATAAAAAGTATGATTGTACTGAACTTCCAGTACAATCATACTTTAGTCATAAAATGCTTGATTGGCCAATATCGATTTCAGATAACGACTTTTTAGGTCAAATACACATACCTAAATAGACATAATACACTTTTCAGACTAACTTTGCTATCGCTTCTAATTATCCGATATCAATCCAAATTGTTGCAACAAAAATAAAGGAGCGTCTGCTGCGAATGATCTTTCCGAAACAATATAGTAAAACACGAAACTTTTGTCTATAGTCGAAACAAAAATTTGGTTTATTTAGTGGAAACACTACACATTTAACTCCCGCGTGGGCTGGAGGTGGCGGGATACTAGCATTTGAAGTTTTGAATCAAGCATTGTACGTGTGCATTCCGCAAACGACGCAAAACAAAGGTTTTTTGTATGTCGTTTGTCCTGCGACATATTTTTCGAAACATTCAACAAAAACTTGAACACAAAACTTTGTTTTTTGGCTATGTACCGCGCAGGATACGGGCTTTCGAAAAGGCTAGAGAAAATACTTTCAAAAACAGGCACTGTATATTTCATTTCTTCGCAAAGTATTACTTACTCAGTGATTAGTTCAGATATTAGCTAGTATCCTGCTCCCCTCTACCTGCACGGAGAGTTGATGCTTTTAACTAACCACGAAAAGTATGAAACAAAGTTTTTGTTTCGACCATAGACAAACATTTCGTGTCTTTGTTTCGGTGACAACATTTGCAGGAGACGCGACTTTACGAGTTTTTATAGAATGTTTCGAAAAACACGTCTCAGCAGAACCGCAACGAAAAACTTTGTTAAATCAAATTATACTTGCAGAATAATGTTTTTGCTCTAAAAAATATGTCTAGTGCAAGTCCCACGTTTTGGCATTTTTATAAGTTTTTAGCATTTAATAATATATTTAAAAAATGTTGTGAAAATTCATTAAAATTTAAAGAATTATTATTTGGACATGTTTTACTTCGCTTTGTTTAGGTAGATCAATTGGTGGGACTGAAATGAATCGGGGCAGCACCCACTTGCCAAGAAGTGCTAGCAGCTGTCCTACCTTTATGCTGGGTATCCACCAGATATATGCAAGGAAGATGAGCAGTGTAAGTGGAAAATATCCTCCAATAGCATCGCTGCATGCAGATGCTAGGAAAATGAAGTGATCATAATTATTAATTTATATATAGACTAGCAGCCTAATTGCTGATATGTCACATATATCACAGTGTCGAAAGTCATTCATTTCACTTTGGATGTACACTTGTTTAAGTTACTTTATTGGTTCGTAGCCAGTTATCGAGCTGATAAGTGGGTTAGTTCCTCTTACACCACTCATCTTTCTTGCACAGCTCTGGAGCATGCAGACTTAGTGATTTTTGTAAACCCGTTTGATGAAGGAGGAAAGAGTTAGCTGTGCCATAGGAATAAACTTTGTATTCGCAGGGGATCTGTCGATTTTGTTTTGAACAGTTTTTCACAAAGTTCACGATTCCAGTAAGTGACATAAAATTATGATATTAATTTAATTATAAATAAAATTAACTTAAAGTTAGTTATAATTGCCTTTCATAATAAGTATTTTTAAATAACAATGAGTTATTTATATGGTTCAAGATTTCATTCTCAGGTCAGGAGTTCTGAGTATTTTTAATAATTTCCAAAAAAGGAAGAGGCTCTGAATCTGATGCATGTTTTTAAATATTTTATACCTGATATCACTATCAGTTGTTAACCAATTCTAATGACACTTACTTTGTTTGATCATATGCATGTACATTGTAATCCCTACCCTATAACAACACTTTAAGAAATTCAAACCTAGTGGTACAATTGACAGAAAAAAAAAATTGGGTACTCAAATGGGGAGAGCTTAAGAACTAGGGCAACATTGATTTTCAGTGTAAGGGAGGCGTTCATAACCATATACTTGGGTTGCAAGACTCTAGCTTCTTCCCCTGCATACCGATAGAACTGAGACTTGGATGCATGGTGGAGGCATGCAATGCTTAGTAATTTATCTCTATTGTAAAAATCACAAAATATTAAAACACACTTAAACCTATAGTTTATAGAGTAAACTGAATTAATTTAATTGTCTATATCTACAGTAATCATAGAGAATGCGGTTAATTGACTAGCAGTTTATCTTCCGTTTGGAATCATTTGCAGGAATATGACAAAATATCACCCTCTGTATCTTTTATTTAAGTAAGTAACTGTGCCTTAATTCAATATTGTTTTCTCATAAGTTAACAGCTGGTTATTGTTTATGTATAACAAATCAAAATATCTTATCCCCCCCCCCTCCCCATCAAAACTAAACAATGCACAAGCCATTCCTAAGTATTATGAATTAATGAGATAAGGGGAAATGAAGGAAGCTTACCTTAATTCCTGAGCGGCCCTGCTGTTTCAACAGCACATTCTCTGGCTTCATGTCGCAGTGAATGATCCGGCTCTTGTTCAATGCATGCAGACACTGTAACAGGCTGTGTGAAAACTTGCGCACCAGCTGCAGAGAGAAACCTTGAAATTTGTTCTTCTTTATCAACTCATACAGGTTGATCGACAACAATTCAAAAGTTATGCAAGTGTGATTCCTAAATGTGAATGAATCAAACATGTGAATCACATTCATTGTATTATCCTTGTCTTGCTCACGGAGATGCTCCAGTATACGGATCTCCTCCTGTGCTTGACGATGGAAGCGCTTCTCATTTCTCACCATTTTCAAAGCTACATTCTCGCGCTTTTTATGATCATAAGCTTTCACAACCTGCCCGAAGCTACCCTTTCCTATCACTTTGAGAACTTCATATCTATACGCTATGTGGTCATGAGGGATGTGTATGTAGGAGCCCTGCTCATTGTCATACTCGCAGTTGTTCGGGAAGCCGACCAGACCCGGACGCTTTTTGGCGTTCGCGCCTATGAAATAAACTTGGGGATAGTCGAAAATCTCGCGGTGCTCGTAGGGGGTAAGTTTGTTCATGTAAAGCTTCATGACCTGTTCGGGGCTGGCAGCGGCAGCCGGCGCGCGTTTGTCGGGCGGCTGCGCGTTGTTGGCGGGTGGCGCAGGCGGGCCAGGCTCCAACGGCGGCAGCGCCCCGTCCCGCAGAAGCGCGCGCCCGAAAGCGTGCGCGCTCCCCAGAGGCATATCTCCGGTCATGGCCGTGCGGCCGCCGCCACCACCGCGCACTTCGCTTGCCGTGGCCGTGCCGACCCACGCGCGCGACCACACACCACTGCACCTCACTGCACTTGCACTCGTTGACGGCGCCACCCTGTCACACTGCACATTTCACAACGACCGGGAGGAGCGAGACCCACGATTCCACTTATGAGGGCACATTCCGTCTCGGCGAGGATACGATGGAGCCGTGGCTGCGTGTGATACCGTGCGACGCGAACGTGAAACGCAAACAAAGACCACTTCGTTTCGTTCCTTGCAGCTCAACCCGACGACAGAACCAGAGAGAAAATAGAAACAGTCGTCAGTCATTGAACCGTTCGACTGCGCGAAACTCACGAGTGCGAGTGAGAGAGAAATGTATTCAACATTTCGAAAAGTTTCGCTAGATGGCTGCAGAAATGCAAAGACAATTTATAGGAGTCTTATTAAAGACCCTATTACAGTATTACAATGGGATTTGTTAACAGGTAATGATTTAATGTGGAATACGGATGAAATGGTTAAGGTTTTTGATATCTATATAGTTTCTGGGTTGAAACCTAGTGAAAAATAAATTATTTGTAAAAATAATTATATTTTATTGGTACGGGTGAGATTGTATTGATTGTAGTGACACATGAAATAAAACTTAAAACTAAGTGAGTATAACCATATACTCAAAGGATTGTTTGCCATTTAACACCCTCTCTCCCCCTCAACAAATATCGCAAAATGTTTATATCAGATGACACAGAATAGAACTTTTCAAATGAAATGAAGATTCGTTACTTAAATCTAGTTATCGAGTTAAGTTTACAATCCGACTATTGCCTAAGTTTTTGCATTAGACTCAGTTCCTGTAGAATTTAGAAGCACTTCGTCCAATTATGTGCTATGTGCGCTTGTAATTTAGCTTATACATTTTCTTTTACCAACTGTGGTTTTTTTTTTAAATTGTATTAATTATTAGCAAAATTCGAATACGGAATACACGAAATTCAATATTCTGTTTGTCGATACATCATAAGTTCTAATTAAATGACTACATCAATTCTGTTTCATTCAATTCACTACGGCTGTTTTGAATAACAACAATAACCTGTAAAATCACAGGGCACATTAATTATTAAAATTATTAAAATAGGTAATTAATGTGCTAAATATATACATGCCCAAGCTATTCTTGGAACTACTAATACCACTAATGGAACTCTTTGCCTTCAGATAGGCTCCAGAATTTTGCAGGATGCCCATTCTACGTTTATACGTTTTTTTGTCCTTTCAACTGTTCCATTCAAATTCGCGTATTTGCTTGACGAAAAGACATCATCCTAGATTATTTACATGCCAGAAAACAAATCGACAAACTCATATTTATGGAATATTTTCTAAAGCCCTTCATTTTGATGGGGTTGAAAGAAAAAAAATGTTTATCTCACAATATGGCGACTGCAATCCGCCAGTTTGTTATGTAGATGTTATGTATAGAGTGTCACTTGCGCTTGTGAATCTAACGACATCTTATACAGTAAAATCGGTTATGCTATTTATACATACCTGAACCTTAAAATCATAACACTCCGTTTTTTTGACACAATAAACAAAATATGCAACTTCGTTATTAACTTTTCATAAGCACAACGAAGCAAAGATAGCTGAGCCCATGGCTATAGACTGCCATGCTGCAGGTCCATATATCAATCCCCACCGACCAGCTTGAGCTTTACCGCATGGCAGAAAAGCATTTTGTGAATGTCTTCCGGCAGCGGTCCTTGAGAGCCAGTCAAATAACAGGCAGTGGTTAAGCATGTGCTTAACCACTGTATGTCTCTGGGTGATGCACGCAGTCCAGTTCGTCTCTTGTGATGTAATGCATCTATTAACGGCAGAGGTTGCCGCTTAAAATCAGGTAGGACTCACGCTTGTTCCGTCAAAATTCCATTAAAAATAGGGTATGGCTGTGTTATGGACACGGCCGTTCGTTGTACGTGAATATGTCTCAAAATGACGGGCTCCCCTCTCCGCCGTGCTCGATGTGTTCAGTCCTTACTTAATGTAATATTTTTTTTTATTCTTTAGCTATCCAGTGGTGTAATTTAAATTTGGATTGGTATGTTAGATATGTAGCTGCATCACTAAACTGTGTCACCCGATTTTTTTACCATTCGATTTTTTGAATCGTGTCCCTATGGGAGCAATTTTGGGTAGTTCTTCAGAATCAAAATTTTCGATTTCTATGGGAATATTTCTGTAAGCAACTAACAAAAGGGCATTTAATTATTTTTTTACAATTAATGTTTATCCCCAACTGGGTTAAATTATATTTTTGGAATAATTGCTGTCTAGGTCCAAAATTAAAATATTAGAAGTTTGTTCTTCTAATTCATATAGCCCGTTCGTTTACCATATTCCGAAATAAAATTATCTATGTCCCATTTTCCTGTGATACATCAATATTAATTATAATTTAAGCAAAAGGAAATTAATTGTCCTCCTACAAAAATATGTGTATTAGTCATAACTACATTATTGTGTTAACTAATAAGCGTATGATACTGATTAATTTGGCGTAAGCTGCGTTTGATCGTTTTTGGTTGGGCAATAATAATGAGAGGCTCGTTTGCGGGTCCCCCCGCGTGCAAAATCAGTCGTGCAACGGACGAACTCGAAGGTGAAAATGCAGCTGGTTTGCTTAGATCCTGGTTTTACGAACATAAATATCTGATTCATATGGTTCAGGTAGCATTCTGATTATAATGTCTACTGTATAAATACGTTTAATTGTTTTAATACTTTATTTTTGGCTTCGTATGATGGTTTTTGATTATAGATTCGTGTAGAAAAATTAAAATACTGAAATCTGTATAATAAGTAATGAATGAATGAATGACTTTAATTGCGACAAAAACTTTACAAAATGGTAAAATATATATAATTATACATTTTAAAATAAAAAAAGTGTTTGTCACATGCATGATTATAGGCAAAATCCTAATTAATTTGTGCCTGCTTCACATGGTCAAAACCTCATATGAATAATTAATCAATTTGTTTTCCCTTCTCCAGCACAAAAAGAGCGCTTTTGTTGCATAATTCTTCTTATCCAATTTTAACCGTGAACAAATCGAAAGTTCTAGTCATATATATTATAAATACTTAGTTTTATTTTAAACTTTATATATAAACTTTAGTATATTTCTAAAATTACAGGAGTATCAATTTGTTCTACATAATGACACTTTGGATGTGCCTTAGTTATGAAATAATAATTATCACAATAATAATAAATATCACACATCAATCTTCCCTAAAATTCACCTATTTATTCATAAGTCAAAGTCTATCAAATTTCTGTTATTTTAATATTGTAGTTTACAACAATGCCACAAACTGCAGATAAAAAAATGAAGAAGAAAATGAGACTCGCAGAATGTGATGAAAATATAAGAATCCAAACAAGTAAGCTCTGTGGAAATAAATAAATATGTTTAAAAAGAAAGAGAGAAGATCAAGTCATGTCAATTCAGAATATGACACCTAAACAACAAAAAACAGCTAGGAAGAAAAGCAGAGATAGTACTCGAAAATGGTACGCTAAAAAGAAATAACGACTACTTAACCTGTCACTGACATTGATGTCAAAAAGCCATTATGAGAATCAATTTGTACCTCTGTGATTTTTGAATTATGAAAGGTTATTGACCGAGTGAGAACTTAGTTGCCTTCGTATGTCTGGATGTTCTCCTCCTCTACAGGTCGCATTTCTCATCCGATACTCATGAAGTTTTGTGAGCAGGTTTGATAAGTACATAATTTTTTTTTTCGATTCAGTTTTTGGAAATTTTAAATTTATTTCAAAATGACGGAGATATACATTATACGGTGTTGAAAGTATGGACGCGCTTAATTTAATGGCAATGTCCATACGCAAGTCAGATGCCTAAAAGTAATAGGCTCTCTCTCGTATAATCAATTATTTATTTTCCATGTTTTAGTAGCCAGTAGGTATATTAATTCGAGACAAATACGTTACCAGGTATGTAAAATTATTGTATATTTACTACTTTCCTACTTATTTTTGAAGCAATTAGCCTTCGGTGCAGCCCGCGTGTCTTTAATTTTCTTGGACATAAGTCCAATGCATAGTTCCGATAGTTGTGTAGCTCGGCTATAAGCGAGTTGTCGCGCCTTCTATACCTTTACGTAAAGATGCCTGAATCCTAGTAGGTATAGATATACATTGGGCAACAAAGAACGCATACATTTTATAATATACATGAAATAATAACAACTATTGAGAAATCTGCTATCGCTAACTACCCTCACATAGCCTTGAGGCTATTAACAAATTCCATTGTACCCGCTAAATGCGGGGGAGTCCTAGAACACCCCATTATGGACGACTATGCCTCCGGTCTGAGCACTCGTAATAGTGCCCTGGTGCCTTACGTAATCCTGCGGGATCTGGTAACCAGAGAGCCCACATTAATCTTGTCTTGAGTCTCTGTGTGTACAGAGCTCTGACCCTGGACTACTTTGAATTATTGGGGATGACGTATACAGAGCCCCAACCCTGGCACCTGCCGGACTTGGGGGCAAAGCCCCCAAGAGGACCACCACCATCCCCTACTTGTCCTGGCCGCTTCCCAACTCAAGTCGCCCGTGACATTATGGCTATGCCTGTGTGCTTCCGGACACAGCCATTGTGAGCCTCGGGGCTCCCTGTCCAATGACTACCATGTTAATTTACTTTGTGGCGTGTGATTGGACTATGTATATTTCCTACCGTTCCACATGTATGTGAATGCGGTTTACCCATTATTACACCTCGCGGTCCTATGAATAATGAGTTATAAGCACTTACCAGAATATTTCCTGGTTATTTTCCTTGAGGCATAGCGGCCTCCCACGTGCTTACCCTTGTTCTCCAGGATGTACCCTTCATTGTACCCCCATACGTCTTACCGCCGTCGTGCCCATTTTCTGTCTACCTGTACACAGAACAAAAATCTCGTTCAACCACTCTGCACTGAACTGTATTGCCATAGTGCAAAGAATAGATACATAATTTAAGTGAAAGTGACACTTACCAATTGTTGACGGTGACTCGCATATAGCGCGACACGAGTGAGCGAGTGAGGCGAGCGATTATTCGCATCACTCGCTGTATTCTTTTCAAGTAATTAATTTTTTCTCTTCTGTTTGCTCTCTCGGCGTGTTCTAATCGCTTAGCGAGTATCTCTGAGTGAGTGTTATCTTTTATAGTTCTTGTCGCTCAGCGACAAACTAGTGAAGCGAGTGCTCGCCGGCAGTGTGAACAGTCAGCGATCAACTATTTGTATATACATCTCTTTTATTTACACGACATGTATTTGTTGATGTTTATAATGAATTATTGTACGTTTATTGAGCGAGAACATTAGTCTATGGTTACTCGTTTTCTCGTTGGGACAAGTGCCTAAAGGCGTATTCATGGCAATAAACATGATTAATAAGCTCACGCTTTAACGCAATTCGTAGATGGAACTAAAATAATCACAGGTCTTTCATAATACTCTTCAATGCAGTTGTCTATGGATTTACTGTCAGTTTGTGGTGCCATCTGTTGAACTACAAGTAAAGAACACTTCCGTCACCCAAGTAACCAACCACACCACACGTCTTTTTATTCCTTTTTCTATTCCCCTTATTTTCTGTCACGGTCATTTGTTGGAAAAAATGTTGAATAGTCAATCGTACCATCAAAATATAGATTATCTGAAGTGTTGACATTTGATTTGTAATTTGTGTGGTGAAAACGATTGTGGATTATTAATTTTCAGTGTGATATTGTAAGTTATCAAAAGTGTACGTACAATCAATTGGTAAGTTCTTTGTATTTAACTATGAACGACCTTTTTGATACAATGATTTCTTTCTATTTTTGCGAGTTTGCGAATGCAAACCATCCACAATAATTACCGATTAATTATTCTGTGCCAATTTTTTTTATGAACCTAGCAAATTCCTAAGTGAATTTTGGGCTAAGTACCTTCACTTTGCGGCCTATCTTAACAATTATTATTATACATTTTCTTCAGCATTATATTAGGTATCGATAATACCTACTTCCATTATAACAAAAACACTTAATAATGATAGTATGGAATTCACTGATAGATTTGATTAGTTTGCATGTTGAACCTATCAAGGTAATGTTAGGGCACCCAGTTATGGATGAGGTATTGTATGGGCACTTCCTTAACAGCGCCTAAGCCAAGGCCTGTTTGTGTGCGTATACCGTACATAATGGTTGGCTGACTGCCAGTGCATCAAACACAACTTCTATTCCCTGCATTATGGGATATCATGATTACACAAACCTTTGTTCATTTTTTTATTACAATTGAGTCATTAACTGGTATAATTTATGTTCTCTGCAGTCATTATAATCTGAGTATATGTTACAAGTGCAGTCTGAGTCACTTAAAGAACAATAAATAATTGTTATTATCAGTATTTGATTGTTTGTGGCGGTTATGTGAGTATTATTGGATATATTTGCAACCTCAGCACAGCTGATAAACTGCAATTATTAACATATTATTATATACAACACAATATTATTAAAGTCTATTCTGTAAACTACCGAATGTAAATGAGCAAAAAAGGTTGATACAATAATTAATGGTATACCATGAACAATTTGTAATTCTGTTACGAGAAGATATGAATTCAACGTCTTAAACCTCCAGATAAATGTGTTCAGAAATCTTATTTATACGTAAGTACCTACTTCATTATTTGTTTATTATGCATAGAGCAATGAGGATAAGAAGTTGAGAAGAACAATGATTAAGAAAAGTAGACATCTACATAGGCTTCATTTAAAATGAAACAATTATAAATCTGTTTTTTTTTGAAGTAGCACAAAATGTGTTCTATTTACTTGAATTCTAATTATGTAGGTACTACTTTATTACCAATGAATATAGTATTCTTGTGTTGTCTGTCATGTTTCACTCTTCACTCTCATCAGCACCTTGAAAAGGTTGTAAAAAAAACAGAGTGTTATTGCCAATTCTTACACTTATACACTATGGTTAAATGCAATCCACTCGGCTGTAAGCAAAAACATTGGACATGTATTGTTTTAGGGATGAACGGTCGAGCAACTACATCTTCCTATTTTTCGAAGTCTTAGCGAATTTGTAAGTTATGGATATGGGGCAAAATTAACCTATAATGCATACTCCAATAACAATATAGTGACAACTTGCTGTGTAAAAGCAGCATTGACCTTATCACTAAAATTTTTTTTTTATATTTACAAGTTTTCAGCGTTTTATCCATATACTGTATAATAAATAAACAAATTATTTTATTATATACGTTGGCCATCTTTTAACTGAATTTGATGAACCATGTGCAAATGCATAGAGGATGAACCTACATTCATTAATTATTAGGGTTCCGAAGCCAAAGTGCAAATGGAACCCAATTAATTAGACTATGCAACCTTTCTGTACATCCATCCATTTGTCAAAGACCTCTGAAGGAATGATATAAAAACCTCAAATTTATACATTTTATGTAAGATACTGGCCCAGACATTTGTGAAAAGGTAGCTGCAATAAAAACATATTCGTGCCAAGTCAGTGTCATCGTTTTGATCTCATTAAGTACAGTGAAAATAATATATATAAAATAATATTCTTGTACTATTTCATAAAATTCGTGAATTTTAGACCATTTTTGCAATGGTGTCTATATCAAAAAACTAACTAGAGGAATCTGAAATTTAGTGTATTATGTATCATAATATCAGCTGTCCTTGAGAACCAGTTTTCGTATCTTGAACACATCATTACTTTACAAAAAGTGATTTAGAACAAGGTAAAACTATCAGGAAGAAATTCACAGTTCTATTTTATACAGCTCCAGTTATTAGCTAGATCAGAATCATGAAACTAGTCTATAGATTGACGTCACATGCACAGTGTGACATTAAAACTAATCTGTACATCTCCAGTGTCACAGTTTAGGGCTGTCATTAATTAATAATAAAGGTCACCATGTTCCAAAGGAAGTAAACCTGTAAATTATTATGTTTACCTCCGTGTCACAAACACCATGTTTGATAGCAAAATTGTACACTTGTACTCTTGGGAGACAAATAATAAAACTGACTATACATGAAATCTCGCAAAATATTTGACGTAAGAAGCTGAAAGCAGGAATCAGCTACGAACGGATTTTTCAATAGAGCCAAATTAAAGACTTAAAGTTTGTCTGAAAGGTCTTTGTTTTCTAAGTTATGGGCATGAAGGTTCTCTATAGTCAGGAAACGTCAGTTAAGAACGGATTTTGCAGCAGGGCTGAATTAAAGTGGTCCAATTTGGTCTGAAAATTTCAATCAGGAGTATGAAATTCAGTAGTAATGTCTACACATTTTTATTTTTTATTGCTTATAGGTAAGCCTTTGACCACAATTTCATATGAGTGATGATGTGGTCGAACGAAGGTGTTAACAGGCTTTTTACTGGCTCTCAAGGACAGCTGCCGGAATACACCGTAAGGTGCTTAACGACAGATTTTCTACTTGAGGGTGACCACTAGCCAGGCGGGCATTCAGAAAATGTCCTCACCATGCGGTGAAGCTCAAGCCCGCAGTGGGATTCGAACCATGTACCTGCTGCTCGGCAGTCCATAGCCAATGCCACTAAACCATCACTGCTTCACACATAACCTAAAAAAATACTTTTTGATGGGCAGGATTAAGTGTGTATGAAAGTGAGTAAGTGTTGGAATAAGGGTGATTGTATCTAGGTAAGGGGTATTTGGAGTGAAAGTTTGCTTGGTTGTGGATAATGATAATAGCAACAAAAATATCAAAATTGCCAAGTGAAATTAATATTACGCTTTATTAAACAAAATACTATGAACTATATACAACACTACAGCTACTACAATAAAGGCATTATAAATTAACAAAAATTAAACTAAGGGTGGTTTTGATATCGATTAAGATAATAGTTGAGATACTGTAAATTGAAATATATGAATGTAAGATTAATTGTGAAAGAATGAGATTTATTTATTTTTATTTATTTATACTATACTATATTATATAGAGATACATACTTTGATTGTAAATTAAAATTTGAAGACGACAAAGTAAACGCGGCTGAACACAAATAAGCTAGTATTTACTTACTATTTTATTATAATACTTTTAGAACATTTCATAAATTCAGTACACAAATAAAATTCAATAACTGAAAGAATAAAATAATATTTTTTGGTAAGTTGAGCATTTGTCATTTGAGCAATTCTTCCAGCCTAGGGCGTAAGCATCATTAACACGATGTAACCCAGCTAAAACTGAACCGTTTCGCTCGCCTCATCAATAGACATCTCGTCGTAGTTTTAAATTTTCTGCTGTTTTTCAATACAGTTTCCTAAGAGTTGTGCCCCAAAAAATAAATCATCTCCACATAACAGACACTTCAAATGCACATGAGTTTCTAAAAATATCTCTAAAGTTCTTACAGTTCCCTGCATAAGAATATTAAAAAAATGTCATATACGATAGGTTGAACGTCGTAAAAGGAAACTAGGGAAATAATGCACCTAATGCGCAGCACGCCACCATTCATGCCTAATTGATTGGGGTGTTGTTGCGCATTGAGCTATATAGCGACAATCGCTCGTAACCATCGCATATAAGCTTAAAATCTTGATTTTCTTGATAATGCGAATCGCGATATCACGAACCATCTCCTCGTATTTTTAAATTTCTGTTGGTTGTTCAATAATTTCCTAGCAACCTGGAGATATGAACGAACTGTAGGCGGTGTTGTGGTGACTCTTCAAGTTGCCCATGAAATAATACAGGAACTTTTTAAGGTTGTTTGATTCAAGGGTTGTTAGCTGAAATCTGTATTTAAAAAAATATCACAGACTCTCCTCCTGATAAGGCCATATAAAGAAAGCGCGTCGCAGTGTACCGAAATTTTCTTTCACGGCATATCGCAGGGACGAATTTACGTAGCGTTCCCTCAGAGAAATGCTTCTATTTTGTCAGAGAGCGTTCCATCGATTCATTGTGCGGTTGCCAGACCCATCGCGTTGCAGAAGAGGCCTAAAGCTCAGATGACTGGAACTTTGCTGGAAATTGCCAACCCAGGGAGTAGGGTTAATATACCTTTACGTTTTTATCATTGCTCCCTTCCACAGCTCGAACTTCCTCCCCTGCCTAACAAAATTTGGTAAGATCCTACTAATGGCGCCTTGGATACTCGTTCTATGATGAATGTGACGGTTTTTATTGACAGTCTTTTAGTAGGTTAAAAAGGATCTTGTCTGATACATCCCTTGCTCTATAACTCTAATCTTCAACATATCATTAACATTTTTATCAAATCAAATAATGTATTTGCAAGAATACAATAATTAATGTACATTTTGAGTTCTAGTGTAAAATGCGTTGGTTCTGTATTCTGCCTGCAAGCAGACGGGCAAATATTTAAGGCTAATGCTACTACAATAAAAATATTAAAAATTTAATCAAATTAATACATATTTCACTAAAATTCCATAAATTCTTTAATACTATGAAAACCATTATAACCGTTTCTTTTTTTTGTTATTACTATAACTGGCAACATTGACGAATTAAGTGGCAACCCTAGCGTTCTTACAGATTAAAGTTAGCGCCCACGTGGTCCGTTTTTATTGCTAGGAATTTATAGCTGGCACTCGGCCATAATAAACAAATATCTCAAATTTACAGTTTTCTATAGTTAATCATCTTATGATTTTTGTGCACCTAATTCTTACTTTTTTTAGGATTCCATTACGATTATGGTTACGACTGCTATATAGATGTGCTTAACTCGACTAAAGATAAAACATTTTAAATTTATAACAAAACTTATATATGTTCAATTCGATCAAATGGATTGAACACTGTTCATCTGTCTATTGTCTGTGCGTTAGAAACTGATAAACATCGCTAAAAACCATTGACGTAGAAAACTGCTTTACGAAAATATATTGAAATTTATAATTATTGATTATATTTGAATGAAGTATGTTACGATCATTTACATTGATATATTATTTATGAGTAAATGTTTACTTAATATTCATCCCAAAAACTTAGTCTAAGCTATAACTAATTATTACATACTCGTAGTTCTTATGCAGCAAAAGAATGAGTAAGGTTCTCTGAACCTCACATTAGGGAGGCCTGTGTTGTGAGATTCAGTCTCTTCCATATGTTATGTTTCTGTATTTTATCTTCACATTAAAACTATATATTAGATAATTACTTTGTAACACCCTAGTAGTGTGCATGTATGTATGTAAATGTACCTTTCATACCTTTAGATTATACATTTGAGCAGAATATACTTAAATGAAATACCAAAATGTTTTCTGAATAGCTGCCATCGTACACTGCAACCCACAAAGGGATGATCTTCCTAAAAATATCATAAAAAAAAAGTGTAAGTAAGTATAAACTGAAATAATTTTTAAAATTATTAAAACTGAGGTACTTAATGTAAATTAAAATATTTAGAATGTTTACATTGATTAAAATTTAAAGAAGAAGACCAAAGTAAATTAGGGTTAAGACGCAGGCATAAAAAATTTAAACATAATTTTGAAAAAAAATAAAAAATACATAGTTCTGGGCATTACTAATTGCCTACGGAACCCATAACTAAACATGGCTCGACATACACTTGACCACTTTTATTTACCTCTTAACGTTATAGAGGTTCTTTTTGTTGTTTCAATAATGATCATACATTGAACCCTTTTTTTGTGGGGGGAAATGCCTTCCACATTCCTTCCACCACGGGGGTGGTGGAAGGGTATGTGTGGGGCTTGGGCAAGATTGGGTCACTTTAGCAGTCACCATCTCACCCCAACGGTAGGCAAGAACCCAACCGGGCCTCCGTCCTGTGGAGAGACAACCTTGCTCACCAAAGTCGCCCCCCCTAGACGTGTGGGCCGTGCAAGCTGGTGGAGAAGCGTCGATCATAAGCAATGATTTATCTATTTTCATTCAAAATCGGGACCTATATCTAACCTTAGCTGCGTTCGATCTTTAAAAAGCTGTATCTTGGAACCGTAATAGGTGGCGGAATGCCTCACAATTGATGATGATAAATAAAAAAAGGGTAGGATCCCCCTTTTTTTTTGATCATTTTATTTCAGTCCTAGTAATGTAAATGTACCTCAGGCCTTAAAATTGTATTCGTTCTTTTGTTTTTTTTATTTCTGTTATTTATACTAGCGTCAAACTTGGTATGATTATAATCCAATATCTGACGTAGGTATATCATTATCATCATCATCAGTCGGATGACTTCCACTGTTGAACAAAGGCCACGCATAGAAGGGCACAAAGAACGGCTATTAGCCGCTTGTAACCAATGGCTACCCGCGGCTTTTACGATGTCGTCAATCCAGATCATCCAACAAGGTGTCAAGGTGGGGAGCCTACCAAGACTGCGGCTTCCGATGTGATGTGGTAACCACTCGAGAATATTTCTTCCCTATAGGTTATAAGTTCGTCAAGCAATGTGGCCCGCCCATTGCCACTTTGCAAATTCTGAGAGCTATGTCGGTGACTTTGGTTCTTTGACGAATATCCACGTTCAGGATTTTACTGTGCAAAAAAACTCCGAGCATAGCTCTCTCCACAGCTCGTTGAGCGACTCTGAGCTTGTCCATAAGGGTCACTGTTAAGGACCACTTCTCAGTGCCATAATTCATCACAAGCAATATAACCAATGATAATATCTAGCCAATCGTTTGTTAGCTTAGCACCTCAGATCATACAAACAAGTATGATCTAAGGTAGCACATAAGAACTTCATGGTACATTCTGTGTCAAACCCTCGTGTATGGGTCCAACTCACACTTAGCCGGTTTTATTATATTGACGTAGAAGCCTTCTAGACCTTCTTCGAATGTTCGAAACTAGTTATCGCGAGGTTGCCGTACCTGCTATCTATAATGCCTTTAATCTAAACTTACCCGCCGGAGTAGGCACAAAAAATCACAATGCCTTCACCATTCACACGCCACTTTTAGACTTTATACCTAGCTAAGCTAGACTTTTTATGTACAACAAAAACAATGATTTTACCTCTAACGACAATGACTCAGTATGTAGGTATTGTAGTTATCGAGGACCTTCTAAGAATTTTAGCCGATATAATACACGTTATTATTGTGAATGATAAAAGATAACACCAATAATGCTATCTACGATGCCGTTGAATTGTATCGGCATGTATCTTGCGCATACTTTCGGTAGAGTATTTGTCCTTGTTAAAGTCACTATTGTGACGTCACAATGGGGACAAGCTGAGGGCTGGCCCTTGATTGGGTTTAATATATCTTCTCGTGCAACGTAGATTTGTTACCACGGGATTTGATTGAGATTCATTGGTTTTTTGGGATCCAAAGTAGTAAGCTTGTGCTCGTATGTATGTACGTAAGTTATTGAAAATCACATGAACAATTAATAACTGATTAAATGTCATCAATGCAGGAGGATAAACTGTAGAATACAATAAAAAAATTAATGGTACAGTCAAGAGCACAAACTCGTACACACTTAAACAAAATTCAAAAACGGTTATCGTAAAACGATTATGTAAACTAATGTGGAAAATCAAGTCAATAGCGAGAAATTCAAAGTTATATAAGTTTTATCGGTTCATGATGCTCGATTATCTTGCACTTATTGAACATCAATGCACGAGATGAATGCACGTGATTCCATAAATTACCCCCAAAACCGTCCGAAAAACATTAAAATTTACTTTTACCCGCACACATGCAAATGTAATCAATTCAATAAATTTAAAAGAATAGATATCGTAACAAATATTTGCCGAATCTCGCGTATAACGTCATCAAGTACAAAATGAACACGACATAGCAAAAAAAAATCCCGCTGTGGAGCTTTGGCGGTAAATTCATAATTTTATGCAAGATCGTCTAACTGTTGAACTTGATCACGTAAAACGCGAGATTCGGAGAAGAGTAGAAAAAATCATTTTTTTTATACTTATTGAAGTATTTACATTTTTCTTACGGGTAAACGTAGAAATTAATATTTTTGACAATTTTAGGGGTAAATTATGAAATCACGTGCATTGATGTTAAAGATCTTTAAGATTTTAATCTCGCGAATACCACGATCTTGTAGAAATAATAAACAAACCTAGCTACAAAACTAAAAAAATGTGATAAAATTTTGAAGAGCATACATGTCAGTTTACACCTTAAATAAGACCCATTTCATAATACATTCAGATTTACCTACATGGTATAAATTCAAACAATATTTTAGGATAAAATAGAATTTGAATTTTGTGTACTTGTTAGCGTTACATTATCATACTTAAATTTCAATCTAGATCTCTGAGTCGACCCAACAGCATTGCTTCAATTGGTCCAATATTATTTTAACCGTGTTTTTTTGAAGTAAATATATTTAGATTACTGTCCACTCAGACATAAAAATACCATGCAATCATAGACTATGCAACACCTTCGCGATGCAGTTGAAAAAATGCACGATCTTTCATTTTATCACATAACTGAATGTCGATAGATTGAATAGTATTGTCGTTATTTGAAATGGCACGTCGGAATCACTCCCAAACATGCCAAACCAACTTCTACATAAGATAACAGTACATAAAACACAAATTCGCTTCAACTTGCATTTAATATCGAAACAATACGTTCACATGCATTACCTAAACGAGTGAATGTAACAGAACTAGAAATTAACTTTCCGTGTTCCAAAAGTTGCTCCATAAACTATGCAGAATTTACGTCGACATAGATAAAACCGAATTGGGAACTCGCAGCTGCACGACCATTACAATAAACTCGGGAACTGTCGCACATACGGGTATTTGATACAAAAAACTGGCCAAAAGTCATTTTTACAATAGTAACCGCGCAGCTATCCTTTGTTATGTTTTAACAATGGGACACTCTATTCATTAAGAAACCGGTACCCAGAAGGGGCTAGAGCGCTCCATGCGCCCTCAACGTCAGTCGGAACTCATCTGTTGTGCTAGTGACACGTTTGTTTTCTCGGCGCTCGCAAATTTCAATTGCTGTTTAAGACTAATCATACTGTTGTGTTTAGTGCAAACCCCAAAAACCACCATGGAATCTTCAGGCACAGGTATGTACTTTATTTTGAATCTATTGTGCTACTGTTAGGATCACTTTTTCATTCTTTAATTGTACCATAAAGTCATGAGTATTTTTATGCAAAAAAAAACACGTAAAATAGGTTTCCTTCGTCAAATTAAGTATCAGATAAACATAGTTAAGCTAAAGTTTATACATAATCGTGTTCTTTGAACCTTCTAGATTTCATATCAAGAAAAAAACCTTCCGCCTCTTTCCGCCCCTTATGAATTATAGCCTCTGAACAAAAATAGGTTTTTTTCGAAAAAAAAACAACACTTTGTGTTTCTTTGATTTTAACATAGATTTTTTCTTGTTGGCAGGTCCTTATGATGAGTCATCGATGACAATAACAAGAGAGGATATGTTTAACGTAATAAAACAGTGCGACTACAAAAATTTAGATAAAAAACTGGACTTTCTTGAGCATAAACTAATTGAAATGACCAAATGCCCCGAGGACAAAACTAAAGTACTCCGCCATTGCTTAAAATCATTTAAACATCATTACAAGCTAAAATGGACCTCAGCAAGCTACAAAGAATGTCGTTTCCGAAAAACGAATGAACAATGGCTTAAAGAAAAAATTTCTCTACCTGTTTGGCGACACAATAAACCCGGCCGACCTCTTAAGGAATTCCAAGAATGTAGTGAAAGAAGCAAAAGGCGCAAAACAGAGAAAGTGAGATCAGAAATATCGCATGAAGAGTTGACGTATGCTGCTGTGATGAGTGAACGAGCCGCAGGCAACAATGATTTGTCTCAAATAATAAAACAGGCTTCAGCGACTCCGAGACGAGCCACTAGATTCCGCAAAATCATAAGTTCAGCCGACAAAAGTTCAAAAAGCGGCAAGTTAACGATAACACAAGCACTGATTAAATACGTGGAAGCCGACCTAACGCGCAAACAATATAATGTGATAAGAGATGGGCAGGAGGACATATACCCCTGTTATTCTCTCCTACAGAGAGCGAAAACGGAGTGCTATCCTAAATCTATTGTCGCCGAATCGATAGCAGAAATTACTTTACAAGATCTTCTTGACCACACCACTCAACGCCTTTGCCTGTACCTCCAGAAAGTGTTAATGACAGCAACAGAAATTGAAGGGCAGAATATGGAACTCATTTGCAAATGGGGATGTGATGGCTCGAAAGCACAAGAATTTAAACAAAAATTCCAAGATGAGTCAGGCTCCGATGCCCATGTTTTTATAAGCTCATTAGTACCCCTACGACTGACAAGTAATGTGAATGGCCAACTGAAGATTTGGTGGCAGAATCCAGCTCCTTCATCTTGCCGATTTTGCCGTCCTATAAGGATTCAGTTTGTGCATGAAAATAATGAAGTGACTCGATCCGAAATAGCACACATTGAAAACCAGGCACAAAACATAAACCCCACTGAAGTTGAGGCTGACAATAAAGTCATAAAGGTGTCGCACACACTTGTGCTTACAATGGTAGATGGTAAAGTGTGCAATGCCGCAACTAATACCACGTCAACAATGAAGTGCTACATATGCAAGCAGACCAGCAAAGATTTCAACAATCTTAAAACCGACGAAAGTTTGATAGATTCGAACTCGCTCAAATTTGGACTATCAATATTGCACGCTCGGATTAGATTTCTCGAAACATGTCTCCATATAGCCTACAAACTACCTATCAAAAAATGGAGGCTTAACAAGGAGGAAAAGCAGCTTTCGGCAGATAAAAAGAAAGAGATTCAAGAGGCCTTTCGAGAGCAAATGGGCTTGCTTGTAGACGTGCCGAAAGCTGGCTTTGGAAATACTAACGATGGAAATACTTCTAGGAGATTCTTTGCCGATCCTGTAACAACTGCCTCAATAACAGGGATTGATATAAACTTCCTTAAGAACCTCAAGTTGATTCTAGAAGTTATTTCGAGTGGGTTCTCTATTGACACGGAAAAATTTTCGGTGTTTCTGAAGTCAACAGCCGAACTATATGTGCAGTTATACAACTGGCACCCCATGACGCCAACTTTGCATAAAGTTTTGTGTCATGGGGCTTTGGTAATCAAACATGCTCTTTTGCCGATTGGACAATTATCAGAGGAGGCAGCTGAGTCGCGGAATAAACATTTCCGCCTATACAGGCAAAACTTTGCAAGAAAGTTTTCGCGAAAGAATTGCCTCCAAGATGTCATGAACCGCCTTCTTCTGACCTCTGATGTCTTTCTTAGTAGCAGCAGCAGAATGCAATTCAAAAGGAACAGGAAACCACTATCGCAAGAAATTCTACAATTTCTTAAAGTTGAATACGAGTGTCCCGCGGACACTGACACTGATAATGCTGACCCGGGCACTAGTACTGATCAAGCAGATAGCGATAGCGAGTCTGACGAATATTAGCTGTATAAGTTTCTCTGTAAATATTACAAGAAAATGTATATTTAACTTTTATTTCGATGTAAATTACAGTTTGTACATAGCTTTTCATTTATGTATTTTGTAAGGTTATGTAAAAAGTAAGCGTTATTTTTAAATCATTGTGTATTTTTAAATGCTTTTTTTATTAGTTATTGTACAAATAAATCACCATAATGCTTGAAATAGAAAATAATGTTTTATTTTATTTCGATTTTATTTCACACGTAAGTCCCTTTGGAGAAAAGGGTATAGAAATGATTGGGTTATACTAAAATTAATATGAAAAATAATTAGGAGGCACAATTGACCCAAAATTACCAAAAAAAGGTTTTGGCCAGTTTTTTGTATCAAATACCCGTATGTGTGTCGGTTCAAGTATAATTATAAGTGACACGGACTAAAACTATCTATTTATTTTAGTACGTGTCTTTGGTTTTGCCCGTGGCAGTCAGTTAATATACCCGAACGGTAGGTTCACAAAAATCCGAAAATACAATCTCTACTACTAAAAAAAAATATCATGCGAGAGTACCCATATTCTTGTCGAATGCCGAATTATGGTCCATCGAATAGTAGGTAGATAGAAAATTATTGAACTGTTCAGAGAGACGTGGTGCTGTAAGTTTAACTTTATACTTCTATGGTATCAAGTATTACTTGCACAGTGCCCTCAAGAAACCTGCGTATTCCATAGTCTGGCAAAATAATTATGAATCTATTCCGAACGATGCTGCGAACTGCAACTGCAGGCTGCTAGCTGCATGCAGTCAACTGCAGCGGCACTTTTCTAAGGCAAGGAAGATGTTGTTTCCCGCTGGAGTTAACAGCGGTACTACTGGTTTGTGTATTCCAATGAAATGATTTCTGTGCGCTACGGCGCGCCAGCTGCAAGTGCAGTTGCAGTCATAGTTATAAAAGTGGTTTGCTGACAGCTATATCGTCAAAAAAAACTAATTCTTCCAATCCATCACTATTTGAGGGCAATATAGATAGATCCATCATTAATGGGTACGACCTTCTGTGATAGTGACGAAATGATAAAGTATGATAAGCATATAATGTAATTATAGTTGTAAAGATGGATATTAATTTAGTATTCATAATTAAAAAAATATATATAATTATATAAATTAATCTTACTATTATTAGTCAACATTTCACTTAAATTATTCTGTTAAAATAAATCAGGATAACTCAATACAATTTCTCATAATGGAACAAAATATCAAAAAAATTATGAGAGACGCAATTCATAAGTTACATACAGACTCAATTCAGACGCAATTCCATTCAGTTCAACTAGATATCAATTTAAACGAGATTATTATAGTATCAGGTATCTAATCTGTGGTATCAGTTAGCAAGCAGTCAACGTAGCGAAGCTCCCAGCCCCAGGTGTGCGATTGGTCGGTTGGGCAACTGCGACCCTGCTGCGATTCAATCAGGTGTGGTGATACAATAATTGTGTTAAGGGATTTGTAGCTTGCGGATAGATTTGTTGATAGATATGCAGATTATGTCACTGGGACCAATGCTGTTGCGGACTATTGTGCTTGGGGTATCTTATAATTAATGTTAACCTACCAATTTGAGTTCTATAAATGCTGGATATTTTTACCGAGTACGATGAGATTTTTATTTATGGTGACGTGAATTATTGCGGTAGATGCTTGATTTTTTTTGTGTGCTAAGCTGTTAGATAGGCCAATTCAGTATGGTAACATTTACCATCGTTAGATCTTTGAAACAAATAAAAAAATGCCAAGAATGATAAAATTACCCAGTGTGTTCTGGAACTTCTTTTTAAAGACCCTAAGCGCCCGTCGCCCTGAGACACACTAAACAAACACACTAATAAAATATAAAAGCTAATTTTCTTCAAGAAGGTGGTAGCTAGCCAGGCGAGCATTCGTAAACTACCTTTCCACCATGCGGTGAAGCCGGTGGTGGAGACTGGGGTTTGAATCATGGACCTACGGCATGGCAGTCTATACCTATTACCGCTCGGCCATCATTATTGCTTCAAATGTGCTGCTTACTGTGGTTCATAAGGGAACCAGGGCCGCTACTACAATTCAACGAAGTTTCGTTTTTCGTGTTACGAGTGACATTTTAGACAACGAAAATCGAATTTGCGGTACGAAGTTCGTTGTTTGATATAATCTATGGTCGGATCGCACGGTTCATCTCAAATAGTGCCTTCTAGGGAATCTGCCATGCTACTCTGAGAACGCTATTATGCCTCAATCAATTTTAAGTCTTAACTGATAGAAATTAAAGAAAATTTTCACATGGTAAGAGTGACAGTCCTATGTAGTCAGGGATCAGCGAGATGTGTCGCTACTGGTCTAGAAGCTAGATATTCGTATTTAAAATTTACGTCATTTTTTTGTTCTCCATAGGTATTTATATCCTCATTAGTATTTGTATCCTTCCTGCATATTTAGAACTTGACTTTGACTACTTACCTATGAATAAATTATAATTTCATATTTTGAAAATGTACAAACCATACGAACCCAATTTAAAAAATATCTTATTCAGAATCTACACAAATGCTTGCTAGTCTATGCTACGAACGAAGTTAAACAAAAGTGAGCCAATACGTGTTTTGCGGATACCTTTCTTTCGGACCCGAAGTTCGAAACTTCGACGAATTAGAGTCCAGTCAGGGACCCAGACACGGATAATCGGCTAATTCGAATATAATAATTATATCTAGTTAACAATTAGATTGCTCTCTGAACACTAACATTCATAATTCATTTATCGAGTTGAGCGTTGCTTTGCTACCAGCTCTCAGGTGAATCGCCGGTGAATCATTTATTAAACCAGACCTGTGTCACAGTCTAGGTAACAGTCCATGCTACCCGAGCGGCTTAACTGATCCTTCTGCGAAACGATTAGAAACTCAAAAAGGCACGAAGGCTCTGTTTTAATTGGTTTGAATAAAAAATACAAAGCCCTGAAGTATTCGAATTAAGCTAGAAATGTTTTTGTTAGGCCCGTATAAAAATAAAAGACAAAGCTCTAACGAAGGATCGCTAATTAAATACCTTAGACAATTAAAGTTTACATCTATCTAAATAATTATAAAAACTGATTTTATTTGTAATGCTGCAACAAATTCGTTGAGATGGACTATGGTCACAATATTCCATAAGTTGATTTCTTAGTTTAAAACACCAGGTTCGCCATGTGATCTAGTAGGTATCGCCATTCAATTTAATAAAATAGTATGAAAGTGTCAGGAGAACTAAAAGCCCCCCACCTCTTAATACGCTTATCGCGTCAGTCCCCGAAGGGATGACCTTCTTAGTTCTTATTTTTCTACTAAATCTGCTGAGTTGGTACAATATGTATCCTTATTTCACTCTGTTCTATGAATAGTCATCTCAGTACAAACATTTCATACATTATTATAATTCGTAATGCATTCCATCCATACCTTCTTCAGCCTTCTTTTGCTCCTGTAAACATATTTAACTTTAATTTTGGGCTTATTTCACCATATTTTCAATAACTAATACGAGATTAACTTTATTCTCTCTAAACATTTTTTTTTATATTATTGTGACGGAGCAAGCTCCAGGCCCTGATGTTATGCGGACTAACCTCTGCCTATAACAGATGCATTTCGTCACAAGTCACGAATTGCACTGCGCCCGTCACTTTGAGACATAGTTGAGTCTCATGTGCCTGTAATTTCACTGGCTCTAAAGGACTGCAGCCGGAACACACCGTTAGGTGCTTGGCGATATATTTTCTATTTGAGGGTGGTATAGACCTTTGTTGTGAATAAGGTAGATCTTTGTTGCCATAGGTGCCCAATGATGTTGCAGTAGCTTAAATTTGCAAGTGTATTGATTTTTATGCAATTTGACATCATGCAGACAGTTGTCATAAAATAAAAAAATCTAATCTAAGTTTAAAAAATGATACCGTCGAACTCGACGCTATAGCTCCATAAGCTAAAAACGACTGTGGCTACTTTGCTTTATATTCATACAGCTGATAACACACTACTTTTTTATGTATACAGCTGCTGTCACATTTTTATTTTTTGACGACAGAAATCCAACAAATTTTAAATTTACAAGTTTGACGTTCTAGTTTAGTAATGTAATATGACATTTGAATGTTTTATAGTATAAAGTTATCCTTGCATTAATGTAACCTGATGTTGGTGTAATTGGTCCTTAATCATAACGTTTTTTTATCCCTCCTCATGATGTGCTTACCACGCCAATATATTAATTACCATTTAATTTATCTGTTACGGGTGCTAACCTCAGGCTTGATCTGATATACTAAATCCTAATCTGTGTTTCTAAAAGCGCTCGTAGCGTAGGTTACCTAGCCGTGCTTAACCGATCAACTAAGTTAAGCAACATCCGCTGCGATAATGATGGGTGACCGCTAGTAACCGTGCTTCGGAGAGTACGTTTAGTCGTCGGTTGTTGTCTTACACGACATTCGTTACCTCGTCGAATCCCCGCCTGGTTAGCTGCCACCCTGAAGTCATACTTTATGTTTATATTTTGCCAGTTTGTTTCAAGGCCCTATAAGCAATCAGGGGTGAGCCTCCGTCTTTCGGCTATTTATTAGTGGTCAGGTTCATAAACTCAATTCCGAAACATCGGACCTGAGACCACGAATCAGACGTGACGCTTAGGCTACTGGAACATGAGACGGCAATATAATCTATTTCACCACAAAACAGAACTGGTGAATATGGACGGACATTATTTTATGTATAGGGATCATATACAAGTACAATATGAAGTTATTATACTACATTTTTGGGATGGACAAACTCCTACGATGGAACAATGATTAAATGTGGCAGAGATTGATGTTACGACAAAATATATCACCGGGGAAAAACTTCAACTTCTTTGGGAATACGTGGTAACTCCAAAGCTGGAAAGTTAAAGCTTTCATAAACATGTAGATAAAACAGTACCTGACGCAAACTTTTCAATCCAAAGTTCTCCGAGTGAAGACTGTTACGTAATACGTACTGGCTGAATCTCTGCGGAGGACAGCGTATTAAGTTTCTTTGTAATGAGATTCCCGTTTATTTTTGTCTTGAAACAATTTTGTTCATAAATTGAACCTAAATAGAAAGCGATACAGGCGCGTGGAACACTTACGGTTTTCGGGTGATCTACAGAAATTTGTTCAAATATTTAAAAAAAATTGCTGGTAGAACGCCCGACTTGATCGTAGTACGTCTACGGGCAAAAGATCAAGTATCAGTTAATTTGTACCCTGAAGAGGATAGACGGTCACCATAATAAGTAATTTGTACTCTTTTTGAGGTACTTTACAAGAAGATGAATCTAATCGAAAAAGGCGGAGGTTCTCAATTGCGTATGCTTCTTTTTTGTTTGTTTGTTACGCGATTACTCCGCCAATTATAAACCGATCTTGATGATTCTTTTATTTTTGGACTAGCTTTCCGGGGCGGCTCCGCCCGCGCGTATGTCGGTTATCGCGCAAAAACATTAACTTCTTTTTGCGCAGTTGGATAAAAACTATCCTATGTTTTTCCCCGGGTCTCAAACTATTTCCATACCAAATTTCATTAAAATCGGTCGAGTAGTTTTGGCGTGAAAGCGTAACAGACAGACAGACAGAGTTACTTTCGCATTTATAATATTAGTACTGATACTATCAGTGTATGTTATCATTGATGAGCTATGGCACTGGGACGTTTTCAAATTTCTTTGGATTTAATAAACTCGGAGATACACGATTAACCATGGTGAGAATAATGCGCGTGACAAAATCCATAAGGAAATTGGACAAAGAATACAGTCAACAATATAGCTCCTAAAAGTTGAAGTGGCAATCGACAAGCCCCAACGACGTACTTACAATGGGGAAGAAAGGTTTTCAAGTGGCTACCACAAACCGGAAGAGGTGCTGTTGGGGTAGCCACCTAATATTTGGACTGACGATATCGTGAGTCGCGGATAAATTAGGTACCTAGTAGGTAGATTGACGAAAATGGTTGGCAGCTAATCATTGTGGCACCCAAAGCCAAAGACCTTAGTTCAACCGTAGAAGTCTTGTAGCCGATGTTGTTTTTTTATTGCTGATACGTTAACCTTTGACCACAATCTCAAAACCTCACATGAAGGTAAATGATGATGTGGTCGAAGGTGTTAACATGCTTGTTAAACCTAGAATGACCGGCTTTCAAAGACAGCTACCGGAATACACAGTTAGTTGTACTTGTGTTTTGTGTGGTTTTTTTTCATTATATTAATGTTACATTCCTTTTTATTGAAGTAAGTATTAATGATGGCAGCTTAATATTTTTAAGTGGACTCGCATTCAAACTCAATTTGATACTTTCACCTTTAGAAGTACCTACGTAGTACTTTCTGACAAATATCATTATTGTGCTTCACAATTTCACGTCTTACCTCGCTGTGATAATGTCCAAATTGGTCTGAAAAATTTCACCGTTGATACTTTAAAAATGCTACGGAATAACAAAGGCAGCATTGGAAAGACGTAAAGCAATTTTCAACTTGCCGGGCTCTGTTATAAGGTTGCTTTTTCAAGTTTGTTTTTGTGTGGTCATCACGAAATTGGCTACCACATGAAGGGTACATTATTGTGGTTAACAGCCCGTGAATGTTTCAGTGGGTCTGCGTTTTATACCACAGTTGCTATGTTGTGATTCTATCTCGCATATGTCTGTTGTCCTTATCGAAATAATGAGGCTGTTATTATAGTCTCTGATGTTTGTTTCTATATATATTTTTTCTACATATAAATTATACTCGTATAAACTGACATTGTTGCATGTAAGTTTTTATTGTTTTATTTTGTCAGTTTAAATTAACCTAATTATACTTTATTTATTTATTTAAAAATTACATAGCTCTGCATAGAAACACTACTTGGTGTAGGCAGTGCGCTGGTTTTCAGCTGTGCACCCATCGAGCAGTTACAGCAGATTATTATGTGACTTATAACTATAGTTAATGCTATTTGCTATACAATAATAATTCAACTTTTTGTTAGTGAGTTATTTGTAATCATTACAGATATTATATCCTACTTAATAGCTACTTATAAACATCTTACGAATGGTTAAAACTTTCGCAAAAAATTTAACCTTTAGTTTAAACGTTCATTACTTTCTCCCGAGTTTCGAGCATAATATGTCATGTTACTTGTATAATATTCTCATGAGGAAAACGCCTGGTTATGTATCTTTTCTTCTTTTCATCAAGATGCCAAACAACGGAGTTCCAGGTTAGAAGACATGTTTTTGAACGGTGATATCCAAGTTGTATGTATAGCTATGGACTGCCGTGCCGTAGGTTCGATCCCCATAACCAGCTTGAGCTTCACCTTATTATGGCAATGCATTTTCAAAATCTGTCGCCAAGCACCTAATAGTGCGTTCCAGTCCGTTTAGTAGACCTTGAGGGCCATAAGTAATCATGAAATTACAGGCACATGAGACATAATCTCATGGTGATGTGTGATTGTGACGAAATGCATATGTTACAGGCAGAGGTCTCGCGAATATTTCGTAACAATCCCATTAAAAAATGTATTTATTTTTAAATACAAGAAGCTCATGAGTTCTTTTATCTCTGGATGTCGTGAACACAATGCCGTTAGTAGCAATATTTACGTTTTCTTAAAGAAACTTAGTGTTCTACCATATTATTTCAAATGGCTTTTGTCCATTATTAGCGGTTAGAAATTAATCCTAAGCAACCACATGGATATCATATGAATGCCGTGGAGCAACTCATTAAATCATTACCCCCTCGGAGCAGATGCAGTTATAATTGCCTATCTACACAGGAAATTAGGAGCGGAGCCGTTGACTCGTCCGTTATCTTAGCGGCACTCCGGGCTGGTTGAATGTTCGATTATTCAGACTTCTTAATAGATTTTATGACTCGCAGACCGGAGATTTCGAAACTTTAATAAAACAATCGGCTGTGGCAAAGCCTGGAGTTTCGGGATAGGGCAGCAGCTTCTTTCATCTGTGCTTGTTTGTCTTAAAAACCACGCAGAACTAGGACAGGCAGGAGCATTTTATAAAACCCTTAATTGCGTTCACATAGACCAAGCGTCGTGATATTTTTATCACTTCACTTGGGAAAGTTCAACGTTCTTATGTTCGGTCAGTTGTAGATTTTTCGACTGAGATCGAAGCTAGGTATACAAAAACACGTGTGAATTATGCATATTTTCGAAAAAGTTATAACAGTGTGCTAAATCAATTATATAGTATAGGTGTAATTTATGTTCGGAAATTTAGTCTACACTAGTATTTTTTTTTACCGGCGGTATGCTTTTATTAACAAAATACTACAAACTATGTACAATTATACAACACTACAGCTACTACAATAAAAGCATTTAGACAACTATAAGTCAATTAGATTATTAATTAATTATTAATTAGAGTATTTTTAGTACTTCTACTCAACTTTATTAGTATCACCATATTGTAGTATTTCTAGAAAATATTGTTTGTATAATCACAAATCTAAACTTAAAATTACAAGACCGCAGACCTAACCGTACAACCTATAAAGTATGCTAAGCTGTTTGTTGCTATAGGTAGTAGATTTAAGCTTCTTCTGAAAACTTTTATCATACGTTCTTGTATCGTCATTTAAACATAATATGTCGACCCCACATAAGTGAAATCACTGAGGACGACGGTGATGAAGTTTCCCCTGCATTGTAAGCCTTATATTGTTTATATACTGTTTTGATTTCAAGATAACAAAAGGGGTTAGGCACAAGTCTTTCCGTTCTCGACATGTACTGTATAAGTCGGATTGTCCGCATCTGAATACAGCCTCCCCCGTAAGATGGCAGTCGTTATAGCATGGTGGTAGGGCATTTTGCGTATGCCCGCCTATCTAGCTACCACCCTCAAGTCGAAAATCTGTAGCCAAGCACCTAACGTGTGTTCCGGCAGCTGTCCTTGAGAGCTAGTAATTCTAGGTTAGCCTGAATAACATTTTCGACCACATGATCACTTATCATCAGGTGAGATAGTGGTCAAAGACTAACCTATCAGGCATAAAAAAAAGAGACTTACCATAATACTACGCTTAACAGTCGTCGCAGAGGAATGGGGATCGCAGTGTAAAATAGTTTCTCGCAGAAGGCGCTGCTGACCACCTTCGGGTATTATGCCCGGCAGCTGACGAGCATAGTAGGTACATAATATACTGAAGATTATATAGCAGCTAGCTAACACAACAAATGGACAGTCAGCAATCATAAACTTTAAAAAAAGCTGAAAAGTTACTGTCGTGACGTAAAAGTTATCGTAGCCTACAATCGGCGCATTGTGCAAAGCCATTGAACAATTCATTACGATAATGCCAACACCCCTCACAGAAATCTTCAGATCCGTTTGTGAGTCCGCTGACATTTCAATGAAAGATTTTGCGATTGCGATACCCGAGCCACAGACATTTCAACTCCGCCTTTATTAATCTAACCATAGAATCATTAGACCTGACACACAGATGTAATATAACACAGCCAAAGACTAACGGTCGAACGTGCACATAGACGTCATCAAATTCAATCAGACATGCAAGATCACACCTCTATCCATGCCGGAAACCCGCATTTATTAATGAATTCGATGACTTCGGCGCGTGCAGCTTCTGTGGCGCGTCTAGATACAGCGCAGATCACAGAACCAAATTCTACGACCACAGTCGACCGGAGTTCTCCACATATCCTTATAATCTCCACGTGTCTTGGAGAATGTCTACATAATGAGTTTAATAACATGAGTTCTACTGCTTCTTCTTCTTAGTATGGAGCAACTGCTACAAAAAAAAAATTTATATTATACGTGAACATCTTGCACGTGGGATCCAACATAATTATTGTAAAAAGTTTTGCCTTCGGTTTTCTGGCTGGCCGCCTATCAAACGTCAAGATTGCTATCGATCTAGAATAGGTCTACATATATCTTCTCATTAATTTAGGAGCTAATTGAAAAAAACATTCGCGCTTCATGCAAGATAAAGAGTTGTACTTACCAAACCATAAATAAAATTACTAATATATTGTATCACATTCTTACAATCACGAAGCAAAATTGTCCGAAATGAGTCAAATACGAGAACGGCCTCTTAATATTCTGTTAAATATTATATTCCTTCGTAAAACGACCTAAATTTATCTAGCTTCGATTGACTGACAGATCTATATCGGGAAACCCAACTCAACTAGATTAATATCAAAAATGATCCTCATTTTTGTCCTCGCTTATTCTCGTGTATTATTTTATTGTGTCCAGTAAAGCACCCTTAATATTCTTCTACTGTATTTTATTGCCAAAAGGCAGGAAATAATATAATCTGTTTGCTCGCTAAGAGGTGTAATATATATCCGAGATCAGAATAACAGTTTCTTATGTGTACTGTGTGTTTCTCAGTGGGTTACCATTTTATTTATTGAACATGGCAGTGCTGTTCCTATGGACACTTATACTTTTGGGCACCATCGATTTTGACGAATCCAGATTCGTAATATTCCAATCTGAGTGTGGGCACACAGCTTTGTCTATATTTAACAGTTATGATGTCGTGTACACGTCATAACTGATCTCTTTTTTAAACGCAGCTGTTATTGTGCCGACTGTAATGTTTTTCTACTCGTTTTCAATTAATTTTGTTATGGAACTATTTGAAATATGTCTATTTCATCGTATATGTTGTACGCTACGTGTTTGTTGATTATCGCTAAGTTAGTGCTTTCAAACAAGATCATAATAGATTTTAATTGCGAAAGTCAGATTAGTTTATTTGTTTTTCTTTAGTCATTAGTTTTTTATTGTATTTTATAGAATTTGGACCTTTGGACAGTAGTTATTTGTTATGCAAGGCTGTAAAGTTGTTTGGCGCGACTACTACTAGGGTTAAAATATAGAATCCTGAGCGTACCGAAGGCTTCAGAAGTACGATACTAAATAACTTTGCTACTGAGAGCAATACTCTTCATTTTTCACCTCACTTCAGCGAGGAAAATACTAGGTGCAAGAAAAACAGACAAATTTGCGTTAATTTATATCAAAAATTAAAAGAAAACATTCTAAATTTATTAAAAGTTAATTAATTTTTCTGGAAATTTTGTAAAGATTCGAATTTCAAAAATCTTTTCCACGCTAGCGGGTGAAAAACACTTTTCCACGCAGATGGTTCGAATGATAAACAAAAGCTTTCCGGCCTGTGAGGTGAAAAAATATATTATAAACCTATGTTGTGGTTTAATTTTAATTGAACTTATAATTTCGTTTACATAAAATTTCATCAAATTGAAACTGGAAATGTTTACGCTGTTGAGAATGAAAACAATGCGACGAATATAGGTTATTATTCAAAAGTTTTATGTGGATTATTGTTATGTATATATATTATTTATGGAAGAGTATGTTTAAGATTTTTCGTTGATTTTTCATGTATTTATTTGTTCTGATATTTATTATGTCCAATTAACAGTCCCTAAGTACAACAACAGCAACTATTGCAGTAGGCTCGGGTCCAAAGGTACAATCAACTGTTATAATTTTGGCCAAAAATGATGTTTTTAAATGCATCAATCATTATATAAATAAAATAAAAAAAATCAATCATTATCATCATTAAAATCTTCATAAATATTATAGACATCGAGGCTGAGATTTTTAGTACTTAAATGCTGATTATACCGTAAAACATGCCATTTGTTAAAAATTAAAGAAACTTTACCAGTTAGATAAACAAATTACTATCCAAATTCTGGGAAGTGTCCATAGCTAACGCACTTGTCAAATAGAATAATATTACATTGATTATGTCTTTTGGCTTTGAGAGTTGCCTAGAAAATCTATCATATAAACCTAATTATTCGTTACAGAAACAAAAATGATCTAGATTGTTCTATGACAAACGTTTTCACGTCATTTTTCGAAGGAATTGGGTAACCTGTTGGCAAGCACCTAACTGTGTGTTCCGGCAGCAGCCCTTGAAAACCAGTCAGTAATTATAAAATTACAGGCGCATGAAACTTAACAACTATACATCTCAGGGTGATTGATGTGGAAGTGCCCTCTAGTTACTAAACTAGAGGAAAATAACAAGAAGGATCACTCCCCAAAGCAATTCCAATAAATGAGCTAAATTCTCATAGCCATAAAGTAAATTTATATTAACCTCCAAGGCATCTATCTCTCTTTCTATTGCATAGCTCTGATCTCTTCTGACGCGGCACGCACCGTAGAATAATCCCGTTCGGACGGATACTCCGATGTACCTGTTGAATTGTACCTAAAGCACGAATGTATAACGGTGAAAATATGTTGTCGGATTTCTGCTCTACTTTCTGTTGAAGATATTTTTCAACAGAAAGCAGAGCAGAGAGCGCCGGGCCCGATACTGCGTTGAGTTTGTCAGGGAACCTAGATATAATCGTAAAAGATACGTCTATGGTTTATTTAATGTAGATTCTACAGTATAAAGTCGTCTTTTGTATTATTTATTCACAATTAAATCAGGAAGTCATTATTCACAAATATATTATCATTTATTACTCTGCTATCAGTGTCACAGATTAAGTACTAGTTTGTTTCCGTCCATATCAATATCAGTTCCATTGCCAAATGTAGAACACTTGACCAAACACGAATGTGACAAAATGTATTAATATAAGTAGTAAGTAACGTATATATACGTTCTGCGTATCTTCGTTTCTCTTTTAACCTTTGTTATCGTGTCGAAATCTAATTTGTTGCGGCAATTAACTACAAAAATAATGATCAATTTATACATAATATTTTTAAATAAAGCTAATTACATGATGCGTATAATTAATTATGTCATAACAAAATGTACTCGTAGGTACTTAATGTTGATTACCTTTTAAAATATACATTCATAAAAAGGTATTTTACAAAGTAACAAGTAGGAACTGATTAATTGAGTTGCTATTTGGTTACTTAGAAATAGACAATGGAACGGTACGGATCCTATCGGTATGAACGGTTTGGATCCTATCTCCTTAAAATACATGCTGTTGCTGCACAATAGGATTCATTGCCATCTTAAACCCCCTGCTTACCCGAAAAGGAAGCGATGAAGCGGGTATAACCTAAGACCCATGGGGTGCTCCTCCTTATCTTTTAGAGGGAGTCGCAAGAGTTGACGAAGCGAAAATACTAGAAGGTCGGCAGAAGCGCCTTCTGAAGAACTGCTATCTTACACTGCGTTCCCCAAGACGCCTGCCCAGAGCAGGGATTTGACAAACCTAATGGATAATGCGAGACTTTATTCAAAGGTGAACATTATGGCCGTCGATAATGATGATACTATTAAAGAGAGCATTCCTTAAGAGCTTGGCATCGTTTTTATGGCAGCAAGCCAAATATTTTTATTATTTACTTGTGTTGAAATCAAATACATAATATTTTGTGTGGTTCAAGAAGGCATCTTGTACCGACCGACGGCGACGTTACAAACCTGGGATACGGATAGAAACGTTCGAAAAGCTCTTAAGCAAAACGAAATATTCTTGTTTCTAACAGAGGCATGAGAAGTATGTAGAAAAGGTAGACATTCTTGGGACAAAAGAAAAATCGAATGGGCAGAAAAGGGTTACTCTTACCGACCTAAGTATTCTTTTGTTCAAATAAATGGCTGATTAAATAATTGCGAATGTATACGGTGAAAATATGTTGTCGGATTTCTGCTCTGCTTTCTGTTGAAGATACTTTTCATAAACATTTTAGTACAGTAAGGGCGGATTTCACCAACATAAAATGAACCATGTTCTAGCTAAACCGAGATTAATTTCTAAACGCCTAATTTTCGACTTGAAGCTAAACTGAACGCGTTCGAAATGTTTTCACGTCATCAACAGATTGCAGCCAAACGCATACGAGATTACGAGATCTGTGTCATTCCACCGATCACAGTATTTGTTACCATAAAATCGAGACGCGTTCAAAATATTACCCGTGAAATACTTTTCATGTTAACCGAGTTTCAAACTGTTGATCTTGTTCCAGCTAAATTTGGTTTAGTTAAACGTGTTTAGTGAAACGAACTGTGAAATCGGCCAATGTTTGACTGTCGTTTTGACCACCTTTGACCACCACCGTTCGATGGAATGAACAGAAAACCTAGAATGGAGACAAGATCTCATTCAGCTTCCTGGACAAATCATTAGGTACTTGGCGACAGATTTTCTTCTTGAGTGTAGTAGATAGCCAATCAAAATACTCTACTCCAATTTAGTGTCGTAGTTTTCAGGCGGCCCAAAGGCCTCCTACATAGTCTTTCGACTGCCAAACTAAGATAACATCGGAGACCGACGACTTAACTAGCTCTCCGAAGCCCGGAAGTGCTGATTAGTGAATGCGACTAGAGGTCACCCATCCAAGTAATGACTGCAACGAACATTCATTAACGTGTTGATCGATTTAGAACGACTATATAGTATATAGGCTCTGCTACGAGCGCTTCAAAAATCTTAGTTGAATTTACGCCAATGGGCATGATTTGAATATACTGATTGTATCGATGACTTTGTAAATACGTGTAATTAAGATAGATTAACACTATCTTCTGGCTTAAGCCACAGATTAGATAAAAGTTACTATGTACTTAACGTTCGCGGAATATAGGTTAAACGGCAAATCGGTTAGTAGCTCTAAGATTGCTTAGTCACGAAACCCACTGTGGAGGAGCGCGATATGCAAATATAAATGCAACAGGTCAAAGAAAACGGTTTTTCCAATTACTATTAGGGTAGTGGTCATAAATGTTGTTCAGGCTACGCCTAGAACGGAACTAACCCTTCAGAACAGCTGCCGGAACCCACAGTTAGGTGCTTGTCGCCAGATTTTCAGCTTGAGGGTGTGGTAGAGTGCAATTCAACGGGGCAATGTTGGGCACGCTGCCAACTGGTGCTGGGCTGGAGCATTTGGACTGCCTGTAAGTCTGCTATGACTTATAGGTTGTCTAAATGCTTTTATTGTAGTAGCTGTAGTGTTGTATATAGTTCGTAGTATTTTGTTAAATAAAGGCGTACCGCCGGTAAAAAAAATATTGACCGTATAACATTGTTAGTTATATAAGGTAAGTCAAATTAACAGTTATACAAATCTAGATAAAAATAATTATTATAATCATGAGCTTATCTAAATTGTGATGTCCAAGGAAAAATTATTTGCAATATTAATAAAAATGTCCGGAAAGTGATAGTTAAATAATTACAAAATATAAATTTAAACTCCGTATTTGGTTAATTAGTCGATCTTATTATAACCTAAGGGTAGGTAATATTATCTAATAATTTTTACAAGGATGAATGAATATCACCCGCATTCTGACCGAATCCGCGCGCGGGCGAAAATACGCATGACAGGAAAAGAGCCATTATATATTTCCTGCGTAGTGGGTTTCAATCCTTATCGTTAATAGTTTATTAGAGTTAGCATTTCTAATAATTTATATTTAACGTGCTATCAAGTAACGGGTACAAACAGTGCTTTGAATTTATGGAAACAAGTTATATTTTATGTACACATATCATTTTCCTTTTTTAACTAGATTATAGACGCGTTTCGATTCTACACGAAGCTTCTCCAGGACGTCATGACTTTGCGGCCGCCAGATTTAGATTCTATATCACTAGTTTTTTTATTATGAATTTATTCTAAATTATTAGATGTAAACCGAATAGAAGTTATAATAAATTGTTTATATCTTATATCGATGAGATATAAACAATTTATTATAACTTCTATTACCTTTTTTGTGATATAGTGTACTATGGATGGCATTGGATGCACATCGAAAAACCTCCACCACGAGAAATTCTTTACAAAAAGTCAGATAAATCCGTCTCGAGTACAAAAAGTACATTCATCGTACCGGTCTCAGATGTTCACCCAATAAAATAAAAAGATCATATTTTGATTCGAAAAGTGGTCTCAAAGTTATGATAGCCGAGTCCATTTAAGCATTGTTGGCTCCAGCACTTTAAGTCTGGATCTCTGCCAGGAAATTCGAGACCGGTGACCATTTCGCTTCATTATTTATTGTTTGTGATTTATTCAATAGCTTAGAGGTATTGATCTGTGTTTTGTCTGATTCAATATTTGTTTTACAATTACGTTGGTGTGATGCGAATCGATGACGATTACATTGATTTTCCACTTAGAACGAAGGCATAGTTCAGGGTTTTCACTTCGAACGTTGGTATATTTCAGGGTACAATATGTTTAATTTGGGATCCAATTTTATCAAATACATTTGTTTAATATCCATTCCATATAAACCTATTTGTATTAAAGCGTTCCTACAGGAGCTTGCTTAGCATCAGCTCGTTCACCCGATCACCTGAATTAAGCTACGATATCTATGGTCACTTCTTGGACGGGTTACCGCCAGTAGCATTTACAAATGAGGGCTTCCGTGCTTCAGGACAAGGAATGGCCTAATTGATAAGTAGATCTCTGGCACCCCAAGGGTTTCGGAGGCTACGTTAAGCCGTCAGTCTTAGTTGCCACCTTAGGTTGGCAGACGTTAAACTATGTCGCCTTCGGGGAATCTGAACACTCTGTCAGCTGACTACTTTGTATATCCGTAAGACCCCACTGCGTGAGCGTGGTATACACCATGCGGCCATATAGTTCAGCTTTTGTCTTTCCGATAAGAACGCCCGTGACCCAGCTGTTGGAACGTGATGGGATGATATGAACATATATCTTAGCTAAATACTCCATGTCATCTACTCCATATCCACAAATTAATACTAAGGAAATGTTGACCCTGAAAATCACAAAAAAATGCACCATTGTCATGAACATAGGACAGCTAGACAAATTAGAAAAGATGTTCACATAAAAGAGAATAATAGGAGTCTAGATATCATCACATGAAATGTTTTTTCTTTTTTTATGGATTGTGACGGAACTAGCACGATACGTACCTGATGTTAAGCGGTAACTTCTGCCTATGAAAAATATACTATAACAGATAAATTTCTTCAGAAGTGAAATACACTGTACTCATGACCTGGGGGACCATGACACACCCTGAGACATAAAGTTGTTAAGTCTCATGTGTAATTTCACCTGCACTCATACTCTTCAAACCGGAACACGGAAATGCTTGAATTTCTGCTGGGCGGAAGAAATGGGTATGATGGCGGTACTTCACCGAACGAACTTCTTCACAAAGAATTCTACTGCTACTAAAACTTGTTCGAACACGGACTGATATTTTAATGTGTATTTAATAGTACTAACCTTTGTATTATGGTCTTGAAGCAATGATAGCTCAGTGGCTTTGGGTATGCGGACTGCCGCGCAGCAGGTCCAGGGTTTGAATCCCGCCGCGGGCTTGAGCTTCACCGCATGGTGGAAGGGCATTTTTGCGAATGCCGGCCTGGCTAGCGACCACCCTCAAGTAGAAAATCTGTCGCCAAGCACCTAACGGTGTATTCCGGCAGCTGTCCTTGAGAACCAGTCATTCTAGGTTAAGCCTGTTAACACCTTCGACCACATCATCACTTACCATCAGGTGAGATTGTGGTCAAAGGCTTACCTATCAGCAATAAAAAAAAAATTATATCGTGTAGATACATTATCTACCTGTAAATATTGTAGGAACAGAAAGTCTAATGCACGAGTCTAAATGAACCATAATGACGAATAACATATCGATTCTTTTTGATTCAAGGATTCAGTAAAGTATTTATAGCGGACATGGCGCTCTGCGGGCTTTCAAAGCCCTATAAAAATCAGTTTTATGATTTTAAAGACGCGTCTTGTAATTGGGTTTTAACAGCTCTAGTTGAAAAGTAAGAATAAAATGATATCAGATACATGTTGTTGTATTGGATGCAGTTCGTCAATGTTTGAAACAATATGCTTATCAGAAATGGGTGCCATATCTTGGATGAAGTTGTCTGTGAAATATGTGTTTTTTTAAAGGTTTCTTGCTTCTGAAGCTTGCCTGACTCCTTACCATTCTCAGTTGATGACTGATGTCTTTCAATGTGTTTGATTTTTAGACATGATTAAATTTACGTAGCTTGCTTAGTAGATCGAAGCAGGTTATTAATATGCTACTTTGATTACTTTGCTTGAAGCAATGTAGTCTTCTTGAATGAGTTCCCTTTCCTGGATGACGTTGCCAGTGATAGAAGTAAATAAATAGGTGCCTCGCTGCTAACGAAGGCACGTCTCGCCTCAGCATTTTCAGTTAATGTCTTCCAACTTGCAACCAGCGTTAGGTCATATACAAAGCTTTTTAATTAAATATTCTAAAATTGAGGCAGACAGCCCTTTAGGGTATACGGCTAAGATCTGAGATTCTAGCATCAATCAATTGTTGTTTAATTTGGGAAGCCGTTGAGCTTTCCTCATACGGCATTTTGGTTATCTGTCAGTTTTTATAGTATCTTTTAAAAAGATATTATTTTTAATACACTTTTTCGTTTAACCCATTTCTATATTATAGAAATTCACATTATCAATACCACAGAATAAAAACGAACAGAAGGATCACTCACCAAAGCCATTTGAACAAATAAGCGACTCTAGAAACTAAGCAATAAAGTGCACTTTAGCACACGCAAAGCGTGGAGTACCTGATATCAATACTGTTACGTGGTAATGTGAATTTAGTAGCCTTTCCGGTTCTATACAATATACTTGGCCTAATTGTGTCCCTTTATCAAGTCCCCGTCTCTTCTTTTCAGGTAACTGCAATGGGGATAGCAAACCAGATTCCTAACAGAACAACAATGAAATCATAAAGTTCCTCAATGGTCCAGGCAACATGGACACTCTGCACGTCACTGGGCACAGCAAGGCGTCCAGTAGGAGCCAGTCTCCGTCTACTGCGGAGCTGGCGCGGGATCCGGCGGTGGTGACCGATGACGTCATCAGGGGGCGGGTGCAGTCACCCTCCACACTGCATCATGTTGTTAGTGTGAGTATTCTAGCGATACCTAACCGAAGAGATTGAAGAAAACAGGTTATTCGTAAGAAAGTCGTTTATCTCTAATTGTAGTTTTTTTATGTTATTGTGGCGGGACAAGCTCTAAGCCCGCCTGCCGTTAAGCGGACTAACCTCTGCCTATAACAGATTCGTATTAGATGATTTCGTCACAAGTCACGAATTGTACTGCGCCCGTCACTTTGATACATAGTTGTTAAGTCTCAAGTGCCGGTAATTTTACTGGCTCTCAAGGGCTGGTCCCGGAACACACCGTTAGGTGCTTGGCGACAGATTTTCTGCTTGCCAGGCGGGCATTCGCAAAATGCCCATCCAACATGCGGTGAAACTCAAGCCCGCGGCGGGATTCGAACCATGGACCTGCTACGCGGCAGTCCATGGCCAATGCCACTGAGCCATCACTGCTTCAAAAGATTTAAATGGGGGTGGAATTCTAGACCATCACTCCAACGGGTTCTTCAATTAATTTCATAGTTTTATAAACTCAATGAAAACTTCCCATGATCGTACTTCCATGCTATAATAACCTCGACATTCATCAAATCGGAATTTCTATTTCTCACCATTTGTTTACAAACGTCAAAATCGTACTTGTAATGCGCCTCAATACGCTAAATAGTAAAAACCGACCTACTGCGAGTCAATCTCGCATACATTGGGTTCCGAGACGTCACAGTAAAGTATTTATCAACAAAATTGTTTTACTTCATTCAAAATCTTTATTGAATTTGTTGTTATAACGACATCAGAAATACATCATCTGTGAAAATTTCAACAATCTAGCTATTTCACATTTATATTATCACAGTTCTTGAGATACAGCCTGTAACAGACGGACGGACGGACGGACAGCGAAGTCTCAGTAATAGGGTCCCGTTTTTACCTTTTGGGTACGGAACCCAAAGTAGTAAAGTTTTTAACTATTATGGAGCACCAACTTCATAATTTCAAGTTTAAAATATTGATACTAAGATTCGTACCGTGACCGTCACGAAACAATAATGTTCATATAGCGCTGTCTCCATTGCACAAATTAAGTACTTGTTTCAATGCATGCAGCCCGCTCTCACGTCAAAGTTCCTATGTAAGTTTACTGTAGCGTTATATAGTAGTGCTAATTAAAATTGAAAATTTAGGATCAAAATAAGACTTAGGAAGTAAGAGATAGGAGTTAGGCCCCAGGTCTCTATAAGAGCTGCTGGAACCACACAGTCTCACTTAACTGGTTGGTGGTGGTTTTATTATTTGTAATTACTATGGTACATTCTTACAAAATATTTTATTTAAGTTTTGACACCTGTGACAAACATGGAGTATAACTCACAACCACGACGGCCAATCCTCTTGTATATTCTTTTAATAATAAATTTAGTCTTATACGATTTTTTTTTCATCTACCTTTAGAAGCACTCGTAGTGTAGTTTGCTAGTCGTTCACTGGGCTAAACAACATCTCCTGTGCATGCATTACTTGCATGGGTGATCGCTAGTTCCATTTAATAGTGAGCGTGCACGTGCTTCAGAGGGCACGTTACGCCGTCGTCTCGGACAAGGTTGTTGCTTTCGGATGGCAGTCGTTATAGCATGGCGATGGGGCATTTTGCGTCTGTCCGCCTAATCTGGTAATTTACCACTCTCAAGTAGAAAATCTGTCGCCAAGCACTTAACAGTGTGTTCCAACGGTGTCCTTGCGAGCCTGTTTTTCCAGGTCAGTCTGAACAACGTCCAACACTTATCATCAGGTGATATAGTGTTTTAATACTTGATAATTATAACAATTGAATTTCATTCGTAAATGCCCGAATTTGGGTATGTGCTCACTAAGGATCTAAGGCAAGATATAATAAAAACCTTGTCATGTCTGCGACTATAAAATAATTTACCTTAAATTTTCACACAAAATTATTTGGTCAACGTTCTACTCACAATATAAAATCAAACAGTACTGTAACTAATTTCGATGACGTAGATCCAAGCGACGTATGTTCGGACAGACAAAGAACAGAGTGACATTATTATGGCTCCGCTGTACCTTGTGGTTGCGGAACCCAAAAATGCGTGAAATTAGTGGCAATCGATTGCTTCGAGTGTTTGTTTGAACGCGTTGTTTGGATTGATACCAACCGACACTGCTAAGAAACAGTATGGACATAAGACACTAAGTTGCATATGACTTCGTGGAAATAACGCGTTCTTAACGTATAGCTATACCTTGATTTATCTTTAACCTTTGTAACAATATTTTTATCTGATTTCAAAAAAGGAGGATGTTGTCTATACGACTGTATGTTTTTTTATTTGTTACTCGATTGCCCCGCAGATAACAAACTGGTTTCTATGATTATTTTTAATTTGTTAGATCGTGCTTCAGATATGATCTCACATACATTTTATCAAAATTAGCTCAGTAGTTTGGGTTCTTAAATAAAAATAACTGAAAAAAGTACGTATATCAAGCTAAAGTTTAAATTTAGTTGTGAAAGTTGTTTTATTTTTTTAATAGTTATTATCTGTGCCAATGCCGCAATAGTTCGACGACGATAAAGATTTTTTTTGCTGAAGGGTTATCCTTGTTGTTGTAGCCAGGCGGGCAATCGCATCAAAATGCCCTATCATACTGTGCTATAAAGACTGCCATCTGAGACAACAACCGGGACTAATTGTGCCCTTTACCCTCTGAATCTGTGCATGCTCAGTAGTAATGCCACTAGCGGTTTCCTATCTAAGTTATGACCTGACAATTCTTAACGAAATGGATGGGTTAAGAATCGTTTAAGAAGCGCTTCAAAAAAATGTGCATTCCTTATCATGCCAGGAAACTCAATCCCGCAGAAGATTTCGAACAAAGGATTCCTCGCGCTGCAGTCCAAAACTACTGGGACCATCAATAGGTACAACGATGTCTAGTCAGGAAGACCTCTAGATGTGTATCACCGGTTATCATACTCAGCCGCCAGGCAGCGGTGTTTTATTGTTGTGTTTCGAATTAAAGGATATATATATATAACACGAAGAAAGATCTTCAATCTAATGTAATTTGCGATTTTTTAATAAAGGGGAATGTTTCATCGACTTGTAGCTCCCGTGTTTTTAATAAAATCACGTACAAGCAAAAGTAAGCTTAACAATGATTGCATTGCAATATTCAGCACGCACTAGATGATTTTCGTATCCGCAAATAGTTAATTTGTGCACGTAGAATTTTACAACTCGTCAGGTACTTTTGTGATAGAATTGAGCATGTTACCATATGGCATATGGGTTCGGCAGCTGTCCTTGACACCCAGTTTCAATTATAGGTCCAGGCTGCTGTTAAGCATCTTCGACCAAATTATTGAGTGAGATTGCTCAATCATGACAAATTAAAAAAACTCACTTGGATGTGAGTAGGATGTTGCTGCACATTGGGCGCATAGCTAAAGTCTTTACCCTAATAAATCTCATTATCTAAAAGAAACGGATCCATAAGGTGGCGTATGGTAGACCGGAACCGTATCCAAAATTTTCAGTAATATTTTTAATGCCGTTGTCCTGCATGTTAGAGAACACATATTTTTCAGTTTTCGTACTTAAAAATTGCGTTTGAAATTACCAGACAGAGCGATGAAAACAATACTTTTCGTCCCTGGAACTAAGCAAGCTATATCCCTGCTTTTCATCAAACAGCCACTCTCTAATAATATTACCTATGATCAATTTTGTAACATGACCTTATACTTATAAATATGATGAAAGTATCCTTAGTGTTAATCCAGTGCCTCATCTACCTCAGTGCCAAATATAATCAAAATTGCTCCAGCCGTTTGAGCGTGAATTAGTAACAAACATACAAACACACTTTTTACTGTAGAATATTTTCTAGTTAAAGTAGTTTTTTAGGGTTCCTTACCCAAAGGGTAAAAACGGGACCCTATTACGGAGACTTCGCTGTCCGTCCGTCCGTCTGTCACCAGGCTATACAGCCTCGTGACAGACCGTTCTTGAGATACCTCAAGAACGGTGATAGCTAGACAGTTGAAATTTTCACAGATGATGTATTTCTGTTGCCGCTATAGCAACAACTACAAAAAGTAACAAGTTGGCCAAGTGCGAGTCGGACTCGCGCACGTTAAAACAAAAAAGGTTAATAATGAAGTATAATGTTTATTTATCTATGTATTTATTCTTTTGCACAAATAAGTGTACAAGGAGGACTTAATGCTATGTAGCATTTTCTACCAGTCATCCTGGATGTGCAAGAAAATAGTAGCGGTGCAGTAAAAGATCGTAATGACAAAATGTGTATTGTACAGATATTAAATCATTGATATATATATATATATATATGTAATAGATAATAGATAAATATATAAAGCCAATAATATAAATACTGTATTTTATGTTGTATAGCTAATGGTACGGAACCCTTCGTGCGCTAGTCCGACTCGCAATTGGCCGATTTTTCTTTGTTAAAATTTCATTCTACACTGTGTCCATACTGCCAAAATACTGTACGGTTTGTTTGCTTTAGTACAGATTCACGTATCCTTGGTTAGCGTACGTTAAAATGTGTTTTGTTGATTCATGCAGTTGTAAGAGTAGTAAAAATCTTATTAGTTGGTAATTTCTGTTAGCGAATACGTTCTAAGGAGTACTGTTTATGAACTGATTTTAGCATTTAATTGGGTTGAAATTATTTCGTATGAAAAAAGATAACTTCCAGCGGGATTTGAACCTCCAATCACAGAATATCGTCCTGGTGAATTTCCAATTATGCTATGGAAGCGGGTGCTGGTCTGTCGATTTTTTTCCACCCGTTTGAATGCACGTCTTTTGGCGTTGGCGACATGACACTAATTTAGTTTGATATTCGATGACGCTGTTTTTAAATTGACTATTATGAAAATATTGACGCATACTAAGAGAGCTTCAGTGGTAGAAAGCGTACCTTTCCTCTTGGCCTCCATCTAGTATCTGAGCGAGCCCCTGCCGTAGGGCATGTTGTTAGACGCTAGTCCATTTTTATTCAAATTCACAATATTTTTATATAATAATAAAGTGGGACCTACTTCACAAATTTGTCCCTACTACGTGGAAATGTGGCATGCATTTTTGGTTGGACAGTATAATTTTCAGTAGTAGTCCGATGTTTAGAACTTTATCCGCTAGATGGCATTAGTTTCGACCCTTATTATGTGGTACCATACAATTTATCTGGGGAACGTGGAAGGCGAATAAGACTTCGAAATAACTAATAATAAGCTTTGCTATGTAAATATATCAATCACCTAATGAGATTTCTATTGTGTCATTAGAATTGCCATCGATATTTACTAACTGCGCTCCTTCGGGAAATGCCTTATCTTCATATTGTATGATTTACATATAAAAAAAGTTGCCGACTCACACACCCTATATATGCCATTATAATAAGATACCTCATTACTGTGTACTCGAATAATATCCATTTGTACCGGATTAGTGCTTTAACCTAGATTACAGTAACAGCTGCTCGACATTAATCAGGAAAAATCGATGGCACGCTGAATAATTTGCAAATGGGACCAATAACCTCTAGAAAATTGTGGTATAGGAAACTTAACGATAGATTTTCCGGTAGCCAGTGGCCAACAACACTCGAATCTTAGACTCACGAGGATCACATACTTCATGGAGATTTTAAAAATAACGAACGCAATGTATACATGACCATTGATGTATGTTCTGAACTATCTGTGCTGGACTTGTTAGGGGCCATAGCCAAAAGCCAGTCGAACGCCTTACTCGTTTTGCTACCAAAGATTTTCAACAGAAAAAAAAATATTTGTACAAAAATGTAACCGACTTCCATCACTGAAGAGGCAAAAACGAGAAGAAAGTTATTTCATAATGACTTATTAAAGTCGGCCCCCATGTTGATTCAAAACACTCTGATATCACACTTCCATGGCCCGACTTCAACAAGTCATTTCATACTTTTCAGTGTTAGATGTCGGTTTCATTATAAGTACTTAAAAAAAAAAACAACCTTTTTAGTGATAATTACTGGTTATACAGGGTTATTGGTAAAATGCTAACTACCTCTTAGGGTTGACTTCTGCTAGTCCTCAAAAACATTTTGAGATGTTTTTTTTGTTTCTAAATTATTTTATTTTTGGGTTTTGAAACCTACTCCACGCCAAGAGCGTCCGCCCGTACCGCGCCGTGCTCCCTTTGAATAGAGTTTTGAATATTTATATCGAGCAAAGTAATAAAATATATGATATAATATATTTCAGGCACAAGAGACTTTTAACATCAGGTGGTCCTCATGCTTATTCCATCAAAAACATAAAAAAGACAAAAAAAAAACAACATCTCAATATGTTTGTAAGGACTAGCAGAAGTCAACCCTAAGAGGTTGTTAGCATTTTTCCTATAACCCTGTATAAACGATCGATTTTTACTCACCTACAAAGTATTGTAGGTGAGTGTATGGTGACCAGTAGGTCACCATCGACAAAACTTGCAACTCCCAAGTCATCTAGGTATGTTAAGGATTTTCAGTTAGACGAGTGTAACTTAAAAATTACTTGACCGATTTTGATGAAATTTATATGGGATCACCTCTGAGATATACCCTTTCCAATAAAAAAAGGCGTTTTTTTATACATAAAAAAATATATACGTGTCGACTTGAGAATCTCCTCCTTTTTAGAAGTCGGTTAAAATGACAGCAATATTACAAAGATCTCACTCAACAATAGGAACAACAATTTCTTGTAGTAATACAAAATTTCACCTCCATAATATTCGGGGTCAAACGTCGGCAGCGATCAGCGGAACGATTTGAGCGGGCAATAGTAAACTTTCGCTCATGGAAGGTACTCGTGTACTGGTTACTTATGAGTTATGAATTTTATCATTCTTCAAGGAAGACAATGTTCGGAGTGCAGATATTTGAAGAAGTAAGGCAGCGTTGTGTGGGGAGTGTGAGTTGTGTTTAATTTTAGGGCTGACACTTGACAAATATCTAACCTGGTAAACATATATAGATACACTAGCTTTCCGGGCGCGGCTCCGCCCGCGCGTATGTCGGTTATGCCGCAAAAAAATTAACCTCTTTTTGCGCAGTCGGATAAAAACTATCCTATGTTTTTTCCCGGGTCTCAAACTATTTCCATACCAAATTTCATTCAAATCGGTCTAGTAGTTTTGGCGTGAAAGCGTAACAGACAGACAGACAGAGTTACTTTCGCATTTATAATATTACTAGCTTTCCGGGCGCGGCTCCGCCCGCGCGTATGTCGGTTATCGCGCGAAAACATTAACCTCTTTTTGCGCAGTCGGATAAAAACTATCCTATGTTTTTTTCCCGGGTCTCAAACTATCTCCATACCAAATTTCATTCAAATCGGTCCAGTAGTTTTGGCGTGAAAGCGTAACAGACAGACAGACAGACAGAGTTACTTTCGCATTTATAATATTAGTACTGATAAGTACTGATTGTGCAAGAAACCCGAATGTTTCGTTTTTGCCATAAAAAAAATTAAGAATACTGTGTCCATGGAGGCGGCATTGATGGCTAATTGATGGCTTATCATGGTCACGTGTCATCTCTCTCAGTTATTGCCTTATAATGTGAAGTAACTCGGTTGAGGTAGACAGACTATTTATGGTGCAGAAACGATGTGTGAAAATTATTAATAGGGCTTGGATTCTAGACAGCGTCTTTTCAAAAAATGCAACATAGTTTTCCATGTTTGTATATTAAAAATATTTCTGTTTTTGCCAAACGAAACCCTGACTATACTGAAACGCAGTGAAATATATATGCGTCAAAAAAGCTCTAAGTTTGTAAATCTTTTATTCGAACCTCCTGCCCGATAGGATTTATACAAACGAAACGCTTATTATATGTCGCTATCAATTTGCCTACTCATTAGCATAAAAATACTGTCTGGAAATTAATTTAAAAAAGAGTTGACTGCATGGCTGCTAATTGTTTTTATAGTAAGTATTAAGGATTTTTTTAAACTATTACGTTAAAGTGATGAAACTGACAAGCCTGACGGTAAGCGTCACGCCGCCTGTCCATTAAGCTGCATGTCACCATTCTTGTTCTGATGGACACTGCACTGTGCTCGTCACTCTAAAACGTTTGTTCTTATGTTTCGTTCGCTCAGTAACACTGTTTCTTCGTTCAATAACACTGTTTGCACACTATTGATTCGAGGCGGAGTATCTGTCACTGCGGATGGTACCTATCAAGAACTAGGTACTCTTGCCAAAGAGACAAGAGTCAACAAGACACTAACACCTCGTTTTAAGTTTCATGTTTTATTATTTCCAGGAGCCATCATCAAGCTCGTCGTCTCGCCACGGTGAGAGACCGCATCACGTGAAGTCGCATTCTAGAGACTTGGGCAGCAGTCCGTTGTCGGCCAACACTACTGCAAACAGTTCTAGAGAGTGAGTTAATCGCCTTTGTTTTATTTTGTGTAAGTGATGGACTGCGTGAAGAAAGATAATTATGCTTGCGGAAGGCGCGAGTAGTAATGTTGACGAGCTATAAAACAAAATGGATGTAAAATAGTGTAGAACCGTGAGATGACGGGTAGAGGAAGACTTAGTGGCAACTCAAACCTTTCGGTTCGGGCCGATTTTTGTTAAGAATCAATCTACCTGGATGTTAGAATCCAACACAAAACGTACTGCTCGCCTCACACATGCCCGTTTCTGCCCGGTAAGCAAGAACAGTAAGCAAGCTACCGGCCGGTGAGGGCATGGCCAATGCCCAAGCCGGTAAGCAAGAGGCGCCCATCTCGTACTAACGCTATCCATTGCCGCATACAGTTGGGAAGCAACCCGATCCTGTTGCCCCGGCGTCAGGTCTCAACTCTGCGTTTGTGTATAGTGATAATTTTGGCCTAGAGTGTCTCGATTACTATTAAAATGTTGAACGCGCAAATTTGAAATTAGAAATGTAATTACATAGTGTGCACTAAACATAGTAATTAAACGCAATTCTTTTTCAAATCATCGTCCATATCGCTCGACCTCTCACGGCAATAGCTGGTTCACGATTAGAATGACAATCAAAAATTGGGCGAACCGGTTGATGTAAGGCTGCAACTAGATTCATACCTAGTAATAATTAGACCGGAAAATATAAGCTTACTTTAAAGGCTTCTAGGCTGTGTTGAGATAGATATCAGAACATTTAATTGTCAATTTATACAACTTTAAACGGTTTAAATCGCGTATATTTATCATTATTTTTTGTCCCGACGACGTTTAAAACACTTTGCAGTGATCGTGGTCACGGGCTGAGTTACTATGTGTAACAGTCGCGAAAACCTAAGACAATATTATTTCAATTTAATTTAAGTTTTCTCCACTGGTTAAGATTGCATATCGTGAATCGCTTTACTACGATGTTGTATATAGGTACTCTACTAAGTCTGTATATATCACTTAGCAAGTTGGCGCATAGCTGGCGGCGGCGGTTGTTTTGCTCTTGGTATTTCATGTTGGAAATCGGCGCCACTGTTCAACCGCTCACTGTAATTTCATAAAACTCTTAAGAAATAATAGTAAATTGTGTCGCTTTGTTACAAAAAATCCTACCATATTCAGTGTGATCATGTTATTAGTTGCAATTTCTGATTGAAGTCGTCAGTCTCACGGCACTGGTAAGCGAGAGGGCTCCATTGCAAAGGTAAATTAAACCTGTCATTAAAATGACCTCACCTTGAGTTACACATTGATGGATGCATGCTATCCATGCATCCATGCAACTATTTACATAGAAGCTTATTACTGCAAGGCTAATTGCACTATAATACTCGTATTTTATCAACCGCAAGTCCAAGGTACCATTGGTAGTAGATACCAGTGAACCAAAACCACTTTTACCATTATTGGATGTAGAATTAAGTTACAAACTAAAAAAAAACAATGAATTGCCAAGAATTGCTGAGTCGACTTCGCATATATAGGTTCCCAGGAATTATTCTCATGGCTATATAAAAATTTTGCATCCACCATTTTGACATACTGTTTTAGGGAAAAACTATTACAATTATTGTAGCAAAGCACCTAATGACTAATGAGTTTGCGGAATCGCTGATGAAAAAATATCTGATTTCATTATCATTCAGAAATGAAATTTTATTAGCTGGTGGTAGAAGCTGCTGATTAGCTTGTGGTCGAAGAACAGACTGCGTAGAAGCTTGCCTTCTAGTGTGTGTGGACTGTACCTTCTAGTATTACCTCAAAATATTAACAGTAAATATTTAAATACCTAATTAAAATTATGTAAATTTAAATAAAACTATATTTATTTGACTGGCGCATGTTCATATGTGTGATAACTGTTGGTAAACCACAAATTATAAAAAAAACAACCAATGTCAAGATATATAATCGTCTAGTATTACATAGATAATGAATAGATTCAGGCGTTAGTTTGCGGAAATCCATGTTTAATAATAACAAATACTTTTTAAAAGTATCTTAAAAAAACATTAAATAATATTTAAATAAAACACTTAAAAAAGCATATAATTATATATCTAGTGACAATTCCGCCTAATTTTCCTGGTATCTACGTGACGTCACAAACATCACGCAGCCAAACCGATCGAGACAGAAGCGACTCTAGTCGGGTATTCTTCCGGTTAGGCTGCGTGATGTTTGTGACGTCACGTAGATAACAGGAAAATTAGGCGGAATTGTCACTAGATATATAATTATATGCTTTTTTAAGTGTATTATTTAAATATTATTTAATGTTTTTTTTTAAGATACTTTTAAAAAGTATTTGTTATTATTATTACATAGATATAAACTTCATTTTGAGATCTTATTCGATGTACAATAATTCTAGAACGTTGTATAAATACCCACTATTTCTACTTCCAGATTAGAAGACTCTCCACAAAAGAAAATCCTGTCCGGTTTAATAGCGCCGGGAGACTACGCGAGCACTGTGTATAGCCCCAATGTGTCATACGGACTTTCTTCTGACGAATACGGCTCGCCGGCGTATAAAGGTAGTTTAAGAATATCCTGTCAGTTCTAATACCATCGGGAGACCACGAGCGCGTATTACAGGTCAAACGTGTAGTATGGACTGGCTTTTAACGAAACGGCAAAGGTAGTTTAAAAAGGTCGTTAGAGAAGACCCTGTCAGGTCTATGAGTACCGGAGATTACCCACCTGGTGTTTAATCTCAACGAATCGTACGGACAGTCTGTATGTGTGTGTGTACGATCCAACGTACATTTCTTACTACATATTAACTGTGATGCAATCTGTGTTGCATATATATTATGCAGCGCACATTGCATTTATATGTCAATCGGTAAAATACTACGAGGAGTGCTCAATAGAACGCCGAACTACACACACGCGCACCCATTGTGAATTGCCTACTTACTTTTAATGTAATTCTACTTACTTAGTAACTAATAATTAAAAATAACGGTGAACGCAGTGTTTGACTCCAACTACTTCAAAACCTCAACTCCACTACCAGCACTCCGCAACTCAACTCTACTCTAACTTCACATGTACAGTACTTACGACACTGTACACAGTCTTAATTATTATTATTATTTGATGATAGGTAAGCCTTTGACCACAATCTCACTTGATGGTAAGTGATGATGTGGTCAAAGTCGAACAGGCTTAACCTAGAATTACTGGCTAACAAGAACAGCTGCTGGAACACACAGCAAGGTGCTTGGCGACAGATTTTCTACTTGAGGGTGGTCGCTAGCCAGGCGGGCATTCGCAAAATGCCCGGGCGGGATTCGAACCATGGACCTGCTGCGCGGCAGTCCCGGTTGTTGTCTTACGTACGATGACAGGCGATATAGCACGCTGGTAACGCATTTTGCGAATGCCGCTTGGCTAGTTACAAAGTAGAAAATCTGTCGCCAAGCACCTAACGGTTTATTCCGGTAGCTGTCTTTGAGATCCAGTAATTCAAGGTTAGCCTGAACAACATCTTCGACCACATCATCACTTACCACAATTAGGTGAGATAGTTGTCAAAGACTAGCCTATCAGATACATTAAAAAAAAACATAGTAATAATATTATGTTCTTGTGTTTTTTTACCAGGGTGTAGAGGAAAGATTAGAGAAACATATTCTACCAACCACACACATGTGGGGTAGTGGCAAAAGGATTATAATCTCATATATAAAATGTTGTTCTGTTTGCAGGTCAGGATGGTGACTACTCAAATCAAGGTTAGTTGAATTAATCTTAAATAATCCTTATATATATAAAAATTACGTGTCGCGTTGTATGTCCGCGGTGGACTCCTAAACTACTGAACTGATTTTAAATATTAACACACCGTATGCAATTTGATCCAAATTGAAAGATAGGATAGCTTACATCTCAATTTATAGTCAAAATAACCCGTGCAAAGCGGGACGGGCCGCTAGTAATAATATATTTTTAACGTCTCATGCTAGTTAAATTCTTGTTTATGCCCGGTTTAAGCGGAATAAAGCGGCTTTCTAAGCTGTAGTGCATTAAAACCAGCTTTTTAAGTACAGGGGCACAAAAATGAAAATTATATTTAAAATTGTTCAAAGAGGTTCAGTTCTTAATATATGTAAGAAGTTTGCCTGTGTCTTTAATAATACCCATGGATTAGGGATATTATAAAAGACTTTAGTTTTTTTTATCATTGACATTCAAAGTAGAAAATTGTTCAAATGTCTGTTTAAATATAATGATATGTATTACTTCCATTATCCTTGTAAAATTTTCTTGCAATTGAAGTGAAAATTTTAGTGTATAACTCGTGCATAAAACCCATTTAACCTCGACTTAAATACCAGCCTTCGCTTTGGCTCCGGCTGTTAAGCATTTCTGCTAAAATGCTTTGTTTTATGCTCTCCTTGTACAATCTATTAGCACCTCACAAGCTCGGGAAGGTGTTGATTATCATTCTAAATCTGCTTGCAAAACTGTTTTTTATCGGCTGGAGTGAAAAAGGTTTTTGAAATTCGAAATATCATAAAAGTTCCAAATGTAATTTAACCTTAAATACTAGCAAGTTTTAATTTTTACTATAAATTAACCCTACATTATTTAACACATATAATGCCTTGTCAGCCACATATGGCTGACGTTTTTCTAACCAACTAAGCCTTGTCAGCCACATATGGCTGACAACACAGTCTGGTTTCAAAGTGAGATTTAGGCGTCGTCTTCCACGTTTTCCGTATAAAATTGTATGCCATATGGCTGACAAGGCCTGACAAGTTATAACTTAACTGATGGCACCGCAACTTTTACTACAACTTTGCTTTTAAGTAGGAATGTCAAGGACGAGTTAGTGATGCGAAAGAAAAGAGGTTTTTACATAATAAAACCGACGTATATAATATTTTAATCGTTTTTAATCATAATCAACATGGTCTTTGTGACTTGGCAAATCAAATCTATATTGATCATCATGTCTGCGCTTAAACATATCTATGGTCTAAATTAAAACAGTTGATACAATAATGCGGTTGATTTGGACAATCTTCACAGTATGTTACTACTCTTTTTGTCTTGTTTCTCGCATGCATTCGTCCAAATTGGGCACAATTTTCTTTGTAACATTTGTAACAATATTTACGACAGGCAGAAGCCAGTCCTTGCTTCTTCTTTAATTCGTGTTTTAATCGTCTCGGCCTAGCGGGAGCACTATTTTCTGATACTCCTGTGTTCACCAAGTACTCAACCAATGCTGATCTGAACTGAACAACTGTTAGTTTTTTTTTAGTTTATTTATACAATATATACGAATTTACAACAGCTGTATTCAATAATATCTCCATCGCCAGTCTCTTGGGCCATTTCATTGTCTTGCGAAGAGGGGTCGTGTAAGATGACATTTGATCTGATAGATCAACCGCTGATTTTGCATTATTATAATCAACTACAATTTTCGGCTTTATTTTTTCTTTTCCTTTCTTACTGATCCTTCTGAAGCTCACTGAGTGCTTGGTTGACAAAAGCAGCACATCTCGTTTGTCTTTCCATTTCATTACTGTTATTCCTTCGCCATTTTCTTGAGCTGAGAATTCGCCTGCTTTCAGCTTGGCTTGAACGACTGTTTGAGGTAGACCTCGCCTGTTTTTTCTGAGTGTTCCTATAAGATGTGTTTGTCCTGCTAGCAGCTTTCGTGCTAGGTCCAAGCTGGTGTACCAGTTGTCGGTGCAAACCGTGTGTCCTTTGTTGAGATAATCATCACACAACGCAAGGACGACATTAGTTGGTGTAGTGTTCACATTATCGTAGTTTTTTCCGGCATAAACGTGTACCTTTACGGTGTATCCTGGGTTTGAACACAGTTTAAAAAGTTTTATTCCATATTTGTGTCGTTTATTTTTGTTGTATTGCCTAAATATAACGCGTCCACGAAATGGGATTAGGCTTTCGTCGACACAGACTTCTTCATTTGGTGTATAATGAAGTTTAAACTCATCATTCAGCATATCTAACAAACGTCTAACTTTGAACAATCGGTCTTTTTTATCGTCATTCATTTCATTATTTGCAAAATGCAACATCCTCAAAATGACCTCAAAGCGATTTCGGCTTATAATAGACTTAACAAATGGTTGCTCAAAACATTTATTAGTGCTCCAATACAAAGAAAGTTGAGGTAGTTTTACTAAGCCCATCCAAATCAAAACGCCAAAGAAACGCTTTATTTCGTGATAGTCTGTAGGTACCCATTTTTGCATTCTGTATGACAGTGTTACACTCTTGTTCAATATTTGTGTAGCAAAACGATTTGTCTCTTCAGCAATATACTCAAATATATCATTAGGGACAAGCAATGAATAAAAATCTTCTGGCTTAGCTGCACTCATGCTAGATCGTAACGGAAATGGCTTAAGACCTGGACATTCAGTGTATGCAATTATACTTATTTGCTTACCCAATGGATCAAACCACTCATGTGTAGATCCGGAATCAGCCGATACTGGAATCGATTCGTCTTCGCTGTCGGATAATATCTGCCATCGACGATTGTTTTTGGTCCGTGGTATTGATTCACTATCATGGACATCAATGTCGAGTATAGGTGGAGCTTCACTATATTTTGATAATGAGTTCAATTCTTGATCAAATACTGATAAATCTAGCTGTGACAGTTCGTAATCTAAGTCTTCGTCCATTTTTACATTGAAATAACAACCTAATCAGTAACAAAACTTAAAATTTGAACAATTGAATAGTCATATAACGCAGTTTACTTCCATGCACGGGGACGTCGGAGCGACAACTGTTGCATGCATGTGCACATCACGCCACCAGCGACGCTATCAAAATGGCGCCGGCGCGCGCGGCGGCAAAAGCAAGAGTCAGGTTTCGCGCGCTTTTGAATCTGAATTTAGATGGCTGACAATGTGGTTGACGCGGCCCCAATGCAAATTTTCTTACTGAAGCGCCGCGTCAGCCGTATGTGGTTGACGGCGTTATTTATTTATTTATTTTACTATAAAATATATATAAATATTTAAAAAACATTGTTATAAGACTTCGTATCAATCCCGAGAACAAATTTGGAAAAATTAAAAAATAGCAGTTAGGTCATATGTTACAACGGCATTATATGTGTTAAGCAGATTTTCTTAGCATTTTCCTCGCTTTGAGTTAAAAAATGGTGTGTTGCGTTCGGCAGCTAAGACATTTTAGTAGCTACTACTCACGAGAGCATTTGCAGGGTTCATTTCAGATAAGTAGCCGGCCGTATATATCAATTTTTTTTACAATCTAGTCCGCATATAATCTTCTGAGTTGTTAGTGAAAATATACGAGTATAATTATATGAATGTTTTTCTGTTGTCCTTTGTATTATTTAGGGTCCATTTCAGAATGTCCTAATAAAGTTTCGGGTTGCCAACCAACACATAAAATAACTGAATGATAAAAATGACAGTTAATATGCAGCGCGTTTCAAGCTTTAACCGATGGATAGGTTAAATCGATGACTGTGAAACGCAAAGATAGTGTTTTGTTTAATAAATATGTTCTGGGTAGTATAACCGGAACTTGCTCGAACATTCTGAAACAGGGCCTTAATGTAATACAGATAGATAACACTTTACTCAGATACCAATAAGAAAATTATAAAAATAAGAATACAAAATAAAACTAATATGTAACTATAGGTTGTCTTATTCAGAGCGATCTCTTCTAGACAACCTATAACTGGATGACAGCTTTTTTACTAAAAATACACAAAAATATATATATTGCACTGACAAGGCATTAGTGGGACTCTTATCCCACTAATGCCTCGACAGTGCAATATATATTTTTTTAATTTGGTAGAAGACGATGACTTATATGAGAGTCACTGACCCCTACTTATCATAGTTATGTGGACAAACATAAAAAAATAAATCACAGTTTATAATTAGAACGATTATAATTAGCATTATGATTATCGCCTTTATGTAAATGGAATATTTACAAATGGTTTCTAAATTTTCCTGCTTCGACACCTAATTTATTTGTTTTGTGTTCACTTTGACGAGAACTGGTATTTGTTTATTGTGTTTCGTGTTGATTTAATTTTAATTAAGTGTATTATGTCATAGTTTCGTGTTTCTAAAATGCTTTATACCATCTGTAAGTTCGCAAAACAGTTTTGTCCGTTAAGACTAAGTTTTTCGTTCCAAACTGATATGATATATTCGTTAGCTACTTATTCTTATCAGGTCTTAATAAAATGCAAAGCTAATAATTAAAAGAAAAGTGTCGTACTTACATAATACTCATAAAAGACACGTACTTACTACGTACCGTATTTCCTTCAACATTCCTACATTCATAAAAACGTATGTATTTCTAGTTATAAACTATATTGTAATCTGATATGTACCATACAATAACCATGTTTTATTTCTACGCGATGCGAAGTAACATATAATTATTGATTATCTATTACTGATGACGAGCTAAAACGTATTATTCGTGTAGCGTTATCTCAATCGCACATTAGTACAAACACACACACACATGTGCAAAGCTTGCCCCAATTGTTGGAGTATAGTGTAAGCTTGATTTAATATTACTTGGTGTGTTTTAAGGGTTCCATACCCAAATGGTAAAAACGGGACCCTATTACCCTACTTCACTGTCCTTCCGTCTGTCACCAGGCTGTATCTCACGAACCGTCATAGCTAGACAGTTGAAATTTTCACAGATGATGTATATCTGTCGCCGCTATAACAACAAATACTAAAATGTACCTAGTGCGAGCTGGATTCGCGCTTGAAGGGTTCCTGAATGCGGCAGAATGTTTAAAAGAGAAAAAAATAATTGACGTATAAAATAATCATGCAAAATTTTATTGTTTTTGGTTGAAAGAAAAATAGGTTGTTTTTGAATAACTTGGCTTTAAAAATAGGTGGGCCTCGTGTTTGTTCCATAACGATAGCTTTATAAAAAAAAACGGCCAAGTGCGAGTTGGACTCGCGCACGTAGGTTTCCGTACCATTAGCTATACAACATTATAGATAGATAGAAAATCCTTTATTTGCAAACCTTAAAAATATCATTACAAAGAAACAACAAATAAACGTATACAAAGGGTGGTCTTATTGCTTGCTAGACAACCGATCTGAGAAAAAGAAAAACTCGCAAAATTAACCAGGTTGGCAATTAACAAATTAAACATTACTTATATAATAATTACCTAACTAAGTATTTACACATTTACACCTTTTTAAATAAATACATATACATACATAACTTCAATATATGTTATCTAAATAAACGTACATACAAACACTATTATAACATTATTTTAACCTTTTTTTGTTTTAACGTGCGCGAGTCTGACTCGCACTTGGCCAACTTTTTGTATTTGTTGTTATAGCGGCATGTTATTCCGTACCCTTCGTGGAAACTAAAAAAAAGGTTATAATATAGTGTCTAATGTTGTATAGATAATGGTACGGAACCCTTCGCGCCCGAGTCCGCCTCGCACATGGCCAATTATTTTTAAATCTATTTTATGGAAATTTTACAAACTGGTTTGCAATATAATCCGACATGCCTATAACACCCACATAGCACATTTACTACGGCAAATTTTCGTCAATGCCTCAAGTCAACATGTCCATTCTTAAACATGTTGATTTGTGGGACCACTAGAAGAACTACTGTGGATAAACCTATAGAAATAACCTACAAATATACATGTAAAGAAGAAACTCTCGTACAGTTAACGTTTTGATTCTCATGTTCTCATCAAGTTCACAATTAACATAAACGCACAACATATTCCTTTTCATAAAAGTCCGTATAACAATGCAAGCGGTCCGTGGCAGCACTCTTTAGTCCAGGCATGTCAAACTCAAAGTCATTGGTGGGCCAAATACATAAGGATCCTAAAGTCAGTGGGTCGCAAAACCCAACCATAATAAAAAAAAACAAAGTCTTAATTATCAACCAGAATACGTACCTCACTCACTGCTGGACGTTGATTTAAATCATCTTCAATCGAAAGGTTTGCTATAATCCCCATGTTTGGCAAGTGGGTTGGGGATCGCAGAATGCTCACCACCGTTAATCGAGAGGACACTGCTGCTTCCATCCTACGGTAGTTCTGGATGCAGTTTTAGGACATACCCAGTTTACCCAGGTCAGGAGGGGTAATATAGATAGCAATAATATAATAAGCAGGAAAATCTTTTTACAATCAATTATTGCAATCTTTTCCGAGGAATATGACATCTTATGTCTTTAACTAAAATTAGTTTTAAAACTGCATCCAAGTGTCGATCGCGTCGCGATCACGCAGGAGATTTATTTCCTTTCATTAGGGAAAATAATTGCTAACACTTGTAGATGCTTCCAAACATTCAAATAATTTTGCAAGCAAATTTCCATATCCAAGCACCGTTTGCACAATCGGCGCGAGGCGGTCCGTTCGCGATCGTTCCCAGCTTATAGCGCGTTTTTGAAATATTATCTTTTGCATGGTGGTAGGGCATTTTGCGAATGCCCGCCTGGCTAGCTACCACCCTCAAGTAGAAAATCTGTCGCCAAGCACTTAACGCTGTGTTCCGGCAGCTGTCCTTGAGAGCCAGTAATTTCTAGGTTAGCCTGAACAACATCTTCGACCACACCATTTACCATCAGACGAGATAGTGGTCAAAGGCTAAACAAAATGCTATCAGGCAAAAAACAAATTAAAACAATTTGGAAAAGAGAGTTATTGACTATCAAATAACTTGAACAATAGTTTTGTAGCTTCACATGCATGTTCCGCTACGATATGTGTGAGTACTCCTGCATCAAAGTTATTGTTCATGTTAAGTGACCGCATTAATGACTCTCTTGAGTATTGTTCCGCACACATTCCATAAGAAAATGGTGATATGGGTGGTCAATAATAGAATTGTTATTGTAAGTTTAACATATTGGGGTACATATACAAATACAAATATGTATTACATGAAAATCACAGTACATTTACAAACTATACGTTCAATACAATATGGTCATTTTTATAGTGAACTAATGAATGTTGCAGTACAGTTATTTAGGTACATTGACAAACTGTGCTACCTGTGTTACAGCTGCCAAACGTCTTGCCTGAAGCAGGCAAGACAACGAAGGCAACGAAAGCCTGAACGTCTTCCTCCTATGCAGTAACAGTCTAAGCAGTTTTAAAATTTGCACATTCAAACATGTTTTTGAATAAACACAACATCCATCACGACTTAAGTTTTGTCACTGTTAGTAATCAAAAAAAAATATATACATGTAGGGTAGACAATGTATATGGTATAGGCTATAGGTATATGTTATAGGTATTTAACGGGACTTAATCGCAATAAAACATGTGTGTTTTTGTTTATTTACCTCGACGTTTCGACCAAGTTGCATTGGTCGTGGTTACGAGCGGACTTAAGAGGCGGGTATCAACGTCTTAAAGGGCGAGTATTTTCTCCAACTACCCGCATTTGATTTATTAATGTATCGTCTCGACACACAACACTGACAACATCCACAGGTCTTAATGAAGGTAAAACGCGCTTGGTGCATTTCCTTAGCGCTGCATTCCAGGGTGCTGCTAGCTTAAAATTTGCGATTAAGTCTCATTAAATACTTATAACTATGTGTTCAAGTCGCGAAAGTCTTAAAGTTACTATGGGTTTATGTGTATGTATATGTGTGGTGGAATTTTAAAAATCGTTGTTTATTTCCAGATGAGAGCGACGGTGGTGCCAATGTGTCCTCTAAAGCACAGAACGCCATTGCGCATCTCAACAATAAGATAGAACGTACTAAGGACCTTATCAGACTGGAACAAACTATTAGGGATGGTAAGTGATCAATCAATAATATATTGGTAAAAGGTATTAGTTAACACTATGATATAAGTAATATTACATTATGATATAAGTGCGGTAAGTTGAAAATTACAGCCGAGGCGATATTGCTAGCCCGAGCCGTAGGTGAGGGCTACATGAAAGTACATGAAAGTAACTGTAATTATCAAATAAAGAAAAACACAATTTTTCACTATCCACAGTCTGACACAGTTAAGCTGTTTCTTTTTTTTTGTTTTTTATGAAATGAAATGAGATTTATTTGCGTAAAATATGGTGTTACAAGTTGTTGTACAAGTCATAATAATAAGGAGTATCACATATTTAGTCAGAAAACATAACTGACATGCAAATTAAGATGACCAAATTAATTACAATTGAACATACGAGTATAAAATATAATAATACAAATACACATATTTTAAGATACAATGTCAAAGAAAATTTAATTACAATAAAAATAAGCATTATGTCATTACATTATATAATTAGATATTTTAAGATGTCCATTGTTTGTTTAATAATTCGGTTACATTGTAGAAATTTTTGTCATGAAGCCATTGGAAAAGTTTATGCCTGATAGGTTAGCCTTTGACCACTATCTCACCTGATGGTAAGTGATGATGTGGTCGAAGATGTTTTTCAGGCTAACCTAGAATTACTGGCTCTCAAGGACAGCTGCCGGAACACACCGTTGGGTGCTTGGCGACAGATTTTCTACTTGAGGGTGGTAGCTAGCCAGGCGGGCATTCGCAAAATGCCCTACCACCATGCTATAACGACTGCCATCCTAAGACAACAACCGGGACCGACGGCTTAACGTGCCCTCCGAAGCACGGAAGCGCTCAGTAGTAATGTCACTAGCGGTTACCCATCCAACTCGTGACCGCGGCGGACGTTGCTTAACTTTGCTGATCGGTTAAGAACAGCCAAGCAAACTTCGCTACGAGCGCTTCTTGTATTAAAAGAAATAGCGACAATGCCTTCTGCGAGCTTAAAGCGCCCTGCTCCCCTCTGAATTGAGTTATAACTATTTAGATCGAGTATTACGAATAAAATACTTATTTATTCAATGAGCTAATTATAAAATTAGAAATAAAATCCGAATAATAAAAAGATACAACTTAAAATGTTTGTTACAATAAACAGAGATCAACCATAAAAGGTTTTTAGCATTTTTCCAATAACCCTGTTTGTATAATCATTCCAGATTTTCAGGTTCGAACCCCCTGGTAGGTCATATAGTAAGTCGTATCTTCTCATTAACGACATTAACAACTATTTTGTAAACCTTTTCAATCGCTAAATAAACTGAATATCTATATGTACATACGATTTTGAAACAGAAAAGAACGCCGCCTATGTGAAAAATATTAATTGCTTAAATTTTCTTGCTTTTCGGACGGAGCGTGTACCGCAACTGTTACGTTGCAGCGTGCACTAATATGAGCCTTATTTCAAGGTCGATTTGTCTGATTTTTGTACTGGCCGACAACAACCTAATTTAGGTCTTGTAAGGGTACATATTAAATAGAACTAAATCCATTTCAGACAATGTAAACGAGTACCTGAAACTAGCTGCGAACGCGGACAAGCAACAATTGCAACGCATAAAGGCAGTATTCGAGAAGAAGAACCAGAAGAGCGCCCTTTGCATCGCACAGCTTCAGAAGAAGCTGGAGGGATATAACAAAAGGATCAAGAATTGGGAGGTAGTGTCTGTTAGTTGTCCCAACATGTTATCTTTATTATTGCTTGCCAGCTTGTAATCAGTCATTGGATTATAATATTTATAACAATTCCAACGCAACTTAACCCACCGCAGATGAGCGAGAAGCAAGTAGTGTTAGAAACTAGCAACGACTGGGCGAGAAGCGAGAAACATGTATATAGTTTAAACGTTTGATGTTGAACAGAAACCCAGCTCACACTGATAGAAAACTATACTTCACAATTTTTTCGTATGTTTACCTAACTACGTATGAGAAATAGTAGATTGTTATACGGGGGTCGAAAGGAATCATTTCCTATATGAAGTATTTAGACGCCCGAGTTCAACAAGGGCGGCTATAGTCCGAGTAGGAATTGATGACTTTCATCCGTGTTAAACACTACTTTTCAATTCGAATATGAGCAAAGTAAAAAAAAAAGTTTTTTTTTATAAAATATTGATAATAATAACATGAGGACCACCTATTTAAAATTAATTGATAGGTTATAGAACCTTAGAACTATTTGTGAAATTTAAAGTTAAATTTTATTTGGAATGTTTATGGACGGGTAAAGTCCGAATAGGAATTGATGACTTTCATCCGTGTTAAACACTACGAATACAAGGAAAATAAAAAATGGCAGTTTTTTCTATAATATGTATTGATAATACTAACATGAGTAATGCTTATAATTAATGCGGTTATAGTCCTAGTAGGAATCGACGACTTACATACCTGTAAAACACACTACTTTTCATTTAAAATATGAAAAAAGTAAAACATAGGATGTTTTTAAAATATTTTATTAAAAAATTATAAATATAAAACAATTTGTAAAATTTTTGTTAGTTTTTTTTTTATAAGTACCTTATATCGACATGCATAAGTGTGAACATTCAGTGATCAAACATAAAGGCGGATATAGCAAAACCTTATCTTGTTCACATTTCACATTTTCGACTTATGTAACTTTTTTTAGATTAGACTAGATTTTTGTGTGAATTAGCTTCCTTTAGTTTTTAACCAAAACTAGTTAGTAAACTGACTACCTCCCTTCCACTGCTATGTAGTTCCATAAGTAGTGTTTGAATTTCAACATTTAAACATATTATGTATATATTTAAATTTTTTTTTTTAAGTTTATTAAATATGTATAAGTAGCTACTCTATTGTATTGGGTGTGTACCTGTAAATATAGATGTATGTATGGAAATAAATATATAAATTTTATTGACACGGGTTCTACATGGATTGTACGTTTCTTTAGCGAGAAAATAATCCGTGGAAAGTAAAAAAGGACTTCAACAGTATTGAATATGTGTAAAAAAATGGGGGCAAGGAATTTTCAATACATGAATTTAAAACACGCTCAGCTACCTACCAAAACGCTTCTTATTTTATCTCATTTGGGGGCAGCATACTATATACTATGTATAGTACCTATATGTAGCCTCCGGGTGCTACAAAATGTGAACGGTGTTTATAATCAAGAGAGCGCACTTTGTAGTACTTACTAATTCTATGAGGGATCTCGAATGACAGCTGACGTAGCATAGTGGGAAGGACAAGGAATACAATGATTAGCCGATTCCACTTAGCGTGAGATACCATGTCGTGATGCTAACTAAAACCTGGCCTGGCGGGGCTGGTGGTAGTATTCTAGGCGGTCTGTAGGCTTGACTTAAACCGCTCGGCTTGACTTGTGACAGTAGAGTGAAGGAGGCCGATCTGGATGAAATATGATTGTCTTGCAAAAACGCTTGCAATTAACTTTATCCTAAGTTAATTATAAATTCCAATTTGATTTAGATGTTTATTTTGCAGCAACACGGCACAAGCGGGCAGGTGCACAGACAACCGAGAGAAGTATTAAGGGACATGGGACAAGGGCTCAAGTAAGTTCTCTTGATATGTCAGAAGTAAGAACCCTTACTGGTGGGTAAGAGCCCCAGTAAGAGATTGTATGATGCCAAAAAATAATTTAAAAAGATAATTAAGTTGAAAGTTATGTGCCTCGAAAGCTTTATATGAAAATGTCTCGAGGCTCATAACTCTCAAGTTAATTAACTTATTAAAATTTCGGCATCATACAAGCCTAGATAATGGCAAGATCAATCGGTATTATGCTTTGTTTTGTACCGAAATCCTCAATAAGGGAGTGATCACCCTACGGCGCCGGCGTTTGTATGGAGAACGGAGCGGCCAGTTCACCCAACCCAGTAAAACCATTGGTGGAGACATTTCTATTTGTTCAATGTTGGACGTCTGTGGATGATGCTTGCATTGAATTCTTAATCGGTCCAAAAAGCTTTTAACCGTACAAAACAGTCAAGTGTTTTGGACTGCAGGCTTTGCACAAAACCAATTTTGAATTAAACTCTGGTCAAAATTTTTATCGGACTAGTTCACTCATAATTGACATGTCCCCAGTAGGTCAAATAAATATTTTGTTTGTAAACCAAAGAATCATATTATTGGATTTGGTTAAATCATAATACGAATTTATAAAAAAAAAGTAATTAAAAAAAATTTCGTATGAATATATACTATGATAGCAGAAGCACACGCTTCAAACTATGTGATTTTTTTATATTATATTGACACATGTACATGGTGTGTGTGCGCTGAGTTTAATTAATAGAACTGGATACTTTTCTCGAATATAGATATTTTCACTGTTCTTCACCCGACATTCATATTTTGTTAGTAGGCTATTATTAGGATATTATTGATTAAACTTGGCCAATACTTTATCTTTAAGTTTCTATGTTACAAGCATATTTTTTTCTCCCCAGAAACGTAGGCGGCAATATTCGCGATGGCATCACCGGCCTCGGCGGCAGCGTGATGGCGGCACCGCGGGAGTTTGCGCATCTCTTCTCTCGCTCGAACCGGTTCGGATCAGCGGACAACATCTCGCAGCTGGCCGGTCTGTGTCTTTTACTATTCTTTCTATATTATATGTTTGTACCGTACGAGTAGGTACGATCGTAGAGTGAAATATTAATTGAAAGATAATTAGGCTAAAAATTAATAGCTGCGCGCGCAGCGCGCTTGTTCCGAGCCAATAGACCAATAACAGACTTTTTTCTTTTGCCAGAAAAATCAAGAAAAGCGTATAGCGATGAGATTAAATAAAGTAGTGTATGCAACTGCATATAATTAGGTATTAAAACACTCGTGTAATCTTATTTCGAAGCTCGCCTGCGGCTCGTTTCAAAAACTGCACTCATGTTTTAATACCCTCTATTATATGACTGTTACATATACTACTAAAAGCGAATCAGTGTTACCGCCAACTACGTACTGATTTAAGTTGGGAGTATTGGGACCGTTAATTACTGTACGACCGTACCTATATTGTTTTAATATGTGCTATATTTTCCCGACTTTGACCACCGCCATCGTTAAACTATTGACTAATCTGTCGATAACATGGCGTTGCATTACAGTGTAATGTTACTTAATTACAAAAGCAGTGTGAGCAGAATACTTTATGAGACGCTCTCTTCTCTAGAAGAACGGTTATAGGGTGAGATTGCCAATCAGAGACAAGTAATCGTATATTTTTTTTTTTGCTACTTGCTCCCTATCTAACATGTTTGGTTAGTCGGTAAAGTAGAGCACAAATGATATTTGTAAGTATGTTATACCAAATGGTAAGGATGTGTTTTTGGGTAATTCATCGAAATGTACTGTTTAATATTGGTCATTATTTGGGTTCCATTCTTTATTTAATGTTATAATGACCTTTTATGTGGTCTCAATTTCATTAGAAATATATCAAATTATGTGTTTTTTTTATATTTGTGTGTAAGCTTTGTACATAGATAAATGTTTTATATATTTATAACGTATATGTATTTTGTTTTGTCTCACAGAGAACACGGGTCCTTGTGAGTATTCTAAGTACCTATACATAAACCCCTGTGACTAAATTTCATCTATAGATATCATTTTAGACCCTTGACTAACCCTTATACATTTTTAGAATGTTCGTATATAGTTTGGTTCATTCATTCTCAAATTGCAAGTTACTTGTTGGATTAGCGATTTATTTTATTTGTAGGGACTTAAACGATTTTTACGAGTCTACACATCTTTTTCTTTTGGGATTCTTATGACATTTAGGGCCCGTTTCAGAATGTTCGAGTAAGTTCCGGTTTTACTACCCAGATCATATTTAGTAAATAAAACACTATCTTTGCGTTTCACAGTCAACGGTTTAGACTATCCATCGGTTAAAGCTAGAAACGCCCTGCATGTTAACTGTCATATTTATGATTCAGTTATTTTATATGTTGCATAGCAACCCGAAACTTTATTAGGACATTCTGATACGGGCCCTTAGTGTGTAGTTTTGTAATATAAATTCTGGGTTCGGTCTCCGGGTCAAACAGCGTTATTGGATTTTCTTTTTGAAACATAATTTCTCAGTAACCGTGTAGTCTGGAACTGTCGCAAGGATTCACATTTAATATTAGTAAGTTGCGATTGCGTTCGTATGCTTACAAAGAACCCATTTTTTTTTACTAAATCTGACGTGAAAGAAAATCAGTTTTTGTCAGAATAATAACTGCCAAATATTCTAACTAAAGCGGAATTATCCCTAAGTTAACTAATTCATTATAAGATGCTTATAAACTTGTAATTCGACAAGCCACAAAGAAAAACTTCGGTATGTATTTTATTTCACTAAAGTGAACGTTAAATCGAACACAATATTTTGAAAGGCGTGCTGATGTAACGGTCAAAGCACTTAAGATAAAACAACATAGATACTGAGATAGATAACTTCAATGTCATGAACGTAAATTCTGACTCCTAAATCATTCAATAAACTAATAATGATTTGAATTTTTGTGGTATTGTCTTAAGGCTCTGTTAGGCTTGAATTTAGCCTCATTAGGCCTCCCTGAGATTATGCTTGATAAGTGATATGTCACGAATATTTACCATATGTTATCAGTTTCTAATGAACACGGCCAATGTTAGGAATAGTGTCAAATTACCAACGCGAATCTATTTAACATTAAGGGCCTGTTTCAGAATGTTCGAGTAAGTTCCGGTTTTAATACCCAAAACATATTTAATAAATAAAACACTATCTTTGCGTTTCACAGTCATCGATTTAGCCAATCCATCGGTTAAAGCTCGAAACGCGCTGCATGTCAACTGTCATTTTTATCATTCAGTTATTTTATGTGTTGCATAGCAACCCGAAACTTTATTAGGACATTCTGAAACGGGCCCTAAGAAGAAGAATATATTATATTCTAAACTGCTAGTTTTTGGGAGTTATAAATATTAAAGTATAAAAAAAGACTGTGGCAGTTGCTTAAGTTGCCATGTGACTGAATCACTCTACATAACTTAAAACAAAATGTTACCTCGTTTCATAACTCCACAATTCCGTAAATATAGCAGTATGTTGGCAACACACATGAAACATATAGAATCAACAGTATTTATCTATTATCATATGCATCACTGAACCTCTGAGTCAGACACCGTAGTCACATACATTATGTAAGCAGTTTTTCATGCCATTTCATGTAGTACATCCTAGGCCGGCGATTAGCGCGGCTTCTTATCGCGTAGAGGTTTTAAATCATATTTGTTTATGTACTTACTATGATTTTGTAGTAGATACTTTAGTAACTTTGCGAGGCATAAGTGGAATAATGTTGTTTAGTTGTTTTAGTGCAGTAAAAACTATAATTCGCAATTATATATGTATATCTTTAATGAAATAATCTTACTTATTTAATTCGGTATAAGATAAATACGGTATTCAAAAGCGACATAAAATATGTACAATGCAAAACATCATAAGTGTATTTTTGAAAATTTGCACGTGATTTGTGAAAAGTTATGTGATGAAAATCAGTGAAAATGTTATTCAAAAAGTGCAAGAGGTGCCGCAAACATTGTAAATATTATTTTTGTCTGATATATTTTCTTACCAGTTTATAGTAAAGAAGTAACAAGCAAACATATAGTTATACTATGTCCAATTTATGACATTAGAAGATTACTGTCAGATCAGCCGGATTGTCCACTGCTGATCACAGCCGCCTCCATTATCCATGAAAATCGTTTGCTATAGTCTCCACGCTTGGCAGGCATCTTGGGGTGTCAGTGTGAGATATCAGTTCCTCAAAAAGCGCTACTGCCCACCTTCTGGTGTGTTACCCTTAGTCGCCTCCTACGACACCCACGGGTAGAGATTTTGCATGGTGGTAGGGCATTTCCCGAATGCCCGCCTGGCTAGCTACCACCCTCAATCTGTCGCCAAGCACCTAACGGTGTGTTCCAGCAGCTGTCCTTTGGAGCCAGTAATTCTAGGCTAGCCTCAACATCATCTTCGACCACATCATCACTTACCATCAGGTGAGATAGTGGTACATAACAGGCATAAAAAAAAAATAAAAAAAATGGTGGGGTGAAATTCTAGCCCGGCACCCATTCATTCAGGTTCACTTAAAATGGTCATTAGAAGAGATAGTCGAGTGTAATCGTAGCACTAGCATATTTTCATGTGTGCAACTATTTTCCTGTTCGGTGTATGTTAACAACAATGAAAATATTATGAGATCACGGTCGCTATTATGTACTGACCTTGATGACTTTGTGTTCACATCCCACTAGCGCATATATACACCGACAGTCGCAGTTAGAATATTTGCAAAATAACTTACTTGCTTGTCTATTACAAGTATACTTAGCATTTATAATAATTATCTATCCGTGACTTGACAGTATGAGTACAAGTAAAGCTGAGCAGGTATCCGATCCGAGATTATTTTTTTTTTATTGCTAGTAGGTAAACCTTTGACCACAGTCTCACCTGATGGTAAGTGATGATGCAGTCGAAGGTGTTAACAGGCTTAACCTAGAATTACTGGCTCTCAAGGACAGTTGCCGGAACACAGCGTTAGGTGCTTGGCGATAGATTTTCTACTTGAGGGTGGTAGCTAGCCAGGCGAGCATTCGCGAAATGCCCTTCCACCGTGCGGTGAAACTCAAGCCCACGGCGGGATTCAAACCATGACCTGCTGCGTGGCAGTCCATAGCCAATACCACTGAGCCATCACTGCTTCAAAATGTGACTCTAGACTTACCTTACTTGAACCGCCATATACATAAAAAATCATATATTATACATGTACTAAGAGTACCCTGAGGACATCGTATATTACTTATCTAGCTATAACATAGGAACCGTGGCGTCTGGTATGGTAAAGTAGTTTTTTTTCTACTGAATCAGTTTTAATACATAAAAAAAGATCTCAATATGATATTAACTGCACTTGCATCCGAAATATGAGTGTACAAGGAGTTTTAATTTCTGGATCTTTGACGCTTACCATTAGGGCCTTTAGTTATGAATCGTCAATAGTATTGATATCGGCCCTAAAAAGTGCAAACCGATATGTTAGAAACTTAACACTTCATTGTCACTAGGGCATGCAATTATCCGACCAAATTTATTATTCGGTTATTTCGGATACACCCTAAACACTTTCCGGATATATCCGGATAATATGGATATTTCCGATACTAGTGATAATGATTTAAATCGAACTTACATTAGTGTTTAATCAAGATTGTCACTGTATCGTTTTCATAATCAGTTTTTTGCCGTCGGGTGTAAAAATATTGTACAAAACAAGTGTAATTTTATTATTTAGTAGTGGTGCGGAGACGCAACTTTTGGTATATTACACGCTATGGTACGTCGTGAATTTAACTTTGTTAATTTGATTGAAAAATTTAGTACTCTGCTAACATTTACTATATACTTATAAAATATACTTATAACATGCTATAATTTAGTTATTGCACGTTTCGCGCTCAAACATACAGGAAGCGATCTGGGATCGCGGCCAGCGTGTACTCGTATTCAAGCTAGAAAATAGCGACAAAATTTGTAATAAAATTATTACCAAAAATGACGAAATTTTCTAATATTATCAAACAAATGTTAATAACTTTCCAGCTATTCCACCTATTGACTTGAAACCAACGTCGTCCGCTATCGCAATTAACAATACAAAATCGACGGATACATTCTAACAAAAAAATCTAAAATCTACTATAATTTTGAAGCAAAAACAGTTTTTTGCTGTCGGGTGTAAAAATGTTGTATTAAGCTAATCTATCAGGCATAAAAAAAAATGATTAAAACTAATAATAAACCCTAAAATAATTAGAAAATAAATATCCGTATTATTCGTTTTATCCTAATTATAACACCAAAAATATCCGGATAATATATTTACGGATAGCTTGCCCTAATTGTCACTAACATGTGATAGCTTTTCGTATTTATATTTTTTTTTGTACAGGGTTTTTGGTAATTCGATGTATACTCATAATTGACTAAGCTGCATTTTTGTTTATTTTTGTTGGTTAGGTATATTTTTTTTACATATATAGAGAAATATAAATGTAAAAAAATATTGCAATTCAATCTCTTCTTCAATCTCAGTATCTTTTGACAGCTCATAGATCTTATTTTTTTTAATCTCTGTAGTTAGTTATCCATGATTTTTAATAAAATATGTAAAATTTTTTTCAAAATCTTCCAAATTGTACCTCCCTACAAGTTTGATGTACAAATTAATTAGTGATTAGGCGGAATTGTTACTTAATTTGTTTTATTTAGTCTTTTATTCAATTATTAATTTGATGTCTCTTAAAATACTTCTAAAATATTTGTTATTTTTGGTGTACAAATTTTGACTACTGGTGATTCCAAAATGTAAGCATGTTTTTGGTTGTATTATCAACCTAACCAAACAATAGTAAAAAAAAATAATCCTTGATGGAGTTACAGCGTATTAATATTTAAAACTGCTTATCTGTCACCTACAAAAGAATATCTAGAAAATATTTCATCTCGCTGAATTAGTTTTATATCAAGTCCCATGACGGGTATACGTAGGATTAGCAATAACCTTGCACGTAATTCTATCCTGTACTTGTATCATTGCTGCTGTAGTTTTTTTATAAGTAGTTTTAGTAGCGTACTTTGCGTTTAATTAAAGCTTAAAACTAAATCAATACACCAACACGAGTTAAATACACTTCTCATGTCAACACAGCAACTCCCGCTATATGATTAATGATTTTAAAATAGATTTACAGTTTGAGAACGATAAGAATTTTAAGCGTGCAAACTCTTAAAGTATTCTAAATATTATAAGTCGTGAACATTTCAACGGGGTATAGTATTTTGTAATTGTATTTTAAGTTAATTAATAAATGACTTACATAACTCTTTAAGTTACCTATTTCTTACGTACGATTTCTGTCTCGTCTATTTAAAATAGCTTTTCCCAAAGCTGAGTCGAATTGTTAATACTCTTCGAAAAAAGTGTCTCGAATTTAAAATATTTAAAAACACAAATTGATTCTATAGTTGATATCGACAAACAGTTTTAAAATATATTAAATGCCTGTACATTGTTTTGCGTTCAATTTCAACTACTAGATAGCCAAAATTAAGACAGTTTAAAAATTTCCTCCAAAATACAAAAAACAACAGGGAAAATCTGTGTTCCGCTTTTCTCGCGAAGCATTATCAAACTTATATTTAAGAAAATAGGGTCATATTGATTTACTTATTAGATAAAGTTGAATTATCTTGTGCTTATTGCCTATGCCACATTGTGTCGACTTGCAACTATATGTGGAATTGTGTTGCTTATCATGCTCTCTCCTTCTTGCACGCTAGCCCCTCCACACGCGGAACTAAGAGGTAAATATTTATACAGAAGAATTCAATAATTTATACCTGGTTAATGCATGATATCTTAAGGAATATTCTTAAAAATAAAACAAGCCTTGCAATACAAATTATATTGATAATAAAACGAAAATGTCTGTTTATTGTGTCATATATAAGGTGAATATTAATATATCAACAATACTGCGGGGCGTGGTATGAAATCAATAACTGAATGTGTTCCACTCATGTTTAATTTTCACATACATCAAATCAGTTCTAAATATGAGTCATTAAGACGCTGTTACTAGGGCAAACAGCTGTTTCACTAACCAATTCCGACGAACACAGAGGCGGACCCGTACATTCTAGCTAGCCTGCCGAATGAAATTGATCGCCAATCGATGAAACGTTATTTATATTTTTAATTTCAAGTTTACGTAGGTACATACTGTATTGAGTTGCAGGTTCTTAGTTATGCAGTATTTTATTAAATCGCTACCGCTTCGCGCGTTCTTTGGCAGCTAGTTTAATAGGAACGCGTGACTTGGCAGATAAGGTACACGAAACATCTGAGCCTAGTATAGCCGTTCATTTACCTTGTGTGCCATTCGTGTAAGGGTGTGTGTGTGTCTGTGTGAGAATGAAGAAACACTGCGTTCGTAGACCGCGATCGTCGTCGCTATTATTCCTCAAAGCCAACGTGCCACAGCTTAGACAATAGTTAGTACTGCTTTTGTGTATGTGAAAATTAAAGAGTGGAGCACTCACAGTAATCGATTCCACACCACCCCACGTAGTATCGTTGAAATAAGAATATCCACCATATCTCGTATATGTATCGTATAATAGATATATATCGCTAGGAATCTACATAAGCGTATATATAATACAATTATTGCTGATATCTCACCTGCTAATGGATAGCTAGATTCAACACATGAGTGATTTGCAGTAACAACTCTGTTAGCCTGAAACATTACAAAGGACCTACAAACATTATCGTAAGACAATCCTTACTGTATATATGGTATAGTTCAGTATGGTATGAAATGTTCCAGAGTATTTTCGGTTGAATCCGACACAGACACCAAATTATGCGACATTTTTACAAAAAAAAATAAAAACTTAACCTCAGAATTGGTAAAATAAATTGGCTTTGCTTCCTTCACGTCACGACCCATACAATTCATGGTTAGGATAACATTTCATTGTCTAATATGTTTTTATCTTAGTTGGGAATTGGTTTTCAAATAAAGATTTGTAAATAATTTTGTTTTTGATGACTAATATCACCATGTGGGTTAATCAATCACAAGTTTTGTTACTAAGTTTGATAATAAACGATTCAAGATATTTTTATTTACGAATAACTATTAGGATTTTATTATTTAAGGCTGATTATATCTAAAACGCATCTAAATTATTTTATTGTTAATATAATGACATTAGAAAAAAGAATGCACTGTATTATTATTTAAAAACTTCATTAGTTTTTAGTCAGGTAAAATATTTCTATGAGTAGTTTTAAGCAAATACACAGCAAACTTTCCGAAATAATCATTTCTAAACGCAATAAAAAATGCGGCCGTTCAAAATACAGGCAGTACTGAAAATGTCCATCCTTCTTTTGAACAGTAATACAGTTGATAGATTTGAAAATGGTTCATCAAACGAGCCATGAGTGTCGTCATGTTGTTGTAAATGTGTATTGAGTTTTGCTACAACGTGGCAGCGAACGCGTCGTCGGAAGGTTCCCGCGCGTCCGAGGCGGGCGAGGCGAGCGCGCCGCGCGGCTCCACGCTGCCTCGCGCGGCGACCAGTCCCGCGCCCAAGTACTCGCCCGATGCCTCGCCGAGCTCCTCCGTCACTAGCGAAGGGGCCGTGTAAGTACTGCCTCTGTAATAGCATGGCCTACGGACCACTTCACTCACCAACTTGCTCCCTAACTATATAATAAAGTGACTATGGCCTTATTCCACTATAGATAACTTTGACCACATTTTGTGTCTATGGTTATATTAAATGTATGTATAAATATGTACCATAGACGCCAAATGCGGTCAAAATTATCGAAAATAACGATAGTGGCGTCAAGTGGAAAACGGCATATGTAAAGCAGCCTATATGTAACTGATGATATGGTCAAATGGGCCAGTACGTTAGTTCCACAATTTCACTGGTTCTGAAGAAACGCTGCAGGACACACCGTTCTTGGAGGCTAATTTACTGCTTGTCATATCTCAAGGCTAAATAAAATAAAATATGCTTTATAAAAAAAATGAATATTCTGTTTGTAAGAATACTCTTTAATAAAGACACCAAAATATTACACATTTTTTATACCGACCGAAATTTTGAAGAGGACGCCACGGATTTGTTTTATTTTAGGTGGTTATATATGGAACACTTTTACAGGTATCCAACACAAGCGGGTTCGAACAATATATCGGAAGCTGCGTTTACGATCAAGCCTATCCTCAACGAGCTGAGAGAGCGGCGGGAAGACTACGAACGGTTATCGGAAAAAATCGATGCATTGAAGGCAAGCTTTCTATATAATATACTTCTTATATAATATAGGACTAGAAGAATTCATTAATTCTCACTAATAAACAGTTTGTTACAACTGTAGTTTCAACCTTACACGATCGTATTTTTCATGGAAACGACGGTGATCATAAGCCTAGCTCCATGCTATTATTTCATTATTTGGTAGACTTTTTATTGATTCTTAATGCCGATAAATAAATAAAAATAAAATGTACTGAACTGTATACAAAATTAAAACGAACAGAAAAAAATAATCACGAGCGGAACTCGAACCCGCTTCCATCCGCCCTTAGGCCAGGACATGCTCTGCCAATTTGAGCTACCATGCTAACCTTGGTAGCATGGTAGCTCAAATTGACAGTTTTCCTTTCGTTATAAAATTGTAACCTTATTCGCTGAGAAGGCTTTAATACCAAAATTATGTTACAAAGAAAATGTTCTTAATTTCGGGATTTAATTTATTATATCTCCCCAAATATTAAATCAAAATGAAGAATTCGTCATACCTACATCTGAGCCCTTTTATAGGATTATTTTATGTCCATTATTATAACCCAAGCAAAACTAAAAATACACCAACATCTGATAAATTTGAATAACTTGTAATATTGGAATTAAAATTTCGTTCTGAATAAGTGTAGGGTCGAAAAAATATTGAACCAAATTGGTTGGAACCAAATTTATTGGTTCGAGATCAGAACCAATACACATTTACAAAGTCATCAGTTTTTATTGTTAATTTCGTGTTATTATTTGCTATTTAATATTTATTCGAAATAGTTAAACTAATAATTTTTTTTTATTCAATTTTAATAAATGTAATAGTAAAATTGGATTAACCTTGAAAATCCGGCTCGAAAGACCAAATATATATATAATGTCGAATGAAATAGTATTTTTGGCAGTAGATTTAGTTTTATGAGTTATATGGGCTATGCGAACTCTTTTTATTTGGTAAAAAGATTACAATTTTATTTGTTTGTGTCAACGAATTGAATTATAAAATATTCCTCTTTCCCCTGGACCGCCGAGGTGATCGGACGTAATAATATTGTCTCCGCGCTAAAATCTAGTAAAAATTGCAAATTCACAGTGCGGTTAATATTACAAAAACAAACAGCAAGTTAACAGAAAACCCGCCTTAAGCCATAAGGATAAGGTCTACTGCCTCAACAGTTCAATTGTGAGTAACAGAAATTCTTATCTTTGCCGCTTAGAGGTCTCTATATAATTGACGGAAAGCGGTTTTTGTATGAAGATCGTACATAGATGTCCAGATAAGTTGACCCCTCATTCCGATGGTAATTAACAATCGTGTCTAGGGAGAACTCAAGTATTGGTCACAAGTAAACACGGCTTTCTGTCCAGATAATAAGACTCAGGTCCCACTGAAGACGAATCGTATTGCATAAGTTTGTAAAATAAAAACGTAGACGAGAGTAAAGAATGGCTCTCAGACGTACTCCGCCCAACAAAGGTACACAAACAAGTGCAGTTCCGCCTGCGAAACTGCTAATAATGCCACAGCAGTGTATAGATAGATCCGTATCAGATTCTCAGCTGAGTGAATATATGGACAATACCGAAAACAATACTTCACAGCGGTTTAAAAGAAGGAGGGATGAAGATTTGATGTCGGATTTTTGCAATTTTAAGGAGGAAATGAAATCAATGTTAAAATCTTTTATGACCTCGCAACAGAATGAGCTCGAAAATATCACAACAAACTTGAAAGAAATTCAGCAATCTAATCTTGACATAAATATTGCCGTTGGCTTACTTACAAGTCAAAATGAGGAATTTAGGAGGAAAATTGATCAACTGGAAGGACAACTAAAAAAAGATAATGAGCACATTGCTTTACTTGAAGACAAGATTGAAGATATGCAGAGAGAGAGCCGAAAAACAAATATTAAAATTAAGAATGTGCCGAAGAGGAAGAATGAAAGTAAGGAAGACCTGATAGAGATGGTGCTCAGCCTATCTAAAACGGTATGTTGCAAAGTTGATAGGTCAGACATAAAAGATATTTACAGGATAAATGGAAGGAAGAATGTCGAAAAGAGTACACCTATAATTGTAGAGATGGGTTCCACTATTTTGAAAGCAGATATACTTAAAATGTGCAAATCGTATAATGTGAGAAATAGTAAAAATAAGCTCCAAGCCAAACATTTAGGATTTACTACTAATGAGTATGATCCTATTTATGTAAGCGAACAATTAACTGCTAAAGCGGCCCGACTATATTTCCTGGCAAGAGACCTAACTAAATCAAAACAGTACAAGTTTTTGTGGACATCGTATGGCAGAGTATATGTAAGATTAAATGAAACGTCGCCTATTATACAAATAAAAAACGAAGTACAAGTGCACCATCTATTACTGACAGCACCAGACACATGACTATCTGTGGTTTCAGAGATTTTGGTAGGGGATTTGCATGTAATAGCTTTGTTAATCTACTTTACTTTATTTTTTCTTGTTGGATTCTTATTGCTGTTTTCTATGTATGTAAAACTGATATACACATACTCACTACTCGAAATACTAAACACTTACACAAACACAAATATATGCTCACATTTAAATTTTAACCTTCATATTTTATGTTCGATACACACATTCATATCATACAACCTTACTATTACACAATACGTCAATATAAATATTCACACACCACTACATCATGCACAGAAAGAACCTAGTAGTCCAGTATGTCTAATAGTATACTCCAAAGTACGCTTATTTAAATATGCCTGTAATTTTCCAGAAAACTTTAATCGTGTAAAGTGTCGTGTAACGCTCAACTACTGCTTTTTAACAAGTATCATTCCTAATAGAACCCCAGAGTTTAGTCTAAATCCCTCCGAATATGGATGACACTTTGCACACTTTAAAAGAAATAGACAATGTAGAAATAGCAAACTCTTTTAAATGTAATACTGGAGATCTTTCAAAAAAATTAACAGTTAAAAAGCATGACTTAACTATGATAACCCAAAACATAAGAAGTATATACTGTAATTTTGATGATTTCGTACTCAACTTATCAACCCTTAATTTTGATACAGATATTATAATATTAACAGAATGTAGATTAAGTAAAGAAAAACCTATTCCTCAACTAATTAATTATCTTTCTTATGTCTCTACTTATCAATTAAACCAAAACGATGGAGTTGCTGTGTACGTTAAAAAATCATTGAAACATAAAGTAAAAGAAATTAAACTTGTCCATGCATCTTGCTTACAATTGGATATCCTAAACAATACGGTTTTATGTGTTTATCGATCTCCTTCAAACTCAAATGCAGAACCTTTTATTAATAGTCTCAGTTTTCACCTAGCGTCACTCAACTCTCAAAACAATATTGTAATAACAGGCGACATAAACATCAATATAAAACCGAAAGAAATAGAGTTGCCTTATGAATATAAAAATAGGATCAACTATTTAAATATGCTCTCTGTATATGGTATATTACCCGGACATACGATACCCACTAGAGACAAAAATTGTCTTGACCATTTTATGCTTAAAATAAATAAGTTGAAAGTTTCAGCATCTATTGTTGTTCTGCATACTACTATTACAGACCACTTTACAATACTATTATGTTTATCCAAACTCAAAAATAAACCAATGGTAAATAAGATCAGAAGGACTGTGGACTTTGAACTTGCCCTAAATTATTTGAAAGAAAATAGGCTATCTGACTTACTTTTTTGTGATGACCCCAATGTTTTGATTGACTTACTTATTAAAAAACTGACAGATTCGATTAAAATTAGCACCACTGTTACAGAAATTCCTAGAAGTAAGCGAATCATAAAACCGTGGATTACTAATGGCATTCTACGCTGTATTAATCATCGAAACAAACTGCAAAAATATCTACGAGCTGACCCTTATAATGAAATTTTAAAAATATCATACACTAGGTATAGGAATTTCTGTAACAATCTGTTAAAAAAATTAAAAAGGAAATATGAAAGAGAGTTACTTGAAAAATCTGTTAATGACAATAAACAACTGTGGAAAAACATAAAAAAAATTACATATACAGACAAGAAAATAAGTCAAAATACAGAATTATTAAATATGAAATCATCCTCTAAAGAGTCGGTAAATTTTATAAATGACTATTTTTCGAATATTGGAAAATCTCTAGCCCAACAAATTAGACCAACTATATATACAAATACAATTAATCAACAGGTAAACTCATTTGTTCTTATTGATACTAATGTAAATGAAGTGGATGGAGTCCTGATGAGTCTAAAATCTGATAGCTCACCTGGCTGGGACAATATCTCAACTAGATTTTTAAAATTTATTAGATATGAAGTGGTTCCTATCATAACCCATTTGGCTAACAAATGTTTTCAAATGGGAATATTTCCGGCTCCTTTAAAACAATCTATAGTAATCCCGATCCATAAGGGTGGGGATGAAAGCGATATTAACAATTATCGTCCTATATCTCTATTGCCAGCAATATCTAAAATCTTAGAAAAGTTACTTAATTCTCGATTAGTTAATTATTTAAATTCATTCAATATTTTATCTCCTTTGCAATTCGGCTTTAGAAAAGGTAAATCCACGGAAGACGCAATAACTGCATTAACTTCACATGCTATAGATCAACTCGATAAAGGAAATAGATGTCTAGCGGTATTCCTGGATCTTAAAAAAGCGTTTGATACAGTTTCCATCCCGATCCTTGTAAAGAAGCTGGAAAGTATTGGAATCAGAGAAATACCCTTGAAACTGTTTATAGACTACTTATTCAACAGGAAGCAGAAAGTTAGGGTAGACCAAACCATTAGTGATGACATGGACGTAATATACGGGGTTCCACAGGGTAGTGTATTAGGCCCTACCCTATTTTTAATATATATCAATGATTTATACAATTTAAAAATCAAAGATGCCAAACTTTTTTCTTACGCTGATGACACTGCGATTGTTTTCTCCGGAAAATCTTGGAAATCAGTAAAAAACAATACTGAAACTGGTTTGGCACAGGTGGATGTTTGGCTTAAATCTAATTTACTTACACTTAACACTTCTAAGACGAACTACATATGTTTTAGTATCAGTAATCGGACCCAACCGCTAGCGGATTTAGACATAAGAGTTCATGAATGTGACAATATCAACAATACAAACTGTAGATGCCCCAGTATTCGCAAGATATCAGATGCTAAGTATCTAGGAGTTATTATAGATCACAGATTATCTTGGTACGCTCATCTGGAGCAAGTATCTAACAGAATAAGGAAATTGATATGGATCTTCAGGTCTCTTAGGCATGTAGCTCCAAAAAAAACGAACAACTCACCTCGTAATTTATTGAATGATGTTTATATGGCGTTGGCACAATCAATCTTAATATATTGTGTTCCTATATGGGGAGGAGCATCAAAAACTAAACTTATAGCAGTTGAACGGGCTCAGCGAGCATTGCTTAAAGTTATGTATTTCAAAAGTATTAGATATTCTACCGAAGGTATATATTCAATTAGTAACTTGCTTTCGGTTAGAAAACTATATCTTGTTAATTTAGTTCTTAAAAAACATAAATCGCTTTCATTTGATACTAACATCCAGAATCAATCAAAAAAAAGAAGAAAGATCTCGGTAGCACAAACCACAATATATAAATCAAAATTCGCTTTGAAGCAATATAATGCACGATCGGTTAAATTATACAATGAAGCTAACAAAATCCTAGATTTGTATGCAAAAAGGGTATATGAATGTAAAAAATGTATGATCAAGTGGGTAACACCGCTCACATATGAAGAAACTGAAATGTTTCTTCAGGTTTAATAAGGTTAATTAACAATTAAACGCACATACACAGGACACACCACCACACCCTCTCACACACACCCCTTTGGGCACACCCCCACGCACACATCCTTACATACAAACATACACACCCTCATACGTATTTTTTCACAATTCACTCCAAGTTAAGACATTCTATGTTATGAAAGAGCAGGGACTCCTAATACAGGCATTCTTTGCTTAAAAGGAATCTCTGGTCGCTTAATTTGTATTTGTGTATTTTCTGGTTACTGAAATAAACATTATATTATTATTATTATTATAAAAACTATCTCAGTTATAAGGCCAGCTTAACTTCCGCAGGTACTGAAAAAGGCTATGAAGGTACCTACATAATTTGTAAGATTAATTTCCACCTACCATTCCTATGAATGTCTATAAAATATGTGACCCAAGAAGGGCTCTTAGTTTTTGCTACGTTAATTTCTAGTTCTATATATTAACCAAATATTTCTGCAACAATGTTGTAATTCCTATTTACCTCTCCAATCGTTACCTTATTAGCCTAGTTTTATAATAGAATATATATAAATATATAATATAATTCTGTCTATAGATGGGAATAGTTTTAAGATTAAATCCGAGTCCGTTTCTGAGGTAGAAGCGCGTTGCGGTACGGGTGTAATGGCGCGACATGAAAGCTAGGCAGAAGAAAGATCAGGCTCTTTAATACGGCTATAAAGGTTTTTATGCTTATGTATAATACATGTTTAAAAACTAAAAATAGAAAAAAGAGAGATGTTTATGGTCTGTAGGTCGGCCACAAACACATGTCATACCCGTGCTTACAGCTCATACTCAGATAGAAGTGCTATAAAGAAAGTATATCTCTGTCTTTGTTAATATTTTTGCTGCAATGTGACAACAACCTTATGGCCGGTAAGGTAGTTGCCACATTGCCTTTAGGTTCGGGCTCAGTTGGTTTTCGGATTAGTTGGTCTGCAATGCTAAACTCCCGCTACTTGAACCTGACCGCTACGTGAAACGCCATGGGAGAATATTGTCCTAAATGATACTCTCGCTCGTCTTTGCAATGTAAACTTATAACAATATTAAATGCCATAGGACTACAACTACGGATGTTTTAGTCCTATGCTATTGCTGGTGTGGATAGCCACTGGCCACTTCACCAAAGGCCCAGTGTCTGTCCCTTTTAGGCGCGATACCTCAGCGAATCCAGTTTATTTTCCAAAGATACCTTCTCTTTTCGGCATGATTCGTCAGTGAAACGAGTTTTCTAATTTCCAGATTCTTTATAGAAAGGGGTACCTTTTCTAAAGTTTGTGGTTAATTACCTTTTAAGTGCACTAGAGGAGCACTTTCCAAATTTCAGTTACTCTTCTTTTTTAGCTGACTTCCATAAAGGAGGAGGTTCTCAATTCGTCTGTATTTTTTGTATTTTTTAAATTTTTTTTTTATGTACGTTACCTCAGAACTTCTGACTGGGTGACCCGATTTTGAAAATCATTTTTGTTTGAAAGCTTGATGCTTGTCGTTAGGTCCCATTTAAATTTCATCAAAATCGGTTATATTTACCTATCTTGATGATATAGTAGTTGACAATGAATAACAATTGATCCCGTAAGTAGAAAGGGTCACTAAAAAGATAAAAAAAAAATAACCAAAAAATATAACCGACTTCAACACCCTAAAGTGTGAAATAACTTGTCGAAGTCGGTACCATGCGCACAATATTATGATAATAGGTACTTTGAACTATGATGGTACCGACTTCAATAAGTTATTTCACACTTTTGGGTATTGAAGTCGGTGCCATTTTCTGGTTACATTTTTTTAACAAGTCCCAAGCAATTCAACTCCCTTTTTAAAATTTTAGTTTATTTCCATCTTTGACGTGTTCCCGCATATGCGGTTAGATATTTTCTACATCAAAGCCCAACCAGGCAAGCATTCCCAAAATGCGCTACGGGCATGAGGTGAAGTTGAAACCTGCCGCGGAGGGGTTCATTGTTTGAGTGATAATCGCTTCATAAACCGATGGTATTGTTACAGAGCTTATCGCAGGAGGTGTCGTTCCTTTCGGCGGCGTTGCAAGAGGAACGTTTTAAGACTGAGCGGCTGGAGGAGCAGATTAATGATCTCACGGAACTGCATCAAAACGAGGTTTGTTCCTTGACAAAGTAAATCCAAGTTTATACAAGACTTAGGAATGATGGGATAAATTTGAGCTTGCTCGTACGGTTCAACACCAGTTTCCTAAGCTTACATAAAAAAGTGAAAGTACTGGCGTAAGTAGCGTAAGGGTAAGTACATTGTAGTAAGGAATTTACGTAATAAATTAAACTACCAATGTAAATATTCGGTTTTTTTGTTTCTCAGGTGGAAAACTTAAAACAGGCACTCACAGACGTGGAAGAAAAAGTACAATACCAGAGCGAAGAGCGGATACGAGACATACACGAAGCGTTAGACCTTTGTCAAACTAAAGTAAGTCCAAATTCGATACATTACTTATTGGTCTGTTAAAAAATATTTTTTTTTTCTAGGATTTCCAACAGCCTTCTTACAAAATTATAACAAACATATAAAACACCAAGGCCAATAAAGGTAATCACAAATAATATTGCTACAATAGACTAATTATACATTAATATTGTTAATATAAACGTATTACGATTTGTTAAAAAAACTTATTCAAGTGAAGCAGAAGGTTTACAAATTTTTAGACCACAAATTTTCACCTCGGGTAGTAATGGAACCCGCTTCCCCAGGTTGTACGCACTTCGGGTGCCTTGACCACTGACCTATCGACGCTGGCTCAACTGAGCAGAATTTTGTTCACTAGTTGTGTTAAACAGTTAGCTGGTTGTCGTTTGAGTTATATGTCCATTCCCAGATAAGTAAAGTGGAGCAGTGGATGGCTGGGGGCGGGGGCGGCGCGGGGGGCGGAGGCGGCGGCGGGGACGCGGGCGGAGGGGGCACGTTGCCGCCGCGGTTGCTGCTCGTGAAGCTGCTGAACGTGGCCATCACGCTGCTGCAGCTAGCGTTGCTGCTTGTAGCCACCGTAGCAGGGATCGCAATGCCCTTCCTCAGGACTAGGTACACTATACTACATCATATCTGTTGGCGACGAAAGAAGTCCAACTAGCGGGGATTTGCAGCAAAACTGTAGAACTCTTCCCCTGGTGGGATTCGTCCAAAAGTCCAGGAAATGACAGCTTAGAAATTCCCGAAAATAGCAGTATGGAAAAAGTCTTAAATAGATTTTAGTTGTATTCTATATAGTATACAACTAAAAACTACTTCGTTGTACTTTATAAGTATAAAAAGACATATAATATGATTCTACATAATTTTTATGTTATAAAAATAATTCTATATAATTTGATCCTACCACGAAAACGGTGTTTAAGTGGCTATTGTAGAGAGAAATTTATATGTAATTTCATAAATCGACACTGCTAGGTCACCATGAGGCCAGTTTCGAAAGAGCTCACAGAGTTTAGGAATAATTAAAGCTTTTAGACACGGTATTGATTCAAATTTTTTTTGCACGCTGCGAAATAAAATAGTTATTTGTTATACAAGAGTGCAAAGTTGCTTTTTAACCGCGTGTTCAATTTTGATGACCGAGCAAGCGAAGGATTCTAAAATTGAATCACGAGCGCAGTGAGTGATTCAAAATTAGAATCCTGAGCGTTAGCGAGTTACTTTATCCTCTAGAGAATAAAAACGGCTTTTCCACTCAGATATTGAAGATTAAAAATACTCTTTCCGAGATGGTGGGATGAAAAAATATATATGCTATGGTTGCGAACGTGATGCAGTGAAATTTAGATAATTTAACACTTTGGAACTGTCTCCGTATGTAGGTTTGAGCAGTAGCTAAATAACATAAACTTAACCTACTTCTTTTCGAAATAGTCTTATAATTTCTGTTGAAATGGTATGGGTGAAATAAAAATTATTGTCCATCTAACAAAATACCATCTCATATTCTTTCAGAGTACGAGTCCTAACAACAAGTGTAGCGTTAATGGTTGGCGTGATGGTACTAAAACAGTGGCCGGAAGTGACGCAGCTATCCGAGCACCTAGTGCGACGACTCAAAGAATACCTCCTCGATAAACATCACGACAGGTAATGGGGCAACTTAGGGGGGACGGTGGGGGTCACTTGGGGAGATACGGTGTGGGTTGTGGGGGACTTGCGGAAATGGTGGGGCGAATGTTGCTTTGGTTTGTTTATCTCTATTATTGGGTTTGATGATGGGCAATGAGATTTGTTTGGATTGGCGTTGATTTTTTTTGTTGTTAAATAGTTGTTCCTTAACTTATGCGAATTAAAGTCATGTTTTTTAGACGCCACAAAGCATCTTACGATCTTATAAATTTTAATAGAGTAACAAATTTAATGAATAGGTTCAGGCGTTACTTTGCGGAAATCCATATTTAATAATAACAAATACTTTTAAAAGTATCCTAAAAAACATTAAATAATATTTAAATAAAACACTTAAAAAAGCATAAAATTATATATCTAGTGACAATTCCGCCTAATTTTCCTGTTATCTACGTGACGTCATAAACATCACGCAGCCTAACCGGAAGAATACCCGACTAGTTTCGCTTCTAAACGAAGCATCTTCAGGAGGTCTTGACTTACCGAGCGCACGATCGAGCGCTAGATATATAATTTTATGCTTTTTTAAGTGTTTTATTTAAATATTATTTAATGTTTTTTTAGGATACTTTTAAAAGTATTTGTTATTAGTAACAAATTTCTTAATGTTTCTTTTTGGTTATATTTGAAAACCGTTACTATTTTTCAAATAAATTAATAACTATCGAAATGAACCGAAAAGAAGCTATTTAACCGTTCTGCTGTATTTTTTTTTACTATTTCTATATTTTATAAATAAAACTCTTCGCCAATCAAAAAAACAGTCCTGTGATAACCAAATAAAAAGTAATAGCTTTATCAAACTAGTTTTATTTAGTACATTTAATGTATGAATATGTGGCAGAGTCTGTCGAATGTCAGTGACTTCATTATTTTATTTATTACTAAAAAAAATTATACACCAATTAAAAAATAAGCAATAATGCATGTATGTGTGTTATCGAATATATTGAATATACAATAATAGAGAACGTTAAACAATTTTATAATAATCTTACTAACACGTAAATCTTTGTAACTCGTTATTTATTTATGTGAAAATTCTCTACAAGTTACCTTAATTAATTTAAAAAAAAACATACTAACTTCTCATTTATGTGGTGTGACAACCCTAACATTTCTATTTAAAACTTCGATATGTAAAGATTTCATATATTCATAATTTTTCACTTCCACCGTATTTCTACTTTACTTGCTTTACATTAACGGTGTTTTTTCGCATTCGTAGCTTACTATTAATAAACCTTCCGTCAGAAACAAGTATTTTTTTTGTTTTTTTTTCGTTCAGGGACATACATATATGGTCCAGTTCGAACGGCAATGAAAACGATTTTCATCTTGTTATTCGAACACCATAATGAGTATCGTTTTCCAAGGCAAATTACAATTATGTCAAAATTAAGTTCATCTCCATTGCCATTTATGTTAAACAATAAGGACGCTGTTAGTCTTGCATACACGCAACGATATCATTTAGTCGTACCGAAACAAGACATACGATTATTTCTAACTTAGCACATCCCGCTAGAGTAAATGAAATATCTCAAGTCATGTGTGGGATTCGAACCCGCGTCCATCCACCCCTTTAGCCGGGTTATGCTCTAATAATTGGTTTAGAGCATACTCCGGCTAAAGGGACATGCCTTAAATTAGCACATGACTTAATTTTTTTCCTCTAATTTTGTAATGTAATCCGCAGAGCATGCGTTATTGAAAACATAAAAATATTAAAAATAATATATAGGGCTGTCAAAAAACAAAATGTAATAATCTTTTTGTGTTATCGATAATAGCTTAGTGAATCATTGTAGGCCCATTCCGTCCAGCTGTTTAATGTTAAATCCACGCTTTGTAAATGCAATCTGGCTTTTCAATTGTCCTGTGTAGTTTGGCTTCTGCAATAAGATTTGTCAATGTACTATAGTCACTTATCCTAATTAGTCCTCAATTAACTCTTCAGCAAATTTCATCGCTAAAATCTACAACACAATAAAAAATAAAATAAATGTGGAGTATATTTCATAATGGTGTCCATCCTATCAGAATTATCTAAATTATGGTAGTCCTTAATCTGTTTGTACTAAAATCCAAATTAGTATAACGCTTGCAAATAGCGGTCCTTAAGGGTATATTTAAGACGAACGCCCCCATACAAAACGCAGCTCCAATCTCATTTTAATAATAGCGAATAAAACTCAATGATTTTTTACCTACGTAATCATTACCTACGTATCTAGGTTTGTGGTGCATCAGATTTTCATTAAATTATACAGTTTTGAAATTACACTAGCTCAAAAACTCGCAATTTTAGATAAAAGAAAGACCCAACTTTAAGCTTCTCTTTCAAGAAAAATAAACATGTTTTTAATATTTCTATTGCACCACAAACATGGGGAATATGATGAACTTTCTATAATGGGTAGTTATTAATACATGTGTACTATACTTTTTAAATAAATCTGGAGCTACGAATAACTGGCTCAAACTCCTAAAAACGAGTGCTATATACTAAACGCTAAATAATAAAAAAAAAATTATTACTTCATAAGAAAAAGGATTTAAGCCAGAAACGATAGGTCTAATAATACACTATATTTACATGCTAGTTTTTTTAATAACAAGTTGAGTTTATATAAAAGTTCACGCTTTGGCTGGCGGGTATATGTCCTTAATTTTTACATTTCTGTTCAATTGTGGGTATGCTTTACGTGGATTTTTTCGTCGTCTAACTTTGTACTCTCCAGATTGACGTTACCCATAGTTGAATAGAATAATCGTATTTTAGAATTGTCAAGTGTTACACGAATGTGGATTTTAGTGTGAACGTAATAAGAACTAAAATAATTAAGAGATTTTCTTATTGACTGCCGTAACATGTTATTGAAATAAATATTTGAGTGATTTAAGGTCGATTCACACATATCAGTGAGCCCACAGTTCCGGCACAGTACCGCATCAGTGATAATTATTCTTTCAAACATTCTCTATGGATGTATTCACACTTGTCAGTGTCAGTGTCGTCTCAGTACCGTCAGTGTCAGTGCCGGCACCGGCCATCACGGACGTGATCACTGACGCCGCTGCATCGAAAACAAAATGGAGGACGAGGTTTTGATTGAATTAGTTCGTGAGAATACTGTTTTGTATGATTTATCTCATGCAAAGTATATGGATACAAAATACAAAAACAATTTGTGGAACAAAATAGGAACACAAATGAATGTAGACGGTAAGTCAAAATTTACTTATCTACAGTGCTTTGCAACTATATACAATTCTGTGTTATTGAAGAGTGCCATCAAAACAATCGACGTCAACGCTAGTCTGAAGGGAACATCGTGTACGAAGACCCGCAGAGAACTGTACTGTGCCTGATATGTGTGAATTGAAGCACTGACGCACCACTGTAGCACGGACACGGAACTGTAACGGTACTGTGCCGGAACTGTGGGTTCACTGATATGTGTGAATCGACCTTAATGCTTAATATTGAGTTCTAATTGTTATTGATGTAACAAGATTCAACAAGAAATTTCAATTTAGAGACATTTTAGACAGAATTTCAAATATCAAGACAATAAACAGCTCTTACGCATTTAAATCGTCACCTATGATTTCAGTAATAAACTAAATGAAGTGAAAGATATTTTCTTAGCTCTTCAGCCTTCCGTCTCCCCAAGATTTTTATATCAACTGACGCTTTAGTGTAAATGATAGAAAATACAATAATTGACAAATACATATGTTGTAGAAATATTCTTAGGCAGAGCGGGTTGGTGTTTGAAAAATATTAGCACAAACTGGTAGGAACTTATTTGTTATTAAATATATATAATACATAAATCCTTAGGGAAAATACTCCTTCTTTATATATAGAGCAGAAGACTTCTTATAAAATTCATTTATTTCTGAATATGGCACTTAACGTTGCGTTGATGATATCGACCAAAGTGAAGTCAGTATGGCAAAAAAAAACCCGGTGGTTAGCGTTTGTTTGCTTGATTCGTTTCTGCAAGTGTCAGTGTCAAGGCAGTTGGCGACATTGGCCTTGTTGAATAGTCAAACTTTATCGCTGATCGAGGGTATGGCGGATTCTCACGATCCAAGAGTAGCTGTAAGAGATGGTTACCTCACAAAAATCTTCGCGATGTGATTGCATTCGACCTTCAATTGAACGTTATAAGTTCTTTCCATGGTCTTTGGGTGATTTTATTGAGTTATATGCATGTTGTCTAGACAGCATTAAGTAAGAACTGAATTGTGACTAAGAAACGTACGCAACGTGTAGCACATTGGAATTGCGAAGTAACATACCATACTTGATCTTCAGCCTTTTCTCATATTCGAGGCTGGCTAAGGCATCGAGCCATGGCTCATGGCCTTTGCAGAATCTCATGGGGCTGCTACCCCATGGTGTCTCTTATCACTGCGCAGGCTACTCATGATTATGTCCGCTCTGTGCAGTGTCTGTTGTGCACTTTAATTGCGAAGCCTGATATTTATTACTTTGATATGTTGTACGTAGTTAGGGTTTAATATTCAAGCAGCTAGAGGATATATCTGTATTTTTATGTGTCACATCTATTTAAATTTTGATTTATTTTTTATTTTCTTTCAATTACATTTTATTTAGACAGGACCAACTTATCTATTATTAGTTCAACTAGACACTTCTTAAATACCACGCGTTTATATCCCTGATGGGTTAGGCTCACGTTGTGTCAGATCTCATGTTATAGGTGACCAGTATATTGTCATCTACCGGTCATGCACTGTTTCACTGACTCAATGGGACAATATTTGAAATTTCAGAAATGAACGAGACTCTTTATGTATTGCCGTAGATAGATTCATTATTTATATAGGATTCAAACATCAACCTTCTAAATGTATGATAGGTATTTTGTATATTTATATAAGTTTACGCTTTGTTATGTATTATAGTGTTGACTCATATCAATGTATCGTATTTTTGCATGTAGCTATGTATGGGAAGTAATGTTTAACTATATATTTTTATATTGCTATATTATTTATGTATATGATGGGTTTAATGGTTAATTTGATATTGTAAGTTGCTTCTTGTATTTATATATTATGTTAGTATTTTTATAATTAATTCTTTATGTTGATTATGCTCAATTTTACCAAATTACGAATAAAAGCCAGAGATATATATTTACCCATGCAATAGTGGACGAGCCTACCGGGCACAGTTCCGGCCTCCGGGATGCATATTTGGTATAATTGCTAAAAAATAATTCTTTGCTAGAATTTGTACTGTTTTTACTTCTAGACTATATTTTTTATTCGTGTAAATATCCAGCTTTATTCAGGAATAAATGTGAGCCGCCTGCTCGTTTGCCCTCCTAACCCATAAAAAAGAACAGTTTTCAAAAATTAAATAATATGTAAATTAAACAAATTTTACCGATTCATGTTTTAATGAATGATTCGCGTTTATTTTACAGTCTACCCGTGACCACGATCACTGCAAAGTGTTCGTAATGTCGGTTTATAAATAATGTAAATAGAATGCGATTAAATCCGTTAAATCTTTTTAATTTATATATTATTTACTCATCGAGTACTTATCCTTGAATAAAGCAGTACATTTAGAAAAATATTATATTTTAGAACATATTTTAGAAAAATATGTTTTTTTCTCATTGAGAACTTTTTCTTGAATAAAGCTTTACATGTAGAAAAAAATTAATAAGTGAAAACAAACACAAATTCTAGAAAAGGATTATTAGCCGTAGAAATGGTAAAATTGGACTTAACATGTCATGATTTATTTCAAATTTGTTTTGCTTGTTTTTAATTTATTTTTATTTTCTACTACAGGTATGAATGCAATGCGTTATGTGGTTGATTTTGTACTGAATGGACAGACTAGTGGAAAATAAAGTGATGTAAAAATTATATCAAGTTGATTCTCGGAATTCACAACAAAAAAGTGTCTCGTAAGTGGTTTTAAAGTTTAAGCAAAGTTGCGTTATTTTCTCTACGCGATATCGACTAATGTACCCTGAAACTCAGTACTAAGTACAAATTCAATTCTATACCTACATCGTGGTCCTATCCAAGACCTAAGATAAACTCAGTAAGCTAGCACATATAACTTCAAACTTAAGGTAACAAGTTAAATTGAATTGTGTATCTACCTGTGTTTTTCTGCAATTATATTTTATCGATAAGGGGTATGTCGTGTTTAGATGAAAATTAAATCAATTTTGCTAGACTTTTCTAAAATGTAAAATATCGATACACGAGTCATAAGAACTTATACGAAAACGCTTATTTTATAAGAAGTTAGTGTCGGACGGCACAGTTTTGTAAGGTCAATTTAATTTATTTATCAATGTGATATTTTTTCTTTAAAAATAGTAAAATTTTGCAAGTACACGATTGATTGTATATTTTAGGAATTAAAATTGAATCACAGAGACGATAGAAAAAGTGCCTAGTTTAATATTGTGACAACTAAAAAAAGGTTTAAACTTTAGAAAAATCATACTATATCATTGTTTCTTAAATTGTTTTGTATATTTGGCTATTTCTTATGATTCTTTCCGATCCCAAGCTATGTATCCTCTCTTGAAGTTGGAATTAGAATATGTATAACTTAGACAGCAAAAATTCAATTTATTATACGAGGGGGAGATTAAAACCGTCTCGACATCAGTACTAATATTATAAATGCGAAAGTAACTCTGTCTGTCTGTTACGCTTTCACGCCAAAACTACTGGACCGATTTAAATGAAATTTGGTATGGAAATAGTTTGAGACCCGGGAAAAAACATAGGATAGTTTTTATCCAACTGCGCAAAAAGAGGTTAATGTTTTGCGCGATAATTGACATACGCGCGGGCAGAGCCGCGCCCGGAAAGCTTACCTATAAATAAGGATGGAACAATCATCCCACGTATATTAAATATCTAAGTTCAAAATCGGTTGAGGTAAAATTACCCCCAAAATAGGTTAACCACATAAAATATGTCACAGTAAAGTTTTATCAGTTACTCGTATCTATTATTTAGGTCTTCAGAATGTTCAGATAATTCAATACTATTTAACTGTGATGTGTGAGATTTTTCTATTTAATCACGAGTTTTACGGTGATGGAGTTGAAACAAGTAAAAGGTGACGGTTCGAGAACTTAGTTTTTAATTTAGATTTTGTTCACAGTTTAATAAGTAAAGTATAATAAAGAATGGTTCATCAAACGAGATGACAAAACTAAGTATTATTATAGTTCATTACATATTCACAAGACAACAATTAGTATTATGTATTGTTAATAATTAATCGTTACCTTGTTAGTTATTTTCAAAAGAAACGACATAAATATTTCAATTATGAAATTTTTCAATAAATCAATCAACAACAATTATTTGTAATAGTTGAAATCTATTTGTTAATACGATTCGTTTTCAAATACTGACATGGACATTATTTTATTACTCTTCTATTAATACTCAAAATATACACAACTACTGTATCCTACAATTTTTATACGTGTAGATGTCTCCATAGGCGAGAGATAGTTAAGTAGACCTACTGCATAGATTTTGCTAGAATTCTATTTGTAATCGATTAAAACTAACCAAGATTCACTAGTCTCAGTTCAATTGCATAGTTTATATCATACTCACAAAACATTCCGAATTACTGAAAGTAATTGATAGCATATTCCGTTATAAGAAATCCGTTCTAATGGTTTTAGTGATGAACAGCGTGTTTAGAATTCGGAAGATTATAACTTAACATATTATATCATGCAACGATCATCAAAATAAAAGTATGCTGACTAGCTACCACCCTCAAGTAGAAAATCTGTCGCCAAGCACCTATCATTGTAATGAATAGATTCAGGCGTTACTTTGCGGAAATCCATATTTTATAATAACAAATATTTTTAAAAGTACTTTAAGAAATATTTAATAACACTTTAATAAAAAACTTAAAAAGAATATAAAAATATCTAGTGACAGTTCCGCTTAATTTCCCTGTTAAGCCTACGTGACGTCACAAACGTCACGCAGCCTAACCGAAAGAATATTCGACTAGTTTCGCTTCTAACCGAAGCATCTTCAGGAATAGTCTCTACGAACGGTATATTTTTTATATAATTTTTGAAGTGTTTTATTAAAGTATTATTTAATGTTTTCTTTTAATACTTTTAAAAATATTTGTTATTAATACATATCAGTGGGTTGCGGCAGCAGTCCTTGAGAGCCAGTAAAATTACAGGCACATGAGACTCAACACATATATGTCCCAGGGTGACGGGCGCAGTCAGGGTATAGGCAGAGGATACCGCTTAACATCGGGTGGGTCTCGTGCTTGTAACGTCAAAATAACATTAGAAAAGTATCATAAAAAAATATCTCCTGACACGTTATTCATCACATAATCGCAGCATATTCATGGCCTTATATTATACAAATGATTGTGAACTTGGGCTTTGTATAAAATATTAATTAACTACATGAAAAATAAAATTATAATTGAAGTTTTAATTCATTATAAATGCAAGAAGTAACTATGTAAGAAACAATTTATGTTATTTTTCTCTTACATTCATGTCAAAATGTTTACTGTATGTTGATCGCGTATATCGGTACTAATATTATAAATGCGAAAGTAACTCTGTCTGTCTGTCTGTCTGTTACGCTTTCACGCCAAAACTACTGGACCGATTTGAATGAAATTTGGTATGGAGATAGTTTGAGACCCGGGAAAAAACATAGGATAGTTTTTATCCGACTGCGCAAAAAGATGTTGATGTTTTCGCGCGATAACCGACATACGCGCGGGCGGAGCCGCGCCCGGAAAGCTAGTTATAAATATTGTACAAAAAATCGTTTCTCATCCAATTAATTTTATCATTGTGTATATTGTGTAAATATTTTTTACTACGCAGGGAATAAAGTATGTAATGTTACATAGTTTTGGTACATCGGACTTGTTAATGTATTATAATTTCGATGCTATGACATTTATTTTGATAATTTAGTAAATTGCAAATAGGCTTAGTTAGAATGAATGTAGCTAAATTAAATTATTTAAATGGTAATAAAGTTGTAACTAAAAAAACGATGAAAATTTTGATGTTATAGTCAATGAATTTGTTTTAATTATAAAACTATATTTGAAAATGTATCAATGTCAAATTGAAATTGTGATATGGTGTTGTTTTCAATAATATAACGAGGATAATACACATTTTGATGTGATAAAGAGATTTGAAAATAATTTCAATGAATGTCAAGATTAAGGCATTTTTTTTGTTGCTTCACCGCAGAAATGTAAGTGTATCTTATGTTGCCGGCTATGAATTGTAATAAAGCATCACAATTTTATTCAAAACTGTGTTTTTATTTGAAGTGGTTTATTTTTATTTTTTTATGCCTGTTACGATAGGGGTCAAAGGCGCCTTTGACTCCTATCTCACCTGATGGTGGTCGAAGATGTGGTTCAGGCTAACAGGCTTCAGCTTGACAGATAAGAGTAGCTCTATTTATGAGTGACCGATGCCTGTCTGTCCGTATGTCACTGGTCTTCTAGGTCGTGACCGGCATGAGTAACAAACCTGAAATTTTGATATATTGTGTAGAACGTTTATGTACTATATATAAGCCAAGCCATTGAGGAATATTCTCATCGACCCTGGGAACATGCGGCATATTTCCACTAGGATTTCTCCAAGCCTCATTCATAAGTAGCATCTAGCTTCTCTTAACCATGTTAGCACAAATAATACAATACTAATTATTTTTATATATTATATATAGAAAAAAATGTGTTTACGCAACACCTGTAGTTATTAATGTTAAGCGTCATGTTGTAATTGTGTTATGTGTGAGCTCTTGCTCTTTTCTCTGAAACCTGCGTAAGTTTATGTGTGGATTATTTACTACTTAGCCCGGAGTCCAGTCAAATAGGGTGTGTTCCGGCAGCAGTCCTTGAGAGCCAGTGAAATTACAGGCACATTTATTTATTCAATGTACAATAGTTAACTTACAGTAAAGACCAACACGCTAACTATCTTAAATAATATCATATAAATATTGATACATATGTTCATATAGTGTTTGTGAGATCTAAATGTCAGGAACAATATTGTGAGAAAGTATCAGATTTATAAACACTCTAAGGCTAGTAACAATAATTTTCAAATTATCTGCAAAAATGTCAACTTGTTGGAACTCGTGCGCAAAATCATTTAAAAAAGTCGCAACTCTATGCGTTGGCGCATTACCGGCGTAATTCGTTCGTACAGCTGGAGACGTGAACAGCTGATGCCGGCGACGACTACCAACGCGAAGGTAATTATTTGGAACGTATAAGCCAAGAATGGCTAACACGTCTGAATTATTGACATTATTGCGCAGTAATTGGCAATAATGAACAATTAGTAAAAATTTACGCCTGTACTCCAACGTATCTATTCCGATCATTCCAGAAACGAACAAAGAAGGATAAAGATAGGGGTAGTATCCGTACATACGTTTATACAAGTATCTAGCAAATTTTCTCTGTATCCTTTCTATCATCAAAGTATACTTTGCCTCTTTCGGATCCCAGATTAATGAACCAAACTCTAACTTGCTACGAACGAACGCGTTATATAGTGTGATTGCAACCCTAAAGTCTTGGAATTGCGAGGCTGTCCTCATTACAAATCCTAATACCTTGCTTGCATCTTTGCAAATACATATAATATGCTCTCGAAAATCAAGCTGGCTATCGAATATTATTCCAAGATCTCGGATGTTACTAACCCTCTCCAATGCAGAACCCTCCAATGTGTATTGCAGGATCAAGGGTTTAGGAGACCTGGAGAAAGAGACTACTTTACACTTAGATACATTAAATGTTAGTCGATTTAACCGGCTCCATTGCACCAACGAATTGATATTATGCTGAAGTTCGATACCATCGACAAGTTCGTTTACAGGCTGGTAGATTTTTAAGTCATCTGCAAACATTAAACACCGGGCTGTATTGAGTACTGTTGGAAGATCATTTATCATGATAAGGAAGAGAGAAGGTCCGAGGGTACTACCTTGACTCACACCTGACCTAGTGAAGTATTCGCCAGATCTATTTCTTTTTAGCTGTACATACTGCCTCCGATCTTTTAAGTAGTGAGCAAAAAACCTCAATAGCTTCAAGGAGGCTCCCATAACCGACAGTTTCACCAGGAGTACGTCATTGTCTACCATATCAAACGCTTTCCTGAAATCTAGAAATACGGCATCAACCTGCCGCCCATTAACCATGTGGTTGGTGACGAAGTCTACGAAGTTGATATGATTTGTGTTTGTAGAGCGAGCGACACGAAAACCATGCTGCGAATTATCATAACCGGATTCAAGTTGGCGAGTCAGATAATAATTAACAATGGATTCAAATATTTTTGCAAAGACGGCTAGCACAGCAATAGGTCTATGACTTGTTATATCAGTTGACTTTTTAATCTTAGGTACAGGCGTAACCTTGGACAATTTCCATTTATCAGGATAGTGCGATTTGTTGAGCGATATATTAAAGAGATGAAGGAGCGGGACCTCTAGCGCGGAAGAACAATCCTTAACTAAAAAAGGAGGTATTGCGTCAGGACCCGCCACTGAAGCTGTTTTTAAACGACGAATGGCCCGGCGGACGTCCACCACTGTGACACTATCCAGTGTAACGAACCGAGCGTCAGCAATACTGGAAGCTACTTCTGCGTCAAGCACTGGGATACTGTTGAGAAAAACAGAAGCAAAGTACTCCGCAAACGCTGAAGCCGCTTCCTGACCTACTACTGTTCCTCCATCGAGCGTGTACTCATTCAGCATCGTCCTGCTCATTCTCCTCTCCCTAACATGCTTCCAGAATTGCGTGGGGTCACTCCTAATATTGTTACCGACTAGCGTAATATACTGACAATATGATTCATCTACAAGCATTTTAATATGGCTTCTGTAATACTTAAATACTTCATGATTGAACTGCAGTCCTAATTTCTTATACTGACATAGATGAAAATGTTTGATTTTTATTTTTTTTATAATTTCGTAAGTAAACCATGGCGGATACAGCCGTTTATCTGAGAAGTTACGGTGATTTTTAAGTGGCACATGATTGCTGATAACTTCGTTAAGCTTTTCATAAAAAATATCTATGGCTGAGTCGATATCCTGCCGTTTGAGCACATCAGTCCAATCAATAGCAGATATACCGAAATACAGAGAGTAGAAGTCAGCCTTTCTAAAGTTCCAGTCAGGAGCATAAGAATTTGTATCTGACATTAAAGGCAACGGACATGAAATATCAGAAATGTCAGCGTTATGTTGTAAAGACAAAGTCACCTCGAATGGAGGGTGATATACGTCAATCGGCACCAGCGGTACTACGTCGGGTGTCACACTCACATTTCCCGATTTCAGGTTAGACAACACGAGATCCAACAAGCCACCGTGACAGTTATTAATAACATTATGTTGATTTAACTTACAGAAGTCCATGAACATTTCAAACTGCAACTTTACACTGACACTAGCAGAATTAAGGTTAAAATCACCAATTACCACTACATCAAACAGTGCAGAATATTTACACACCATATTTTCAATGCAAGCGAGGACATTTAGATACTTATTTTCTTTGGTATTGGGAGGAATATATACAACGCATACCAAAAAAGTTATTTTTTTACATGATATTTTAACTAACAATATTTCTTTGTCGTCCGTTAACTCGTCCACATCAGTAACTAATTTGGGTAAGTAAGGATCACGCACAGCCAACAGAACCCCACCCCAGCCAGCGTCGTCCTTGCGATCTTTGCGTAGCACCACGTACCCAGGGGGAAAGAGCTCACCATCGGCTACTGAACTGTTGAGAAACGTCTCTGTGAGAGCAATGACGTCACAACAGTTCATCGAGATGCTATTATAGAACTGTACAGTTTTGCTCCTCAGGCCTCGGACGTTCTGATAATATAGATGTATATTTTTAGTTCTGTTCTTGGCTTTTGTTGGTTTTCGAACGAAAGGACTGTCTCCACGGCTTAATGCAAATATCTTGCGCCCAGTTTGCAGGTGACATTATAAAGTCCGCTAACTTGGAGGGAACGTCCAGTTTAAACGAAGCATATGTCCCTCTGGCTTTTAAAGGCTCAATCTTATAAGTGCTATCTTCAGCTATTGAATTTAAGTGGTCACACACTTGTTTCTCAGTTGTGCCAACCTTGAGATAAAAAAGATGCAACAGCCGTCGGCGGTCAGCAGCTTCCAGTTTAGTTGCGCCCGGTGCAGCCACTCCTCTCATGATGCCAGCACTGGCGTCCCGGTGAAGCCTTTTAGTATTCTCCGCACATCGTGAACCCTCATTTTCTCCCACACGCAAGTTATTGTGATCACTGGTTGAAGGCTGGCTCTGAACATTTGACGAACTGGGAACAAAACACGATATCTCCTTAAGAGTCTTTACGCCTTGCGCTATCGTTCAAATTTAGGCATTTATCGTAGCGCGGCGCACACGAGCACACCGTTAGCAAGGATCGAGCGGTCAAAGACGATGTCGCATGGAATAAAACATTTTGATCCTTTTTGAAGTGTTATTTATTTTTGATAAATAATGTGGAATGTTATGTAACTTTGTAAATTCATTTCGCATCTTTACAGTTTACATACAAAGTAGACTTAAATGAACCTAATAATAAACCTCTCATTGACTAACATTAGCACACCTATCTATAACTATAGTCCATTGAAAAGTTACATGAGCTTTGCATTTTTTAGAGCACGCAATTTTATTTTTGAGACATGTATAGAAGAAGCTTAACCTCAAATTTGTGGGGTCGCCACCCTTGTCCCCCGGCCGCCATCTTGGAAAAAGGGGTGAAAACACGTATTTTGCGATATCTCAGAAACTATGCGTTTTACAAAATATTCGTTAGGACATAATTTGTAGCAAATTGTTTTGCCTATAAATATGGTACGTATATAACTTTGTGCCCTAAATTTAATATTAAAGAAGTTATAAGCAAAAATATATTTTTTTACTCTATAACTTTCTTTATACATTTTACAAAAAAATTACCTCAGAACAATATTGTAGATGATGTTTTGAGGATTTTTTTTCCGAAACCCGCAGTTTAATTGATTAAACTGAAAATAATATCCACAATTTTCAACACGTTTACACGTAACAAAAATGTAGCACAACTAAAAGAATAAACTGAGGTAGAAGAAACAGCTAAGCCTGCGTATAATAATAATAGTCGTAGCAGGCAGATGTTCCTTTATCCCCAAACGGTAACTCAGATCTTTTCTACCTGCTTATCCTTCGGTAAGTTATATTTGGTAAGTTCTATGGTAAGAAAAACAGTTAGGTATGAATAAGTGAAGTTGTACGAATTTTTTTTTTTTAAGGATATGAAAAAAATAATTTAAACATTTCATTTTGACCCGATTCCCATGAGCATTGATGAACCTGGTCAACTTTGTAGCGCTGTAAGTGTTTTAAATGAAATAAATTAAAAAATCATAAAAAAATTCTGAGATAAGAAAAAAAATCTTAAGATTGGTCTGAGGTATCTTTTTTGTAAAATGAGAAAAAGAAAGTTATAGAGCAAAAAAAAATATATGAAAATTTTCTCACTCTTTTTGGTTATAACTTCTTAAATTTTTAATTTAGGGCAAAAAGTTATATAATCAGGCAAAATAATTTGCAAATTATATGCTGTAGAATTTTTTGTAAGACGCATAGTTTCCAAGATATCGCGAAATAAGTGTTTTCACCCCTTTTTCCAAGATGGCGGCCGGAGGACAAGGGTGGCGACCCCACAAACTTGAGGTTAAGCTTCTATGGACCACCCACATATGTCTCAAAAGTAAAATTGCGCCCTCTAAAAAATGCAATATTCGGTCTTAAATTGTAACATTTCAATGGACTACTGTGTAGGTATCTATATTCGATTATGTACTTCTAACCATCGTTGTTTATAGACAAACAACTTAGTTTTGTAGTTTGTATACCTGCTTTGTGCATGCATATCTTGGTTCATTATATTTGTATAACTGCCCCGTTGGCGGAGCGGCTATAGTGGTCGCTACGAAAGAAAATAAGGTGCGTTTAATATAGAGGTCTTAAATCCTAACTCAGGGTCGGTACTAATTGTTTAATAAAATATATAACGTCTATATTATTATAAACATCTTTTATTTTTAACCAAATCAGTACACGGTACAGACCGTTAGATAGTCTTGCCTTAAATATAATTATATCTTAGAGGCATAGATCGTGCTTTATGATGGCCAATTATTTCGTGTAAAAGACACTTGTTGTAAAAATGTATTACTTCGTTTCCATCTGTTTGGCCAAGTTAATACCTAATATAAAATAAAAAAAAAATAAAGAACAAATAAGAAAAAAAATACATTTTAGCCTCTAGCTAGTTTCAAGTTTTTTTAAAAACTTTTTTCTTATATATAGCAACTACGCAACTTTTTGGTTTTTGCCATAGTAAAAAAAAATGTAACCATAAAATGGAACCGACTTCAACACCCAAAGTGTGAAATAACATGTTGAAGTCGGTACCATGATAGTTCAAAAGTACCTATGATCACAATATTGTGCGCATGGTACCGACTTTGACAAGTTATTTCACACTTTTGGGTGTTGAAGTCGGTTCCATTTTATGGTTACATATTTTTTACTATGGCAAAAACCAAAAAGTCGGTTCCATTTTTTGGTTAAAAAATTGATCACTAGTTTTAGTAACCCTTGCTACTTACGATATCGATTGTCAATGATTATATCATCAAGATAGGTAAATACTTTACAGTTGTTGGAGTGTAACGCAAAAACGACTTGACTGATTTTGATGCAATTTAAATATGACCTAACGACAAGCATCAGCTTTAAAACAAAAAAATAATAATCAAAATCGGTTCACCCTTTCAAAAGTTCTGAGGTAAAAACATAAAAAGTACAGACGAATTGAGAACCTCCTCCTTTTTTGGAAGTCGGTTAAAAATTCAATTCCGATCAGGAAATAATAAATCCTAGTTAATAATGAAAAAGGCATGGTCTCAACAAAAATAACTTTACAATAATAAAAGCATACGCATAGATCAAAACAACTCGGTCACGCTATATTTTCATTGCGCACCGTAGTTACGGCACGTGCAGGGCGCGGGACGAGCAGCGATACGTCCTCCCTCCGCGAGCGCTAGGCGCAAACTGAGATGCGAGGCGTTGTGTTCCGTCATTTATAGGTCATATTGAAAAAATTGTATAAAATACATTTTTCACTAAATGAACGACAAAATATTATTATCTATTAAATAAAAACTTCAACTAATGAATTGCATATTTATTTATTTTATAAAATACCAGATTTTGTAGAAATAACAAGAAATTTGAATGGTATTTTTGTGCCAAAAGTGCCCTTTCAATCCCTTATTTACTCAGTTGTAACATATATTTATCAAAATGTTATTAATGCACTCCATTGGTGGTAATATGATTGGTTTACTGATATTTTTCAATCTGTAAAACGAATAATTTTTGTTCGATAAAAAGACTGTTGAAGTTACACTGATGAAGAAATTTATGAAAACATGAGTTGGTAAAAAAATTTTTGTCGGATTTCAGTTGTTTTTTTTATTGTTTTGTTTAATGCACTCCATTAAAAAAACAATAAACTTTCTTCCTGCATCATTTAAAAAACAAAATCTTTTATACTTTAGCTGCAGCAGCCTTGAGAAAACGGCTGTAAAATGGCTTTGCTGGAATAAAGCCTCTTAAGTTCCGAAGTAACCGAACCAGCCTGGCTCGCTATAACAGGTGAGAAAGGTTGAGCAGTGTCTCGAGTGTGGTTTCCCCAACTTCTTTCGGCTGAGCGTGTATTTTGCAACACCTTTGTGCCAACTTTAATGCCCTGTGGATTCTTTTGTAGGGTCTCAAGAGTGGATATTCTTTCCTTCAATTCAGTGATCTCTTTACGTAATGGCAAAGTGGCTAGTATGGTCTGTTCAGAAACTACTTTAGCAATTAAAATAGAGACACGATTCTCCATTATACGTTCAAATTCATCACGTATGATACTGCGCATGTTATCCAAATAATAAGTATCATCCATGAAGGAACGATCATGAGCCCTTGACTCGTTTATCCCACCAGCAGCGCCTCGCAATATATTAACGTTATCAGTGTCGCTACCACTGCCAATTGACAAAGGGCTTGTCTGACAGGGTTGCTCTATTTCCCGGATGACAGGGAAAGCAGCTGGGCCACCTGGCGTATCAGACTTTGACTTATTACTTATGCACTCCGGGCACTTCCACGATTTTCTTTTTTCATTAACCAATGTACCAAAAAAGCGCGTTTCTGAGACATTAGCGCAGTTCAGATCATATACCTGTGCACATGATGAGCAAGTTAAATAATGCCTAGTCATAATGGTGCCAAAGCATTTTGCACAAGTAAGTTTGTTTGCCATCGTATCGTAAATATCGTAATTCGTGTGTCTGAGTGTCAAGTCACAGTATACGCAAGAGTACTGCAGAGAATCGCGTTCGAGACCACATTTTACGTAAGAGTACTGCAGGAATTTGCGTTCACGGCACGACACAGAATTTACTCTTTCCAACTAGATACACAATCAACACAGTGCACGCCCGTTTGAGCCAAATCACCACTTTAATCAAAATTTTATTGAAGATAACTTTCAAAATAGGTGAAGAAACGACTAGCCAATATCACAATTGTATCACTTGCACACACTGCTTTCAAATTTAACATGAAAAACAACTTTAAACATATGTTAGCTATTTATTTCCAGCGACTAGAAAAATACCGTCAGTTAGAAACAAATCCCAAACACATCTCTCACATGAGACTTAACTACTATATCTCAAAGTGACGGGCGCAGTGCAATTCGTGACTTGTGACGAAATGCATCTGTTATAGGCAGAGGTTACTCCGCTTAACATCAGATGGGCCTCGAGCTAGATCCGTCACAATAATATATATATTTTTTTATAAATGCCTTAGGATAGTGTTAGCAGGACAATCCCGGAGTCTGGAGATAAGAATGGTCCGGCAGTAAAATGGAAAGCAAATAAAACAGTGTATGTAGATAAGTTAAAATTTAATATAAAAATAAAAGAGTTAATATAGAACCGTAAGCTCGATTACAAATAATATTTCCTGACTTCCTTAAATTACAACATTTCGACAAAATAGCAATTTGATCGATTTAGGCCTGGTTTTACAATCATCAGATAAGTAGTTACTATTCCTGAGAAGAAATGTATCTACAGTAAATTTTAAAGGAACTGTTTTAAAGAAAAATTAATATCTAACAAGGTTAACAAGTTTAAAGATAATTTTAAAATGGTCTAATTTGTAGTTCAATTCAATTAGGGTGCAGACTGCAGGCGTCGCCCCGCCCTTTAAGATGGTTAAAAATAAAAACAAAAGGATACATTTGAGCTACGACTAATTCATATTACGAAAGCTCGATTGGAAAGCTCCTCGGTACATTTTGCTGATATTTTTTATCTAATGATTGCAAAAACAGGCCTTGTAAGTTTCCAGTTACCGGAACGTCAATCAAAGTCTTGATTAGCTAACAGACTAAGGTCCTGTTTCAGAATGTTCGAGTAAGTTCCGGTTTTTCTAAATGCTTTTATTGTAGTAGCTGTAGTGTTGTATATATTTCATAGTATTTTGTTTAATAAAGGCATACCGCCGGAAGAAAAATTTACCTATTGTAATATAAATGACAACAAAAATATTTAAAAAAAACCGTACCTACTTAAAAATCCTGTCACATGTCTATATAAATCTCTTGATGGAATGTTTATTAATATTTAACATTAGAAAGAGCGTACTGGAATCTGATGCGAGTGCTTTAGGGAACTGACCTACTTCGACATCATGATTCGCGAACTATTCTAATAATTAGATATCTCTTCGTAATCCAGTCATACAAAAGTTAAAGTTCTACTAATATTTTAGTAAAGTCTCTTATCTGCCTTTTTTTTTAGCAGCAAGCTGTAAAATCTTTTTTATTTGGATAGGGGACACAAAATATGAGGATATTGTGTACTATAGTAGTCTCTGTTACCTAAGATAGCTAATATGGACACATTGGACCCTAAAATAAATTTAAAAACAAATTCATTAGAAATTAGAAAACATTATAGCCATTTAAAAAAAAATGGAAATCCAGTGACACTCTGACTGATGTAGGGATTCTAGGGCATATTCACGGGCCTCTAGCTCTTAAAAGAAATGAGAGAACAAACCAGCACATTTTGACATTTCGGCAAAATGTTGACCCATAGAAAAATATTGGACTACAATTCGAAAACTTAAAATAGTAATTTTCTGGGGCGCTCGAATACATGAGAAGCCGAAAAAAAACTTTTGTGCTCCCTAGCCTAAGTGTTTAGAGCTCATTGAATAGAGTAAAAAAATAATTACTTGTTTTTTCTAAACTAATAAACAAGTTTTAAATTTTAGACCATTTTAGTTCGGGTCAATCCAAAAAACTAAACCAGTTAAGTATCTGAAATTTCGTTGTAATAGGTAACATATTAATAACTAACCAACAAATAGTGAAAACGACGATTAACATTGTGATTTATAGCTCTGACCAACACATATTTATCTTTTACGTTCTGTTTCAATACGCAATTCTTTAAGAGCGAGGCCCTGCTCGGAATTTCGGACTTTTTAACAGACGTATAATTTTTACAAAATTACGTAGAAAGTAGGAAGCAAAATGATGGATAGATAGATTATGATATAGAGAAAATTACTGTAACCGTATATAACCGATACATAAAGAATACAACTTGAAATCTGATGGAAATTGTAGACACTGCTATCTTACTGAAAAATACAATATCCCTACAGTACAAATAGTGCGGAGCTAAACGCAACTTAGCTCTCATTGTTCGATCCAACTGACACCGACCTTCCCAAAGTTGTCATGTCTGGTTTCGGAGGTAAAGCTGGTTTCTCCATCGAGGAACTGATACCGGAGTCGTCTAAGTCTTCCTGGGTCTCTGACACGAGATCTTGGTCTTCCTGAACTTCCTCTTCAGACAGTCCCGAGACTTGGACAGACTCGGTCGAAACGTCCAGGAGGTCTGGGATGACTGGTGTCGGTTCAGGCCTAAAATTAAGCGGGACAGATTATAAAAAACCTGTATGTTTTACTGTTTTATTTAAGTGTCCTGATTGATACAAAAACTATTTAGATCTTAATTGGTTTAGGAATATATCAGAAAAAAAATACATTAACACATAGTTTGTACATAACCTTCTGCAACATTAAACAACAGGGTATTTTATCATCGCGAACTCGTCCATATGTGATGGGGATACCATAAGAGAAGATTTTAAAAGTGCGTACAAACGAATCAGCGTACCTATGTTTTTACGTGAGAGGAGAGATCCCTCCTTTATATAGATTCATGGCTAGGGCTTCTTATAAATACTGAAGAAGGTTGAGATAGCCCACAGAACAGGAGAGAGATTATCAAAATCTTATAATAAACATAATTAATATGTTTGTTTACAAGTACAACATTTTAATTTATTTAATATCATAACAAAGGTGAGGCATGATAGCAATTTCGACAACCCTCGAAATATAATTAAAAGGAATTATAAACTATAGAAACGAAAAATATCGTATATAAAATAATCTTACCCATTCACCAGCATATTATTGACAAAAGCATTTCATGTCCGGAACCCACGCCCAATGTTTCATTCGGTATAAGCGATTCCCATCGAATGTGCAAATAAGCAACCCAAATGTATTAACAGCTTGCTTTCACACCAACTTCACGTCACAAACAAAAATATTCCCAAAAATATGTAAATTAAACTATTGTTTATTTCTAGTCATAAATTATTTTATAGAGGTAATGGAATAAAATAAATATACATATACACATATTTTACCAATTCCTTTTATTACTTTATAGGCTTACATTCCGTCTTTATATTTACGTAGGTAAGCTAGCGGTTATCACTAAGTTTAATTATATCTTAGTTTAATTACCATTAATACGTAAAAAATAATATGATTAGCATTTTCCGTTGATTTTAGTTTACATACAATCAAAATAAAAATTTCAATAAACGCTTAACAAAATATAAATTTACATTTAAATTGTAAATAAATCGTTGTATCCCTTAGGAATGTCTAAAAAAAATATCTAAAAAATAATAATTCACAAGTTTCGCTTAAACTAACATAAGAAATATACATTTTTATAAAACTATGGTATAAAATGGGAAATTTTAGAATATGTTTAAAATAAATGCTGATATAAGGAATGCAGGATACATTAGGAATGTGCGGTGGCGTATATGTGTATAATATAATATGGGTTAAATATGATTTATCATAATAGCATTACAAAATGATTATCACATAGACAATTCCACAATTATTGCTGATTCCCACACACAAGCATACCAATTTAATAAAACACTTACAGTAATAATAAAATACTTATAAAAAAGACCATACAAACAAGCGCCTAATTTAAATCAACAAATTTTGGAAGCCATTATGAAGATTTTTATTCATCCCAACATTGTAAAATTAAACTTTCATAAGAACGAAATACTTTTAAAATAAAAATTCAAAAGATTTAAGTACCAATATGTTTAGGAGGGCTTACATTTTATTATAGACTATTTCAAAATTTGTATGCGCAAGCTACTTAGTAGTAAACCATGACGTTAAAAACGTCTCATTGTAAAAAGAAAATTATTTTTAAGCCGCAATCTATTTTCAACGAATGAAGGATAGCCAGTTTAGAACAACAAAAACGGTTCAAAACTTATCGCACCGGATGACTGTGTTGTTGGAAGTTGTTTCTAATAAAGGGACGAACTGCTATTGTTAAAGAGACGCATACGATTGGTCGAATATAAAAATACTCCAAAAATTTACCGTTTTATTTGGCAGATGCATGCTTCTTTCACATAAAATAAGGATCCAGATGAAAGAGTTTTTAAAGGTATGATAACTCCAAAAAAAGAGACCAAATTTGTCTTTACAGTTAGATCAAAGAGTTTGCTCAAGCATAAGCTCTAAGCTAACGTTTCGACGCTAGGAGCGTTGGAAGCTTGTTTCCAATATAACATGGCTCTAGTTGACCGTGGGGTACCGGGCTAGAATGGAGGGGTCCCATCTCTAACCGTGGGTGTCTTCAGAGGCGACTAAGAATAACACACCATTGCAGAAGGTGGGCAACATCGCCTTCTGAGGAACTGATCACACTGCGATCCCCAAAACGCCTGCCAAGCGTGGGGATTATGGCAAATGGCCCCCCTCATAATACGGCAGGCTGTGGAAAATCCAGCTGATACAGTACAATACTAGGTGTCAGTTTTAAATCGCTACTAAGAAGCCTGAGCACACACCGCATCGCTTGATTCGTTGTATATATATAATAATATAAATGTATAAAAACATTGACACTTGATAATACTAAGTTCCGTAAGTACTATTAAGTCTGATTCTGTCTTTTACGATATTTATTTCTAAATTAATAGCACTTCAGCTAATCGACATTAAATATTGAGGCAATGGTTGATTGCAATAACTGTTCTTTTGTTATGATTTAAATTTTACCTCTATTTGTTAAATTAGTTAATACTTAATTTTACGTAGCTTATAATGAGTATAAAACATTTACATCGCTAACGCAAAGTAATATAAATAACGCTGTATTTACTTGTAAACATGGCTTTTCATTTTGTATTAATAGTTGAATTCAGTATATAGGACAACGCAAACGTTCGTATCGCCCCAGTATGGGACACTCAATTAATATCACCTCGCCTCATCACGACTACTTGCAAGCTGGCGACGATGCCGATAAGGCGCGCGGCGATGATAAGTGTGTGTTGTAGGGTGGACACAACAAAGATTACCGTACGGCTTGAGTTGAGGCGATATCGATTCGGTGCCGGGTGTATCAGTGTACGACAATCATTATTTTATTTATATCCAAAAGTTACGGCATCGTAAGCAAAGATTAGAACCTCTTACGCCATAATTAGTGCATTATTTAAATTTATGTAATTGATAAACACAAATAGACTTTAACGATTATTACTTTTATATATAATAAATACACGGATCAATTTTAATTAATATTGATGATTCATAAAGGATCGATTGGAGAGTTAAATACTTTTTTGTGTACAAAATTAATCTCCATTTTATAATTTAAGGTGTAAGCAAAGTGTATGGCGAGAAATTAAAATTCAATACTAGATTTTACAAAACTAATTGATTTCATGACATTTATTACGTGTAAACCTATATTTTTTTACGGTTCAGGGGTACTGTTTAAGGGGTTTTATGGGCATTGCATTTTTGTTCAATATCTCAAGATTATACGGGCAATATTATTGTCAACTCGCGAATTGCTCATGTAGAATTAATGCCAAATTGAGCTAAAAGCGCAATAAAACGATTTCCTGCCAGAGATGAGAGTTTCTACCTTAAGGCATTTTATATTGGATGCTTTTCAATAATTCCAATTTAACTAATTGGAATTAGCAGATAGCTTAGGGAATGTATTAAACTTTTTACAATAAATGTTATATGAATTTCAGTTACTCAACCTGTTGAAGGCTTAGGCTCTATTATTACCTACAAATGTCTTACAGAAGTATATGCTATCCCTACTTTCGACCCACACTGCGTTTTATTTTTTACCTATTTAATACATATCCGACAAGACACAAAACACAAAAATCTTCACAACCGTGCCAATTATTATGTTTGTAATTTTGGAAATGTACCATACACTTAGGATCGAGTTGAATTAAATTATTTATAGTGTTGGAAGGAATTAAACAGAATGATTTTTATTATAAATAGAATTAATTTTCTGCTTTCTTATTAATTATTCAGCCCTCGTGTAAGTGAAAGCATTTTTTTTTCTATACGTAGGTGGGTTCTCATTGAAATGGAATCGACACTTAACCAAACGATATAAAATACAATGTATGATACATAATTACCTAAGTATTAATACAATATATACCAAACACGTCACAAAGATACATATAGGCCCGATTACACCAACCGATGATGATTTTCAGTCTATATATAATAGCTTCGTGCTTTTTCCTTATAAAAATCTATTCATGCACATACTAAATGCGAAAGACTTGTCACGTCTTGACACTTAGGAATAATGCGGTTAACTCTTTCTTTTGTGGGAACAAAACTCAAAAACAAAAAAAAAACTCCTTCCTGTTTATGAAGAAAGAGTCCTCTCTTTCTTCATAAACAGGCGAGGAAGGAGGCAAACTGATGCTATTCCGCTTGTTCTGAATGATGTGCTCGTTAGATGAACGTTTAACAAAACGTTAGTATACAAGACATGTATGGTCGACATTACAAGTTCAGAAATAGTATTTTTAATAATAAATATGACGATCACGATGGACGTAAGACAAGGTGTGATAGGACAAAAGACGTAAATAATAATAATAATAATAATTTATAATAATAATAATAATTATTATTATTATTATAAATATGACGATCACGATGGACGTAAGACAAGTTGTGATAGGACAAAAGACGTAAATAGTCTTAAGAGTCGGAAATAGGAGAGTGCACCAGTTTTGCTTTTAAATGTAAGTGTCGCCATCTCTTATGAATATACATAATTTTATTTTTCGATTGATATTTCTAGAGTTTATTCGTTTACACTATAATATCTTCCACTAAAGTAATTCTATACTAGACTGAAAATAACCATTATTTCGTTGCCGTGAATTACAAAAATGTTTTATTATGATGCCTTATTAGTTAAATATTAGATACAATAAAACATTTATGCAGAATCTTAACCCAAAACCTAAGTTGTGTCGTGTTGTCATGATAAACCTAAAGAAAATATTTAGAAGGGTCAGCAAACCCTAAACATCTAGATTATCTTTTTTTCTTCACTGTTCTCGTTTACCTTATGACTAAGAAAAGGCAATGTGAAACAAAAAAATTCTCAGTTAATCATATTCATCAAGACTACAAAATAAAATAAAACTTTGTTTCGATATGAAAAAAATCTTTAAAAAAAAAGGATTGCCGGAGGTGCATTATAGTCAAAGTTGCAATGAGATTCTTTTCCATAATAGTGTAGTTAGTACATATAACACGGTCACAATAACTCTGCACCTGGAGTCGATAATACAGGTATTACAAAATCTATTTACTTACTTCAGCCATATAGTATACATATGTAGATAATTTACATTGTATTGCCATAGTAAATTAAATATTTTATTCTTTTGCACATCTGTTGTATGAGGCTTTTTGTTTTATTTTAATTTCCTTTAGAGCTTAATTGTGCAGTTTTCGATTAATAAATTTTATTTAATACAAGCAATTTTTAACTTGTTATTTTGTCTTCCGGTAGAAAATAGATGACGGTACGATATCTTGTTGACCGAAACGTAAAGTTAACGTAATTCCTTAAAAAGATACTAGATGGCGCGATAGCAAACACAGATAGACAAATCATGACAGTACGACACAACTACCCTCAAAACACTAAGTTCCGGTCGTTCCGGGCCGACTTACGCCTTGACGGGTGCATCCATGGTGGGGATATAGTCTAGGGCCATGAGACACGCGAACACCGTCATTATCATCTTGGGCTTGCGTTCGGTAATGTCTTCTGGGAGGGCGTACACTCGCGCTCCGCAACGGCGGGCCATTGAAATGGCGTATTTTGCGTTGGCCAGGTTCTCCTGTTGAACAAAATACATGAATTGTGATAAACTAAATAAACAATATAATCATATTTAACATGTAATGTATTGTAAACAAACATGTAGCTATTTCACTAAACAGGGCATTATTATATTGCCTATGTAATAAAGGTATCCATTTATGCATTGACTTAATGGCTTGCACTTTATACTAGTGAAGGCCTTTTTAATTGATCGTATAAGAGCTGGAGTAGGCAGATCCTGGAGAAAAGGATAAAATGGTTGCTTGACCCTGTAGTAAGTAGCATTGTGTAAATCTCAATTTAAATCAAAATCTTTTATGTTTTGCATAAAAAGTTTAATTATCTATGGATTAGTTCTATTGACTTTTTTATGTTATTGTGACGGAACAAGCTCGACGCCCACCTGATGTTAAGCGGACTAACCTCTGCCTATAACAGATGCATTTCGTCACAAGTCACGAATTGCACTGCACTCGCACCTTGAGACATAGTTGTTAGTCTCATGTGCCTGTTATCTCACTAGCTCTCAAGGACTGCTGCCGGAACACACAGTTAGGTGCTTGGCGACAGATTTTCTACTTGAGGGTGGTCGCTGGCCAGGCGGGCATTCGCAAAATGCCCTTCCACCACGCGTTGAAAAGCTCAAGTCCGCGGCGGGTTTCGGACCATAGACCTGCTGCGCGGCAGTCCATAGCCAATGCCACTGAGCCATCACTGCTTCGCAAACCCCTTTTAAAAGTTTTATGCACATAATACTTGCTCAATACAGGAATGGACATTGTTCACTTCCTGAATAACTTAATGGAGTGGTGTGGAATACTTGAAAACTATTTCCATAATATTTTCATTATCCTTTACAAAATCTGTACTAGCATAGGATATAAGGTGATTTCTATTTAATGGAACATAGGAATCAGACCATAGTATCAATGAGGTAATATGCATAAAACTAAATTTAAGAAAATTTCGGATGGAACGGTGTTGAACTGAGGTGACGTATGTTGAGTTTACATTTATGGCAGTACTGACCTCGACGGAGCCGCCGTTCAGTACAAGATCGTAGTTGATGGCGCCGGGCTTGATGGCGTCGATCAGGTCTATCACCACCTTACCGTCCGCCAGCACCTCGTCCTGAAACAACATATTTCCGAAATTGTCACACATCGGTATTATTTATTTATTTATTTTATTTTTATTTATTCGGAAAACAAACAGTGATATGTTACAGAGTTACTTATAAATGTATATAGCTTAGCACCATTTAAAGGTTTTCACATATTATATAATTATGTTATACTCCAACACCGAAGCTGAGGCGCTCCTAGGTATGACTATTCAAGCCTCAGGTCTGACATAAAGTTTTAGTCAATGTGCAAAACGCCGAAACTCAATTTCATGAGCTCCCCTTATAGAAATACTCTTTACTCTTATAGAAATACTATGATTTTCTCAATTCATATAAGGGAAAGAGCGCTGTATGTTAAAATACAGGTGATAAGCCTAGTTCAGCAGCAGATACTCTAGCTAAAGCTAATGCTCCACATTTTCTAGCCAATTGATATTTACGTTATATAATAATAATATTAATAATTTTATTTAAAAAAATATAGCATATACCTACATTATATCTGAACCTGAAGAAATATTGTATGTGAAATTTCTTCGAATAAACCATTATTATTATTTATTAATATGAAACCTACCTAGGCCTAGCCTTTGACCACTATCTCAGCTGATGGTAAGTGATGATGTGGTCGAAGATGTTGTTCAGGCTAATCTAGAATTACTGGCTCTCAAGGTAATTCTATGACATCTCCTTCACTGCGCTGTAGGTACGCAGCGCTTTAGTATTCTTGCTACCTAGTCGCAGCTAACTCGTTACGCTGTTAGCCAATATCTAATTTAATCATGTCTATTCAGATTAGTTTTAATGATAGTAATATGAAGTTGTCTCATAAATGAAAGAAGGTGATAACTTTGTTCCTAACTTCAAAATGTCAGCACAGTCATTTGGCCATAACGTTATTTTAGCGCTTGTGTTAGATCTGCATTTTTTTTATAATGATAAGGTACCAAAACTTCTTAACGCATTAAATGATAGAAAAATAATAATTCGAAAAATGTGACGATTACTCTATGCATCATAGATAACGAGAACTATAAAAATTCTTTGTTAAAAGACTGATGGACCATCGTATCATATAAAACAATACCTGGAAGCTCCTGATAGAGGAGGTCTTGCCAGCGCCTTGCAGTTTGTTATTGACCCATTGCACGATCTCCTTCTCAATGATAGGGTTCCCGGTGTTGGCGAGCCGCGTCAGCACTGACAGCGTGTACGCTCGCATCAACTGCCAGATCAGAGCTGGAAATAGCCATGAAAAAAATATGAAAGGTGAAAAACTCTATGTCTCAATTAAACTGAATTCAGAGTCATTAATTGAACTTTGATACAAAATATGAATTAACTTTATTAAGACGGTTTAAATAAGGTTTTTCTATTTTATTGTTATATTTTGATTTTTGATACATACATAAATATTTTATTCTATTGCGAGAATTTTGAAGATACATTTTTGCATGGTGGTACAGCATTTTCCGGATGCCCACCCTTGCTAGCTACCACCCTCAAGTAGATAATCTGTCGCTAAGCGCGTAACGGTGTGATCCAGCTGTACTTGAGAGCCAGTAATTCTAGGTTAGCCTGAACAACACCTTCGACCTCACTTACCATTACGTCAGATAGCGGTCATAGGCATCATGCATAAAGAAATAAATGTTTTGGAATCACCTAGGCCTTAGAGATTATATACAATAATTTGACTTACTTTTAAATACTAAAAATTATTTTCTAGAAACCTGTTCAAGTAAAGCTATTTAGCACAGGTTTGTCAGGGCCTTAAGACGAGGCTGCGGAAAAAATACTCTCATTCGACTAGTTTTTTTAAGCAACTGAAATATGCAATCAACACGAAAACTTAAATATTTGATATTTCAAACCTTTTTCTATCAGTTGTACAGTCAGAAACACATTTGAAAGAAATTTACTCGATAGTTTTAATTTTTCAAAATGAAGCCTTTTCTTTAAATTATTGGAGTTTTCTTGGAAACTACATCAGTTACATATTAATAATAATCACACATAGAAAGGAAATGTAGTTTATTATCCGCTGTATAAGTAAAATTTACCTAGAGTAATTAGTATTGTCATAATAAATTAAATAGTGTTTTAGACTTACGACCTTTAGTTCTGTGCAGGATTACGGTCAATCGGAAGATTCGATATTCAACCTTATTAGCTTAGGATTACGAAATAAAATCAATGCGTAAGAGCTGTCCTTCAGTGCCGCGCTGTGCGCCGTTGGACGTGGACCTATCGCTCGCGCGCTATCACCTGTGCTGTGCAGTATAAATACGTATCTTGGTAGGTATATCAATCAATATGGGAAATAAAGATAACTAAAAAATAAAAAACGAAGCAGAAGAGTCGATACAAAGACTTTGCAAGAATTATGAGAGAGCGTATAATATTTCAGTTTATTTTTACCTATGCAAATTTAATATTCGTTTGTGTTTCGGTGTTTATTCTATTCATGAAACATATTATCTCTATCGAACTAAGAGATTCTATACCTACTAGGTTACTAGGTTCCTATAGTACTGTAATGGAGCTATAAAATAACTAAATGTCGTACTAATCTAAGTACGATTAGTTGGATACTATAATAATATCTGGTAATGTATAGTTATGGTCTCACCTGATGGTAAGTGATGTGGTAGAAGGTACCAAACAGGTAATAACTAAAATTATCTGGCTCTAAAGTACAGCTGACGTTCAACCGTAAATGGAGTTGAGTGTTGCTAAATAATAATAACACAAGCGTAGCAAATCAAAGCATTTGGTTTGGTGGGTATATCGCAATAAAACATCGAACATTGTTCATGTCCCTCAAGACTAAATGTAGATTTATATAAATGAAAGAATATTCAGAATCAGGCAAGTAGGTATATATTCAAGAGATTATCTACAAAGTCACCTGCATAGGTACTTTTAAATATACATTTTATCACTTAGACATGTACATATAAGTAACGATTTATACAAATATAATATAGTGGAATAAATAGATTCTGTACATATATATAATAAAATAGACTGTGCTCATAAAATGCACCTTCTTTCTCAGGAAAAAAAATAATAAATCAGTCAAAGTCCGAGATCACTCGGAACAGGGAGAACTGTCGGAGTCGCCATCTCATATAATAAATTTAGACTGTGTTCTTCCACTATATGAAAATAAGTGAGTAATCTTTGAATAAAGTATTATTAAATTTGCACATTTTATTCACAGGAAATTTCGTAAACGAAATATATTAAATATTATTTCGTTTACGAAATAATATTAAATATATTATTTAAATATTATAATACCTATATTAGGCAAAAAAATATTTACACCTATCCATAGCAGAGCAGCAGGTAAACTTAAATAACAAAAACGTATAAATGTGTATATACATTTTTTTTTTATTGCTGATAGGTAAGCCTTTAACCACAATCTCACCTGATGGTAAGTGATGATATGGTCGAAGGTGTTAACAGGCTTAACCTAGAATTACTGGCTCTCAAGGACAGCTGCCGGAACACACCGTTAGGTGCTTGGCGACAGATTTTCCACTTGAGGGTGGTCGCTAGCCAGGCGGGCATTCGCTAAAATGCCCTTCCACCATGCGGTGAAGCTCAAGCCAGCGGCGGGATTCGAACCATGGACCTGCTGCGCGGCAGTCCATAGCCAAAGCCACCGAGCATCATGCTTTTTACACTGAAAAAAAAAACTTTACATTATTATCGCCCTGCACTTGTCACACCTCTGTAGGGTCGGTATAAACAATAAATTTTTTCTGAGTACCTTCACAAAAGACAACGCATTGACATAGTTGTGCGGAGTAAGACTTAAATTTTATGGCCGGCCTCCTATCTGAAGCAATATGCCTTTGCGTATGCCATCGTTGATATGTATTATACTCGCCTTTGCCCCCTTTTCGGTTATTAGTTAGGGTATTAGATAGATGGTAAAGAGCGATGTTTTACTCTTGACGTGCAAAAAATCTGACGTGAAATTATCTGAATTTATGTAATTAAATTCATTTATTCATATTCACTACACCCCCTTTCTGAAGGCCGAGCTTCAGCAGGGGCGGAGCAGTTTGTATGGTGGCCGTCTTGAAATCGCCATTTTGGATTTTTGACAGGTGTCATTCGACTGCTCTCCCGACATTTATCCTTACTTCTACCTTTTAACAAATTCTATCTACACATTCTAACAAATTGTGCGAAATTGATTGTCGGACAAACAGAAATGTACAGTTGCTTTTCTGAAGGCTTCAGGTAACGGATTGTCTGTAAAATGTATTTTGCAGGTATATATATCAATAAAAAATTTGATTGATATTATCAAACTGAAGGCTAAATGCACATTTGTAATATAACTAAATGCTTAGGCCTTGTACGTGGCGATGGTAAAAGGCCGGACGGCATGACTTTGGTTCCGTGGAGGATGGGAAGGCCTCTGGTATGGGACGCTACCTGTGTCGATACCTTAGCACCTTCTCATATTCCTGCTACCCAAAAAGTGGCCGGTGCGGCGGCTGAACTAGCAGAAGGCCTCGAAAGGCGCAAATATAGTAATCTCAGTAGTTGTTACATGTTTGTGCCTTTTAGGGTCGAAACGCTGGGACCGTGGGGACCGAGCGCCAAACTATTATTCAAAGACGTCTCAAAACGTCTGGTCGACGCTACTTGTGACCAAAATGCTGGCATATACTTTGGACAAAGGATAAGCATTGCCATACAACGTGGCAATGCGGCACAAAAACACGTATTTTGCAATATCTCAGAAACTGTGCGTTTTATAAAAAAATTGTAAGAACATAATTTGTAGCAAATTGTGTTGCCCACAAACATATTTATATAACTTTTTGCCCTAAATTAAATATTAAAGAAGTTATAAGCAATAATAAATTTTTTTGCTCTATAACTTTTTTTACATTTTACAAAAAAAATACCCTAGAACAATGTCGTAGATGATCTGCTCAGGATTTTTTTATGAAACTCGCAGGTTAATTGATAAAACTGAAAATAATATCCACAATTTTCAATACGTTTACACGTTGCAAAAAATGTAGCACAACTAAGAGAATAAAATGAGATAGAAGAAACAGCTAAGCCTACGTATAATAATAATAGTCGTAGCAGGCAGATGTTCCTTTGAACCCAAACGGTTACTCAGACCTTTTCTACCTGCTTATCCTTCCGTAAGTTAAATTTAGTAAGTTCTATGGTAAGGAAAACAGGAATGAAAAAGTAAAGTTGTACGAATTCAACAATTTTTTTTAAGAATATATTTACAATAAAAAATATAATAAGTTAAACATTTCTTTTTGACCGGATTCTCATGAGCATTGACGAACCTGGTCAACTTTGGAGCGCTGTAACAGTGTGTTAAATGAATTAAAATAAAATAAAAAAATCGTCAAAAGATAATCAAAAATGTTGGTCTGAGGTATTATTTTGTAAAATAAGAAAAAAAAGTTATAGAGCAAGAAAAAAATATGAAAATTTTCTCACTTTTTTGCTTATAACTTCTTAAATTTTTAATTTAGGGCAAAAAGTTATAATAACATATTTGTAGGAAAAATAATTTGCTACAAATTATGTGCAGTGGAATTTTTTGTAGGACACATCGTTTCTGAGATATCGCGAAATAAGTGTTTTCACCCCTTTTATCAAGATGGTGGCCGGGGCACAAGGGTGGCGACCCCACAAACTTAGATTTGTCTCAAAAGTAAAATTGCGCCCTCTAGGAATTGCAATATTCGGTCCTTAAATTGTAACATTTAAATGGTACATACTATGTAGGTATCTATATTTGATTATGTCCTTCTAACCATAATTGTATACATATAGGCAAATAACTTAGTTTTGTAGTTTGTATACCTGCTTTGTGCATGCATACCTTGGTTCATTATATTTGTATAACTGCCCTGTTGGCGGAACGGCTTTAGATAGATAGATACATATCAAACAAATTATTGGAGTACAAAATTTTATGCCCAAGGCGGGAATCGAACCCGCGTCCTCCGATATCGCGTCGGATGCTTAACACCATCTCAGCCACCTGGACATTGGCATTTCTGCCGAAACTTTGTGCTCCAATTGTATTACTTTAACCATCATAGGGGACGGTGCGCGGCCATCAACCAGACTACAAGACTTCATCTGATCGAAAGAAGTGTTTTTTCAAACACTTAACTCTCGGTATGATGTTGCTACCCTTCTATATTTCTAAATATGATTACAAGCACTATCGCGTGCTAAGCGAAATCATATCAAACAAATTATTGGAGTACAAAATTTTATGTCCAAGGCGGAAATCGAACGCGATATCGGAGGACGCGGGTTCGATTCCCGCCTTGGGCATATAATTTTGTACTCCAATAATTTGTTTGATATGATTTCGCTTAGCACGCGATAGTGCTTGTAATCATATTTAGAAATATAGAATGGTAGCGATATCATACCGAGAGATTGTTTTGGCTAATGCACTCAATTACAAAAACAATAAACTTTCTTCCTGCATCATTTAAAAAACAAAAACTTTTATACTTTAGCCGCACCAGCCTTGAGAAAAGGGCTGTAAAATGGCTTTGCTGGAATAAGGGCTCTTAACTTAATGTTGTCTTAGGTTTTCGCGATTTTTACACATAGTAATTAAACAACATTAAACGGTTTAAATCTCGTATATTTATCATTATTTTTGTCCTGACGTTTCAAACACTTTGCAGTGATCGTGGTCACGGGGACTGCAAACTTGAAAAAAAACTTGACTTTCCGTTTCCGATACTCGTTATTTCTCACGCACACTTTTGCATATCATTAAAACTGTATAAATTGAAAACAATATATTTTTTATTTTATAATGATTTTTTGTTAATTTATATACATCTTAACTTAATTTGTCGATAACCTCTGTAGACTATACCACTTACTAACAATCTAAGAATCCACTATTTTTATTTTAAAGTCTAATTTAGTCACCTGTTCCAGTACCTCTCACTTGTCTGCCATGTTTCATTAAAAAAGCCTGTATAACATGTTCCCTACAATGTTTCTGCAGCTGTGTGTTTTTTTCATAAAATATCCCAAAGTTTAAGGCCCTTACAATTGCGTATGTAGACTCTTCTGCAAGTTTGGTAAAATAAAATCTTATCCTGCTGTTTAGAAGTGGCTAGATATATATCTGGTTGGTCTAATTTTTACCATAGTTGGTATATGAAAGCAGAGTGGTAGTAAAATAACACCTTTCTGTTAACCACTGTAACTGAAAAATTAAACGAAATAGGATGTATACGAATTACGAACATATTTTCAACATAAGTAATTAATAGTCAAAAATTATATGATAGCAATAAAAAAAACAACCTGCATTATATTATTATGGGAACGTGTACAGTAGCACAGTTATGAAAAACTATAATTCATATTTGTATGACGAGTCGTGGTAAAATATATTGCCCACAACTAACATTTAATGAAATCAAATCAAATCCATTTATTTCAGGTCAATTGTACCCATATTCACCGAATATAATATAATATTTTGCTCATTCAATTTGATGGTATTTTACTTTATTCTAATGATGTGTAACATGTAATCTGATTAATCACATTCCAAGATACTGAGAACAATGTTGATTCATTCATAAATTATCGTCCACGCGGATGCCAAGTAACATTACTTTCGTTACTACGGAGAATTTAAAAACACCCCATTTATCAATATATATCGTGCCGTTTGGGCTGTTATGTACCACCATCATATTCCGACCCCTGTCTCACTTATGTTGGTTTAGTGCAGTATGTTTTTTTTTATAAACACGGAGACTGCGACGCAACAACATAGCAAAGAAACTTTAAAAAAAAAAGACATGAAAACAATTTTTTAAATTAAACAGTCTGAAATAACTGGTTGATATCGGTTCAATATGATCTCAAATTTGTGTTTTTATCAATATTGAACAATAACTTTCATCTATATTCATAGTTGCCACTTACATTAGTTGCTAGAAGCACTGCGATCGTCAAGGCATTTTGGCAAATTACTTTTAGTAAGTTGACTGTAACTGGCAAACCGTTCGCCGGTGTAGATGAAATTAAAATGAAACCAATAAAGAGTTAAACTGTACTAGCAAACAAATAATCTTCTATATTGTAAGGTTCAGTAAAAAAGTTATGTGTGGTCAAACATAAAATAAATAATAGACAAGTCAATTTAAGAACCCTCTTTCTATTGGGAAGTCAGTTAAATATGTATAATATGATATACCAATAATATATACCAATAAAGTCGAGCAGACATGAACATATGGTAATAAGTAATAAGTCTGTCGACCGTAAGAATAATTTTGAAAAGTAAATCAAATAATCTTTTTCTTACTAAGAAATATTAGTAATGTTGATAAAAATAAAAAAGTGACATCAATTGCAGTATATACAAAGTTACTTTATATAACTTTTTTTTTTTTTTTTTTTTTTATGCTAAATTTTTTTTTTTTTGAGACTTTTGTTCGCTTAGCGACTACTTTATATATCGAAATTCGTCACGTGAATAAGATTATAAAAAAAGTTGAAATCGTCTCAATGGTATCTGTGTTCGCGAATCTAATATCAAGTATACAAATATGTTTATAAGCGAGACGCGTGCGCCGCTGCTGCACATCGCCTCGTTCGGTGCAGCGGGGATCGTTGCGCCGCATGGGCGGAGCTAGCGTGGGAATTATTTTTGACTGCCCCCACTTAACTGTGCAGTTACGATGGCACAAACCATTTTATTTGTTTAGTTACATACCGAGTGTAAGAGTGGCGTTGCCCTCGTTGATATCGGCGCCGGCGATCCCGACGAGAGAGAACCCGAGCTGCCGACCGAGCTCGACGGCGTAGTTGCAGTTCTCCAGCCGCTCCATGAACTTGCGCAGTTTCGAGAACTGACGGTGGACCTTCAGGAAACAAAAGTTACTATATGAATTAAAATATTATAACTAGTACCTACTGTATTATATAAGCCGGATTGTCTACTGATGAACACAGCCTCCCCTATTAAGGAGGTATTTGTTATAATCCCCGCGATTAGCAGGCGTCTTGGAGAGGTTGGGGCGCAGTGTAAGTTAGCTGTTCCTCAGAAGACGCTGCTGCCCACCTATTGGGATTTTACCTTTAGTCGCCTCTTACACCCACAGGTCAATATATATACTTGTTATAGCGAGATATAGTTATAATTTTACGAACTATTGACTGTGGTATTGCAATTGCTCTCAAGCAGTTACTGGTCCTACTCCCTAGATTGCGCTACGATGTCAAGCATTTTCAGGCCTGTCGAAACCGTGAATAATTTAAGTTCGTTTAAAAGTTTCAGTTTAAACTTGACTGGTATTTACGATGGGAGTTCTTGACTGAATATCCGTCCACACCTTCATTAATACTAAACTTTTAATTCACAAGTTTTGTAAATTTCGGTTTTTATACTACAAAAACAGAACTACACAAAAACTCTACAAAATACATACAACAACAAAGTCTAATGGCATTCTTACAAAATAACAACGACAGGGAAAAAATTACCCCGATGCGATAATACGTCCTTCGGGTCGGCTCTGCCAATAAAATTTGATGTACCGCGGGGTGAAGAGTCAAGGTTCGAATTTACCCTTTCGTTGTAAATTTGTAAGCTTATTCGCTCAGTAGGCGATAATGCAAAAATTACAATATTTCAATGTCATGCTGCTAATTTGGCGCATTGTATTCCCTCAGCCAATTTTCACTAGATTCAGCCGGGGGTCATGAATGCGGACAGCCTTAGCCGCTAGTAATGTGTACCTTCTTCCAGTTAACGATGCCAGGTTTGATGATGTCGTACAGCTGGAAGATGACGAGCCCGTCGGTCAGGTCCGAGTACAGCCAGTTCACGTGCGGAGCCACGCCCATGGAGTTCATCCAGTTGCGGTACGCTGCAATCACACATACAATTTATTTATTTAAAAAAAAAATACAGATGGATTAATCATTAATTCTCGACGGCCGTTATATAAGAGACGTGATGGATTATTTATTTATCAATATCATTACTTTAAGAAATACATAATTAATAATAAGTATACAACAAATATAAAAAAAAATACCGACCAAATGTTTATTTGTTATTTCTTTTACAATAAATATGTTAATCTTATATTAATTACTCTTTTCATTCAATGTGTTTTTTGTGGTTTGTCAATGTTACATGTATCAGAATTTTTACACTAAGTAATACGTAAGACATTGAGGGATGGTTTAATAACAAATTCATTTGAACATATTAAGAGATGGTATGGATGTCTGGATGATGGATGGGAACTGGGTTTTGTGCTTTGGAACTCTCGAGACAACATCAGTAATATTAGCGTGATTAAGTTAATATTTGGAGCACTTGTTCGGAGTAAGCTGGATGCAAGTGCTTGTGTGTGGCATCCGCATGAGGACCACTACACCATAATGCTCAAAAGGCCTTCCTCAGATACCTATACAAGCGCGTATATGGGTATTGTCCTTACCTTTAACCCACAAACTTTCTGTTTGGTTCCCTAGGGTACAATTCTTTGGAAGTCAGGAATTCCTTCGGCCAAATAGTTATGATGTGTAAGATACTACGTGGCAAGGTGGATGCCCCGGATCACAGTAGCTGTTGTGTTTTTTTGCTCCTGATCAGTACATACAGTACACAGGGCCCAGGGGCCACTAACTGTTCTCAGTCCCGCAATGCAGAACAGTTGTTTAGTATCACCACTCTTTTGCCGCACTCAATGCACGTCTTGGGGTGAATCCAGACACTGATATACGTCACGGTTGTTGGAGAAGCCTTCTAACAGGATGTTTACTAATATTGTGAGACAATGTTTACCAGGGATTAGACAATACTATGATGTTGTAAATATTTTAATATGTAAAATTCGACTAGATTCATTTTATTATAATAAATTGTAGACATTTAATTTTTGTTTTGTAATAATTTATATTAATTTGTGTTTATTATTGTTTTATGCCCCCGTATGACGGTAAGACTATGGAGCAATTTTTACCCACCAGACTAACGATTTCTAGAAAAAAAACGTTATAAAATTATAAAAGCAGTATGAATATAGTATTATCAGATCTTGATATGACTTTTATGTAGTTTATTTTATAGTAGTTTGGATACGAGGAATCCCATTCCTTTTTTGTATAATAAGTATGTATTTTGTTTGTAATTTGGCTACGTGGGATTACATTATCTTAAATTTTGACTACATATATGTAATATTTATGCGATTATTTCATTGTTAAGAAGTAATTTGGCTAATGTTCATGTGTTTTGCTAGTGTAACTCAGTAGCGGTAATAATTATGAATGAAATAAATAAATTAATTAAGAGCCTTTATCCCAGCAAAGCCATTTTACAGCCCTTTTCTCAAGGCTGTTGCAGCTAAAGTATAAAAGTTTTTGTTTTTTAAATGATGCAGGAAGAAAGTTTATTGTTTTTTTAATGGAGTGCATTAACCAAAACAATAAAAAAAACAACTGAAACCCGACAAAAAAATTTTTACCAACTCATGTTTTCATAAATTTCTTCATCAGTGTAACTTCAACAGTCTTTTTATCGAACAAAAATTATTCGTTTTAAAGATTGAAAAATATCAGTAAACCAATCATATTACCACCAATGGAGTGCATTAATAACATTTTGATAAATATATGTTACAACTGAGTAAATAAGGGATTGAAAGGGCACTTTTGGCACAAAAATACCATTCAAATTTCTTGTTATTTCTACAAAATCTGGTATTTTATCAAATAAATAAATATGCAATTCATTAGTTGAAGTTTTTATTTAATAGATAAAAATATTTTGTCGTTAATTTAGTGAAAAATGTATTTTATACAATTTTTTCAATATGACCTATAAATTACGGAACACAACGCCTTGCATCTCAGTTTGCGCCTAGCGCTCGCAGAGGGAGGACGTATCGCTGCTCGTCCCGCGCCCTACACGTGCCGCAACTACGGTGCGCAATGAAAATATAGCGTGACCGAGTTGTTTTGATCTATGCGTATGCTTTTATTATTGTAAAGGTATTTTTGTTGAGACCATGCCTTTTTCATTATTAACTAGGATTTATTATTTCCTGATCGGAATTGAATTTTTAACCGACTTCCAAAAAAAGGAGGAGGTTCTCAATTCGTCTGTATTTTTTATGTTTTTTACCTCAGAACTTTTGAAAGGGTGAACCGATTTTGAGTATTATTTTTTTGTTTGAAAGCTGATGCTTATCGTTTGGTCCTATTTAAATTGCATCAAAATCAGTCAAGTCTTTTTTGCGTTACACTCCAATAACTGAAAAGTATTTACCTATCTTGATGATATAATCATTGACAATCGATATCGTAAGTAGCAAGGGTTACTAAAACTAGTGATCATTTTTTTAACCAATAAATGGAACCGACTTTTTGGTTTTTGCCATGGTAAAAAAAAATGTAACCATAAAATGGAACCGACTTCAACACCCAAAAGTGTGAAATAACTTGTCAAAGTCGGTACCATGCGCACAATATTGTGATCATAGGTACTTTTGAACTATCATGGTACCGACTTCAACATGTTATTTCACACTTTGGGTGTTGAAGTCGGTTCCATTTTATGGTTCAATTTTTTTTTACTATGGCAAAAACCAAAAAGTTGCGTGGTTGCTATATATAAGAAAAAAGTTTTTAAAAAAACTTGAAACTAGCTAGAGGCTAAAATGTATTTTTTTTTCTTATTTGTTCTTTATTTTATTTTATATTAGGTATTAACTTGGCCAAACAGATGGAAACGAAGTAATACATTTTTACAACAAGTGTCTTTTACACGAAATAATTGGCCATCAAAAAGCACGATATATGCCTCTAAGAAATAATTTTATTTAAGGCAAGACTATGTAACGGTCTGTACCGTGTACTGAATTGGTTAAAAATAAAAGATTTTTATAATAATATAGACGTTGTATATTTTATTAAACAATTAGTACCGACCCTGAGTTAGGATTTAAGACTTCTATATTAAACGCACCTTATTTTCTTTCCGTAGCGACCATTAAAGCCGCTCCGCCAACGGGGCAGTTATACAAATATAATGAACCAAGACATGCATGCACAAAGCAGGTATACAAACTACAAAACTAAGTTATTTGCCTATATACAATGATGGTTAGAAGTACATAATCGAATATAGATACCTACACAGTAGTCCATTGAAATGTTACAATTTAAGACCGAATATTGCATTTCTTAGAGGGCGCAATTTTACTTTTGAGACATATGTGGGTGGTCCATAGAAGCTTAACCTCAAGTTTGTAGGGTCGCCAACCTTGTCCTCCGGCCGCCATCTTGGAAAAAGGGGTGAAAACACTTATTTCGCGATATCTTGGATTATTGGGGTAATTTTTTTGTAAAATGTATAAAGAAAGTTATAGAGTAAAAAAATATATTTTTGCTTATAACTTCTTTAATATTTAATTTAGGGCACAAAGTTATATACGTACCATATTTATAGGCAAAGCAATTTGCTACAAATTATGTCCTAACGAATATTTTGTAAAACGCATAGTTTCTGAGATATCGCAAAATACGTGTTTTCACCCCTTTTTTCAAGATGGCGGCCGGGGGACAAGGGTGGCGACCCCACAAACTTGAGGTTAAGCTTCTTCTATAGACCCCCATACATGTCTCAAAAATAAAATTGCGTGCTTTAAAAAATGCAAAGCTCATGTAAATTTTCAATGGACGATAGTTATAGGTGTACATTAGCATGTTAGTCAATGAGAGGTTTATTATTAGGTTCATTTAAGTCTACTTTGTATGTAAACTGTAAAGATGCGAAATTAATTTACAAAGTTACATAACATTCCACATTATTTATCAAAAATAAATAACACTTCAAAAAGGATCAAAATGTTTTATTCCATGCGACATCGTCTTTGACCGCTCGATCCTTGCTAACGGTGTGCTCGTGTGCGCCGCGCTACGATAAATGCCTAAATTTGAACGATAGCGCAAGGCGTAAAGACTCTTAACAAATGCGTTTGAAGATATAAAGAGATGGTTCCTAAATCCCATTTTTTTAATGGGAGTACTTGGGTACTTTGAGTACTCACTCTTCTCCTCCCTAGTTTCGTCCAGTTGGTGGTACTCCTGAGCGTCGTTGGTCCGCTGCAGCGCCGGGTGCTGGTTGAAGAGGTTGGCGACGAACGCCAGGTTCAGCTTGTAGACGCCGCCGACCACGTCTGCGGGACTCACGAACGCGCGGCACCGCAGCTTGGCGGCCTGCTGCAGCATCACCTCCGCACGCCGGAGGAGGTCGCTCTCCTGACAATTACAAAAATACCGTCGTAATTATGTTCATATACAGGGTTATTGGTAAAATGCTGACAACCTCTTAGGGTTGACTAGCCTGCTAGTCATGAGAAAAATTTTGAGATTTTTTTTATATATTTTTTTTTTTGTATTTTAATGCCTACTCCGAACCGAGAGCGCCCGCCGTGGCATCACTGGACCGCGCCGCGCTCTCTTTAAATAGATTTTTTAATATTTACATCGAGCAAAGTAATAAAAAATATGAAATAATACATTACAGACAAAAGAACCTTTTAACATCAGGTGGTCCTCGTACTTATTCAGTCATAAAACCATAAAAAATAAAAATAAAAAACATTTTTTTTTCTATACAATAAAAAATCATCTCAAAATGTTTGTTTGGACTAGCAAAGTCAATCCAAAGAGGTTGTTAGCATTTTTCCAATAACCCCGTAAACCATCCTCAATCATAGTACAGTGTAAACTCTATATAACGACGCTGAAAGGACTATACATATTATGGGGTAATATAGAGTTGCCGTAAAAAGAAGAGAAGAAAAAAGTTTGTGATCAACTAAGAATATGATAATGTATAGATAATTCATGACTCCTACTTATTTGTCGTGGTCAACTACAATCTACACGTGCAAGCAATCATAATTTGTAAACAAAAGAACGAATTTCTTACAAAGTTCGGTATGCATGATGCCGACAGTCAAGTTTATTATGGGCTAGGATAATAAAGGGACAAAAGAACGTACACAACTGCGCAGTTTTTACTAATTTTGACATAAAAGTTACTTTCTATTACTTATTGAGAGTGGGTGTGATGCTATATAAAGTGTATCATTGTATGGAATGCAAGGTAAACCAACCAAAGCCAAGTGATTTCGACGCTTTAGGGAGTTTGTCGTTAAATCGAGTGCCGTTACATGGACTTTACACTGTATATAAAGTTTTGTCAGATATTGTCCTAAAGGTAAATGCTCACTTAGATGCGCTGCAGAGGTCGCACGCGCCGTAGTCATCGAATTCATTCAGACCTGCGGAAATTCGGCGCGGATGGGAGAGGAGCCTGACAAAGTTATATTTCTGAATGAAATATGACTACGGCGCTTACGACCTCTTCAGCGCATCTAATCTATTTACCTTTAGGACATTACCTCCAGATTGTGATTGGCAGATTATAGTTAATAATTTTTTTTATAGCTGATAGACTAGCATTTAACAAATTTTCTTCACCGGATGGTAAGTGATGATGCGGTCGAAGATGTTGTTCACGCTAATCTAGGATTACTGGTTCTCAAGGACTGCTGCAAGAACAAACTATTAGGTATTTGGAGAAAATAATCTGCCAGGGCATCTAGTGCAAATCCTCCTCCACGAGAATTGTGAAATGTGCCATTATAACCACACCTTCAATCAAGTGAAAGAATATGCCAAAGACCTGAAACTCCTAAAATTAGCAGACCCACGCTGAGACAAACCAGAGTGTCGTGAGCAAATCGTGTGAAGTTTGTACCAATATAACAGAATATTACAAGGACCTGGAACTTCTAAATCCGTCAGACTCACCCTGAGAGCATCCAGAGTAACGCCAGCATCGTCCGGCGCAATCTGTTTGAGCAAGTAGGAGTATATCTCGGAGTCTGCCACATCCTGCTGGAAGTTTGTGCAGCGCCTGGTCACTCCGGCGGATTGCAGCTGGTGATTCACCCAGCGAAGCAGAATAGCTTCTGGAGACAGGGCGAGCAAGTCTTCGATGCGTTCCTGTTTACATTAAAATGTGCAGTAATTAGATACAGAAAGTTGGTATGAAATGTATTGTTTGAATCGTGAATGACGTGAAGTCGTGAATGCCACGATTTTCGGAAATTATTTGGAGTTTTTTTAATACTAAAAAGCTAGCTGTTGTTAACAGACAGTGAGAGTACGAGAGCAGTCATATGACAGCTGTCAAAAAAATGAAGGCTATATTCAAACATATAACAGATGCCATATCCTTTGCTTTCCCGATTCCCATAATAATGTGATCGAAGACAGAATGGGAGCTGGTTCTAGGGCAGCTGTAACAGACTATAAATGCTCGGCGACGAATTATCTACTAAATGGTGCTAACCAGGTATACAAAATGCTCTAATAAAATTCTGTGAATATATAAAGCCCAGGATTTCAATTGAATTCAATGAGAACTTTTAAATTAGTTAATACCTATTAGAGCACTGCTTCATCACATAAGTGCATTTCATATAACTTTGTTTATCTAACTATAAAAAATAGTCGGACCACGAAAACAATTCAGTTCCCGTCTTGACTAACCGAACACCGTCTTGGCCGGCATTGTAGAATTGGCTTTAAAAAGTTCCATACAATACTAAAGAACAATACAAAGATATAGACAGGGGATTTTTTGTCAGGCCTAATGGCAGTAAAAAACTGTCTCGAGTGTATGCGGCCTTAACTTACTATTCTGAACGACAGACTGCAAGTGCAGCGCAGTACTGTATGTATTTAATTGTACTTTTCAGCACACTCGCTCGTAACGGGCCTTTAAATGCACCGATTTTAGTATCATAATATAATAAATATAGTCTATTACGCACTCGTGCTTTTTGTTTAAATTACCGCAAAAAACAAAGTTTCCACACTTCTCTCGAAGGAGATTGTAGTTTGTTTCGATCGTTTTACATATAAAAACAAACTAAAGAGTTTTTTACCTACGTAAGTAGAACTTAAGAAGAATTAAATAAAAACCTTAATCAGATTGTTATTGCTATCAAAAAGATCAAGAACATATTTTTGTATCGTAATTTTCGTATTCGTTCCTCGCAAGTGTGTTGAAAAACTTCGTATGAAACTCGTGCACGTTGTTTATTACAATCTCTACTCCATTTAAGCCTGAGATCGAAAGCCGTCTCGATTGTAATAAACAACTTCGCGCACTTGTTGCATAATGTACTATTATATATTTCTATGTAATGAGTTCCAACCGCCGCGACTGAGGCCCCTGCAGTCGGCTGCTACACATGATTATCAAATCGGGTGCAGCCGCTGTATTTGCAGTCGGCAGCGTCGTTCGGAATTATACCTTTACGCTCCCGATTTCTCAAACGATAACCTAAAGACATAGTAACCCGACCAGTGTATCCATACCTCATCATTAAGCAGCTCAGTCAGTCCAGGACAGTGCTCCAACGTGATCTGGTTGAAGAGACCAATCCTGATGATCTGCCAAAGAAGGCCGAGCACCAAATGTGGTTTCCCTTTGGCCAGATCGTGGGCGTCGATGTTGACGATGTTGCAGCCGATGGCCTGCGAGGATACCAGGGCCAGGGTGAGGTTCTCGTGCTTCGTGTACAGCGTTAGGTTCTTTTTGTTGATGGCACGCTCGTCTATCGTGTCGGGGCACGAGTGGTTTATGACTTTGCTGGAAACAAACAAATATAATAGTTTATATACTAGTTTGTTCTGTTTGTGATATAATATTGTATGGCAGGAGTTGAATTGAGACAATTTTTGCACCAAAGTTTGATGGCAAATAGGCGTAATTCAATTAATAAGAAAAAATCAAAGTATGATAAGAATTTCACGTGGTTTTTGCCAAAGATCTTATGGATGATCTTTATCCTTATGGATAGTAATATAAAAAATATCTTAGACTGTAAAATTATTATCTACTAGAGGGATCCGAATCCACTACTCTAGGTCTCCGGCCCTTTCGTTTTATCCCCCCTACCTAAACATCCATCAGTAAACCTCTTATTTTCCTCGCTTTTTTTTCCTTTCTTTTAAAGCATGCTTATATATGTTTCTCTGCAAAAAAAACCGTGAATAGTTGAATAAATCACAGTATTTTTTTTGGTTTCATAGATTTATCCTTTTTAATAGATTTTCACAAAAAATACCTAAACATAGTTTGCCGCCAGCAGCGGGGCAAGACCTAAGTGACCAGTGTTGAGGGCTGCAGAATGTGAAACTGAGGATGCGTGCCGTTTCGAGGAGTACTACAGCCTTTTGTATCTGAACCTTGATGACCTCTTGAGATGTTTTTAGAGACTTTTACAATATAAGTGTCTGCCTACGACTACCGCGATTTTGATCTTCGAGTCAACATTTCACATTTCCTCATCAGCCTAGTCCAGGTAATTGCCTTTATTATCATCACTTTTTCATATCAGTCCACTAGCAAGGTCGTGTCCCAGATGCTATTGATGAACTCACTGACACTTGATGAAACCAGCTTCGAAAACCATTTTTGTCTCTTTCTTACCACAAATCAAGACCATCCTTCAGTGTGATATCCTGAAGGATGATCTTGTTTTGCTTTCATGGTCATAGGCAGCAGGTGTTTTTAATATCAAGATTATGTTCCACATTGTAATAATTCATAGGCATTGCAAGGCATTTATGAACCAGTGATAAATAATATCTTACCACAAAATAAGACCGTCCTTCAGTTTCTCATAGAGCTGCTTGCCTTCGTGGTCGATGGGCAGCAGGTGTTGGAGATCCGGATCATGTTCCAGATTGCTGTTGATCCATCCAGAGAAAGCCATTTGTTCTTCGAGTCTCACTGAATGGGTTGTGCCTGATATATGAAATGAAAAATATCAGTTTTTTTGTTTTTTACACCAAATCTTTATTATCAAACAAATATCAAGGAAGCTTTTAATTAATTTTATACAATCTCATTCGGTAATATTCTAATTATGAAATTAAATACAGACTTTTATTGGCATATTTTATGTACATACTTCTTTAAAAAAAATTAAAAAGTTAAATTAAAGCATTGTTCTCCTAACAAAACAATGCTTTAAAACAATTTTTTAATTATTAAAGTACAATGTGTCCCGACCAAAGAGGTTTCAATTCAATTTAAGTACACATTATCTATGGTGAGCGAGATAATATATCCCGAAGATTCTGCTTAAAGGAACTGTATTAACAGTATTTTCCATACAAACTTATTTTCGTCACATTTTGAATACCAAGTGTTCAAAGTCGGTGACAATTTGCACGCATGTTCCTGATCTTTATAACTAAACTATATTATGAAGCAGTGATGGCTCAGTGGCATTGGCTATGGACTGCCGCGCAGCAGGTCCATGGTTCGAATCCCGCCGCGAGCTTGAGCTTCACCGTATGGTGGAAGGGCATTTTGCGAATGCCCGCCTGGTTAACGACCACCCTCAAGTAGAAAATCTGTCGCCAAGCACCTAACGGTGTGTTCCGGCAGCAGTCCTTGAGAGCCAGTGAAATCACAGGCACGTGAGATATAACAACTATGTCTCAAAGTGACGGGCGCAGTGCAATTCATGACTGTAACGAAATGCATCTGCATCTGTTATAGGCAGAGGTTAGTCCGCTTAACATCAGAGTGAGCCTCGAGCTTGTACAGTCACAATAACATAAAAAAAAACTGGTTTGCCGAAACAAAAAGATTCATAAAAACCAAACGCAATAGATATAAGGCTGAACGACATGCAAATAATATTTGAGCGAGATTGAAAAATTTCTATTTAAAATATGATGGATATGTTTTTATGAAAATTGGAAAGTGGTTTAATACTGTATCAAACCACATCGTACACTTCTGACTCGAATACTCCTTCATTTAGGTTGACATAATCCCCATCCTTGGCAGGCGGCTTGAATCGCAGTGTAAGATGGCTGTTCTTCAGAAGGCGCAGCTACTCACCTTTTGGTATTTTTTGACTACAGGAGGAAATGCGTGGGCTGTTCTAACCCCGCAATTCACCGGTATGAAAACACTGTTCTTATGATCCTTATAATTAAAGATACATACCATCACTGGATGCTTCGCTCATGCCACCCAAGTGTTCGAGATTTTCTTTCTTACTGACTGCCTGTTTGAATGTGCTGGACACCTGGAATTAGAAAAAGGTAATTGATAATCACCGTGTAATCCCAGTTAACCACTATTTTCAGTTGGACGGAAATCAAGGAAGAAAGTTACATTAGCTGACTTTTTCTAGCAAGATTGCGTAAGCCTATAGGGTAATCGTGATTAATTACATAAAGCCAATTTCAATATTATCATCTAAATTATTATACTTAGTTCATTTAGGAAGTGATCTGAAGTGACAATGGACTCATATTACCCAAAAGAATCAAAAATCACTCTGGACTAATCGAGTTTTTATATTAGAAACTACTATTGGACATACGAGAAGGCATATAAGGCCTATAAAGTAGTAAGATTCTGTGCTTTAGAAACCACGCTAAATTAAGGTTTTATCACCGCACTAACCGCCATCGCCAGGACGCTCATCCACATATTGTAGACGAGAGGCGATCACATACTGTGCGGTTCATATATTCTTTTTTACCTGAACCTGAAGAATGCTTTCTCCCACAGTATTTCCAAGCAGCTACAACATGGGGTTCTTCAAAAGACGAGTCAACAGAGTCCTTAAAATGCTGGCATCGTATTTGTGATTCTCGGGTGTTACAGATATCCAAAGGCGACGACGGTGCGATCGCTTTCCATCAGGTTCACGCATCACGCTTGCTTGTTTGCCAAATAAAGCAATTTAAAAAAAACGCTCCGGATTAAACGAGCTCTTAAATTAGGAACTACGAGAAGGCCTATGGCCTGGAAGGTTTCGTGCTTCGGAAGCCACGTCAAGTCCTCGGTCTCGGTTGTTGCAGTTTCTATTCAATGTCGGAGGACTTCAGGGGATTAGGGAAGAATGATATAGAAACAGCAGATGAGACTAACTAAGCTAATGATGAAATATCAGAAATTGCTCATGTGACTCGCAGATTAATAGCTTCATGGACAGAATGTATGGTCATCCTCATCAATTTCATATTCAATAAAAAATATTTCTACTGCAAAAACAACGATAACAACAGTCACTTATTCTTTTAACGATTATTGACCCATTAAATTCACTTCTATCAGTTTTACAAAACAAATGAAACGACCACGGTTACGACTTACGACTAACGTTCACTACAGAATCACAGATTAAATTATAGTTACAGCATTCAAGTGGCGTCCTCTATTGACCTTAGAGATTAAAATTTATCACTTTATTGACTGCGACAAGACTAATCTATTCACATAAACAAACTTAATGGACACTGGGAGCAGATTCAGTGCATTGAGTTCAATAGGCGACACTTGAGCTTATCAAATGCAATTATAAATTATTGAAGAATTTCTTTAGGACAATCGGCACGCCCATTTATGTATATTGAAACAGTTTTAAAATTTATACTAAAGAGCGTGTAGATGGGGTGATCAATTTCAATCTTTTATGTCAACTTGTCATCTGGTTCTACTTTATTTGACACTAACACTTGCATAAATGGTAAAGTGTTCGTGGTCCTTATTTTTTCCCACAGGTGGGACAATGGACAATCTACACGCCCTTTAGTGTAAATTGAAACAGTTTTTCAATTTCTAATAAGGGGCGTGTAAATGAGGTGACAAATTTCAATCTTTTAGGTCAGTTTGTCATTTGAGATAGAAGAATGGAAGAAGATTACATCTATGCCGACCCGACGACGTAGCGCAGATAAAGACAGGAAATAGAAGACAGGTCTTCGTTGCAAAAGCCGTCAAAATAACGGTGAATTTTCAAGTTTGATTTAAGTTTTGGGTTACATTTAACTAAATATATATAACAAGACTGGCAATAGATGTGACAGTTGCCTGACCGTCACTTTGACAACTGTCAAAGTTTACGATTTCAATCTTAATTTTCATGACAGCTGTAAAATTTGTGTTTAAAAAAGGGATGATTGTTTTTTTGCAAAAGAGATTTAATCACTTTTGCACTCACCGAAATCTTCATTTTAGGTGACAGCTGTCAAAATAAAATGAGATTTATCTTAGAAACTACTGATCCTAGATATTTAATTTCTTTATAGATCTCATCAAGATCATCATTTCAGGTGACAGCTGTCAAATAAACAAGGGATTTAAGTCAGTAACTTATCCTGGATTCTTTGCAAAAATTATAGATATCATGGAGATCTATGTTTCACATGACAGTTAATCAACTGTCACTTTGATAACTGTCATCTTGATATTGCAAATTAGTTATACGAGTAAGAAGCTCAAAACTAAGTACAATACACAAAAATAGAATTTAACAGCTGTCACGTCTAAGAACTCCCTGTTTATTTGACACATGACACATGTTCTTCAAATACACAGATTTCACGCTCATCTTCCTCGCACATCTACGCAGCATACGCAGCCTTAGTCGGAAGTGGTTTGGGGAAGTTGCTCACCTGCTGTGCCTTCAGGCTGGCACAAAGTTCCTCGAATTCGTTCAAACTGATGCCGTTCTTGCGCGCGTCTCCGTTCATGTTGCCGTTCATGGCGCGGCCGTGTTTGTTTCCATTGTTGTGGTACTCGTCTATCATGCACCGGACCTGGAATAGTTTAATTGGTATTTGAGATAAAAAAAAACATAATTTACTACGTCTCCACTGTCTTTAGGACTGAAGGACACTGTAGCAAGTGAGATTACTAGGCAAACGAGACAAGAACGTCTATGAAATAATATCTCGGGAAGACGAGCGCAGTGAAGTAACAAGTAGAACAAGGACGGTGACACTGCAACTGCAATTAACATGTGATGCTTACTATCAAGCGGGCGACTTGTCCATCTTATTACTTCATGAAAAAAAGAACTGTTCAATAGTTATTGCATTTATTGTAAGGCTTTCGTTGTTACTGCACTATTATTGAGCACATCCCATCCCAAGAGATAGTGCGTCTGTACACAAAATTTTCGTTCTGTGGTTCGTCATATGTTTGCCAATTTTATTATAAAACCGCCCACAATTACCTAAAACGGTACTTTCATTTGTCTTTGCTAATCTAAAACTTAGCGCCGCTATTTTATATTTATTCTTAGTATTGTAATCGTGATTGTCATTGTTCAATTCAAATTTACTAACATTTTTGCGATCGTATATAATATTTTCAAATATGTTTATACAGAAGAAGACTCGGTAAAGTTAAAATATGTGTTAAGCGTTGACCAGCCTCAGTGAATAGTCTCCTGCTATTTAGTTAGGTAAGTACATTTCGCCAACGTCAAAAAGACGTGCATTCGAATCGGATGGAAAAAAACCGACAGTCCAGCACCCGCTTCCATAGCATCATTGGAAAGGCACTAGGACGGTATTCTATGGTTGCGGGTTCAAGTCCCTTCTATCCGATATAATTTCTATGTTTTCGCTTAGCAGAGCTCTTTAAAATAATACTAGTCATATATTGTTTTATTGCTGATAGACCTTCCACCATTCACATTAAGCCTGCACCAAGGCAGCGATACGTTTTTGTGGTTTGTTTGATCCCTTGCTGTATCTTTATTCTTTAATTTTGAGTTATGTTATGAATATATATTATAATATAAGGATTCATTCTATAAATCATACACTTTGGAAACACGATTACTTAAAATTTTCTCTAAAGAAAAAAAATCCAAAGTTACATCTATAAAACGAAATAAACCTTCAGGACGGCGTAAATATTTAACGGAGAGTCTACCGTATTTGAAAAATAAAAAAAAACAACATGTTTTCACACATTACATTTTTCAAATAGGTATTTGTTTTTACTATACGAGGAAATACTCAATTTCACGCATGTTCCGCCCATTTTAGCCAGACCCGCGATGCTTTGTCCCTATCCGCTTTAGTAATTCTTCGGCCGTCGGACGGGGACGGATGCTGTTGTCTTGCCTTACTTACGCACACATACACGGCGCGCCTAAAAAGCTCGGTGCGCCCTTAATAATGTGATGATGTGAACGAAAATGTTAAACCAAATAAACCTAGAATTGGACCTACCTATCAAGAACACATTTCGATCTAATTTCTACCATATTCCTTATACTCCAGCCACACCTGCGTTTCATGCGGAGCCGATAACGTCCATTTATGGATGAAATTCAATTCTTATCATCATCTATGATGCGCATGGATTTATGGTGTGGTAGCCACTGTAGCTAGCTAGGGGAGCCCACTTGGTGTGAGATAAGACGAAGAAATGTTGACTGTAATGTTGTATTATTCTTATCGTCCTCCTCTAAAAATACGATGAAAATTCACGAATGTGCGTTATAGCATATACTAAAAATTATTATTTTATAGAACAAGTTACATAAAAAAATATAAAAGTGAATTTAGAGCGCGTAAAGATGAATGGCTGGAAACCACTAAAAACGCTCGCAAGACAACATTCAATTTGCATATTGCCCGATATGGCTCCAATCATAAAACACAACCTTGAGTTTTAGAAGCCGTGATAATGTAGCTATAAAATCGGATAGCTCCACATTTGGACTTAGCAAGAATTTGTCGTCAATTTCAAAGAGATTTTACGATAAATATTGTGGATCTTATCAAAATGATATTTGGTGCATATTATACGTATAATTTTTATTGCAGTTTCACGTGCTTATAGCACTTACATTACAAGTAATTGTAGCTTATAGTAAAATACGCAGTATTTTATACAGGGTTATTGGTAAAATGCTAACAACCTCTTAGGGTTGACTTCTGCAAGTCCTAACAAACATTCTGAGATGATTTTTTTTTGTTTAGAAAAAAAACTTATTTTTTTGTGTTTTGATGCCTACTCCGAGCCAAGAGCGCCCGCCGTTGCAACAGTGGACCGCGCCGCGCTCCCTTTGAATAGAGTTCTGAATATTTACAACGAGCAAAGTAATAAGAAATATGAAAAAAACATTACAGGCAAAAGAGACTTTTAACATCAGGTAGTCCTCGTACTTATTCCGTCAAAAACAATGTCATCTAATAGTCTGAATGTCCACTGCAGAATACAACCTCCCTCATTAAGAGGGATTTGCCATAATCCCCACGCTTGGCAGGCGACTTGGGAGATCGCAGTATAAGATTCCTCAGAAGGCGCTGCTGCCCACCTGGTATTTTACCTTTAGTGGCCTCTTACGACACCCAAGGGATGAGATAGAGAAGTGCCATTCTAGCCCGGCACCCCACGGGGCAATATTTATACTATAATACTTATTCAGATTTTGTTTACAGCCTGCGAATAAAAATAACATAATTTATTCGTAGTCCACAAATAGATGGTAGTAAGCTAGAATTATAATGGGAACTAGTTTTCAAAGACAGCTGCTACTTAACAGATCTAAGGCCAGGCGAGCGTTCACAATATTTTATGTTCTATCACAATGCTGAAAAGCTCTATCACATGACAGGAGCGGTTATAGCTATGGACTGCCATGTTCCTGGTACCATCCCCACCGCCACCGGCTTGAGCTTCACCGCATGGTGGAAGGGCATTTTGCGAATGCCCGCCTGGCTACCACCCTCAAGTAGAAAATCTGTCGCCTAGCACTTAACAGTGTGTTCCAGCAGCAGTCCTTAAGAGCCAGAAAAAACACAGGCACATGAGACTTAAGTGGAATTTGTCACATGACACAATGCATCTGTTATAGGCAGAGGTTAATCCGCATAACATCAGGTGGGCCTCGTGCTTGTCCCCTCACAATTACATAAATTAAAGGATTCTTACTATAAGACACATTCGCGTACATCGATACTTGATAGTGGGTAGTCATAGCTTGAAGGTTCTTTTTCCTGATCTTATCTCACACTAAGTAGTAGGTTTATCATCGCTTTGGTTACGTTTACATTTTTCATCATCACCAGCCGGCAGATGTCCACTGCTGAACAAATAGCTCCCCCAAAGGGGGGTTTCGCCGTAATCCCCAGGCTTTGCAGACGTCTTGAGGATCGCAGTTATTGATTTAAATTTTGAGAGAGCACCGTTGCCCATCGTCCCCTATTTTTTTACGACACTCACGGGAAGAAATGGGGGAAGAGGGGATTACGGGGGGAGGGGGGTTACGGGCGGGGTGCCAGGCTAGAATCTAACATTCTAGCTTGGCACCCCGCGGGACTTTACATTTTAAATGGATATAAAATAGAAGTGTTTTTATAGAAGACAATTTAAATATTGCTCTGAGCGATTTTTGAATATTTTGTACAAAACATTTAAGGTACATAAGGTTCGGATGCTTACCTTCCATTGTGGAATTTTATATCCGACACTGTCCAGAGCGTCTTTTAGTTCCTTTAAGTCTATGAAGCCATTTCCGCTTGTGTCAATCTGGAACAAAAGCAAATGTACTGTTTAATATTGGAAGCGCAACAGTTTTTTTTAAGTACTGTAACAGCCGGATCGTCCACTGCAGAACACAGCCTCCCCTATTAAGGGGGTATTTGCCATAATCCCCACGCTTGGCAGGCGTCTTGGTGATCGCAGTGTAAGATGGCAGTTCTTTAGAAGGCGCTGCTGTCCACCTTCCAGTATTTTCCCTTAGTTGTCTCTTACGACACCCATGGGATGATATGGGGAGGTGCAATTCTGACCCGGCATCCCATGGGGTTATTTTTTAGTAATGAGTTATAATTTAAGGACAGATTACAGTCACCAGGCGTTCTTCTATGTAGGTATTTGACATTGGTAACATTAGTGAAGAGGAAATTTCATTTGATATATTGGAGGTTAGTCTTCGACGACTATGTCACCTGATGGTAAGTGATGTGGATTACTGAAGAAGATTTTTTAATAATTTATTGACAGCCGTCGCGACACATCTTTAGGTGCTTGGCGTATGATTTTCTACTTGAGGGTGGTAGCCAGCCAGGAGGGCATTCGTAAAATGCCTTCCTACTATGCTATAACGAACGACTACCATCCTAAAACAACAACCTATGATGTTTGACAAGTTTTGATGTTTGATAATGCAGAAAAAACCGGCCAAGTGCGAGTGGGACTCGCACACGAAAGGTTCCGTACCATTATATGTAACCTAATAAACGGTAAAAACCTCTTTTGTTGTATGGGATCCCCTTAATTATTTATTTTAATTAATTATATTTAAGGAAACTAAATATAATTTGAATAGTTAAAGTGTCTACCTGTCACCGTTATTGGTATCGCGCATAAATATTTATTTTATTTTTAGTATTTGTTATTGCCATTAACCGATAACTCGCGCGGCGTATACTTTTGGAAATCATAAGGAATTATAGCTATAAAAATTACACTAACATAAGCACTAGCGTTTGATTTATAAAGTCTGATCGTTTACGTTTCTTGTGTAATTTTATATACAACAATATTGTAAAACATTTATCTAATTATTGTTCTTTTTTTGGTGCGGCAATATTACTGGAGATTCAAATAATACAATAGATGTGTAACCACTTCAATTTACATGTTGATATATAGTTTTCATCCCACCATCTCGGAAAGAGTATTTTTAATCTTCAATATCTGAGTGGAAAAGCCGTTTTTATTCTCTAGAGGATAAAGTAAATTGAATTTAGAACATCGTGTGCACTAAGTTTGTGAATTAAAAAAAACATTAAACCTATTTACTGCTACCTCTATGGTGCCGAATATATCATACAACTATTTTTTATTTGTTAAAAACTCAGACTTGGAACCTTCTTGGTGTTCTTTTTTCAATTTGCTTTGTACGCGGTTCTTCATTTCATACTAAAATTGAATCACTCACTGCGCTCGTGATTCAATTTTAGTATCCTTCGCTTGCTCGGTCATCAAAATTGAACACGCGGTTAAAAAGCAACTTTGCACTCTTGTATAACAAATAACTATTCTATTTAGGGCATTATTGCTGAGTTGACCACACATGCAATGCTGTCATATATACTGTGCTTTACATTTTCAGTAATAGCTACAAAATAAATTTAAGCGAGCGGAGACTCTGTTTTACATTGATGAAAAGAAGAAAAGGTGATTTAATACCTAAGTAAATAAACAAGGTTAAGACAAAAACTAGCTTAAGATGATACAAAAAAAATCAGATGTGTATTGCAATTTTAGTCTGAAATTAAAATTTGAAAGTTTTCCTGAATTATAAAAAATCCAAACAAAGTTCAAAATATAAATTCACAAAATCATTTTCGATTTCATAAAACCGTTCTATTGTTACCTTGACGCATATAAAAGCTTACACGTAATAAAAAATAAATAAATTGGTACCTATAAACCGAAAGTGAAATCAAAACCAAACTGTTGATCTTTACACTGCTGGCCATAAAAACGTAGTATTTAAATTTTAATCACATGGTCACGTTCTTCGAGGCATTGCTGTATAATTTTAAGATAATAAATGTGCAGTGTGCATATCGGTAAGGGTTCCGACACGTAAAAAAACCTACTTATAATCATAATACTCTTATCGCATTAAGGGTTTTAAAAATATATTTTCTCTGAAACTAACATCTTTGTATACAAAAATTACGTGTCACGTTGTTTGTCCGCGATGAACTCCTAAACTATTGAACCAATTTTAAATTTGATTTATTTGCACACCGTGTGCAATTTGATCCAAATTGTAAGATAGATAGCTCACATCTCAATTTATAGTCGTAATTACCGTTTTACATTACGTAGTACGTAATTACTGAATACGAGTTTGTGTTCCCTTAAATCTATTTTTATATTCTAGATTCAAATTCTATTTTTATATTTTAAATTCTTTTTTCTTAGTTGTTCATATAATATAGTAGAAGTACAAGTAAATCTTCAATTTATATACTACTAAATTCTATTTTATACGTTGTTGCATGTTGTATTGATTACATACTGCCTTATGAAATAGACTAACTATTTGTGTGTCGTGACCCGAAAATGTACCTATTCTAGAATTCAGATTTTGTTAAACAGTGTTAGTTTTTCGGCAAGTACTCTTTACAGATTCAGCCCCTTTGTTGTCCTTTCGTTATTATTGACAAGTATAAATTAATTACATATTTAAAAACCCGACTGCAAATTATTTATTTTCGTTAAATGTTTTATCGTTTCATTGAAATTAAAACTGCAAGTTATATATGTTTATGGAATCGTTTTTAAAGCTCTTCATTTTGATACCTTTCTTTTCTTCTTGTTTTTTTTTACTTTTCTTTGTATCTAGTGTCACCTGCGCTATCAAGATGAATGTAATAATATAATATATATTAAAATCGGTTGAGCTCTTTAGAAGTTATGGTGGAATAAATAAACTCACTAACGTACATACATACATGAACCCTGAAAACATAACACTCCTTTTTTGGGCGGCCGTGTAAAAACACAATAGTTCTCATTACTACTTATTGTTCATATGTAATTTTGTGGAACCTTAAAAAGTTAATAAATCTGTAGCCGAAGTACATATTTAATTGACCTTGGCGTACCCTTTTTTGCACCGCGCGGTGTATTAAAATTTTACAAAGAGTTTATTTACGGTAATCGCAGATTAATTTTGAATTGTAATAAAGTTGAAAATAATGGATTTCATTTGTATTTCCTTTCAGTTAAGAAAACGAAAACCAAAGAAATATTGTAAAGACTTTTGTTATCAAGAGAGATAACTGCTGATGGCAGGAGTTAAATAAGTTCACAAAATTTATAATATAGACAGATTTTCAGGGGGCGCAAAATCTAGATTTAATCTAGGTCTAATTTGTCAAGAAAAAAAGGAGTAATACGTAAGAGCACTGCTTTTTAATCACTAAACTAATTTAGTAACTTTTTTTTTTGGCAGGACATCGCTACCAAAGGAGGGGTTGACGACGGGTTCAAGGGCACCACTGTGCCACGGACCTCGCCTTGAGACATTGGAAGGGTCGGAATTAATTGCCCCGGTAGGTACAAATGCAGTGTTGCACCGTTCAGAGTGGGCTCTACGGAAATTAATAATTTTAATATTAATGTACCTAGTTTGGATACATAATATTATGGCTTGCAGATCAAAGGTAATTCAAGACATATTGAACATATATACACACCCTCTTACATCTCACACACACAAAGAGAGGAACAAGAACGTACCATTATCTCCTAGCTTATAATAGATTGTTGAAAGAATTATATTATAGATTCATATTAATTATTAATAGACCTGCTAGTATAAGTCCCAACGTACGAGAGCTGTATGCTGAAACACGGGTGATAAACCTAGTTCAGCAGCAAATACTCTTGCACAATTAATACAATTATAATATCAAATTTTAGTAGCTAATTTTTAAGAACGAAGTCATGTACAGTTTTTTGTGAATAAAGATTATTATTATTAATATAAATAACTAATAATTGCGTTGTTCCGTTTCACTCGATGCGACACGAGGTCTCTTCGTTCTACGCCCTCAAGCCTTACATTAGAAGCACCCGCTTATTACGCAGGTAAAAGAAGCGCTATATACTATGAAAGTATGTGAAGAATCATCAATTATTAGGAAATCATAATGAAGTAATACCAAACAACCGACCATACATTATTATAAAAAGAATCGTAAGACAATCGGAACATCGGTATGTTTATCTTATACAAATTTGAAATAACATTGCGTTAGTCATCGATGATTTAATCCGCGTATCGAATTAATTTCTAGTGAATAAAGTTTTGATCCGATAAAGGAATAGTATGATTAGAATGATGTTGATAAAATAAATAATAAGCTGACATATTTTCAGTTATTTTTATCTATTTATGTACTAATCAATGCAAAGTGGAGTGGCCTGGATGTCTCCGAACCATAATGCCAGACTCGCAAGACACCAGATTACCATATTCTCAAAATGCCAGACTAGCAAAATAACAGAATTGACAACTTGTACACTAACGAAGAAAATTTCTTGACAAGAACTAATTTATTTTTATATCATCCTAATTCTAGAGTCTCATCATTCCAGAAAAGATTTGTACACTAAACAGTTTCCTCAAGTTATTATGAAAAATAATAGTACAAATTAAATAGTTCTCCAAATATAGTTGACGGAAGCAGTTACAATTAGTTTTTATCTTTCTTCTTTCTTTCGGTTTTTTAAAAGGCTTTATCTTTTCTGCTCACGTTTAAAAAAAAAAACATATTTCTTAATTTCCCGTTCTACACGTGCATCTTTGTTCTTATAACAAAAAAATTGGAATGTTGTTCCAGAGATTCCTTAGATTTTTAAGCTTAATATCTCATCCAGTGTTTTGCGAGTCTGGTGTTATCTGGAACATCCTGGATAGCTACTATACTAAAAAAGAAATTCTAACTTAAAGTTGTCAACTCGCACGGGCTACGCCCACATCATTACTTAGCAACATGCAAGATAGTTGACTAATATTAGACTAAACTGAGAGGTATATATAAAAAAATGTATTAATTATATTGCGCTCTCTCGGGAACTACACTTAATCCTGTTCCAGGACATGAAGAAGTCGTGTACCAAGTTTCATCAAACAAAATCCCTTCAGCCATGTTAGAGCTGAGTAGCAACAAACACACGGATCCGTTTTTACATTTGCACAATGCAATTACAATATTGTGTGTTATACCGGATCTATTTCGTAACTTTTAATGGATATAACTGTATAATAATATAATTGCAATGAATCCATCTAAAAAACGTTAATGACCATACACGGTACGGTCTGGTTACCGCCGAAATGTAGAGCCAAGGTCATGTTGTTGAGTGTTTCACGGATTTACGGAACAGCTGTGGTTATCTTCGTAGCTGCAGCGTGATAGTGTTTACGGATGTTTTGGACTTTGTTGAATTTCGCCATGTCAACATTTTTATGTTAATTTTTACTTTAGACGACAAAATATAAGTTTTAAACACTTGTCTCTGTGTGTTCATGGCATGGTAGCATTCGTAGCTCCAATATTGCTTGACATAATTTTATGCTGTTTTTTTTTATTGTAATGGTTCTCAGCTATTTACTCTATTAGAGTGTTAGTATTAAGTAAATTCTGGCGTTACTTTGCGGAAATCCATATTTAATAATAACAAATTAAATTAATATTTTAGAAAAAAACGAACTAAATATATATAGTGACAAGTTGTTTAAGACTCCTGAGGATGCTTCGTGTAGATCCGAACGCGTCGAAAATTCTTCCGGTTTGGCTACGTGGCGTTTATGGTGTCACGTCGTGTGCTCAACAAGAAATTTAGGCAGAATTGTCACTTGATATATATATATATATATTTTTATTTATTCAATCTTTTGCACTACAGACTCTGGGTCCGTACTCTTTTTAGATTTTCCTTTTTGTTATCAATTTATTACAATTTAAAAGTTATTTGTCGTCTCCAATACATCGTCTTCCTGAAGGGAAGGGTGTTAGTATGTAACAATCTTAACACTAGGGTGAGTCCTTTTTTTTTTTTATATTGTACATGTTTTGTTATATATATTTTTCTTATATCTAGTTTGTTAGCAGCCGACACTTACATTAAATTTATATTTACAGTACATCTACAGTCTACATCCTAGGTTGAAGGGCCGGCCACTGGTTCCGGCGTTGCCCTTGATGTTTGTATGTGAGCCTCTACAACCCCTTCGTCCCGGTTTTTTATGGCCATTTTTAGGTTGTACTCGCTTATTGCTTTTCCATTTGCCTCCGTTGCCCGCCTCATGAATCTGCCAATGGCGTCCGAGCTGTCGTCCGTGTAATAAGTGCAGTGCTTTGAGTGTCTTTCATGAGTGAGTTCTGTCATCTGTACTATGATCACCGTCTCGTAAGTCAAACCCTGCGCTTCGTGTACTGTCAAGGTGCAGGACCCTGTACCAGACCCATATCCCCTGCCGACAAGTGAAGCTTTTTCCTCCTGTGTCAGCACAAGAAATAAGGTATTCTGGAGGTCTGTTGGAATGTTTGCACCTGTGTAACGTTCTAGTGTCAAGGAATGAATTTGGGATCGCGATGAGTATATGCCCGGGTACACTTCGCTAAGAGCGTATGCCACATCCATGGGATTTCTGTGCGTGCAGAACAACTGTTGGTTGGTGGAAGCCAACATATTTGGATTACCGTATCCTATATCAAAGAGGTTTTCTCTATCGATATAGGGTAGTTGGTTAACATCTCCGATGATGACGACATCCTCAGCCTCCAGCAACCGCGCTGCCATTATGATGGCCCCGAAGTGGTTCATGTGAGCCTCGTCTATGAGAAGACGTTGTTCACTGCGTCCCATGAACCCATTGGCTAATACGGAGGCCAGGGTCCGCACTTTGGATTTGACTCCATCGCCTATGCGTTGCGCTACCCTGTCTCATAGATCTTTGGCTGCTTCGGTTGTCGTGGTGTCACTTGATATTAAGACTATTTATATATATTTTAAGCCTTTATTAACAAAATACTACGAACTATATATATAACAGTATAGCTATACTACAATACAAGCAATTAGACAACCTATAAGTCATTGCAGACTCACAGGCAGTCCAAATGCTCCAGCCCACTACCAGTTGGCACGTGTTTATTAGTTTTATTATTTACTAATTTTTTTATTATTTATTAGTTTTATTATTTAGTAATTTCCAGGCGCGGCTCCGCCCGCGCGTATGTCGGTTATCGCGCAAAAACATTAACCTCTTTTTGCGCAGTTGGATAAAAACTATCCTATGTTTTATCCCGGGTCTCAAACTATTTCCTTACCAAATTTCATTTAAATCGGTCCAGTAGTTTTGGCGTGAAAGCGTAACAGACAGACAGACAGAGTTACTTTCGCATTTATAATATTAGCACTGAGTACTGATTATTATATTATTTTATTATATTTCTTATTTTTATAGTTTATTTTTTAAGTGTTTCTCTAATATAGTAATTTATTGTTTTCTTAAAATATTAGTTATTATTAGTGGGTAATTGTTATATTGATATGCTAAACAGAAGCTCATTACCAGTAAGTACGAAATTAAATCATACTGCCGTTGAAATAAGGATCATTTGAGTGCGCTCCCCGACTTGGCAATTACGTAACTTTTTCGACCGAAATACGTGAAAATCATTACTAAAGACACGTAGTACACACAGTACGAGTACCGGCTTGAAAAATAAAGTTACCAGTACAATTTTATATTTTTAATTTCTTATCTTTGGATGTAATACATGATTATAAAGTAATTGTGAACACGATATTGCGGGATCTATGGACAAAATGATAGTTAGTTTTTTTATTCGTAATGTATCAAATGTAATTAAATTCCGTGAAATACCAATTATTCAGTATTAATTATCTTTATATATATATATATAAAAATTACGTGTCACGTTGTTTGTCCGCAATGGACTCCTAAACTAATACTAAACTGATTTTAAATTTCATTTGTACACAGTATGCAATTTGATCCAAATTTAAAGATAGTTTACATCTTAATTTATAGTCGCAATTATCCGTGCGAAGCCGGGGAGGGCCGCTAGTGCTTATATATATATATATATATATATATATATTATTCTTAGGGCCCGTTTCAGAATGTCCTAATAAAGTTTCGGGTTGCTATGCAACACATAAAATAACTGAATGATAAAAATGACAGTTAACATGCAGCGAGTATCAAGCTTTAACCGATGGATAGACCAAATCGATGACTGTGAAACGCAAAGATAGTGTTTTGTTTAATAAATATATTCTGGGTAGTATAACCGGAACTTACTCGAATATTCTGAAACAGGCCCTTAGAATATTGATAGAATATTGTTATTTTAGTAGTTTGCGTTGAAAAAAATTGATTCGGCAACTCAGGCGGCCTTATTTTCTATATATTGTTCTGTTCTGTGCCTCCCTATCAATGATAAGAACTGAAGATTTCTATGTTATCATTAATTGCATTACTCAAGTATAATTAGGGCAGATTTCTTCAAAGAAAAACTTTTGTTGAAGAATCGCACAGTGGTAAGACGTTCGAATACAATGGTAATCTGGCTAGCTACCATTCTCAATTAGAAAATCTGTCGAAATCGCCAAAGTAGGGACTTCGGCGCCCGTCCTATAGAGCAATTTCCCATTCTATGTATCACACCTTGACAAAATCATTACCAACACTTTTAAAGAGACTGTGTTAAATTATATATAGAATCTCTATAATTACATATTGACAAACTTAAAAAAAACCTTTGTTAAGTTTGTTTTCTAAATAACTTTAAATATTTAATAACTGTGGTAATAAGGCTGGCTAAGCCTTAGACTACAATCACGCCTGATGGTAAGTGGAGATGTGGCCGAAGGTAGTATACAAGCGTAACCTAGAATGAGAACTGGCTCTAAATGACAGCCGAAACACACCGTCAGGTGCTGGGCGACAGATTTTCCATTACCATTTGTCAGGGTAAAGGTTATATTTAGTATTATTTTAATTTGCTTCTATCAATAAGAAATAAGTAACGCATTGTAAGAATGATTAAATAGTATTAATCAATTTAATATAGGTACATATTCGTTTAATTTGATTACAGTCGTTAACACTGATAACGCATCCATAACGAAATTCTACGCGATAACCGTTATCGTTTCTTGATTACTTGAATATCAGTTACCATTATAAACATTAACACCCGTGAAATCCACATAAAATAACAAATTATCAACGAGTCTATAAAATTTATTCAACTTTGGCGTCCCTGGGATCGTGTGAGTGCTAAGTAATTGATAGAGCAACGCGCAATTGTCTTTGTATTAGCCGTGTTAATACACTCATAAAAAGTTATTAGCATTATAACAAGCCATGTGTGAAATGGGAAGTTGTGTTTCATTATGATATGTTTACATTGCTAATTCAAGACGATACTGCAGTGCAGCTTTTAATTACAACATTTAGGTAGGTGCGTTCTATGCCGTGCGCGTGGCAAGCGCATTGGAGGTAAAAATGGCATTAGCGTTAGCCTGAGCTTTACCAGATATAGTTCTATGTAAAAGGGAGCGAGCCTATTACCATTTGCGAGCACAGTTACAGAGTCTGGATTGCTACTGAAAATGTATTTTATAACAACCTACCAGCCTAGGTAAATAGTCTTCTGCTATTAAAGTAGATGTCGCCGACGTCAAAAAAGCTGCGCATACAAACGGCAGGTCAAAATTCGACTGGCCAGCACCTGCTTACATAGATTAATTGGAAATGCACCTCGACAGTAGCCGACAGTGTTCTAGTGCTGCGGGTATTCCCATCGGATGTTATCTTTTACAAATTCAAAAGTCAAATGTTCTTTAATATAATACAAGATGTTAGTTCCAGAAAGCAATGACTTACAGGAAGCTTTCCCTGCTTCCATACAGGAAGATATGTGAGGGTGCAATTCTAGCCCAGCACTCTACTTTTATAAATACTTAACATGTTTTTGTTGCACATTGTTTCCAGACCCAACGTGTCGGCCTCATTACATTTTATAATTTATATAATTGGTCTTCTTACTTTGGGGGCGTAGGTATCAATTTTGTGCGTATCATAAGCCTTAATACGCGGCGATATAAGAAAAGTGTTACAAAGAGAAAATTAATCATTAGGTTTCTATTCAATTTCAAACTAATTTAACGGAATACTTAAAATACGGGTACGAATTATAGGTAATTTATGAAAATTTGCATAATTTAATATAGTCTTATTTTGATATCTGTACATTAACTCCTATCATATCATCACATGTAAAGCATATAACTATTAAGTACATACTGTGGTCAATAATGCGACTGTTGGACAACGAAATGTACGTGTAGGCGTCTTTAGTTTGCCGATATACTTACTAGCATATTGGCAGATTTAAACATTACTATAAACAGGGCTAAGGTTATTTTGTACAAGCCGTATAATAATTTTGAATTTCCATACGACTATCTGGGCTATGAAAGCTTTTTGCAACGTTCGAACATTTCTAAACCATTTAGACTATTTGATGTACCTATTGTGACGAAGCCATTACAAGATTAAATGATTTCTACGTAGAGTACTTTAATCGAGGTAAAATTAGTATATGCATTATTACAATTACAATAATCGGTAAAGATCAATGAAGCAAGAAAGTGGATGCATAAAGACGATAAGCGGCGATTGTTTGGATAGTGTTTGTCCACCTCGCGAGCGGGCCATTCATTAAATTATACGTTTGAATATAAGAAAGTAACTGCTGGGATAAATATATAGATCAAAGAACAAATATTTGTATATTTCTAAATATGATTACAAGCACTACCGCGTGCTAAGCGAATATCATATTTTACAAATTATTGGAGCGAGTGGTTTAGGCATCCGACACGAAATCCGAGGGCACGGGTTCAATTCCCGCCCGGGGCATAAAATTTTGTACAATATTATTTTTGTTAATTGTAATGTATTATAACATCATACACCAAAATCCATAACACCCTCAGTAGAACAAATTTTCAGGGATCACACTTTTTCAGTAGATGCTGCTACCTACCCTCAGGAAGATATGGAGGGGTGCAATCCGGTAGGTATTTAATATATATTGTACTTATATAGTATATAGTTATTATTATATATATTGATAATTCAACTAATATGTACAGCTTAGGTACACCGAAGATGCAGTTTTGACATAATATGGTCCATACATGCATCTTAAGATCAATTTTGACTTTGAGATGCATTATAATAGGACACTTATTGTCGATCAAAGACTAAAGTATACTCAAACAAGTTATCAAGGAAATTCTCAATATCATCTGTTGAGGTTGTGAATCATTTTTAGATATGATAAGAGATCTTGGAAGTACTGTTAAAAACATGCTAAACTCATCACATGCTTCACATGGTGGTAGGGCACTTTGTGAATACCCACCTGGCTAGCTACCACCATCAAGTAGAAAATCTAAAGCACCTAACGGTGTGTTCCGGCAGCTGTCCTTGAGAGCCAGTAATTCTAGGTCTGAACAACATCTTCGACCACATAATTCCTTATCATCAGATGTGTGAATGAAATATGTTGGTTTAGGGCATTCTTGATCTGCATAGCGACATTAGTGTTTTTAATTCACACCACGTTGCACACGTCGGAGTTTTATCGCGGATTTGAAAGGTTTTGTATGAACGCGATCTAATTCAGAAACTAGTGAATACCCATTTCAGAATCAGTATTAGTCTATTTCATTCACTAAGGCGCTCTCCTCCATATTTTTTTAAGTGAAGGGGAATGGCTTCGTTCGCGTACAGGGGCGTTTGTCTAACTGGAATGGTAATGAAAATAAACTTCATTTTGAAATAGGAACGCCATAATGGGTTTCGTTTTGAAATTAAAATTTCAAAATGACATTTAACTCCATTACCATACTTCTTACACAAATATACCACCACATGAATAAAGAAAGGAACAGAATGAAAGCAACGACAACTTTTTCGCTCACTGAGCTTCTTCAAACTGGTTCTGCAATCAAGTGGGCATCGCTGTGGCCGCAGCAATCCCCACGCATCTTGTCATTGATTCGATTCGTTACGCACACATAGCTGTGCGTGTAGTAGTGAAGCTTTCCTTCTGTACCGTTCTTTATTCATGTGATAAGGTCCCAGGTCCGTACTGAGCTGGGTTTTCTCCAGACCCGCTTTAATTTAATCAGAATAATCCTGCGTAGGCATTTCCCTTCTACATTTTTCATTTACGTAACTTCCTATATTTAATATCATACAGATTATTGTATTAGATATGTATTAAATAAATAATTTCTAGGAATCGACACATTATACGGCAAGATATCAAAATATATATCTTATCGCATCGTCCCATATCGTTTCTAGAATAATGGCAGATAAAAGGTAAAATACTTTGTGGTACAATATTATTTTGGGATGAATGAAATGGACGACGATTACGTCAAGATATATATTTACACTAATATTATAAAGATTTGTATTTTGTATGCAATGAATAAACTTATACAGTACCAGGCCGATTTGGATGAAATTTGATATGGAAATAGTTTGAGAACCGAGGAAGGACAGAGGATAGTTTTTATCCATTGCGCATGGTTTTGTGCGATAACCGACATACGCGCGGGTGGAGCCGTGACCGGAAAGCTAGTGTATATATATATAATATCCATAATATATATTGTGGTGTGATAGATAGTGATCTTTTGCTATGAATGGTCATCAATCAGATGTGGTAATAACTTAGCGTTTGGATCAGTACCTGATGTGTATATATGGATAGGTACCAATAACATTTTTACTTTAATACATTGTTGATATTTTGATGGCTGTGCCACAACACTAAAGGGAAATGCAGATGGTTATCTCGATAACCGATTAAGGGGTGGCCTTTATGGGAAGTGTGTTCACAGCGCTTTCCATTCAATTATTGTTGGTAAAAATGTTCGAATTTAGCGATACTTTGCACGCTTGTCTTTAATCCTAATATCTGTTTCAGATTTGTCAGTTTTATTATTCATTTTATTACGTAAATGTAAGAATAATATTTTTTATTCATAACGTTTATTCTGAATAATTTTGAAAATATATGATAATTATAACAAAACCTTGATAAACTGGAACTAAAGATATTAGCCTCAAGGGTAAGCATGACAAATTTCATCCAGTTTGACTTGGAATTTAAAATATGGCGAAAGTACGTTTGTATCCAAAGCCCATGGAAACATGTCCAGTGGGTGACATAACAGTAGATAACTATTAAGATACAAAAACCAGATCCATAATCTTATTGCATTAAAAAAATCAGCCTTATATTAGAATAAACACGAAACCATTGCGTTTAGGGTCTAGCTAGACAGTTCTAGACTTCTGGGACCATCCAACTTATGGCTTAGATCAAACTGTGTCAGGCTATAAATGCATGTATCAAAAGCAAAACATTCGAGCATTGTTAGAATTTGAAAACATACAACCATCACGCTTGCATATGCCCGAAGGGGAAGGCTGAGTTGTCTAAAGACCCATGTTTCGCCGAATATGTTTCATCACATGTAATAAAGGGTGGGCCCACTTCTACATCCCGGTATACACAGGCCCCCCCACAGTAGCGTCTTCGGACTGGAACGTTTCTGTGTCAGAGTAAACGCAATTACTGAACGACTCGGGAATAGAAGGACTTGAAGGCCCCAAAGCGACGCTTAACTTAACTCGCGACTCCACAGACAAGGTATTCGAATTAAAAAGTTATTCTAAGCCAATTCTCTATTATAGTTGAAAATAAAACCCTTATCAGTAACTCCGATGGATGATATCGTCTGTAATCGTAGTGGACTATAACTTATGTAGCCGACATAGCTATCTTCTCTCTTGATGACGTAGACGGCCAGTAGTGTGCACAGCTGTTCGTGATTCTTATCGCTGCGGTAGTTGTGTAGTTTAATATCAGGTGTATTATGGCTCCTGCTACCTCGTACAAATTGACATGTTTTTTAGAAGATAGACTTTGATGAGATAGTATTAAGTTTAAATTGATTACACACAAATTGCTTGGCTTTTGGTAAAACAAAAGACTATCCTGAATGAAGTTTCTGATATCAGTACGAAAAGCAAGTAGCACGTATAAGTAAAAATGTTATGTCTACTTTAGTATAGCCTTATTGCATCGTAAATGTGTAAACCATGTAATGTTCGTCTCTAGAAGGACGTGTATTCAACAGCATATACGTATTGTTATTTACGTCTTAGTTTGTTAAATAAGTGTAGTGTCCAGTTTCATGAGCCAATATAAAAATAACTAATTTTGCTTTTCTTTTTGTACTATCTGCACCCTGCGGTTTACCCGCGTAGACAATGATGAAAAGTATTACAATATAAATAAACCTTTGTTACAAAGTTATTTTTTTATTTTCATCCTCAGGATTGGTCCTCCCTAAAATAAGTCTAATTGCAAAATTAGTATTGTTTGTAGTACAACGGTAAGTTGAACAACAGGTGTCGCTCCGTCCCATAGGATGGTTAAAGAACGAGAGGAAAAATTAGAGTTTAGACTCATTGTCATGTTAGCTCAGTCGGTCAGAGCATACACCGGCTATAGGGGTGGATAACGCGGGTTCGAATCCCGCACATGAATATAATTTATGCTCTAGTAAATTTGTAATTTAACAAATGAATAAAATAAATACTCAATAATATAGGAAAATAGTGCCATTTTCAAAATTTAAACTTATTTTATTACTATGTTTACAAGTGGCCAGTTCTAAAAACTTTCAGTGTCGCCCTAGTATCGCAATAAACGAGTACTAATTGCTATTTTACTGTTTACTTTGGAACAAATTCTAACTAAAACTGTACGAAAGATAACGCAAATTCAATTAAATTACATAGTTGCTATGATATCATTGCAAAACATAAACCAAGTCGTGTGTAAAAAAGTCGATAAACAAGTAAAAATACACAACCATATCTCCAACTTTACAGAATCAAAACCTCGAAACAAGTTCTTTCTACTTTACACTTTAATATGTTCAAGTTAAAAACCTCTTGATTACAAGAACTAAAGGTTTTTTTTTTATGCATGATAGGTTAGCTTTTGACCACTATCTCACCTGACGGTAAGTGATGATGTGGTCGAAGATGTTGTTCAGGCTAACCTAGATAATTACTGGCTCTCAAGGACAGCTGCCAAAACACACTGTTAGGTGCTAGGCGATAGATTTTCTACTTGAAGTTCGTAGCAAGCCAGGCAGGCATTCGCAAAATGCCCTACCAAATTGGTGGGACGACTGCCATCCTAAGACAACAACCGGGACCGACGGCTTAACGTGCGTTCCGAAGCACGGAAGGGCTCAGTAGTAATGTCACCAGCGGTCACCCATCCAACTCAAGACCGAGGCGTTGCTTAGCTTTGCTGATAGGGTTCAGAATGGCTAAGCAAACTTCGCGACTAGCGCTTCTTCTTTCATATAGGTATTACAGACAACGCCCATGTACTGTGTCTACTACAGTAGTAGGAGGTAATATACTTAGAGTATAGTATATAACATTATCACGGTGAGTCACCACACCAGGGTGAATCAGAAACGGACAACAGCTTGTTTATATAACATCCTTTGTTATGTACTCGCTTGTTTTCAACGGTAATGGTAATTTTGTCATTGGATGCGTAGTTTATACTATACACGATTTAAATACCTACCTATTCCTATGTTTTAGTTGGATAAAGGATACATATTATTCATTTATATCTAATTACAAGCACTATCGCGTCCTAAGCGAAAATCATATTTCACAAATTGTTGGAGCACAAAATTTTACGCCCCGGGCGGGAATCGTATATAATCAAATACAAAATATATCAAATATAACTTTTGTCATCATGAAAATCAATATGTACGGTGGTATGAAAATCAAAAATACATTTACAGTAGAGGAAAAAATCAGGTATGTATGTATTTTTTTTGTTTTGATGAGTCTAAATCTTTTACTACATATTTCATTCAAAATTTAATGAATTTCAAAACCTAACATGCAATTCTATTGAATAGTATAAAATTTCGAAAATGTACCATATACCCAAATGGATTATATGATCACTTATTATTCGTAACTTTATCTAACTTTAGTAATATACTCGTATAATTTTAATGACATATCATAAAGTGCGTTTTGCGTTGCATAATTTAATATTATTATATGTTTATTTTTATCACTGTGATGATTTAGGTTCTCATCTTTATTAAAATAACCTAAATTTTCCTATCAATACAATAAGCAATTTACTTACTACAAAATGAAATAAAACAACTACTTAAGTAAATATGATGAGATAGTTTTAAAGACTCCTATCACTATGTCTTTAAGTTTTTATACTTGACCAAACAAAAAAATAAGATGTCCTTGACCAGACAAAACCTATTCCAAATAAAAGTATGAAAACATAATTATGTTGCATAACAGAAATATAATTTAGCAGATGACTGTAATCTAATCTATGCGTATATGAAAAAAAAAACGATAACGATAGTCAGAATATTTTATGATCATTATTACAAAGGTGTACAGTTCTCGGCTTAAGAATATATCAATCTCAAAAATATATCTGTTCAATATCTTCTTCGTGAAAGGTGAAAGGGTAAAAGTGGTACGCTGAATAATAAGCATTTCACTACTCGGTGCTGCTGTATATTAGGCGTAAAACCGAGCTCTTGTCAGTCTTAACGCCCTCATTGACTGAAATGTCAATGCGGTGTGTACTACATACAACTTAAACTTTACATAGTTTAGTAATTAGAATCTAGAAAGACTCAAGGACTGTATTCCTTTTTCTCCTTGTACACTATTTAAGAAGACGATTCACTTTGAGGATGAACTCCTTTTCAAATGATTATTATTGAGATTCTGAAAGAATATGTCTCCGATCTTTGTCTGAGACTGACACAAAAATATCTTACTAACATTTATGATTGTAAAGATTGCTTTATCTTAAGTCTTGAATGCTTACCCAAAAACAAGTATTGCATTAGAACTTAATTTATTCTTCAGGAGAGTGCCAAACTTGATAAGGCAGTAAAAAAAAAACTTTTTTGCCTAGGGTCAGTTGTCTAGGGGCTCATTGCGAAGTTTTTTTACTGAAAAAGTTGATTTAAATAGTTAATTACAAAATTACAAATGAAAAAATTAAAGCCATGTGCGGGATTCGAACCGGGTTATGCCCTGACCGACTGAGCTAACGTGACAATGACTAATAACTCTAATTTTTCCTCTCGTCCTTTAACCATCGTATGGGGATGGAGCGACAGCTATAGTACAACGTCAATTGAACTATAGCTGTCGCTGAATTGTTTATTTTATACAAATATATAAAAAAAGAATAGAACGCCTATCCCCGTCACATATTAACTGTGACGGATAACTACACGAATTAACTTTATTATTGTTAACTGCTTGATTCAACAAGTGAGTCATATATCCAAGTTTTAATCAAAGCATTTGCCAGGAATTTTTAGGATTCCGTGCTAGAAAACAGGATCCTATTACTAAGTCCCGGCAGGCATCCTTTGGAACGGTACAAGTATGATTTTTCCCCAGAATATGTTTTAGTGAATAATTGCATAACAAATAATAAAAAACAGGAAAGGAGGTTTTTTAGAAAAGAAAAGCGTTTTTTTCTTTTTGGTCTATCGTCAAAACAAAAATACGTACAAGTTTAAAACTTGGTCTGATTATAGTTCAATATCTGACTTAAAACAACAAATAATAACAATGGACAAGTGCAGTTCGGCCTCACAAGGATCTCGAACTAAAAAAAAATATCTTTTGGTACATTTTTGTTGGCACGGGACCCTCGGTGTGTGTGTTTAACTCACACTTGGCCGGTTTTTTATACCATTCTAATCAAATATGCTTATGATTCTTCTTTGAAAAATTTTTTTACTAACAAATGAAACCGACTTCTACACCCAAAAGTGTGAAATAATTTGTTGAAGTCGGTACCATGATAGTTCAAAAGTACCTATTATCACAATATTGTGCGCATGGTACCAACTTCGACAAGTTATTTCACACTTTTGGGTGTTGAATGTTGGTTCCATTTTTTGGTAAAATATTTTTTTTTACTCTTTTTAGTGCCTCCTGCTACTTACGGAATCGATTGCAATTCATTGCCAACGACTATATCATCAAGATAGGTGAATATTTTTCAGTTTTTAGAGTGTAACTCAAAAACGGCTTGACCGATTTTGATGAAATTTAAAATGGGACCAAACGACAAGCATCAGCTTTCAAATAGAAAAAGATTTTTCTAAATCGGTTCACCCAGTTAAGAAAATATAAAAAATACAGACGAATTGAGAACCTCCTCCTTTTTTGGAAGTCGGTTAAAAATAATGACTTTAGATTAGATTGTACCTGCACATAGCACAGTGTCTTCATAAATTGCTTAGCAACGATCAAGTCTTAACGATACCTCATTAAAAGCTTTACAACCACTTACAAGTTTAGACCTAGACTGTTAGTATTCCAAAAGAGTTCTAGCCAAACGCCTCAGACGCGGGGAGTATTGACCTCTGCGATGGTAAGTACGACGATTAGGGGACCAATGACCTGAACGTCGGGTTTGATCGAATGCCACTTTTGGTGGTGGTCCGGTGCATTGTCATATATCGGATTAATGGTCAGCGTGGATTAACCTAGGATAAGCCATCGAAGGCTTCGTCTTCAAAGAAAATTCTTAAATAATATTTTCGTCGAATAATATTCTACTTCACTACATAGTATTAAACAAAGTCGATCCCCGCTGTCTGTCCCTATGTATGCTCAAATCTTTAAAACTACGTAACAGATTTTGATGCGGTTTTTGTAATAGATAGAGTGATTCAAGGGGAAGGTTTATATGTATAGTACATGTATAATAAAGTAGAGAAACACTGATCATTTTTTTTGTATATCAAGACATTCTGTAGTATATTTAGTATCAGCATTGCACCCATGCGAAGCCGGGACGGGTCGGTAGTACTTTAATAAATCACATTGGTATATACAAATTAGGTTTAGTAATAATAATATAGCAAGTTGAAGAAATACAATAAAAACAAACAAGTAACCTGACTCTATTGACCTGAGTAGAGTCAGGTGTACCTAAATCAACCAATATAAATATGATAGGTAAGATAACTTACTTTTTGCGCACTTCGCTTGACCTGAAGCGAGTCACGAAAAGGCAAATTTAACATATTTTCTAGGAAGATTAGAAAGAGTGGACGTCTTAGAGATATGAATAAATATATAATAATCTAAAATATGATATGACAGATACTATGTTTGAACCGAAAACATGATTACACTTATAGCATATATAATAGCACTTAACTTTCGTGTCTACAGTAAATCGTATCAATACAAATTTTATTTTGAAATGTAACAACAATGAAATAATGTTTTTTTTTCTGTTAAAAAAACCTCAGTTTAATAGTTATTAAAAAAATAATACGCTCACGCTATGTGAATAATGCTTAGTTCCGTTTTTCACTCGTACCTATGCGAAACGAAGACTATCCTTCCTAGGCCTTCAGTCTGTATTTTTTTAAAGACCACTCCGCCTTTTGCACCTGTTTTAGTATACTCTACAAATCACTGTTATAGTATACTTATGTCTATTTTATAATTATGTCTACTTTTCGAGAAACCAAATTTCTCGATGATATAGTACCTATTTCACATAACCGTGATATAGGAAGATGATGGCTGCAATTACACTCACAAATATATGGTGGTCTGACACTTATATAGTCTATAGTCCAGGTCTACCATACCACTATGGCAGTCCTGGAGTATAGACTGTATAAGTTTCAGACCATATAGTTCCCACCATTGAAAGTAAGGTAAAAAAATTAAATAAATTGAAATGTTATGCTATCGGTTCAATTGAATCAGCAGATACTATTATAGTGAGACACACAGAATAATACTGTTTATGGTATATAAATAAACACCTATAATATAGCAGATTCTTGACCACAACAAAGATCACTTAGTACATTTGTCGTACCGTACAAAGACCGTAAGCAACACGGCTACATTCCTACGTTTCAATATTTTCCCTTAGATGTATATTGCGTGTTGATAGCCAATTAGCAGAAGATCATAAATGCACAAACGGAACATCTGTCACACTACATCTGATAATGAATTTGATGCATGATCATGCATGCTGCATATATGCATATGCATACACATCGCAAAAACCCCACCGCACTTAGTAAAATACGGTAGTGTTTTAATTCCAAATATCGTGTTGCAGCATACAGGATATAATAACGTGAACAAAATACACAATATGTCACATAAAATGCCTTCAGTATTAAATGAAATAATTAAAAGTCGTATTTAGTGTATATATATACCTACTGACCAATTTTTTTAAACCCTTGTAGCGAAGTTTGCTTAGCCGTTCTTACCGATCAGCTAAGTTAAGCAACATCCGCCGCGGCCTTGACTTGGATTGGTCACCGCTAGTGACATTACTACTGAGCGTGCACGTGCTTCGGAATTCGGTCCCGGTTGTTGTCTTGGGATGGCGGTTGTTATAGCATGGTGGTAGGGCATTTTGCGAAGCATCTGACGGTGTGTTCCGGCAGCTGTCCTGGAGAGCCAGTAATTCTAGGTTAGCCTGAACAACATCTTCGACCACATTGATATAGTGGTCAAATGCTAGCCTAATAAGCATAAAAAAGAAACATAATTGGAGTTAACCAAACAGTAGTATGCAACACTGCCTGTGTGCTACCACTTGAACATTACTCTTGAAGCAATCGTGGTCCAATCCAGTGGCATTATGTAGATGTACAGCTGGGCATTCATAGCTGGAATCTTTAGAGCGGGCTTGAATTTTATCAGGCATCAGATTAAGGGCATTTTATATATGCCCACATTACCATCAACTAGGAAATCTGTAACCAATCACCTAGCAGTGGTACCACAAGGTATAATTCTAGGTTTATTATGTTATAACATCTTCGACCACTCACACTTTTACATACCAGCTGCTGAGATAAGCCCTTGACAAGCGCAAAATTGTACACGTTATCATCACTATAAACATACCATAATTAATGCATAGTTGAGGTAATGTACACATAGAATAGGGGTCGTTAAAATTAACACACACAATGATGTTACACACCTACCTACGTGTATATAGTTGATATTCAAGGCCGTTGTGACATCTTGCAATAGTTGCAGCAATGATAATGATAATTATTATGCCATCTACACACTGAAGGCACAGAATAATGTACTACGCACCTTAAGGCAGATCTAGACTAGATACGGTAGCCACATTGAGCACTATATCACCCGTCGTGTCGGTAAGTATAATTGAATGAGTTGAAGATGTTAGACATGACAAGCCTAAAGTGGGATCTGCGAGTCGCTCTCAATGTCAGCTTCTGCCATACATTGTTAGGTGTTTGGCGACAGATTTTATACTTGAGGATTTTATCTAGCTATAAAGGCAATAAATAGCCAAATATCGTACAATGCACCATTTTTTTGTTTGTTAAAATTAATGTTAGTTACTATACTTTTTTTGATAGGAATTTTTGAAAACTCCTAAAACTCCAGAACAAATGCAGGACTTTCTATTGTTTATAGCATAGTATTGGCTAGCTTTGACCACTAGCTCACCTCACGTTAAGTGATTATGTTGTCGACGATGTTGTTCAGGCTAACCAAGAATTACTGGATCTGAAGGGCAACTGTTGGCACACCATTTGATACTTGGCGACAGATTTTCTATGACAACAACCGAGACCGGGAATGCCACTAGAGCTTACCCATCTAAATCATGACCTCAGCGGACGTTGCTTAACTTAGCTGATGTTAAGAACGGCTAAGCAAACTACGCCATAAGCGCTTCAAACTTGATTGTAATAAACTAAATTTTAATGTCAAAAATGGTCTCTCTTAGTTTTTGTGGTCAACTCATTTATTTTGTGCAGTAGGATTGTTTTGGCAAGTAATAATCGTCTATGAAACATGCATGCACCCACACTTCGTAAGTCAAGAGATTTCCAGAAGATCGGTAGCAAAATGTATAGTGCGCTAGTCAGAGGACTGAGTCAGTTTTTCCATTGCAATGGAGCTCGTTTTACAACTAGTCTTGACAGAATTACGATTTCAATCAGAAAATTGACACCAACAAACTAACATGATAGCTCAGCTGGACTCGAAATGAATGCTAATTAAATTGTCACTTTTAAGTATATAATTGAGGTAAAAGAAAAATAAAGTTCCGTGAGAAAACTAAGAATATTCTTTTGATCATAATGACTTTGCAAGAGATAATCCTAACTACATGGATAAAGATTTATTTTGTTATGGCTCAAGCCTAAACATACAGTAGGTCAAAACACATGCCTTCTGGCAAGGCGTTGGTTTACAAAACATACTGTACGAGACATAACAAAATCAGATAAAATGCCATGAGTCAGCGACCCACGTAACACCGTGTCACCCCTTTACTGCCTCGATTGGGAAGCCCTATAAAGGGTTCGAAGTTCAAGCTTATAAAGAACAAGTTTCATGCCCTGACAACACACGTGCCCTACTAAAAGGGCGGCTTTTAGAACCATGTATGTTACACATATTTCGTTTATGGCTTGGAGACAGGCGAGGCTTGAAACGTATTTTTATAGTAAGACTTTCTATATCAGGCAAAAGTTTGTGCGAAAGTAAATACGTTTATGTACTTTAAAAATGGCGTTTATGTAACGCACAAAGATCCTTTCGAACAGTTTCATAATAGAAGATTATGTTTCTATCCAATTCCAGGTCGTAATAGAATCGTACTCTAAAACTAGCGCCGAGACGCGTGACAAAACTTCTTGAAAATTTCTGTCTTGACTATTCGTTAAAAATTGACGGAGTGAAGAATACCCTCATCACCATGAGATAACATTTGTGACGTGATGATATAAACTGAAGCAAAAGTAACGGGCAAGAGTAACGGTACTCTTACCTAAGCAACTTAAAAAAAAATGGAAATGTTTGGCCATAATTTCATAGTCAAAACTAAAAATGTTCGCCTTCTATCCATCCATGTCGGATAGGAAAGAGGCCGGACATTCGTAAGTGGACAGCTATACGAAGAATCGACCTCCGTAACCATTACATCTTTATTATAATAGAGCAATGTAACTAGGCCGGCATGGTAATGGATCTTTAATGGGCACCCAGGGAACTATGAGGTCACGCAATAAGGTTTATTGGAGTGCTTCTCATCGGAATTTTGTCTATTCAGTTTTTAGGACTATATTTCATGATGGAAACATGTATATATTATGTACTTATTCGTAACATTAGGGACCTTCTTCGTAACCTCTTTCTTTCCTAACAAGTTTATTCCGAAACGACTAGCTAGATATATTATAAATAATTAGATCTTTTGCGTTAGATGTCATAAGATAGTTTTCATTTTTGCGAATTGTGCCCGATATCACAAAATAAAAAGGACCAGAACGATCACTCCGCAAAGCCATTGCAATAAATAAACGACTCTAGCTAAAAAGCAATAAAGTCACTTCAGCTCACAAAGTATGGACTACCTAATATATGTATAATTTACCTACAAGGCGTGTTTCTCTTTCTATCGCACAGCCACGCATATCTCTTCTCACGCGGCACGCAGTGCAGAATAATCCCGTTGGGACCGATATGGCGAGGTGCCTGTAGCTTTGTACCTAAACTGCGGAGTGAGAGAGGCCTGGCGATATTAAAACTTTTGGTAGATAGTTAATCAAGTGGTAGGGCTTTATTTATGTGATGAAACGTTTGCAATACGACCGTAAGGGGCATGATGGGAGTTAGACAAGCGGCCGGCAATAATACCGACACAATAGACTTTTTTCAATGTTTTCCTCTGTTCTTGTTTCGTCCTTTGTTGGTTAAGAAATCATAAAATTGCATCATACCCACACTTTATACTTCTTAGGATAAGGGATGGAATATGATCGAGTCCCATTGTTTTGACATTTTCCTAGTTCATTATCCAGTAACCAGCAATTCCGCATTATTATTTAATATTGGACACTCAAGATTTAACACCATATTTCGGGTGGTAAACTCAATATAGTTCCGCGAAGACCTGTTACGTGATCTCTTTCAACGCTTATCGTGTGTAGAGGAATCATTTCGACATCACAGGAGCAACGAGTAACTAGGTAGTAGTAGTAAGCTTTTTGCTTTTCATCCAAAGATCTTCTATCTTTGGATGAAAATGAACCCTTGAAAGCTACCAACGTGAGTGATAAATTATGATACTGCCATATTGTAAGGTTCCACTTCAGTCGAAACACAGTCATCTATCATTCATTACCACTTGCCAATCAAGGTCTAGCTGACTTAAACTTTCCACCATCAAGATCTGTCACGCGTCAAAGGTCAGGTGGCTGACATTAGAACAATGAAATGGGAACCAGAGCATGGGAAGACGGCGGGCGGCCCGTCATGAATAGGGAATGTGGAAAGTTCGCATGAACAGGTGGTTGGGTAACGGTGATAGTGATGCCGCCCAGATCCCGGTTAAAGGCCCTTATTCTCCTCAAATTCGATTTGCAGCTGAATTTAAGGGGATGTGTCTTATCACAGAAGGTATTACAATAATGTGACAAATATGTAATTAAAATATTCAGATTTTTGACCACATTTACAACGTATGATTTTACGGAGCGCCAAAACTCCTCGAGTTAAAAAAAATATTTGTGAAATATTGTTTCGTTATGTACAAAATTCGTATCACCTTACACGACAGTGATGATGTTCTTCAAAACCATATCAATCGAGAAATAATCTGAATATCTTTCATAGTTAGTCATCAAGTAGAAAATTTTACGCCTAACATCTAAGGATAAGTTTCGGCAGCTGTCTTTGAGAGCCAGAATTTTTAGGATAGCCTGAACAAAATCTTCGATCAAATCGTCGCTTCAGATGAGATAGTAGTCAAAAGCGAGCCTACGAGATTTAAATAAATAAAATACCTACATCATCCCAAGCGACACCGGCAAAATTTTTATTTGGCAATGCAGTCTTGTCTTTTTATCGAACTTGCTCGTTCTATTCTCTTCTTCTACCTACTTGTCTGAGTATAATCCTCACCATTACACTAATAGTTACTCACTAACACGTTGGGAAAGTGAATTATATAAAAGGTACAAGGATTGTGACTCAAAGGGAATATTTGTTTCCCACGAGTTATAATGTAACTCGTTAGGAACCCACTAACGATTTTGCTTTTGATTACAGAGAACACTGGTATTGTAAACTTCGACATCAATATCATAAGCTTAAGATAATTGAGTTACAATCAAAATTTTAAACCGTTCAAAAGACTCAAACCTGCCTTCATCAGTACTAATATTATAAATGCGAAAGTAACTCTGTCTGTCTGTCTGTCTGTTACGCTTTCACGCCTTAACTACTGGACCGATTTGAATGAAATTTGGTATGGAAATAGTTTGAGACCCGGGAAAAAACATAGGATAGATTTTATCCAACTGCGCAAAAATTGGTTAATGTTTTTGCGCGACAACCTACATACGCGCGGGCGGAGCCGCGCCCGGAAAGCTAGTCCGAAATAACAAGCATGCCAACTTTACAGATGCAATTAGACGCAGGAGACACGGTCATAATTTTGACATTGTTTTGAAGGAGGCATCAAGTCGTCAACATAACTGACATTCAAGGTGATTAGAAAACAATGGAAGCATTGCAAAACTGGTAATGATGATCTAGATTAAAAACACAGTCAATTAACATTTCGCAATCGCTTGCACCCGCCAATCGATAGATACGATGCTAGTTTCTATTACAGAAGAGTATAAATACTTAATAGTTCCTCGAGTTTTACAGATTGAAAATTGAATGATCATTGTTTACATGCGTGATTTTGAGATCGCAATAACATTTGTACAAAGACAAAAGATTAGTCATATTACGCGAGTCGCAATCAATACAACATACGTTTGGTAAACGCATTAGAATAAAGAAAAAACAATTGTTCCAAAACAAAATATTAAAGTATAATAATTACAAATCCTCGTCGAGGGATCTTGAATCAAACCGATATGTTGTTTGCAAATCCAAAACAATGAAAATAAATAATGCAACGACACCCTTTCTTAACGCAACATGGTACGTGGTTTCGCGACAGATTTTGACATTGTGACCAGGTGTGGAATTATTTCCACTGTGTGCACGGGGCATTGCGTGTTGAGACTGTATTTACGTAACTTGTTGCTATTGTGGCGAATTTCTTTCTTTTCGCTGTCGCAATAAAACCGTGATTTATCACGTGTTACTTTTTCGTAATCGATGTCAGCCAGCGCCGCGATCGTCAGCACGTTTTGTTGTTACGTTTGTGGAATTAACAAGAATTGTTTATCAGACATTGTCAGTGGCTGTCGCGGAGTCTGGTATTGTAATTCATAGACCACAAATTAAGTCTGTCTAGAAAAAACATGTAATAGGCCAATGGGCTACATTGGACTATTACATGTTTTTTCTAGATTTCCTCCTCCTCGCGTCGTTGTCCTCATTACTGAGGGTCGTGATTACCGCTTCTGGGGTACTATTGTCTTGACGTTGTCCCGCCCCTTATGCGTATCCTTGGCGCCGTGGATTGCGTCGTGTAGGTTGGATTCCAAAGCCTTGCGGATTTGGTCCGACCATCTAAACGGACCACGAACCCCTTGGGCGCTTGCCATCCACCTTGCCAGTAACCATGAGCTGCTCCAGGTTATGCCCCTCTTTTCTAGCAATATGACCGAAGAATTCGTACTGCCTACGTAGGCAGATATTCTAATTACTACTACGACTAGATTTATTAAGTAATAGTAGTACCTATATTTTCAGTTTGCAAATCTAAAGGCTTGATAAGGAGACTTTTGAATGATCCGTGAGCTTTTAACAATGCATTTTTTTTTAAATCAATGTTTCAATAAAGCTGCAAAGCTTCATAATAATTTCATCACGGAATTAATTTCCCAATTGCTGTCCCGACGATGTCAATGACAATTACAATACCGAGAACTGCTGACAATAGGATGAGGGTTCTTTGATCATGATTAAAAAGTAAGAAAATAAATAGGTATAAATGCAGATTGAACACGACTTTAAAACCTATTTTGTTATTCCACTCACGGTTTATGAAATAAGTGAATAAAATATTCAGAAAGAATCATTCACTACATTCTCAATATTTTCTTTACAGTGGAACAACTTATCGAATAAAATCTTTGTTTGCATATCCAGGTGAAGGGTATATAACTCTCTCTCTGACAGCAATTTCGTATTATGAACCTTCTTTCAACAGTATTACTTTTATGGATTTTAGCGTATATCAGATATAAGCGTAATAATATGTCCAAAGTGATTCACGTTTAACTTCCGTACTCAACAGCACAGCAACAAACTGCCAAAATTGAGCCCATTTGAGCGGCTTAAGGACTGATGAGGAAAACCTAATGTATGATAATATAGGACGTTGCGTCATGCGTGAAATTATTATACAGGAGTTCATCTTGGACACACTTGCGATCGATTTACTTAACCTCATTCCCTCTTCTCCTTTCTTTCATCGGACAACAAGGCACACTGGAACACGACATCCATACATGCGTCGATATTCCGAAAGTACTCACAAAGCGTTTTAAATCCAGCTTTACAATGCGTACGGCCGAAGTATGGAACACCCTACCAGCGTCTCTATTTCCCGATAAATATAATATGGAAGTCTTCAAGAACAGAGTAAATAGGTATCGGCAAGCATGTTCTATCGTCGACAACAGGTGAGACAGCCGTCAAATGCTTGCTTAACTAATTAAAAAAAAACATATATTTTGTTATGCTCTGCTAAACTCCAGACAAAGATTTTCAATGAAAGATCCCGAAATTTTTCAATGAAATGTAGTTTGGCTTATCTTACATTGTATTCAGCTGTATGAAAAACGAGCTGATGGACTGCAAAACGGTAAACTATAGCCTGTGCTCTTATACAGTCGCGAATATTAACCGAATCAATAGAGGAAAACTAGTAGGTGAGAGCGAATAGGTAATATATAGGAAGTGAATACGCTATAGGAAAAGGGCCACTAATCCCTATTGACATTCCGTTTATAAAAGCAAGTTAATGAAAGAGATATGACACTGAAAACTTACTAATAATTAATTAGCTAATAAATAAACAAGTGTAAATTAATTAAAAAAGTAAAAAACCCGACTGCAATTTATTTATTTTCGTTAAGCGATTTATCGTGCCATTAATAATTAAAACTAGTATATATATTTATGTAAGTTATATATATTTATGAAATCGTTTTTTACAGCTATTCATTTTCATACACCACTCGATGGCTTTGGAAGAAAAATATTTTTTTTACCTCACCATATGGGCTATAAAATCTGCCAGTTTTTCAATTTTTTTATGTACCTAGTGTCACTTGGGTTAGCAAGATAAATCTAACGATATCTTTTACATCAAAATCGGTTAAGCCGTTTAGAAGTTATGGTGGAATAAAGAAACTCACAAACAAACATACATACATGAACCCTGAAAACATAACTCTCTTTTTTTGGGCAGTCGTGTAAAATAACTCTCCTTTTCGTGTAATAAAAATTGATTTTCCTTGAACAGAAAACGTATAGGGCAGGCTACAGATGAAAACTATCACAAAAATAAATTTCTACTACATTTTTTTTTAATATTTTAATTTTTGCAATAACGCATGCGCTTAGGATTACATTACAAATTTACAAGACTACACATTTACTGTACATTTCATGCTCATTGATCATTTTGTTGTTTACAGGCTGGCTTAGGAAAAAGTGTCTGAAATTAGCAACATATGTTGTAACAACTAGTTGGATGTGCGTAAGGCACACAACTAAGCTCATAACTATTCTTCGGTTTCCTTCCTCATCAGTCGACTGGACATAAGATTAGTCTTAATGAGGTCGCGGGACTTAACGCCTATCATTAATATGTCCATGTGTTTTATTGTTAGAGAAAGTATAAAAATGCATTGCTTTAACTCTACATAATTGAAAGGATGTCTTCCTTAATGGAAGAACCTATATAATATAAATAGTACATTACTGCAGCGGCCAGCAAAGGAGGCATTGATGGACGAACGTGTAAATGTTGGCCGAGGCGAAGCCGAGGCACACATACGTAAGTCCATGAATGCCTAGTTGTGGCCAAGGCTTGTATAGTGCTTTTCTCAAATAATGCGCGGAAATTAAAACAAAGTAGTATGTACCTAGGCAGAATTTTTTTATTTGAAGATACAGTTGTTAAATCTATAATTGCATTGAAGTCAGATTTGGATACTGTTTTAAATTCACGTTATGTTTCATTAAAACTGTGCATTTTAGCATTGAATAGATGACCCATAGCGTTGTCGGCTTAACTTTCTTAACTTTCGAGTTCGCCGAAATAAGCCAAAAACACGTTTTAATATACGGATAAGGATTTCAATTTTATTTCATTTCTTCCATTGAACAAAATTTTCATAGGTTATCAAATATTTTTCTTTAGATTTTGGAGGTAACACGTTTTCTATTATGGCTCTTGCCGCCTCAGGCAAGGCGGCGTTGAATTAAGTTCATCACACTCATTGTCTACACTAGAACTCATTTTGTCGAAACAATTAATTTTCAAAATCAATGACTATCAACAAACAACAATAAAATTGCCCGCGTTAAAGTGTTCATTTGTTTTTTTTTCAATAAACAGCGTTCTATTTGCAAGCCAAATCGAAACTTAATTAAAACCTTTGATAGGTTACCTCCATGGTTGCCAAGTTGCCATGCTTCGAAAAGTAAAAGATCGTTCCATTTTTAAATTACACGACAGATATGAGTTTACTATGCAATTTATTTGGAAGCTAGACACGACAGATATACGTTTTTCATACATTTTTTGCCGGCCGCTACGCGCATGTATTTGGCCAGTACAGCAATTTCGATTTATCTCGAAGAAGGTTGTCAAAATAATGCTCACATTTCCAAGCATGTTTGAGAAAATAGTTAAAACACATGGTATTTAATATAGGAAGAAGCTACATTTGTATGGACAACGGTACGTGCACCTTAAAACCTATATTCAAAAAGGATGTTTATGTACCAACTCACCACTTAGCTCAGGCAAATAACGTCAGAGAAGGATTGTGTGGCGCGGGGCAAAACCGTATTCATAAGAACCAGGGTATAATAATAACAATTTTATTGAAAATACGTCATGTTTGTAGAAATGTACATAAAAGGACAATCATCGCTCGGTTGAGTAATGTAGCCAGGAAATCATTATCGAAGCGGTTTATGTATTTTTTGTAAGTATGTAAGTTTTGATCCTTTGTGTACAGTTAGGTCTAACCATGTTTATGTCAGCAATCATACATATTCATCTTAGTTCAATAAAGTATCTAACTGCATTCAACGACGGAACACACGAACACGGACGGATAACGCTCACGAGGTCGATCCCCAAGGTCAAGTTCCATAACGACAGATGCGATGATCAGAAGCCGATGGAGACAGATCTAAGTCCATACCATCTAAAGATGACCACGATCCTTAGTCATTCAAATTCAAATTTAATTATTGTGATAAAAACGTAACAGTTTACCGCACGGTAGAAATTAGAGATGGGCCGAACATGGGTTTCACCGAATACGAGTATTCGGCCGAATGTTCGGTAAAACTCATACCGAACCGAATATTCGGCCGAATGTTCGGCACAATTGACTACCTTACTTAAATAATGCGCCGGACACTCCCTCCCGCTCCCCCGTTGTACCGCCGATGTTATTATTGCATCATCTAGTAAACAGTAAAACTTTATGTACGCCATCGCGTAAGTTTGTTATGGGAATTTTATATATTTAAAATTTATAAATAAAAGAAAAACTTTATTTCTCACAATTAAGATCTGATTATAATAACGTTATTTATTATAAAGAGTTCACAGTAGTTGTAGGGTCCGAGACCGTATTCTAAAGATATAAAATGAGAAATAAATCCTTGATTTGCTAGTTCATATAAATGTTTATTTGATATGTAAAATAAATATAGTGATTTAATGATAGTGAGCCGCATGAGATACGATCAAATCGATGCTAATTATGAACTGGTCATTTACTTACAACGATGCCTAAAATGATTACGCGGGCGAATATGCGGTTGCACCGTACAGTAGTTTAACCCCAAAACTGCTACAAACTTATAAATTGTTTTTAATAACAATATTTTTTATCTGCTGCTATTGGAAATAAAACTACAGTGTCTACATAGAAATACTGCAAATTACTTACCACGTAAAACAAAATATAGGACACATTTAACACTCAACTCATAATCAATCGGTTAAATACCGTATTAACTTTGAGTAACTACCCTTTTATCGAATATTCGGTGATTTGACCGAATATTCGGCCGAATACGAATATTCGGCAAACCTGCCGAATATGCCGAATACCGAATATAAAACGAATATTCGGCCCATCCCTAGTAGAAATTAAATGAATTTATATTAAATCAATCAAATTAATCAAGAATCGGAAAATAATAAGATGTCAAGATAATTAAATAATTGATATCGGACAACAATCAAAATACAATCCTATGTCAAAATATTTCAATACCTCAAACACAATAATAGCAAAATATATAATCAAATGTCCAAATAATATGTCACAGTAATATAAAAAAAAAAAGACAAATTAAATATATTCAATGGAATATATATTTTATATTCCAATTGATTTAAACATAATGTCAACAACAGGGTGCATCCCGACTGATGACCCGACCCGATGGGGACGATGCAGAGAGAGAGAGAGAGCAACGGAATACATGGGTGTTATTACGTTATTAGTAGTATTCTTTAATATTTGGAGATTTTGGAGTGGACGTGAAAGACTTAGCCATGTATGCATATGCATAAAAATATAACGATAAATAGTTATCCACGTATTAATTTTACCCTATATTGGTGAAATGGTATCTACGAAGTGTATAATAGTGTTGTTTTGAATATAAACTTGTTTTGATTGAACACACGTGAGATGAAAGCGATATGGATGAGCGAGCAGACGCGACGCGTTGATCGTCAGATAAGAATGTTAATTACTCCTACAATTCAATTTAATCACGTATATTCAATGTTGGGGTGAGTACTGATGAAATTCATATGGATAAAACTCTCATAAAACCTTTGGTTTGAGAAAAATAAAATATACAGCATAACCTGCTTCGATATAAGAGATAAATAATGGAAACTAGCAGCCCGCCCTTCGCACGGGTATTTGATAAAAATTTCAAAAATTATAAATTAAAACGCAAAAGTAGTTATTGTGACGTAACTGTAATAGTTAGATTTATGGTATTCCGGACTGTTTATAATACAACGTAAGTTGAACTATACATGTCGCGCCGCGCCGTCCCAATACGATGGTTAAAGAATGATAGGAAAATATTTAGTTATGACTCATTGTCATGTTAGCTTAATTGGATTAGAGCATACCCAGGCTAAAGGCGTGGATGGACGCGGTTGTATCCCGCACATGACTTAAATTTTTCCTTAAAAGCCAGTATGAAATTACAGTAAATCCACAACATTTATAGGTCTCGAGAATGCCTTGCCGGCCTTTGAGGAGGTAATGCAGTAATGCAATTCTACGTACCTACCGTCACAACCCCAAAAAAACCGTATGATTACCATTATACAGTATGGCTCGAACAAGAATTTTGATTCAATCTAGGACAAAATAAAGAACAGTGGCATACGACCAAACAAGCCGGAAAAAGTTGAATCATGTTTGTCAAGTCTTGAAGACCCCAATTCATGAACGTGCAGGAAGCCAAAATAGCCGGAAGGGAATTCCATTTCGTGTATATTACGCGTATGTAACGTGCGTAAGCAAGGTACCGTAATATTACTTTACTTACTTTGATATTGTATGGTACAACAATGATTATAATAAGGCAATATATTTAAAAAAAATACGGAACCGATATCCAATACTGAAAGTATGAAATAACTTGTTGAAGTCGGTAAAATGCTGATTAAAAACAATGACCTCACATTATCATGGTCCGACTTCCACAAGAACTTGTCGAAGTCGGTATCATGCGCACAATATTGTGATAGTACGTACTTTTGTACTATCATGGTAATGACTTCAACAAGTTATTTCGCATTTTTGGATGTTGAAGTCGGTACCATTTGTCGATATATTTGGTTTTTTATTTTTTTCTCTTTTTAATAATGCTTGCAAGATCATTAAATCGCCTAAAACACTGTTAACCATCAAAAAGAGTTGTATTTAGTTAAGTGAGTACATTTTTCAATTATTTGATTATAACTTAAAAACTACAAAACCGATTTTGATGAAATTTTAATGGGACCAACATTTTGGTATACTTTGCTCTAAACGGAATCATCCAAATCAGTTCATAATTTGCATAATAATAGCGTAACAAAAATACAAGAATTAAAAAAACCATTACTGGCTATATATATAAGTTTATATTATAATTTTATTATGTTTACGGCCCGTTTCAGAATGTCCTAATAAAGTTTCGGCTTGCTTTGCAACACATAAAATAACTGAATGATAAAAATGACAGTTAACATGCAGCGTGTTTCGCGCTTTAACCGATGGATAGGCTAAATCGATGACTGTGAAACGCAAAGATAGTGTTTTGTTTAATAAATATGTATTGGGTAATAAAACCAGAACTTACTCAAACATTCTGAAACAGGCCCTTAGAGTCAAAGATGTGGATTTTGTTACAATAAATAAACATTCAGTCGAATTGAAAACTTCCTTTTGGAAGTTGATTAAAAAGCGTTATTTCTTAATAACGGTCTAGTGTATAAAAATAATGTTTACTTTCCGCTTACTCCAATAAAATAGAATGGGGTTGAGGATGTTAAATTGGATTTCCAATATTTCCGGCACGTAGCCTTACTTTTACGAATTGCCAGTCCAGCACCTTTTTTAGAAGCAGTGATGGCTCAGTGGCATTAGCCATGGACTGCCGCGCAGCAAGTCCATGGTTCGAATCCCGCCGCGGGCTTGAGCTTTCACCGCATGGTGGAAGGGCATATGCCCTTCCACAAGAAAAAGATTGCATATGCAAATACCCTCCTGGCTAGCGACCACCATCAAGTAGAAAATCTGTCGTCAAGCAGCTATCGAAGTGTTCCAGCAGCAGTCCTTGAGAGCCAGTGAAATTACAGGCACACAATGTGTCAAGGTGACGGGCGCAGTGCAACTCGTGACTTATGACGAAATGCATCTGTTATAGGCAAAGGTTAGTTCGCTTAACATCAGCAAGCAAGTTAATTATACACGCTTTTCTGACTTATATTAAGCAACATTTTGTAATTTGTTAGTGTAATTATTTACATATTTATATTTTTTGTAATAATACTTATATTATTTATTAATGTTTGTATAAAATACAGAGACAATAATATGAATGAGACTGAATCTCACAACACAGGCCTAGTGTGGGGTTATGAGAACCTCTACTCCTTTTTTTGCTGCACAAAAACTATGCAAAGATTACATATAGATTAGTCTCAGTTTTTGGGATGAATAAAAATATTATTATTATGTACCAACCCCACATACTTAAGTGTGATATGGGTAGGAAGATGATATCTTGAACGAAGTCACGCACGGGTCAGCAGTAATTTTATTACACTGCTTACTGAGTGTTTCACTTACAAGCACCTCATTCCGAACCAGAGTTAAAAATACCACGTGCATACCAAACTGCACCTACAAAGTGACCGATAAACAAACAAAAAGGGGAAATGGTCTAAATCGACTATTGGTTTGCTGTTTGCATTGCATAGGGTTGTCAATAAGAAGTGCGTGCTCAGTACATTATTTTTCATAGGGTTGTCAATAAAAAGTATGTGGTTGTAGATATCAGTGCCTCAGCCGATAAAATTATAAAATTATGTAGGCTTACCATAATAACGAAGTGCCCAACCGGGACGCAGAACAGTAAAAGGCTAATTTTGGCCTGTCTGCTTTTCGCATGGTTTTTTTTTAAATTTTTTATTGAGTTGATGATCAAAGAAAGCCAAAACTAAATGATATAAATATAATACATGTTAATTTTATTTAAAAGGAAAAGATTTAAAGCACATAATAGTACCTACTCTTAAAAACTTATGTAAATGACATTTGTCCAGTTTTATTATTCGCCCACGCTTACTTTATATATTTAACTAAAATGCACTCTTCTTACGTTCTTAAGTTCACTTTCTTAAGACTTTTTTATCATCCTCAATTTTGTCATAAAACGTGCGGCGCCCTCGCTTTTAGTTTGCCCGGGACGCTGGTGCAAACCGGCCGGAACGCCAGGACAGGGGGTTCCAACCGGGACAAATATCTATATCCCGGTCAAACCGGGACGTATGGTAAGCCTAATATAGAGAGCGGGCTGCGTTCGAATTGACCTGAGAGCAGAACGCACACAGCGGCAGCGTGACAAGTTAGACCTTACTGACTGTAATAAACAACATAGGAATGTGATAAGAAAACTCGGACTAAGAGCCATTCAGGGCAGCCCTACAAAAAACCAACATGCCCAGCACACGCGCGCGGTTTCTGCAATGACGCCATTCTAACTAAACATAGATATTCCTGGAAGCCTTCCCCATACTGAAGCAGGTTAGCTCTTTAAATAGTTTAAATCCATATCCTTTAAAGTTTACCATTGCTATGGTGAAGACTACACGGTAAGCTTTTCAAGTGTTCCATCATCCGTAGACCCAATGGTATTTGGCTGGTCAGGACAGGACTCTATCAGAAGACCGATTTTGAAAGAAGTTTAAAACAAATTCTGGGAAGTAATATGATGATTGATGAGGCAAAGTAAATGACGTATATAGACTGCCCTTATGCGCGACAGTCAACAGCCCTTTGCACTGGACTATAATTGCTTAAAAAATATGCAGCTAACTACCAGCATATACCTAATATAAATAGAACACACGTTATTATCATTATAAATCATCATCACTTTTCATTATTGACTGTGCGGGTGAAACCGCGGAGCGCAGCTAGTATGTAACAATCTAGTCTAGATAAGAACCTAGTCTAGGTTTAGGACTAAACTTTGTAGGTCATCACCACAAGAAGTTCAGACGTCATATTTTGCGGTTATTTTCTTACTTTGTACATAGATAGGTAACAAAACACGACTCATGCTGCAAAAAGGTTCAGAGGCAAATATATAGACGTATCTACTCCTCCACACGTATAAAAATGAAGTTGCCTACGATTATGATGGAAGATTTTGATCTAGCTTTATACAAGCTTGCATAATGTCTATATAGGTATGAGTTTTGATGTTATTTATGTAGAAAAGAGAAAACAAAAAACAGCAAGTACTTAGCATAATATATACGAGTATTTTTCTGTCGCCAAGCATTTAGACACTGTTAGCCTTTGAGAGCCAGTAATTCTAGCTTAGACTGAATTTTCGACCGCATCATCTTGATTAAATTCTAGCCTAACAGCTGTCTAAAAAGAATATAATTTTGTTGCTTTGCAATGAGCTACTGCTAATCATTGTGTACCAATAATGTACACTTCTCAAAGTAAGAATATAAGGAGTGTTCCATATTCTCCTGTTTGATGTCACCAAAGGTGATTAAGTAAAAATGCTATAACTACTAACGCCGACGTAAATAGGATGTTGCTGCACATCAGGTCCATGCACGAACGATCTCAACCATTTTAAGGCCCTTAGCAAGTATCCTACAAACGAATGCATTCCAATAGTTCCAATATATTACCCTTGTATTGTTAAGCAAACCATGTCATATCATTTTTTTTGCTAGGTCGCATTCTCTGCCTCTAACATTACAAAATTACAATCTCACCCCGCAAATGACTGTAATTTTTCCTCATTTAATTTTATAATGTCATATCATATTTTTAACGAACTTAAAAAAGGAGGAGGTTCTCAATTCAGTTGTATTTTTTTAAATGTTTTTTTAACCCGTAACTACATCTCAGTGAATCGATTTAAAAATATTTTTTGTTTGAAAGGATATAAGTTGGTACTATTAGATTGGTCCAATGACAATTTCATCAAAATCGAGTCAGTAGTTTGGTGTCTATAATTAAAATAACTGTTGTTTTAGAGTAATTATTATAGATAATTTCGTGACATTCTGTTTTTGTTCTTAGCACATTGTACCGACTCCACATATATTGGGATAAGGGTAGAAAGATGATAATGACTGGACTTACCTATTACGTTGTGTGATGTAAGGTACCGAATCACGAGATTTCTCTATCAAAACTCTAATTCTAAATATTATTATCGCAAAACTAGGATAAATAAAAACAACACATTTACTACACGCGTTAATATTTATTTATACTACGCATTTGAATAGGTAGTAGATCGTGAACTGCTCATCAATCTCCCCTCACCTTTGAATGCCTCTGGTACGGTGACTCACAGTATGTTGACCCACCGAAGTGTTTCATACAAATTTACTTAATACACACTTACTTATGAAGGTAACAGTAAGACGCCTCTGTGTGCGTGAGATGTGAGAAATGAAAGTATCTCTTGGACAATCATGCGCTCCTGGTACATCAAAGTTATTCGAGCTTTCGGATTTGATGCTTTCATGCTTTTGCGAGGACTTTTATAATTGCAACTTTTAAAAGACCAACCTAGATCATTTTAACTGAACAATAAGCTCATGAAAGGAGAGCTATTTTAATTTGACCGCATATAGGCTCATTAAAAGCAGTAGACGACCACCAGCTCTAAAATCGTATAATTTCTACAGAAAAATAAATAAATAACGCCTTTTAAAGTCAATAGGTTAGCTTTTGAATACTATCTCACGTGCATGCTGATAAATGTTGTAGAAGTTGTTCATTAGGCTAACCTAGAATTATTGGCTCTCAAGGCCGCAACACACTGTTAGGCGTTTGGCGACAGATATTCTACTGTGGCGGTATAGTAGCTAGCCCGCCTAACTAGGCGGGGATTCACTAAATGCCCAAACAACATCTTATAACGTCTGAATTAAAGTTGCCGCGAATACTCGCTATTATTCGGTATTCGGCATTACTCGACATTTTTTTTATATTCGTCGAATACCGAATAATAGCTATTATTCGGCATTCGGCGAATAGTCGTCTAAAATAAACTTTGTATGAACAAAAAACTAATGAGTTAAAAATAATCAATTTTTATTAATAAAACAATACACAGTATTAATTATAATCTGTAATATTTGCCTGTGTCTATCATATTCATGAAATTAAATTAGTTAATTATAATTAAATGAAAAATTAAATTACTTAGTTTCATATATGTAGGTATGTATAACATGAAACAGATTTCCTTAACCTTATTGTTTTCTTTTCTCACAACCTTAGAATAAGTTAGAAATATATTTAATGTGCCTTATTTATGTCGAATAGTAATGTCGAGTTATTCGACTATTCGCCAAAGTGAATGGCGATTAATCGGTATTCGACTATTCGCTATAACAACTATTCGCGGCAACTCTAGTAGTGAATACTGAGACAACAATGGTAGCCAAGACGGATTAACTTGTCCTCCAAAGTATATGCACGTTCAGTAGGACCATTAGCGGTCACCCATCTAAGCGGACGATGCTTAACCTAGTTGATCGGTTAAGGCGATCCTGGCCAAAAAACGCCATACAAGAATTAACTTTTCTCAAAGAAAAAACTCGGTTATTAAACTGAAAAAAATATATGTTATTTTTAAGCATATTCTTGAGTTAATTCATAAATCTGATCCACATAATAAATAACTTCACTCGATAGAAAAAAATCTTAAAGTTACCTCTATTTCGAATTTAAAAACGATTTTTGACTCCCTTTTTAGCAATCTTTAATTTTAAATTATTTTTTTATACATTACTTATCAATAAAAGTAATTAAATCATAAATAAAAATGTAAAAAAGTTTTCATGTTAATTTTATATGATTTTTTAACATGAATTCATGGCATCAGAGCTCGCTCACTTGACCGCCAGTGCGCTCGCAGAGCTCGTCGACGTAGGACCTGTGTCAATTTTTTCGATCTACGCAGCGCCACACAGAACAGGATCAAAATGAATATCAAACAACAAAATAAAACATGCTCTGGGCTAACTTTCGACTCGTTACGCTTATCTTGATGACTTCCTGATTGACGGTGAATGACAATTGATTTCGTAAGTAGTGAAAGTTAGTATCGTGAAGGTTAATATGTGTGTTAATATTAAGAAAAGGGCTGTTTTTTCTTACAAATAAATGGAACTTTGAAATAACTTGTCGAACTCGGTACTGTGATAGTTCCAAAGTACCTATTATCACAGTAGCGCAAAATATTCTTCGAAAGGTTATTTTGTACTTTTGGGTGTTGAAGTCGGTTCCATTTTTTGATAAAAAAAAATATTTTTGAATCTTTTTAGTTACCCTTGCTACTTACGGGATCGATTGTCATTCATTGTCAACGACTATATCATCAAGATAGGTCAATATGTTTCAGTTATTGGAGTGTAACTCAAAAACGACTTGAACGATTTTGATAAAATTTAAATGAGACTAGACGACAAGCATCAGCTTTCAAACAAAAAAGATTTTTTGAAATCGGTTCACACAGTCAAGAGTTGCGGAGGTAACAAACGTAAAAAAAACAGACGAATTTAGAACCTCCTCCTTTTTTGGAAGTCAGTTAAAAAAGGGGGAGGTCCTCAATTTGTCCGTTTTTTTTTTACCGAACCGATTTTGATGATTTATTTGATTTGAATGTTGATGATTGTCGTGTGATTTTATTTAAATTTCATCAAAATCGATCTAGCCGTTTTTTGAGTTATACTCCAATAACTGAAAGGTTTTTTCCTATCTTGATGATATAGTCATTGCCAATGAATGACAATCGGTCCCGCAAGTAGCAACGGACACTAAAACGGGTGAGTATTTTTATTTATCAAACCTACTTCAACACCCAAAAGTGTGAAATAACTCTTCGAAGTCGGGACCATGTGCACAATATTGTGATAATAGGTACTTTTGAACTATCACAGTACCGACTTCAACAAGTTATTTCGCACTTTTGAGTGTTGAAGTCAAGCCCATTTTTCGGTAAAAAAAAAATATTGAATTTAGTATTGAATTTGTTAGTAAATTTGAGTCGTCTTTTTTATGATTATAGAAATAATAAGTGACATTAAGCGATTTTTAAAACTGGATGGATATAAATTAAATTATAAGTAAAAACATAAATCTGGCTGTATGGAAACTCATGTCACGTCACGACCATGATATGCGATGTCACACCCGTGACTTGAACTAGTTTTTTGATAACTTTCTAGGTTCAATAAGCTTGCTAAAATGCAATAAAATTATTGTTTTTATATCTAGTTTTAGCCAAATGCCTATTATTTCGTACCCAGGGTCTAAGATAATGAAATTAATAATCAAAGCCCAGTGTATGGGTATACACTGGGCTTTGAGTATTAACTTCATTACCATATATCAAATCTGTACTTTATAATTTTTAGTATAGATTTACTCCACCCTTTTTTAATTATTATATGATAATAATAATATATATATTATAAATTCAAAAGTTAGTATGTGTTTTAGCTTCTTAACCGACTTCAAAAAAGGAGGAGGTTTTCAATTCGTCTATTTATTTTAAATGTTTGTTACCTCAGAACTTTTTACTGATAAACCGATTTATATGATTCTTTTTATATTTGAATGTTTGTCGTATGGTCCTATTTAAATTTCATCAAAATTGGTCAAGCCGCTTTTTAAGCCGTCGGCCCCGGTTGTTGTCTCACGATGGCAGTAGTATCAGCATGGTAGTAGGGCGTTTTGCATTTTGAATGCCCGCCTGGCTAGCTACCACCCTTAAGAAGAAAATCTGTCGCCAAGCACCTAACGGTGTGTTCCGGCAGCTGTCCTTGAGAGTTCTAGGAGTAATTCTAGGGTAACCTGAACAATATCCTAGACCACATCTTTAATAACCATCAAGTGAGATAGTAGTCCAAGGCTAGCCTATCAATAATTATAAAAAAAAACATGCATTTATTAATACTCGTAGTAGAATGATACACAAAGTTGTCAGTGACTATGATTAAATGAAATCATCAACATTCATTTTAGCACCTTTGTGGCAAGCCCGCAGTAGCCACTTAATCGATCATTAATTATGTATTACTGATAATTAATTAACCTCAGTCACAAACGAGATGCCCTTAGTCTGCCATAATGAACACTGCATCTATTAGGATACTACTAGTCATAACAAGCGCTCTAGGCGCACGCCTATTAGTAAGGTACGGACGAACTCAAAAATTTTGCTCTATTTTAGCGAACATGTTTTAGGTACCCACCCCACCAACTTAAGCATAGTGAGGGGTAACCAACTCCAACTTCTTTAACAAATATTTGTAGTTCACGACCGTGTAGAATTAGTTTCACTCGTCTGTGGAAACCGCGGTGTAGTTGTACTCTTATCTGTTTTTTAGTTACACTCCAATAACTGAAAGGTTTTTTCCTATCTTGATGATATAGTTATTGCTAATTAATGACAATCGAATCCGCAAGTAGCAAGGGACACTAAAATGGGGGAATTTTTTTTACCCCAAAAATTGAACCGACTTTAACACTCAAGGGTGTGAAATAACTTGTTGAAGTCGGGACCATGCGCACAATATTGAAATAATATGTACTTTTGACCTATCATGGTACCGACTTCAACAAGTTATTTTGCACCTTTGAGTGCTGAATTCAAGCCCATTTTTCGCCAAAAATTTGCTTAACACCGCTGAATGGATTTAGATGATATATCATAAAACGTATTCTAATTTTTATCTCGATTTTCCGAACGGTTCCTGAAGGATCAGGAAAACCAATTTTGATGAATGGAATCTAGATATGTTGTAATTGATTGTTTGAAACTATATCTAACTCGTGTAGTTTTTAACGCAATTTGCGAACCATATACTATTAATATGTACACAATGGTTAAATTAAGGTTAGTAAATTGTTATCACTATTGTTAGGTCCAATGCCAAAAATTATGAGTTCAATTTATTCTGTTGTATCTCTTTATACTTGTTATCTGGGGAATCCTCAACTCAACTGTAATAAAATATATATTTAGTTTTTTTTTATGTATATCACACATAAAAACTCTTTACATTTTCGCAAGCTCATTGAACCTAGAAAAATATTAAAATACTTAGTTCAAAGTCTCGGGTGTGACATTGAGTACCATAGTCGTGACGTAACATGAGTTTCCATACAGCCAGATTTACGTTTTTACTTATAATTCAATTTATATCCATCTAGTATTAAAAATCACTTAATGTTACATATTACTTCTATAGTTATAAAAAAATACTACTTAAATTTACTAACAAATCCAATACTAATGCAATTTCTCAATATAAAAAAATGTTTACCGAAAAATGAAACCGACATCAACACTCCAAAGTGTGAAATAACTTAAAAAAAAATTAAACTCTTTTTAGTGATTCTTGCTACTTACTGGATCGATTGTCATTCACTGTCAAAGACTATAATATCATCAAGATAGGAAAATATTTTTCAGTTATTGGAGTGTCATTCATGATACTTGTCGTTCAATTTCATTTAAAAATCAAACGACAAGTATCAGCTTTAATAAAAAAAGAATTATCAAAATCGGTTCACCCAGTCAAAAGTTCTGAGGTAACACACATAATAAAAAAATAGACTAATTGCGAACCTCCTGCTTTTTGAAGTCGGTTCAAAAGCTAACACACATACTAACTAACTGAGTTTATTAGAAATATGTTAAAAACCTTATCTTACAATTTTCATAAACTACTTTTATATAGTAACTTAAAATTCATTTATTAATTTTTAATTCCAAATAACATTTTGATTTATAACAGTGCGCGTATAGACACATTATATCTAAATATAGTATCTGTTGCCCTGTTTTATGACTTAATTTTTTTTAGTTTTACGGGATATGGTTCTACTGTATCTTCAATAATGGACACTATCTGGCAAATTTTATTTTTATTTCTGGCCAATTTTGCTAGAAGGCAAATATCTGCCTGAAGATGGTTGCCTTAATGAGCGATGATTATGAAGTAAGATTTGTACTCATTGACTTTGAATTGAGCACTCTGTACAGGACAGCTTTATGAAATTTATTACAATGGGGCTCCTGTCACAACCAAGACAATTGATACATATTTTTAGTTTCAAAAATGCTCTCTATAAGCGCTCAACTTAACAAGTATCGTTTTGGATAATATCTTTTTTATTAAACTTGCAAAACAGTTCATTGGAATGAGCTTAAATTATATCACAAATATTGTGAAATTTGGTTTTATTTTAAACGCGAGATATAATTCTTTGAGATTTGTTATTATGTTGAATACATGGTCTGAAAATAATAATTTAAAAAAACTTAACTAAAACTAAACGATTCTGTCTCGACCATGGGCCACTCGCCACAACCGTGGTTCTATGAAAACCACGGTTGTGACGTCCATGGATGTGAAATGTTCGCACCGTTCTATAACTACAAAGATTAAACAAAAGTAGCCATCTTAAAACAATCACTAGATTAATTGTTATTAAACACACCAAATTAATAAAAATCTGCGAAGACATATTCATAAATACATATTTTAAGAGCCACGGTCTTGACAGCATAAGGGTACTCGTTTTACAAAATAACTAATATCAAACTTATTTTTACGCAGCTATATCACTCGACGCCATTAATTAATAGGACAACTGTGACAGACAGACTTGTTACTGAATTCTGGGAATCTCACATGACATGGTTGTGACATTTAATGTGTTCTTTTAATGAAGTTTATGTATATATATATTTATTTAAAATATAATAATATTACTAAATTACCATTTATGAATAGGTGCATTAAACGGCTTTCTCTATAATCAGTACTAATATTATAAATGCGAAAGTAACTCTGTCTGTCTGTTAGGCTTTCACGCCAAAACTACTGGACTGATTTGAATGAAATTTGGTATGGAAATAGTTTGAGACCCGGGAAAAACATGGGATAGTTTGTATCCAACTGCGCAAAAAGAGGTTAATGTTTTTGCGCGATAACCGACAAATGCGCGGGCGGAGCCGCGCCTGGAAAGCTAGTAAAAATATAATAGAACCTTAATATATTAATTTAATGTAGTTCTCACAAATAAAAATGTTTTTCTTAAGAATTATAATTTACCCATCTAAAATAACCGTAGGTACACAATAAACTGTATAGATATATAAACACTACTGTACTGATCGAACCCCTACAAGACCCGATTATTTTTCCGGCGTATGTACCAATACACGACAAATGTTAATTCCATTCTAAAATGTCATACTGACGTGATCTCCGCTACGTAGGTAGGACTGTACTGTACCTTACCTGGAGAGCTAACAGCGTGCACGCGGCGCATCGCACACAACTCTGTGTCGCGTAAATGAATACGTCGCGCTCGCATAAAATACCTAAAGTCCGTGGAAAGCCTCGCCTTAAGTACGATTAGGCATGCTACGCTAATAGCGAAACGAAAAAGCAGAGGTAAGAACCTAAAAGTTAGCGACACACAAACTCCAGACATGTTTTAAATATTTCTATAAATATGATTATTCATATTAACTTATTATTAAACGGCTAGGGACTGTTTTTGAAGTCCTTCGTCTGGGAAGTTACGCGCTGAGGCCCGTGCTCGTCGCTTCGCGCAATCGTAACTCCCAGACGAAGGACTTCAAAACAGTCCGAAACTGGTCGGAATCTTTCCGGTAAATATAACGCGGGTCCTAGCCGTTTAATAATAAGTTAATATGATTATTCAAGCACACCGCCTGCTATAAAAATCAAATTTGCTAATATTTTTATTAGTGGCACAAAAATTTTTACTTCGCGCTAGAATTGAACCAGCGTCCCTCAGTTTAAAGCACCTAAAGGTTTTAAGCCTTAACCACTGGGCTATCGAGACTCACCAGAGCCATTATTTCATGTTTTCAATGATTATAATTAAGACACAAGGTTTATTGCCATCGACCAGACACCAGTTCCAGACTGCTACTGAAAACTTTTAAGAAAAAACAATATCTGGCCGACTCGATAATCGAACCCGACTTCCAAAAGTCCAAAGCGACACTATACGTGACTTTACAATTCTCGACCGCAGAGGCATTTGAAGTCCAATCAAAAATTGTAAATTCGAATGTCCAGTTTTACGCACAAATTAACCCTCGTTTCCTATTGATTTTCCAACCCTTTTCTATCACCCTACGTGAGCGCTGATTACGCACATTGTATTAAACTAGGACCCTAACTGGTGAGTCAAATGGGCAGTTTCAAAACCGGTTCAAGTGACGACGTGGCCCATACTAATGGTACCTATTAGAAACTGTGACAATATGACTCATTGTTGGCTATACGATTATGTGTATCTTGTTAGCAAATATTTGGAAAACTTGGGAATGTAACAGTTTTAGGTCATCATTTGTTGCTAGAAAGCTGTTTTTCTGGCATTTAGCATTTTCGCTGTAATGAGGTGAAAAATTGTGTGTTTTTCACTTATTTGAGTGTAACTCAAAAACTGCTTAACAGATTTTGATGATAATAGGACCAAAGGACAAGCATGACCTTGCAAACAAAAAAATGATTTTCAAAATCGGTTCACCAAGTCAAAAGTTCTGAGGTAACAAACATAAAACAATACAGACAAATTGAGAACCTCCTCCTTTTTTGGAGGTCGGTTAAAAATAAACTGACATTTTTTTCATTAGTTACTACAATTCAAATCATGTATAAACCCAATCATAATTACAACCGACTGACCGTAAAACACAGTCATTAAGTTTAATAGCCCAAATATACATTTAAAATTATGAAACCATTGACCTAATTGAATAAACGTTCAGTTGGTCTGTTTATTATATTTACGTATCATCCATTCATCTTTCGTGCCTATTCTATTGTTTATTCGATGGTATTGTTATTATCTCACACTGAGATGTGTTCGTGGAAAATATATTTATAGGAGTACATACACTTGTGATGCGCCGTGTGGTTCTTGGTGTGCTAGGAATTAATTAACTTTGGTTTGGTACATGATTTTAGCATAGTATTGATATTATAGAGAAGTTTGAAGCGCCCGTAGTGTAGCTTACTTTGTATTTACATATTACAATGCTCACAGAAGGAAAATTCAAGTTACATGTGAAAAACTTTTTGATTAAGATATCCTACTACACAGTTTGTGATTACTTAAACGTCAAAAATGCTTGGACAATTCTCTCTGCCAAGCTATCGCCTGTCACCTACGTACTTTAAACAAATATAGTAATAATTTTATTATATTGTATGTCACATTATTTAAATAATAAAAGAAGTTTATAAGAATGGCCCCAAGTTTCTTGCCCGTTCTTCTCGCAGTGGCTCTATAAATTTTGTTGCTGAACGTGATGTACTATAATATAGAATATTTCAATAATAAAATTTGTAATTGACCTTCATAACAGCGTCGTAGACGCCTAAATGGAATAAACGATTTTAAATTTGAATTTTTTTAATCTGAATTTGAGTTCTTAATCGATCATCTGAGTAAAACAACATCCGCCGCGGTCATGAATTGGATGGGTGACCGCTAGTGACATTAGTACTGAGCGTGCACGTGCTTCGGAGAGCACGTAAAGCCGTCGGTGCCGGTAGTTGTCTTAGGTAGGATAGCAGTTGTTATAGCATGGTGGTAGGGAATTTTGCGAATGCTCGCCTGGCTAGCTAACACCCTCAAGTAGAAAATCTGTCGCCGAGCATCCAACTATGTGTCCAGCAGCTGTCCTTGAGCGTCGGTAACTCTAACTTAATCCTGAACAACATCATCACTAGCCATCAGGTGAGATTTGGTCAAAGGATAGCTAAAAGCAAAAAAAAATCTTTTGATATGTAATATTCTTAATATTTTTATTTTTGCAATATCGCATGCTCCGCTGATAATACGTCATATGTCATCATCTTAGCGGTTAGAGCATACCCCGGCTATAGGGGTGGATGGCGGCGGTTCAAATTCCGCACATGCATATAATTTTTCCTCGGATGTAATTTGGTTTTTCGATGGTATTTACTTCAGTTTTATGGCCGGTCGCCTGCTTGGGATTTTTCCGTTGGTAGTATATACCTCTACTTTTTAGATTTAAAGCATAATTCTGGGTTGTGAGCCAAATGTGCAGTAAGACCAATATGCTAGTGTCATTGTGACTAATGGCTAGCTAATCGATCAGTGCATTATTTCCCTTAGTATAAACATCAAAATCAAATAAATATGTGCGAGAAAAAAAACCCACCAATACGAACGCTTAATTTTCCTAGCCTCACTGAACGCAGCGATCCTATTGGATGAAGTTTCCTTGCAGCTTAAATATAGGAAAGTTGAAAACAGAATAAGATGATCGTTTTTATACATGGCTGATTGGCTAGGCTTTGACAACATTTCACCTTATGGTAAGTGATGATGTGGTCGAAGATGTTGTTAAGGCTAATCTAGAATTACTAGATCTCATGGACAGATGCCGGAACACACACCGTTAGATGCTCTACGACACATTTTATACTTTCACCATGCTTTCCTTTGCAAAACTACCACCAAGCTATAACTCCTGCCAAAGTAAGACAACAAGTGAGACCGACTACGGCTTAACGTGTCCCACAAAGCACGGAAGCGCTCAGTAGTAATGCTACTAGCGGTTACCAGTAGTGTGAAATTTGGTCATCCGGACCACTCGTCGGCCAGATTACCCCAATTGGTATCTATTCAAAAAAATCTCTTCTATTCAGTTGGGATGCATCAATTTTAATATGGTATCCAATTTAAAAAATATCTATTTATATATTTTTTTGTCGAAAATTTATCATCCAGGTAAGTATTCAGAAGCTTAAAACTTAAGCTTAAAAAACCTAACTTACCACTAAGATATTGTTTTAATCATTCATCTAAGTCATGATCCCAGCAGACTAGCTGATCGGTTAAGAACGACTACGTAATCTACGCAACGAGTGGTTCAAAAGTAACTAGTAAAAAAAACATCATAATGTATTTCGTTGGAACAGCAACAAAACAGTAGCCAGTGCTCATATCAACGCACGACCCATCCACCCTCATAATTCCGCTAATATTTCCCCGAATTCCTATCGGCTAATGTTATCGGCACCGCTTATCATCACACCAGCAATTTTACTATTCGCTCCCTGTTCATAATAAATTAGCTTGGAAAGCAAACGAGCATGCACCATGCAAGAAATCAGCGACCGATTAATGACAGGTGACGATCGATATATCTTCAGATAAGTGTTCGCGTGTAGCGGATTTATTCAAAACCTAGTTAAGACTTAATGTGGTTGTACTATTAGGAACGCTCTGTGTGCAGCGATCCGGGGAAATATAAGCAGTGCGCTCACGGTTGTAACGGTGATTTTAACTTGTTGTTCGTAACAGATATACTAGGTGCAAAGTTACTGTGTCTGAATGTCACTACTTGGATGGGTGACCGTCTGAAAAACATCGTATATTGGCGTGGTGGTTGTGGTTCGTGTGAGCAGAAACAAAATTGTTATTCAAGTATTTTAAGCTTCAAAATATCTTAATAACAAGATAGCACTTTGGACTGGAAGAAGATGTTATAGCTGGCATAATATGCCCACTGTTGAACAAAGGCCTGCTTTATTAGAAGGGTTTGCCATAATGCCCCACGCTTGGCAGGCGTCTTGGGGATCGCTGGATGGGCTGGTGGTTGGATGTAAGATAGCAGTTCTTTAATGAAGATGTAATAGACGTATATCAATTAGGATTGCACATTTAGAAAGGATGGATGGATGTAACGACATTCACAATACTTTACTTAGAAAGATGCTTCTTAGATAGCAATCTAAGATCAAGAAAATTTCTGTTTTACCCTCTGACTGGATTGGAGTATAACGAAACACTTTATCGCAATATAAGAAACATATTGAAACAAATGACCACGGTTCGTGGTAGCTTTATTGCTTCGTAAGACCAATCTTTTGACTTGGGTGATCGAAGACTGGGGAAAGGTAAAGTCTTTTATATGAGACAAAAGGGGTGTACATCCCTTTCTACTCACGAACGCGCGCCCCTCCATATATAGGTACGAGTAGACACTAAAGTATGTTTCGTAGTATCATAACTTTGTTACCTTCAATGGTAGATAGATATATATTTATATAGCAAAAAGATAAGCGTACCAGAGCAAGACAACAAAGTTGGCAAACAGGATTAGAAGATACCATTCCTAAAGACTTCGGACAGAATCTAAAGATAATCGAAAATGTACTGTCATTTTGAAGTAAAAACATGGCGTAAAAATTTAGTACATACTAAAAGTAAGTAATTTTTTTGTTTAGTAGTGGAGCGCTTCCGCTAACGGAGACGCAGCTTTTGGTATATTACTAATTTTACTATTCGATATTTCGGATACACCCTAATGGGATAAATCCGGGTAATAGGGATATTTCGGATACTAGTGATAAAGATTTAAATCAAACTAAAAATATTGGTTCATCAACATTTTTATCCACTGTAATTATGAAGCAAAATCAGTTTTTGCTGTCGGGTTGAAAAAAAATGTACTAAGCTAGTGTAATTTTATTGTTTAGTAGTGTTGCGCTACCTGATACCCAACTTCTGGTATATTACACGCTAAGGTACGTCGAGGATTTAACATTGTTAATCTCCGAATGTATGGAGAGTGGTATACCTAAGATAGTTTTTTTAGTATATGAAAAATTTGGTATTTTGCTAATATTTAAAAAAATATTACACAGATCGTGCTCAAACAAACTATTTTACTGAATATCTGAAATCACTAAGTAAAGCAGAGGGAGACGTCCTCACATCAATCAGTCATAGGCCTTGTCTGCCTGTTTCTAAACTAAAATCAACATTTATGTTCAATAATCAAACACTCTACGTAAATACTTGGGTTAGTTTCTATTTGACTAGTCGCCGCTAAGGATTGCAGTAATGTGGATGATTAGAAGAGGCGAGATAAAGAAAACAAACAACAAATGCATAGGCCATGCCGCCACAGCTGAAAAAACTTATGTCGGCACTACTATGTCAGGTTCATTGAATTTTCAAATAAACCGGTCGGTTGACTTCCAACACTGATAGTATGAAATAGCTTGTTGAAGTCGGTACTCGGTACCATGCTGATTCAAAACACTGACCTCACATTAGCATGGTCGGACTTCCACATGTTATTTCATACACTGTTGTATTCAGTGTTGGATGTCTGTTCCATATTTTTTTTTCATTATTTCTAGTGATGCAGACTACATGCCATTCAATCATCCAAGTATGCAAAATACACATATCACTTAATTGACTATAACTTAAAATCTACACAGATTTTGATGAAATTTATATGGGACGACCTAGGAGTTATACTCTAACCAAGAATGAAAGAATCGTCAAAATCAGATCATAATTGGCGGAGTTATCGCGAAACACACAAAAAAAACATACAATTGAATTAACAACCTCCTCCTTTTTAGGAAATTGGTGAATAACTAGTGACATTTGATTGATATGTTGAAAATTCATTGGTAACATGAATAGTATCTATAGCATGTCAATAAACACGACCATTGCGTAACGGTCTTCCGCCTTCCTCTTCAAGAAGTAGGCCCCAAGTTTTGATCCCAAATATGAGGGGTGTTGAGCTAAAGCTATCTCATGGGCACAATACCAGACTCCAGAACTGCTACCATACATTTATTTGCCAATACTTGTATGACTAAACTCAGAACCTAAGGCAGGACTCCGAGTCATATATAATCTATCCTAGGGAAAAAGACAGAGGTTTTTATGTGTCCCCATGTTTTGATCTCATGTAAGGGGGGGAGGGGCTATAGCCTATAGACCCCAGGCAGAATTCTGAGCAAACATGGGGCTGTTGTCACTGCTAAAATTGCTCATCAGTTGTCTTGACATTAATGTGATTATTGAACAGTGACATATAAGAGAAATGTAAATCAGGCACATGTCATTGGATTGGACACAGTTAGACCAGTTAAAATATTAACAGTGTGAGAAAACGATAGAATACAAAAGCTTGGATGAGATGAATGACACGTTTGCACGTGAAGGACTTACCTATAAACTATTGCTTAGTCTGTTTAGTGATCAATTAATAATAATCAGTGTGATGAATAAGAAATACTAGAATTAAGTGACTTGCAGCCTATTGGAACTAGTTGTTCATAGAAAAATTGGTATTATTACCAATATACGAGTACGTATTAAATCAACTAGTCTACGTAATACCTTATACAGACCCATTCCCAGAAAACTCTACAATCTGACTCATATGTTTGCATAAACACGAAATTTACACGGCTCGCGTTGCGTGTACAAGTCAAGTAATATTTGTTGATTTGCTTTGTCAACTCGAATGATTCATAACTTTTCTAACCGCAATTGATTTAGCTGTGGTCGGTGAAACACGAATGAAAGTTTTAAATAAATTAGTAGAAATAAATACAATATATGTCATTTTGTGGTGGTGAATATTGAATAATACTAAGTTCGTTTGGTAAGAGTTGAAGATTTCTCTTTTATTATTTCACATGATTATAGCCAAGATATTTAGTAGAATGAAATTATTTGAATCCTTTTATATTTACGGTCTCGTGTGGTTCAAGATTCAAACCCAAACTGAGACGTGTTTGCGGATGAATGCAAAGTTTGTTGATAGAATGTTTGAGATTTTAAAAAAGTGTGAATCATAGAGAAAGTAACGTGCCTGTGCGACATACAACTTTTTTTTAAAGGAACAATATCAATGAAATCCTTCCCAATGAGGATTGGTGTGAGGAAGGCGGCCGGCCATAAAACAGTAGTCAAAACCTAACAATTTTCCATTAGGTTGGTATGTCCTCATGATGTCCCATGTCTTTTTAGCAAAATATGTGTTCTTGAGCTGTTCTTTTTGAAGTGATCTCTAACAGGTTCGGTTAATGATTAGGTAATGATAAGGGTAAGAAGATGTTGACTTTGAAGTTAAGATGAATAGTTTACTAAGCAAATGGCGGCAAAATTGAAGTTTATTTCCCCCCAAATTGAAATTATTTCTTAGCGAGGAGAAAGGTACACTTCCACGCTTTAAACACGTTTTAAATCAGGGAACGACAGACGTGAGGTAACGTTACTTAGTGTCTCGAATTGGCCATTTATCTGCCAGTTCGCGGTCATTGCCACTTTGAATATATACCGACCATTACAACGAGAACTCTGAAAGGTCATTCTCTAAAGTGGCTGTCACTTCAACTTGAAAAGGCGTTGAGAGCGAGAGAGGTCTATGTTAAATGGCGTGTTGGGTTTTTGCAAAGCTTCTATAGGCGTTAACTAGGTATACGTGGTTAAGTTCATGGTTAAGGCGATTAGAGTCGCCAATGGCCTTGAGCATCTGGACCTAATCGAGCTTACTTTACTCGCGCATCGCCGCATACGTTCCGCGCTCGCTGCACAGATATAACGGTCAAAGAATATGCAGAAGCGCGATGCGCTCCGGTAACATGGCACTTTATATTCCTACCGTACGATTCTAGTGAGTATCCGCAATTGCAACTGCGACTGAGATCAGTCGTCAAATGAAAATGTATAGTGTACCTACCTAGGTTATTCTCGACGTCTTTATTCCTTTTCTTTATTTTTCAATGTCATCTGCCGAGTGAATAAAGTTACTCAGATTTGTCTGATACTCGATATTTAGGCTGTGCTGAGAGTCATTATTCCGAATTTGGAATTATTTTTTCAATGTCATCTGCCAAGTGAAGAAAAATGCTACGGTTTGACTGAAAATTGATATCTAGGTTGTTGTAGACGTTATTATTCCATGTTAAGAATTTGTTTTACGTTGACGTCTGCCAAGTGAAAAATGTACTTCGATTTGGCTGAAAATCGATATCTAGGTTGTTTTCAGTTCGCACACAGACTCTTTAAAAAATCTGCAAATTTTAGTAATATGCTACATAAACGAGTTTTCCAATTAAAATAACCTGTCATTCGTACAACTTTTGCAAGAAGATTTAGCCCTTTTATTATAACATATTTATATAATCATGTCCTAAATTTTTCAGTTTATATATCACCATATAGCATCATACATACAAACACGTAAATAACACAAATTTAGTTAAAATATAAATACCACCTGTGTGGAAATGTATGAAACTGAACAAGATGTTATTTTATGGATAATTTGTAAGTTAAATTTATGTTTATAACTATTTTGCGTGAAAAATTGTACTGAAGTCAACTGTGCACTGTACAGCTATCAATTAAGGTCTTAACGATACAAACTTCAACGTCGAAGTGTGAAGACCACCAGCAATACAAGATTTGGAAAAAGTGTTATTGGCTTAAATAAAGATTTATATTATTGTTTATATTATTATTCTAGACGTTTTTATTCCAAATTTGGAATTTATTTTTCGATGACGTCTGCCTGGTGAGAAAAGTTACTAAGATTTGGCTAAAAGTCGATATCTAGGTTTTTCGGGGCGTCCTTATTCCAAATTTGGAATTTACTTTCCGATGACGTCTGCCAAGTGAAAAACTACTTCAATTTGGCTGAAAATCGATATCTAGGTTGTGCTGGGCGTCATTATTCCGAATTAAGATTTATTTTTTTAATGGCGTCTGTCAAGGGAAGAAAGTTACTCCGATATCTAGGTTGTGCTGGGCGTCATTATTCTACATTTGGATTTAATTTTTCAATGATGTTTGCTAAGTAAAGATAGATGACGTATCTTTAAAACGCTAAGATATATCGGATAAGAGTAAGAAAACTATAATAATCAATCGTTTATTCAAATCTCCTTATAAATGAGATTATAGCCGTCGCGGGTTTACTCGTTTAAAAACGACGATATAAAAGGAAGATTTGTATAATGGCGAAAATACATTGAAAAATAAGAATAGGGACGACTGTGTCGTACGCAAAAATACAAAATGGCCAACGTTTGTGCTATTGGACATGTCGGCCCTTGAGAAGGAAGTATTTACCTTTAGATTTTCCCGCCCATAGGTGGGAAGCAGTCTTCCACCCGCTACTCGCATCAAACAAACACTACTTTCCAGGTACGAGATATGAGATGAATAATTTCTTGTCTAGGAAATAATAATATGGGCAATTTATCTACAGCTATATTGTAAAGATTGGTTCCATCGTGAAAAGGTAACCGATATACTTTCTCATTTATTAGGAGATTTGAATAATTGATTTATAAGTACTTTTCTTTAAACTTTCGTGAACTAAACTCATGTTTCTAAATTACATTAACGAAAACCAAGCGGGGTAGATTTAAATTGCTCCCGCCGCTCCTCAAGACGATGACACCCGCTTCTTCAGTCTACTCGTGACCACGGTCAATGCAACTTGATCGAAACGTCGAGGTTAGTCAAAATATTATTTTGATGTTAATTCGTGCGTCTTTGATAAGTAATCATAATTTTCCTACTCTTATCGTACTGCGGCGATAGGGAACTGCTAATCATCCCACGGCCAGCAGGTAGGTAGGTAAACTCAGGGAGTAGGTTTGAAAAGTTTATTAGGCCAAGCCTTATCAGGTTGCACAGCCGCACAGTTCTACTGAAGTTACATAGACCGGAGGGAGACACTGGCCTGATAGTACACGTGATCCAGGTCCCAGATGTGGCGGTCTTGGCGTCAGCTGATAGTTCTGGATCTCGGTAGTGAGTGCTCGAAACACCCGTCCTCGGATTAAATCAGTGAAGTGGAATCCTGGAAAGAAGACACCGGCTTAGTAGCTGATATTCCTCAGCCAACTGTTGCCAAGCCGCGCCGACACGATCGTGGTACTGTTACCAGCGACTCACATTTTAAAACTCACAGTCTAGCGCGGTAGGGCAGCACAGCTGTTTACGTTACATAGGTTTTAGTCAGCACTATGAAATAACAATAATAAATAAGGAACTCACCCTTGAGGGATTCACGCACTTCACAACAAGTTAATAACAATTAAGATCGATAGTACGAATAGAAAAGCGTCCAGGAAAACCAAGATAAGTATCGATTTGTAGCCAAATCAAAGTAACTTTTTCCACTTGGCCGACGTCATTGTTAAATAAATTCTAGATTTGGAATTAAGACGTCTAGAACAATCTAGATCGATATCTAGGTTGTTCTAGACGATCGATCTTTTCAGCTAAATCGAAGTTACTTTATCTACTGGGCATACGTCATCGTAAACAAATTCTAAATTTGGAATAATAACGTCTAAAACAACCTAGATATCCATTTTTAGTCAATTCTGAGTATTTTTCTTCACTTGGCAGACGACATAGATAAAATTATTCCAAATTCGGAATAATGACGCACAGCACAACCTAGATATCAATTTTCAGCAAAATCGGAGGAACTTTTTCACTTGGCAGACGTCATCGGAATATAAATTCCTAATTTGGAATAAGGACGTCCAGAAAAACTTAGATATTGATTTTCAGCCAATTCAGAGTAACTTACTTCCCATGGCAGACGTCATCGAAAAATAAATTCCAAATTTGGAATAAAAACGTCCAGAACTACCTAGATTTTGAATGTTAGCCAAATTGGAGTGACTTTCCTCACCTAGCAGATGTCGAAAAATGTATGCCAAATATTGAACAAAAACGTCCAGAAAAACCTAGATATCGATTTTCAGCCAAATAGGAGTAACTTTTTTCACCTGGCAGACGTCTTCAAAAAATTAATTCTTAATTCAGAATGACGATGTCCAGAACAACCTAGATTTTCAATTTCAGCTAAATCAGAGTTACTTTCTTCACTTGGCAGATGTCGTCGAAAAAATAATTTCAAATTTGGAGAAAAGATGTCCAGAAAAACCTTGATTTCAATTATTAGTCAAATCGGAGCAACTTTTTTTACTTGGCAGACGTCATCGTAAAATACATTCCAAATTCAGAATAAAGACGTCGAGAACTACCTAGATTTTGAATTTCATCCAAATTGGAGTAACTTTCCACACTTGGCAGACGTCATAGAAAAATACGTTCAAAATTCGGAATAAAGACGCCCAGAACTACTTAGAGTTTGAATTTCAGCCAAATCGGAGTAACTTTCTTCACTTGGCAGACGTCATTGAAAAATAAATACCAAATTCGGAATAAAGACGTCTAGAACTACCTAGATTTTGAATTTCAGCCAAATCGGAGTAACTTTCTTCAATTGGCAGACGTCATCGAAAAATAAATACCAAATTCGGAATAAAGACGTCTAGAACTACCTAGATTTTGAATTTCAGCCAAATCGGAGTAACTTTCTTCACTTGGCAGACGTCATAGAAAAATAAATTCCAAATTCGGAATAAAGACGTCTAGAACTACCTAGATTTTGAATTTCAGCCAAATCTAGGTAACTTTTTTCACTTGGCAGACGTCATCGGAATATACATTCCAAATTCGGAATAATGACGCACAGCACAACCTAGATATCGATTTTCAGCCATATCGGACTAACTTTTTTCACTTGGCAGACGTCATCGAAAAATAAATTCCAAATTTGGAATAAGGACGTCCAGAAAAACCTATATATCGATTTTCAGTACTGTAACTGTAACAGTCAGTTCGTCCACTGCTGAACACAGCCTCACTTTTTAAGGGGGTATTTGCCATAATCCCCACACTTGGCAGGCGTCTTGGGGATCGCAATGTAAGTTGGCAGTTCTTTAGAAGGCGCTCCTGCCCCCCTTTAAGTAGTTTTCCCTTAGACGCTTCTGACGACACCCACGGGATTATATGGGGAGGTGCAATTCTAACCCGGCACCCCACGTGGCTGCCACCTTCCAGTAGTTTTCCCTTAATCGCCTCTTACGACACCCACGGGATTATATGGGGAGGTGCAATTCTAACCCGGCACCCCACGGTGCTAATCTCCCTTACCTATCTCTCACTATTTTCGAGATACGTTATCCATCTTCACTTGGCAGACGTTATCTTTATGTAGTATTAATTAACCTATATCAAAACACCTAATACAATTATCAAGAAAAGCTTAGAACTCCAAAAGATGTATGTAGCCCCATACAAACTCTAAATGTAGTAGAGAACCATTTTGTACCCTACAAACTACTAAAGCCGGAAACTATTTACCATAATATAAAAAAATATATTATCTTTAGTTAACCAGTTATAACATGAGAGCGTTATAGACATTACTAATTAATTTTGTACATATATTATAAAACTTTTCATTGATCTTATTGATTGCCCATTGTAATTTACCCACAACATTGTCAATTTCAAGTTTTGATTCTTTTCATATGTGAGACAATTCGAATAAAATTTGTCTACAAAATACCAATAATAAAGCGTCACCGCGCATACTTCACGTCGCAATCAAGTTGGCCCTCTGCAGCGAGCGAATCATTGCACGCACACAGCTACGAATCTCGCGTGTCAATGCACTAATACAAAGACAAGATCGTTATCAGTCGAAAGCGCGAGCGGAGCTACGAGCGACACAGCCTCCCCGTGCCAACGCTTGCGCAACACTGCCGCCCGCGTCCGCGCAGAGCACCTCGGAACCGCAAGCGTTCTGAATCTGAATAATTCGACATTTTCTTAGGAAAATATCAATGTATTTACAAATGCTATGTTATAATTGTAGTATAACAATCTAGAAATTTAATGGTACAATTTATTTTTCAAAAATCGTAGCCGTTTAGAAGGAGTTCGCCATATAAGTCAAGAAATAGTATGTAGTTTGAATTTTTTTTAAGGCAAAAGTAATAGTAATACCGTAAAATCATATGTTGCAAATGTTGTACTTGAATTCATCTCTAAAATATATTTTTTTCAAGTCTTCAACTTCAGCGGTTACGGAGGAGTTCGCTTTAGAAAGTACGAATTTGACGTACCCAAGGGCCTTAAGTATTATGAATCGAAGTTCACAATAGCGCTTTCAAAGCCAGAAAATATGAAGATAAAAACATGTAGAGAACCGGTTGAATCTGATCTTAGAATGACCAAAACAGCGAGTTCAGGCACAGATTCGATAATAGTTGATTCTTATACTGAAGTAACAATAGCTGGTATCCGAGCGTCGAAGCCTAGAATATAGGTAAATATAGCCTAGAGCTGCCAAGCCTTTTTAGACCTAACGCTTTACATGGTAAGGCTCAAGACTGAGATTTACCAACCGCATTCCAACTTCCAAGCCAAGGTCGGTGGCCAGCATTGCAGTGACTAATACTTAAGCTATGGACGGGGCCCTCAGAATGCCGTGTTGAAGTTAGCAAATACATTGTGTGTCATTGAATGCAATTAAATGCTCAGGACCTTATTACGTATCCGTAAATAGAAGATAATTGATGGCTTCGATCACAAGGGATAATTTGAGGATAAAGTAGTCCATCATAGAGGTCTGGTCATTAGACTACTTTAGAATGGTCACAAACTTTACTAAGCCACTGTGACCGAGTGTGCAGTCTAGGTAGGTCTCAGGTCCAAAGATACAATACATTAATTCAGAGAAAACATTACGAAATATCAGTTAAATTGCATTGTTTTGGGATTGGGAAATATCGAGTTAGATTTGGATTCGGGGATTACCAGCAACAGCCTATTACGTCCATCGTTGAACAAAAGCTATCGCCCATGGGGAAGGGATGAGAGTTGCAATAATCCACACGATTGGCAGGCGTCTGTGGGATCGCAGTGTAATCTGTCATTTCTTTAGAAGGCACTGCTGTCCATCGTCCGCAATTTTTCTCTCTCAGAAAGCTAACTAGCCCGGAAACTAGATATATTTTTTGACATCATAGTAAGAAATTACCCTAACTCTAAAGAATCAGTCAACTGTACGATATAATTAAAGATTACGTCAAAACTAACACACCTACACACTGACACCTATGGCTAGACAAACACGGTCGCCAGTTGCTATAGTTATTTGTACAAATGGTGCGAAACAAGTTGCGAAAGACCAATAAAATATTTTATATTATATGAATACATGCATAGCACCTACTCAACACTTTGTACTTATGTTTTCCCCTCAGTGCCAACTCTTATGAATGCATACATAGCATAATTTGAGCTGCAGCAACTGTTTATTTGGTAATGGTGGATAAGCAGTAATTGTTACGGACACCGTGCCGCAGATCCATGATTCTAAGCTCCACCGCATAGTGGAAGGGCATTTTGTCAATGCTCGCCTGGCTAGCTACCACAATCAAGAAGATAATCTGTCGCCAGTGTGTTTCGGCAAAACAAATAAGATAAAGATACTTTAATGTTAATGCTGTATTAAAACTTGGTTAATTACTGGATATTCGCTCTCTGAGTCTCAAGACACAGGCTCTTGCCTAATTTGAGACATGCTGGTAACTTAAATAACTTTTTATAAAGATAAATATTGTATAACATATCTAATAGTATTATTTACTGTTAGTTTTATAAGTTTTTTGGAAATAAACAATTATTATTATATATTAATTATTATTATTTAAAGAAAGTTGGGCGCAGTGCAATTCGTCATGCTTGATCCGTCACAATAACATATAAAAAAAACTTCCTTCCCCCACAAATACCACTCATACTTATAGGGAACTGTCTCAAAACATTCGTGCTAAGATAACTTAGGTCATAGCAGTAGATGGAATACGCCTCCACATTGCCTCGTGATCCCTTTGGCCTTTACAAGACACAAAGCGGCTACTTCCTTCAGTCAGGAACCTCCAAGTTCCTGACTGCATACATCTCGTTATCTCGAAAATTAAAAACGGTATAACTGGTTCAAAACTGGCTAACCTCGAGGTGAATTAATCTTTACTTTAGTCGAACGGAAGCTCAGCGACCTCCGAAGGTCATATGAGGGCAGAATACATTTATTTTGTGGACAAAATCATATCCTCAAATACTAAATCATTTAAGGTATGTATATGTATTATAAACATGAGTAATGAATTTTCTTAAAATGCTTTCGATACAAACAAAGCGTAAAATTTTTGTCATCATTTGAATAACTTTACTTAATGCTCTCCTATTTCTGATAGGGTTTAGAAATATTGATCTTGAATTCTTAGATGGGAGGTATTTAATAATATTGGAATGATTATTGAAATTCACTTATATTCAGAAAGGACAGGTCCTTGCTGATTGAAAAGTGTTCATATCCGAAGAGACAAATATTTCAAAAGACTGGTTTGTTTTTTCTACTTATTCAGAAAGGATCAATCTTTTCTGAGTTAATGAATTAATGTAAAAAGGACTGGTTTCTTTCGAATGAGACTGATACCAAAAGATTCGCATTAACATGTCTAATATGCGCTCCTTTTTTCCATTGGCTAAACCCTTGCTAAAACCTTCATATCTACTACAGTATCTTGATATCTTTTCTTTTTATTTCTTTTTGGCATCTATTATATACAAGGGTAAATATTGTTTATATTCTACATCGATAGGCCAAACGCTTGATAGTTATTTGGCATTCAAAATTCAATCTCGACCTAAATATTAGAATAATTAGCATCTGAAAAAACCAAACAAAATGTTACTCAGGTCTTAATAGCAGACAATTCCAAGCGTTGCGCTGCTGATTTATATTATTTGTTTTGGTATCTCTGAGAACCCATTGAAGCGCTGCAAGCGTAACTAGCTTAGTCTTCATAACCGATCAACTAAGTTAAACATTGATGTACTGACTTGGATGGATGACCGATAGTGGCTTTACTACTGAGCGTTTCCGTGCTTCGGAGCCGTCGCGTCGTTGTACCGGTTGTTTTTTTTTTAATTAGTAAAACTACGCTCTACAGACTCCGGGTCCGTACTCTTTTTAGATTTCGATTTATTTTGACATATTTAAACATTTTTATTACATTTTACTACATACATCATTGGATACATGCGGATGATATTAACAATATGAATGTTATTTCTTAAATACTAAGTGAGTCCTTTTTTTTTTTTTTTTTTTTTTTTTTTTGTGTCTCCTATTTGTATACTTTTTTACTTATATAAGGAATTATCAATTCAAATGAACGACTTAATTCTAATTACAAATGGAAATTAAAATTTACTTAAATCCTACAGTATTACAATTCAATTTTATTTCTTAGTTTATTTCCTTACATCATGCTAAGTAATATCATGCATTATATAACTAAGATTTGGAACTTGATAATTATTGAATTTGCTAAAATTTAAAATTTTAAACTTTACAAATCCTCTTACATTAATTTGTTATTTATTCTACTTGATACATTGCGATAGTTATTAAAATTAACATTGATTTTATACTTAAAAATGGAAAATAAAAGGAAAACATGCTTAGACTATAAATGTAGGATTTAGACTCTATTTAACAATTTTAAAAACAGGTCATTTTGTCTCGGATGGACCTGCCACCGACTCTGGTGTCCGTTTTCGGTTTGTCATTTCCCCCACGACCCTATCGTTTCTGTCCCTTATAGCCATTCTGAGGTTATGGTTACAGATTTCTTCTTCCGTTGCCTTTACCGCCCGCCGCACAAACCCACCGATGGTGTCGGAGCTGTCGTCGGTGTAATACGTGCAGCTTTCTGTGTGTCGCGACAGAGCCACGACCGCATGCGGAACACTGTCCCTCAACCTGGTCACATTTTCCCTCGTCTGGATGATGATGACGGACTCGTGTGTCAGTCCCTGTGCCTCATGTACGGTCAGAATGCGAGACCCCTGTCCGCACCCATACCCTCCACTAATTAAGGAAGATTTCTCCTCCTGAGTCAGTGTCAAGTATAGGGTGTTTGGGAGGTCTTTTGGTATTAAAGCACCTGTGTACCGTTTAAGCTTCAGGGAGTGGACACGAGATCTTGAGGAATAAAAACCCGGGTATACTTCGCGTAGGACGTATGCCACGTCCATGGGATTGCGGTGCGTGCAGTACAACTCTTGGCCGATGGTCGCCAGTACGTTGGGATTGCTGTACCGTATTTTGAAGAGGTTCTCTCTTTCAATATACGGCAGCTGGTTGACATCTCCGATGATAACGACATCCTCCGCGTCCAGTAACCGTGCAGCCATTATGATGGCCCCGAAATGGTTCATGTGAGCTTCGTCTATGAGTAGACGCTTTTCTCTGCGCTCCATGAACCCGTTCGCCAATATGGAGGCCAAGGTACGCACTTTGGATTTTACTCCATCGCCTATGCGGTGCGCTACCTTGGCTCTCAGGTCTTTTGCTGCTTCGGTTGTTGTGGTTACAATGATGTCTCTGTTAGCATCGAAGATGTCAACTATCCAGGTGGTTTTGCCGCATCCGGGAACCCCATTTATCCAGGTAAACTTTGGCAACGTCCAGTTTTCCCATGCTGCCGTTGGTTCGGAGCCTTCCGAGATGGTTTTTGCCATCTCGATTATTTTCTCCTGCAGCATGATTTTTGTACACCGGGCTGTGACCACGATGGGGTCGTCTGATGGTGTGACGAAAGTGAGATTGCCTGTTCGTGTAGTTTCTTCTTCATTTAGTGCAACGAATCCCGCCGTGGAGTTAAATGCCGCCATATAACGACCCGACATGCTTCCCTTGATGACGCGGGATCTCTCGTTGTCGTATATGGCAGCTTCCGCCTCCGTTAATCTTACACCCAATAATCCCTCGCTCTCCCACAGATAGGCTTGCAGGATGTTTTTGCAAGTGGTGAGGTTAACTTCTCTTGTTGCCTTTTCTATCTGTAGGAACTCGAGGAAAGCATTTAGTGCAAGATCTGAGGCCTTCGTCACCGAAACGAGGTTGGGCGGGCTGACTTGCCCCTTGTCGGCTCTAGTCCGTTTCGTCTGCTGTTGGTCAGTATATTTTTTGGATGGTGATGGTGGTTTTGTGAATTCGAGAACGGCAGCTGATTGTCGTTCTGCCGTTCTGGATATTTTGTCTTTAAGTCCGTGCATGGCCGTGCTTACAATTTTCATGAAGGTCTTATGTCTGACTCGGCTTTCGCTCCCTTCTGGTCTCTGCTTTTTCCTCTCCCCGGCTTTTCTTGTATCAATCTTTTCTTGAAGGCGCTGGGACCCTGTCTGGGTAATCGAGCACGATTGGAGGCTTAAGATGTTTGTGGTTGCGGGCACAGAGGGTGCTTTGAGGTAACTTAGGTCTTCCCCTCGATCCTCGTACGCCACTATGTTGTGGCGCTCTGAGGCTTTTATGCACCCAATGTGATCCGCAACTTCGCCTCTCGAATACTCGATTACCATCGCGTCTACGCTGATGATCCTTGATGTTAAATTAGCGCCTTCATCTGCCTCGCCGAGCTTGGAGAGCACTACATTAGCCAGAGAAAAGGGCGTCCGACTGCCCCAGTCGACTAGTATGACCGTTTTGTTGCGCGATCGCACCAGTCGACACCGGCAGCCGGCTATCCTCGTCTCTGGAAGCTCGTTGTACTTTTTCCGCTTTATGGTGGTCTTTGTAGTGCTTCCATTAATTAGAGATGCCAGTCCGGGTGATATTGCAACGCGGTTTTTTGCTTGCGCGTTGCAATAGCTTATGCCGAGTCGTTCGTTATTGTTGTCCATGACGAGCGCCACCCCCCTTATCCTTATCCCAGGCTCGCCTCTCTCTCCGCATTCCAGAATCTGGTTTAACCCAGTTCTACTATGAGAGGTCTGCCTGATGTCAGGACCCGGGATTGTGGCGCCTGTGGTTAGTGTGGGTACCGGTTGTGATGGGATGATTATGGGATCTGTTGGTGTTCTGCTGCTGTGTCGCCTTACCGCTACTTTGAAGATTTTTTCACCATAGTCCAGGAAATACTTCCTGCTCTCAGAATTGGCCAAAATAGTGCGCAGATTTTCTCTGGTAAGCCTGGTGTTGATCTGTATTTCCAGGTCTTGTCTGAGAGCAAGAAAGCGCGGACATTCTAGGACTATGTGCCAAACAGATTCGTTGATGTTGGGATCGCAATCGCAGCCCGGTGTACCGGTTGTTTAGGTTCGTAGGGCAGTTTGCGAATGTCTGCCTTGCTAGCTATCTGTAGCCAAGCACCTAACGATGTATTCCAACAACTGTCATAGAGAGCCAGTAATTCTAGATTAGCCTGAACGATACCTTGGATCACATCATCACTTACCATAGTGATATTGTGAAGTATCCTTGAGGATAGTAGTTGCTAAGACTAATAAAGAATTTAATCATTTTTTGTAGCGCTCGTAGCCAAGTTTACTTAGCCATTCTGAATTGATCAGCAAAGTTAAGCAACGTCCGCCGCGGTCATGACAGGATGGGTGACCGCTAGTGACATTAGGTACTAAACTGAGCGCTTCTGTCCTTCGGATGGCAGTCGTTATAGCATGGTGGTAGGGCATTTTGCGAATGCCCGCCTGGCTAGCAACCTCCCTAAAGTAGAAAATCTGTCGCCAAGCACCTAACGGTGTGTTCCGGCAGCTGTCCTTGAGAGCCAGTAACTCTAGGTTAGTCTGAACACATCATCACTTACCATCAGGTGAGATAGTGGTCAAAGGCTATCCTATCAGGCATAAAAAAAAAAACAGTCAGAAATTAGCAATTGTACCTCCTAAAACGACGGCAGTCGGAATAAGATACAATAACTGACGACATAATGCTGTTGTACGGTTTCCTTTACTCCAAAAATCCATAATGATTGTCTGTCTAGTCTAGACAAGTATAAATTGGATAAAGAAAGACTGTTTGAACATGTTAATTAAAATCCGTTTAGGTACAGGAGGCTCCGATGGCCTAGTTGCGACTTTATTTCAAAACTTTACACACGTTGAAGCATTATAATTATGATGCAAGTTAGCACGTTTTAATAAAATTTGCTGACCATTACCAGTTGCTAGTATGTAAACAATAAATATCGGCAATATCGGCACGTAAGAGTGAGGACTCAATTACCAATCAGGGTTGTGGGTCATCCATTTTCCCATCATCGGCAATATCATTCATTTTCTCATACGAAATGTTTATTCGCAATGCACACTGAATTGTTAAGGGGGCCGATGCAGATCGAAAATAAATCAAAATTAAAAAAAAAACACAAGTTCAATCACAATATGCGCTGCGAGTGGCAGCTACGTCCTTTTGTCAGTCAAAAAACGCGAAAATTAAAGAAAATAATACTTTTCACATGGATGCGGTTGTCCGATATAATTGTTTCCAGCACGGATTTGTTAAAGATTTAATATTAACTCGTCCTTCAAGAATTAAGGATCTCTTGATGTCTGTCTGTCAAGAACGCGTCGTCCTTTTTCTCGGGAACGCGTCGAGGTAACAAGCTGAAATTCATATCAAATACTGAATGTCCCTTGGTGCTGTGAAAAAATCAAACCTCTAAGACAACGCAATGAAAAGACACAGTAAACGGCTGCCGCAAATTTTCGACACTCGCAAGGGAATCAATACCTGCAAGGTACTTCCCTTGAACTCAGTATCTTGAAATTTGCTACGAAGCAACGTCTTATAGCACAGATAAAGGAAACATTGCGAAAAGCATACATAAAATACCATAACTTTTACTTATATATTTGTACGGAACCTTCTTCGGTGCGCGCGTCCGACTCTCACTTGGTTTTTTATTTATTGGGCACATTTAGGCGTGAATAAGATTTGAAAACAATCGCTGAAGAGCACTTACCAAAAAATAATTTGTAAACAGCATTTCAAAATATATGTTTTTACCTATTAATTAAGCTGTTATGAAAAAACCTGTACCACGGATTTGTTCCCCACTATATCCGTGCATATATATTTGCTCTGAATCTAAACAATGCTCCCGAGAAGTTTGCCTTTGACGTGACCAAAATCGGGCAATGCTTATTATTTGTACCAGCACCCGAGCGGCAAAGTGAACGAAATGAAATCTCATTAACAGTAGTTAAAAATTAAAATAAGTAATAAGAAGGTATGTAGTTATGCAGAGTTAGTGTTTGCATACAATAAGCTATACATATTTCCTTATCAGTTATCAGTACACCCACAAGGCAATGCTGTGAATGACTGTGTTAATAACAGCTTTGTAATACCGTTATGATGGAAAACGAGAGCTTTTATTAAAAAAATATTTCCAGCACCTTAAAAAATATATAAGTTAATATGTACCTATATTTTGTAAAATATGAGCCTTTAACTTTAAATTACAGATATGAATTTTACTTTAATTTAAATTACAGTGTGTTATCGGACACTAGCTTTTGACCACTATCGCACCTGATGACTGACGTAATAGAAGGGTGGTGTGGCATCTGCATGTACCCGCCTGGCTGGCTACCACTTTCAAGTATATAACCTGGCGCCAAGCACCTAGCGGTGTGTTTCGGCAAGGTTTTACCTACAAAATATCTTCGAACACATTTAGCCCATCAGTTTAAAAAGAAGTTTTGCCATCAACACAAGGGCATATATAGTTACACTTCGGTTTGACGGCCGGCGGTCTTTATAGGTGCTGCGGCGACACTGCTGTTTAAAAATGTTATAAATATTTTCTAACACTACTACATTTACTAACTAATGTTAGGAATTTAAAGTAAAAAAGTTAAATATTCTAAATTTAATTTAATTACATAACTCTTGTTCCTAACATTTGTTAGTAAATGTATTAGTGTTAGAAAATGTCAGTGTGGCAGCACCTTATTACGTCAACCCTCCTTGGGGATGCTTTCATTGATGGTATAATCGCTATCTTTTAAGGTCTTTAAGATATTAAAGAGCTCTGTTTTGTACCCAATATGCAGCAACATCACACTCACGTAGATGTTAGGGACATGTTGCCTGCATCGGCTGGGCGAATTATTATCGTTAGTCGTCTTTTACTTCCTAATCAATCCTTACATGTCCTAGAATATACTTCAGCCAGGCACAGCTTCATATCTAAGCAGAGAATCACCATTACATTACCAATCTATTTGATTATTCAATGACTATTAACTACTGTGGTCTAAACCATGTCAAGGCGAGACGGTGCCTCGTACATATTACACCAGTTTTGAATACTAAAACATGTGGTGTACGAAATAGCCTCTTGGGTATTAGAATATGACGCATGGTGACTGTACTATAGTCTTATTGCTGTTAGTACTTGTGACTAAGTGTGGTTTACCTTTGGGGGATTAATGTCACAAGTATGTCTTTGGTAAACTTACGTTTTTGAATATTGGTCACTTGTGTTGTTTGGACGAAATTTTGGTCTTAATATTAAGGGGACTATGTAGATCAGTTAGGAGCTTGCAGCGATACATAGTTCAATGTCAATTAGCTCTGCGCGAGGCGTTTAACCGACCAAAATTTGTCCAAAATATCGCAAAATAATGAATATAATACTTCCCACATGGATGAAGTCGTCCGATTTTAACCGACTTCAGAAAAAGGAGGAGGTTCTCATTCGACACGTATATTTTTTTATGTATGCATACCATTTTACAGAGTAGTTAGGTTTTGATAATTTTATTTAGGTAATTGGAATGTGATATATATATCTCTGAGGTGGTCCCATACAAATTTCAACAAAATCGGCCATGTAGTTTTTTTAAATAACACTAAAAAAATGGTTTGGGAGTTTTGTTTGACGGTGACCAATATTATAGGTGAATGAAAATCGATTGTTTAACCAATTATAATTTATCAGTAAAAAAGAGCTTTTTTTTAACAAATAACTTCTAACACTGAAAAGTATAAAATAACTTGTTGAATCAGCACGGGCAGGGACGACATATTTCATTTTTAATAAAAAAAAATGTTATAGTGATGGAACAAGCACGGGACCCACCAGATAAGCGGTATTCTCTGCCTATAAAAGAGGCATTTCGTCTTAAGTAATGAACTGCACTGTGCCCGTCACCCTAAGACAAACAGTTGGTAAGTCTCAATATGTGCCTGTAATTTTATTTCTGCAATGACGCATGTTAGCTCAGTTGGTCAGAGCATACCCCGGCTATAGGGGTGGATGATGCGGGTTCGAATCTCGCACATGGCTATAATTTTTCCAATATCAATATAAATTTGTAAGTTATTTCATACTTTTCACAGTGTTAGAAGTCATTGCCATTTTTTTATATGTATTTGTTAAAGATATTATACTTAATTGGTCACATGTAGACGACAGCAAGATGTAAAAATTAATTATCATTGAGGAGTACCAAAAAATAATTTTAAAACCACTGCATTTTAACATTTTTGTTTACCTATTAATCAAGTAGTTATGAAAAAACTTTCAGCACAGATTTGTTGATAAAATTTCTATAGATAATATATAATTTTTTTTAAAACAAACAATCATCACCTAAATTCACCTACAAAGTGACCACAATCAGAGAATTGCATCTTAAATATATTTTTGCATCATTATTTCATTGTCATTCAACTCTCACTTACTTATTTATTACACGTTATAGATTAAGATATTGCAAGGTGGTAGGGCATTTCACGATGCCTGCTTTGCTAGCCAGCTGGCAAGTTGAAATTCTTTTTGTTGCCAAGCACCTAACTGTTGAGAAACATTTCAATATGACCAATGGGTCATATGGCTGAAATGTTGTTCATATACTTAAGTTATTGAAAATTAAAAATTTAAAATGCGGTTCATAAACTTATGTTATTGAACATTTTCAATAACATAAGTTTATGAACAGCGTATCTTTAAATCAAAAAAGTATAAATTTAATTTTTACAGTCTAGCATAAGAACACTACAGAAATGATATTGATATGCATGGAGGAACCGGATTTGCATTACAAATTAGACAGCTGCATTGTCGAGTGCATTTTCATTAAGATACTAATAAACTTACATGCATATCTTATGCAGTTGGTAGTTTATCTAGTAAATTCGAATTATCTGTAGCCTATCATTAGATCCAGAAATCAGATACATAATATCTTAATTCAGGATTCGTCATGCAAGCAACTTTTGCTCTTGGTGGTCTTGTGGGTTGATCATAATACTGCTTTAGTAGCTTTTACATTAATAGTTACAGTAAGCTACAAGGTTTTTTTTTATGATAGATGCTAAAAAGACAAAACCGCAGTTTCAAGATGGCCATCACACAATGGGTTTCCCCATACTGAACCTTAGCCTTGTTATCATTGTTGTCTCAAACTTAATACATATCAACAAAAATAATAACAATATTAAATCTTTATTCGGAACTTCAACATATGAACAAAAGTTATGAAAAAAGATGATCCACAGGAAAGTTTTAAATGTAAAAAAAACTGTGTTGCGAATATTAACATAGTTTTTTTTTTACCTAAAACTTTCGCGAGTATCTTCGTTTTTCATATGCTGATAATTGCGAAAGTTATAGATAAAAAAAAGTGTTGATATTCGATTATTACTATGTGTTTGTTACACAGTTTTTTTTTCAGAAAAGCAGATAGTTTAATATGTTCATTTTGACATACTCATCCTCAATAACTACATTTAAATGTTTACAGTCATTCTATTTTTCAAGTTTCTCTTGACACATACTAAATTTACCCTCAACCCCAAGTATTAATCTTGTACTGCTATATTGACACATACTTATGTGCTGTATGATAACAAATAGTATAAAATTTTTCCTTTTAATTGTCCAAAGTATTTTTATTTGAATGGTGATGCCTTTTCAAATCAAAATACTTTGGACAAGGTCGAACTTAGTAAAAAATATTGTTATATCCTTGTTCCAAATATGAATTACCAGAAATTACTAAGAATCCGTATTTTTTTCACTAAGCTTTAATCTAAGGTAGTCCTATAATTATTATTTTTTTGCAATATTCGAGGGCAAATCTCCCTTGACAAGGTAGGCTGTGTTCAGCAATAGACAATTTGGCTGATACAGTAAGCAATATTACTATCTGTTTGTTACTTATGGATGGGAGACTACCATTGAATGGAACAGAATGAATGAATAATGGTTTACTACCACATATTGTTACCAAAAAATCCTCTTGTATGGAAAATTTATATGTAGTTGGTATATCTGCCGATAATAGATGGCTACCAATACTTTTTATTTTTCTAACTTATAGGCTGATAATTAAAATCTTAGCAAATAGCAAGTAATGACATTGGACGTTTTGTTCAAGCTAAATTAGAGATAATATATATCTGCATGAGGAAGTGTAGAGCTCTGTACTTATCCTGAGAGCATGGAGGGTCCTTTTTTTTTTGAGGGTGGGAAATGCCTTCGCACTACCCTCCCACCAAGGGGGCGGTGGAAGGGGATGTGTGGAACTTGCACCCACTAAACCCCCCCCCCCCACCTGTGAGCAGTCTTCCGCCGAGGTGGGACAAGACAGGGTTGCGTTAGCAGTCACCATCTTGCCCCAGCGAGATATAAGACAGTTTAACCATAAAAATTAGAGCACTTATCCAAATTATATGAATTATTACCATGGTACATCAGATTGGCAGACCATTTTCTGCCACCATGGAGAGATTATTGCAGGTTTGAACCATATCATTCAAATATTTTGTTTATTGTTATTTTGTATACTTTTTTCATTTAGTCAGCATTAATGAAAATCTTCTCACAGTGGCACTATATTATTTTTTTTGCTGAATGTGGCTGTAAAATGTAGAATATTTAAATATTAAAATTTGTAATTGACCTTCATAAGAGTGTCGTAGATGCCTAAAGTGAATATCTGATTTTAAATTAGAATTTTTTGAATTACTAAGTATGATTATAATAACTTGTCCAAAAATGTCTATACATAAAAATGATGTGTCACTTTGTTTGTCCGCAATGGATTCCTAAACTACTGAACCAATTTTAAATTTGATTTGCGCTCCGTGTGCAATTTGATAAAAATTTAAAGATAGGATAGCTAACATCTAAATTTATTGTCAAAATTACCCGTGGAAAGCCGGGGTGGACCGCTAGTAGCAATATATAATTATGCATTTTATTTTCACGGTTATTTTAGTTAATGTGCCTTCCAAAAATAGATGCTGCTGACATTCATGTAATTATAGCTTACTTAAAAAGAATTGTTTTGCAGCAGAAAATCTCTGCAAAAAGCACTTAACCAGGATGGATGGATGAATTGTTTTTTATTTTTATTTTACTTTGATAATTTGATATAAATTATTAATTGATTTTCTTAATCTGGCAGGCAAGCTTGATGATTCAGATACAAATTAAAACTGGTAGGTAACTATTGGTTGATCAACATTTTGTTTAGGTTACCTACAAAGAAAACGTTGATTAACCAATACCTAACATTTTTAATTGATTTACATGTTAAAGGTTATATGGATAAGTTCATTATGTTGCATAGTACCTGACCTAATAGGTATGTGTTCAAATATGAAACATTATCTTAATTGTGAGTGACAAGCCATCAACTCTACTAAGTAGAACAATTTTTAAGGTATGAAATTATTTTGTGAAGCAATTACTCAAATTCCTACTTACAGATTTTAGATGCTGTTAATTAAACTAAATTCAGAAATACATAGAGGTACAATAGATGCCGCAGCTAATTTTCAGATGAGTATCGTATTAATTCTTAAACTGAAATACAACATAGGGCCGATTATGGATACAATGTCTAATTCTGCACTCGGCAGACAACAATATTCAAAAACTTGCGATCCGGCGAGTATCCAATTTGATTGCGATGTGCCTTACAGATTCTACGGCGCAGGCTTGAGTAATATTTTATCATAACCGGCGACGACGAACACATTAAATAGCAAGTAAATACCTGCGCAAACTGCTCCCTGATCTCCACAATCTCTTCCTCGGTCAATTTACTATTATCTGCCATGATCACAAACAAAAAATTCACTAAAAACAATAATCACAATGTATTAGGTTCACTACACAGGTGTAGATTTAAAATATCCACTGTTAACTTACTAAAAAAATGATTCAGCGTAAAAATCGCTAAGCAGTGTATGAAATAAATTATGATAAAACACTACAAAATAAAATAAATGGTACACAATAGTTTTTAACGTAGCCACAACACGACAACAAAACGTCAATGCAATGAATCAATTTCAATTTCAAACCGGACCGGCCACGCACTTCACAGTATGAAATAAAACGGAACGTGTCTTGGTTTGGCGTTCCGTGTTGAGCAGCGTGATGTTGCCATAATCACAACAAAATTTTGCGATGTACCTACATATTTACTACATGGTATGTAAGTAGTAAAAATGATGGCCATTTGCAATGAGTTTTTTTTTTTGCAAGACATTTTTTTTATACATACTAGCTCAGCAGTGCTAGAGTCAACTTCAGCTCGAGCGGTCGTAGTTTAATCCTAATGACATTTTTAATGCTTCTGTGGCAATCTACCACCCTATATCATCAAACAATTAGTATGTTCTGGCAGCTGACCTTAACTATTGATTTCTACTTTATGTGAGTACATATTCATATTCATTAATGAACAACGGTAACGTTATAAACGTTGATTAAGATCACTTCGCAAAAGTTACAGGAACAATCCTGGTGCTTACGAATTATTTTATACTTTTGTAGGAATCTTTAGATGCTTTTTTTTTTAAGTTTTGTATCAAAGGGACTTCGCCTCTATCTTGCCTGATGGAAAGCTTAGATGGAATCAAAAAGCGATGAACATCAATGCGGCACAAGCTATGCTAGCCTAGCCACATAATAAAATGTTGTTTAAATTATTGACACCTTAATTTAAATTAAAATTATTGTATAAATCCAAATGAGACAATTTTTATATTAGTCCGACTCAATGTTTATTCATATACTTACTGTACTCTACTGTAACAGCCGGATCATCCACTGCTGAACACAGCCTCCCCTATTAAGGGGGTATTTGCCATAATCCCCACGATGGCAGGCGTCTTTGGGATCGCAGTATAAGTTGGAAATTCTTAAGAAGGCGCAGCTGCCCACCTTCCAGAATTTTTCCCTTAGTAACCTCTTACGACATCCACGAGATGATACGGCGAGGTGCAATTCTAACCCGGCACCCCACGGGGCATATTCCATTCATATACTTAGCATACAATATTTCTTACTTTAATATTTGTATTTAACTTTTAAGTAAAAATAAATTTGCATGTTACGTTGCGAAAAAATGTATTTAAGGTACTGTATTGTTAAAATGTTAACTTGTTTGTAATCTATATTTTAAGCAAATAAAACTCTTGTAATTAATTCCTATCCCTATGATGATAAGAATGATGGTTTTTCCCGTCCCACTTAAAACATCCAGATTTATATAAATAGAAAACGTACGCCGGTAGCGCGTTCCACAATTTAATTACATGACAGAGGTAGCAACTGTCAAACTTTTTAGTTGGTGATAAGACATTCTGTACAGTATATGGATTACATGCCTGGCTGCAACGAGTTGTTTGGTGTTGGAATGGTTGAATCTATGGAATAAGATTAAAAGCTTTTCATAACATTTACCATGGCACAAATAGTAGACAACGCTTAGAGAAGCTAAAATTCTACGCATTTGTTGAGGCTATTGGTGTTGAAGGACTTCCATGTCTTCAAAACAGCGTGATGTTGCTGCCTATCAAGAGCATCCAGAAATTATTTTGTTGACACATCAAAGAGGTTGAAACAAATTACAACACAAGTGAGAATCTGAGTTTTATAAAGGCCATTGAACTCGACCAAATTGCCTGCATCCCAACGTGATATATTGTTGAACACTCTAGAGAGCCCAGTGATGACTCTTTGTCTATTCACTTCCAGGCCGTCCAATGTACCACCCATGGACAATACTGTCGTCTGCATAGCAATTAGTGAATATCACCCAGTACTAACTTGTCATTGATATGCAGGAGAAATAATGTGGGTGATAAGACGGACAACTGAGGCACTCTGGTATAAACCTAATATGAGCGTGACGCGCGAACATCACGTCGGCATCGTGTATACACAATAATGAGGTGACAGCTGTTAGTTGATAAGTGGCAGGGCCAGACCAACCCCCTTTCTTGGGGATTCTTGGGGCACAATTCCTGTCTGACGTATAATACAGGCTGTATAGTTACGCCCAAAATTAATATGATATAATCTAAGATTGAAATCCATAGATTGCTTGCCAATAACAAAAGTTAACAGACCCAATCTTTTTTGTGCTGAGATCGGCGTCAATCCAACCTGCTGTCCCTTCCCTCTTTACCATTCCGTTCTATGCCTAAAGAGTTAAGCTACAGTTTGATATCTGATAATTTTTAAATAAAATTTAATTTTGTATGATGAAGTAAACAACAATAAATTACAAATTTATTATATTTTTAATAAAATGTGGATTGATAACTTGTTATAATTTAACCAAAAGTGAAAAATGTAGTCACGATACTACACTCGAGATACCTTCGCAAAGTAGAATGGAACGTAAGTGTGATGCAAAAAACTGTCAGTTACCCGGTCACAAAATGGATTGCATATTCAATCTTAGATAGCTAAAAAGAGATTAGGATTGATTATTAATTTCGGGCGTTAGTCAACACAGGGGACAACTCCGCTGCACATATTTGAAACACCAACGCTGGAATACCATCTGGGCCACCTGCGTTCTTTGCATCGAGTAACAACAGCTCTCGAAGAACGTCACATTTCCGAAAACATATGAGGTATAGTGGTACTGCACCCATGTATTATTGGTAGACCATTGTCGTCGAAGCAAGATATTGTCGCAAAATGATTAGCGAGCTCAGTCAGCTTAGATGACACCACTAGGATCACAGGTTGTTAAATAAACGCGAGCCCTCACTAAGCTCAGCTTTTTGCTAGTATAATGTATATTAATATACTATATAATACCATAAAATCTTTTCAGTTTTTTAAATCTAGTTTTCGTCTAGTTGTTTAACATAATAATAAACATGTGTTTATGATTGAATTGTTTTCTATTTTTATGTATGTAAGACTCTATATATAAATAATATATAATATCACTAAATTATTAAAAAATCCATATAATAATCAATTGACTTAACCGAATATTTTGTAGATGATATTGTGGTAATCGTGGTCATAACTATATTGCGCTATTATAAGGCGTCTAATCTTAACCATGTCTAGGATATAAATATCAAAACACTATTTCATGCAGTTGATAACGTACTAACAATATAGAGGTCTCGACATCAGTAGTGGTTTATTACTAATTTCATTATATCCATCTAGATCTACACATCAAATACACAGAACTATTGCTTACCATTGGCATAATGAATAAACAGCAACTCTATAATAACTATGGATAAGATAAAAACAAAAGTAATATTCTCTCTACCACTCAAATGAGGATAGCAGGTCCCGTCCAACCAATATTTATATCGGAAAGCTTGACTAGCAAGACTAAACGACTATATTATTTATCTCGGGAATTTGGTAAAACTAATAACTATGCTCACTGCTGGACGGCTCATGGAAGAGTTTTTCTTAAAAAACCGAAGGCGGCCGGCACGCAAGAATTGACTCCGAGGCAGATCTATCAAAACTCATCGCAGCATGACTACTTCTTTTAAGCAATATTAGTTTATCACTTATTAAAAACGAACACACTATACACTTACACAAACTCTTGACAAGCGACTTTACAATGTCTTCTTTTCTAAAACAAATATTCTCACCCATATGCGAAACTCAGTCTGACTTATCTAAGTTAATAAAAGGAACACAGAATAATATTTATATGATATGTATATATTTTCAATTAATATTAGACTGTTGTAACAAACGTTCTCATAATCTCCCAGCTTCAAAATATCTATCTCTGTAAATCTTTTAACACACTATTTTCAATAATGTATTCAATGTGGTACCTATATAATCGTGCTTTTATTATTTCATATATATCACAATGGACAGTGTAGATAATTTTTTGTTGGAAATAGATAATTCAAATTCTAATTCAATTCAAATTTATAATTTATTTTAATAGTCGCCATACTAATTGTGTACTGGCGGATGATTTGAATTGTTTAAAACTACTTAAACAATTTTATACAAATAATTGCATACCGTTTTCTATTCTGTCATTGAACATCCGTAGCATTAACAGTAATTTCGATTTGTTTTTGGCGTTTGTGTCTGGCATTGACATAAAGTAGATGTCTTTGTTTTAACAGAATGCTGGACAAGTGAACAGTCAATCATTCCTACTTTGGCTGACTTTAATATGTTAAGTAGTAAGAACACTCTTAACCAAAACGATGGAGTCGTTGTATACCTCCGTAAAGAATTAGAAAGTTCTTGCTATGAACCCAAAATCATAGAAGGTAATTGTCTCGTGTTAAATATAAGCAAACAATATGATATTTTATGCACATACCGACCACCTTGTTTCAAAAATCCATCAAATTATCTTAACTCTCTTGATGGCATTTTAAAAACAATATTAGCGAACAACATTATACTCATAGGCGATGTCAATATTGACATACATATGGAGCAAGAATCAGTGTCAAGTTACGCTACCGACTACTTACACTTAATGGCAGCTCATAACATGTGTCAGGGGGTAGACTTACCAACTAGAATGTCTGCCTGTTTAGACCACATAATGCTTAAAACTACAAAAACATGGAAAACGGTAGTTCTGCCAGAACTAACTGACCACTGTCCAGTTATGATAGTTCTCTCAGATAAACAGTTAAATAAATCAAAACCAGCTTACGACAAAATTTCAATACATTTTATCGCTATAGAAAACTATCTTAAAACTATGACTTGGGAAGATCTTTATAAAATGACTGATGTCCATACAGCTACTGAATATCTAACTAACTTCTTATCAAATGCTATAAAAACTAATACAACTTTAAAAAATCAATATTCTAACAGAAATCGGCCGTTAAAACCATAGATCACTAATAATATGATCAGATTGATTCGGTAAAGAAATAGACTACACAAGATATCAAGATTATTTCCAAATGATATTGAACTTCGAAATAATTTTGTGACATTCAGAAATATACGCAATAAAATAGTTAAGAAACTTAGAAGACAATATTATCAAAATTTACTTCAAAACAATGTCGGGAACATGAAACGGACATGGGACATTGTTAGAGAGTTGACTAATTTAAAACAACCTAAAACTTTACTAATGATTTATTGACAAACGATGACTTGCCTTAACAAGCTCTTAATATTGTAAATAATTATTTTGTAACAATTGGGCATTAATTAGCAAATTCAATCATGACAAAACTTGATGTAAATGAATCATATTTAGAAAATAGAGCACATCGAGATTCTGCACCATTGTATTCTATGCCACTATATCTCACAGACCTAAAAGAAGTAGAGGCCATTATTATATCCAGTGATATAATAATGGCATACAAGTAATAGTGCCCCAGGGTGGGATAATATTTCCACTAAAGTAGTTCAAAAGTGTAGAACTTTATTAGCAGAGCCTCTTACTTTTATTGTTAACCTTAGCTTCCAAACAGGACAATTTCCAAAGATATTTAAAAGCGCTATTCTTATACCTATCTATAAATCAGGCGACAGAAATACTCCTAATAATTATAGACCTATATCTCCACTTACTACATTATCTAAAATAATTGAAAAAATAGCCAACAAAAGATTAGTTCATTATCTAGAGTCAAATAATCTTCTTGCAAACAACCAATATGGTTTTCGAGCTAATAAGTCGACCAATGATGCAGTATTAAATATGACGTCCCTTATAACTAAATACCTAGACAATAAGGAAAGCTGTCTAGGAGTTTTTCTAGACCTACAAAAAGCTTTCGATACGGTCTCAATACCTATTTTATTAAAGCGGCTAGAAAACTTAGGTATCAGAGAAATAGTTCATCAGTGGTTCAAGGACTACTTAACCGGAAGGAACCAGCGAGTCAAGATTGACAAATATATAAGTGGCAGTGCCGTCTGCACATATGGAGTTCCCCAAGGTTCCACATTAGGCCCAACACTATTTCTTATCTACATTAATGATATGTGCAGTACGAGGGTCAAAAATATGGAACATTTATGTTTGCCGACGACACTGTACTATTGTTTCATGGCAAATCTTGGGCAAATTTAAATACTAATGTGGAGGTAGGACTTGCAGAAGTGACAAATTGGCTGGAACATAGTCTCCTATCACTTAATACAGAAAAAACTAAATACATCTGTTTTAGTAAAACTGCTGCATTAAGCCCTTCTCCCGACTTTTCTTTGAAAATTCACACCCATCCCTGTAACCTCAGCTCTCCCATTCTGAACACCCAATGTTCTTGTAATATATTAGATAGGGTCTACCTAAGATTTTTTTACCTGTAGATCAGTTGTATGCCCTCCATATTTACTAGACGAATTCAGGGTAATCGCCTGAGTCACTACCAGGCTAGCACTTCCGAGCGTCCGGTGAATACATCGCCGCTAAACGTGTTTTTTCGGAATAATCTGTGGACAATACACCTTCCTTGTGTCTTTAGACTCTGCACCAATTATACAGGCACTGTGAGAGATAAGAAAACTGTTTCATTTCACGCGTAATTATTGCTTTTATTGTTGAAATAGAAAATATCGTTATTTTGTTTTATCTTAGGAATGAATCTCAATGAAATGGATGAGTGAGATATGTGTATCGTTTGGTGTGAGAGAGTGAAAGAGATGCAGCATAATGGTGATCGGAACGTCTCGTGGCAGTTCGGTGGTAACACGAATTGCTTATTTATCTCTTTCTAACAACAGATATGACGCATAATATTTGAACGTTCTTTCCTTGTCATTACAAACTGCATATAGATGTGCGTAGGTATGTACATAGGTAAATTGTAGTAAGCTTTTAGAGCAGTGGTGTTCGGATATAACAACTCTAAGTATTTCAACTCTCTGGGATCTACAGTATAAGGTACCTTGGAGTATTAGTCGATCAACATCTACGATGGGATTGTCATATTAATGCTTCCATAGGTAGAATACGAAAACTATTTTACGTATTTAAGAATTTGAGATCAATAGCTGGCAATAAGTTGTTAATTCAAATGTATAAAGCGCTAGTTCAATGTATTATTGAATATTGTATAAGCTCATGGGGAGGAGCCGTAAAGGAATATATGTTAAATATAGAGCGAGTGCAAAGAGCTATATTAAAAATACTTCAAAATCTTCCTTTTCGACATCCCACTACAGATGTGTACAACCAAGCCAAAGTTTTGAGTGTTCGTAAGCTACATTTATGTCAAGTTTTACGCAAATATCATCCTATTAATCACAGTAAACGCATAAATATGTGTCCTATGCCAGCATGCAAATCAAGTTTTGCTCGAAGACATTATATTCATACACCACGCATATATAACATATTTATGAAAACCGTTAGAGATTGTAGGAAATACAATGACTTCCAAATTAAAAGGTACTTAATTAATTGGCTGAACGATTTAGATTATGATGCTACAGAGAAATTGATGGCAAAAAGTCTTTAAATTGGTAAGAATGACTAAAATTGTATAGTTTCACACAAAACTACACATTACAAACCACATACCTACACATGCGCGTATACTCAAACATACAGAAACTCACACCGACACATACACCTTTCATATCCCTCACAAACATTCACTTAAACTCATACACACAATAATACACCGTAGGTTTTAAAAACAAAGTTTACATTTTTAAAACAATTAATTGTTTTAAAAATGTAAACTTTGTTTTTGAGTGTAAAAAAAATTAAAATTTGTTACAATATTTTTCTTATATATATTTGTTTCCAATGCATTGGTTAAACTTTTGAGTTGTTACTACTAAGTGAATAAGAAATTATAGATTGTGTATAGATTCACCAAAGCCAGGAAGGACCTGGCTCTTGAAATACAGGCCACCAGCCTACTTTAAGAGTCAGAGACTCAACATAAATGTAGCACAATATGGATACAATAAATGTATTTGTATTTGTACTCTAAATTATTTTGGCATCCGAAATAACGAGGACAATAGAAACTTATTCATAAATGAACCATTTCGTGCACGCGGATGCGCAGTGGGCACTTCTATCATTTCAAATTGTTAAATAATAGAAATATTTTTATTTCTTAGAATTGTTCATCTTATATAAATTTAAATATATTAAATTTCACTTAGTTATCCGTCATTATCATAGGTAATTAATATTTTTGAGAAAAATCTATTGTTTTAAATTTTGTTTTAAGCCAAAATTTTTAACTTTTCATGAAATTATGATCTAAGTTTTCTTGTTAGCGCATTTACCCTAAATTTGGGGAAAACGATTGTAGTGGTTACTCTAAATTCCTCAGGCCTATATTGTTATTTTATTGTATTTGGCTTAATAAACTATACATTAAATTACTTAGTGTATGTATTAATAAAATTAAAGCAAAAATCAACAATAAATTAATGAAACAAATATCAAAGCACGAAGTCAAAGCAGACAAATATGAGCTAGTATGTGGAATTGTCATGGAAGTAATAAGTACTACGTACGTAGTACTCAGGGAGTTGAAATACTAAAAAATCTTAGGTAGTACTTATTACCTTCATGGGAATTGTGGATCATTTGGCAATATTTTTCTGGAGTATTGCTATTATCTATGGTAATGAAGTAAAACCTCCTATTAAAACTACTACTTCCATCTAGCGTTAAATAGCAAGCAAACAAAAAGTGTATCGCCATCTCTTGACATGAAGGTGGGTAATTTTTTTTTCAGTAATTGGACTCGTATAGTTTGTTCATTCTGTTCTCATATTTTAGGGTTCAAGGGCAAATGCGAAACCTACTTTGATCCTGACTCCGCTCTGCTATGTAATTAAATGATTTCACTGACTGTCTGTCTGTATATATTTATTGAATACATCTAAATCTAAACTAATAAAATAAAGAGGAAAGATTTTATTATTTGTGTGTGTTGTTTGCATTGAATAGGCTCTGAAACTACTGGAATGATTTGAAAAATTCTTTCAACATTAGAATCCTACACTATCCCTGATGAACATAGGCTATAGAAGATTTTCAAAAAGTTAGGGATCCGTATGAAAACTTCGATAATGTAACCCAAGGTGCGAAAAAAATACCAAAAAAATCGTGATATCGCGCACGCTGCGGAAATTATTGAAAATAGAGCAAAGTGATGTAGTACAATTTTGCAGAAGACATAAATATCTATAAAAATGTCCGCAATGCTCTAAGTCTAACTACTACAGCGACGTCAGTTGATCGGTCTTGTGATCTTGCTTGACCGGCATCAGTGAGAAAACCGTTCATGTACACAGCACGATGTACACTACACACCTCCTTCTATTCCTACCCAACTTCCGTCCGTCACCTTAGATTTCGTGGTGGCGCATGGCGGGCATCCCGTACGTATATCAGTACTAATATTATAAATGCGAAAGTAACTCTGTCTGTCTGTCTGTCTGTCTTTTACGCTTTCACGCCAAAACTACTGGACCGATTTGAATGAAATTTGGTATGGAAATAGTTTGAGATCCGGGAAAAAACATAGGATAGTTTTATCCAACTGCGCAAAAAGAGGTTAATGTTTTGCGCGATAACCGACATACGCGTGGGTAGGAGCCGCGCCCGGAAAGCTAGTACATATATATTTATATGTACTAGCTTTTGTTCGCAATAGGCCAGGGTGTTAGGTACTCATAGATCTAGGTAGGGTAGGATTAGGGTCAGTACATAACAGCTAGGCTAAAACACACACACGCTAAACTAGGATACATGCACTAAGGGTCCAGATTCCAGAATCTATAGAGATATGAAATTCTGTGACGGCTATGTATGGGGAGATACTAGGGTAGGCTTCCTATTTACGCAAACATCATTGGCACGGTAATGTTATATATATAACATTACCGTGTCATTGGTGCCTATACACTCTTGTACACACTACACGTAGGGCACATGAATAAATAACCGTATCTTTGTTCATGTGCGTAGGGTAAAGTACCAAGGTTACCAGTGGCGTTTACTTACACTGTGAAAACCTTTAATATAGTGCCATCTAGCATCGAGTAGCATAACGAATTTCTCATAGATGTTCCATCCATATTGTTTTATGGGTCGTAGCATAAATTAATATTAGGATAATGATCTAAGTTTACATATGGAGTTTGGATAACATATTTTCAATTATCCAAAGAAGTTTTATTATCTAAATCTAAACTAATATAATAAAGAGGTAAGATTTGACTGTTTGTTTGCATTGAATAGGCTCTGAAACTAATGGACCGATTTGAAAAATTCTTTCACCATTACAATCCTACAGTATCCCTAATAAATATAGGCTGTAGAAGAATTAAAAAAGTTAGAGATCCATATGAAAACTTCGATAATGTAACACAAAGTGTGAAAAAATACCAATAAAAATCTTACAATCACGCTGTGGAAATTTTTGAAAATAGAGCAAAGTGGTATGCTAAAAGTTTATAGAGAGGACATCAGTATCTATAAATAAGTCCGCTATACCATATGTCTAACTATTATGTCACAATTACTACTTTTTTAGGTGTTTAAATTTATAATTTTCGGGACGGACCGCTAGTTACCAAATAATATAAATGCTAATATTGTAAATCATGTTAAAATTATATGCCTGTTTAGGTTTTCAATGTGTCACTACATATTTCTTTACCAATGCCTATTACTTATTATCTATTTATATTGGGTTTCAGAAATGAATATCTCTATGGGTTCCATTAAAGTTTGACAGCTGTCAAATTGAAATATGGTTTATCCCGGAAATCCTTGGGCATTGGGCATCATATCTCTTTATATAAATATATATATATATATAAAATGATCGAAAATAAGGCTCATAGTAAATTTTTTTGTCATGCATATATTAATAGCCTGAGGTCTGAGGAGTAGGCTTAAATGTATTCAAACCACCACAATATATTTAAATTCAATAAAAAAATAACTTTTTTATAAGTATATATTAATAAGCTAAGATTTATGAAACGGATATACGAAAAGAAAGCATAATTTTCGTCCCCTCCAGTACAAATAAATCACCTTCCTCAAACTAACCACTATTTCTTTTCCTATAAACTACTTAGTACCTAACATAAGTAGTATTTATATACAATGACTTTGTATACATAGGATGATTAGGCGATAACAGAACCTATTGTCACGGTTTACGATTTTCGGTCTTATTCTTTGATCTAAGTGTTTGGTGCGTTTTCTAATGTTCTTTGTAGAGCTGTCGTTAGTAGGCCTAGATGTATTTAAATCGGAGTGTAAAGAATAATAAAAAACTTTTATGGAAATTACAGTACAGATAGTTTTATTGGTATCGTCGCCTGAATTAATAATATAATAATCAAAAGCACAATGATACCTATGCTATTCAAAACGATTAGGTATACAGTATTAAAATTATAAAAAAAACATTATTGTATTTTTTTTTTCTAGATCAGATTCAGATTCATATTGCATATTCGCTATTATTATCTACTTATTTACAAAATTTCAGCTGTTATGGTTAAGCCAAACATTTATGCATTGAAATAAAGATGGAAGTACTGTATATATGACCTATTGTCGAATTGTACAAAAGATATAGTATTACCCTCTCCCGCAGAGATCTCTGCCTACCACTTTGAGGAACACACATAGCACCATCACATCCACAGCCCTAACGCATACATAGTTGAACATAGGCTTTCGCATTAGGTCAGGTTTGCCATAATCCTCACGCTTGGCAGGCGTTTTTAGTATCGTAGTGTAAGATGGCAGTTCTTCAGAGGGTGCCAACCTTCTGGTATTTTTCAATCACCACATATGACACACACCATTCAAAGTTGGATTCAGAGCCCTTTATCTGATTATGCCGTACTAATGCTACTTTTTGATTATATTATAAAATCAATGTTTCATGCTTATATTTTATTTTAGAGCAAAATCTAATTTAAATAGTCTATCCTAGATTGAAATGTGATTAAACACTCTTTAAAAGTACATTTCAAATGTATATCCTCAATATTAATAATGTGATATAGACGCAAACAATATACTCACTGAAAAATATGTTATGCGGGCCGGATTCAATTTTAGATTGATAGCCATTGCAATCGGGAAAGTTCTAGAATTTAGTTCCAGTAAGATCTCGAAGAGAGCGCCACCTATTTAAACGCGGCGCGCTTTATTTTTACTATCAGTCAGTTTTGAACTTTTGAATGAGAAGTGTTCGAGCTATATACAACAAGCCCGTTTGTAGCGAAGAAAACTGTCCGTGGCAAATTTAAAAATAATAATCGATCCTATTTAGTATCCAAGTGATTATTTCAACTGCGAAGGAAAGAAGTCTCTGAGAAAAATGTCTCTACTTCCGTTCCTGTTGGACTACGACTTCGATCGTCCACATTTCGACCGTCCACGCCGGCTCATGGACCAGCATTTCGGCTTGGCGTTGACGCCTGATGATTTGCTCTCCATAGCTACAGGACCCCTCGTCAGCAGGGAGTACTACCGCCCTTGGCGCCACCTCGCTGCTGCGTCTAGGGACGTCGGTTCCAGCATCAAGTCAGACCGTGATAAGTTCCAAGTGAATCTTGATGTGCAGCATTTTACTCCCGAAGAAGTCAGCGTGAAGACTGCAGATGGCTACATAATCGTTGAAGGAAAGCATGAGGAGAAGAAAGACCAACATGGTTACATCTCCCGGTCCTTTACCCGTCGCTACGCGTTGCCAGAAGGTTGCAGCCCCGAAACTGTCGAGTCAAGGTTATCTTCTGATGGTGTTTTGACTGTAGTTGCGCCGAGGAAGGTGCCACCGGCTGTGGAAGGTCAGCGGGCGGTCCCTATCACGCAGACTGGACCAGTTCGCAAGGAGATCAAGGATCAGGCGAACGGTGATGGCGCTCAATAATTCGTTTATAATCTACCATAAGATTATCTCATATGATATTTATTTAGTGAAGTGTGTTGCGTTGCGTCCACACATTTATGTTTAGGCTCTTTGGTTCTCATTCCATTTGTTTTCTTTGTCTAAAGACTGATTTATTTTTTAAGCTTACTGTATGTAGGTACTACATAACTTAAATAAAAGTATGTAAAACGTGTAGCTGCTTTTATTTCCAAAGTATAGATAGGTACCTACCTACCATTACCCTAAATCTTTGATAAGGTTTGGCGGTAGGTAGATATTATAACTGCAAGGCATAGTGTCTACCTATTTAAGGAGATTAAGTTTTTAGACCAATCCTTTAAGATTATCAATTAACTTTATTTTGCCACCAAGTGTCACTTTGATAGCTGTCACATCTAAAACATATATGACGTAGAATATCTCTCGCACTCATCATCCCAGCCGCGCCGGTGCGCGGCGTGGCTGGTATACCTACCCGTAGTTTACATGTATAGAAATCAACAAAAAAACCATGTAATCATTAAATAAAACAACATAAAACAAATTATGGCACTTTTTACCAGTAGTCAGCCTCATTTGACCAGAAGTCAACCTACTCTGCCCTGTACTCAGCCTCTCACTTAACACATTTTTCACATACAAATGGTTTATTAACGACACATACTCAGACATCTTCGATAAGCTATTTCAAACTTTTGAGTGTTGAAGTCGGTTCCATTTTTTTGTTAAAAAAATGTAGTTGCCAAATTACATCATTATTTTTTTTATCACAAGTTCATTATGTCGAAAAGACCAATATTGTGGGCATGGTACTGACTTTGACAAGTTACTTCACACTTTTGAGTGTTGAAGTCGGTTCAATTTTAGAGTAAAAAAAAATTCACGCCTTTCAGTGATTTGCTACCTATGGGATCGATTGTCATTCACTGCCAATTACTATATTAACAAGGTAGGCGTCACACTTTCAGTAATTAGAGTGTAAGTGATAAACTGCTTATTCGATTTCAACTAAATTTAAATGGGACTACCGCGAAAGTATACTTTATCCAACGAGATTGAGAGTTGTTTTCTCGATGACTTAATCAAAATAAATATAAATCTTTAAATTCGGTTCATAATGGGCGAAAATATCGATCAACAATACACAAAAAAGTATAATAATATATACTGACGAACATAGAGGTAGTTCTATAACCTCCTCTTTTTTGTAAGTCCTTTAAAAATATAGTCCTATTTAAAAGGCTCTACGATTCACTTTTCTGTAACACAAGCTACGGCTGAGTACTGGGTTTACCGATCTATTAGTCGGTCTCGTACATTTTTACGCGGCTGACTACTGGTAAAATGAGATTTTAATGTTATAAAAGATATGTTCAAAGTTTAAAGTACAACCTTTGACCACTATCTCTCCCGATGGTAAGTGACGATGTGTTCGAAGATGTTGTTCAGGCTAACCTAGAATTACTGGCTATCAAGAACAGCTGCCGGAACAGACCGTTAGGTGCTTGGCGACAGATTTTGTACTTTAGGGTGGTAGCTAGCCAGGCGGGCATTCGCAAAATGCCCTTCCACCATGCTATAACGATTGCCATCCGAAGGACAGAAGCGCTCAGTTTAGTACCTAATGTCACTAGCGGTCACCCATCCAGTCATGACCGCGGCGGACTTTCCTTAACTTTGCTGATCAATTAAGAATGGCTAAGTAAACTTCGCTACGAGCGCTTCAAAAAAACAGATGAAACATTATGATTGAAATAACATCTAAAAAATAATAATGAAGTTGTGCCATAAGAAACCAATAAGTATTTCAGATGGCTACAGCTGATCGTGGATGATTGGTTCTTCTTCTCCTGGGAAAAAGTGGTGGGGCCACTGCACTTTGTGTAGGTAGGTTAGGTACTTATAAACTCCGAACTAACCACGGCCCTATAGTAACTATCATTATGATGCACTAATCTGCGCCCACAGGGCAAGCCAGACAGATCGATACGAGCTCTGTCTGTACTCCATACCTACTGCCACTAGAATAGTAGTAATGTACAGATATCAAAGTAGATGTATAGGTATATATATATAACTACGAGGGTGGATTGAAAAGTTCGCGGCCTCAGCAAGAAAACTATTTGTAATATAAGCAAAAGTAATTTAATTTTTCCACGTAATCTCCACTTAACTGAATGCACTTCTTCCATCTGGTTTCCAACGCTTGTATGCCAGTAATAAAAAAAGTTTCTTCAAGGCCTACAAAAAAGTCACCTACTGCAGCTTCGACCTCCTCATTTGATGAAAATTTTTGACCTCCAAGGTGTTTTTTTAGGTTTGGGAATAAATGAAAGTCTGAAGGTGCCAAATCAGGGGAATAGGCGGGATGTGGCACTACTTCAAAGCCACAATCGCGAATTTGAGCCATAGATTCAACAGACGTGTGAACGCGTGCATTATCCTGATGAAACAACACTTTCTTGCTGAGTAATCCTGGCCTTTTCGCTTTAATTGTTTCACGCAAACGACGTAAAAGGATGCAGTAATAAGCCGAGTTTATAGTTTCACCTTTTGCAAGGTAGTCCACCATGATGACACCCTTAGCATCCCAAAAAACTGACGCCATCACCTTGCCAGCTGACAAAATTGCTTTGGCTTTTTTTGGAGTAGGTTCATCAGGTTTTTTCCACTGCTTGGATTGCTGTTTTGACTCTGGGGTGTAGTGGTGTACCCAGGTTTCATCCATTGTCACAAATCTGGCCAAAAAATCTTGTGGATCACACATTTCCAAACAGTCGCGAGAAATCGTGAGCCGTATTCGTTTTTGTTCAACTGAAAGCAATCTGGGTACCCACCGCGCGGAAACCTTAGAAAATCAAAGTTCATTGACTATGATGTTTTGTGTTCTTTCATACGAGATGCCAATAGTGTCTGTAATCTCCGTGATGGTCAATCTCCGATCTGCCATTATCAGATCACAGATTTTCCCGATGTTTTCTTCAGTCGTAGACGTCGTAGGCCGGCCGGAGCGAGGGTCATCTTCAATACTCTCTCGTCCGCGTTTAAATTCAGCAACCCACTTTTTCATAGTCGTATACGACGGAGCAGATTCCCCCAATGTTGTTAACATATCTTCGTGAATCTCTTTTGGAGTTAGTTTTTTTTAAACAGGTATTTGATGACCGCACGTTGCTCAATTTTCTCCATTCTTTAAAAATGCTGCACTTAGGCTCACAAAATTCAAGTAGTAAGCAAATCGAATGAGGTCAGTTACATTAAAATAGTTCAAGTATTTATGTGTTAGGCCGCGAACTTTTCAATCCACCCTCGTATAATATACTTACGTATAATAGTATTATATATATTCAATGATACTGTGATGATACTCTCGTATATTTTAAGGCGGAATATCATACCTACGACAAAATTGGTATCTAGCATATAAAATGTAAGTGTTTGATAATATAGAAACTTTATTATGTTTTGTAAAAGAGTCTCGTTACCTTAGTCATAATGGGCGATTCGATTAGAGAAGCTCTAAGTTCATGTTCATATAGGCCTTGGTGGGCGATATGTTGGAGTAAAATTATTGTCTGTCTTTGTATTTAGTATTTAGTTACACGTAAAAAATGTAGATGGCGCTCTCAAACGAGTCGAGCGGTCGCCGGCTGAATCGCGGTGACGAGATTCTCACAGTACATTGTGATTTATTTTGCAAGTTATATGCCCGGCATGTTCGGTATCTTCATGGTCTAAGAAAACAAGGTCTTCTACTCCCGAAGAATCACAGGCTTGCGTCACTACCAAATTGGCTCTTTATTAAAACATGATTGGATTGGAAAAATTCGAACCCGCGCGTGGTTTGTTGTGATTTTATAAGCTTATTTATCCATGCTCCTAACGGTGTTCCGGGAGCTGCTGTCCTTAGAAGCCAGTAATTCTAGATGTGAACAACACCGTCGACCACATCATCACTTACCATCAGGTGAGATGGTGGTCAAAGGCTAGCCTATCTGAAATACATAAAATTAGTAATTTTACTTTAATATTTACAATAAATTATCGCAATTTTTCGATTTTATAGCTGTTTTTCTTGCACTTATATAGGATTTTCCTCGCTGTATTTTAGAATATATATACCCCTTGTACCATGGAAAAATAAATGAGCTCTTGCCATAGCATAGATACCAAAACATAACCCAAACCAGAAAGATGGGAATTACTATGACAGTCGGCATTTGTTGCTTGTATTCATTATACGTAGCCCGGAAGAAATCATTTGGATTGTAGTAGTAGGGCATTTTGCGAATGCCTGCCATGTTTGCCAGCTACCCCCTAAAGCAGAAAATCTGTCACAAAGCACCTAATGGTGAGTTCCAGCACCTGTCCTTGAAAGCCAGTAATTCTAGGTTTAATCTGATCCTCAACAACCTGTAAGTCAAAGCCTAACTTAAAAATCTAAGAGAGGAGCTGAAAGGAAATTGACCTCGCGGGTACAGCTTGGAATTGCGTGCCACCGGCGAGCCAGACAGATCGATACTCCAACTTGTCTATCCTATAGTATAGTAGAATACCTAGCAAGTATATATTTTCTACGAGAATGTACGGCAGTCTTTAATTTGATACCTATTTGAACTCCAGAGTGGGTATTGTTTTCGGAGAAATTTTGTAAGAATTTGGTGGGAATAATAATTGCAGCTTAAAAACTACAGTTTTCAATATTTGTTGATATAATAGTACAATGGCACGTAACACATTAAAACTTCAGATTCCTAATTATATTTTTTTGCGATAGACCTCTTGACAAAAATGGTTCAAAATTAACCATTTTGATTGGCCCCCTTTTCTTCATATTATTAGATAAACATTATACAAAAATATGCTTGTACTCAACTCTGTGAGCTCTAGAGGGATGAGACAGCACATGCAAGGGGTGCAAAATTTTTATTTTGATCATCTGTTGTAATTGGGTCTCTGAAAAAATATTTCACTTATTTCTAGTCCATTATTTATCTTTGGGGTCAACGTTGTTTTCTATACAGAATATGAAAGTTTGAGTTTTGTATGAATAACTCATTTCTTTTACAAGACCCGTCATCGTGCAATACGGACGGACGGATAGACAACCAGCAGAGTGGCAATAATAGGGGTTTACCCTTTGGGTACGGAATCCTAAAAACTTACGCGCTGCTTCTTAGGGACACCTCGGAGTTCAATGCACTTTTTTGTATGATAACTTTGTATCGTCCTTGATACAATAGCTAAGTCGTAATAAAAAGGAAATTTAATCAAAGATTAAGTGTAATTTCCTCTTAAAAAGTTACATACGTTACTTTCACATTATGGTATTCGTGGAAAAGCTCTGGATCTTATAAAGTCATATCTGTCAGACAGGCTACAGAAGGTTAGAATAAATGGCAATACTTCTTCCGGGTCTTTGGTAAGAATAGGCGTACCGCAAGGATCAAGTTTAGGACCTTTTCTATTTCTAGCATATATAAATGATCTGCCTTGCATGGTTAAAAATTTCTGCGATATAGTTTTATTCGCAGATGATACCTCCCTAATTTTTAAAGTAGATAGGAGGGATAGTGAACTTATTCATGTAAATAATGTGTTATCTATGATCTCTAAGTGGTTCGCGGCTAATAATCTTCTCCTAAATTCAAAAAAGACCAAATGTTTAAAGTTTTCTTTACCAAATGAAACTCGGGGCCATTCTTTTAAACGTTTTTTAAAAATGTGTTAAGTACATACTATATAGTAAAATTATTACAATACTTAATTTACATTACGTAGGTGTTAGGCGCTAGCTTGGCAGAGGCGAACCAGTCCAAGTATTTTTGTCGTTTATGTAATCACAAACTGTGTAGTAAGATTTCTTTATCAAAATATTCTTCACATGCAACTTGAATTTTCTTTCTGTGAGCGTTGTAATATGTTTGGGCAATTTATTATAAAACCGCACACAATTTCCTAAGAAGGACCTTTTATTTGTCTTTGCTAATCTAAAACCTGGCACCGCTATTTTATCTTTATTCCTAGTGTTATAATCGTGAGTGTCACTGTTTGATTTAAATTTGCTCAATTTTTTTCAAATATATACAGACTTGGTAAAGTTAAAATATCAATTTCTTTAAAAATATCTCTCATGGGTTCCCTAGGATCCATTTCATATATGGCTCGAATTGCACGCTTTTGTAAGATACAAGATTGTCTCTATCTCAGCAGCAGCTCCCCACAGCAATATACCATAAGACATAATACTGTGGAAGTACGCGAAATAAACGAGCCTAGCAGTAGCTACGTCTGTTAGCTGTCTTATCTTACGAACTGCATATGCAGCAGAATTAAATGTTCCGGATAGATCATGTATGGGTGGATTCCATTGTAAATTTCAACATAAGCAACATTTGGTAAAGAAAACTTTAAACATTCGGTATTTTTTGAATTCAAGAGAATGTATACATGTTAAGTTATTGTATACATACCCAGTGGGGTGCCGGGCTAGAATGTCACCCCCCCATTGCAACCTGTGGGTGACGTAGGAGGCGACTAAAGGTAAAATACCGGAGACTAAAGGTGAGCAGCAGCGCCTTCTGAGGAACTGCTACCTTATACTACGATCCCCAGGACGCCTGCCAAGCGTGGGGATTATGGAAAATCCCCCTTAATGGGGGAGGCTGTGTTCAGCAGTGGACGATCAGGCTGATCGTCGTGTATAGTATCGTTGTATATAGTAATGACTGTCGAAAACTTTTTATCATTTATCACTTAACTCGACACGCAGGCGTTTCTGGTATCTATCGAGCGACCTTCAGATGCATATGCAAAATGATTTGCTGATACAGTATGTAGTAATGGAGTTTTTTTTATATTCAATCTGTTATAAGAGTAGACATTTGACACATCTCAAAACAAATCTGAAATGGAACATAAAATAGTCAATTTTTATTTTTTTTTAATTTATTTTTTCAACAAAATCCACAGCCCTTAATATATATACCACAAAATCAAACTTAGCTTATCATACAGCCTATAACGGATTTACTTTTTTTACAATATAAATACAAGGGCAAAGTGTAAAAAGTACGCAGTTATATAAAATCATTAAACTAATATAAAATAATTCGTTGATATAAAATATACATACGAGTAATTATACAAAATAACAACGCATCATTAAATGAAATGTACAATTATTATACCAATAAAAATATTGTGTAGTGCATTTAATTTACGTTATCATCTTCCATAAATTGAATTATTTCTTTTTTGAAAGTTTCTTTATTATTAAAAATATATCACATGAGTTGAACTCTACATTATAAACTTTGTGTAATATATATAGAAAACTGTGCATAATTTGTAGATGAGTGCGAGACAGCAAACAACTTGGTATATATGCCTTGTAAGTACGAGTCCTGGTTGTATAAAATGTTAAAATTCTACTATAGATAGTTCAGGACAGTCTATATGACCATTATATAGACCGTGAATGAAGGCCATGTCCATGAGGGTGCGTCGATTTTCAAGACTAGTCAGATTATGGTAGGCGCATGATTGTTTATAATTTTCAGAATATTTTTGTTTTTTAAAGTTTAAATGTTTGACAAATTTGTGTTGTATACGTTCCAAATTACCGATATATGTTATGTAATGCGGGTTCCAAATTGTACAACAATACAAAAATAGATCTGATATATGCAAAATAGAGTAGTTTTATACAGGCAGTATCAGAAAAAGGTTTAGTGACGCGGAATATGAATCCAAGGTTTTTAAAAGATTTAATTATAATATTTTATTTAATTTAACACCTTCGTACTCTTGGCTTAAAACTAATGGTGCTAGTTGCATGCCATTATTAATTATAATTGTGTCAATATGATCAGAAAAAGTTAGTTTCACGTCTAATAGTATAGCCTCTAACTATATAACTATAGCCGCTAACTAACTCTGCCTTATCGATATTTATTTTATTAATTTGATAATTTAATTTAACAGGTTTTTTCTTTCTAGTGAAAGATACATTAGGTGACTCTTCGAAACACTTATACATATATTATTTAATTTATAATATTCTCCAAGCCGATCAAGATCTGCTTGAAGATTCAGGCAGTCTGAGTAATATTTGATTTTAACAAATATTTTAGTGTCGTCTGCATACATGAGGCAACTAGAATTATGAAAACATGTTTTTATATCATAAAAATGACATGCATACATACATGAGTGGGCCAAGAATGGAGCCCTGCGGGACGCCTGATGTTATTCCTATGTAATTAAATTGATAGCCTCCTACCACTACTGCCTGGGATTGTTTCCGGAGATAGGACTCCATCCATCTCAACCGATTCCCTTAAATGCACAATTCGGACAGCTTACTCAAAAGTATGATGTGATCTACACGATGGAAAGCTTTCTCAAAATCTGTGTAGATCACATCAACCTGAGAGCCCCCTCCATATTAGTAGCTACATACACCTAAATTTGTTACAGTAGAGCGTCCCTTCATAAAGCCGTGCTGTTCTTGGGGTATGGAAGGAGATACTATGGGATAAATATGCGAATGTACAGTTCTCTATTAAAACTTACTGTTACGAGCGTCCAGCTCGTAGGTTCGGGATAAATAATGCAATACGTTTTCGGCGAACTGACCTTTATTCGACAGTTCTACAGTCACTTCCAACAACACTATAACACTGAACTGTTCGCACTTCACAGAACACTATTCACAAACTTCACTGTACTTCACTATTCGCGCTTGGAGCACTTGGTCCAAAGATAATCGCACTATTGATCGTTTCGAACTCAGAGTAAGACTGACTGGTCGGCTGTTTTGTTTTGTTTTAGGGAGGACATAGATGCTGGCTACCGCTTGTGCGGTCGTCCAGCTCCACCGGAATTTGGGCGAGGGCCTGGCCCTACAATAGCCCGGGAGGGAGAAGTGCCGAAGGCACTTCTCGGAGCACTCGGAGCACTTGGGAAGTGCCTTCGGCACTTCTCCCGAGACGGGCGTAGAAGGCGAAAAGCGGCACGTTTTGTGCCGCTACTATAGGTTGACAGCGAGCTCAAGGGCACCACTGTGGTTCGGACCTCGGCTTGTCTCGCTGTCGGGAGACATGGGGGGATCGGAGCAAAATGCCTCTGAGCAACTGCAGTGTTGCACAATTGGGCCCTACTGAATATATCTCTTTGACTATTTGGAGAGACATTTAACATTATTTTTGCCTCGGGCTCGCCGGCGAGCTCGGTGTCTGACTGTGTAACGTCTGAATACCTCAAACCTGGGGATGTTACCTGGACGACTTGCGGATGGCGCTAAAGCTGCCAACGTATTGGCTGCGATGGGGTCATCCGGGTCGTCCAAGACCTGCCGTGGTCGGCGACGGGGGGGTTTAAAATGTGGGACGGAGGAGGCAGTCGAGTAGTTCGATGCCTGGACAACCACAGGGTTCGGGTGGTGGGGTGACTGGTCGGCCCGGACCCAACCCTATTTATACTCAAAAGTCACATTTTCCAGAATGTTCACTAATATTGTAGATAGAAAAACAATAAGGGCCATAAATTATCCTTTTAACGTAAACAACTTTTGAATGGAATTCCACGAAACTAACTATGTACTACTTATACTGTGGTTGTTTACTAGTTGCCTGAGATCAAAGGCGACCCTTTTTTTATAGCCTTTTGTGTGAAGAGTAGGTACATTCTTGATTTCTTTTACTTGTTTACTGACGCTGGATTATTCTAGATTGTTCGAGCCCTTGCGCCGGCCGTAACATTACTATGAGTATTGAGTATCGAGATGAGTCTGTAATTTTCTATAGCAGTTTTAAGACCTTTTTGTATAGAAGGGGACAACGTGGGCCACTTTCCAGTTATTCGGGAAATAACCATCTTGAAATGATCTGTTGATTATCAAGGCATTTGGGATAGCAAGCAAGTGATTTGGTAATGTCTATATTAGTCGTAAGTTTAATTTCTTCTTCCGGAGTTATTCTGATGTCATTTATCAAATTTGTTTGCAAGCCATCAGCATAAATATTAGAAAAACTATTATTACTACTGGTTGGCGTACTAAAATTTTGTTTAAAATATGCATTAAACGCCCAACATATATCATTTGGGTTATTTAGTTTAGTATCACCACACGTCATTTGGTGAGGGTAGTTAGTAGTATGTTTACGTTTTGATTTTAATAAAATCAAATCCCAAAACTTTATGGAATTATATAAAGTTTTGGGATTTGATTTGATTTTTTTCTTGTGAAAAAGATATATATAACTTGATGTGACATTAATCCTGTAATATCTTCTGTTACTTTCTAATGTCCGAAAATTATTTTTTTTCTAGTTTGCATGTATGTTACTCTTTTTTTTTAAGGTTAATTAGTGGTCTGCTATACCAAACTGGGTACGTGTAGGTACCACCGCAGCGAGTTGTAGGGACAAAACTTTTAAGCACATTCTTTAAAATAACATTGAATTGATTTGTTACATATTCCATACTGTTCATAGTAGTAATAAAAGACCAGTCTTGAACTGTGAGTGACTAATTGATACTGACCAAATCAGCTCGTTTGAATTGATACTTATTTCTAGACTGAGACTTGAGCAAAGGTACCAAAATATCAGTTGCTATTATATGAAAAATTAGATGACATATACCCATATGGGTACAACAGCAAATTTTGATTCTATAATTTCTAAAGGAAAACTTGAAAAAAACTATATCCATCACTATTATTTTTTAGGGTATTGTACTGCGAAAGCAGATTAAAATCTCCCGCAACAATAAAATGATCATTTGGTTGATTTAGATGAACATTTGAGACAACTTCAGTTAGGGACATAATTCGGGGTGGAAGTTTTGAGTTAGGGGGAATGTATGCTAGGGAAATGTGAAGGTCGTTTGTCGAGCCTTAGCTTTTGGCTGGGATAGTGATCCAAATACATTCCAGGTCTTCACTCTCCCAATCGGGTTGCAAGTACACCTGCAATTCAGGTCTACATAGGACCATTACTCCACCACCTAATGTTTTACGATCACTTCGAAAAATATTATATTTGCCATCACAAAGTTCAGCGTCAAAAATCTCGTCAAGTAGCCAAGACATTGTATCATGCTTACACTGCACTTACAACCATACAACAAACGTTCACTATCCTGATCATCTATAGCTATGGGAATAGGTTTCGATGGACCAGCAGGAGTATAGAGCCAGCAGAACGTACAGGGGTATCCTTGTTGTATAATTTTGGTATCTTACTGTTCCATTAATAACATCCCCACTTACGCCTTATCTCTTCGTTCAGTGCCTTGTAACGCTTAGGAGAGAGATTGGCACATTGCAGGTCATACTTTTGATTGCTGTTTGCCCAACTCATGAATTTTTTATCAGTTATTACTATTCTACAACCATAATAACACTCTGGTCTCTACATACGATGTTTTTATAAGACGAACAATTCAAAATAAAGGAAACAGCGCCTTATAAATGAAGCAAGCAGGGCAACTATGCGCAGAGGATACAATTTACCCTATATGTGTAGGCGCAAAACAGGTTCCACGATCCAAGACACGAACAACGCGGCCGTGTTAGCCGGTGAAGGGAAGGTCAGCGATGCGTCACAGCGGGCACTCGGCGAGTTGTCGTAGGTCAGTGCAGTGAAAGATCACGAAGGATTCTTATTTAGTTATTAATGTCTGTAAAAGTTTCACTAACAGAGTTACGCCCTCAGATCAGGAAACAAATCTATCAGGCTTGTTTGTAAGAAAACCATTGCGTGTTTAGTACAAATCAACAAACGAATCAGTTCTTCATCATGGATCAGTGCTTTAATAGCTGTATCCGTGTGTGTAAATGAATTGTCGTGTTTGTTTTGAAAAACGGGTAATTTAGTGAAAAATCCAAAACCACAAACGTTTATTATTATTCAAAAAGCAGTGGATCGCAGAAAAGATGATATTAGTAAGAAAATAGAGAGTGATACAGACTTTACTGCGCACAATTGTTCCTAGCATCGAGCTTGTATTGCAACTTATATTCTCGACGCCTTACTTTCTCTTCACTAATATTAGTGAAGAGAAAATAAGGCGTCGAGAATTAGCATTACTAAAGCAGGAGAATGCCTATACTTCCACCTCCTCTACAGAAGCAAATGTTTCAGGTAGCCAATTTGTTCGACGGTCTACAAGAAGTGAATAAAAACTTGATACGTAACAGAAATGTAAAAAGAACAAAACTCTTTTTCATGTTCTGAAATTTCAGCAGCGGAACAAATTTTAAATACTGCCCGAAAAAACAAGATTATGTTTTCACAAAAATTGGCACTTGCGAACAACCAGCTGATTTATTTGCAATGGAAGTGAGGTATCGTAAACATTGTTATCGTGATTATCTGCGACTACCAACAAGTACGGGGTGTTTGACGTTTATCTAGTTTAAATCTTATCCTGGCTAAGTCGCCTAAACGAACCCCAGCAGGCAGAGCTTCAAGTAAAATACCACATTACATACTTATAGAGGCATTTGAAAAGCTGATTTTTGAACTGAAACATTAATTAACATCTCACTCTTTTGAAGTGTCATTCTTGGCCATGCGACTAGCTGAACTCACTGAAATAGAAGATGCAATTGTAGAAAATCGCATTATAAAATCACTGCTAACTGGTAAGTATGGTGAAAATGTTTTATTTTCATATCCGAGTGACAGATCAAAATCATCATTGGTGTTTATGGGCCTTTAATTCAACAAAGTAATAAGTAATTCAACAAAATATAAGTTAATTTCCCAAAATATCGGTTTCGGCTTAAAAGTTATTTGCACATCAGATGCTCTACATTTGCATCTATTAAGAGCTTCACCTGCTATTATAGTGGAGAAGGATACTGCGAATACCATGGACTGCGCATCGGACCAACATCTCCATCCTTAAGCAACTGCAAGTCAGAACCAGGCTTTCATCGACATGCCTAAAGAGATGTCTCGAGTACTTCGGTCACATAGCCAGAAAAGATGGTGACAATCTGGACAGGCTGATGGTCACTGGCAAAATAGAAGGAAAAAGATCTCGAGGTCGCAGTCCAATGCGTTGGTCCGACCAGATACGCTCCACACTTGAAATTCCAGTGCATGAGGCACTAAAAATTGCAGCCAACAGATCGAGATGGCGCTCACTTATCAAGGAGCGAATACTTGATGGAGGGGTCACGACCCTCAATAATGAGGATAACGAATAACGGAGGAAGAGCTTCACCACAAACATATGTATGGGTAAATGCTGACCAAACAACTACAGCATTGGCTGTAGTTGTTTGGTCAGCATTTACCTAAGAAGGTGTAATCAATTGTGATTACACCTTCTTAGGCTATAAAAGGAAGGATGGTAATTTGTTTTGCGACAATGACCAAGCAACCACTGCCGGAATGTTGATTCAACTGTGTAAATTTGCATCCAGTTATAAAACAATGGCTTGCTCTTGTAAGAAATTACATATTGATTGTATTTCTTTATGAAAATGTATAAATAACGCAAGAATAAAAAAGATTAATAATTATATTTTTTCATGAATAGTATATTCGAATTTGCTTTTTTGAATTAAATATTTTTTTTTATCAATAATTATTGTTTTTATTTTTAATTTTCCTATCGTTTATTCACTTGACCAGCTGTAATCATAAAAATCAAATGGATATTCTCACTAAAAAAATCGGTTTAATGGGGTGTATCACCAAGTGGGGAGAGGGGAGTTAAAACTTAAAAATGCTAAAAAAACATCACGTGATTAATGAACGGCCCCAGAGGTGACACACAGGACACTTGACTATAACTTACTTCAAGTATAAAATGGTAGGTCAAGTATAAAATTGCTGTCTAGTAATATACTTAATTCATTGTAATATAATTATACTATTTTAGTACAATTATTAGTTCAATCTCCTTTCCAATGCTAGTACTTTCATATACGTGGAATAAAGTTGCTTAATATCTTCAAAAACCAGTTGTTCTTTCCTTCATGGTCCCACTTGAAAAAGAGTCCGCAATAACGCATAACGTGACAAATTTGAAACATTTTTTTTACAAGGAGATTGCAGCTGCTGTTGCAAACAGTTATAATAGTAAAGAAATCAAAACCCTTTTTTTTATTGTGACGGAACCAGCGCGTGGCCCACAACCTCTTCTTATAACAGATGCATTTCGTCACAAGTCACGAATTGCACAGCGCCCGTCACCTTGACATATAGTAGTTAAGTCTCATGTGCCTGTAATTGATTTCAATGGCTGTCAAGGACTGCTACCGGAACACACCGTTAGGTGCTTGGCGGCTTTAGTGCTAGCCAGGCGGGCATTCACAAAATGCCCTTCCACCATGCGGTGAAACCATGGACCTGCTGTGCGGCAGTTCATAGCTAATGCCACTGAGCCATCAATGCTTCAACCTAATGGTGCATTAACAACAATAATAATAAAAGCCACATCATTGGGTCAACTAACATTACACACAAGTTGAAATATAGGTACTTGAATCAACGAATCGATCGTATAAGTACGATCGATTCGATAAGTATACGTTATACCAATAAGGCAGCCCTTATTTCAAATCGATTTATATACTTTTAACCAGCGCCCTGGGCGAGATTCTTACTGCGCCCCCAGCGAGATTGAGTGAGGCATATAGCCACTCAAATTCATGAAAAAGAGTTAAGAAATAGAATTCCACAGAAGTCTTTTATTAAGAAACCATACTCTATTTTTCCCCAATTTCATTTTCGATCCACAAGATTGCTAAGTGTCCATACATTTGGATACCTGCAGTTCTTGTAAGTGGCGATCTTTAATTAAATTTAAAATAACGAGAGAACGACATTCTGATTAGGTAAAAAAGATTTCAGATTTATGACTTTATCACACAGCAGACAACCTATATCTGATTTAGTCTACAGTTAATTTCAATTGAAGATCACTACAAAGTTTGAGAAAGTCTGGTTTTTCTGGAATCTTTTGTACATTGTTAAACATTACTAAACTACCTACATTGTTTCCATTGTAAAAAAAAGACCAAGGTTTTGAATAATCATTTACTTAATAAACTGTTTTTTTTTATTGAGTGATATTAAGGTAGACTTCAAAAGACAATTGAAAATTTAACTAAAAATGTATTTTCTGGGGACGTTACTACTGGCTCTTCGCGGGCAGTTTCAACAGCTTGGTGTTTTTACACGAGTGCTTGTTGTGGCTCAATTTTTAGATCTTTATTTTTAGAACTCCTTAGTAGTTAAAATGACACTTTATATCTATATTCTTCCAAGAAAGCGCAGCTTTTTCATAATTTCTGTGCATTTACAAAGATCAGAGATCCACGTCTTCTGATTACAGAGACTTACTGACGACATTAATTTAAAAAGTATGTCTACCAAATAACCAAAGAGACTATGTAGCTGAAAACTATTAGTTGTTCAGCTAGTATAGTAGCATCATAAGAGAATTGAATGAACTTCAGTAATTTGAGTTTTAGTAGCCAAAGTAATTAAAGCGTCATGAATGGCACTTATTCCATAACGGAAGTCTTATTTTCGCTTCTTTAAGAGACTCAATGTTGCCGTGTCGTTTAGAGCAAGCCATGTCCTCTAAAACTAACCATAATTTGTAGTCTAAAGGGAGATAGAGGTCTGGGCAAGATGAGGGCCTTATAAAGTAGATCTAGATCTTATAAAGTCCGAAACATTGGTTTCAAGCAGGGCTTGGGTAGTTCGTGCCTTATGACCAGGTGCAGAGATCTGCTGGAAAATCCACGGTACATTCTGAAAAATTGTATTGCTGAAAAATTTCACAACACGATCCAAGACTGTCTCCTGATACACTTTGGCTGATGTTTTCACTCCATTTACACAAAAATGTAGCTTTGTGACGCCTTGATAAGACACGCACCACCAAACCATCACGGACGTAGGATGACGACCACGTTGTACCTTTCCGACCACTTAAGCAGCTTCTTTAGAACTGTGACCGTACAATTTATAGTTTTCCTTAGTGTAGTGCTCTTCAATAGTGAGGATGCCCTTCACCTGCGTGTCGCGACGGAAGGCGTAAGATTTTTTGCTTCCTAATGGGATTGCAACGATCTTTTATGGTCTTCGTCAGAGAAAGTATTATTGTATCTATTGATAGTACGATATACGAACATACGGCCGACACCAAGCTTTTTAAGTGCCTGCAATATGACCGACGACGGCTCCTTGCACAAAGTGGGTCACTTTGTGCAAGGCGATCATTGCAATCCTATTTTTAATCGACTTCCAAAAAAGAGGAGGTTCTCAATTCGTCTGTATTTTTTTTATGTTTGTTACCTCTGAACTCTGGCTGACTGGGTGAACCGATTTTAAAAATTCTTTTTTTGTTTGTAGGGTGATGCTTGTCGTTTGGTCCCATTTAAAATTTCATCAAATTCGGTCAAGCCGTTTTTGAGTTGCACTAAAATACCTGAAAAATATTTACCTATCTTGATGATATCTTAACAATGCATTATAATCGATCCCGTAAGTAGCAAAGAGTCCCGTAAGGTCACTAAAAAGTATGTTTTTTTTTTTACAAAAAGTGGAACCGACTTCAACACCCAAAAGTGTGATATAACTTGTCGAAGTCGGTACCATGCGCACAGTATTGCGGTAATAGGTAGTTTTGAACTATCATGGTTTCGACTTCAACAAATTATTTCACACTTTTGGGTGTTGAAGTCGGTTCTATTTTTTGCAAAAACAAAATTCTTTAGCAGCTTATCCCATATTGTTATTTGCTTATGAACACGAAAAATGATGTGTAGCGGGGCGAAATCGAAAGAGAGTTTTAAAATAATAAATGCATTCCAAATTCAAAATAATTAAAAAGTAGCAAAACAATTTTTTATGTAGGTACAGTATTCATGGCCAGAATACAATATTTACAATAACTTGCTTAATGGGCCAGATTATAGTTACATTATTTTTGTTTTTTTTTGCAATTTATTTTCTTTTTGGCACTCCGTTTTATATATTTTAAGCCATAATATATGTGATAACATATATGATTGTTTTGACAGTATCAACATGCTTTGATATTTTATACTAACCAAATAATTAGTAAAATTTTAATTAAATCTGCAACTGATGAATTCCTTCTAAGTACAATATTTTTTTTTAAATAAATGAATCAAATCCTGGAACCTTTTTACTTTTACTAGAGATTAACAGTTAGACATGAAACATACAATATCAAACGTTAGCATTTCCGAATCAAATGAGTGCCACGGCGCAGATAATTACAATTTTTCTAATATTTAGCGAAGGCAGACTGAAATATACTTAAAACTTGTATCTTGAATATTGAAACTTACATACTTATATCTTGAAAATAATACCCTGAAATTGTAGGATCCAAACCTCTGCTTGAAAAAATTAATAATTAGTGAATGCGCGTGTTAGTTAGAATAATGAAAGTCAAAGTCAAAGTCCAAACCATTTATTCAATTTAGGCGTCTAAGACGCTCTAATGAAATTTTAACATTGAAATATTCTATCATTACTGCCTCGTTCAGTAAACAAAGTTGTATAGAGCCACTTCGAGAAGAACGGGCAAGAAACTCGAGGCCATTCTTTTAAATGTCTTTTAACAATGTGATACTTACTTACTGCAGTATTGTTGATAAGTGTAAATGAAGTGTATATAACCGTTTTTGGTTAATTCATTTGTTAGGTCATAATATTTGTTTGTTTTTAATGTGTGGTCCTTAGGTATGTTTGTTTCCCACGGCACAGTAAGTTCTATAAGTACTATGCGTTTTAGATCTTTTGAGTATAGAAATATGTCTGGTCTGGAAGACGAAACACCAACATCCTCAGGAATTTCGTAGTACCCTTCATACGTGTCCATCAAAAGAGTCCAATCGGGAGCTGCGCCTAAGATGGAGTAAAGCTTGGATTTAGACCTTGTAGATGAGCCTTCTTTTACAAAATCGACGTGACGTTTGTTCGTGGTCAAACCTTTTTTTTTTTTTTTTCATCCACCGAGAGACTCGCTTCCTCACGCATGATTTCGAGGACTCTATCATGGCGACGTGAATAATGACCCCTATCAAGGAGCACCTTGCATCCTACCAATAAGTGCCTTGCTGTACCTATCACCTCTCGACAAATACTGCAAGACTTTACGGTAGCTTTCTCCCATCTTACTAAGTTACTTTGGTCTGGTAGAGTCATCTGAAAGGCGCTTAGATAAAATTTTAATAAGGCAGTTGACCAATCGTATATCAAGGTACGCCACTTTAACGCCAGAGGGATACAAAATTCACCTATGGTAACGGTAAGGGTATAAATCATACTACTAAAATTGATGATTTTTTAGCTGACCGCTGTTTTAAAAATATTGACGTTAGTGTATAGCTATATGACATCTAATTCACGGTTAATGTTTCCTCATCATCATCATTATCCGGAAGACGTTCACTGTTGAACAAAAGCCTCCCCCATGGAACGCCACAAAGAACGGCTACTAGCCGCTTGTGAACATTGGCTACCCGCGGCTTTTACGATATAGTCAGTATCCACGTTCCGAATTTTATCGCACAAAGAAACTCCGAGCATAGCTCTTTCCACCATCGCTCGTTGGGAGACTGAGCTTGTTCAAAAGGGCCACAGTCAAAAACCGCGTCTCGGTGCCATATGTCATTACTGGCAACAAACACTGAAGACTGGTCTTTAGGTTCTACAGGATCTTTGACGAAAAGAGGTCGCGTAACTTCCCGAATGCTGCCTATCCGAGTTGGATTCTTTGGGCGACCTCTTTGCCGAAATTGGACCTACCTAACTGGACAGTCTGTCCCAGGTAAATGTAATGGTCAATAACTTTGAACTTTGCCCAATGTTCACTGTTATTAAATAACTTATGTTCAATGTTATTAAAATATGTGTAGTCTTTTTTTTGTAGTGTTTACACGTATTTATTTAATTAATGTGTGATCAATATTGAAATGTATAATTAAACCATTTTATGTACATTGAACAATGATAACTAATATAAGTACCATTTTTTATCTACAGTTGTATTTAGTTTCCAAATAATATAATGTGAACCGAATTTTGCACACTTATTAACACCCATTAAGGGCAGAATATAGCGGACACAATTTACTAAAACAAGTCCAAGATATATGTATATAAACCAACTATATTCCTGGAAAAATTAATTTAAACATTTCCCGTTGTACCGATTATTATTTTTCTTACAGGGAAAATCTTAATTTTCTTTTGAGTTTTGTCATGTGTTTGCTGAATCTCTCACAGACCGTTTGGCTATTCTGACGAATTGTTTATCGTATTTGTTAACCGTAGCCACGTAACGTTTAACCTGACCATTGCTAACGAGAAATAAATATATTATAGCGTGATGTTAAATATATTTCTTATCAAATTCAACGATGAACTTTATAACTGGAGAAGTTTGAGCCTTTAGCGAATTAATGTAATCATTTTCATCTATAATAAGAAGAATATTGTCATACCCTTCCTCAGATTGTCTGTAAATCACAAATTAATCCAAGTGTAATAAATCAATTTCCCTATATGATTGAAAATAATTTTCTTAGATATAAAGTAATCTTCTGTTAAGGTGTAAATTAGACTGGTTCACTGTCTGTAGTTTCTAGTTTTGTTTAGTGTTTGTCATATCTTACGTGACAGTCGTTATCGTTTAAAGTTATAAAACTTTACCAGTTCTTACACTGCCTATGTCATCATAGAACGACAATAGTATTGATGAGAATATCCCAAAAATCGTGTAATTTTGTTTTGTAGATCGATATCTAAATGACCTTTCAGTTCCTATAGTTGTTTGACAAGGACCAAGGACCCTAATAATGTTCGAGCAAAGGTATACACTTTTAAGTCTACGTTTATCTTACATTTGATTTACAATAAAATGTTCTATCTCTCGGAGCAAGGTTTAAAATTGCAGTTGAACAGTATTGCTATCGATTTCTGTGCCACCAGGACTAATATTAGCCATAGAAGGTTTGATAGTTTTAGACATAATATACAATTGGACATTATTGTATATATATTTTTTTTTAGATCATTTCATTGTACGTTTGTGATTTAGTGATAGTCTAATTCATGTTTGACATGGTCAGAGTCTTCGGATTATGGTCTTATATGTATATGTTCCATATACGCTTTGTGATTTAAAATAAGCCAATTTGTAACAGAAAACAACGTATGTCTTGAACATTGTCAGTTTTAGGAGGTTTAGCAGTGGCGTCTAACACGTCGTGTTATCTAACAGTCTGCTAAATAATAATAATTTAATCGTATTTAAACAGTTATTTTTGGGATTTTCTCCAGATGTTGTGAATAGTGAAATAAGTTCTGCAATAGTATTAACACGATTGTTAAGAGAAGCAATTCTTACATTTACTTCCTGGCTACCTCCACAAACAAGCTTTATCATTTGTGCTTCCGTAAGGCTATCTAACTATTTCATAGTAATCTGAGTTTTACTCTGGTGTATTCACATATGAATAGATAGTTTCCAAAATTAACAGAAAAGCTATCCCTCTGAAGCACAGCTTTTGTATATATATCTGATAAAATTTTTACTCCCAGACGAAGGTCCTCAAATAAGTTCGAAACTGGTTGAAGAAATATCCGGTAAAATTTACGTGGTTGCTAAACTATATATTATTGTCTGTTATGTATAATTTTTCGGGGTGGGGTTCAAATCCTTTTTGTTCCTTTGAACAGGTCCCACTTTTCAATGTGAGGATCCTAGGTTTTCACCATAACAATACATAGCCCATAAAGGCCTTACCTGATAACAGTAGTGATGGTGCTCTATCCATGATCACCAAATAGCGGTATACCTGCTGTCTGCACCGTTGTCATTCTTGTCAGGATCAAAAGGTGGTAGCACCACGTCATCACCATGGTGTGAGCCAGCTGCTGCGTCGCAGATGGCCTTCAGTAGACCCTCCAAAACAGCCATCAGAAGCCACGTCCACACATTCTAAAAGCATTTGAAATAATATGAAGTATATGTGTTCTATCTCACTTCTGATGTTAGTTAGAATAATGAAAGTCAAAGTCAAAGTCAAAACCATTTATTCAACTTAGGCGTCTAAGACGCTCTAATGAAATTTTAACATTGAAATATTCTATCATTACTGCACCGAACCACCACGAAACGTTCCGATCATGCTGCGATCTCTTTCACTCTCTCACACCAAACGATACACATATCTCGCTCATCCATTTCATTGAGATTCGTTCTAAGATAAAACAAAATGACGATATTTTCTGTTTTAACAATAAGAGCTATAATTACGCGTGAAATTAAACAGTTTTCTTATCTCTCACAGTGCCTGTATAATTGGTGCCGAGTCTTAGACACAAGGAAGGCATATTGTCCACAGATTATTCCTAAAAAACACGATTACCGGCGATGTAGGTATTCACCGGATGCTCGGAAGTGCAAGACTGGTAGTACTACTGGTACTCAGGTAATTACCCTGAATTCGTCTAGTAAATATGGAAGGCATACAAATGATCTACAGGTAAAAAAATCTTAGATAGTTAGGTACGCGTTCTATTGAAAACTACCACCTCTTTTGGAGGTCGGTAAACAAAGGGTGTCGACCTTTGAAGGTGCACATAATGTGATGATCTGCATACCTAGTAGGTACTTAATTCATATTTGCAAGGAAACGTTTTCATTCGTATTCTAAATAACATTCATACAAGTACAAGGTACAATACCATTCGAAAAGCTTCCGAATCCGAGAGAAAACTGTACCTAGATAGGTACTCTGGAAAATACACTTACACACATTACGTACGTACTTACCTACTTACGAACAACTGACTTTAACATGTAGTAAAAAGTTAAAACATTTACATTATTGTAAAAGAACACAAAAAGTGTGTTTTGTTTTTATCCCAATCCGCAGCGGGAGTACGATGAGACGCGCCAGGAGTAATTGTATCAAAAAGGGGCGCCCCCTGCCGCTTAACGCGCCGACGCCGATGCGACGCCGAAACTAACACCTATTCCGACACCGACGCCTATTCCAACAATGACACCGACGCCGACGCAGACACCTATTCCAACAATGACACCGACGCCGCCGCCGACGCCGATGTGACGCCGAACTGACACCTATTCCGACACCGACGCCTATTCCAACAATGACACCGACGCAGACGCCGACACCTATTCCAACAATGACACCAACGCCGACGCCGAGGCCGATGCGACGCCGAAACTGACACCTATTCCGACACCGACGCCTATTCCAACAATGACTCCGACGCCGACGCCGACACCTATTCCAACAATGACACCGACGCCGACGCCGACACCTATGCCAACAATGACACCGACGCCGCCGCCGACGCCGATGCGACGCCGAACTGACACCTATTCCGACACCGACGCCTATTCCAACAATGACACCGACGCAGACGCCGACACCTATTCCAACAATGACACCAACGCCGACGCCGACGCCGATGCGACGCCGAAACTGACACCTATTCCGACACCGACGCCTATTCCAACAATGACTCCGACGCCGACGCCGACACCTATTCCAACAATGACACCGACGCCGACGCCGACACCTATGCCAACAATGACACCGACGCCTACGCCGACACCTATTCCAACAATGACACCGACGCCGACGCCGACACCTATTCCAACAATGACACCGACGGTGACGCCGACGCCGACACCTATTCCAACAATGACACCGACGCCGACGCCGATGCGACGCCGAAACTGACACCTATTCCGACGCCAACGCCTATGCCAACAACGACACCGACGCCGACGCAGACACCTATTCCAACAATGACACCGACGCCGACGCCGATGCTACGCCGAAACTGACACCTACTCCGACGCCGACGCCGATGCGACGCCGAAACTGACACCAATTCCGACACCGACGTCTATTCCAACAATGACACCGACGCCGACGCCGACACCTATTCCAACAATGACACCGACGCCGACGCCGATGCGACGCCGAAACTGACACCTATTCCGACACCGACGCCTATTCCAACAATGACACCGACGCAGACGCCGACACCTATTCCAACAATGACACCGACGCCGACGCCGACGCCGATGCGACGCCGAAACTGACACCTATTCTGACACCGACGCCTATTCCAACAATGACACCGACGCCGACGCCGACGCCGTCACCTATTCCAACAATGACACCGACGCCGACGCCGACGCCGATGCGACGCCGAAACTGACACCTATTCGGACACCGACGCCGATGCTGTCACCAATTTTAATACCGACACCTTTTCCGACACTGACACCGAGTTCGACGCCTATTCCGACACTGACACTTATTTTTTTACTGACACCAACGCCGACGCCCTTTCTGATACCGACGCCGACAGTTAAATAAATTGATCTTCTTTTTAAAATAAAATTAAAAAAAAAAATAAAGAAATTGATTTTTTTAACTTTATAAAGTCTATAATTGCGTTCACCTCTGATGTTGAAGGGCAGTCAGTGCGCTCTAAGGTTTTCTCGTACGCGGACTTACGTTTATTCCAAACAAACGGAGTAAGACAGGTTTCCGGTCGCGGCGATCGGATGTGCTAACAAGGATTGCTATAGATATTAGTGAATATAAACATGTGGTTTATTTGTGTGAGTGACCGTTATTTTGGACACCGTGCGTTCTTTTTGGTGGAAGGATGAGCAAGCTGTTGGCGGGCGGACAACATCGAGGACAAAGGAGCGTATCCCTTACAAAAAATCCATAGCATTTGTTAATTGATCAATTAATCATTTGTAGTGATAGGCTTCTTGTGACGGAGCGACGAGCGGGTCCTCTGAAAGTAGGTCCTTCCCGCCCATTTTTCCCACGTGCCTACGGGCATATATATCGGCTGGTGTCTTCCTGTGCATTTGTTAATTGATCAATTAATCATTTGTAGGGTGTGTTTAGTGATAGGCTTCTTGTGACGGAGCGACGAGCGGGTCCTCTGAAAGTAGGTCCTTCCCGCCCATTTTTCCCACGTGCCTAAGGGCATATATATCGGCTGGTGTCTTCCTGTTACATTCCAGGAGCCCAGTCGAATATGCCACGACATCGAGGTATAGTTTGGGACTACGGGGATCATAAGGGGCCCCATTCCCAAACAAGTGTCCTAAAACAAAGCTTTAAGAAGCAAAGGTTTTAGCAAAGCAAAGGTAAGTATAGTTAGGCAGAGATTTGAAATACTTACATAGATTAGTTATATCCGAACACCACTGCTCTAAAAGCTTACTAGAATTTACCTATATACATACCTACGCCCATGTATATGCAGTTTGTAATGACAAGGAAAGAACGTTCAAATATTATGCGTCATATCTGTTGTTAGAAAGAGATAAATGAGCAATTCGTGTTACCACTGAATACTGCCTCGTTCAGTAAACAAAGTTGTATAGAGCCACTTCGAGAAGAACGGGCAAGAAACTCGAGGCCATTCTTTTAAATGTCTTTTAACAATGTGATACTTACTTACTATATACACTTCATTTACACTTATCAACTATTGATTGACATATTCGTCGTTATATAATACCAAAAAAGAGTATAATAAATTACTTAACTTCACAACATCTTGATTCGGCAGCACTTCGTCGTTAAAGACTATTTCTACACCATTGGAGGTCTGCTCGGCACGGCGGTCCGACAGACACTGAATCGGGCAGCACTTCGTCATTAAAGACTATTTCGATACCACTAGAGGTCCGCTCCGCACGGCGGTCCGACAGACACTGAAGCTACTCGCAGTGAGTTAACAAACAAGGTGACAAAGCGACTACCGTCACAAACACATTACTCTTTATAATTGACAATTGTGTGATCTCAAGCTCACGTATGGCAATAAGTATAATAAAATCTTCAATGTTTTTACACATATAAATAAAGCACATAATATAAACTATTTTATATAAGTATCTCAACAAATGTCACATGACCAGTTAAACTACTTATAAAATATACTTACAGTATTAATAACATCAAATAATGATTCAAGTGATCTATACATATTGCAATAAGTATAATAAAATCTTCAATGTTTTTACACATCATAAATAAAGAACATATTATAAACTATTTTTAATAAGTACTTTACACTATCACGTGATCAATTTCGCTACATATAAAATATACTTCCAGTAATAATATCATCAAATAATGATTCAAGTGATCATGATAATCCATATATTATGCTTAATCACAGTCTAACAAACACAATTAGGTACAGTATTAAATTCACACCACAGATAAAGTATACACATGGATAATTAAACCAATACTTATTTTCCTCTTAAAAACCACAGAGTATATTTAAAACAAAATGAGAATGTCACATTAAACCAGTTGTTTAATCTTAAGCTTAAAGCTAATCAAGTGAAGATGAACAAATATTTCATTACATAGCAAGTCAATTTTCAAATAATCTATCACGGCCATACTGACCAGTACTTTGCTCTCGAAGTACAACCTCAATTTTCATTTCACTTTATTTCATTTCATGTTTCATTTCATTTCATGTTTCATTTCATTTCATGTTTTATTTCATTTCATGTTTCATTTCACTTCATTTTTCATTTCATTTCATGTTTTTTTTTTCAAGTCATGTCATGTCAAGTCACGAAGTTTCATTTTATATTGTTATAAGAGGTCTCTGGCCTTGACATACTCTACCCATCATCTGCTGCGCATGACTTCTAATAGAGTATCAGGGCAGTGACCGACCAGCAATATTTTCATTTAACAGATCTCTGGCCTTGACATACTTTACTTATCATCTGCTGCGCATGACTTCCAGTAAAGTATCAGGACAGTGATCGACCAGCAGTATATAACAGATCTCTGGCCTTGTCATACTCTACCTATCACCTGCTGCGCATGACTTCCAGTAAAGTATCAGGACAGTGATCGACCAGCAGTACTTTTTATGTTCATGTTTTTAAAGTGCTTTTAGCCTCTGATATTCAATGTATATTAGTCCTACCACCCTCTGCCAGTGGTATTACCGGGACCTTTAACTTCCTTTTAGCCCCTGACCTTCAACGTATATTAGTCCTACCAGACGCTGCCAGTGGTATTACCGGGACTAATGGAAGGTCAGAGACCGACAAAAAAAAAAAAGTGTATTTGTCTTAGGCATAAAATTGTATAACCAATTACCATCATCGCCGAAGGATATCAATTCATTTTCCATTTTAAGAGAAAATTTAAAGTTTTACCCATTAAGAGAGACGAATTACTTAGCATTCCATGGATTCACCGTATGGGTGCCGGGTCCATAGCGTTGCAGAGGAAGAGGCTAGAGGGGCCTGGTACTTGCAACCCAGGCGTAGGGTTAAGAGGGCTCTTTACAATGCATCAACGTTCCCCTTCCCACTCAAGCCTCCTCCCCTATCTAACCAAATTTGCTAAGATTATACTAATGATATATAATAATAATAATATAATAATGTTTATTACTCATTACTCATTAAATACACACATCAGTACATTTCTCATTATAACACAATTTAAAGAAATTTACAAACTTTAAAACAATACGTACATAGAGCCGCCTTAGATACACGTTCTAGGATGGAAGTTACAGTTGTTCTTGGCAGGCCAAGGTCTTTAAGTAGGTTATATAGGGATTTCGCTGGTATACCCCTTGCTCCAACTTCTACAGCCTATAAATTAAGCACATAACCGTTTTTGGTTAATTCATTTGTTAGGTCATAATATTTGTTTGTTTTTAATGTGTGGTCCTTAGGTATGTTTGTTTCCCACGGCACAGTAAGTTCTATAAGTACTATGCGTTTTAGATCTTTTGAGTATAGAAATATGTCTGGTCTGGAAGACGAAACACCAACATCCTCAGGAATTTCGTAGTACCCTTCATACGTGTCCGTCAAAAGAGTCCAATCGGGAGCTGCGCCTAAGATGGAGTAAAGCTTGGATTTAGACCTTGTAGATGAGCCTTCTTTTACAAAATCGACGTGACGTTTGTTCGTGGTCAAACCTTTTTTTTTTTTTTTTTTTTTTTCATCCACCGAGAGGCTCGCTTCCTCACGCATGATTTCGAGGACTCTAGCATGGCGACGTGAATAATGACCCCTATCAAGGAGCACCTTGCATCCTACCAATAAGTGCCTTGCTGTACCTATCACCTCTCGACAAATACTGCAAGACTTTTCGGTAGCTTTCTCCCATCTTACTAAGTTACTTTGGTCTGGTAGAGTCATCTGAAAGGCGCTTAGATAAAATTTTAATAAGGCAGTTGACCAATCGTATATCAAGGTACGCCACTTTAACGCCAGAGGGATACAAAATTCACCTATGGTAACGGTAAGGGTATAAATCATACTACTAAAATTGATGATTTTTTAGCTGACCGCTGTTTTAAAAATATTGACGTTAGTGTATAGCTATATGACATCTAATTCACGGTTAATGTTTCCTCATCATCATCATTATCCGGAAGACGTTCACTGTTGAACAAAAGCCTCCCCCATGGAACGCCACAAAGAACGGCTACTAGCCGCTTGTGAACATTGGCTACCCGCGGCTTTTACGATATAGTCAGTATCCACGTTCCGAATTTTATCGCACAAAGAAACTCCGAGCATAGCTCTTTCCACCATCGCTCGTTGGGAGACTGAGCTTGTTCAAAAGGGCCACAGTCAAAAACCGCGTCTCGGTGCCATATGTCATTACTGGCAACAAACACTGGTTGAAGACTGGTCTTTAGGTTCTACAGGATCTTTGACGAAAAGAGGTCGCGTAACTTCCCGAATGCTGCCTATCCGAGTTGGATTCTTTGGGCGACCTCTTTGCCGAAATTGGACCTACCTAACTGGACAGTCTGTCCCAGGTAAATGTAATGGTCAATAACTTTGAACTTTGCCCAATGTTCACTGTTATTAAATAACTTATGTTCAATGTTATTAAAATATGTGTAGTCTTTTTTTTGTAGTGTTTACACGTATTTATTTAATTAATGTGTGATCAATATTGAAATGTATAATTGTATCATTTTATGTACATTGAACAATGATAACTAATATAAGTACCATTTTTTATCTACAGTTGTATTGAGTTTCCAAATAATATAATGTGAACCGAATTTTGCACACTTATTAACACCCATTAAGGGCAGAATATAGCGGACACAATTTACTAAAACAAGTCCAAGATATATGTATATAAACCAACTATATTCCTGGAAAAATTAATTTAAACATTTCCCGTTGTACCGATTATTATTTTTCTTACAGGGAAAATCTTAATTTTCTTTTGAGTTTTGTCATGTGTTTGCTGAATCTGTCACAGACCGTTTGGCTATTCTGACGAATTGTTTATCGTATTTGTTAACCGTAGCCACGTAACGTTTAACCTGACCATTGCTAACGAGAAATAAATATATTATAGCGTGATGTTAAATATATTTCTTATCAAATTCAACGATGAACTTTATAACTGGAGAAGTTTGAGCCTTTAGCGAATTAATGTAATCATTTTCATCTATAATAAGAAGAATATTGTCATACCCTTCCTCAGATTGTCTGTAAATCACAAATTAATCCAAGTGTAATAAATCAATTTCCCTATATGATTGAAAATAATTTTCTTAGATATAAAGTAATCTTCTGTTAAGGTGTAAATTAGCCATAAGCCAATTTGTAACAGAAAACAACGTATGTCTTGAACATTGTCAGTTTTAGGAGGTTTAGCAGTGGCGTCTAACACGTCGTGTTATCTAACAGTCTGCTAAATAATAATAATTTAATCGTATTTAAACAGTTATTTTTGGGATTTTCTCCAGATGTTGTGAATAGTGAAATAAGTTCTGCAATAGTATTAACACGATTGTTAAGAGAAGCAATTCTTACATTTACTTCCTGGCTACCTCCACAAACAAGCTTTATCATTTGTGCTTCCGTAAGGCTATCTAACTATTTCATAGTAATCTGAGTTTTACTCTGGTGTATTCACATATGAATAGATAGTTTCCAAAATTAACAGAAAAGCTATCCCTCTGAAGCACAGCTTTTGTATATATATCTGATAAAATTTTTACTCCCAGACGAAGGTCCTCAAATAAGTTCGAAACTGGTTGAAGAAATATCCGGTAAAATTTACGTGGTTGCTAAACTATATATTATTGTCTGTTATGTATAATTTTTCGGGGTGGGGTTCAAATCCTTTTTGTTCCTTTGAACAGGTCCCACTTTTCAATGTGAGGATCCTAGGTTTTCACCATAACAATACATAGCCCATAAAGGCCTTACCTGATAACAGTAGTGATGGTGCTCTATCCATGATCACCAAATAGCGGTATACCTGCTGTCTGCACCGTTGTCATTCTTGTCAGGATCAAAAGGTGGTAGCACCACGTCATCACCATGGTGTGAGCCAGCTGCTGCGTCGCAGATGGCCTTCAGTAGACCCTCCAAAACAGCCATCAGAAGCCACGTCCACACATTCTAAAAGCATTTGAAATAATATGAAGTATATGTGTTCTATCTCACTTCTGATGTTAGTTAGAATAATGAAAGTCAAAGTCAAAGTCAAAACCATTTATTCAACTTAGGCGTCTAAGACGCTCTAATGAAATTTTAACATTGAAATATTCTATCATTACTGCACCGAACCACCACGAAACGTTCCGATCATGCTGCGATCTCTTTCACTCTCTCACACCAAACGATACACATATCTCGCTCATCCATTTCATTGAGATTCGTTCTAAGATAAAACAAAATGACGATATTTTCTGTTTTAACAATAAGAGCTATAATTACGCGTGAAATTAAACAGTTTTCTTATCTCTCACAGTGCCTGTATAATTGGTGCCGAGTCTTAGACACAAGGAAGGCATATTGTCCACAGATTATTCCTAAAAAACACGATTACCGGCGATGTAGGTATTCACCGGATGCTCGGAAGTGCAAGACTGGTAGTACTACTGGTACTCAGGTAATTACCCTGAATTCGTCTAGTAAATATGGAAGGCATACAAATGATCTACAGGTAAAAAAATCTTAGATAGTTAGGTACGCGTTCTATTGAAAACTACCACCTCTTTTGGAGGTCGGTAAACAAAGGGTGTCGACCTTTGAAGGTGCACATAATGTGATGATCTGCATACCTAGTAGGTACTTAATTCATATTTGCAAGGAAACGTTTTCATTCGTATTCTAAATAACATTCATACAAGTACAAGGTACAATACCATTCGAAAAGCTTCCGAATCCGAGAGAAAACTGTACCTAGATAGGTACTCTGGAAAATACACTTACACACATTACGTACGTACTTACCTACTTACGAACAACTGACTTTAACATGTAGTAAAAAGTTAAAACATTTACATTATTGTAAAAGAACACAAAAAGTGTGTTTTGTTTTTATCCCAATCCGCAGCGGGAGTACGATGAGACGCGCCACGAGCGACGATTGTTCGTTAGTTATAATTTGAATAATATTAATTGTATCAAAGAGGGGCGCCCCCTGCCGCTTAACGCGCCGACGCCGATGCGACGCCGAAACTGACACCTATTCCGACACCGACGCCTATTCCAACAATGACACCGACGCCGACGCAGACACCTATTCCAACAATGACACCGACGCCGACGCCGATGCGACGCCGAAACTGATACTATTCCGACACCGACGCCTATTCCAACAATGACACCGACGCAGACACCGACACCTATTCCAACAATGACACCGACGCCGACGCCGACACCTATTCCAACAATGACACCGACGCCGACGCCGACACCTATGCCAACAATGACACCGACGCCTACGCCGACACCTATTCCAACAATGACACCGACGCCGATGCCGACACCTATTCCAACAATGACACCGACGGTGACGTCGACGCCGACACCTATTCCAACAATGACACCGACGCCGACGCCGATGCGACGCCGAAACTGACACCTATTTCGACGCCGACGCCTATTCCAACAACGACACCGACGCCGACGCAGACACCTATTCCAACAATGACACCGACGCCGACGCCGATGCGACGCCGAAACTGACACCTATTCCGACACCGACGCCTATTCCAACAATGACACCGACGCCGACGCCGACGCCGATGCGACGCCGAAATTGACACCAATTCCAACAATGACACCGACGCCGACGCCGACACCTATGCAAACAATGACACCGACGCCTACGCCGACACCTATTCCAACAATGACACCGACGCCGATGCCGACACCTATTCCAACAATGACACCGACGGTGACGTCGACGCCGACACCTATTCCAACAATGACACCGACGGTGACGTCGACGCCGACACCTATTCCAACAATGACACCGACGCCGACGCCGATGCGACGCCGAAACTGACACCTATTCCGACGCCGACGCCTATTCCAACAACGACACCGACGCCGACGCAGACACCTATTCCAACAATGACACCGACGCCGACGCCGATGCGACGCCGAAACTGACACCTATTCTGACACCGACGCCTATTCCAACAATGACACCGACGCCGACGCCGACGCCGTCACCTATTCCAACAATGACACCGACGCCGACGCCGACGCCGATGCGACGCCGAAACTGACACCAATTCCGACACCGACGTCTATTCCACCAATGACACCGACGCCGACGCCGACACCTATTCCAACAATGACACCGACGCCGACGCCGATGCGACGCCGAAACTGACACCTATTCCGACACCAACGCCTATTCCAACAATGACACCGACGCAGACGCCGATACCTATTCCAACAATGACACCGACGCCGACGCCGACGCCGATGCGACGCCGAAACTGACACCTATTCCGACACCGACGCCTATTCCAACAATGACACCGACGCCGACGCCGACGCCGACACCTATTCCAACAATGACACCGACGCCGACGCCGACGCCGATGCGACGCCGAAACTGACACCTATTCAGACACCGACGCCGATGCTGTCACCAATTTTAATACCGACACCTTTTCCGACACTGACACCGAGTTCGACGCCTATTCCGACACTCACACTTATTTTTTTACTGACTCCAACGCCGACGCCCTTTCTGATACCGACGCCGACAGTTAAATAAATTGATCTTCTTTTTAAAATAAAATTAAAAAAAAAAATAAAGAAATTGATTTTTTTAACTTTATAAAGTCTATAATTGCGTTCACCTCTGATTTTGAAGGGCAGTCAGTGCGCTCTAAGGTTTTCTCGTACGCGGACTTACGTTTATTCCAAACAAACGGAGTTAGACAGGTTTCCGGTCGCGGCGATCGGATGTGCTAACAGGGATTGCTATAGATATTAGTGAATATAAACATGTGGTTTATTTGTGTGAGTGACCGTTATTTTGGACGCCGTGCGTTCTTTTTGGTGGAAGGATAAGCAAGCTGTTGGCGGGCGGACAACATCGAGGACAAAGGAGCGTATCCCTTACAAAAAATCCATAGCATTTGTTAATTGATCAATTAATCATTTGTAGGGTGTGTTTAGTGATAGGCTTCTTGTGACGGAGCGACGAGCGGGTCCTCTGAAAGTAGGTCCTTCCCGCCCATTTTTCCCACGTGCCTAAGGGCATATATATCGGCTGGTGTCTTCCTGTTACATTCCAGGAGCCCAGTCGAATATGCCACGACATCGAGGTATAGTTTGGGACTACGGGGATCATAAGGGGCCCCATTCCCAAACATGTGTCCTAAAACAAAGCTTTAAGAAGCAAAGGTTTTAGCAAAGCAAAGGTAGGTATAGTTAGGCAGAGATTTGAAATACTTACATAGATTAGTTATATCCGAACACCACTGCTCTAAAAGCTTACTAGAATTTACCTATATACATACCTACGCCCATGTATATGCAGTTTGTAATGACAAGGAAAGAACGTTCAAATATTATGCGTCATATCTGTTGTTAGAAAGAGATAAATGAGCAATTCGTGTTACCACTGAATACTGCCTCGTTCAGTAAACAAAGTTGTATAGAGCCACTTCGAGAAGAACGGGCAAGAAACTCGAGGCCATTCTTTTAAATGTCTTTTAACAATGTGATACTTACTTACTATATACACTTCATTTACACTTATCAACTATTGATTGACATATTCGTCGTTATATAATACCAAAAAAGAGTATAATAAATTACTTAACTTCACAACATCTTGATTCGGCAGCACTTCGTCGTTAAAGACTATTTCTACACCATTGGAGGTCTGCTCGGCACGGCGGTCCGACAGACACTGAATCGGGCAGCACTTCGTCATTAAAGACTATTTCGATACCACTAGAGGTCCGCTCCGCACGGCGGTCCGACAGACACTGAAGCTACTCGCAGTGAGTTAACAAACAAGGTGACAAAGCGACTACCGTCACAAACACATTACTCTTTATAATTGACAATTGTGTGATCTCAAGCTCACGTATGGCAATAAGTATAATAAAATCTTCAATGTTTTTACACATATAAATAAAGCACATAATATAAACTATTTTATATAAGTATCTCAACAAATGTCACATGACCAGTTAAACTACTTATAAAATATACTTACAGTATTAATAACATCAAATAATGATTCAAGTGATCTATACATATTGCAATAAGTATAATAAAATCTTCAATGTTTTTACACATCATAAATAAAGAACATATTATAAACTATTTTTAATAAGTACTTTACACTATCACGTGATCAATTTCGCTACTTATAAAATATACTTCCAGTAATAATATCATCAAATAATGATTCAAGTGATCATGATAATCCATATATTATGCTTAATCACAGTCTAACAAACACAATTAGGTACAGTATTAAATTCACACCACAGATAAAGTATACAGATGGATAATTAAACCAATACTTATTTTCCTCTTAAAAACCACAGAGTATATTTAAAACAAAATGAGAATGTCAAATTAAACCAGTTGTTTAATCTTAAGCTTAAAGCTAATCAAGTGAAAAGATACGATCTAAATTAGGAGTCGTTGTTATCCGTGCAAAGCCGGGGCGGGCTGCTAGTTTATTATATAATATCACACACCAGACATCACATCCGCTGATTGCAATCCGGTTTCCTTTCTAATTTGTATCTCTGATATAGTTGGCAGATACTTTTCTGTACATGAATCACTATGTATTCGCAATGAGTCCCAAGACATTCAAGTTCTTGGGAGATTTAGCATAGAACATGTGATAATACTAATACGTGTTTTAGTAAACAAGAAGTAAGTAGATAGGTACCCACTTTTAGTGTACTTACTTCTAATTTATATTCTTTTGGGGTTTTAAATATCGGATGTATACTAGCAAAGTCACGAGCAATAGCTAACAATATATTATGTTCATCATATCATTTAATAGCCATCGATGAACATACATGAAAAATACGGTTAAAATCAATACCCTCCTTTTTGCTTCCTCCTAGACCGGTAAAAAGACTTAAGTGTTGGTACATTTTATGAAATTAATACTTTGACATGGTTCTGAAAATGATAAAACGTAGGTACCTACCTATTTATTATTGTTAAATAAATATTTATGTATTTATCATTCAGTATACTGATAAGTATTCGTATTGTACTCCTCCTTTACTGATCATAAATTACTATTAATTGGAGTAATTTATGTGCACAGTTCAGCCGCCTTCAAAGGAAGTTTCCGTTATGCTGCGTCCAAGTGTTGGAATAACATCCCAAACCCAGAGGAACCCGCAAAGTAGGTATACACGGATTTAGACTTAATCTGAAAAAATATATATTTACATGCATCAAAAAAGCGAAGTATTTTTGAGAAGTGACACCAGCGCCATTTAATACAATTCTTAAATACTTACTTTATTTTCCAATATCTGTGCTTTACAAGTAAAACTAATTCATATTTACATGGCTAAAAAAAACTGTGTATGGATTTTCATAGTGTGCTTTACATATTATGTTTTAAATATAATAATATATGTTGTTCTTGCATGCTGAATTGGGACAAAAAAAATCTATGATGTAGCTATTGTGCTTGCATAATTATGTTGAAATGTTGTATTTTTTATATTGTCTGTTTTTGTTGTCACAAATAAAGCTATGTCTATAGATAACGTCGTCTATTATTCACTATTTTCAACTATGTGTGTTATTAGGTGTTCAATAGAGAGCTTAGAGCATTATCTATATCTTAGTGCAGGCTGCAAGTATCGGATATACCCGCAACCTAGGTCGACAATCTCGACCAATACGCGTGAGTACCTATATATAATTTAACACATTAATATGTCTCATCACTCACGGGAACTTTCAAACATAAATTATATATTGTTTGTATTTAATTTATTTTATGAAAATACATGTAATGCCATTCCCAATGCGAAACTACTGCATCAATCACTAGCCCGACTCAAGGCATCGAGTATTCGATCTCGCATCGTTGACCTAATACTGTACTGGCTAAACGCAACTAATAATTTGAATTTCGTGGATAATAATGTATATAAATACTTACATATCCGATTAAAATATAATTTCTGGTTCAGAAATATATAAAACGGGGTGTTGGAATAATTCTTACGGTCGTCAAACCGGTTATTCTGACTTTTACACAGCTTCAACATAGAAATAACCAGTCTGTATCTGGTCTTCGTATAAGATCATATGCTGTTTTATTTTTGCGAATACTTAGCCATCTATTTTAAATAACAAAATGAATATCAGTCATGGCAACTGACCTATATAGAATTAGTTATAGCGACGACGCAGTTAAGACTTTTCGGTATTTTTTAAAACTTTATTGTAATTAGTCAACGATAAAATATTGTGACTTCAATGCAGCTTTAATTTTTGGAAAAGTTTTGATTATTATAATAGTTTAATGTTACATCAGATTAAGTGAAAGGTTCAAAATGACCATCAGTGTTATAAATAAGCTTCGTTCGAGAATCACCATCAGAAATCTGCATCTTTACAGACAGGTAAATAAAGTTATTAATTATCTTTGATAAGACCTTGACTTCTTTATAGTTTTTTATGAGTACGTGCAAGGTACGTTTTAATTATTATGTTGTTTTGCTAAAGATTTTTTTATATTTTTACTAAGTAGGTAGGTACATCGAATTTGACGTTATTATACGTCTCAAGTGATTATAAAATAGACCAAAAAAAAAATCTCATACGTTAATTAAATTTTAAATGTTAATTGTATATTTTATTACTATTAATTTGCAATACGACACAATAATGACGTCGGACAGCGTATTAAAAAAACGGAACATATGCGAATCTATAAAACAAGCATCACGCGATAGTGAATTTTCACATCTAAATATAATGACCACAATTATTATTTTAACTTCGACGTAGTAACTACTTTCTAGATGTGGGTAATTGATTTCCTTAAAACTTAATCTCTGCCAAGTTACAAATGAAACTCATTAGTGAAAAATTGCCATTTGTACTGTCCATTGGTATATGTTTTCAAGTGCTCATACCCCATTTTTGATACATATCGTGTATGCATTGTATGTAGGCAGGAATCCAAAAACTAGCCTAGCTGTAGCTACATCCGTTAACTTTTTTATCTTACGAACTGCATATGCAGTAATAACTTAGTCTATATAATAATATTTAGTGAACTATTTAGAAATTATAGATACTTGAATTAGTTCAGTATATTTTCTATCTATTTCAAAAATCAGAAAGTTCTCATCTACGATTAAAAATAAATTCAATAAATCAGAAATCTTTGAACAAGTAAAGCAAATCATTAATAAACGTTAGAAAAAGAAAAGATCCTACAACTTTCAGCCATGTGTCATTTTATCTTATGAACCTATCCCAGCTATGATGAAATTGAAATAAATCAATGAATAAAATTAATTAATGATCTTGAATTTGAATTTGAACTATAGGTACCAAAAAAACATTAAACTATGTACGAGTATGTACCACGAGCAGACACGTAATTTTTATATATAAAGATAACGTGTTTGTTTATACGTTTTGTTTTCTTTTGTTTCTGTTGTAACTACGTTAGTTTTGTAGTTACAATACAATACAATATATAGCTAGCTGCCCGTCCCCCCTTCGCACGGGTAATTAGGACTATAAATTGAGATGTAAGCTATCCTATTTTTAGCTTTCAATTTGGATCAAATTGCACACGGTGTGCAAATCAAATTTAAAATTGGTTCAGTAGTTTAGGAGTCCATCGCGGACAAACAACGTGACACGTAATTTTTATGTATAAAGATAACTTGTTTATACGTTTTGTTTTGTTTTGTTTCTGTTGTAACTACGTTAGTTTTCAGTCAATTTATAGTCCTAATTACCCGTAAGAAGCGGGGGCGGGCAGCTAGTTTTTATATATTTTTAGCTTGCAAAGTGGGTGATGAGAAATTACTTCGAAAAAAAATCACTTCTGCAACGGAGCAACGAATCGTCGCAGAAGTGTGAATGAAAGACAAAACACCAAATCCACAAACACATTTTTTTATTAAACAATATACTAGGAACTATATACAACACCACAGCTAATACAATAAAAGCATTTAAGACAACCTATAAGTCATAGCAGACTCACAGGCAGTTCAAATGCTCCAGCCTATTCCCAGTTGGCAGCGTGCGCAGCTTGCTGGCAGCATTGCCCCGTTGAAAGCGGTTTTTTTTTATGATATCTATGAAGCTAGTTCGAATTTATAATAGGTGTGGGATTATTTTGGCTGTAGCATTTAGAGTGCCTATGAGTGCAATAACTTATGGGTTGTCTAAATGCTTCCATTTATTAGCCGTAGTACGTAGTTTGATTTGTCTTATTAGCATTTAGCAAATCACAAAGGTCTACAGGGCACAGAAAACTAATTGCTTATTGATATTAACAAATTCATGGAATCGAAAAAAGGTTCAGAGTTTTAATTCCTGGGCCCGGGATGGCCAAGTTTTCCTGCAGTTTTTTGATAGAAATCTCAGTCGCTGGTCTTAAGAACTGTTTCCAACTGGGTCACACTTTATTCCAAATAAATGTATTTTCTTTCAGGAAGACGTAGAGTTGGTATTTGTTCAACAGTGGACTTCTTACGGCTGATGAAGATTTTGATGATACGTATATGTTCTAGAAATCACACCCGTATGTAAAATATCGAATAAAACTTACTGCTGTCTTAGGTCTCTTGATTATTGCAAGTAGTAATTACACAAATAAACCATTGAATTACTATGTAAAACTCAATATATAAAAAATTAACAATACCTTATAAAATATACGAGTATGTTGACCCAGATCATGACGCACACCTCAAATTGGAGTAATAATGTAGATCTGAAATGACAAGATTTCAAAAGTGTTGATGATCTTTTTACACGACTGCTCAAAAAAGAAGAGTTATGATTTCAGGGTTCATGTATGTATGTTTGTGAGTTTCCTTATTCCACCATAATTTCTAAGTATATAAACGGCTTAACCGATTCTGATGTAAGAGATATCGTTAGAATTGTCTTGATAACCCAAGTGACAGTGAAGGTACATAAAAAAAATAGAAAAACAAACTGGCGAATTTTTGCCCCCAAATTGTGAGGTAACTAACAATATTGTTCTTCCAAACCCAGCGGGTATCAAAATGAAGAGCTTTAAAAAACGATTCCATTAATAATATTACTTGCAGTTTTAATTTGAACGGAACGATAAAACGCTTAACGAAAATAAATAATATGCAGTCGGTTTTTTACTTTTTTAATTAATTTATACTTATCTTAGTGATATACAACCACGTTTCAGGCCGCAGCTACCTTCGCATCATGCCTGCTCTCAGTCACCGGTGGAATGACCTTCGGCTACACAGCTGTTCTGCTGCCACAGTTGGAGACGGACGACAGTTTCCCTTATGACAAGGAGTATGACTCTTGGATAGGTAACAATATTTTTATGTATCATTTTATGAGGAATTAAAATGGATCAGATATCGAGCTTGTTCATGATCCCCGATCTTAACAGTTGTTACAAAAGAAATGGAATTATGTGAGTTTAACACATGGAGGTGTGTAGGTAACGACAAGAAAATGTCTTGATTTGGTTATTACGATATTAAAAACAAGTAAATCCCAAATAATACTATGTACGAAAATTTTGACAATAAATCTGTACTGAAGGTTTATCGTAACTGCTTCATTAATAGTTAAAATAAATTTGAAAAGCAGCTATTTTCAAATAATTTTTTAGAACTCTCCGCATCCATATCAAAAGTATATTTTTTTCTAAATTTCGCTCTCTTTAGATAAACAAGGTTAGACCTTTTGTTTGTCCATAAAAGGGCTTCCAGGTGCATAGCGCGTTGAGATTGAACTTTGTTATATTCATAATTTGTTCTATTTTCTGTTACAAGCTCCTATTTGATATGCATGGCCCTTTTAACGAGCTTGATAGGTTGCCATCACTAACGTGTTGCTCCAGTAGCTACCCTTGAAAGATAAAGTTGTCCCTTGTTTGCCATTTTCGAACACGTCTTCACTTAGGTTGGTCTAAGACTCGCGCTGACCGGTCTCAAGACTCGGAAGCGTTTCATATCCGTATATCTTCTTTATATATAAAAACTAGCTTTCCGGGAGCGGCTCCGCCCGCGCGTATGTCGGTTATCGCGCAAAAACATTAACCTCTTTTTGCGCAGTCGGATAAAATCTATCCTATGTTTTTTCCCGGGTCTCAAACTATCTCCATACCAAATTTCATTCAAATCGGTCCAGTAGTTTTGGCGTGAAAGCGTAACAGACAGACAGACAGACAAAGTTACTTTCGCATTTATAATATTAGTACTGATTCAAAATAATTTGAAATTATACTACTACACTTCTTTTTGTTCTGTAATTTATCGACATACCTACGATATATTAATGAACCTACATACTTTTTAGGTCACAAACTGCGCATTTCTCAGCTCTGCACTCGAATCGCACTCCTTCAGTAAGCATGCATGATATGACTTTATTTTATACTCATAAAAAACAACTTTCGATAATTCAATCATATGACGCCATCCATCTCACACATAACCTTGAATTAAATAATGAGAAAGCGTTGAATTAAATAATTGAGCGCCGGCAGCTCACCGCTTTCTACACGATCTTCTTTTTTTATTACGAGTATAATTATGTAGTAAGTTATCTGATAAAATTGTAAGGCCGGGTTGCATACTCTACGGTTAACGTTAAATTGTTTGACAATTTAATTATTCCTTCGGGATGAGGTTGAAAATGGAACGTTTTTCGCAGATTTAACCGTTGTCATTATATAGTGCAATCGCAGCTAAGGCTTTCGCTGCTTTTTTTTATGTTATTGTGACAGATCCAGCTCGAGGCCCACCTGATGTTAAGCGGTTACCTCTGCCTATAACAGATGCATTTCGTCACAAGTGACGAATTGCACTGCGCCCGTCACCCTGGGAGATACAATTGATAAGTCTCATGTGCCTGTGATTTCACTGGCTCTCAAGGACTATGCTGCCGGAACACACCGTTAGGTGCTTGGCGACAGATTTTCAAGTTGAGGGTGGTCGCTAGCCAGGCGGTTATTCGGAAAAGGCCCTTCCACCATTCGGTGAAGCTCAAGCCCGCGGCGGGATTCGAACCATGGACCTGCTGCGCGGCAGTCCATCGCCAATGCCACTGAGCCATCACTGCTTGATACTTGGTTCAAGATAGATACTTATTAAATAATCTTTTCTATGTGTCGATTTCAATGATAATTTGTAAAACAGTTAGATCTGGATCCCACCTTAGTATTACCACCCGGTATTTTGGTATTTTTTGTAAACAGATTCAAAATTATATAAGAAAATATTTTAGCACGTCAGACAACCAGTATAAATTTTGTGAAGCATATAAAAAATCTACACAGCATGTTTTACGAAATCTTTTTAAAGAACTCTCCACCACTGCGAGTATTTAATTACAGTTTAATCGACTGACTGAACCAATTTACATAATACTTTTTCCAATTTCCCTTTCACACCTCTTCCACAGCCTGCTCAAACTCCGTGTAAAACTGTATGCCTTATTTTTAGTTTAGAGAACAAAATTAAGTCACACGGTGCTAAACCTCAGCTCACAGCAGTGAACACTTCTGGAAAACATTTGATAGTGTACCAATAAGTATTAATACTACTTTGTTAGCGTTAAGACATGCACAGCAGTTGCCGAGTCGTAGTTGAAAAAACTAGCATTCAAAATCTTCCTTGCGCTTCCCGGTCGCTTCACTTTGGTAGGCGTTGGATCATTTTGAAACAACTAAACTGTCGACTGGCGCTTCGTTTCTGGATCATATTCGAACATAGATTGTTGTTAAGATATAGGATAATTTTCGTCATCATCATCACTTTTCAATCATGTATACTCTGGTGAAACCGCGGGGCGCATCTAGTAGAGCATATATTCTTACATAATCGAACCAGTGTCTTCCGTTGGACGTTATACGCACTAAGCGTCTAAATTTTTTAGCCACCGAAACGGTGAAAGGAGATATAAATGTTGTTTTAATTAATATTTTACCGTCATAGGTAGGTATGGAGCCTTCAATCAGGCTTTGTTTTCGTCTGACCGAAAGAAGTGCATTTTTAGACACTTCATATTTTGTAATGATGTTGAACTCCTGAATTTTTCAATATAATTTCATGCTCCAGGGCATTGTAAGTATCATTTTGACAAATATTTTCAGCATAAAGTATTGCCTCGGGCGGCATTTCAACTCGGGTTTTTCGGTGCATAAAATCTAGAAATTGCGTGTTTAAATCCTGATTATCTAAAGGCCATTGCAGACACACAGGCAGTTCAAATTCTCCAGCCCACTAGTAGTTAGCACTTGGCAGTGTACCCAGCACAAGCATATCTACTGAGCCCGTTGAATTGCAATTTTGCAATACTTATTGGTTGAGCCAAAAAAGTGCCAGCATTTTAATCACACGTCGTATCGACCAAGAGCTCTGATATGTTTTGGAAAATAAGATGAGCACTCGGCCCTCACGGATCCAAACCTGCTCAAATATGTAACCACTAAAGAGATCAGCATATTTGGGCTTCTTGAATTGCTCCGCCGAAGTAGTCGCGTGTCTATATAAGTAGTATTTTACTTTAGTTGTTTTTGTTAGATACGCAAAAGGAAATCTGATGTGTATCAACATCAGTCAGAAGTTGTTGAAAATCTTTTTTATTTCTTAAATAGCTTTATATTATTTCTTAAATATAACTTTAAATAGCGTTTTCAAAATGTTAGCTTGATAAAACTCCATCCTAAGGTTGCCTGGTAGAGATCACTTATAAGAACGGCCATTGTAACACTCTACTTATTTTTTTTAGTCAATACGTATTTTGTTTTTTGTGGTGTAACAATAAAGAGTATTCTATTCTATTCAATTCTATTCTTAGGGTGAATTCCAGAACTTTAGTTAAGTACTGTATAAAAAATATCATAAAATGACATAAGCCTTTGCTATCATGGAACATAAAACCTAGCAGTTGTTAAATTGGTTGGATTTCTATTGTAAAACGGGAAAAACGCCTTGTTTTGATTGATATAGACATGTCACAGCAGGTCAGCAGCTACAGACAGGAATGAATATTATCATATTATGTAGTAATTACCTACCATTTCGAGTAGGTATATGGAGTTATGTCGCTAATCATTGCATCTTAACTTACTAGTAAGTAAAATTATTTTATAGTCTACATAGTTGACGGTGTTTTTTTTAATGGACAAGTATTTCCTTTTATCCCTCGAAAAAAAATGTTTCGATTAATAAAAAAGTGAATAGAGTGAAAGTGATTGACACGAGTGAAATTAAGCATTTCGTACGTCGTTTTCGACCGATTTTTTATTCAAATATAAACATGTTTTTTATTTAAATCTACCGACTAGTCAAAAAACAACACGCATTTTTAGTGAATACTTCCTGTTCATTTTACAAAGAATTTTATTTGTTTATAAAAAAAATAGTTATTTGTTATACAAGAGTGCAAAGTTGCTTTTTAACCGCGTGTTCAATTTTGATGACCGAGCAAGCGAAGGATTCTAAAATTGAATCACGAGCGCAGCGAGTGATTCAAAATTAGAATCCTGAGCGTTAGCGAGGGAATCAAAAGAGCACGAGGTGAAAAATCTTTGCACTCGAGTGCAATACGTAACTTTTCATTCCACCTCAGCGAGGAAATAAAGAACCGCGTACAAAGCAAATTGAAAAAAGAACACCAAGAAGGTTCCGAGTCTGAGTTTTTAACAAATTAAAAAAAAGTTGTATGATATATTCGGCACCATAGAGGTAGCAGTAAATAGGTTCAATGGTTTTTTTAATTCTCAAACTTAGTGCACACGAGGTTCTAAATTCAATTTACTTTATCCTCTAGAGAATAAAAACGGCTTTTCCACTCAGATATTGAAGATTAAAAATACTCTTTCCGAGATGGTGGGATGAAAAGTATATTTACAATAACAAAACTAAATGGATACACAAAGTAGGCACATGTAATTAAAATGTTGTAGGCGGGTAGCCCTATCGCATGTTTAGGTGCAGCGCGGCAGTAGGTAGTTATTTCGAAGATAGTACGAAGTTTTGTCTGCTCGTAATTTGTGTCAACCGCTCGTCTCTCCAGTCACCCCGCGATCATGATGCATGTAATTGCATCGAAATATCAAAAATAAAAATCGCCACATTACAAATCCCGTAAGTGACAAAAATGAATAAAAAGTTAGAAATAGCATTAATTGTGGTATACTACTGGTAGCATATCTGTTACTATCCTTTTAAGTAATATGTACCAATATCTACCAAAATGTATAGATGCATATTATTTGCTGACCCTACGGAAAAAGTAAGATATACAAGTTCAAATTAATTTATTTGCAGATACTTATAGTACTCTTATCATAGATACAGTAAATAAAAACAAAATTAGGAATAGTAGTAAAACAAATTAAACATATGAATCAAATAAATTCAAATCCAAGTAGAAAAACAAAGTTAATCAGTTTACAATGTAAGTATATCACATTAATATGAATGAAAATTAAATTTTACCAAAAGCAATAATTATCTGTCGTGGAATGAGGGTTCACGCAGGTAACAACAACGAAAATTAATGTAAAAAAACTAACTACCATAATATATATAAAAAGTTAACTACCATAATAATATTATACACTTGCGTGTAATAAAATTATCTCTACAAAGTTAAGTTAGTACATAGCTGCAAATTATATGCGAGTAAACAGAACATTTTCAATTTTTCATTTCCGCCGCGCGCCGAGTAATACAGATATGTAACAACAAAGAGGTTTAAGGCTAAGTATGCGATCAAACAACAAACAATTGTTGCGCGCAAAAAAAAAAACTTGCGCGCTATTTTCCATAATTTTCGTATGTTGTTTGTATCATGTTTGTGCAATATATTTTGATTTTCCTCGCAAGGGCGTTGAAAAAGTGCGTATGAAACTCGTAAGCAACTTGCTCATTATACACTCGGCTGAAATACGCCCTCGCCTACGGCTCGGGCTGCAACCTACAGCCTCGTGTATAATGAGCAACTTAGCTCACTTGTACCATAATATACTATTATCAACCTTCCTGCCGTAACGACATTTATAAAATAAATGTTTTTAATATGTATATGCATAGTGGCGTATAATAAATTACCAGAAGAATGGCAATGTTTTCAAGAATAAGTACCTACATACATTTTACTAAGTGATCGTAAATCTGACTTATATATATGTACGTATTTCCACTAAAATTTGACCGATTATAAAAAAATGCGTAAGTACTGAAGAATTTAAAAACGGGCCAGTCGGAATGGCATACTTTGCGATTTCACGCAAAAATTTGCGTAGCTTCCTAGTTTTGCGGTAGGTACATAGTATTTTGACAATAAAGGCATACTACCGGATTAAAAAAAAATCGAATAAGTCAAATAACGAAAAAATAATACAAAAAGACCGTTTAAATCTTAGGTATGCTGTTCATGCTACACTGAGAAAAATTATTTCCGTCCTTCATTACTTATTGACGTGCAGAATAATTATTAATGCTGATGCCTGTAATAATATCAAGAGTATGATGAAATAGCATGAAGGCAAATATACTTTTGGTTCCATCACTACAAGTTTCAATTCAAATAACAAACAGAAGTCATGACAGCCTTTCATTTAAAAATAATGTAACGAAATATTAAATTATTACGATATACCTGCTTTTTAACAGGAATTTCACAATAAATTTTCAAGTTTGTCGTGAGTAAAATGTAGCACGACAATTAATCAAGAATTAGTGCGAAACCGAAAATAAAATGTAAAGACCGAGCATGACAAAAAAACATAATTTTCTACCCACAAAATGTTATTGAATCATGAGTAATTAACAAGGTTTTACCAATAATTTACTATGATGTAACGTTCTAAATAATTTGTGAAACAATTGTCATGTTAAATTTTCGTGACCGGCACGACGTCCCTAGATGTTGTGGTGCATTACGCGAAAGCTCGTCTGGCTGACTACCACCTTCAAGTAGAAAATTTGTCTCTAAGCTAACCTAATTTCCTTTTGTGTTATGTAGGTCACGTTGAAGCCAATATCAATTCTGCCCATTCTAGCTTTAGGCTGTTGGTCAAAAATGTTCAACCAATGAGTCATCATCAGGGATTCATATTTTTCTTTGTGGTATAGAGTAATTCTATATTAATTGAACTGATTTTATTAAGATACATCTGTTCAGCCATATTCATGTAAAAGAGTTCGAACTGGTGGTTCCTTTTGAACTACCTAGATGGCGCTATCGCTATTTACGCTCTTTCCCATACAAAATGCGTCAGAATGTATGAAATCCTGCATCGCGCAAACGAAATAATCCGACGGTTCCGAAGGATATTCAGCTAACATTACACTAAATATATTGACATCGGTAGCAATCGGCAACACTCGGCAGTCTAGTGCAGCAGAATCACCAGGAATTTTACGCATTAAAACTTATTACAGGTTCACGATAATAAACGAGAAAGCTCGTTTAAGATAATATGATAATATCGAAAATATATCAAAACTTTCCCGTAAAGTTGTTAGGAAAATTTATTCTTATTTTGGTGGATTTCACAATAATTTATCATTTCATTAATGAAACTATACCATTCATTCTTAAATTTGTATGATTCCCTTCACGACTTTATGTCATTACTGTTAGGGATAATTCCGAGTTCGTCATGATATTTTGTTATGACGCGTACTGACAAAACATGAGTATTCAGCACTAAGAAATCTTGTGCTGTTGCCTGATTATTTATCGTAACATCAATTCATGGTAAATTATTGTGATATACATGCAAATTATAATTAAATACCTACTCTTGGTCCGTTTTTATTGGGAATACGGATATTTATTTCAAAATTCCTTTACAATTATCATGAATCATGACAGTCATTTTTCTCAGTGTATACGAAAAAGATTATTGAAATATGGTAAATTATACACGCCTCAAATACATTTACATTTTAAAATTGTGACAAAAATTAAACCGGTACCTATGTTTAGTATAAATATGATTATTTCGAGGTTCCGCTACGAATAAATATGTACGTGATTGTAAGATTATCATTTATCATAGACCTTGTTTTGAAACAGATGGATTATGCACAAGGACATATGATTGCTGATATGATTTCTGTATTGGTACTAACACTATCAGTAGTCTCTGTTCACATATACAGACCAGAGCAATAGTATCAATACTATAATATTATAAATGCGAAAGTAACTCTGTCTGTCTGTCTGTTACGCTTTCACGCCAAAACTACTGGACCGATATGAATGAAATTTGGTATGGAAATAGTTTGAGGCCCGGGAAAAACATAGGATAGTTTTTATCCAACTACGCGAAAAGTGGTTAATGTTTTTGCGCGATAACCGACATACGTGCGGGCGGAGCCGCGCCCCGAAAGCTAGTATAAATAAAGCTTCGTTAAATGTAGACTTTTTTTTTAGACTTATTTTAAACATTCACATTTTGTAAAGTATTGTTACTTCCGACTATAAGATAATGTGCTATTTGTTACTTCCGACTGCTTATGTCCACGCGTGTCTTTTTTATGGATTTGTAATTAGGAGAAGCTCTGTTTTGTGATTCTATAAAAATTAAATGAATATATTCAAAAAGCTCCCACCAAAAATAAAAAAACCTAAATAGTGACAAACATTTATACAAAAGTTAATACATAGTAGAGGAATATTTCAACGATATAAATATTTAAATAATATATATGAATAAATACTTTTACCCGTTTAACTTGACATTCTTAATATTAACTTTACAATACATACAATTATGCATATTTGGTATATATCTAACTATGAATTATTGTTTATTACATTAACCTCTTTTTGCGCAGTTGGATAAAAAATATCCTATGTTTTTTTCCCGGGTCTCAAACTATTTCCATACCAAATTTCATTCAAATCAGTCCAGTAGTTTTGGCGTGAAAGCGTAACAGACAGACAGAGTTACTTTCACATTTATAATATTAGTAGGTACTGATTATATTATATAGTACTGATTGCTACATTACTGGTATTACTACTGAGCGCTTCCACGCTTCGGAGGGCCGTTAAGCCGTCGGCCCTGGTTGTTATCTTATAGGATGGCAGTCGTTACAGCATGGTGGAAGGGCATTTAGCCAATGCTCGCCTGGCTAGCTACCACAATGGCAAGCCTCCTCGAAATCCTCACTGCGGCTAGAAAACCGGTGGCTAGGCACCTAACTGTGTGTTCCGGCAGCAGTCCCTGAGAGCCAATAAAATTACAGGCACATGAGGCTGAACAAGTATGTTTCAGTGTGACGGGCGCAGTGCAATTCGTCACATTTGACGAAATGCATCGGTCATAGGAAGAGCCCCGTAATGTATACCGTTTACTGAGACAAACAGGTGTTAAGTCTCATGTGCCTGTAATTTTACTGGCTTTCAAGGAATGCTGCTGGAATACACTGTCAGGTGCTTGGCGACAGATTTTCTACTTCAAGTAGAACATCTGTCGCCAAATTAAGGACATCTAATACTCCATGAGTACGTAAATTCGGCATGCGAGAGTTGCTGTCTATGTGCACAACGCGGCGCTGCGCTCTAGATGCACAGCGCGCTCTCAGTACACCAAGCGTCGAATAGCTCAATGTCACGTCACACACAGTGTAACTAAAACAGTTGATTGACTCCAGGAGGTCTACTCCCAAAAACGAAGTTTAAAGTTTCGTTTGAAGGATCGCACCTTTTCTTACCACGAAACACTTTCGGATCCAAATTTCGATCCGTACTTCGTGAATTGACATCATATCGCCCGTATTTTACCCTACTCCCAAATGTTATTTGGAATTTATTATTTCAAATTTAGACATTAAGTTGATTATGGATTAATGATAATCTCGGAATACTTTCTTCGTCTGTCGTAGAGTTATCGTTTGCTGCGAAAATACTTTGCCTCGACAATTGGATTCCATTTTTACACATTTTCGTTTTTAACTAAGAAGCTATGTACCAAGTATAAATGAGCACCTACACCGAGTATGCTATTTCATAGGATAGTTTATACATTGTAAATTACATCCCTCATTTGCAGCATACATCACAAAAATGAAATTAACTTATTTTATACCCGTATAATGGTGATGCGCTTGGTGGTGGAAGAAAAAGTTATGGAGTCTGAACATGAATGTAGGTATATACAAGAGTCGCCGTTGCAACATATTAAATCATTCTTGTGTTTTCAAGAATATGTTTACTTAATTTAGGCACACGTTGCAAGGTTGTTCGTAGAAAGCAGCGCGAGAAACAGGAACTTCAAAAAAGAAGGGTTACATGTATTATTGGTCTGCCTCTTCAAAAAATAAAAACATTCTGACAAACGTCGTATTGAACACATGGGCTTATCTACTAATATAAGGCTCATGGTTGCATTCTCGTTTTCATATTCGAAGTAGAATTTACTAAAGAGTTTATAGTGTTAGGCATTATGCCATAAGGTTCTTTGTTCGTCGACGACACAACCATGACTGTGAAAAACATTTGTTTACTAAGAAAATTAATCGTAGAATACATTGAATTCTACAATAAATAGTTTATTAATTATCGAAACATTCTTTTTCTCAAATTCTTTTTGGTTTTTGATTTACTTAGCGGTTTTTACATGTCTACCATAAAGAACCTACACAAAGATTTCAATATCACTTCTGTATAATATTTGTCTATGAATCCGAAACGAAGACCATCCGTACAAGTCGCATCCGAAGTTATTTGGTAGTAGGGTTTAAGTTCAACGTTACTTCGTTCCGAAACGAAGCTTGGAACTTCGGTTTTGGGAGTAGACATTCAGGTACCTGACAAGAAATCCAATACTGTGTCACAACTATTTTGTGTAGTTACTTATTTTATTATCTTACAGTTCAAAAACCACACGGTATTATTTATTTGCTTATTGAGTATTATTATCACGAAATAATAAAGTTTCTGTTTAAATTTTGAATGAAGTTTGTAATGTGCCGCTCCTTAATATAATTTATGCTATTTGTCTCATATCATCCCGTGGGTGTCGTAAGAGGCGGCTAAGAGAAATATACTGGTAGGTGGGCAGCAGCGCCTTCAAATGATCTGCCAAATTACACTGCGATCCCCAAGCCGCCTGCCATGCGTGGGGACTGTAGTCACAACAATTTAAGATATTAATTTATATTAATATAATTAAGAATTACGAACTTATTCCGTTACAATAACATTAAAAAAACTTAGTTGTCTGAAAAAAAATCACCGCTTTTTCGAACTGAAATGTTGACTGAATCTACAATATCTGAGAGCCATGCTGAATACTTAGTCTAATAATGTTAAGTGTTTTGAAGGATTACTAGAAATAGTAACTTTTTACCTCTTTTTGAACCTACTGCTATGTTTAGACTGTGGTCAATGGAAATAAATAAATAAACAAAAAATTACTTACCATATTTCATTTCCCATTTTCTTTTGCCTTCAACCGTGATTTAGTGCGTGGTTATTTTCTTTATTTGCCATTTCCAGAAAACAACCAAAAAAAATGTTGTCTCAGAAGTTTTCATATAATATTTACACAACGGGAAATAAACACAAACGTAGTCTATCTAATGCCTCTAATGGTCTAATAGAGATATATACACTATGAGGGATAAACACTATGTCATAATTATATGCTATAGTTCACTAAATTATAATTATTTACAATTTATTGTGTATCCTCATGATATTTGTTTACGGAGATACCAAGAAGGGCGCGCGCAAAAATTTGACATAGATCTTGTCTTGGTGACGTCCCTCGGGACACTAACGAGCGACGTTTGGATATATTATCACTTAAATATTCGTTTTAAAAAAGAATAGATGTAATGAGAAAAAAGGATCGCTTGAGTTGTATTTCAAATTAAATTACCTACAAAATGGTATAAGTTATAGATTAAGTGGAGTATTAGTACCTGTTAAAAATGAAATTTACCCGGTAAAAAAACCGCAAATCGAACTTAGTTCACTATTTTTTTCTATCGAGAAAATTTACTCTTATCGTGATTTGAACGAATACACAATAAGGAGAAAAAATGTAACTAAAACATATATTTATTTCAGATTTGAAATGTTCTTCTTTGTTTATAAAAAACAACATCTACTTTAGGCAAAAACGGGAATACCCCACCTTAAGGTGGTAGCTAGCTTGGCGAGCTTTCGCAAAATGCCCTTCTACCCTTCGGTGAAGCTCAAGCTGGCTGAACCACGGACCTGCGGCACCTGCGTTTATTTGTACGTCCATTCATCCAAGTACGTCACGGGTCTTTACCAACCAAGGTATATATATACATATCTTTATTATGAACACTATTGGTATAGGTCACTAAACTTAAAGTGATACTCTTATTATTGTGAGAAAGGCGGCCTCTTGCCGTTCGTGCAAATATGATTGGCAGAAGGTTTAGTGGGTGCTCGCGGAAGGCTAAAATACTAATGTTTCCGGCTCTCGATGCACTGATAAGACATCGCATTGCCAGATTTATCATTTAGGGCCTCACTCTTTAAATCGGGGAATGCGATCATACAGGTCCTGGTAAGTCATTGCCACGAGCATTTGAAATTTTGTTCGAGCTTATTAACCTATATCGATAGTCACTACAATAGTTAAATTTCGTCTGTGGTCAATGTTAAAGGGTTAATTTAATGTAAAATTGTAATTTAGAAGATTATGTAGATATATTGTAGATATTATGTCGTAGATTATGTTGTAAGTGTGTATAATCCTAGTTGATTGAAATAAAGAATATTATTTTTATTATATTATAATTATAAATCAACCTTCAATACTTAAATAATACAAACCGTATGTATGTACTTAATTTTAGCTTTTGAGAAATTGATTACGACATTTACGACCGGTTTTGTGTACGACCTGTTTTCAACGATATGTTGTGATATTTATACCCTTAGGTTTTCTTTTTGCAATGAATCGGTGTTTATACATATTTTTTTGCGTTTTTACTTGTAAAATAACTTTGTAAAATCAATTTTGGCGTTGGGGCTAAAAGTGTCATTTGCTAGGCGTAAGTTGTCAATTGGCAATACCTGCCTCATAGTGATTCTTGCCTACTGGTGTAATTTGAGCTGCCTATATTTTATTTTTATTTTTTTGTATCTAAGATACTTACGAAAAAGCCGCAGCTATTAAGAAGCCTCATAAGAAAATAGCGACAGACTGGCTTGTCACTAACAAGATATTTAAAGGACACCTATATGGAATCTCTCACAGTTGGCCACCAGAATAATACTTATAATCTTTAACGATGAACAATATGCTGTTTTGGGGAGTTAAATAAATGTACAGTCATAAACATACATTTATTACCACCCTCTAGTAGAAAATCTGTCGCCAAGCACCTAACGGGTATTCCGGCAGCAGTCCTTGAGAGCCCGTGAAATTACAGGCACATGAGACTTAACAACTATGTCTCAAGGTGACGGGCGCAGTGCAATTCGTGATTTCTGTTTAGTCCGCTCAACATCAGGTGGGCCTCGAGCTAGTTCCGCCACAATAACATAAAATAAAAAATAATATTGATGCGAAAAGCTGTCAGGCAGCTAGCATAATAAACAAAATTCAAGGAATGGAAGAAAAGCAGCTAAGGAAATAAGAACTATTGCTGTAAAGAGGACGGTGTGACATTATTCTGACGAAGAAAATGTTAAAATATATTATTTTGACAAATATTTCATAAATTGTTTTATTGCAGTGTGTTGAAACGTGTAAGATGTGCTTAGGGAAATGTTCTATCTACATATTATGTTTTAATTGGGAACTTGATTGTTAATTTTATACTCACTGAAATGCTTTGTTTAGTATTTAGGACCTGAATGACTTTTAAAGAAAGTCATAATTAATTTTTCATTGATGAGGCACAATTTACCTGTGTTTGTTCGTACTTAGTTTTTTCAGAGTTTAACTATAAATACTCTACTAGGTTTTTTTTTTTTTTTTTTTACCGGCGGTATGCCTTTATTAAACAAAATACTATGAACTATATACAACACTACAGCTACTACAATAAAAGCATTTAGACACCTATAAGTCATAGCAGACTCATAGGCAGTCCAAATGCTCCAGCCCACTCCCAGTTGGCAGCGTGCCCAGCATGCTGGCAGCATTGCCCCGTTGAATTGCAATGCTTATTCGTTGAGCCAAATATGTGCCAGCATTTTGATCACGCGTCGCATCGACCAAGCGCTCAGATAGGTTTTGGAAAATACGATGAGCTCCCGGTCCCCACGGACCCAACGTCTCCACACCAAACGGCTCAAATATGTAACCCATACCGAGGTTAGCATATTTGCGCCGCTTGAGTTGCTCCGCCGAAGTAGCCGCAGCGCCAGCCCTCACGTTGGTTTCAGAAAGATGTGACGGCGCTAAAGTGTCCACGCACGTAGCGTCCCACACTAAGGGCCGTCCTAACTTCCACGGAACCAGAGTCATGCCGTCAGGTCTTTTACCATCGTCACGCATCAGACCATTCGGTTCGAGAATAGCTGGAACATTGGCGCTGGTAAAAGCCCGGCGAATGATATCGTTAAGGCTGGCGTGGCGGGAAATTCGACCAGCACTTCGAGAGCAGGAGAGGCCATGGTGACCGAGTTGATCAACTGCAGTACCACATTGGCAGTGATGTGCAACACAACACCTTGCACCCAAGCGTAAGCTAATAGCTAGACGAAAAGCGGATGGATCTATAAGGCTACCAGTTTTGTAAGAAGGAATGGCCTGTAACCAAAGACCGGATTCCCACACAGAAACAGCGAGAATACGAGCACGATCTGCAATGCTAGAACACGTATTTAAAAGATCTTTCCGTGGTAGCTCGCATAGGGGCCGATCCCACTGTTTCTGAGATGACAACATTTTTGGGAATTCAGTATTTGGACAAGCCAGTCTCCATGTGTTTTTGGCCTCAGCCAGATATGCTACATCGAAAGAGCCTAAAGATCGTGCAAGATTTTTTTCTACTAATTTGTGTGTACTGTGTACAGAAGACAAAAAAAAATTGCGTATCCCTATGCCCCCAACCTCACAGGGAGGGAAGCTTGCACCCAAGCCCTATCATCCATCTCAACATTCAAAACCGACACTAACGTATCTTTTACTAAGTTGTCTAAGCTTAACAAAAGCTCACTGTGTTGCCACAGCTGACAACATCTTAAATAGTATGTAAATTTAGGAACAAAAAGGCAAAATCTTATAATTGTAAAAGCCATATGGGCGTTAATTTTGGATAATCTGCTAGAAGCATTTCTAAACCTTTGAATTTGTTCTTCGACAAATGGTGATAAAGATTCGTTAAGAATCGGTGAAACCAAAAGACAAAGCGAACTTTTTTCTACTAATTTTATATTAGGCGCAAGTAAGTTGAATTTTTCAATAATCGAAACTTTATCCGGACAAGTATCACAAACAAAAAGTTCACATTTAGAAAAATTTAGTTCAAGGCCAATAACACGAAAATCGTCTATAAGTACTCGCAAGTCATCCAAAACCGTGTTCGCATCGCCTCCTAAGGTTCCGTCATCCAAATACCAAACGTTAAGTTTTGATTGGAGACGTTGAATTATTGAGTGGATCGCAAGGCTAAAAATGGCTGGTCCCAGAGGATCACCCTGTTGACATCCTACGGAAGATAAAATAACGTTATTTTGGTATGTTAATTTTGACGGTTTGCCGTAGCATTGCCAAAGAAAAGGGTATAATTCCGGAATTTTATCTTTCACTTCAGTCAAAAGAGTGCCTCTATCTAAAGAGTTGAATGCATTTTTAACATCCACCTTCAAAAGCACATCTCCACAATTTTGATCAAGAAATGTGCGAAGTGAATGTACAGCAGCCTCACAGCCACCCTGTGAACCAAAACCGAGTTGCAGTGGTTGAAAAAGATTACTTAAAAAAGCAACCTTTTTCCTACAACCGCATTTGGCTGTGAGGCGACAATAAGTGGTGCCTACTGCTATAGGCCTAATACCACCATCTTTTTTATTTAGGGCACATAAATTCGCACCGTACAGAATTTCGGTAATTTCATTGTTGACCTGACCCGACAACATCAAATTAACCAAAGCCGTCACATCCCTTAAAAGTGTCTCGCCTACCTCACCAGAACTAAAAGATAAAATATCTTTTAAGTGCTGAGGCGTGAGGCCATCAAGGCCACCGGCTGAGCCACTTAAAAAAGATGCCACGGCTGCAGAAACATCCTGTGGGGTCACCTCAACAATGTCTTGTATAGGAGATTCGGGAAGGTGGAGACCTGCAGTTGCAGGCGGATGCTTTTCAATTAGGGAATTCAACGTATCAGATGTAAAAGGAGCGATTGTATCACTCGAAAACAAGATGCGTGCCGCGTTTTTAATATCACCATCAGTAATTTTGTTTTCTACTATTTTAATAGTAGCTGAATCGAAATTATTTGTTTTTGTATTCCGCCGCAGTGGTGGAATGTTTAAAGTTGAGCCAAAAGATTGCTCTTCCCGTGCCCTGTATTTCACGCAGTTTTCCTTTACTCTAGTAGTAAGTGATTTTTTGTTAGACGGATCAAAATTCACGTGAAATACGTGGTACGGGAATGCTAGAAGATGCTCCCAGGCTTGCGTAGTATTAGTAGCCAAGACGTTTTTAATGGAACAAGATAAAGATTGGGCAACAGAAATTCTTGCACCCCGAGGTATGCGTTTTAATAAAGGAATGTTATTTTTGTACGAGCTTAAAACCTCCCAAAACGGTTTGGAAGGCGTAGCAGGGCTCGCAACACTGCTACTACTTACGTTTTGATTATTAATTGGTGCCGAAAGGGGAATTTCTATTTGTTTATGACACCTTGTTTGGTGAATTTTGAGGCCTTTATGACCTTTGAAATAACGAGCCTGGGGGCACTGCGGACACAACATCTGGCTATCTTGCGATACAAAGATCCCCGTTACAGCATTCATAGTTGGGGCACAAAGCATTGTTTACAAAATAAAGCAAAGCTTATCTTAAAATCTCTAGTGTGACGTCTCAACCCGGATGAAGGCTCGCGTCAACACCGTCGTCGTAGTGCGCGCGCCGGTGTCCCAGGCAGCGTTGCCATGGAAACAAAAATAACTGATTAGAAATTAGCTCGACAAGAAATGTCAAAAAGCTATTGAATAAATAAGCTAATGAAACTAACTACAGAGGCCCAAACGAGCCCCACAAACAATACCTCGCAAAATTCCACTAGGAAGAATGCGGGTGATGGGCAGAAAATGCCTATCTACCATCTGAAAATAAAATTAATTATTTTTTGAAAATAAATCAGAAATTTACTGACCTGTCACGTTGATTGTCAAGTTGTTTTTTTTTTAAAACAAATGACAACCTCTACTAGGTTGTCATTTGTAAAACATTATAAGATATATATAATATTTATGACGATGTCTCGATCCTGCGCTCGGTGAGTCAAGACCTCGTCAGAAAATTAGTTCGTCGTTACTTAAACAATGATATGTAGCTATTATGACTACACTAGCTGCGTCCTGCGGTCACACCCACGCCCACGTGGTGATAGATGATGAATCCAGCGCCTCATCAACCCCATACCATATTTCATCAAAATTGGTCGAGCCGTTTGAGCGTGAAGGAGTAATAAACATACAAACATACTCGCAAACGTTCCCTTTATAATATTAGAATTGATAAGGATCAATTGGTTACTACCAAATATGCATTAGAAATAAATTATCAATTTTTATAGTATTTATGGTTCACTATTTTGGCGATAATGTCTTACACATACTGACGCGGGCTTTCTGTAGGACAATTTAAGATAAAAAATTTCGTTGTACATTATGTACGTGTGAAAAAGAAAGGTTTTTGCAGCGCACGCCAGAATACGAGTAGGTCGCATATTATGGCAGAATTTTTCAAACTTACACACTTATCGTTATATTTTGGACAATTCATACAATATCTTTAAAGATTACTTATAGCCTATGTGTTATTCTGTAATTACAGTTTCATTAAAATCCATTCAATAGTTTTTGCGTGAAACAGTAACATTAACATCCTTATATCCATACATCTATACTTACAAACTTTCGCGTTTATATTTAGTAAGGTTATCTTTTATTGTCCTAGGCTGAAATGGGCGTTTCTCTGAGATAATACCTCCTTGTTCTAAAAAATATATTTGCTTTTGAAAGGAAGTTTTTGTGGTAAATTTTCAGCAAGAACAGAAATGTTGTGTTGACGATTATGTGCTAGCATTAATACCTTTTTATCCTAATCTAATAAAACACTAATATAATATATATTATATTTTGGAATTATTTAGTCACTGAATCTAGCTAAGTAGGTAAACCTACATTCCTAATAAAGCAAGTCCTTTTATTCTGTGGCATAGTAGATAATGTATGGAGCTTTATCTCAATATTAAGTACTGTGAAGACATATCGTGTAAAATATAATATGTGACATTTGCAGTTCTATAATCGACAGTTGTATTGTATTGTTAATTTTTAGATGACTTGTTGCGTCCTCTATATTAGTGAAATTTTATTATACGAGTCCAATCTTTTAAATTATTTGTAAAGATAATTGCGGTGCATTATTTATTGTTTAATATTATAAAACAGAGTTAAATAAGGGTAAAATAAAAGCTGTTTTTATATTCTTCAACACATATATTTGATCAAAACTATTAAACATTTATGTACACCGAAAAAATCATTTATTGGTCAGTAAATTTTGAATTTAAACAATGAAAACAGTCATGCATTGTTAATGTGACTTACGTACATAAAATGTGAACTAGTTTTCAAGGCAGTAGATGATAACTGAGATGATCGAGTGTACCAAACTTACTTCTTGATGAAAGTGGAGTACACAAAGGGGTTGGCAGGGAAGTATGCACCAGATTTGATTAGGGTTGGGTACTTGTACCCGTACCCAAGAGCACCTGCATAATATGTGGTCGGGTAGGTATTGATCGTCAGAAGACCAGGATCAGCAGAAGGTTTAGGAGCAGGTTCAGGGGAAGCCTCTGCAGAACGCTTCTTGATCAGGTGGGTAGTGGCCAGGGGAATGCCTGCAGCAGAGTAGTAGCTGTTCGCCCATGGATTGGCAAGGTATGGAGTGACAGGGTAGGTGTTTAAGTAAGAGGATGGGGTGTAGTAAGTAGTGGGGATGAAAGTCTGAGGGTCAGCAGAGGGTGCAGCAGATGGCTCGGCAGAAGGCTCAGCAGAGGGTGCAGCAGACGGCTCAGCAGCGGGGTCAGCGGAACGCTTCTTAATGAAGTGGGCGTTGAACAGAGGAATTTGAGCGCCAGCGTAGTACGGTGTCTGGTAGTAGGCTGATGAGATCAGAGGCGTCGGGATGGAGGCGCTTGACAAGTAGGTCGTCGGCGTGATGTAGGAAGCAGGCAGCAGAGCAGCAGACCTCTTCTTGATCAGATGTGTAGCTAAGGGAAGATGGTCGCTGGTGTACGTTACCGGTGTCTGGAGAATCGGAGAAGACAGGTACTGAGAAGTTGGGAAGCTGTACGGGTAGTAGCCGTACTGTGTGTTGTAGGTAGTCAGCAACTGTGGATCAGCAGAGCGTTTCTTGATGAAGTGCGAATAAGCGTACGGCGTTGAGTACAGTGGAGATGGATGGAGGACACTGCTGGACTGACTGCTGATGCTCGTTGAATACGGCGAGTAGACGGTAGAATACGCGGCGTAGGGCTGCACAAGCGGTGTTGTTACCAGTGTTCCCGGCTCAGCAACCGCCGAAGCCACGAAAGCGCACAGAACTACTAGTTTGAACATCTTGCTTGTGATGTGTCGGACGACTGATGACTGACACTCGTTCAAATCCTATTTATACAAATCAACCACTGGAGCTAAGGGCGATCTCGTTTTCGAAACCGGTACAGGGTGCAGGAAACGTTGGTATTTGCAGCGAGGTCGTCAACAAACCTTAGCACATCATTATCTTTGTGGTGAGAGAGGGTAAATAAACTTCACCGATGCCAATGTTAAGGTCAGGCGGCATTGCACCCTATCCAACCGACAATGTCGTGGAACTTTTTGTGATCTAGAGCAAAAAGCGGTTATAGCCCATAATAATGTACTCGTAGTGTTATAATAAATACAATCTCTTCTGAATAGCAGGAAAGTAAGGTTTTGCCACAAGACAAGGTCATAATTATCCGATCTTGCTTGAAAAGTAACTATAGGGAGTAGGATTACATAAGTATAGTTTACCTATAAATTTTCCCATCATTGTAATTTTGTGAGCTTTTCGCTTACTTCAGTATTTGTATTGCTTATTTTCTTAATAGTCAAATAAACAATGAATATAGGGACTTAATAGTGAAAAACTGTGTACGAAAAAATACCCACCTCTTTTTTCTAATTATTTGATATAAAACCTTTTTGAGATTTGCCCATTGTATTTTTTTGTTAGCAGCTAATAAACAAAAAGCGGTAGCAGGACAGGTACCGATTTTCATACAACATTCCTTCACTGCTACGGAGGGAAGGAATAAAATCCATAACCTTTTCCCGCCGCACATTAATTATAAGGGAATAATGACGCACTTTATAACACGTTTTTGTTCACGTGTAATGTGACACTTTCTGAGTGGGTGTGGTATAAATAAACTTTTTCATTTACATTTTTGTTCATGTATTTACCAGTGGACCATGCCCATAGTGATATAATGACTTACATTAGGATAGGCTTTGCATGACATGTAAAATTATACGTATAAGGATCATAACTAGGTAATCTGCCCGTGTACAGTGACCTGAGCTGTATTTTCTACTTATGATTGCCTCCTTGTAGAAAACAGAGCTCACAATTTTTATATGTAACATTCTTAGGTCATAGATATAGTTCAATTTTTTATTTATTTTGGGTTGCTTTTCTTTTTATTTAATGTGACACGGCAAATAAATATTTTTTTAATAATATTATTAATTTTTATAATAAAAGATCACAACTTATTTGCAAATGTTGATATTAGGTACAGTACCACATTTTTATGCAAAAATAACAATACAATACAAATAATCTTTACTAAACACCAGTTAAAAAAAATTTAACAGATAGATATAAGCAAATGGATGTACAATAGGCGGCCTTATCGCTAGGCGCATTGTCTTACAGGCAACCGTGAATGGACATGTAAGTGAATGCATATTGAGAAAATATAATATAATCAAATTCTGAAACACATTATTATAAAAAGTTACCAAGAGAAATGACAACATTTCTATAAATAAGAATTAAACAGCTTCTTATCAAAAAATACATATTTGAATATTTCATAAATTGACGAATTCTTATATGAAAAATGACTCATTGCTATCTAGATATACTTACTTCTGACATTCATTGTATACATAACATATATTCAAATTCAAAACTAATATAACGTCCTCCTCTCTTCTATTTTGCTGTGCCTGACGGGGTCCATAATATGACTGTACTTTTATTTATTGTAACAACTTGTATGTACTAGATATGGAAGCAAAAAACTATCTGAATGATCTGAATCTCATACGACACTTTTCATCATTTCTCTTTGCGTCTGCATGGTCTGCCGTTATATCAAGTCAAAGATATTATTCTAAAGTCTCATACCCGCTCAGTCATATATATATATTACAGAACGTTTAATTTTCAGAAATATTGTTAGCTAAATATGGATACTCTTGCTCCTTACTGATTGTTTACCCCCCACTTAAATATATTTGTTTAATTTCAGCATCCATCTCACCCTTTGCAATGATGTTCGGCTGCTTCTGTTCCGGCCCAATCAGTGACGCGATTGGTCGAAAAAAGGGACAGATTCTCCTTACCGCGCCTTTCACCTTGGGCTGGGTCGTCATGGGTCTCTCCAGGAATAACATCACTATGCTTGTGGGAAGGTTTATCACAGGGATATGCACTGGTGCTATTAGACCTCTAACCATGGTATACATTGGAGAAATTTCCGATCCTAAATATAGAGCCATGGCTCTCTATTGCCCTGCACTAGCCGCTTTTGTTGGATGTCTTATCAGCCACACGCTAGGCTATTACGTTCCATGGAGAATCAGCTCCTTTTTATTTATGATTCCAACTCTCATGTGTTTCATTATATTGATGCTGTTAAAAGAAAGTCCTTTGTGGTTGATTACTAAAGGACACACAGACGCAGGCATTGAATCTTTTAAATGGTTTAGAGGAGAAGGGGAGCAGGCTGAAAGAGAATTGAAACTTGTACTGGAAAATCGAGACCAGGAAGCATCATCAGCATTGAAACAGTTCACCAGTATAGTATTCACAATGCCATTCCTGAAATCAGTAACAGCAATGTTTTTCGTTTTCGTGGCTGTACAACTGTGTGGGATAAATACAATAACTTTTTACGCGCAGGATATCTTTAAAAATACTTTTGGTGGTGAAGTAGATGCTTTTATGCTCATGATCTTGACAGATGTCATCAGAGTCATATTTACTGGAGCTATGTGCATACTGGCAACGGTTTTACCTCGTAAAAAGACTTTCTTGATCAGTTGTTTCGGCACTACTGTAGTTTTATTAGGTTTAATCGCGTTCTTGTGTATTAAACCTGCTGGATTAGTATGGTTAGCTATAACATGTCTAGTGGCGTATATTGCAATTGCTAGTGTATTAACAAGTATATCTTGGTCGTTCGTAGCAGAAATGTTCCCAAGCAAATTTCGCGGATTAGGTTCTGGCTTAAGTTCACTTATGTCGTTTAGTTTGTTATTTATTTCTGTTAAAGTAACTCCAAGTATTATGGCTAATTTTGGCGAAGCAGCCATGTATGCTAGTTTTGCAACTGTTACGGCTATTGCAGGTCTGTTATTGAGTTGTATTCTGCCAGAGACTAATGGGCAAACCTTGCAAGATATTGAGAATATGTTGTATCATAAAAAGTAAAAAGCGAGTATGCCGGACAAGTCGTTAAAAATTACAAATTTAACGTGAAAATTCGTATTCATTTTCTTATATTTGTTGCTTTGAGTATCCACATCCAATTTGAGTTATTTCAAGTCCAACTGCATGACGAGTTTTGGGGGGAGAGGGGCGGCGAAGAATAATTATTAGGTTACCCAAACATTTATTATACAAAAACTATGACTAATCGTTCACTTTGCAAGCGTGACTTTAAAATATATGCGCTTTTTCTTCATACATATACATATATTCGTATACATCTTTGAATCAAATTTAAAGGCTTTCCCCGGTATTCTATTTCGAGGATTTCAATCACCGGCCAAATTATAGATGCTAAAAAAACCAAATGACCTGTACATATTTATTTTATTGTTACATATTTAATTATAAGGAAATCTGTGATGGTGATCCATGAAATAACTTACCGGAGAAGGCCGACTTTTCACTACACTTCAGCTTATCTGATTTTTTATTTATTTAAGTGTATGCTTTTCTCGAATATAGATAATAAATAACACTACCGTTAGTGTTATTTATTATGTACTATTATAATATTTTATTGCATGAATTATGATTATTGGTATCATGTTTTGTGATATATATATATATACATTGTTTGTTTTTCTTTTCATTTACAAATTATTAGGGCACAATATATGTTTAAACTGTGTTATTATTAGAAATATTTGTATTTAATGAGTACTAAGTAATAAAACATTATTATTATTATTAACATTCTTGTCCTGAGCGGGAATTGCACTCGGGGACTAGCACCGAGTGCCCTGACAGCATATTAGTAAATGCTTCACTTAGCCGATATGTTTGTCTTTTCTTCATGCCGCATCTATTTCAGGTAAGACACGTGAACAATTTAACATAAGTATATGTATAGTTTTCACGTGCCTTACATAAATCGATCGACTAAACAGTGTTAGTGTGATGTAGGTACAAAAGTGAACTGTTAAATTTACATTAGTTGTTTGATGTTTTGTTGCAGTCGGGGGTTCCATAAGTCAAGTTATTTTATTTTTATTTTATTTTATTTATTTTACTAAGTCTACAGCTCTTAATTAACAAAGTTCTAATTTTGTATCTGTGACCTACAGCCAAAAAAGACTTACTTTTTATAGGTTTCTTAATATAACAAGACAGTCCCTTAACAGTATACATAAAACTTAAAAACTTAGACACTGGCTAAGTATAAATATACAAAAAAAATATGTGTGAGCTTGTGTGTGTGTATGTGTGTGTGTGTGTGGTGTGTGGGAGATTATGTGAATTATTATTATGAACACAAAAATCCCCTCATTGCGACAATACATCATACATAAAGAAATTTTAATGTATTACATTCAGCAGCAACTGCTATCTTGGTATAACAAAGTGATTGTGCGGACAGTATTATATATAACTTAATTTTATCCGGGGCACAATATTCAGCATTATTATGTACTGTAAAACCTATTCTATTCACGTCTTATAATTTGTTTTTCTTATGTTTTAATTGTTTATTGTTATAATTGTATCGCGGCTTTAATATTTACGTGTGGTTATTTACGGTGATTAAGAGTTATGGAATAAATTTAACCGTTTATTTATATACGGTATTTTCGTTAATACTAAAGTTTATATAGTTTATTGTAAAGTTATCATTTTAAATAAAATATATTTATGTAATAAAATCATCATTTTATTCCATGCCAAAACATCCCATTCCACAAGATGAAATACATTAACGCTTATTTATTTGGAAGGTGATTCGCATAGCATGCTTTGGAGATGTCAATTCCAATCCATAATCCATCTGCAATTCAGTGAACATTGTTGTTGAATACAATTGCATGATAAATTCTCATTTGTTTGAAGGGCTCCAAAATTATTCCATACATTAATTTTCATGGCTTCAAAAATATTGCATATATATACCTACAGTCATTTCCACGGCTCCAAAACATAGTGGAACACTTTGGACAGCATCACTTTGGAATCTCGAGGTCTTGGGTTCGATCCCAGATTGAAGCAGTGATAGCTCAGTGGCTTTGGGTATGGACTGCCGCCCAGCAGGTCCATGGTTCGAATCCCGCCGCGGGCTTGAGCTTCACCGCATGGTGGAAGGGCATTTTTGCGAATGCCCGCCTGGCTAGCGACCACCCTCAAGTAGAAAATCTCACCAAGCACCTAACGGTGTGTTCCGGCAGCTGTACTTGAGAGCCAGTCATTCTAGGTTAAGCCTGTTAACACCTTCGACCACATCATCACTTACCATCAGGTGAGATTGTGGTCAAAGGCTTACCTATCAGCAATAAAAAAAAAAAATAACCCTTGAGTCGAATTAGATATATTTGGGTTTTTGTAACAAAGACATTTTCAGTAGCTGCCCGGAGTTAGGAACTATGTTCGGTATATGGCTTCAGGTTCGCTTCATGTTATAAGATACTAAAACATGTCTAGCGAAGAGTTGGATAGGCCGCAAGCAGCCCACGTGAAGAAATTTCCACAAGGCTTGGCCTTTGCCTTTTATAACCAACATCAGCCACAAAACTCTAAGCTACTTTGCCTTTTATAACTTCAAAAAAATTTGTTCTCGATTCTACTGTATTTTTTTGTGTGTGTAACCTCCTAACTCTTTAAGGGTGTACCAATTTCGATGGTTTTTTTATATTCGAATATGGTGCTTGAGTGAGATCTGATACGTAGTATTTGCGTTACCCTTAATAATGCGTATATTATAATTGAAGTCGGTTTTTTGCTCCAATTTTTAATATTGTTTTTATAGAGAGACAAGACAACAACAAGTTGACAAGAGTTTCTTCAACCTTTTTGAGTTTTCTTGTATTTTTGCGGAAGTGCGTTGTTTGCTGCATGGTCCGCGGGACTGACCCCAAAATAGAGTTCTGTTGTCTCAGTAGAAACTTTTTTATTCTCATTACTGACTCTGAGAATACTCATTACCTATCGTAAAACTGGAGTTATAATATTATATAAAAATATCATCTATCACATGACCTTTGGTCAATGTACCTATTCAGATATAATATACCGGACAACATGGCCGAATATTATTTATTCAGAAATAATCCTGTACATTGATATCTAGCATAATATATATTTTATTTGTGCTAGCAAACAAATATAGACTATAGTAGAAGCTTGCAAAAAAAATTATGAGTATGAAAACAAAACAGTCGTTTTGCGGAATGATGATGAAGAAGACACATTTTGAATAAATAATTATTAAATAATTTTGAAAACAGAAAAGGGAAAACAATGTAACTTGAAAATTATTTAAATCTGAAACATGACTATAATAATACAGGCCTTCTAGACGCATAGTGACGTCATAGCTCAATACATAGCGACCTAATATTTGTCCGTTCATTAGTCCACACGAATAACGAATCGAAATCCTTATGAATTATTTTCGGGGTTCTCCTTCCGACATTAGAATATAAATGGTGCTTTATCACTAGAAGTTTCTTTATCGTTGGTGTTCTAATTGGAACGAATTTCTATATTCATTGTGTTCCACATTCAGCGTAAATGTTGTTAATTATATTATTATAGATGCTCTTAAACTAGGATCTCTGTAATTCATAGCTGTTACTACTTACAAGTCCTATATATATAGCCTCGGTTCTAAAGTTAAGTACCTATATTCCAGACCCAAAACAGAGTAAATAAGGATCAGAACTTCCGTGGAACAGAAGGTGCGCTATTTCAGTCTCGATTAGTGATTTTTTTCTTTTTTTTATGACTATACATTAGCCTTTGACGATAGATTAGCCTTTGACTACTATCTCACATGATGGTAAGTGATGATGTGGTTCAGGCTAACCAAGAATTACTGGCTCTCAAGGACAGCTGCCGGAACACACCGTTAGTTACTTAGGCGACAGATTTTCTACTTGAGGGTGGTAGCTAGCCAGGCGGGCATTCGCAAAATGCCATACCACCATGCTATAACGACTGCCACCATAAGACAACAACCGGGACCGACGGCTAAACGTATCCTCCGAAGCACGGAAGCTCAGTAGTAATGTCACCAGCGGTAACCCATCCAAGTGATGACCGAGGCGGACGTTGCTTAAATTTGCATGGTTGACTGGCATGACCTTATCACAGGACTTACAGAGCTGCACTTTGAATTATAGAATGTGCATCGTCATGTGCACTTGTTTTGATTTGTTCATACTTACTGTTGGAGTAAGGCACGGTAAAAAGGCGAAAGCGTAGCAAGGCATTATTACCTGACTTAGAAACACAAGCAAAATGTTGTATCATACGATTGCTACTTTGAAGGAGGTAGGGGCGCACAAGCGTCCATCGAGCACTTCCTTCCAGTTCAGTACCTACCAGACTATTTATCTGAAAATAATGACCCATTTATTATTACTAACATTGTAATTTTTGCATTTATGCCTGCTAAGCGAATAAGCATACTTTTAAACAAAAGGAAAAATGTTAACTACGATAATACAACTATAATGTACTTGCATAAAGTGTGTATGCATGTCTTATATTTATACCAATGTAGTGCCCCTAGAATAATGTAAATACGAGAGTTATCTCTATATTATCAGGTTAAATGTTTATAAGTTTTTCATAAACCTGGCTTAGATTTCAAATGGTGGTCAACAGCAAATAAAACGACTATATATATGTACAGTCTTACTATAATAAGTATCAGTTAAGAAGAGCTTTAATTGAATAAAAAAAAAGAAATTTTTCAAAAGATTATTTCTAATACATTATTTTTGTTTGTGCCTTCGTCTTTCTCCTATACCTAGTTGCTTTTGGCGTAACATTATAGTATATTCTTAGAACTGTTTTACTGAATTTATAGATTGTCAATTCTACGTATTCAAAATTCAGTGTCAATTACACGTGAAGTTTGGGTTGATCCAGTTATTTTTGCAGTTTAGTGACCATTTATACTCAACGCTCTTGATACAGCCAGATATGATGTTCCTTCGGGATCTTGAGTAAGGGCAATCTTCATTATCAAAAAGCCACGTAAAGATGACGTGTGTACAAGACCTACTCTAATTTGTCGACGTTTCGAACTTTGGGTCCGAAAGAAAGAAATTTCGCAAGAGCAAACAAAACTCGTTTTGACACTCTTTTGTTTAACATCGTTCGTAGCATAGACTAGCAAGCACTGCCCTATATAGATTCTGTTTTTTTTTTTTTTATTAGATTCGTATTGTTTTTACATTTTCCTAATATGAAATTATAGTTTATTCGTTTAAGAAGTCAAAGTCAAGTTATAAATATGCGGAAATAAATAAATCATAGCTGTGTCAAAGTCATTATTTAGTGATATATTGACTATACATTAGTAAATCTTGATAGGCAGTTTAGGTGAGAAACACGAAGAGCAGGGTAAAATTATGGTTTCTTTTGATGACGATGAAAAGTACTTATAGCATTAATAATATATAATTATTCCCATAATTGCCTATACACTACACTGTGTATGGATTGATATGGAGAAAAAAGAATAACAGTGTGTATTATGTTGTTGTAATTTAACAACTTTATGACTGATGGATGAACGATGCGGTCCGACCATAGACTATATCAAACATCGAACTTCGGACCGCAAATTCAATTTTTGTTGTCTAACGTGTCACTCGAAACACGAAAAATGAAACTTCGGTGAATTGTAGTAGCGGCCCAGTTCACTCACGAAGGGCGCGCCCTTCCACAGTAAATTAGCTATTCACGTTTGTACGGGTAGAACTATTTGTACACTACGGGTATCTTAGGGTGTAAATTCAAATGTTATATACAAATGTAAATACGATCGCTTGGGTAGGCAGTAGAAGTTGTAGTTAGTGCGGGTGCCCCTTTGTGAGTGGTAAAGTACGTACCTACCAAGTTAAAATTAAAACCCAGAAGTAACGAAGCTACCACATTAACAAAACAAAACGAATAGACAATCGATTTAAAAAAAATTCAATGGTATAATACATTATTTTTAGATATTTTTAAAGAGGATGAAGGGAATTATAATAAATCATCCAAAACGGTCTTGGTTTTGGTGCGTCGAAGCGCCAACAACAACTGCTTTGTCCCTTTGCAAAAAAAAACATATGTATAGTCTTTCGGTATTATATAATGTGGTTTTTGTAGTTAGAAGACGTTTTATGATTAGGAAATACTGAGACTTGTTGATTCTAAAGCACTTCAATATAAAATACGAGTAAAAGAAAAAACTCAGAAAATAGCTACAGTTGAAATGTGTGGAATAAACATATGCTTGGTAAAAATCATATCATTTATATACGTTCTTTTTATGTTGATTAAATTAAAATGAAACAGCTATGTAAGGCTTATTACCTAAGTGTGATTATGGAATTTGAAAGTGTGTGACATTGTAAGTTTAATATGTTTTAATAGTAACTACCAGTCTTTCAAACTTATACAAACTTTTACTTAGTACAAGAATCGTAGCATTTGTCAGAGCCTCAGTATACTCACACTAAAAAAAAATCGCTTAGAACTATTTAGTAATAAGCTTTCACCATGATAATTATGGCCCGTGGTGTGCCGAGATAGCTTTGCACCCCCATATGTTCCTATTTGAGACGTAAGAGGGCATGGAGGGAATAATTCTAGAAGGCGGGCAACAGCACCTTTTGAAGAACTGTAATCTTAAAGACATTACAATTTCAGTCTGTATTAAGTGTAACAAAAATAAATATAGATCAATCTCAGCTATAAAAAAAATCATGGTAAGTTGTACTCGAAACATGATATATTTTTTTATTTCAGCATCCATCGCACCCTTGGCAATGACGTTCGGCTGCTTATTTTCCGGGACAATGAGTGATGCAATTGGACGAAAAAATGGACAGATTGTCCTCACCGTGCCATTTATCTTGGGTTGTATCATCATGGGAATCTCCAGAAATAACATCACTATGCTTGTAGGAAGATTTTTCATAGGGATGTGTACCGGAGCCATTAGGCCTTTAAGTATGGTTTACATTGGAGAAATTGCTGATCCCAAATATAGAGCCATGACACTTTATTGTCCTGCTTTAGCCGCCTTTATTGGAGTCCTTGTAAGCCACACGCTAGGGTACGTTCCATGGAGAATCAGTTCCTTTTTATTTATGACTCCTAGTCTCATTTGCTTTATAATACTGATGCTGTTAAAAGAAAGTCCTTTGTGGTTGATTACTAAAGGACACACAGATGCAGGTATTGAATCTTTCAAATGGTTTAGAGGAGAAGGGGAGCAAGCTGAAAGAGAACTTAAACTTGTGCTGGAAAATCAAGACAAAGAAGCTACATCAACATTTAAACAGTTTACCAGTATTGTATTCACAATGCCATTTTTTAAGACTATAGCCTCAATGTTTCTAGTTTTCGTTGCTGTGCAAATGTGTGGAATAAACACAATAACGTTTTATTCTCAGGATATGTTTAAAAATACATTCGGTGGTGAAATTGATCCTTTTCTCCTCATGATCTTAACAGACGTTATTAGGGTCGTGATTACTGGTGCTATGTGCTTACTGGCAAGTATTTTACCTCGTAAAAATACATTTTTAATCAGTTGCTTTGGGACTGTTATAGTTTTAATCGGATTAACTATTTATTTGTACATAAAGCCTGATGGATTAGTTTGGATAGCGATGATATTTTTAGTGGCATATATTGCAATCGCTAGTATTTTGACGAGTATATCGGGGTTGTTTACAGCAGAATTATTTCCGAATAAAGTTCGCGGATTTGGTTCTGGTGTAAGTTCACTGATATCGTACATATTATTATTTATATCTGTTAAAATCACTCCAAGTATAATGATAAATTATGGCGAAGCAGCAATGTATGGATCTTTTGCGGGCATAACGGCTGTTTCAAGTCTGTTATTGTGTTTTATGTTGACAGAAACTAATGGAAAATCCTTGCAAGATATTGAAAATGCATTGTATCATAAGGAAAAAGCTGAAACACCTAAAAATTCTTATAAAGTAACAAATGTGTGTTGATTTTTATTGGAAGCTAGATAAATACATTCAGTTTTTTTGAAATGAAATTCTAGTGAATTTCACAAATATTTAAAATTTTAAATATTATAAATTAAACCGGCAAAATACACTCTCGTTGGGGATCGAATACGTCGACCTGGGTTTCGAGCATATCAGATGCTCATCATCAGGGCGAGTGCGCAGCTGCGTCTGCGAGCTCCCGACGGGCACTGCGGAGCGCTGCCCGCGTGGCTCGGCGCGATACCGCAGACGCAGCTGCGCACTCGCCCTGATGATGAGCATCTGATATGCTCGAAACCCGGGTTGACGTATTCGTTCCCTAACGTGAGTGCTTTTTGCCGGTTTAATTTATAATATTAAATTACATTCAGTGATAATTAATGCTAGGGAATTTCATCATTGAAAATGTGCGTGCAAAAGTGCTTTTTATCTCCTAGCGTCACAGAATAAATGGACCAGAAGGATTACTCGCCATCCAGAAGGATTGCAAACCCATTCCAATAAATTAAAGACTCTAGCTACGAAGCAATAAAGTGCACTTCGGCTCGCAAAGCAAGGAGTACCCAATATTTATATTCACCTATAAGCGTCTTTTTTTCTATCGCATAGGCACGCATACCTCTGCCAGCTGGTATCGAAATCATAACGTGTGACTTGTTGACATTTTGCGATATATTTTAAATTTTTTGTAATAAATTTTGGTGATAACATACATAGACAAACCTAAAATGTATAACATGGACTTTAACAATAATACCTTCACAGCGGCTCGGCTTCAGAGAGCTAACTCACCGGACTCTTCTTTATTTGAATCTACGCGGATAAGTCTCCCACACAACGATTTCGATATGAGCAATATAAATAGTGGTTGTAAAGAAACGATTTTGCACTTAGAAAGGAGACTTTTATCTGCTAATAATGAAATCGAAAATTTATTACTTGAAAACGGTCGACTTGTGAAAGAATTAGAACAAAAAAACAAATTATATGTATAATAGATGTATACAAAAAAATTTAGCAATGGACATTCTACACCTTTATAAGGGCGAAAGAGAAAAAAAGCAAAATTGGGCTTTCACGAGATTAATACATCAGCATCTACAGGGAACTCTCCCATTTCATCGATAAGGCTTTCAAGTCACAAGCAAAATGTATTAGATTTCGAAATAGAAACATAAAGACTAACTACTTGGTGAAAAGTTGAAAAGGAAAAACTAGAGAAGGAATCACAAAATCTTGCGGAAGATACAATTCTAAAAAGAGAAATAAAAAGCATTTAAGTACCATTAAAATAACTGCTCTTAATAAGAAAATAAAAAAATAACTAAATAAATGAGCAACATATTTGCAGAAAAAATGTTCAAGCGTAAAGAAAGAAGAAACAAAACTGAATTATGAGATTAAACTTATGCATGAGAGATCAGAATTAGATAAAGTAGCTTCACAAGATATCGGACTTAAATCGAGTGAAACAATATGGAATAAAACGACACTACCAAAGTCGGGAATGAAAAATAAAGGAATATTTTTTCAGACAATATAGGACGAGGACTAATGCATAGAATAGAACGACAAATGGACATACCCGATAGTTTAATAAATATATGTAAAGCTGGAGTGCCAATGGAAAGTATTTTAGAAAATTTCAAGGAAAATACTAATCATCTAAGGAGTGGTGACACAGCATTTATATTAATAAGTCGATACGATTACAAATACTTGATAAATAATGCATACATCAAGAAACTTCAAGAAATAACAGAACTTCCACAAAGACAGTTCAATATTATGATAACTGGAATACGATATAATGTGAAAAATAATTGTAACATTTTTTATGTTAAACAATAGGATAGCGAACTTAGCCATAATGAACGAAAATGTCAAATTTGTTGATATAAACACAAGTTCAACATATGGTATAGTTAAAGATCAAATCACACAACATATAACGGCAGTATTTACTTAAGGCTTGAAAGGGTCTTCATCACTTACTTTTATTAAAATCCAAAATGACCTAAATAATAATAAATTTAGTGAAACAAATTTTCAACTTCATCAAAATTCTGCCAACAAAACATGATGATCATTCATTCAAATGTGCAGAGTATTCATAATAAGTACTTAGAACTTGAATATCTTGTGGATTCTTTTAGTTATGAAGTTTTATGCTTACTGAAATTGGTATGAGTATTAAAAAATATGTACCAGCTACCTTTTTTCATCGAATTGTTTGAACACGGATGAACGGCTATATTCGTGAGGGAAGGTGTAAATTATAGGGTTAGAAAAGATATAAACAACTTATCATTTGAAATGAATTGTGAACTTGCTGCCATAAAAATACATGCAACAAAAATAGTAATTGTCTGTTTGTAAAGAACAGGTAAAATTGTAAAAAATAGTAATTGTCTGTTTGTAAAGGTCATAAAAATATGGACGTGTAATCCCACTTTACAAAAAAGATGATAATGAAGATTTGACAAATTATAGACCTATATGTATTCTCCCTACGTTATCAAAAATATTAGAAGCAATACTCAAGAGAAAATATATTTGGAAATAAAAGTGTTATCATGAAGTATCGTACCAGAAAAATGCAAAAATATGAAGTTACAACTTCTGAAAACGTTTTTCTTAGATTCACAATAGATTACACATTGAATCATTCGTCTCACATTGATAAAGCCTGTAAAAAACTATCTAGTGCGAACTGTGCGAACTACGCCCTTTTTAAACTAATGCCCTTAATTGACAAAAGAACACTTATAACCCTAAATGTTATGATTACAAGCACTACTGCGTACTAAGCGAAAATCATAAATTTACAAATTATTGGAGTACAAAATGTTGCCCCGGACGGGTGTTTATCCCGCCCGGGGCAACATTTTGTACTCCAATAATTTGTAAATTTAACACTTATATCCGTTTACTATGCCTATGTTCACTTTGTATCAGCATAACTCAATAGTTATGCTTTACCCATATGGGGAAATGGTGCGGACGTAGTGTTAAAGTGTCAAAAGAGATCTATTAGGCTGAGATTCAGAGACATTTGTGTAAGACGGTCAAAGACCAGTCTTAACCTAGCGTCGGCTAAGCTAATCTTTAAATTTCATATTCAGAGATATAGTCTGAGTCCAACTTACCTTGCTCTTTGTATAGATCACACTCTATTATCTATGGCACATTTTTCACTTATGGAACGTTTACCGGCTTATGTGTGTTTATCAGGATGCACACATCCTGATGTAAAAAGAAAAGGACAAGAACAACAGTATATAAAATGTGACTGGAGTGAGTGAAACAAAATAAGTGCCTTTTTCAATTTACGAAAAAAAGTTCCTAAAGAACTTTTTGCACCATACGCCTCAGTATCTCACTTGGCGGCGCCACTCCTGCTTTGAGGCTGGCTAAAGTAGTCGATTTCCACTAGTTGGCTTAGCATAGCACGCACTAAGTTTAACCAGTGTGAAGTTGGCAGCCAAAATTTGCAGCCAATAATCCGACAAAATTAAGGAGGTAAATTATGTAAGTTTTATCAAATTACTATGAAAATAATAAACTCAAAAATTCCTGAAAAGCATAACAACTACGTTGATATTATTTTGTTGTATATAATTTGTGTAGTTGTATATTGAACCAGCCAGAGAATATTTTTTTTAAACACACTAATTTGGCTGCTGGCACATTTCGACGTGAAGGACCCCAGAATATAACCAAATATATACAGAACCGTAAAGTAGATAAAACAACCTATCATAAAATGGACAAAAGAATGTGGCTAAACCAAAACTTAACCCTACAATGTCCATACGAAAACCAGTACTAAAAAATCTGTTCACGAACTCAAAAAACCAATGATTTCAACCCCTCAGACCCCAGAACATCCTGTTTCGATCAATGATTCTTTTAACTACATACACATGCTACTTAAAAACGATCAACTCATTGTGGCTAAATGACATCTTAACCCTACAACCCTCATTACAAAATTTACCCAAAAAATAAATAATTTTATATTCAAGCATATAACTGCTTAGAACCGCAATATGTAGATCTGTTAGTTTAGTTTTATAAAGTGAAACGATCAAGTTTCATAATTGTTTAACCTAGAAAGTGGCTAAATGATAGGGTAACCTTTAATATTCGAGCTCAAAATATTCCGAAGAATTTTTTATCATGCATTGTTTTGGCTGCTAGCACATTTCGACATGTAGGACCCCAGAATATAACAAAATATATACAGAAACGTAAAGGAGATAAGACAACCTATCAGAAAATGGACAAAAGAATGTGGCTAAGCCAAAACTTAACCCTTCAATGTCCATCGGAAAACCAATACTAAAAAATCTGTTCACGAACTCAAAAAACCAATGATTTCAATCACTCACACCCCAGAACTTCCTGTTTTGATCAATGATTCTTTTAATTACATACACATGCTACATTTAAACGATTGTCTCATTGTGGCAAAATGACTTCTTAACCCTACAACCCTCATTACAAAATATATCCACTGGTTTAGCCACATTCTCTTGTCCATTTTATGATAGGTAGTCTTATGGTCTTTACGGTTCTGTATATATTTTGTTATATTCTGGGGTCCTACATGTCGAAATGTGCTAGCAGCCAAAACAATGCAATATAATAAATTCTTCGGAATATTTTGAGCTCGAATATTAAAGGTTACCCTATCATTTAGCCACTTTCTAGGTTAAACAATTTTGAAACTTGATCGTTTCACTTTATGAAACTAAACTAACAGATCTACATATTGCGGTTCTAAGCAGTTATATGCTTGTATAAAATAATTTACTTTTTGGGTATATTTTGTAATAAGGGTTGTAGGGTTAAGATGTCATTTAGCCACAATGAGACAATCGTTTTAAAGTAGCATGTGTATGTAATTAAAAGAATCAATGATCAAAACAGGAAGTTCTGGGGTCTGAGTGGTTGAAATCATTGGTTTTTTGAGTTCGTGAACAGATTTTTTAGTACTGGTTTTCGTATGGACATTGTAGGGTTAAATTTTGGTTTAGCCACATTCTCTTGTCCATTTTATGATAGGTTGTCTTAGCTTGTTTACGGTTCTGTATATTTTTTTGTTATATTCTGGGGTCCTACATGTCGAAATGTGCTAGCAGCCAAAACAATGCATGATAAAAAATTCTTCGGAATATTTTGAGCTCGAATATTAAAGGTTACCCTATCATTTAGCCACTTTCTAGGTTAAACAATTATGAAACTTGATCGTTACACTTTATAAAACTAAACTAACAGATCCACATTTTGCGGTTCTAAGCAGTTATATGCTTGAACTTTTTTTTTTTTTGGGCATATATTGTAATGAGGGTTGTAGGGTTAAGATGTCATTTAGCCACAATGATACAATCGTTTTAAAGTAGCATGTGTATGTTGTTAAAAGAATCAATTATCAAAACAGGAAGTTCTGGGGTCTCAGTGGTTGAAATCATTGGTTTTTTGAGTTCGTGAACAGATTTTTTATTACTGGTTTTCGTATGGACATTGTAGGGTTAAGTTTTGGTTAACACACATTTTTTTGTCCATTTTATGATAGGTTGTCTTATCTGCTTTACGGTTCTGTATATATTTTGTTATATTCTGGGGTCCTACATGTCGAAATGTGCTAGCAGCCAAAACAATGCATGATAAAAAATTCTTCGGAATATTTTGAGCTCGAATATTAAAGGTTACCCTATCATTTAGCCACTTTCTTGGTTAAACAATTTTGAAACTTGATTGTTTCACTTTATAAAACTAAACGAACAGATCTAAATTTTGCGGTTCTAAGCAGTTATATGCTTGAATATAAAATAATTTATTTTTTGGGTATATTTTGTAATGAGGGCTGTAGGGTTAAGATGTCATTTAGCCACAATGAGTTGATCGTTTTTAAGTAGCATGTGTATGTAATTAAAAGAATCAATTATCAAAACAGGAAGTTCTGGGGTCTGAGTGTTTGAAATCATTGGTTTTTTGAGTTCGTGAACAGATTTTTTAGTACTGGTTTTCGTATGGACATTGAAGGGTTAAGTTTTGGTTTAGCCACATTCTCTTGTCCATTTTATGATAGGTTGTCTTATCTTGTTTACGGTTCTGTATATTTTTTTGTTATATTCTGGGGTCCTACATGTCGAAATGTGCTAGCAGCCAAAACAATGCATGATAAAAAATTCTTCGGAATATTTTGAGCTCGAATATTAAAGGTTACCCTATCATTTAGCCACTTTCTAGGTTAAACAATTATGAAACTTGATCGTTTCACTTTATAAAACTAAACTAACAGATCTACATTTTGCGGTTCTAAGCAGTTATATGCTTGAATATAAAATAATTTACTTTTTGGGTATATTTTGTAATGAGGGTTGTAGGGTTAAGATGTCATTTAGCCACAATTAGACAATCGTTTTTAAGTAGCATGTGTATGTAATTAAAAGAATCAATGATCAAAATAGGAAGTTCTGGGGTCTGAGTGGTTGAAATCATTGGTTTTTTGAGTTCGTGAACAGATTTTTTAGTACTGGTTTTCCGATGGACATTGAAGGGTTAAGTTTTGGCTTAGCCACATTCTTTTGTCCATTTTATGATAGGTTGTCTTATCTACTTTACGGTTCTGTATATATTTTGTTATATTCTGCGGTCCTACATGTCGAAATGTGCCAGCAGCCAAATTAGAGTGTTTAAAAAAAAAATCTCTGGCTGGTTCAATATACAACTACACAAATTATATACAACAAAATAATATCAACGTAGTTGTTATGCTTTTCAGGAATTTTTGAGTTTATTATTTTCATAGTAATTTAATAAAACTTAATTTACCTACTTAATTTTGTCGGATTATTGGCTGCAAATTTTGGCTGCCAACTTCACACTGGTCTAAGTTTAAGCGCTGTACCAGACGTCTCTACGTCTTTTAATGAATACAATTATGAGGCTAAGCACTACATTTTGACGGATTAAAGCATTAGTTCACGCTTAGACTTGTCTCTGAATCTTAGCCTTAGAATTATAAATGGACTTAGAAAGAGAATATTGGTTAGAAAATACTTTGTACAAAATAAAATTATAACTTTGATATCTCTTTATATATATAAATGTCTATTGGAGATACACAATGATAAGCAAAATTATATTAGGAGAATGGATACACATAATTATAATTTAAGGAATAAGGAGAAACTTCATGAACCTAGAGTAAGACTTGTCAAGGTGAAATAGCATGGACCATATACATAATAAAATTAAAATATATAACAAGATACCTACTTCTGTAACAAATTTACCTATGTCTAATTTTAAAACAAAATTAAAAACCTTCTTGGAAAACAATCCATTCTATGATATAAATGAATTTATGTCTATGAATATAAATGAGCCCTATTTTCAATAGTAATGGTAAAATTATGTAATTTGCTATACAGAATTATAATGAATTTCTATTTATTATTGTACCTTAAATTTTTTAATTTTTAAATTGGCATTATTTCTCAATGAAAATTTATATAAAGTCTGGAATAATTTTCAAATTGTATATTTTGACTTTAATTATTTGTAATTCTACTATGACATTTTTATAAATATAGTTTCTATCTAGACCTTATAATTATTATTATAGTATGAAATATGTTACTTATATTAGTGATATGATTGTCATTATTCATAAATTTGTAAAATGACATATCTAATATAACGGCTCATTGTTATAATAAGGAAAATAAAGAATCTGAATCGGTGTTTTCACTGTGCCGTTCTTTAAAAAGTTATGTGTTGTTATCACAATCACAATGAATTTGACTCGCTAAGGCGTTAAATTTTCTGCAACTCTTCGTATTTTTTTTAAATGTTATTGTGATGGAACAAGCTTGAGGCCCACCTGATAATAAGCGGACTAACGTTTGCCTATGACAGATGCATTTTTTCACAAGTCACGATAGGCACTGCGGCCGTCACTTTGAGTCGCAACAGTCGAGGTGCAAATATTTTTCCTTCGCAAATGTAGGTGTATAAGACCGTATTGTTATTCAAACATAAACATGGTTTTTAAATTAAATCTAGCAATCAAAAACAACACGCTTTTTCATTGAACACATCCTATTGAATTCACAAATTATTATATCTAAACTAAAATAGTTAATAAAATTTAAAGATTTGATTGTTCGTTTGTTTGTTTGCATTGAATAGGCTCTGCAGGACCGATTTGAAAAATTCTTTCACCATGAGAATCCAACATTATCCCTGATGAACATAGGCTATAGAAAATTTTCAAAAAAGTTAGGGATCCGTATGAAAACTTCGATAATGTAACATAAAGTGCGAAAAATATACCAAAAAAAATCGTTATATCGCATACCCTGCGGACTTTAATGAAAATAGAGCCTTGTGATGTAGGCACTACAATTTTATAGAAGGCATCTATAAAAAAGTCCGCAATACTGTAAGTCTAACTATTACAGTTATGTCACAAGTCACTATAACTGCTTTTGTATATGTTTAAATTTATAAGTTTTGATTTTTTTGTGAAATACCCGGCACACCGCTATATAGTTTACTTATATAAAAAAATATAATTTACAATCACAAACGAAATGGAAACACCAGATAGGCAAATGTAATTAAAATGTTGGTGGCGGGCAGCCCTATCGCATGTTTACGTATGCGCGGCTGTAGGTAGTTATTTCAAGAACAAGGCCGAGTTTAAATACTGTGTAGATAATATTAGCGTGGTTTTGTCATGTTAAGTTTCATGTGCCTGTAATTTCACTGGCTCTCAAGGACTGCTGCCGGAACACACCGTGCACTTGCACTCGATGGACAACGCATGATTTAAGGGGAGACCAGAAACGCCCGCGTGTCGTATGGTGCAGTAAAATGATAAAAAAGTTTAATTGAGGTCAGTCATTGGCATCTATCACAGATAACAGAAACTAAAGGGCATCTATAATAGCGAGACAAGTGACTAAACCTGAGTGAACTGCTTTGAAGCGCAAAGAAAAAGCCATTCGGCTGAATCCTTCTGAAGATTTACCGACTAAAGTTAAGAAAAATCGAAGCGTTGGTAAGAAAATTGTTGCGTCTCTTTACGACAAATCAGGACCTTAGTCAACACCTGCTTGTACATAGTCTTAAAAAAGTTCGTGAAAAGTGTCCACGAAGCAATTTCGTCTTTCAACCGGATAACACTCCCCACATTAAGCGTATTTGAAGGCTTCAAATGTAGAACTGGTGACGCATACGCCATAAAGCAAATTTAGCACATTGAGACATCTTCTTGTTTCCTAAAATTATAGACAAACCCGAGGCACACGTTTTACGAGCCCTGAAACGGTGGTATTTTTTTATAAACGGTTGTACGAAGCCATTGAAGATAAGTAAGACTGGTTCAATTGTTACCAGAAAATACAAAAAATTATAAATTGCGAGGGCACATACTCAAGCATCATAAAGTATAATATCTGGTCTTATTTCAGAATCCTGAAACTTTCAGTATGACTAAGTATGACCTTTCAGTATGACCTTTTCAGTTTCCTTACAAGTTTCGTTTATATATGAGATATAAAAATAACACTTTTGACCGCCCCCCATCGATTCTAATTACTGTACTGTAACAGCCGGATCGTCCACTGCTGAACACAGCCTCCGCTATTAAGGGGTATTTGCCATAATCCCCACGCTTGGCAGGCGTCTTGGGGATCGCAGTATAAGTTGACAGTTCTTTAGAAGGCACTGCTGCCCACCTTCTAGTATTTTTCCCTTAGTCGCCTCTTACGACACCCACGGGATGAAATGGGGAGGTGCAATTCTAACCCGGCACCCCACGGGGAATCTAATTATGAAACAAAAAAGGAGATATTTATACTCTACGTAATAAGCTCTAGACCAGGGTTTCCTAAAGTGGGGTCCGTGGATCCTTTAAGGGTCCGTAGCATGTGTGTCAGGGATCTGCAGCAACTCAGTTAAACCTTAGCATATTTATATTAGGAAACTATGCAGTACATTGACGCGGCGTTGGTTTGACCACTCGAAGACAGTTCCACAATTTAATGTGCTCACTTAGTCTAAGCGACCACATCCTTCTCATTAAATTACTATAATTTAATTTAGATATTAAGAAATATGAGCAAAGTACCTACCAATAAAAGTGATACATTAATCACTTTAATTGGTTAGTAGGCTTTGTTTTCTGTACCAAAAAAAAATATTCATCGAGAGGGTTCTGTGGAAATTTAGATATTCTGAAAGTGGTCCGTGACTGTAAAAAGTTTAAGAAGCACTGCTCTAGACGATGTCACCACACATGCTTGGATGCAAAATACTTTTTTGGCGTACTTCTCATGTTTTTGAGCCCTTGAATATGTTTTTAATTTATTTTCTTTATTAACATACATTTTATTGATGAACAGATTATGTTTTCAACTGTTACCCACTACACATTTTTTCTCTTCTTTAACTATATACGAATTTATTTACCTATTGCAAATAATTGTAACATATATGAATTATGCATATTTTGTACTTCTGCTCTCTTTGCTATAAAATTATATAATTAGAAAGTAAGTATATCATTGGATGTTATATTAAATATTTATATATCATGTAAGAACATTTCAGATATGTTTCGCCATCTAAACGGAATTAGAAATTCTAATTCCGTTTAGATGGCGGAGAAACCTGAGTTCACGTGACCCACTAACGGACAGACTGACAAACAGACAGACAGTGAAGTCTCGTTCGTAGGGTTACATTTTGGTTATTTAATTTTACAGAAAACTAAAATGATATAAAAAGATGTAAGCAATTAGTGCGATGATAAACAATTTATGTACATACATATTATGTAGCGTACATAAATTAGTGACAGGTTTTGTAGAGATAAGCAAGATCTTGTTGGATATATGTATTAACAACGTCCTTTTACTCGCGGCTTTGCCCGTGTAAAATTCTAATATCAAAAAATTACTATGTCTTTCAGAGTAGAGATAAGCTAGCCTTTGACCACTATCTCACCCGATAGTAAGAGATGATGTGGTCGAAGATGTTGTTAACCTAGAATTACTGGCTCTCAAGGACAGTTGCTGGAACACACCATTAGGTGCTTGGCGACAGATTTTCTACTTGTGGGTGGTATATAGCCAGGCGGGCATTCGCAATATGCCTTACCACCCTGCTGTAACGACTGTCATCTAAGACACCGGGATCGACGGTTTAACGTGCGTTCCTCAGCAGCACGGGAGCGCTCAGTAGTAATAAAGATTCAAGTCTTTAAGTCCCACACATCCCCTTCCGCCTCTCCTGTGGCATTGACCCCCCCCCCCCCCTTTCCCCACAAAAAAGAGCTTGCTATCATATTTTATCACATTAAATTACAATGCAACACTTATTTCCTAGTGATTTTAAAAGTAAATCCAATCTAATCAAAGATGAAGAGGAGCACGGGAGCGCTCAGTAGTAATAAAGATTCAAGTCTTCAAGTCCCACACATCCCCTTCCGCCACTCCTGTGGCATTGACCCCCTCCCCCCCTTTCCTCACAAAAAAGAGCTTGCTATCATATTTTATCACATTAAATTACAATGCAACACTTATTTCCTAGTGATTTTAAAAGTAAATCCAATCTAATCAAAGATTGCAAATCATTTGAAAATCTTTTTGTGTTAGTTTCGGTGAGAACCTGTGTCAGTCTGATGATGACTCTCCTGCTGGCTACTGACTACTGACCTACAGGTACAACATTTTTTTTCGGGATAAAAAGTAGCCTAAGTTAATCTCCAGTCCGTAAACTATATCCTTGCCTCAAATCAGGTAATTTTTTTCAGGATGAGTTGCTCTGTCTCTGCTTGAAAGAAGGACATACCGACAAACATACTTTCGCATTTATTCGAGGTGTGAGAATATGTTTATGGATAGGTAGGTGTAGCTCAGTATACAAACGATAACCGCAGGGAACTGTTTTGTAGTGTTTTAAGCAAATTAAAATGGAAGACAATTTAAAAATACCCAATGCCGTACCGGATCATAATGTTGCGTCAAGTTTTTGGAAACAGGTATGTAGCCTAGCTGTATTCTATTATTAGTTGTTTTACTAAAACTTGTTCATTGACGACATTAACTTACCTATTCGGGTATATTCCATTCCATATAAGAATATTTCTATTCCATATAGGAATATATTTGAGTTTGTATTGCAGCACTAAACTCCTTCACGACGCAGTGGTAAACAATTAATCTCAAATCGGATACAGCCCCACATAAGTATTATTCACTCCGCGTGGGGAGGAAAGATCACGTAGTAATCCGCACGTGACATAGCTTGTGCTAAAAGGCCGTATGCGCCAAAACAAAACAGTAATTATAGTTTAAAATAAAAACTTTAGCAAATTTTCAAAAACCAAATTACCACATTGAAGGCTTAAATCGATCTAGGCTTCCTGTAAAATGCAAATCTCTGTTTTTAAGAGCAGTTTTTGATAGCTTTTTCTCTGTTATGAAAGTTAACCAATCATGTAAAGCTATGAAATGAAGCTATCAAAGTGATGTCAATAACGTGGTAAACGAAATACGTAAAAATCATTTCCGAATGTTTGGTAATTGCTGCGAAAAATTGAGATCTCTGACGCCATTATTTTCAATTCGTCGTCATAATAGTTATTTGTTATACAAGAGTACAAAGTTGCTTTTTAACCGCGTGTTAAATTTTGATGACCGAGCAAGCGAAGGATTCTAAATCAGAATCCTGAGCTTTAGCGAGGGAATCAAAAGAGCACGAGGTGAAAAATCTTTGCACTCGAGTGCAACACGTAACTTTTCATTCCACCTCAGCGAGGAAATGACTAAATGCCTTCTCTCGTGATTGTTGAGGGAGAAAGCTCATTTGCGCATTATTAACAGTTTCAGTCAATTCTGTTGGCGTCAAACAAACTTCCTCGTCGCTAGAATCACTCATTTTAGTTTTTTCACTTGTTTTCAAGTTTCTTGTTTTTAATATAAGGTTTAACAATGACGTGAAAAAATGCCGCGTAAAGAACCGCGTACAAAGCAAATTGAAAAAAGAACACCAAGAAGGTTCCGAGTCTAAGTTTTTAACAAATTAAAAAAAAGTTGTATGATATATTCGGCACCATAGAGGTAGCAGTAAATAGGTTTAATGTTTTTTTAAATTCACAAACTTAGTGCACACGGTGTTCTAAATTCAATTTACTTTATCCTCTAGAGAATAAAAACGGCTTTTCCACTTAGATATTGAAGATTAAAAATACTCCTTCCGAGATGGTGGGATGAAAAAATGTTTTATTAATGGGAGTCATTGAAATCATAGAAAAATGGCGGTTCCGCAATTATTTATTCACATCTTTAACTAACTAAAGTTGTCATTTACTAAAGTGCTTAACATATTTTTCTTCTAACAGTTCTCTGTTATTTTTTTATTTTATTTGTGAAACGTAAATCCAACGTAAATCGCGAAACCTAAATTTTTCTCTGATATCAGAATTTGTTACATTTTGCGTTATTGGTCAGCTGGACATCATTTTTATTCTATTACATAATGTACTAAAATCCACTATCGTGGATCGTCAATGACTGAATTCCAATTATAAAAATAGGATTATTCATGATTTTGAATAATTTAATATGAATATAAAAGAGTATAAAGTTTTAATCTGCGCAAAATATATCCATAATTCAACAGACATATTCGCAAGCGTTATACGAATTTGGATTGAACGGTGAACTCAATAAAAGTTACTTTCTACAATTTAGAGAATTTTGTTGACTTGTTTCTAGTGGTTACACTGCGTGTTACAATAATGTAACGATGAGGAAGACCCTTTTCTACGTCGGTATACTCACTCTAGAGATCGAATGTCTATCGATCAAACAATGAACTAATGTATATATTGCACAAAATGATAAGCTGCATATTCTTTATTTTAATTTTACGTGAGTACCTATTGCACATTAACTTAAAATGTTTTTCTAATTAATTTTATTAACAAAAACAGACAAATAAAAAAAAATACGCCTTATTAGGGTAAGCTCTAATAATACTCCTCAGATTATACTCAAATTTAAATGGGACCACATGACAAACACCTGCTTTCAAATATTAAAACATCATCAAAATCGGTACACACAAAAACAGTCGAATTGAGATCTTCCTACTTTTTTGAAGTTGGTTAAAATACACTCAGATTGGTGCTAATGTAAACAAATCTCACGTGACAGCTTCAAAGTTTTATAACATAACTGATAACGTATATTTGGGATTGGTCTTCTTAAAAATTTTCGCACGTAGAGAAGTTTGCTTAGCCATTCTGAACCGATCAGTAACGTTAAGCAACGTCCGCCTCGGTCATGACTTGGATGGGTGACCGCCTTCCCGGTTGTTGTCTTAGGATGGCAGTCGTTATAGCATGGTGGTAGGCCATTTTGCGAATGCCCGCCTGGCCAGCTACGACCCTCAAGTAGAAAATCTGTCGCCAAGCACTTAACGGTGTGTTCCGGCTCCGGCAGCTGGACAGCTTGTTGAGAGCTAGTAATTCTAGGTTAGCCTGAACAACATCTTCGACCACATCATAGTAGTTAGATAGTGGTCAAAGGCTAACCGATCAGGCATAAAAAAAGAACTGTTATCGCAACGCAGATCTCAGTGAGATAGTTGACAGCTGTCATAATAGCTGTATATAATTACTGGATTTTAACTCTAACTATTAGTAAGTGGCAAAATGGTTAATTATATTACCTAGTAACAGTTTGATCTGAGCCTAGCATGGAAAACTGTCGCTGGAAACCCAAATAGTTTTTCTATAGGATATGAGGATATTTCCTGGCAAGTTTTATATAAAATTCCTTTAACGACTTCCAGGTTTTGGGTACTGTCGCATCCAGCTTGATTTCCGTATGCACTGGCCTAACCTTCGGGATAACAGCTGTGATGTTACCTCAATTACGAGAAGATAAGAGCATCCAGTACGACACTAGTCAAGACTCTTGGATAGGTAAGTTTATAAAACGATACTCAGGTACCCAAATACAGTCGACTCGCGTTAAATCGAAACTCGAGGGACTCTTAAAATGTTACGAATTATCAAGTGTTTGAAATATCCAATGGTTCGAAATTTTCGGTTTGGTTGGCAGTGACAATCGAGCCTTAGTGAAAGAGGTTTATGCTGTACTGGCAGCCCATAACCCCTCTGTGAAGGAAATATAGTATAATTCATATAAGACATGGGTATAAAAATTTAGGTACTTGGGATACATTTGTTCTCCTAACAACCAAGCCAGGATCTAGTCTAGAACCTCCAAATGGAAGACGGTACTTATGTAAAGTACACTTTTTGCACAAATATTTTGCATAAATATTTTGAGAAATTTGATTTGGATCCACTTTTGAAAATTTTATGAAACTAATCTGACATGACAAGTGCGTGGGATTAATATGCGTCTTGGGGATCGCAGTGTGAGATATCAGTTCATACGCAGTTCTTATCACTGTAATATATTTTTACATCAGTTTAACAATTAAAACTAATATGGAACTAATAGATACTGAACATGTGACAATTAGATTTAGGCCACGGCAGAGAGCCAATTCATTAGGAAACCTGACAGACTCTTCCTTGTTTGAGTCTACTAGAATTAGTCTACCAGACACATGTCTAGACCAAAGCAAAGAGCATCTTACGAGTACATCAAAGCAAAGAATAAATGACCTCGAAACTTCCCTCGCATCGGCGAATAATGAAATTGACAGTGTAATATTAGAAAATAGGTAATTAAAAAAAGATCTGGACAAATGCATTAAACTAAATGATATTTACAAGAAAATAGATAGTGGTGACCCTCAAAATTCGCCACTTATAGGTAGGAAAAGAAAACGTCAACGAATCTCCTTGGGGTGGAAGATACCCCAATTTCAGTCAACAGAACGACGACAATAATTGAAGAACGACAACAAAAAATAATAAATGAACTGAATTTGCTAGATCAGCAGCTACAACAATGGCTAGAAGAAAAAAAATATATAATATCATAAATACAAAAACGAAAGATTGTAAACTAAGTCAATATCAAGATATAAATTTTGATAATATAAGCACAAGCACCAAAATAAGAAAAACTATTATTTTCTCTGATATCACAGGAAAAGGACTAGCATCTAAAATAGTGAATAGCGTAGATAATCTTCAAATTATCAACTATTGCCAACCAGGAGCAAGGTATGACAAAATTTTAGAAAATTTTGATATCAAGACAAAGAACTTAGGGAAAGAGGATACAGCTGCAATAATCATAAATAGATACCAAGAAATACTTAATTACACAACAAAGAAGCAAGGATATGTAAAATTACTTAGAAAGATAATAGACAAACAAGATAGGCTCTTCAATATAATAATATGTGGAATGCGATATGATAATGTAAATAATATGAATATATATAACATCAACAAAGAAATAGCACACCTTGCTACTATGTCAGAAAACGTCAAATATATAGATCCTAATGTAATGGCCATCCATGGGAAGCTTTACAGCTACTATAAAATTAATGATATGGTGGCACAATCTATTATAACATCAGCTAGGTCAAGAAGATTTCAAGGCTCATCTGCGCTTCAATTTACTAGGCATCAGACAACGAATTTTCAAACGGAGTCCCAAACCTTCAGGAACAGATAAAAACAGATAATTTGCATGTTCTACATGCAAATGTTCAATGTATTAATAATAAATATATATCTATTGAAGACTTACTAAATGATTGTAATTGTGATATACTATATTTATCGGAGACTTGGGGAGAAGATAATCGAATGGAGACTATGGTCATTCCAAACTTTGAGCTTGCAAGTTATTTTAATAGGAATTTTTTTAAACATGGTGGTACAGCTATATTTGGTAAGGAAAATATAGAATATAAAATTAGAAATGATATTAATAAAATATCATTTGAAATGAACTTTGAAATTGCTGCTATAGAATTGAAATCTTCAAAACTAATCATTATAGCGGCTTATGGACCAGACAAAGATATAGATATTTTCTTTGAATTAGTCAATAAACTGTTACAAAAACTTAGTCGGGAAGGGAAAAGAGTCAACAAAGATTATTTAAATTTAAAAAAATCAAATAATTGCTTGTGATGATGCAAATACACGTATGAATAACCTACAAGATTCAATAAAATTTCACTACGACATAGCTTTGCAATAAAAAAAATTGTAAGGAGTAAAGTGATTAAAAAGTGGACAACAGAAGGCATAGAAATATCTAAAAATAATTTAGATAAATTGGAGATATTACAAGAGCTTTATCCTGATGAGCAAAGAATAATACATATAAGGAAGTATAAAAAGATTCTAAGGAAAGTTTTTACTGAAGCTAAAAAGATCAAATATGGTCATAGAATCAGTGCTTCAAATAATAGGATAAAAGAAACTTGGAAAATAATTAACGAACAATTTAAGTACAATAGAAAACACAAGAATAGGCATAGCATTAGTATCATTAAATCATAGACAGGTAATCAATTGACAGACCAAACAGATATAGCAGATAGTTTTGACTGTTATTTTAGAAATATTGCCCATAAACTGACATATAATAATACAGAAATTGATATTGACAGATGTAAATCATTTGTAGAAATAGCAACTAAACATTCGAATAAAATAAAATATGACCCGGTAGATATAAGAGAACTATTGACGACTGTAAGAAGCATGAAACAAAAGACAACACCTGACATTTACGATATAAATTCTAAGACATTGAAAGAATTAATTTTATCAAACAAGCACATCGTGGAACTACTACATACCATTATAAATTACTGTTTTGAAAAGGGAGTATTTCCTGACTGTCTTAATCTCATTAAAAAAAGAATCCTCAGTTATTTTGAACGGAATAAACTTTTCACTACTTCTCAGTTTGGTTTCCGTTCAGGCCGATCGACGGAAATGGCAATTAGAAAAGTCATCTATTAGATCCTTGAATCACTGGACAAGTCGCAAAAATGCGCAAGTATTTTCTGCGACTTGTCCAAAGCGTTTGACTGTTTGTGACATGACATTTTTATATATAAATTACAATTTTATGGATTTGAAGGACCTGAATTAAATATGATGCGTACATATTTAAATAACCGACGTCAAATCGTATCAATAAATGAGGCAAAATCATCGATTGGCCCTGTAGATATAGGAGTACCCCAAGGTTCAATATTGGGACCAGTACTGTTTTTAATATATATAAATGACATTGTAAATGCTATATCGAAATGGACATGTGTTAGTTTATTTGCTGACGATACTCATATAGGAATAAGTGACAAATGATAAATCTATATTTACCAATAAATTATTTGTATTTGTATTGTATTTGTGACAAATGTTAAGATAAATTAGAATTAAAAATTAACGATATAATGAAGACTCTCAAAGATTGGTTCAATACCAATGGCATCATTTTAAACGATAATAAGAGTGTGGTGATGCATTATCAAACGCGAAAAGGCTTGGATAGGAAAAATTATGTAAAAGAAAATGTGTTTTTAGGATATACGATAGACCACATGGTCAGTCATACAGCACATATTGAAAATATTTGCAAAAAAATAGCCAAAGCTAATTATGCGCTACTGAAATTAAAACCATTGCTGGAGAGGAAAGCACTTATATCAGTATATTTCGCATACATACACACAAATGTTAGATACGCAATTACAGTTTGGGGCAAAGGGGCTGACATTAAAAGGGTACTTAGATCCCAATCAATCTCCCAAAAAAATCTTAGGCAGTCATTCGCAAAATGCCCTACCACCATGCTATAACAACTGCCATTCTAAGACAATAACCGGGACCGACGACTTAACGTGCCCTCCGAAGCACGGAAGCGCTCAGTAGTAATGTCACCAGCGGTCACCCATCCAACTCATGACCGCGGCGGACGTTGCTTAGCTTTGCTGATCGGTTCAGAATTGCTAAACAAACTTCGCTACGAGCGCTTCGAAATTGTAAGGTATTATATATATTTTTTTCTTTTTGTTGCAGCATCTATCTCGTGTTTGTCTATGATCGTTGGCTCTTTGAGCGGCGGACAAATCCTGGACAGTTTGGGCAGGAAACCCGCTCACATAATTCTGGGAATCCCCTTCATAATCGGGTGGACTTTCATCGCGTGCGCCAATTCCACTGATTATATTCTCGTAGGCAGGTCTATCACAGGTCTAGCCTCAGGCGCGAATAGAGTTGTTACTTTAGTATACATCGGAGAAATAACAGATCCTAATTTCCGATCAGTAGCTTTATTCATACCATCGTTAACAGCGCACTTTGGGATTCTTTTCAGTCATATAGTTGGACATTATTTATATTGGAAAATTAGTGCCAGTATTTGCATTCTTCCTGCTATTCTTTCATGTATTACTTTTTTGTTTTTGAAAGAAAGCCCGATGTGGTTGATCGCTAAGGGCAGAAAAGAAGAAGGAATTGACACTTTTCGATGGTTTCGTGGAACCGACGATGAGTCCGAGGCCGAGTTGAAAATAGTACTTGAAAGGCAGAATGAGAAACCAAAATTGAGTATTAGAGAAACGCTGAAAGTGGCGTGTTCTATGTCGTTCATAAAGCCGATGCTTATCATTATGGTTTTGATATTGAATGTACAGTTTTCGGGTGTGAACGCTATTATCTTTTATTCGCATGACATTTTTGAACGAGCCTTTTCCGGGAAAGTAGATTCGTTTATACTGTTGATTGCAATGGATTGTATAAGGGGTGTCATATCTATGTATGTCTGTGCCAATGGAAAGAAAGTTCCAAAGAAAATAGCATTACTTGCCGGTAGTTTTGGTGTTTCAATATTTATGTTTGGTTTAGTCACGTGTTTAATTATGAAATTTGATAATATATGGGTACCAGTTTTCTGTTTGACGATGTACATAGGGTTTTCAAGTGCAATTGTGACTGTATGGTCGACTTATATACCTGAGTTGTTTCCAGGTAATGCACGAGGATTCGGAACAGGATTAACCATGGCATTTGGATTTATTACATTATTCTTTACAGTTAAATTTACACCTGCTTACCTAAATGCCTATGGCGAGTCAGCTTTGTTTGGGTTTTATGGCGTTTCTACGTTTATTTTCGGAATTATATTGTACTTTATTTTACCAGAAACAAAGGGTAAGACATTGCAATGCATTGAAGATAGTTACAACAAGAAAAAGACTGAGCAAACTCATTTATAGGTTGGACTTATATGTACTAGATACAACAGCACAGCGTTACAACGATTCTCACATGCAACAGCTTTTGGCATTCAACATGTGTCGGTCAATAGTAACGATCTCTTTAGATAAGATCGGCATATGCTGTTGAGCTCAACCGACTACAAAGCATTACCAAAATAAGTATAAAAAAAGTTTACTTATAAAATTGGAATCGACTTCCAACACTAAAAAGTATGACATCAATTGTGGACGTCCGCGAAATAGTGAGCTCAGAGAGTTTTGAATCAGCATGGTACCGACTTCACAAGTTATTTGATATTTTCAGTGTTGGAAGTCGGTTCCAATTTTTAATTATTAATAAAATAAAAATAAACTTTGTCATATCCAGAGAAGTTTTTTCAAACGTTCAGATTAAGGATATCCCTCCAAATAATCTTAAACTATGGATCTTAAACTATAATACCAAAGTAATGCACTCTCAATATCTGGCGCGCTTGAGTATTTCCATATGGCCATCCCCGATCCACCGGTAAAAGGGTGCATAACTTTCCACCTAAGGGAAATATTATTTGCACCTCACAAGCTAGTCAAGGCGTTGTTTTTCATCATTCGAAGTCTGCGTAGAAAAAAGATTTTATTCCGCTAGCGTGGAAAAGGTTAGATTTCAAACCTTTTCAACAGTTCCTATATACAATTTGACTTTCAATGAACATTCTAATTCTCAATCGTGCACTCGAAGAGTCAAGACCTCCTGAAGATGCTTCGTGAAGAAGCGACTCGCTTCGAAAATTGGACAGTTGTCTTGCCACCGTGACGATCCCGAAAAATTTACATACTTATGAAATTATAAAACATGGTACTGGTACTACTGCTGTTGCGGAGAAAGTAGGATGGAAGAAGAACATCACATCAATGCCGCGCGTTATTGGGAAACAATAGATTCGAAGCAACCACCCAGCAGAATGACCCTCATAATTCTGGAATAAGACACTATTATTATCATACTTAATTAATATTATTATTTCACTGTGACATATAAATTTAATTGACCTTATTATTATTGTATTATGTATATTAATTTGACATAAATATGTAAATACTCAATTACTGAGACATCTAACTTTTGTTTAAAAGTTCTTTGTGGAATCTTTAGTCTTATGTTTTTTTTCCTTTATATTGACTATACTTATTTGAAATTCTACTGTTCTTATTTTTTTTTCTACTGTTTAATATGTATTTGATTTAATTTTTGTTCGAATTTATTGTAAATAATTTTATAAATTCCTGCATTACTTATTGTTATTACTTTTTGTGTCATTAATGTAAAGAGTTAATCCGTATTAATTGAAATAAAAAAATAAAAAATAAAATACTTTGGAATCTACTATTACATCTCTTGAAGCACATTTTGCGGAAGGGAACACCCGTTGCAAATGCAAACGATTTGACTTCTGGGTCAAAAATCTTTCAGTAATATTCGAACTTTATGATTTTCCTCACTCAATTGAACTGTGGCAGCGATTGTGGTATGATTAACCCAACCCAACATATCTCACCATTACAAAATTACAAATTTACGAGTGGAAAATATATAGTCATGTGCGGGATCTGAACCCGCGTCCATCCATCCACCCTTTTAGCCGGGGTGTGCTCTGACTAATTGAACTAACATGACAATGAGTAATAACTCTAATTTTTCCAATCGTTCTTTAACCATCGTATTAGAATGGAGCGACACCTATAGTTCAACTTACATTATATTGCAATCAAGACTAATTTTGGAATTAGCTTTAAACTTATTTTTAAAATAAAATTGTTGACCCTCTTACACTGTTTTTTTTATCGTTTCGAAGTCTCAGTGGACTAATTGTTGATTTATTTTTATACTACATGCAAAAATTAATCGTGTCATTTGATTGACTAGCTGTTTTAAAGCGCCATCTACAGTTTCGCGCGTATGTCGGTTATCGCGCAAAAACATTAACCTCTTTTTGCGCAGTTGGATAAAACTATCCTATGTTTTTTCCCGAGTCTCAAACTATTTCCATACCAAATTGCATTCAAATCGGTCCAGTAGTTTGGCGTGAAAGCGTAACAGACAGACAGAGAGAGTTACTTTCGCATTTATAATATTATACTAGCTTTCCGGGCGCGGCTCCGCCCGCGCGTATGTCGGTTATCTCGCGAAAACATTAACCTCTTTTTGCGCAGTCGGATAAAAACTATCATATGTTTTTTCCCGGGTCTCAAACTATCTCCATACAAAATTTCATTCAAATCGGTCCAGTAGTTTTGGCGTGAAAGCGTAACAGACAGACAAAGTAAGAAGCATGAAACAAAAGACAACACCTGACATTTACGATATAAATTCTAAGACATTGAAAGAATTAATTTTATCAAACAAGCACATCGTGGAACTACTACATACCATTATAAATTACTGTTTTGAAAAGGGAGTATTTTCTGAGTGTCTTAATCTCATTAAAAAAAGAATCCTCAGTTATTTTGAACGGAATAAACTTTTCACTACTTCTCAGTTTGGTTTCCGTTCAGGCCGATCGACGGAAATGGCAATTAGAAAAGTCATCTATTAGATCCTTGAATCACTGGACAAGTCGCAAAAATGCGCAAGTATTTTCTGCGACTTGTCCAAAGCGTTTGACTGTTTGTGACATGACATTTTTATATATAAATTACAATTTTATGGATTTGAAGGACCTGAATTAAATATGATGCGTACATATTTAAATAACCGACGTCAAATCGTATCAATAAATGAGGCAAAATCATCGATTGGCCCTGTAGATATAGGAGTACCCCAAGGTTCAATATTGGGACCAGTACTGTTTTTAATATATATAAATGACATTGTAAATGCTATATCGAAATGGACATGTGTTAGTTTATTTGCTGACGATACTCATATAGGAATAAGTGACAAATGATAAATCTATATTTACCAATAAATTATTTGTATTTGTATTGTATTTGTGACAAATGTTAAGATAAATTAGAATTAAAAATTAACGATATAATGAAGACTCTCAAAGATTGGTTCAATACCAATGGCATCATTCTAAACGATAATAAGAGTGTGGTGATGCATTATCAAACGCGAAAAGGCTTGGATAGGAAAAATTATGTAAAAGAAAATGTGTTTTTAGGATATACGATAGACCACATGGTCAGTCATACAGCACATATTGAAAATATTTGCAAAAAAATAGCCAAAGCTAATTATGCGCTACTGAAATTAAAACCATTGCTGGAGAGGAAAGCACTTATATCAGTATATTTCGCATACATACACACAAATGTTAGATACGCAATTACAGTTTGGGGCAAAGGGGCTGACATTAAAAGGGTACTTAGATCCCAATCAATCTCCCAAAAAAATCTTAGGCAGTCATTCGCAAAATGCCCTACCACCATGCTATAACAACTGCCATCCTAAGACAATAACCGGGACCGACGACTTAACGTGCCCTCCGAAGCACGGAAGCGCTCAGTAGTAATGTCACCAGCGGTCACCCATCCAACTCATGACCGCGGCGGACGTTGCTTAGCTTTGCTGATCGGTTCAGAATTGCTAAACAAACTTCGCTACGAGCGCTTCGAAATTGTAAGGTATTATATATATTTTTTTCTTTTTGTTGCAGCATCTATCTCGTGTTTGTCTATGATCGTTGGCTCTTTGAGCGGCGGACAAATCCTGGACAGTTTGGGCAGGAAACCCGCTCACATAATTCTGGGAATCCCCTTCATAATCGGGTGGACTTTCATCGCGTGCACCAATTCCACTGATTATATTCTCGTAGGCAGGTCTATCACAGGTCTAGCCTCAGGCGCGAATAGAGTTGTTACTTTAGTATACATCGGAGAAATAACAGATCCTAATTTCCGATCAGTAGCTTTATTCATACCATCGTTAACAGCGCACTTTGGGATTCTTTTCAGTCATATAGTTGGACATTATTTATATTGGAAAATTAGTGCCAGTATTTGCATTCTTCCTGCTATTCTTTCATGTATTACTTTTTTGTTTTTGAAAGAAAGCCCGATGTGGTTGATCGCTAAGGGCAGAAAAGAAGAAGGAATTGACACTTTTCGATGGTTTCGTGGAACCGACGATGAGTCCGAGGCCGAGTTGAAAATAGTACTTGAAAGGCAGAATGAGAAACCAAAATTGAGTATTAGAGAAACGCTGAAAGTGGCGTGTTCTATGTCGTTCATAAAGCCGATGCTTATCATTATGGTTTTGATATTGAATGTACAGTTTTCGGGTGTGAACGCTATTATCTTTTATTCGCATGACATTTTTGAACGAGCCTTTTCCGGGAAAGTAGATTCGTTTATACTGTTGATTGCAATGGATTGTATAAGGGGTGTCATATCTATGTATGTCTGTGCCAATGGAAAGAAAGTTCCAAAGAAAATAGCATTACTTGCCGGTAGTTTTGGTGTTTCAATATTTATGTTTGGTTTAGTCACGTGTTTAATTATGAAATTTGATAATATATGGGTACCAGTTTTCTGTTTGACGATGTACATAGGGTTTTCAAGTGCAATTGTGACTGTATGGTCGACTTATATACCTGAGTTGTTTCCAGGTAATGCACGAGGATTCGGAACAGGATTAACCATGGCATTTGGATTTATTACATTATTCTTTACAGTTAAATTTACACCTGCTTACCTAAATGCCTATGGCGAGTCAGCTTTGTTTGGGTTTTATGGCGTTTCTACGTTTATTTTCGGAATTATATTGTACTTTATTTTACCAGAAACAAAGGGTAAGACATTGCAATGCATTGAAGATAGTTACAACAAGAAAAAGACTGAGCAAACTCATTTATAGGTTGGACTTATATGTACTAGATACAACAGCACAGCGTTACAACGATTCTCACATGCAACAGCTTTTGGCATTCAACATGTGTCGGTCAATAGTAACGATCTCTTTAGATAAGATCGGCATATGCTGTTGAGCTCAACCGACAACAAAGCATTACCAAAATAAGTATAAAAAAAGTTTACTTATAAAATTGGAATCGACTTCCAACACTAAAAAGTATGACATCAATTGTGGACGTCCGCGAAATAGTGAGCTCAGAGAGTTTTGAATCAGCATGGTACCGACTTCACAAGTTATTTGATATTTTCAGTGTTGGAAGTCGGTTCCAATTTTTAATTATTAATAAAATAAAAATAAACTTTGTCATATCCAGAGAAGTTTTTTCAAACGTTCAGATTAAGGATATCCCTCCAAATAATCTTAAACTATGGATCTTAAACTATAATACCAAAGTAATGCACTCTCAATATCTGGCGCGCTTGAGTATTTCCATATGGCCATCCCCGATCCACCGGTAAAAGGGTGCATAACTTTCCACCTAAGGGAAATATTATTTGCACCTCACAAGCTAGTCAAGGCGTTGTTTTTCATCATTCGAAGTCTGCGTAGAAAAAAGATTTTATTCCGCTAGCGTGGAAAAGGTTAGATTTCAAACCTTTTCAACAGTTCCTATATACAATTTGACTTTCAATGAACATTCTAATTCTCAATCGTGCACTCGAAGAGTCAAGACCTCCTGAAGATGCTTCGTGAAGAAGCGACTCGCTTCGAAAATTGGACAGTTGTCTTGCCACCGTGACGATCCCGAAAAATTTACATACTTATGAAATTATAAAACATGGTACTGGTACTACTGCTGTTGCGGAGAAAGTAGGATGGAAGAAGAACATCACATCAATGCCGCGCGTTATTGGGAAACAATAGATTCGAAGCAACCACCCAGCAGAATGACCCTCATAATTCTGGAATAAGACACTATTATTATCATACTTAATTAATATTATTATTTCACTGTGACATATAAATTTAATTGACCTTATTATTATTGTATTATGTATATTAATTTGACATAAATATGTAAATACTCAATTACTGAGACATCTAACTTTTGTTTAAAAGTTCTTTGTGGAATCTTTTGTCTTATGTTTTTTTTCCTTTATATTGACTATACTTATTTGAAATTCTACTGTTCTTATTTTTTTTTCTACTGTTTATTATGTATTTGATTTAATTTTTGTTCGAATTTATTGTAAATAATTTTATAAATTCCTGCATTACTTATTGTTATTACTTTTTGTGTCATTAATGTAAAGAGTTAATCCGTATTAATTGAAATAAATAAATAAAAAATAAAATACTTTGGAATCTACTATTACATCTCTTGAAGCACATTTTGCGGAAGGGAACACCCGTTGCAAATGCAAACGATTTGACTTCTGGGTCAAAAATCTTTCAGTAATATTCGAACTTTATGATTTTCCTCACTCAATTGAACTGTGGCAGCGATTGTGGTATGATTAACCCAACCCAACATATCTCACCATTACAAAATTACAAATTTACGAGTGGAAAATATATAGTCATGTGCGGGATCTGAACCCGCGTCCATCCATCCACCCTTTTAGCCGGGGTGTGCTCTGACTAATTGAACTAACATGACAATGAGTAATAACTCTAATTTTTCCAATCGTTCTTTAACCATCGTATTAGAATGGAGCGAAACCTATAGTTCAACTTACGTTATATTGCAATCAAGACTAATTTTGGAATTAGCTTTAAACTTATTTTTAAAATAAATTGTTGACCCTCTTACACTGTTTTTTTATTATCGTTTCGAAGTCTCAGTGGACTAATTGTTGATTTATTTTTATACTACATGCAAAAATTAATCGTGTCATTTGATTGACTATCTGTTTTAAAGCGCCATCTACAGTTTCGCGCGTATGTCGGTTATCGCGCAAACACATTAACCTCTTTTTGCGCAGTTGGATAAAACTATCCTATGTTTTTTCCCGAGTCTCAAACTATTTCCATACCAAATTGCATTCAAATCGGTCCAGTAGTTTTGGCGTGAAAGCGTAACAGACAGACAGACAGAGTTACTTTCGCATTTATAATATTACTAGCTTTCCGGGCGCGGCTCCGCCCGCGCGTATGTCGGTTATCGCGCGAAAACATTAACCTCTTTTTGCGCAGTCGGATAAAAACTATCCTATGTTTTTTCCCGGGTCTCAAACTATCTCCATACAAAATTTCATTCAAATCGGTCCAGTAGTTTTGGCGTGAAAGCATAACAGACAGACAGACAGAGTTACTTTCGCATTTATAATATTAGTACTGATATAGTACTAAAGTACTGATTTGGTTAATACCCATTTTGCCCATAGGGTGGGTAAAGAGGGTACCCTAGGCGGGCAAAAAGAACACTATTCTCTAATCATTACAAAAATTACAAAAATAGGATCCGTATCCATTGTATGAGGTGCATAAATTCATGTGCCCATTCCAAACACTGAAACACTGAACAACAGCACATAATCCAGTCCTCTGCCGGGGTATGTTCATATATTGCCTTACGTACCAAACAATTCTGTTTTATTCTTTTTTGTTGAAGTTTTTTTCTTACGTCTTTTTCTCTTACTTGTGTGTTACCTTTTTGCTGTTCTTCTTTCCAGATAAGGCCTTAAGTAGTTTAACTTTCTTTGCATGTAATTTGTTTAATTTTTCTTTTTGTTGTGTGGCTGAGGTAATGGGTGTATTGTATGGGAAAGGTTTTCGATTGGTTACCACATTAAATGATAATTAAATAATTATAATATTACAATAAAGACAGATTAAGGTTTAATGTTAAACAACGATCAAATAAATATTATTGTTGTTAGACATTGAATTTAACACCATTAATATTTCTCCAATATTGAGTCCAATTCAATCCAATTTTTATAATTTCAAATTTCTCTTATATTCTTTTTTTAATTTATAATTTACAAAACAGCCTTATGCAATTTACAGACATTATTTTATAAGAAAGAAATAAAAATCAGAGAAAGTACTGAAATGTAAATGACATTACATAAGTCCTTTCAAATGTAAACCTAAAAAGCAAAAATATCTTACTTAATAAAACTGCTAATGTACTATGAAAGTTAAACGTGAAAATGCAATAATTTAAAGGTCTTTTTACCTAACACATACACAAAAATATCTACTTCTATAAATACAGTCTACACTAAATTTCTTAAATAAGATTTAATTGTGGGCAACGAAACAACATTGAAGATATCGAAATTACACCTGATGTAGGTATTCTTCATTATAGGCATTACACATACGATGTATCGGGGAATGCCTAAGCGTATTGGTTCTGCAGATCGATAACACAAATGTATTTCTCTGAAGTGGCCTACTACTAGGACGAGGCACGTTATAATTTATTTTCTGAAGGATATCAGAACATTCAACCAAGCCATTCATTGCCTTGTACAACATTAACGGGTCTATAATTTTACGGCGTTTGTTCAAGGGCACAATGTTATAATATTCCAGACGAGACTGGTAGGACCGTAAAGACTTACATTTGTTTTCCATGAATGCCAAGTGATACATAAAACGTTCGCACTCTATCAGAATGAACTTGATTAGAATAGTGTAGTGTCGTTTGGAACTAGAGGTCCGCGCCGCGGTTATGAAAGTCGGCATCGGCGCGCTGGTAAACGTACCCGGCGCGGCGCGGCGTAGCCGGCGTGTTATTGATTTTTTTACCTATATGGTGGAATAGAAAAATTAAATCTGCTGTATATGTACTAAACGGGTAAATGTTTATTTTCTTGCATACAAGTAAGTTCCTACTCAAATTAATTAGTCAAAATATTGAAGAAACAGGATCTTGCCACCAACCGATACACAAACTTCCACAAAAGCCCAAAATCGACTGGCCTAAGTTTATGAAAACCGCATGAGATACCTCAACTTCAAGGCATGTCACAACCCCATCAGAAGTGGACAATCTTGCAGAAGAGATCACTCAATGCACGCAGAAGGCACTTCATACCTCCACAATTAAAGAAAACCCCTAAGGAGAATCGAGATTGCCCATCCTCCCCCGCTGTATAAGAGAGCTTATAAAAGAAAAACGCCTGTTCAGAAAAACCTGGCAACATTAATGAGACGCCATCCACAGAACTGGGCCTCACTCCACAAACTCTGCAGGCAACTTAGGAAACACTCAGAACCAATTCGTTGTCTTTTCCACGAAAATTGCAACTTGAGATACAGAGCAGAGGACATGGCAGAAATATTTGCCCAATCCCTTGAGAACTTATTCAAGCACAATCCCAGTGAACAGAGAACACTCAGACTCTGTGGAACAGTTCCTCGATGAATACTTCAGTGTCCCATAAAACACAGAAGAAGATATTGGACAGTGATCCGTCACCTGTCCTCTAAAACCACGGCAGCTATCACGCGCCTGTTTAACGGGATCCTGCGCACGGAGCACTTACCCTCCCAATGAAAAATGAGCCACGTGGATATGTTCCCGAAACCTGGCAAAGACGTTTGGAGACCCGAGAATTACAGGCCTATCACTCTACTTACATGCATTTCGAAAGTCTTTGAACGCCTCTTCTTAAGTCGGATAGCCCCTCACATGAAGTCCTGACCGGAGCACTTCGGATTCCGGTCGGAGCACTCCCCCACACCTCAGCTATCCAGGGTAATGCACCTCACGGCAGAAAACTCTAAATTGATTTTCGACGTCGGCGCGAATTTGTTCATGACCCGGCGGCGGCGGCGGCGCGCCGAGGTAACTCGGCGGCGGCACGCCGGCGTGGCGCGGATCTCTATTCGGTGGTAACTAGTGTTGCAACAGAACTCTGCTTCCGCTTCCGCAACTGCAGAAGTTCCGCATGTTTTTTCACTTCCGTTTCTGCTTCTGGTTCCGCAAACTTTATAACAGAACTCTGAACGGAAGCGGGGAGAAAAAAGACTACCTCTTCATGAGGATCCCCTTATGTGGTGGAATGGAAATGCACACAAATACCCCCATATTTTGCCAATAGTTCGCCAATACTTATCAGCTCCCCCCAGCAGTGTAGCCAGTGAGCAATTATTTAACGGAGCTGGTTTAATATATGAAGAACATCTAAATAGGCTGAAAGGTGAAAAAGAGCCCAAGTTACTCTTTATTAAATATAACTTGCCGCTGTTTAATTTTGACTACTAAAATAAAAATTTAATAAAAAAAGTTTTAAATGTACAATTGTGCTATTTTTTTCATAGTGTTAACGCTTCCGTTTCCGCTTCCGTTTCCGTTTCCGCTTCCGTTAAGATTTACTTTTGACATCTGTTTCCGTTTCTGCTTCCGTTATGCCAGTTCCGTTGCATCACTAGTGGTAACATGAATTGCTCATTTATCTCTTTCTAACAACAGATATGACGCATACTATTTGAACGTTCTTTCCTTGTCATTACAAACTGCATATACATGGGCGTAGGTATGTATATAGGTAAATTCTAGTAAGCTTTTAGAGCAGTGGTGTTCGGATATAATTAATCTATGTAAGTATTTCAAATCTCTGCCTAACTATACTTACCTTTGCTTTGCTATTTTGCTTCTTAAAGCTTTGTTTTAGGACACTTGTTTGGGAATGGGGCCCCTTACGGGGATCACCCCGTAGTCCCAAACTATACCTCGATGTCGTGGCATATTCGACTGGGCTCCTGGAATGTAACAGGAAGACACCAGCCGATATATATGCCCTTAGGCACGTGGGAAAAATGGGCGGGAAGGACCTACTTTCAGAGGACCCGCTCGTCGCTCCGTCACAAGAAGCCTATCACTAAACACACCCTACAAATGATTAATTGATCAATTAACAAATGCTATGGATTTTTTGTAAGGGATACGCTCCTTTGTCCTCGATGTTGTCCGCCCGCCAACAGCTTGCTCATCCTTCCACCAAAAGGAACGCACGGCGTCCAAAATAACGGTCACTCACACAAATAAACCACATGTTTATGTTCACTAATATCTATAGCAATCCTTGCTAGCACATCCGATCGCCGCGACCGGAAACCTGTCTAACTCCGTTTGTTTGGAATAAACGTACGTCCGCGTACGAGAAAACCTTAGAGCGCACTGACTGCCCTTCAAAATCAGAGGTGAACGCAATTATAGACTTTATAAAGTTAAAAAAATCAATTTCTTTATTTTTTTTTTTAAATTTTATTTTAAAAAAAATCAATTTATTTAACTGTCGGCGTCGGTATCAGAAAGGGCGTTGGCGTTGGTGTCAGTAAAAAAATAAGTGTCAGTGTCGGAATAGGCGTCGAACTCGGTGTCAGTGTCGGAAAAGGTGTCGGTATTAAAATTGGTGACAGCATCGGCGTCGGTGTCCGAATAGGTGTCAGTTTCGGCGTCGCATCGGCGTCGGCGTCGGCGTCGGTGTATTTGTTGGAATAGGTGTCGGCGTCGGCGTCGGTGTCATTTTTGGAATAGGCGTCGGTGTCGGAATAGGTGTCAGTTTCGGCATCGCATCGGCGTCGGCGTTGGCGTCGGTGTCATTGTTGGAATAGGTGTCGGCGTCTGCGTCGGTGTCATTGTTGGAACAGGCGTTGGTGTCAGAATAGGTGTCAGTTTCGGCATCGCATCGGCGTCGGCGTCGGTGTCATTGTTGGAATAGGCGTCGGTGTCAGAATAGGTGTCAGTTTCGGCGTCGCATCGGCGTCGGCGTCGGTGTCGCTGTCATTGTTGGAATAGGTGTCTGCGTCGGCGTCGGTGTCATTGTTGGCATAGGTGTCGGCGTCGGTGTCATTGTTGGAATAGGTGTCGGCGTCGGCGTCGGTGTCATTGTTAGAATAGGCGTCGGTGTCGGAATAGGTGTCAGTTTCGGCGTCGGCGTCGGCGTCGGTGTCATTGTTGGAATAGGTGTCGGCGTCTGCGTCGGTGTCATTGTTGGAATAGGCGTCGGTGTCATTGTTGGAATAGGTGTCAGTTTCGGCGTCGCATCGACGTCGGCGTCGGTGTCATTGTTGGAATAGGTGTCGGCGTTGGTGTCATTGTTGGAATAGGCGTCGGTGTCGGAATTGGTGTCAGTTTCGGCGTCGCATCGGCGTCGGCGTCGGCGTCGGTGTCATTGTTGGAATAGGTGACGGCGTCGGCATCGGTGTCATTGTTGGAATAAGCGTCGGTGTCGGAATAGGTGTCAGTTTCGGCGTCGCATCGGCGTCGGCGTCGGCGTCGGTGTCATTGTTGGAATAGGTGTCTGCGTCGGCGTCGGTGTCGTTGTTGGAATAGGCGTCGGTGTCGGAATAGGTGTCAGTTTCGGCGTCGCATCGGCGTCGGCGTCGGCGTCGGTGTCATTGTTGGAATAGGTGTCGGCGTCGGCGTCGGTGTCATTGTTGGAATAGGTGTCGGCGTAGGCGTCGGTGTCATTGTTGGCATAGGTGTCGGCGTCGGCGTCAGTGTCATTGTTGGAATAGGTGTCGGCGTCGGCGTCGGAGTCATTGTTGGAATAGGCGTCGGTGTCGGCATAGGTGTCGGTTTCGGCGTCGCATCGGCGCGGCGTCGGCGTCGGCGTCGGTGTCATTGTTGGAATAGGTGTCGGCGTCGGCGCCGGAGTCATTGTTGGAATAGGCGTCGGTGTCGGAATAGGTGTCAGTTTCGGCGTCGCATCGGCGTCGGCGTCGGCGTCGGCGTCGGTGTCATTGTTGGAATAGGTGTCTGCGTCGGCGTCGGTGTCATTGTTGGAATAGGCATCGGTGTCGGAATAGGTGTCAGTTTCGGCGTCGCATCGGCGTCGGCGTCGGCGTCGGTGTCATTGTTGGAATAGGTGTCGGCGTCGGCGTCGGTGTCATTGTTGGAATAGGTGTCGGCGTAGGCGTCGGTGTCATTGTTAGCATAGGTGTCGGCGTCGGTGTCATTGTTGGAATAGGTGTCGGCGTCTGCGTCGGTGTCATTGTTGGAATAGGCGTCGGAGTCGGAATAGGTGTCAGTTTCGGCGTCGCATCGGCGTCGGCGGCGGCGTCGGTGTCATTGTTGGAATAGGTGTCGGCGTCGGCGTCGGTGTCATTGTTGGAATAGGTGTCGGCGTAGGCGACGGTGTCATTGTTGGCATAGGTGTCGGCGTCGGCGTCGGTGTCATTGTTGGAATAGGTGTCGGCGTCGGCGCCGGAGTCATTGTTGGAATAGGCGTCGGTGTCGGAATAGGTGTCAGTTTCGGCGTCGCATCGGCGTCGGCGTCGGCGTCGGCGTCGGTGTCATTGTTGGAATAGGTGTCTGCGTCGGCGTCGGTGTCATTGTTGGAATAGGCATCGGTGTCGGAATAGGTGTCAGTTTCGGCGTCGCATCGGCGTCGGCGTCGGCGTCGGTGTCATTGTTGGAATAGGTGTCGGCGTCGGCGTCGGTGTCATTGTTGGAATAGGTGTCGGCGTAGGCGTCGGTGTCATTGTTAGCATAGGTGTCGGCATCGGTGTCATTGTTGGAATAGGTGTCGGCGTCGGCGTCGGTGTCATTGTTAGAATAGGCGTCGGTGTCGGAATAGGTGTCAGTTTCGGCGTCGGCGTCGGCGTCGGTGTCATTGTTGGAATAGGTGTCGGCGTCTGCGTCGGTGTCATTGTTGGAATAGGCGTCGGTGTCATTGTTGGAATAGGTGTCAGTTTCGGCGTCGCATCGACGTCGGCGTCGGTGTCATTGTTGGAATAGGTGTCGGCGTTGGTGTCATTGTTGGAATAGGCGTCGGTGTCGGAATTGGTGTCAGTTTCGGCGTCGCATCGGCGTCGGCGTCGGCGTCGGTGTCATTGTTGGAATAGGTGACGGCGTCGGCATCGGTGTCATTGTTGGAATAAGCGTCGGTGTCGGAATAGGTGTCAGTTTCGGCGTCGCATCGGCGTCGGCGTCGGCGTCGGTGTCGGTGTCATTGTTGGAATAGGTGTCTGCGTCGGCGTCGGTGTCGTTGTTGGAATAGGCGTCAGTGTCGGAATAGGTGTCAGTTTCGGCGTCGCATCGGCGTCGGCGTCGGCGTCGGTGTCATTGTTGGAATAGGTGTCGGCGTCGGCGTCGGTGTCATTGTTGGAATAGGTGTCGGCGTAGGCGTCGGTGTCATTGTTGGCATAGGTGTCGGCGTCGGCGTCAGTGTCATTGTTGGAATAGGTGTCGGCGTCGGCGTCGGAGTCATTGTTGGAATAGGCGTCGGTGTCGGAATAGGTGTCAGTCTCGGCGTCGCATCGGCGCGGCGTCGGCGTCGGCGTCGGTGTCATTGTTGGAATAGGTGTCGGCGTCTGCGTCGGTGTCATTGTTGGAAAAGGCGTCGGTGTCGGAATAGGTGACAGTTTCGGCGTCACATCGGCGTCGGCGGCGGCGTCGGTGTCATTGTTGGAATAGGTGTCGGCGTAGGCGTCGGTGTCATTGTTGGCATAGGTGTCGGCGTCGGCGTCGGTGTCATTGTTGGAATAGGTGTCGGCGTCGGCGTCGGAGTCATTGTTGGAATAGGCGTCGGTGTCGGAATAGGTGTCAGTTTCGGCGTCGCATCGGCGTCGGCGTCAGCGTCGGCGTCGGTGTCATTGTTGGAATAGGTGTCTTCGTCTGCGTCGGTGTCATTGTTCGAATAGGCGTCGGTGTCGGAATAGGTGTCAGTTTCGGCGTCGCATCGGCGTCGGCGGCGGCGTCGGTGTCATTGTTGGAATAGGTGTCGGCGTCGGCGTCTGTGTCATTGTTGGAATAGACGTCGGTGTCGGAATAGGTGTCAGTTTCGGCGTCACATCGGCGTCGGCGCGTTAAGCGGCAGGGGGCGCCCCTTTTTGATACAATTAATATTATTCAAATTATAACTAACGAACAATCGTCGCTCGTGGCGCGTCTCATCGTACTCCCGCTGCGGATTGGGATAAAAACAAAACACACTTTTTGTGTTCTTTTACAATAATGTAAATGTTTTAACTTTTTACTACATGTTAAAGTCAGGTGTTCGTAAGTAGGTACTTACCTACGTACGTACTTACGTACGTAATGTGTGTAAGTGTATTTTCCAGAGTACCTATCTAGGTACAGTTTTCTCTCGGATTCGGAAGCTTTTCGAATGGTATTGTACCTTGTACTTGTATGAATGTTATTTAGAATACGAATGAAAACGTTTCCTTGCAAATATGAATTAAGTACCTACTAGGTATGCAGATCATCACATTATGTGCACCTTCAATGGTCGACACCCTTTGTTTACCGACCTCCAAAAGAGGTGGTAGTTTTCAATAGAACGCGTCCCTAACTATCTAAGATTTTTTTACCTGTAGATGATTTGTATGCCTTCCATATTTACTAGACGAATTCAGGGTAATTACCTGAGTACCAGTAGCACTACCAGTCTTGCACTTCCGAGCATCCGGTGAATACCTACATCGCCGCTAATCGTGTTTTTTAGGAATAATCTGTGGACAATATGCCTTCCTTGTGTCTTAGACTCGGTACCGATTATACAGGCACTGTGAGAGATAAGAAAACTGTTTAATTTCACGCGTAATTATAGCTTTTATTGTTAAAACAGAAAATATCGTCATTTTGTTTTATCTTAGAACGAATCTCAATGAAATGGATGAGCGAGATATGTGTATCGTTTGGTGTGAGAGAGTGAAAGAGATCGCAGCATGATTGGAACGTCTCGTGGCGGTTCGGTGGTAGAGGTCCGCGCCGCGGTCATGAAAGTCGGCATCGGCGCGCTGGTAAACGTACCCGGCGCGGCGCGGCGTAGCCGGCGTGTTATTGATTTTTTTACCTATATGGTGGAATAGAAAAATTAAATCTGCTGTATATGTACTAAAAGGGTAAATGTTTATTTTCTTGCATACAAGTAAGTTCCTACTCAAATTAATTAGTCAAAATATTGAAGAAACAGGATCTTGCCACCAACCGATACACAAACTTACACAAAAGCCCAAAATCGACTGGCCTAAGTTTATGAAAACCGCATGAGATACCTCAACTTCAAGGCATGTCACAACCCCATCAGAAGTGGACAATCTTGCAGAAGAGATCACTCAATGCACGCAGAAGGCACTTCATACCTCCACAATTAAAGAAAACCCCTAAGGAGAATCGAGATTGCTCATCCTCCCCCGCTGTATAAGAGAGCTCATAAAAGAAAAACGCCTTCTCAGAAAAACCTGGCAACATTAATGAGACCCCATCCACAGAACTGGGCCTCACTCCACAAACTCTGCAGGCAACTTAGGAAACACTCAGAACCAATTCGTTGTCTTTTCCACGAAAATTGCAACTTGAGATACAGAGCAGAGGACATGGCAGAAATATTTGCCCAATCCCTTGAGAACTTATTCGAGCCCAATCCCACAGTGAACAGAGAACACTCAGACTCTGTGGAACAGTTCCTCCATGAATACTTCAGAGTCCCATAAAACACAGAAGAAGATATTGGACAGTGATCCGTCACCTGTCCTCTAAAACCACGGCAGCTATCACGCGCCTGTTTAACGGGATCCTGCGCACGGAGCACTTACCCCCTCAATGAAAAATGAGCCACGTGGATATGTTCCCGAAACCCGGCAAAGACGTTTGGAGACCCGAGAATTACAGGCCTATCACTCTACTTACATGCATTTCGAAAGTCTTTGAACGCCTCTTCTTAAGTCGGATAGCCCCTCACATGAAGTCCCGACCGGAGCAGTTCGGATTCCGGTCGGAGCACTCCCCCACACCTCAGCTATCCAGGGTAATGCACCTCACGGCAGAAAACTCTAAATTGATTTTCGACGTCGGCGCGAATTTGTTCATGACCCGGCGGCGGCGGCGGCGCGCCGAGGTAACTCGGCGGCGGCACGCCGGCGTGGCGCGGATCTCTATTTGGAACCCCGGATGGGCAATTTATTATAAAACCGCACACAATTACCTAAGAAGGACCTTTTATTTGTCTTTGCTAATCTAAAACCTGGCACCGCTATTTTATCTTTATTCCTAGTGTTATAATCGTGATTGTCACTGTTTGATTTAAATTTGCTCAAATTTTTACGAACATACATAATATTTTCAAATATATGCAGACTTGGTAAAGTTAAAATATCAATTTCTTTAAAAGTTCTCTCAAAGATTCCCTAGGATCCATTTCATATATGGCTCGAATTGCACGCTTTTGTAAGATAAAGATTGTCTCTATCTCAGCAGCAGCTCCCCCCAGCAATACACCATAAGACATAATACTGTGGAAGTAACAATTGAGTTTCAATTGAGTAAGCTGGAGACATACACATTATTAAAGAGGTGAATGGAGAGTTCTCTATTTTTGAACTGATTAGCCTGTCTTAAGATGAACCCACACATTTTGTTTGCTCTTTTGACGATATTATGATCTCTAAAATTCATGTGCACGTTTATAGTGACTCCCAAATCACGTATCATATTTACATCTGTAAGTAATTCGCCATTTATGTGGTACATACAGTGAAAAGGATTACGCTTTCGCGTGAATTTTATGCAGTAGCATTTTCAGGTGTTTAGCTTCATATAATTAACACTACACCACCGACTTATTATGTCAATATCAATTTGAAGGATAACGAGTTGAGTCCGAGTCCTTTGATTTCTTTATATACTTTTAAGTCATCGGCAAAGAGTTTGACTTTAGATCTAATGTCTTCTGGTAAGTCGTTTATGAAGACTAACAAAATTTGCGGTCCAAGATGTGATCCTTGGGGCACGCCAGATGGTAATTCTTCAAATTTAGTCGTGTTTAAGAGGAAAAAGTCGGTAAGGCTTTTAAATAGAGTAATTTACAATTTTCATTCCGTTGCTGTTTTAAATTTTTATCGACATGCTCTCTAAATGCCTCAGTTGTAATTATGATTTCTATGCCGATGATTTGCAACTTTACCCTCACGTTGACGCCGAAAATATTGTCACTGCGGTATCTTCTATAAATGATGATCTCTCTTATTTATACTCGTGGTCAGTAAAGTATGGAATCCTAGTAATTCCCAGTAAATGTGAAGCAGTTATTATTGTCAGTCGACGGCTCACTAAAATTAACAACAGCTGTTCACCCTCCCTGTCATATAACGGTTGTATTATTCCTCTATCTTCAGTTGTCAAAAGTCTGGGCATCATATATTCACTCTTTACTTAGGCTAAAAAACTTTCTTCCAATTCCAACTAAAATTGCCCTTGTTCGCTCCGGGCTTGTGTATGTTACCTCAACCTTAACGAAGATCTATTAAATTAGCTTCACCTTCTCAATGTTGGTATTCTCTTTATCTTTGACCTTCGTAAAATCGATCACATCTCACAATACAGATCACTACTCAAATGGCTTCTCATTAGGGACTGTCAAACGCATTCTCTCAGCTGCCGCACTATAAAGTCGAGATATGCTCTGCACAACAATATCTGTAAAATCTGTGTGGTTAAAACATTAGGAACGAAAGGGTAAATTTGAGGTATGACTCTCTCACCATGATAGCCCAGTTGGTAGAGCAGAGCAAGGTTTGAATCCCGCATGAACATTTTTCTTTTTATTAATGTTGTAATTTAGTCTTCAACTGTTGCACATATTGCGGTAGGTATACCTACCTACATGTCTAAGATATCTGCAACAGTTTTGAAATTAAAAACGTTTCTTGGAATAAATAAGCTTTCTTTGAATTACAAAATAAGTAAAGACATAAGATTTTTTTTACCTGTAGATCAGTTGTTTTCCCTCCATATTTACTAGACGAATTCAGGGTAATCGCCTGAGTCACTACAACTCTAGCACTTCCGAGCGTCCGGTGAATACATCGCCGCTAATCGTCTTTTTTCGGAATAATCTGTGCACAATACACCTTCCTTGTGTCTTTGGACTCTGCACCAATTATACAGGCAATGTGAGAGATAAGAAAACTGTTTCATTTCACGCGTAATTATTGCTTTTATTGTTGAAATAGAAAATATCGTTATTTTATTTTATCTTTGGAACGAATCTCAATGAAATGGATGAGCGAGATATGTGTATCGTTTGGTGTGAGAGAGTGAAAGAGATGCAGCATAATGGTGATCGGATCGGAACGTCTCGTGGCCGTTCGGCGGTAACACGAATTGCTTATTTATCTCTTTCTAACAACAGATATGACGCATAATATTTGAACGTTCTTTCCTTGTCATTACAAACTGCTTATAGATGTGCGTAGGTAGGTATGTACATAGGTAAATTCTAGTAAGCTTTTAGAGCAGTGGTGTTCGGATATAACAACTCTAAGTATTTCAACTCTCTGGTAAAGACTAAACGTTTCTGTTAAATCAAATAAAGTAATAACTTGTATTTAGAAATGTTTCTTTGAATCAGTTGAGCTATTTCATGAGATTACAAAATAGGTAAACAGGCTAGGAAATACAGATAAAAAACTAAACATATTTGTAGTTTTTGCAATAACATGATATTATTTAGTAATTAAACAAATTTAAACGGCTTTAATCGCGTGTAACGGGGTGACACACGTGACCACGCTCACTGTAAAGTGTTTGAAACGTCTCGGGAGAAAAATAATGTCAAATATACGCGATTAAAACCGTTTAAAGTTGTTTAATTACTTACTATGTTTAACAATCGCGAAAACCTAAGACAACATTATGATAATATTCATGTGTAATATTAAATAAACTATGTAATAATATGCATTTACAAAATGAGAATTTTAGGAATTACGTATAAAAAAACTAGGTAGTTAGTCAAATCAGTACTAATATTATAAATGCGAAAGTAACTCTGTCTGTCTGTCTGTCTGTCTGTTACGCTTTCACGCCAAAACTACTGGACCGATTTGAATGAAATTTGGTATGGAGATAGTTTGAGACCCGGGAAAAAACATAGGATAGTTTTTATCCGACTGCGCAAAAAGAGGGTAAAGTTTTCGCGCGATAACCGACATACGCGCGGGCGGAGCCGCGCCCGGAAATCTAGTATAAGATAATTGTAAGTACAGCAAAACTTTCATAACTTACACTAAAACTTAGTTTTTCTCCAAATACTAAACAGTTTTTTTATATTTGGTGTTGACTTTTTTCTCAGTGTACAAAAGTTAGTAGGTATATCCTGTGACCCAATTATGTAATTTGATTAAATGATGGACTTTAATAAATAACAGCTGTAGGTAACAATTATGTATCCGCCGGTATGTCCATTGCTGAACAGAGCCTCCCCCATCGTAGGGGTTTGGCTATAATCCCCACGCTTGGCAGGCGTCTTGGGGGTCGCGGTACCTATAAGATAGTGATTTCTCAGAAGGCGCTGCTGCCCACCTTTAGATATTTTACCCTTAGTCGTGTCTACCGTTACCCAAGGGAAGAGATTGATTGTGGAGATTATGACATTCTAGCCCGGCATCCCACGGGAGCAAAACAATTATGAATTTTTATGTAAGCGATGATGATTCTGAAATAACAAAATTTAAAAGTTTCTTAACGATAGAAGTTCTTAATTTGTTCTCACTAAAATCCTTAGGGCCGGTCTATTCAAACATCAAATAGGCACTATTCCTAAGAATTTATATAAAAAAAATATATACAACGAATGTTGTTTTTTTATAAGAAAAGTTAATCACACAGTAACTCTCATACAGTTACAGCTTTGATTTCTGACTCATCAAGTTCAGAATTAACAAAACACGCAAAATCTTCCAAATACAATTGGAATGTTTAATTGATTTGGCGCTTAGAAATAATCGCATCTGATTGGTCGCGTCAAGATAATGCGCGGTAAACTTTTAAACCACGCCCGCCATGGTAAGGTTTGCGTTCTGCTGTTGATGAGATCAACTTGTAATCGTATTATTAGAATTATCATTCTTGTTAAGACATGTTATATGGTAATTCTAATAATTAAAAATTAGGGTTTACTCAAATACTACTCGTCAGATCCCACTCAAATTTACATTATTTATTTATATTATCATCACACTTTTTATGGGATAATTACATCCGGGTTAATTAATATTTACATTACAAAATTACAAATTTATGAGGGCAAAAATTGTAGTCATGTGCAGGATTCGAACCCGCGTCCATCCACCCTTTTAGCTGGGGTGTACTCTGACCAATTGAACTAACATGACACAAAGACTCGAAATAATTTAATTCTTGCTCTCGTTCTTCAACCATCGTATCGGGATGTAGCGACGCCTTTAGTTCACCTAGAAGGTGTTATTGCAAACTTAACAATATTATAATATTTACCTTCTTAAAATCTACATGGGACTACATGACATGTACTAGCTTTCGAATGTTAACAAGTATAAATAACACGACTGCAATATATTTATTTACGTTATGCTATTTATCGTTCCATTGAAATGAAAACAGCAAGTTTTATATATTTATGAAATCGCTTTTCAAAACCCTTCATTTTGATACGCCACTCGATGGGCATAGAAAAAAAAAATATTTCTCTCGAAATATGGGGTCTTAAATCCGCCAGTGAGTATTTTTATGTAGCTAGTGTCACTTGGGTTATCAAGACGAATCTAATGATATATCATACATCAAAATCAGTTAAGCCGTTTAGAAGTTACGGTGGAATAAAGAAACTCACAAACACACAAAGGTGTGTGAGCCTCATAGATGCACCTGCGGTTCCTTGCCCAAGTAGCGCATAACTGCATTATAAGATGTCACAAGAGGTAACATCGGTAACTTTAGCACTTGTGAAGAGTTATTACAGTACACTCGACCTGCAATAGGTGAAAAGTGAGCTTTCACTTGATTAAGAACGTTATTATGTGTCATGAAGACCACACTGTAACATTCGCAGTGTTAATATAGGTAACAAGTTCAGTATTATACAGCTTTAAGCAATTTAAAGGATTTTTGTGGACTTTAACTAGGCTATATTCTGAATTGAAGACCACAAGTGTACCCTTAGACCACTTGCATTTTAAGAAAGAACACGTGAGCTACTATAATAGCGATAAGACCGCCAATTGTTACAATATTTTAAATTGTGTTTCTGCTTAAACTAATTTTAAGGTGTTTCAATAAAGTGTTTATCTATCTATAATGTAATCAGTTATTCTGTGGCTTCAAATAACAAAGATATAATGCTTTTTGCTGCACACAGTGGAACTAGTGTAATGTTAATCAGCTTGTTACACGCAATCGTATAATAGCTCTTATTAAGCCCACATGATCACTATGGGTGAACATATATGATGCTAAGTTAAAGCAAACTGCTCTATATTAGCTCACATGTTACCCATAATCTCAGTGAGAGCTGAATACTTGTAATAGCGTTGACAATTAATCTACTAGTGCCGTTAAATAAGACTTTTTTATTCAGCGCTTCGTATGTGGAAATATAAAAAAGGGCTAAAATTCCTGCTGAGTTTATCGGTTCACTGATGATTACCTAGTACAGCTATTTGCGTAAATGTTACATGTAGCTGACTTGTTTAACACAAGAACCACTCGTAACAGCTCGTTACTGATTCAAGTACCACGAGTGGACACTTAAACAGCTCATGCTGTTTGATTGTGATTAATATAGTACACATTGCTTGTCTGCCATTTTTTAGATTATAACCGTGTATACAATATATTAACAATTTGTTTTTGTTTAGTCAACGGAAATAACAACACAATTTGAATAGAAAATGTAATGATTTTACGCGTAAACAGCCTATTGCAAATTATAAAGGTAAAATAAAAAGACAATTTTTTTTTACAATAATATCATCAACTCATTTTATACTATAATTGTCAAGTAGTTAGTGATATTTGAGAGCGAGTGAAAATTTTCGTCTTTAATTATATAGTATTTGACAATAAACTCTCTTTCCCATTCGAATTTCATGCACATGGAGGAAAAACAATAAAGTTTTACTTGGCGAAAACAATTTGCCTATTTCCCACAAACACTTTACAAAATGGTTCACACAAAACATATCAAAATAATAATAAAATAGTAGGGTGAAAATAATTCACAATTTTGACGATTGTGAATTGTCAGCTCCATAAAAGAGTTACTAATTTCCTGGAGTGTACTTTGTGCTCAAAATAGGTAACAAGAACTCTATTATTCAGCCCTTGTGGTGTATAAAAGGTAAGACATACCCTGATAATCAGTCATTATTCAGCTCTTAGGGCGACAGTTACCTTTAATAATGCTGAAATAACGCTTATATAGTGCAACCAGCCACATTATTCAACTAACAGCTGATTAATTTGTGCCCAAATCAGAGTTATATTAGCTGAGTAGGCGCTTCTAACGCTCTTATTCAGCAGGTTTTTTCAGCAGAAGATTCCATTGTGAACAGTGATTCAGCTCCTATTCAGCGCTTCTGTTCTACTTGGGTGGTGGAGGCAAATAGTCATCACGCACTGAGCTGTCGTCGTTGCACAGGCAGATTTCCGCGTCACCATGCCCTTAATGAAATAGTCCACAGGGCGATTGTCTCAGCTAACGTACCCTGTGTGCTGGAACCACCGGGACTGAGTAGGTCTGACGGTAAAAGAACAGATGAAACAGTGATGGCTCAGTGACATTGGCTATAGACTGTCACGCAGCAGGTCCATGGTTCGAATCCCGCCGCGGGCTTGAGCTTCACCGGATGGTGGAAGGGCTTTTTGCGAATGCCCGCCTAGCTAGTGACCACCCTCAAGTTGAAAATCTGTCGCCAAGCACCTAAGGGTGTGTTCCGGCAGCTGTACTAGAGAGCAGTAATTCTAGGTTAGTCTGAACAACATCTTCGACAACATCACTTACCATCAGGTCAAAAGGTCAAAAAGCTAACCAATCAGCCATAAAAAAAATTAAAAAAAATAACACCAAAAAAGATAAAAGCAACTTGTAGAAGTCGGACAATTATACTGTGAGCTCAGAGTGTTTTGAATCTGCATGGTATCGACTTCCACAAGTTAATTCATACTTTTCCGCGGATGAAATTTATGTAGTTACGTTTATAAAAAATATTTTCTAAAACTCCTCTAAATTTATTTGACTTATGCTTTCTCCTAGTACTGAATAATTAGGGTGAACATTGTCGTTATTGTTTTGATAATCAGGGTGAAAGTTTATGTTGTCATCTTGAATTTTTAAGTTTCTAATGGACATACCACGCTCATTTCTGCTGTCTATGATTTCGGGCAGTAAGCATTTCATATAAAATTTTATTAATTTTGGTCTCACCTTAGTTTCCTTAGTTAGTTTAAAAATGTAACCTTGAATCTGGTAATACCAAATTGAGTTTTTATTCACAGAAGTAGTTCTAATGTGTTTATATATTATATTTTTTTAAATAACATTTAGCATAAACTTTATTCTGCAGTTGAATAAAACATCTTGCAGAAAATATAGGAATGTTTATTGCTGAAAACAACTCCTCGATCTGAGAAAATCCTATACCAGAAGCTATAACTCCCGTGGTACAGCTATATTAGCATCGACGTGTTATGTTTCTTGTTTTCAGATGAAATCAAACAAACTTCTTTACACATTTTGCACTCAAATTTTAATATTGATATAAGTGAATGTCTTCTCTCACCAATCAAGAAGAAGTTGTTTGATTTACATTGAAACAAATTATTGTGGTGTTCTTTTTCTTGAAGTTGTTTTAAAAAGTAGGAGATGTCAATTATTCACCGTCTCGATGTAGGTTGAAAATAGTCTTATATTTATCCATTTGAATAATAAACACGTCCTCGTTGCCATACATTTCTCTGTAACACCATAAAATAAGATATAAAGATAGTATGACGAAAATTATTCCTATTAAATTCCAGTTTTAGACTTCAGTCCTTATTCTTATGTAAAATAAGTAAAAACTCCAAATTTACACTTATTTTAATATACTTAGGGCAATAATCGTACTCGTTTGTTTTAACAGGCATAACGTAGAATTACTGGCTCTTAAGGGCAGCTGCTAGATACATGGTTAGGTGCTAGGCGACAGATTTTGTACTTGAAAGGATGGGAGCAAGTCAAGCAGGCATTCTTAAAATTCTCAACCGTCCGCAGTCCTTGAGAGCCACTGAAATTACAAGCACATGAGACTTAACAACTATGTCTCAAAGTGACGGGCGCAATGCAATTCGTGACTTGTGACGAAATGCATCTGTTATAGGCAGATGTTAGTCCACTTAACATCAGGTGGGTGGGCCTCGACCTTATTCCGTCACAATAACATAAAAAAAATAGTTGTCTACGAAAATTTACTCGTATCGTGATTTGAATGAATACACAATAAGGAGAAAGAATGTAACTAAAACATATATTTATTTCAGATTTGAAACGTTCTTTTTTGTTTATAAAAAAACAACATCTACTTTAGGCTAAAACGGGAATACCCGACCTTAACTTTGCTGATCGGTTAAGAACAGCTAAGCAAAATTCGCTACGAGCGCTTCAAATCTGTAACGCTAAGGGGCGGTTTATTCGATTGACTCTAAATTATATTTTATTTTGTCTGTGTATTTGATATTTGACATTGTAACGATTTTGTTATCACGAAAATAAATTATCTCAATTAATATCAAGAAATTTTTTTTTTGCAAAAAATGGAACCGACTGGAACACCCAAAAGTGTAATAACTTGTTGAAGTCGGTACCACGACAGTTCAAAGTCCCTATTATCACAAAACTTTGCGCATGGTACCGACTTCGACAGGTTATTTCACACTTTGGGTGTTGAAGTCGGTTCCATTTTATGCTAAAAAAAATTTTTTCACACTTTTTAGTGACCCTTGCTACGTACGGGATCGATTATCATTCATTTTTAACAACTACTTCATCAAGATAGATCAATATTTTTCAGGTATTTTTCTGTAACTCAACAACGAAACTTAGACAAAATTTATGTAAAATGACGGCCTTATCGCTTATAGCGATTTCTTCCAGACAGCCAGGAATAAAGGATTTATAAATATTTGATATGGGAAAATTATACAACTTACTGACATCATCTGTACCTACGTACCACATGATACGGTTCTTTGTTCATGTAGTGCCTACTCCTTGGCATAACTTTGATAAATATTATAATTGGAACACATGTTAATAATCTATGCTCAAAATAGCATAGATTTGTGTATGTTATGTGTCCTTTTTATTCTGTGATACCAGCTCCGACAAATAACAACCAAAGAAGGAGCCTAAAAAACTGTCGCGAGTTTTGCATAATTATTATTTAGTAACCGGCTAGGACTCGCGTAATATGTATTACCGGATATTGCTCCGACCACTTTCGAACTTATTTGAAGTTCTTCGTCTGGGACTGGGAGTCACACACAATGGGTAGATAAATTATTATTAGCTTAGGTAAATATTACGCGAGTCCTAGCCGGTTACTAAATAATAAAGCAGGAGCCTTATCCTATCATGGTTATGTCATATTGTAGTTTAAGATATGGCTTTATACTGTGGGGTTGCTCCGTTCAGGCTGACAGGGTGTTTATTGCACAAAAGATACGATGTCTATGTGGGGTGGATATATGGATAGCCGTGAGCCACTGTTCAAAGATCTTAGAGATTCTTCACGTGCCTTCACTGTACATTTAGGAAATAAGTGTTTTGTAAAAAAAAAACGTTCCTATCAAATTAAAAAACATAGCAATGTAATAAAAAGAGCTTGTCCGAATATATATCCTCCTAAATTATTAACGCCAATTCATCGGTTACAGCTGACCAAACGAAATTCTAATTGTAAATGTAATTCGAGTGTATAATACTTTACCTGGCAAAAGAAAGGTAGCTGCCAAAACAAATATTTGTCTTATTATCAAGATAAGATATAAGGTCTCCGGGGCTAAAGCAAATAAGTACTAATTAATGTAACTAATTTGAATAATCTCCGCTATTATTGGATCATTAAACTTAGCGTCATCTATATATTACGGAGCATACCTTAATGTTACATGAAAATAATAGATGTCAGCACTGTAGCTAAAAATTTAGGTACAGTTCAACCAAGTTATCTGTGAAGTGGCAGAAAAAGGAACTACGAAATTGCTTACGAAAATTAGAAAAATAATTTGGTGTTTCTCAACCGACAGCGCCCTCTTAGAGTTCACACATAAGTTGGTCGAACTGTCAAACAGGTTGATTTTTCAAACTGCCACTTATTTTGTACAAACGCACGTGGTGACAAAAATCTACAAAAAATTAGTTTTGGAGTGTTTTATTGTTGGTGTTTCACGTGAAGTGCATTGTTGACAACCGTAGCTATTATTATTATTTTCTTTATGATTTGTTAAGGGGCAGAATTCTAAAAACAGATGTTAGATTTTGTCCCCACTTCTCCTCGCGTGTTTACTTCGCGGTGTACATGGCGCCACGTCCGCAAGTCAACGGTAATATTTTATTTGATTAAAAATTTAGAGCGCCCTCTTGTAGAACTAGTAGAAACTATCTTGTCACACACGAATGTGATGTGTGCTGAAGCGCCATCTAGTACGCATACATGATACCAACCATTAGTTGATTGTATGCTGTAAATATCATAGTGTGACACAGTTAATAAATTTACCATACCTACAGTAGTACAAGTTTAGTCTTGATTATTACCAACTTGCTTGATTTTTGCAGTTTTGTGTATGTTCATTTTTAATGAACATGAACTATAGTTTTAATGAACATGAACTATGTATCTACTTTGATGCAAGGCGTAAGCTGTTAGAGAAAAGATGGTTTATTTATTACAAAAACAAGTATATCGTGTAAAATTTACACAGAAAATCATAAAAAAGCTTTTTTACCCCAGATCAAAATACAAATAGCGGGTTATACTATTGGGTATTTTTAACTGACTTCAAAAAAAGGAGGAGGTTCTTAAATCGTCTGTTTTTCTTATATGTTTGTTGCCTCAGAACATTTGACTGGGTGAATCGATTTAAAAAAATCGTTTATTGTTTGAAAGCTGATACTTGTTGTTTGGTTCCATTTAAATTTCATCAAAATCGGTCGAGCCGTTTTTGACATACACTCCAATAACTGAAAAATATTTACTTATCTTGATGATAAAGTCGTTGACAATGATCGATCCCGTAAGTAGCAAGGGTCATAAAAAGAAGACTTCATCACCTAAAAGTGTGAATTAACTTGTCGAAGTCCAACACTAGTACCACGTGCACAATATTGTGATATTAGGTACTTTTGAGCTATCCTGGTACCGACTTGAACAAGTTATTTCACACTTTTGGGTGTTGGCGTCGGTTCCAAGTATTCTATAGTTATCAAATAGCGTAGTTTATTCTTGGTTCCGCTAACAATCAAGGGTACCTGCTCGTATTATTACTACAAGTCGTCGTGTCACTACTATTAAGATTTCACTAACAAAAATCACATGGAGAATGTAGTAGGTAGGTACAGTTATTGTTTCAATTTGTTAATAATAATATAATAAATACATCTCGTGGATGCTATTGTGTAGATGGGTGGAACAACAAAACTTCTAACAAAATAATACCATTATTGAGATCACCCAAGGAGAAAGATAAGTATTTTGTTTGAAAATTTTATTACTATTTGTATTACTATTCGTACGTAATACCACAATATTACATATCGATTATAAAACCGTGGTATTACTGTTATTACCTGTATTTGTCAAAGATTACGAAAGATACGTATATGTTTGTAAACGACACCCGTGCCGTCAATTGATGTATGTACTTGTATAGATAGATTATGTTTCGAAGATGCACCGGAGTGCGACATAAAATCAGACATTCTATGAGAGTAGGGCTGCCATCCGACCGGGTTTCCCCGGATTTGCCCTAGTTTAGAGGGCGTCCGGGGGGCGTCTGGTAGGGGTTTTTAAACAGTGTCGGGGTAAAATCCGGACACTTGTGTCAGGGGAATCCGGATTGATTGAAGTATAAGCAATTGATTGATACAAATCTGAGTTTAAAATTAATTCGTAAGCTGCATACAAGTTAACTCCGGCGCTGCAAAATCTACAACAACAGACCGTACCCCGCGCCGCGCTGGTCCCACCATAAAAAACTGCCACCGACACCGATCATTCACTCACTGTGTTGCTGTTTTGGCGCATTTGGTGCTAAGTCTTGAATATTTCTAGGGTTTTTGGCGCTTTCTTCTCATTACCGTAAGCTAAAAACGTCTAGTGAAATCTGGCGGAAAACATTACACACATTACAAACAAGATTACCTTGTTATTAGTTGGCTTGGCAACTCAAGTTACATTGTGAGTTTATTCGCTAGTCTCGCGGCAATTGGACGAAGGAGAGAAACTCACTTAAAAAAAAAAAATTTAACAAAAATGGAACCGACTTCAACATCCAAAAGTGTGAAATAACTTGTTGAAGTCGGTACCATGATGCTTCAAAAGTACCTATTATCACAATATTGTGCGCATGGTACCGACTTCGACAAGTTATTTCACACTTTTGGGTGTTGAAGTCGGTTCCATGTTTTGTTAAAAAAAAAATTTTTAATCTTTTTAGTGTAACTCCAAAACGGCTTGACTGATCTTGATGAAATTTAAAATGGGACCAAACGACAAGCATCAGCTTTCAAACAAAAAAAGAATTTTCAAAATCAGTTCACCCAGTCAAGAGATCTGAGGTAACAAACATTAAAAAAAACAGACGAATTGAGAACCTCCTCCTTTTTGGAAGTTAGTTAAAAAGCACATCTTTGGTCGAAATAAAGTACAAAAAAAGTAACGCAAAAAGTCAAAGCTTGGAAAGTCAAAGCAACTCAGGTCCTTATAGGACCTGAGTTGCTTTGACTTTCCAAATTCCTGTTGGAAAGGTAAGATCACTTTGACTGAAATTTGAACATCTGAAAAATACCGAAATAAATAATAAAATAAAAATATTTTTATGCTTGCATATTTTTATGGCTTGGCAACTCAAGTTACATTGTGAGTTTATTCGCTAGTCTCGCGGCAATTGGACGAAGGAGAGAAACTCACTTAAAAAAAAAAATTTTAACAAAAATGGAACCGACTTCAACATCCAAAAGTGTGAAATAACTTGTTGAAGTCGGTACCATGATGCTTCAAAAGTACCTATTATCACAATATTGTGCGCATGGTACCGACTTCGACAAGTTATTTCACACTTTTGGGTGTTGAAGTCGGTTCCATGTTTTGTTAAAAAAAAATTTTTTAATCTTTTTAGTGTAACTCCAAAACGGCTTGACTGATCTTGATGAAATTTAAAATGGGACCAAACGACAAGCATCAGCTTTCAAACAAAAAAAGAATTTTCAAAATCAGTTCACCCAGTCAAGAGATCTGAGGTAACAAACATTAAAAAAAACAGACGAATTGAGAACCTCCTCCTTTTTGGAAGTTAGTTAAAAAGCACATCTTTGGTCGAAATAAAGTACAAAAAAAGTAACGCAAAAAGTCAAAGCTTGGAAAGTCAAAGCAACTCAGGTCCTTATAGGACCTGAGTTGCTTTGACTTTCCAAATTCCTGTTGGAAAGGTAAGATCACTTTGACTGAAATTTGAACATCTGAAAAATACCGAAATAAATAATAAAATAAAAATATTTTTATGCTTGCATATTTTTATGGCTTGGCAACTCAAGTTACATTGTGAGTTTATTCGCTAGTCTCGCGGCAATTGGACGAAGGAGAGAAACTCACTTAAAAAAAAAAATTTTAACAAAAATGGAACCGACTTCAACATCCAAAAGTGTGAAATAACTTGTTGAAGTCGGTACCATGATGCTTCAAAAGTACCTATTATCACAATATTGTGCGCATGGTACCGACTTCGACAAGTTATTTCACACTTTTGGGTGTTGAAGTCGGTTCCATGTTTTGTTAAAAAAAAATTTTTTAATCTTTTTAGTGTAACTCCAAAACGGCTTGACTGATCTTGATGAAATTTAAAATGGGACCAAACGACAAGCATCAGCTTTCAAACAAAAAAAGAATTTTCAAAATCAGTTCACCCAGTCAAGAGATCTGAGGTAACAAACATTAAAAAAAACAGACGAATTGAGAACCTCCTCCTTTTTGGAAGTTAGTTAAAAAGCACATCTTTGGTCGAAATAAAGTACAAAAAAAGTAACGCAAAAAGTCAAAGCTTGGAAAGTCAAAGCAACTCAGGTCCTATAAGGACTTTATTATATTATCCAATATTACAATAGTTTTTGTGTTTATGAATTTTCTTTGGTCTGATGCTAGGCGTGTAAAATCGAGACTGAAAAAGCTTTTAGCCGATCGAACGACAGATAACAAAAAATCACATGGAGAAGGTTGCCGCGCACATACTGCATGGGGTTAGAGTTATTGGTTCTATATAAGTGATATAAGGGTGGGAAAATGATTGGCGATAAAAAATGCACATGAAATATTATGTAACACGTCGTTGCTTATTTTACCCATTTATTGAATTTTTGTACTTATATTTATTATTAAAAACTTGTCTGATATTTCACATTACGTACCTTAAAAATAAAAAAGAGAGACTGCCTTTTTCTATAGTAGTGCACAGAAGGACGGTGTTTACTCAACATAGCTTAGTAGTAAATTGATAATGTTGTTCTACTGTTACTATTACGCTGTGGCTTGAACAAGTAAGTACCTTGGAAAATTTCAACATGTTCATGTTTTTCTTACCTTTCCATTGTAAAAGACATACTTTTCCGAGATCTACGAAAAAACGTGGTCAGGTAGCTAGATTAGGTAGTACCTATTTAATGTTCACATTAGATATACTAAACTCTCTAATTATATGAAAACATGGAAACTCGAGATACCTAATAAATTTGCAAGCATTGTAATTGTAAATTGAATACGCGTCAGAAAACTTAATTATACGTAAATATAATACGTATCAAATAAATAGTAATACAAATAAAAAAAGTCACCAAAAAGAATCTAAGTATGTGAGATTCGATCCACTGTACTCGAACTTCCGATGCGACTTCAGTAGTTACACACTATATAGTCATTGAGTAAAGTGTCGAAAATTACACACATATCGTTTATGCCTTACTGTCGGACACATTATATTATTAATGTTTCACGTACATACGTAAAATTATTATTGTAAGAATTATGTCGTAAAATTAAAATTTGACCAAAAAGAATCTCTTTGCGCTAGATTCGATCCTCGAGCCTCTTGATTGCAAAGCGATGTTACTGACAATGCGCTATTTAAACGACGATTGAATAGTCGAAAATTATGTACATAAGCTTTGTGCCTTATTGTCAGAAACTGTATAAATTAATCATGATGCATCTAAAATAATTACGATACATTCATTAGGAAAAATTCTGAATGCTGCTTATAATAATTATTTTAGGTAGCTAAAGTTGTACAGTACGTCTTGTAAAATGTTTGAAGTGTTTTTATATTGCGTTAGGGTTCACAATCATATGATAATTTCATTAATAAAAGAAATATACATACATGGAGAAAGGAAGCCATAGCTTGCCTTATTATGGCCATTATGCGTTTTTGACGATATTTATACATCTTTTTTGCACTCCCAAAGCGTTTATTTATAATTTTACCCATGTTTTATTTTAATTGAGATCGCCGAGAAAAGTGACGCAGGTCCGACGCACGACGCGGCTGACCGCGATATGAGCGAGGATGATAGCAATATACGTAGATCGCTGGAGTAAATAGTGCGACATGATGTTAACGCTTCTCGGAATGAAAGGGCGTATGTGACATTTTGTAAACAGGCTCAGTACGCATTAACTGTGCTTTTTTTGGATAAAAATAATCTATGAAATTTATTGTACTTAAAAAATCTATATTTTAGAAAAAAAAAAACAAATTTTAATACACTAAAATCTGGCGGAAAAAGTAGGAATTCTCTATTTTCAGAGGTGTTTTTGACATTTTTTTCTATCGAGGCAATTATTAGGAAACATGTTTTGAAATTGATGAAAGTATTACTTATATCCTTGAGTATCGTGTATTTAAATTGCAGTACCATCCGGTACCTGGTTTATGAGATTTTACATATTTTGTTGGCACTATTTCGTAATTTCCGAGCCTTAAAGTTACAACGGGAGATAAAAGGAAATACACTTATCCATTAAAAAGACACGCATTATGTAGGTAACCTGTAAGTAAATTTATTTTATAGTCTTACCTTTCAGAGTTTCCAGGTAATCTAAAAAAAGATATCTCTGGATGCGTTATTGACGAATTCATGCAACCAAAAACAGCACAATATATCCTATTCGTCATATTAAATATGTACATGTACTTATTTTTTGTTAAAGAAAATTACACACCGTCCATTCGTCACTGCGACGCAGTCGCGACTGTCTGCGGGCTGAGCGCGGGCTGAGATCGAGACGCGTAGGTATAACTCGCGTTTCGTTCGTTTCTATGAAGTTGAAAAACTGTTTAGATAACATTACCGTGACAATAGTCAACTTTAAGGATTGTCATTGCAAAGCGTTATTCGAATTTAAATTTTAATAAGATTACAATAAGAACTACTTACTATAATATAAAATTTAAGTTTAGAGAGTTAGCGTACATCGACACTACTGTTTTATTTAAATAGCTTCTCATGCATACAAGATTAGGTTGGTTTGTGACTATACAATAGTAAATATGTAAAGTTAATAATGTAGCGTAGCTACAAGGCACCTGAGTTCCATTATTGGGATTACTTGCCTGGCATCAAACAGCGTTACTGGCAGCAAAAAGGCTGATGTGAGAAAAATATGATATTTAATGGAAAGATTAATACTGCAACAGTGTCCACTCATGCAGGAGTTGGTATTAACAGGCAGTATTTTTATAAACAGGTATGTATTAGATCGCTAACACGATTTAATTTCGGAGCTAAAAAAAATTCATTCATGGTATATATTAAACGTGCATATATTTTTTAATAGCTGAAAGGCTAGCTTTTGATCACTTTTCACCTGTTGGTTAGTGAATTTATGTGGTCGAAGATATTGTTCAGGCTACACTAGAATTACTGGCTTCCTCAGGACAGCTGCCTTAACAGTCTTAACACATGCTTTCCGACAGATTTTCCACTTTAGGGTGGTAATAGGTACCAAACCAAGTAACACAACTAGTCACAACATGGCTTTAGACACAATTCTTATATTCCTAAAGGTGCTAAGTGCGGCTCTGAAGATTTTTTGTGCACCTTTACAAGTGCCATTTTGGACATCAATATTAGGTATATTATATATAATATAAGTATGGTAGTAGATTCAACATATTATAAATAAAACTTAACTAAGTGTTTTAATATTGTTTAGTTTGCAATAACGCCTGCGAGGCATACATAACAAAATTACAAAATTACGAGAGAAAAAATCATCAATCCCACACATGAGTATAATTTTTCCATTTTGTTGTCGTTTTAGTGTTCAATACATAAGAAGTCTAGAGGATTAGTATGGGTACAACTACTACTAGTATGGGTGCATCATGAACATTATACATAATTTTCGTCTTGTCCATGTTCGTTTTAAGACCCACCTGCTGGGAAACTTGTGACTTCGCTATAATGACTATGTCATCGGCGGAACGAAGGTGAGTTATCTATTCGCCAAAAACGATGATGCCGAATTCTTTCGAGTTCAAGAGCTTAAATACGTCCTCCAATTTGTGAACAGTTTTGGAGAAATAACGTCTACCTGTCTCACGCTTCATTGAAGTTGTATTGACTCCGTGCCCTTGTCCTGTAGCCGAATCGACATGGTGTTGTTCCTATACAAACACTTCAGCGCTTCGATGTACCTATACTCGATTTGGCATCGCTGAAGAGACTGCAATACTGCCCAGGTTTCGACTGAATTGAAGGCTTTTTTATAGTCCACAAATGCAAGACACAGTGGTAGATTATGCTCCTCAGTCTTCTGTATAATTTGGCGCAGCGTGTGGATTTGGTCTATAGTGCTAAAGCATTTTCAGAACCTGGCTTGTTCGGGAGGCTGGAAGTCATCAAACTTGCGTGGAGCAGAAGTGTAGTTGTACTGTTCTATAAGGTTACAAGATCTTTTTGAAGAACTACAGGCCCAATTCACTTCTGAGCCATGTTTACAAGCTGTAGGACAACAACTACAAGGACAAGGACTATGTAATCTTTGAAGCTGTTCTCGAGAATCATTAACTCATTACGAATCGTTTTGCTCCGTTCTATAATGTTACAATTTAATGCGAGTACTTGATACAAATTTATACGGAAAAAATGGCGTAGTAGTGAATTTTCTAATTCGATTAACTCGATTTTCTATTCGAACTTGTGATTATAGATATCAATATAATATTCTGCGGAATTAACATACATTCACCAATAAATTAAATACACTTGATTTTAATTATTGAAGATGTTTTAGTTTAAATTCCTTCATGTGATACAAAAAGTGTTGCACTTTTAAAACCTCTCAAGAGTTGACTAAAATAGTTTTTTTTTACTATGATACTAATTTTCGTTCACCAAACAATTAGGTGAGAAAAAGCAGGATATTATGTGACTGATATAATTATTTTTCTTGAATTTAGTTTCATTTTTTATTTTTCAGTAGGCGGTTATTATCGATTTTCTCGTGAAAGTGATTTTTACACATAGGAGGTCTTAAAGTCGCAACGACGATATAATAGATTAATAAATATAAAGATGATAAGTATGATAGATTGAACATATTATAAATTAAATTTAAGTAAGTGTTGTTATGTTATCCATTTAATAATTATTTTGATCATGTAAATAAATTATTGGTAATTAAATTTTGTTGCCGTTTTAGTATAGATAACATTACCGTGGTTTTAGTGTACAATACATAAGAAGTTAAGACGATTATAGTTTTACTAGGAATATATATGGTGTATCACTTGCTCTATCAAAACGAATCTAACGATGTCTCATGTCCTTGATCCCAATCTATGCTTCTGCTTTAACAATTTCTGGTTTGGTACATTCTGTGTGGGTACAGAACCATCCGTTTCCGAGTCCAATTTGCACTTAACTGTGTTAGTAAAAAAATAGAATATAAAATGTTTTCAATTATTTGAAGAAAACATCAAAAACACGATCGATAAAAGTCCTCCTGAGGATGCTTCGAGGAGAAGCGACACGCGTCGAAAATTCTCCCGGTTTGACCGCGTGGCGTTTGTGACGTCACGCAGGAAAATTAGGCCGAACAGCAAGTAGTATGGCTAGTTAATTTATCGAATCGCTATGATCGCTAAATTTGACGAATCGTATCGCCTATTGCAAGTATGGTAATGTTGTCGATAACTCTTATCGACCATATCGAATTGTGGACCATATGTCGATTATTATGAAATGGCAACTTTGAAATTAGACTGTTTTGCACAGATTATTAATACTGTTTATTCATTACGGAAATTAGTTTTTCTGAAAATAATTACAATTAAAGCATTTTTTTAGATAAAACAGATAATTACAGTATGTTTTTGTTGAATACAAAAATTTATAGAAAATTGTAACTAAATTATAAAATTTCTCAGTATCGGGTTGAAGTTAAACCAAAGAGAAAAGTATGGTTATGACTTATGACTGATGCTATCTTCCAGATACTCATAGTTTTTTAAATTTGGTTTTTAATAATTGTTATTATTTTTGTGTAGCGTACCTATTCGTTAAGCAATAAAACATCTCAAAATTATTCTGCCCGCTGCAAAAGATATAAACGGACAGGATGAAAGTGCCAGTGAAAATATATTTATTAATGTTATTTTCCAAAATGACAAGATGAAAAGATATATAAAGGAAAATTTTGTGAGAACATTTAAAAACCAGTTTAGTTAAAGCATCCAAACGGGAAGGTTTTTTAGTCTTCTTACACGATAGTTCAGAAATACAGTTAAATACAGTAGTAGTTAAGCATATGCCTATACTATTCCTTTAAAGAAATTTAAAATAGACCAAAACAATAATATATGTATTTAATAAGTAATATACCTACTTAGGTATTTACTATTTAGTTTATGTAATGTGTACGGATAAGACCGTGAGATCGCATCCTTCTAATATCGTTCTCATTCTCAAAGCCTTGCACGAAGAGCGAGTACAATATCTTTCGATATTCGAAATAGATTCTTGAAGCACACTTCCGAAAATCCGATAGGTAGGGTTGTTAGCATTGGTCAACCTCTTCCCTGCAGCATATGCACAACAGCGATCTATTTTCAATAACAAAAGGAGCCCTAAAGTTTATTGTAAAATCTGTCTCGTTTATATCGAGCTTCTTTTTAAACCTGACAAAACAATCGTTAAAATCTACAAAATAGACGATCTCAGACGTCATCATAAAGTTCCATGCTAGGGTTATCGTCAAAATTCGTTAAATTTTAACGATTTTTACCGAATTTCATTACCGATCGTTTAAGTAGGTTTCATACTTGCAAACATTGATATATATCCCGTTTTATCGAATTTAGACGATTTTAAATGTCAAATATGTTGATCGGTAAGTTCGGTACTTGCGCTTCTGTCTGGATATATATCTTAAGTGTTTTATTAAAATATTAATTGTTGTTTTCTTAAAATATTTGTTATTATTAAATACTAGCTCTCCGGGCGCGACTCCGCCCGCGCGTATGTCGGTTATCGCGCAAAAACATGCGCAATGGATAAAAACTATCGTATGTTTTTTCCCGGGTCTCAAACTATTTCCATACCAAATTTCATTCAAATCGGTCCAGTAGTTTTGGCGTGAAAGCGTAACAGACAGACAGACATACAGACAGAGTTACTTTCGCATTTATAATATTAGTACTGATGGATTTCCGCAAAGTTACGCCTGAATCTATTGATTAATATATAGAGCATCTGTACGCATTTGTAAAGTATCTGAATTTCAACTGACATTACTTCTAGCTGTATAGGTACCCGTAGTATTTTGTAGTCAGTTGAAAGGCATGTAGCTGCATTGTCTTTCTACAAAACTATATCTGTCAGATATAAGAGTATCTATGAGCCATTTTGAACATACTCCCCCAGCTAACTACCACACTCAACTGCCCTCAAGTAGGATATTAGTCGCCAAGCATCTACTTAACAGCGTGTGGCAGTAGCTGTCCTTGATCGCCAGGAACTCTACATTAGTCTGAACAACATTATCGCTATAAATTTGATAGATACCTAATTATTTAATGTCATAATATCATTTTTTATGCATAATAGGCAAGCGTTAGGCCGCTATCTCACCTATTCTTTATTTTTATAGGTAATATTAATAATTTTATATGTATTATAATATGGATTGTATAAATTTTAATAGCTTATTTCCGGTCATCGTTGTCAATCTCGATATTTATCATTATTATCAATATAGCACCGTCCCGAAGTCTAACCCCAAGTCCATTCTCTTTCTGGACGTAAAGTATTTACAGTGTAAAATAACTTAGGAAAAGTTATGAAAACCTTTTTTCTTACGTCTTTTTCTCTTACTTGTGTGTTACCTTTTTGCTGTTCTCCTTTCCAGATAAGGCCTTAAGTAGTTTAACTTTCTTTGCATGTAATTTGTTTAATTTTTCTTTTTGTTGTGTGGCTGAGGTAATGGGTGTATTGTATGGGAAAGGTTTTCGATTGGTTACCACATTAAATGATAATTAAATAATTATAATATTACAATAAAGACAGATTAAGGTTTAATGTTAAACAACAATCAAATAAATATTATTGTTGTTAGACATTGAATTTAACACCATTAATATTTCTCCAATATTGAGTCCAATTCAATCCAATTTTTATAATTTCAAATTTCTCTTATATTCTTTTTTTAATTTATAATTTACAAAACAGCCTTATGCAATTTACAGACATTATTTTATAAGAAATAAATAAATATCAGAGAAAGTACTGAAATGTAAATGACATTACATAAGTCCTTTCAAATGTAAACCTAAAAAGCAAAAATATCTTACTTAATAAAACTGCTAATGTACTATGAAAGTTAAACGTGAAAATGCAATAATTTAAAGGTCTTTTTACCTAACACATATACAAAATATCTACTTCTATAAATACAGTCTTAAATAAGATTTAATTGTGGGCAACGAAACAACATTGAAGATATCGAAATTACACCTGATGTAGGTATTCTTCATTATAGGCATTACACATACGATGTATCGGGGAATGCCTAAGCGTATTGGTTCTGCAGATCGATAAAACAAATGTATTTCTCTGAAGTGGCCTACTACTAGGACGAGGCACGTTATAATTTATTTTCTGAAGGATATCAGAACATTCAACCAAGCCATTCATTGCCTTGTACAACATTAACGGGTCTATAATTTTACGGCGTTTGTTCAAGGGCACAATGTTATAATATTCCAGACGAGACTGGTAGGACCGTAATGACTTACATTTGTTTTCCATGAATGCCAAGTGATACATAAAACGTTCGCACTCTATCAGAATGAACTTGATTAAAATAGTGTAGTGTCGTTTGGAACTAGAGGTCCGCGCCGCGGTCATGAAAGTCGGCATCGGCGCGCTGGTAAACGTACCCGGCGCGGCGCGGCGTAGCCGGCGTGTTATTGATTTTTTTACCTATATGGTGGAATAGAAAAATTAAATCTGCTGTATATGTACTAAAAGGGTAAATGTTTATTTTCTTGCATACAAGTAAGTTCCTACTCAAATTAATTAGTCAAAATATTGAAGAAACAGGATTTTGCCACCAACCGATACACAAACTTCCATAAAAGCCCAAAATCGACTGGCCTAAGTTTATGAAAACCGCATGAGATACCTCAACTTCAAGGCATGTCACAACCCCATCAGAAGTGGACAATCTTGCAGAAGAGATCACTCAATGCACGCAGAAGAAACTTCATACCTCCACAATTAAAGAAAACCCCTAAGGAGAATCGAGATTGCCCATCCTCCCCCGCTGTATAAGAGAGCTCATAAAAGAAAAACGCCTGCTCAGAAAAACCTAGCAACATTAATGAGACCCCATCCACAGAACTGGGCCTCACTCCACAAACTCTGCAGGCAACTTAGGAAATACTCAGAACCAATTCGTTGTCTTTTCCACGAAAATTGCAACTTGAGATACAGAGCAGAGGACATGGCAGAAATATTTGCCCAATCCCTTGAGAACTTATTCAAGCCCAATCCCACAGTGAACAGAGAACACTCAGACTCTGTGGAACAGTTCCTCGATGAATACTTCAGTGTCCCATAAAACACAGAAGAAGATATTGGACAGTGATCCGTCACCTGTCCTCTAAAACCACGGCAGCTATCACGCGCCTGTTTAACGGGATCCTGCGCACGGAGCACTTACCCTCCCAATGAAAAATGAGCCACGTGGATATGTTCCCGAAACCCGGCAAAGACGTTTGGAGACCCGAGAATTACAGGCCTATCACTCTACTTACATGCATTTCGAAAGTCTTTGAACGCCTCTTCTTAAGTCGGATAGCCCCTCACATGAAGTCCCAACCGGAGCAGTTCGGATTCCGGTCGGAGCACTCCCCCACACCTCAGCTATCCAGGGTAATGCACCTCACGGCAGAAAACTCTAAATTGATTTTCGACGTCGGCGCGAATTTGTTCATGACCCGGCGGCGGCGGCGGCGCGCCGAGGTAACTCGGCGGCGGCACGCCGGCGTGGCGCGGACCTCTATTCGGTGGTAACTAGTGTTGCAACAGAACTCTGCTTCCGCTTCCGCAACTGCAGAAGTTCCGCATGATTTTTCACTTCCGTTTCTGCTTCTGGTTCCGCAAACTTTATAACAGAACTCTGAACGGAAGCGGGGAGAAAAAAGACTACCTCTTCATGAGGATCCCCTTATGTGGTGGAATGGAAATGCGCACAAATACCCCCATATTTTGCCAATAGTTCGCCAATACTTATCAGCTCCCCCCAGCAGTGTAGCCAGTGAGCAATTATTTAGCGGAGATGGTTTAATATTTGAAGAACATCTAAATAGGCTGAAAGGTGAAAAAGAGGCCAAGTTACTCTTTATTAAATATAACTTGCCGCTGTTTAATTTTGACTACTAAAATACAAATTTAATAAAAAAAGTTTAAAATGTACAATTGTGCTATTTTTTTCATAGTGTTAACGCTTCCGTTTCCGTTTCCGCTTCCGTTAAGATTTACTTTTGACATCTGTTTCCGTTTCTGCTTCCGTTATGCCAGTTCCGTTGCATCACTAGTGGTAACATGAATTGCTCATTTATCTCTTTCTAACAACAGATATGACGCATAATATTTGAACGTTCTTTCCTTGTCATTACAAACTGCATATACATGGGCGTAGGTATGTATATAGGTAAATTCTAGTAAGCTTTTAGAGCAGTGGTGTTCGGATATAACTAATCTATGTAAGTATTTCAAATCTCTGCCTAACTATACTTACCTTTGCTTTGCTAAAACCTTTGCTTCTTAAAGCTTTGTTTTAGGACACTTGTTTGGGAATGGGGCCCCTTATGATCCCCGTAGTCCCAAACTATACCTCGATGTCGTGGCATATTCGACTGGGCTCCTGGAATGTAACAGGAAGACACCAGCCGATATATATGCCCCTTAGGCACGTGGGAAAAATGGGCGGGAAGGACCTACTTTCAGAGGACCCGCTCGTAGCTCCGTCACAAGAAGCCTATCACTAAACACACCCTACAAATGATTAATTGATCAATTAACAAATGCTATGGATTTTTTGTAAGGGAAACGCTCCTTTGTCCTCGATGGCCGTTATTTTGGACGCACGGCGTCCAAAATAACGGTCACTCACACAAATAAACCACATGTTTATATTCACTAATATCTATAGCAATCCTTGCTAGCACATCCGATCGCCGCGACCGGAAACCTGTCTAACTCCGTTTGTTTGGAATAAACGTACGTCCGCGTACGAGAAAACCTTAGAGCGCACTGACTGCCCTTCAAAATCAGAGGTGAACGCAATTATAGACTTTATAAAGTTAAAAAAATCAATTACTTTATTTTTTTTTTAATTTTATTTTAAAAAAAAGATCAATTTATTTAACTGTCGGTGTCGGTATCAGAAAGGGCGTCGGCGTTGGTGTCAGTAAAAAAATAAGTGTCAGTGTCGGAATAGGCGTCGAACTCGGTGTCAGTGTCGGAAAAGGTGTCGGTATTAAAATTGGTGACAGCATCGGCGTCGGTGTCCGAATAGGTGTCAGTTTCGGCGTCGCATCGGTGTCGGCGTCGGCGTCGGTGTATTTGTTGGAATAGGTGTCGGCGTCGGCGTCGGTGTCATTTTTGGAATAGGCGTCGGTGTCGGAATAGGTGTCAGTTTCGGCATCGCATCGGCGTCGGCGTCGGCGTCGGTGTCATTGTTGGAATAGGTGTCGGCGTCTGCGTCGGTGTCATTGTTGGAACAGGCGTCGGTGTCAGAATAGGTGTCAGTTTCGGCATCGCATCGGCGTCGGCGTCGGTGTCATTGTTGGAATAGGCGTCGGTGTCGGAATAGGTGTCAGTTTCGGCGTCGCATCGGCGTCGGCGTAAGCGTCGGTGTCATTGTTGGAATAGGTGTCTGCGTCGGCGTCGGTGTCATTGTTGGAATAGGCGTCGGTGTCGGAATAGGTGTCAGTTTCGGCGTCGCATCGGCGTCGGCGTCGGCGTCGGTGTAATTGTTGGAATAGGTGTCGGCGTCGGCGTCGGTGTCATTGTTGGAATAGGTGTCGGCGTAGGCGTCGGTGTCATTGTTGGCATAGGTGTCGGCGTCGGCGTCGGTGTCATTGTTGGAATAGGTGTCGGCGTCGGCGTCGGTGTCATTGTTAGAATAGGCGTCGGTGTCGGAATAGGTGTCAGTTTCGGCGTCGCATCGGCGTCGGCGTCGGTGTCATTGTTGGAATAGGCGTCGGTGTCGGAATAGGTGTCAGTTTCGGCGTCGCATCGGCGTCGGCGTCGGCGTCGGCGTCGCTGTCATTGTTGGAATAGGTGTCTGCGTCGGCGTCGGTGTCATTGTTGGAATAGGCATCGGTGTCGGAATAGGTGTCAGTTTCGGCGTCGCATCGGCGTCGGCGTAGGCGTCGGTGTCATTGTTGGCATAGGTGTCGGCGTCGGCGTCGGTGTCATTGTTGGAATAGGTGTCGGCGTCGGTGTCATTGTTAGAATAGGCGTCGGTGTCGGAATAGGTGTCAGTTTCGGCGTCGGCGTCGGCGTCAGTATCATTGTTGGAATAGGTGTCGGCGTCTGCGTCGGTGTCATTGTTGGAATAGGCGTCGGTGTCATTGTTGGAATAGGTGTCAGTTTCAGCGTCGCATCGACGTCGGCGTCGGTGTCATTGTTGGAATAGGTGTCGGCGTTGGTGTCATTGTTGGAATAGGCGTCGGTGTCGGAATTGGTGTCAGTTTCGGCGTCGCATCGGCGTCGGCGTCGGCGTCGGTGTCATTGTTGGAAAAGGTGACGGCGTCGGCATCGGTGTCATTGTTGGAATAGGCGTCGGTGTCGGAATAGGTGTCAGTTTCGGCGTCGCATCGGCGTCGGCGTCGGCGTCGGTGTCATTGTTGGAATAGGTGTCTGCGTCGGCGTCGGTGTCGTTGTTGGAATAGGCGTCGGTGTCGGAATAGGGTCAGTTTCGGCGTCGCATCGGCGTCGGCGTCGGCGTCGGTGTCATTGTTGAAATAGGTGTCGGCGTCGGCGTCGGTGTCATTGTTGGAATAGGTGTCGGCGTAGGCGTCGGTGTCATTGTTGGCATAGGTGTCGGCGTCGGCGTTGGTGTCATTGTTGGAATAGGTGTCGGCGTCGGCGTCGGAGTCATTGTTGGAATAGGCGTCGGTGTCGGAATAGGTGTCAGTTTCGGCGTCGCATCGGCGTCGGCGTCGGCGTCAGCGTCGGTGTCATTGTTGGAATAGGTGTCGGCGTTTGCGTCGGTGTCATTGTTGGAATAGGCGTCGGTGTCGGAATAGGTGTCAGTTTCGGCGTCGCATCGGCGTCGGCGGCGGCGTCGATGTCATTGTTGGAATAGGTGTCTGCGTCGGCGTCGGTGTCATTGTTGGAATAGACGTCGGTGTCGGAATAGGTGTCAGTTTCGGCGTCGCATCGGCGTCGGCGCGTTAAGCGGCAGGGGGCGCCCCTTTTTGATACAATTAATATTATTCAAATTATAACTAACGTACAATCGTCGCTCGTGGCGCGTCTCATCGTACTCCCGCTGTGGATTGGGATAAAAACAAAACACACTTTTTGTGTTCTTTTACAATAATGTAAATGTTTTAACTTTTTACTTCATGTTAAAGTCAGGTGTTCGTAAGTAGGTACTTACCTACGTACGTACTTACGTACGTAATGTGTGTAAGTGTATTTTCCAGAGTACCTATCTAGGTACAGTTTTCTCTCGGATTCGGAAGCTTTTCGAATGGTATTGTACCTTGTACTTGTATGAATGTTATATAGAATACGAATGAAAACGTTTCCTTGCAAATATGAATTAAGTACCTACTAGGTATGCAGATCATCACATTATGTGCACCTTCAAAGGTCGACACCCTTTGTTTACCGACCTCCAAAAGAGGTGGTAGTTTTCAATAGAACGCGTACCTAACTATCTAAGATTTTTTTACCTGTAGATGATTTGTATGCCTTCCATATTTACTAGACGAATTCAGGGTAATTACCTGAGTACCAGTAGTACTACCAGTCTTGCACTTCCGAGCATCCGGTGAATACCTACATCGCCGCTAATCGTGTTTTTTAGGAATAAACTGTGGACAATATGCCTTCCTTGTGTCTTAGACTCGGTACCAATTATACAGGCACTGTGAGAGATAAGAAAACTGTTTAATTTCACGCGTAATTATAGCTTTTATTGTTAAAACAGAAAATATCGTCATTTTGTTTTATCTTAGAACGAATCTCAATGAAATGGATGAGCGAGATATGTGTATCGTTTGGTGTGAGAGAGTGAAAGAGATCGCAGCATGATCGGAACGTCTCGTGGCGGTTCGGTGGTAGAGGTCCGCGCCGCGGTCATGAAAGTCGGCATCGGCGCGCTGGTAAACGTACCCGGCGCGGCGCGGCGTAGCCGGCGTGTTATTGATTTTTCTACCTATATGGTGGAATAGAAAAATTAAATCTGCTGTATATGTACTAAAAGGGTAAATGTTTATTTTCTTGCATACAAGTAAGTTCCTACTCAAATTAATTAGTCAAAATATTGAAGAAACAGGATTTTGCCACCAACCGATACACAAACTTCCACAAAAGCCCAAAATCGACTGGCCTAAGTTTATGAAAACCGCATGAGATACCTCAACTTCAAGGCATGTCACAACCCCATCCGAAGTGGACAATCTTGCAGAAGAGATCACTCAATGCACGCAGAAGGCACTTCATACCTCCACAATTAAAGAAAACCCCTAATGAGAATCGAGATTGCCCATCCTCCCCCGCTGTATAAGAGAGCTCATAAAAAAAAAACGCCTGCTCAGAAAAACCTGGCAACATTAATGAGACCCCATCCACAGAACTGGGCCTCACTCCACAAACTCTGCAGGCAACTTAGGAAACACTCAGAACCAATTCGTTGTCTTTTCCACGAAAATTGCAACTTGAGATACAGAGCAGAGGACATGGCAGAAATATTTGCCCAATCCCTTGAGAACTTATTCAAGCCCAATCCCACAGTGAACAGAGAACACTCAGACTCTGTGGAACAGTTCCTCGATGAATACTTCAGTGTCCCATAAAACACAGAAGAAGATATTGGACAGTGATCCGTCACCTGTCCTCTAAAACCACGGCAGCTATCACGCGCCTGTTTAACGGGATCCTGCGCACGGAGCACTTACCCTCTCAATGAAAAATGAGCCACGTGGATATGTTCCCGAAACCCGGCAAAGACGTTGGGAGACCCGAGAATTACAGGCCTATCACTCTACTTACATGCATTTCGAAAGTCTTTGAACGCCTCTTCTTAAGTCGGATAGCCCCTCACATGAAGTCCCGACCGGAGCAGTTCGGATTCCGGTCGGAGCACTTCCCCACACCTCAGCTATCCAGAGTAATGCACCTCACGGGAGAAAACTCTAAATTGATTTTCGACGTCGGCGCGAATTTGTTCATGACCCGGCGGCGGCGGCGGCGCGCCGAGGTAACTCGGCGGCGGCACGCCGGCGTGGCGCGGATCTCTATTTGGAACCCCGGATGGGCAATTTATTATAAAACCGCACACAATTACCTAAGAAGGACCTTTTATTTGTCTTTGCTAATCTAAAACCTGGCACCGCTATTTTATCTTTATTCCTAGTGTTATAATCGTGATTGTCACTGTTTGATTTAAATTTGCTCAAATTGTTACGAACATACATAATATTTTCAAATATATGCAGACTTGGTAAAGTTAAAATATCAATTTCCTTAAAAGTTCTCTCAAAGATTCCCTAGGATCCATTTCATATATGGCTCGAATTGCACGCTTTTGTAAGATAAAGATTGTCTCTATCTCAGCAGTAGCTCCCCCCAGGAATACACCATAAGACATAATACTGTGGAAGTAACAATTGAGTTTCAATTGAGTAAGCTGGAGACATACACATTATTAAAGAGGTGAATGGAGAGTTCTCTATTTTTGAACTGATTAGCCTGTCTTAAGATGAACCCACACATTTTGTTTGCTCTTTTGACGATATTATCGATATTATGATCTCTAAAATTCATGTGCACGTTTATAGTGACTCCCAAATCACGTATCATATTTACATCTGTAAGTAATTCGCCATTTATGTGGTACATACAGTGAAAAGGATTACGCTTTCGCGTGAATTTTATGCAGTAGCATTTTGAGGTGTTTAGCTTCATATAATTAACACTACACCACCGACTTATTATGTCAATATCAATTTGAAGGATAACGAGTTGAGTCCGAGTCCTTTGATTTCTTTATATACTTTTAAGTCATCGGCAAAGAGTTTGACTTTAGATCTAATGTCTTCTGGTAAGTCGTTTATGAAGACTAACAAAATTTGCGGTCCAAGATGTGATCCTTGGGGCACGCCAGATGGTAATTCTTCAAATTTAGTCGTGTTTAAGAGGAAAAAGTCGGTAAGGCTTTTAAATAGAGTAATTTTAAATTTTCATTCCGTTGCTGTTTTCAATTTTTATCGACATGCTCTCTAAATGCCTCAGTTGTAATTATAATTTCTATGCCGATGATTTGCAACTTTACCCTCACGTTGACGCCGAAAATATTGCCACTGCGGTATCTTCTATAAATGATGATCTCTCTTATTTATACTCGTGGTCAGTAAAGTATGGAATCCTAGTAAATCCCAGTAAATGTCAAGCAGTTATTATTGGGAGCAGTCGACAGCTCGCTAAAATTGACAACAGCTGTTTATCCTCCCTGTCATATAACGGTTGTATTATTCCTCTTAGTTATCAAAAATCTGAGCATCATTGTAGATTCCGAATTAAATTGGGCACCCCAAGTCCCAGAAATCTCTAGAAATATTTTTCTTTTATTCACTCTTTACTTAGGCTAAAATCTTTCTTCCAACTCCAACTAAAATTGCCCTTGTCAATTCGCTCCTATTGCCTATTTTAGATTACGCTGATATATATATATAGTTACTTTAACGAAGATATATTAAATAATCTTGATCGTCTCCTCAATATTGGTTTGCTTTATCTTTGACCTTCGTAAATTTGATTACATCTCGCAATACAGATCACTACTTAAATGGCTTCCCATTAGGGACCGAAGGAATGCCAGGATTGTGGGCTTGGTTTATAATATACTTACCATACGGTTCAATTCACGCAAATATGCGCTATTTGCACTATATGCACGCAAACGGTCGGTTCATAACTTGCTAAACAGACACCACGATAGCATAATGACGTCATCTTTGACGTCACCTCCGGCCGCAAACAACGCTACTATCAAACTCAAATCTTGACAGATAGATGAGGAGATTTTTATTGTTGTGGTTAGAATGTTGAACATACAAACATCTGTTCACAAAAGAATGCCTTGAAATGCAATACTTCTATTATCAATAATTGACGTGAAGGTTATTTTGGGTCAATTGCGAAAAAGCAAATTGACAGTTAGCAGATGTTATAAGCGCGGCTACATATCGGTTCACATCGTTTACGCGCAAACAGTGCATATTCTCGTATTTCAGTTATGAACCGAGCTTTTGTAATGTATGCAGTGACAGCAGTGTTTGCCTGATTTAAACCGTAGTGTTAATGATCGCTTTTCACCTACTTATATGTGGTTCTAGTTGCACTAGATATAATTTTGCCGGTTTTATCTTATTCTTTGATTATATTTATACATTGCTATATAACAGACAGACAGACAGAGTTACTTTCGCATTTATAATATAAGTACTGATTATATATTATATATTAGTACTGATAAAATACCACGTCTTTATTTTGAATTATACAAAGTAACAAAACAAAACACAAATGCTCCGAGGTTTTAACACAAGCGTACCTACCGTATCGTGATTCATGAACCGCCTATAACTACCTTTTTCACTCGTGTCATTCCTTTACTATATTCACTTATTTTATTACTAATCCAGTTAGCTTTTTTCTGGAAATAAAAGGAAATACACTTATCCATTAAAAAGACACGCATTATGTAGGTAACCTATTAGTAAGTAAATTTATTTTTATGCTTGATAGGTTAGCCTTTGACCACTATCTCACCTGATGGTAAGTGATGATGTGGTCGAGGATGTTGTTCAGACTAACCTAGAGTTACTGGCTCTCAAGGACAGCTGCCGGAACACACCGTTAGGTGCTTGGCGACAGATTTTCAACTTGAGGGTGGTAGCTAGCTAGGCGGGCATTTGCAAAGTGCCCTCCCACCATGCTGTAATGACTGCTATCCTAAGACAACAACCGGGACCGACGGCTTCACGTGCCCTCCGAAGCACGGAAGCGCTCAGTAGTAATGTCACCAGCGGTCACCCATCCAAGTCTTGACCGCGGCGGACGTTGCTTAACTTTGCTGATCGAATCAGAATGGCTAAGCAAACTTGGCAACGAGTGCTTCAAAAGTGTCCAAGTAATCTAAAAAAAGTTATGTCTGGATGCGTTATTGACGAATTCATGCAACCAAAAACAGCACAATATATCCTATTCGTCATATTAAATATGTACATGTACTTATTTTTTGTTAAAGAAAATTACACACCGTCCATTCGTCACTGCGACGCAGTCGCGACTGTCTGCGGGCTGAGCGCGGGCTGATATCGAGACGCGTAGGTATAACTCGCGTTTCGTCCGTTTCTATGAAGTTGAAAAACTGTTTAGATAACATTACCGTGACAATAGTCAACTATAAGGATTGTCATTGCAAAGCGTTATTCGAATTTAAATTTTAATAAGATTACAATAAGAACTACTATAATATAAAATTTAAGTTTAGAGAGTTAGCGTACATCGACACTACTGTTTTATTTAAATAGCTTCTCATGCATACAAGATTAGGTTGGTTTGTAACTATACAATAGTAAATATGTAAAGTTAATAATGTAGCGTAGCTACAAGGCACCTGAGTTCCATTATTGGGATTACTTGCCTGGCATCAAACAGCGTTACTGGCAGCAAAAAGGCTGATGTGAGAAAAATATGATATTTAATGGAAAGATTAATACTGCAACAGTGTCCACTCATGCAGGAGTTGGTATTAACAGGCAGTATTTTTATATATTAGATCGCTAACACGATTTAATTTCGGAGCTAAAAAAAATTCAATTTTTATTCCACTTATAAAATTTATTTAATTTTCTAGGGACTAGTGACCACCCTGAAAATGGTATATATTAAACGTGCATATATTTTTTAATAGCTGAAAGGCTAGCTTTTGATCACTTTTCACCTGTTGGTTAGTGAATTTATGTGGTCGAAGATATTGTTCAGGCTAAACTAGAATTACTGGCTCCCTCAGGACAGCTACCTTAACAGTCTTAACACATGCTTTCCGACAGATTTTCCACTTTAGGGTGGTAGGTACCAAACCAAGTAACACAACTAGTCACAACATGGCTTTAGACACAATTCTTATATTCCTAAAGGTGCTAAGTGCGGCTCTGAAGATTTTTTTGTGCACCTTTACAAGTGCCATTTTGGACATCAATATTGGGTATATTATATGTAATAAAAGTATGGTAGTAGATTCAACATATTATAAATAACACTTAAGTAAGTGTTTTAATATTGTTTAGTTTGCAATAACGCCTGCTAGGCATACATATCAAAATTACAAAATTACGAGAGAAAAAATCATCAATCCCACACATGAGTATAATTTTTCCATTTTGTTGTCGTTTTAGTGTTCAATACATAAGAAGTCTAGAGGATTAGTATGGGTACAACTACTACTGGTATGGGTGCATCATGAACATTATACATAATTTTCGTCTTGTCCATGTTCGTTTTGAGACCCACCTGCTGGGAAACTTGTGACTTCGCTATAATGACTATGTCATCGGCGGAACGAAGGTGAGTGATCTATTCGCCAAAAACGATGATGCCGAATTCTTTCGAGTTCAAGAGCTTAAATACGTCCTCCAATTTGTGAACAGTTTTGGAGAAATAACGTCTACCTGTCTGACGCTTCATTGAAGTTGTATTGACTCCGTGCCCTTGTCCTGTAGCCGAATCGACATGGTGTTGTTCCTATACAAACACTTCAGCGCTTCGATGTACCTATACTCGATTTGGCATCGCTGAAGAGACTGCAATACTGCCCAGGTTTCGACTGAATTGAAGGCTTTTTTATAGTCCACAAATGCAAAACACAGTGGTAGATTATGCTCCTCAGTCTTCTGTATAATTTGGCGCAGCGTGTGGATTTGGTCTATAGTGCTAAAGCATTTTCAGAACCTGGCTTGTTCGGGAGGCTGGAAGTCATCAAACTTGCGTGGAGCAGAAGTGTAGTTGTACTGTTCTATAAGGTTACAAGATCTTTTTGAAGAACTACAGGCCCAATTCACTTCTGAGCCATGTTTACAAGCTGTAGGACAACAACTACAAGGACAAGGACTATGTAATCTTTGAAGCTGTTCTCGAGAATCATTAACTCATTACGAATCGTTTTGCTCCGTTCTATAATGTTACAATTTAATGCGAGTACTTGATACAAATTTATACGGAAAAAATGGCGTAGTAGTGAATTTTCTAATTCGATTGAACTCGATTTTCTATTCGAACTTGTGATTCTAGATATCAATATAATATTCTGCGGAATTAACATACATTCACCAATAAATTAAATACACTTGATTTTAATTATTGAAGATGTTTTAGTTTAAATTCCTTCATGTGATACAAAAAGTGTTGCACTTTTAAAACCTCTCAAGAGTTGACTAAAATAGTTTTTTTTTACTATGATACTAATTTTCGTTCACCAAACAATTAGGTGAGAAAAAGCAGGATATTATGTGACTGATATAATTATTTTTCTTGAATTTAGTTTCATTTTTTATTTTTCAGTAGGCGGTTATTATCGATTTTCTCGTGAAAGTGATTTTTACACATAGGAGGTCTTAAAGTCGCAACGACGATATAATAGATTAATAAATATAAAGATGATAAGTATGATAGATTGAACATATTATAAATTAAATTTAAGTAAGTGTTGTTATGTTATCCATTTAATAATTATTTTGATCATGTAAATAAATTATTGGTAATTAAATTTTGTTGCCGTTTTAGTATAGATAACATTACCGTGGTTTTAGTGTACAATACATAAGAAGTTAAGACGATTATAGTTTTACTAGGAATATATATGGTGTATCACTTGCTCTATCAAAACGAATCTAACGATGTCTCATGTCCTTGAGCCCAATCTATGTTTCTGCTTTAACAATTTCTGGTTTGGTACATTCTGTGTGGGTACAGAACCATCCGTTTCCGAATCCAATTTGCACTTAACTGTGTTAGTAAAAAAATAGAATATAAAATGTTTTCAATTATTTGAAGAAAACATCAAAAACACGATCGAGAAAAGTCCTCCTGAGGATGCTTCGAGGAGAAGCGACACGCGTCGAAAATTCTCCCGGTTTGACCGCGTGGCGTTTGTGACGTCACGCAGGAAAATTAGGCCGAACAGCAAGTAGTATGGCTAGTTAATTTATCGAATCGCTATGATCGCTAAATTTGACGAATCGTATCGCCTATTGCAAGTATGGTTATGTTGTCGGTAACTCTTATCGACCATATCGAATTGTGGACCATATGTTGATTATTATGAAATGGCAACTTTGAAATTAGACTGTTTTGCACTGATTATTAATACTGTTTATTCATTACGGAAATTAGTTTTTCTGAAAATAATTACAATTAAAGCAATTTTTTTAGATAAAACAGATAATTACAGTATGTTTTTGTTGAATACAAAAATTTATAGAAAATTGTAACTAAATTATAAAATTTCTCAGTATCAGGTTGAAGTTAAACCAAAGAGAAAAGTATGGTTATGACTGAAGCTATCTTCCAGATACTCATAGTTTTTTAAATTTGGTTTTTAATAATCGTTATTATTTTTGTGTAGCGTACCTATTCGTAAAGCAATAAAACATCTCAAAATTATTCTGCCCGCTGCAAAAGATATAAACGAACCTAACCCCAAGTCCATTCTCTTTCTGAACGTAAAGTATTTACAGTGTAAAATAACTTAGGTAAGTTTTTTTACACTGTACTTTACGTTCGTAAATACCGCCGAACTGATTCGCTTTCTTCCGTGATTTTCAGGGATTGGCTACCTTTGCATCATGCTTGATTTCCCTCTGCGGTGGCCTCACCTTCGGGATATCAGCTGTGATGCTGCCTCAGCTGAGAGAAGACAAAACCATTCAATATGACCGTAGTTATGATTCTTGGATTGGTATGTTTTTATAGAAGGTTCTTTTGGTACAAACTATAGAAAAATAAGATAATCTAGGTACTTACATATATAGATAAGTACCTAGGTACTCTATATAGTCGGCGCACACAATATGTCACCATCGTACCAATGTCAATGCGAAGTTGCGTGGAGCATTCTTTGTGATTGAAAATAAAATGGCGTCAGATGCTCATCTTCACTTCTCGCGCCATCTACAATTTGTTTTAACAAATAATTTTAGTTATTTTATGAATATTAGATGGTACTTTTATCAAGAAATCTAGGTTTTCTTTTTTTTTATGTTTTGTAACCGGACAAGCTCGAGGCCCACGTGATGTTAAGCGGTCTAACCTCTGCCTATAACAGATGCATTTCGCCACAAGTCACGAATTGCTCTGCGTTCATCACCTTGAGATATATCTAGTTGTTAAGTCTCATGTGCCTGTAATTTCACTGGCTCTCAAGGACTGCTGCCGGAACACACCGTTAGGTACTTGGCGACAGATTTTCTACTTGAGGGTGGTCGCTAGCCAGGCGGGCATTCGCAAAATGCCCTTCCACCATGCGGTGAAGCTTAAGCCCGTGACGGGATTCGAACCATGGACCTGCTCCGCGGCAGTCCATAGCCAATGCCACTGAACCATCATTGCTTCAAAAAGGTAGAGTCTAGATAAGGACTAGCCGTCCACCCCAGCCTCGCACGGGGTGCCACGGGTATATAACAATAAAATAATATCTACTTATAGCCTATGTTTATCAGAGATAATGTAGGATTCTAATGGGAAAGAATTTTTCAAATCGGTCCAGTAGTTTTAAGTTTATTCGTTACATACAAAAATACAAATCTTTCCATTTTATAATATTTGTGTAGATGTAGATAAACCTATTTACGCTGTGAGGGCGCTTGCCCCAAGTTACCTTAAGCAAAAGTGCAAAAAGGTTGTTATTTGAAAATACTAATGTACTAGCAAAAAGTTGAGCTTTGTGAGGGCTCACGTATATTTCACAACCTTATTCTAGTGTTTTCAGGTCATCTATAGCATTAATTTATGTGAGTTTAGTTCTGTTGCAGCAATATTACCTCTTTAGTTTTCTAACGTGATGACGGAATCACGATAGAACTTCTGAGAGCGGGTGGAAAACCGGTAACCGGAATTAAGTTATTAAGCAAGACGGAATTAGACCTCCAGACAGTTATTTAATTCCGTCATCCTTGAAGGTAAAACGCCAGAAGCATGGAGCAGAAGTGTAGTGGTACTGTTCTTCAAAAAAGGTGACAAGACCTTGTTGAAGAACTACAGGCCCATTTTACTTCTGAGCCATGTTTATAAGCTGTTCTCGAGAGTCATTACGAATCGGCTTGCTCGTAGGTTTGATGACTTCCAGCCTCCCGAACAAGCTGGGTTCCGAAAAGGCTTCAGCACCATAGACCACATCCATTCGCTCCGCCAGATTATACAGAAGACTGAGGAGTATAATCGGCCATTATGTTTAGCGTTTGTGGACTATGAAAAAACCTTCGATTCCATCGAAACCTGGGCCGTACTGCAGTCTCTGCAGCGATGCCAAATTGACTATAGTTACATCGAAGCGCTGAAGCGTTTGTATAGGAACGCCACCATGTCGATTCGATTACAGGACAAGAGCACTGAATTGCAACGAGGCGTGAGACAGGGAGACGTTATTTCTCTGAAACTGTTCACAAATGCGTTGGAGGACGTCTTCAAACTCTTGGACTGGAAAGAATTCGGCATCAACATCTATGGCGAACACTCACCTTCGTTTCGCCGATGACAGTCATAATGGCGGAGTCGCTTGAGGAACTCGTGTGCAATGCTCAGTGACCTCAGAAGAGTTTCCCAGCAGGTGGGTCTTAAAATGAGCATGGACAAGACGAAAATTATGTTTAATGTCCATGTTGCATCAATACCAGTAGTTGTTGGGAACGATATGCTCGAAGTAGTTGACCATTACATACACCTGGCACAGTCTGTCCAGTAGGCAGGTCCAACTTCGACAAAGAGGTTGACCGAAGAATCCAACTCGGATGGGCAGCGTTCGGGAAGTTACGCGATATCTTTTCGTAGAACATCCCGCAGAGCCTGAAGTTTTCAACCAGTGTGTGTTGTCAGTGATGACTTATGGCACTGAGACGTGGTCCCTAACTATGGCCCTTATGGATAAACTCAGAGTCGCTCAACGAGCTATGGAGAGAGTTTCTTTGCGCGATAAAATCCTGAACGTAGATATTCGCCAAAGAACTAAAGTCACCGACATAGCTTTCAGAATTTGTAAGTTGAAGTGGCAATGGGCGGGCCACATTGCTCGACGAACCGATAACCGATGGGGAAGAAAGGTTCTCGAATGGTTACCGAACTACACCGGAAGACGTAGAGTTGGTAGGCCCCCCACTAGATGGACTTATGACATCGTGAAAGTCGCGGGTAGCCAATGGCTACAAGTGGCTAATAGCCGTTCTTTGTGCCGTTCTATGGGGCAGGTATTTGTTCAGCAGTGGACGTCTTCCGGCTGATGATGATGAATTTACTGAGATGAGATCACAATAATTATTAGTGTTTGAGATTGCTAACAAATATTTATTTTTAAGTATTTTATGATTTTGAAAAAAAAATACATTTACTGAGTAGGTGGTGCGACGCAGATGTGAGCGACGCAGTACTTGCGAAGCGTCTTGGCACGGTAATGTTATCTATATAACATTACCGTGGTCTTGGGGTGGGGTGAATCGGCGTCGAACGAGTCTCAGCTGTATTATTTTGCCAAAAATTGTTAGCATCGGAATGTTTTTAACGGATTCGGTAAACGTTTAATTATGCTGGATCCGCCGGATTACCGGATCCATTTTTCTGGATTGCAATTCCTAATATAGATGTAATGCAGCTTGCGGTATCTTTATTATCATGGCAATCTCGATGTTGATCTCACATGAGGGACATGTTGTAGCCACCACACGCATGAGTTGAATATGTGTACGATAAGATGATAACTATAAAAAAATGTAATTTTTCAGCCTCCTCCGCCTCATTAGCTATGGTCGTAGGGTCCCTTGGCTGTGGACCAATTCTGGACAATTACGGCAGGAAAGCAGCACACATCGTCCTTGGAATCCCCTTCATTATCGGATGGACCTTCATCGCTTGCGCTAATAGCACCACCCTACTTCTTGTGGGCAGGATCATTACGGGTATATCTACAGGTGCCAATAAAGCTATCACTTTGGTCTACATTGGAGAATTAACAGACCCTAAAATCCGGACAGCAGCTTTATTTTTACCTGGGTTAACAGGACATATAGGAATCATGTTCAGTCATATAGCCGGACATTATTTGACTTGGTATATCAGTGCTGCAGTCTGTGTAGTTCCTGCCATACTTGCATGTATTGCTTTCCTTTTTCTGAAAGAAAGTCCTTTGTGGTTGATCTCCAAAGGTCGAACGGAAGAAGGAATAGAAACTTTTCGATGGTTCCGCGGGACAGATGAAGCGGCAGAATCTGAACTGAAATTAGTTCTCGAAAGGCAAAACGTTAAACCTAAGCAAAGTGCAAACGAAACGCTGAGGACAGTATGCACATTATCGTTCATCAAACCATCACTACTCCTGGCAATGCTAATGGTGAATGTGCAGTTTTCCGGAGTGAACGTTTTAATTTTTTATTCACAAGACATATTTGAAAAAGTAATTCCCCACAATATGGATGCGTTTGTGTTGACCGCTGTGATGGACTGTCTAAGAATTATCATTCCAACATGTTTCTGTGTGCTCGTTAAATGGGTTCCGAAAAGAATGTTTTTTTTAGTGAGCAATTTTGGAGTATCAGTGTTCGTTTTTGGTTTAGTAGCATTATTAATGTTAGAGATCGACAATTCAGCGTTACGTATCTTCTGTTTGGTGATGTTCATCATATTTTCAAGTGCAATTGTAACCATAGGATGGACTTTTGTCCCAGAATTACTGCCAAATAGAGCCCGGGGTTTTGGTTCTGGTCTTAATTCGACAGTTACATTCTTTTCACTATTTTTAATAGTTAAATTTACGCCTGACGCTATAAATACGTTTGGTGTATCAGCATTGTTTGGATTTTGTGCTCTCTCAACGGTTGTTTTTGGGCTAATTTTAGTTTTCGTTTTACCGGAAACGAGCGGTAGGACTCTACAATCAATTGAAGATGGCTATAACAAAAAGGAAATTGAACAAACGCCTTTATAATAAGTTCTGTAGTATTTTTGAAATGAAATGCTCGTGAGTTTCACACATATTTAAATTAAACCGGCAAAAACACTCACGTATAAACATTATAATTAGTTGTTTTTCCATTAAAATATCAGCATTTTTAGAGATTAAATAATTCGATAATTTAGACATAGCAAAGTTCGCATAGCATAGCATAGTTCCTCCTAGGTTCGGCAATTATTGAAGTAAGCAGTTAAAAAAAAAATGCGTCGTAACATTAAAAATAATGTATAAAGTGACTTTATTTTATGATTATTATACTTACTAGGTCAACTATAACTTATTTCTAACACTTCTAAAATAACTTTTCTTTTTTTAAACCAATAATTTTCAGACATTTTTTTTACTTTTTTTGTTATCTTTTGCCAACTTGCCAATTTAAAAGTAATACTATAATAGCTGGTAACTGGGTGGTGCAGTCTAGTATAAATGTAAAAGAATTACAATGTAGTGGAAATGTAAAGGGAAATTACTACAGAAAGATGACCGCGTTAAGTGTGAAAGAGTTTAATCATAGATAATTATAATAGAGAGAGATAAAATAAATAGATAGACAATATAAGGAGACACGAGAAATCATGGAAGTGAAAGAATATAACAAATAAGACTAGGACATACATAAACTACTATTTATTACCTAGCTGTATTATACATGAAATTGCAAATGGTTTTAAAGTAGAATTATGTTATATTACATCTGAATATTGTGCAGAATTATTTATATTAGCTAAAATCTAATATTAGTAAAGTAGTGGCTAGTCTAGCATATTCAATTTATTTATATGAGAAAATATAATTGATGTATTCTACGAATTAATTATATTTTTATATAAAATTAAATGTGTGTGGTAATAATATTTTTAAATATATTTTAGTAGTAGAATTGATATGGTATGGAAAACAAGTGACAAATAGAAATTTAAAAAAAGGGTTAGAAGGTTTGTGACAAAATCTCAATATGACCACATAGCATGTACATATACACAAAGTTCAAAAGTAATACTGGTGGTACTTATCATTCATATTTTTGTTCCTAACATAACGTCTCGCAGTGGTTCTATACCTTTTTTTAAGTTTTCCTTAGAATTTTTCAATTCTAAACGATCTTTGTATCTCTTTCCTTATAAACCCAGTTTCGTCATAATTTAAATGCCAAGTGCTTGAACTCGTTGAAATTCTCCATGCATGTCCATGAGCCTAATATCTATGCGTGCATTTTGCTAGTTGTACATAGTATAATCTATTTTATCTCTAAATGTTGAATTAAGGATTCCCCTAAAAACGATATCAGTATCAGTACTCCAGTACTAATATTATAAATGCGAAAGTATAACTCTGTCTGTCTGTTACGCTTTCACGCCAAAACTACTGGACCGATTTGAACTTAAATTTGATATGGAAATAGTTTGAGACCCGGGAAAAAACATAGGATAGTTTTTTATCCAACTGCGCAAAAAGAGGTTAATGTTTTTGCGCGATAACTGACATACGCGCCGTCGGAGCTGCGCCCGGAAAGCTAGTTTCATATAATTTAGAAAATACATTATTTTGAAAACTGACATACCAGAAGCATAGATTTTAGACTCATAGACAGACATGTAAAATTTCACCGAGTTTGAACACTTCGTAAGTATTTAAAATAAGACAAAACTATACGTTTATCTGGACAGCACAGTGAAGACCTGAGGGATAAACAGTGAGGGATAAGTTAGGAATAAGATGCATCGAAGTTTCTCGGGAAATGAGTATAAGGTTGGTAATCTGTGATAAGGTAAGCATAAACGCAACATGCTGTTGGAATAGGAAGTAGGAACCCTATTTGAAAGAATCTGTTCTGAACAAGTTGGAGACATTTCTGAACGGTAAGAAATCAAGAGTTCTCTACGCTGAGTTGAAAAGAATCTGATAAGTATTTTATTTTATTTATTTTTATTTATTCGGAAAACAAACAGTGATATTTTACAGAGTTACTTATAAATGAGAGCTTAGCACCATATAAATGTTTTCGCATATTGAAAATCAATGTTTACTTGTTATAATACAAAATTTAAGTACCTACCATAGAATCTATATTTATAAAAGTTTATATATAGCATAGTTCATAAAATAGTGTTATTCAAAACATTCAATAGTATTATAGTAAACAATCAACAATAATTTGTTAAATTTAGTTGTAAAGTAAACAAAAAAAAATACACAATAAACAATAAACCAGTCAGTTAGGGAACAGCATGGAACCAATTCTTGGAAATAGTTTTGCTCAACGAATATGTATAGAAGTGTTGAATAAGTCCAAATTGGGAAAATCATGCAGTTTGTTAAAACTATTTAAGTGACCTAATGAAAAAAGAGCTTGAGCTGTATTTAGTAGAGGTGTGAGGAACTTGAAGCGGGATTGGTTGTCTCTGTGTTCTGGTAGGAACTCTTAGACCTATCTTAGAGAGAAGGTATGGAGAGTCCACTTTTGATTGGGCTATTTTTGATAATAGTGTTATGTCTGTTATATTTCGTATAAAATGGAGAGGCAGTATATGGTGTCTCCTGCATCTCGCTTCTCGTACTTTGTTCGTTTAAATTGTAACTACCTCATAAATTTGCGTTGAATAGTTTCTATCCTATATCGATATAATTATCATACTAGAGGGTTCCAAATTTGTGAACAATACTCGATAATGCTCGGATGCTTCGCAAGTAAGGGCAATAAAGAATTTTTAATAATTTTATACTATTAAATTGGGAGCATGACCATTTAATGAACCAATACACTTTTAATGAAGTATGACGGGAACTAGATTGGTAGGTGTACAAGGTACCAAGTGGAAATCTGTGTTATTTGTTTAGAAATTGATATACGTATAATTTTCCTGATAATTCATGAGGAGTTATCACGAAAATTTATAATTAAATAAGCATGACACTATCATGAGCAATATACGTTTATAATGACCCTTTTCTCTTTTATCAGTTTATCAGACCAACAGACTTTGTTCTAAGGGTTTGCAAGACTAATGTCAAAAAAGAAAAATGTCCAAGAGCTCAAGAATGTCCAAGGGTTTGCAAGGTGATAGGGAATTTCGCAAATGGCCACCTCGCTATCTACCACCCTCAAGTATAAAATCGCCCAGCACCTAACAGTGTGTTCTTGAAGCTGTCCTTGAGGTAATGTCCCGTGTTATTCTACGTTAGTCTGAACAACATCTTCAACCGCGTCATCACTGTCAGGTAAGATAGTAGATAAGTCAAAGGCTAGCCTGTCAGCTATAACTTTTCGAATATAGCTAAATGTGCCAGTGTTGTTTTTTTCCCCCTACTTTGTGATGAATTGGCGTCAGTGTTATTCCATCATATGTTTTTCACGACAACTGAAAAAGTAAAATAAGCAAGGGTCCAATGTTATGTACGTTCGAACGAAAAGTTGAGTATGACATTTAAAAAATAATTTCACCCATCAAAATATGCATGCACTAAAACAACCCTTTACGAGGACGCACAAGTACTTATGCATTGGCGCATTTCTTGCGTAGTAAAACTGTCAATTTTTTGTACTAAGTAATTTACTACAAATCCTCTTCAACACAAGTTAAGTTGATTAATTAATTATTTAATTAATTTAATGCTGCCAGCATGCTGGGCACGCTGCCAACTGGGAGTGGGCTGGAACATTTGGACTGCCTATGAGTCTGCTATGACTTATAGGTAGTCTAAATGCTTTTATTGTAGTAGCTGTAGTGTTGTATATAGTTCATAGTATTTTGTTTAATAAAGGCATACCGCCGGAAAAAAAAGTTAAGTAGATGTGTTTATCATGTAACTGTAGTCAAACAAGGTGGAAAATGATGAAGATGACTTCTAATATTCTTTTTTGTCTAAAATATGTATTTATTGATCGCTAAATAAATACGCTACTGGTAAGGTCATTAAGGTGTTCTATTGTTGCACGTATTTTGGTAATATCGACTGTGTCGTCTACCACATTTCAAGTCGACTTACTGTTAGATGGAAGAAAAGAAATAAGGAAATAAAGTTGTGTGGTTTTATTGTTAATAGTGTCACAAACGCCATACTCTATAAAGCAAGGCGACGCAGTCTTTCCCAAAAATACCATTTATGTGCAAAGGTACCTAATCTACCTGTACGAGATAAATGATTATCTAGAATCTCTATTTCTCCAAACAAAAAAAATCGGGAAGCCTATTAAACCTTTATCATATTCGTGATTTTCGATAGATCTTTATCGCATTCCTTTTATTACCATCTAGGTATATGCATGATAGATATCGCTCAGTATTATTTTATAAGAACATTGACGCATGCTAAGTGAAAACATAGAAATTATTTCGGATGGAAAAAGATAACTTCCCGAGGGAATTGAACCCGCAACCCCCAGAATACCATCCTAAATTATTTCTATATATATCACTAACTAAAATGTATAAAGATACAATGTTACGCATCCACTTTCGTTATGTTCTAGTATTCCAAATTTACATGAGAGTGCGTACTATTCTTAAAATAATTCTGGTAGTGTAGTTATAGAAAAAATCAGATGAATCACATCTACCTGTTCTTATGGTACTTATAGGTAGTTATAATTTTGATACACAAACACATAAGTATTAATATTTTATTTTTAATGTGTAAACTTTAAGTAAACGATAAAATCTCTTAAAATTTCCAGTCTTTGAAAACAGTCTTGCCCACGTCCACTTATTCCGTTTTTTCTTCTTGTTTCGTTTCTTCAGCGACGTCCTTCCTGACTGGACCAGTATGGGTGATGGGAACTGATCTTTCTCCTTTCACAGCTTCTGTTTTATTAGGAACTACGACTGTGAGAACACCGTCTGATGATAGTCTAGACTCCACTGTATCAGGGTTAGTGCCTTCAGGCATCTTGAACCTTCTAGAGAACTGTCTTGAAATGAATCCATGTTCATCTTGCTTCTCTTCATGTTTCCCTTCAACTAAGATGAACACATCAGTAATCTTGACCGTTATTTCATCCGGAGAAAAGTGTTGGACGTCAACGTTGATCTGCCACTTGTCTTTCTCAACTTTGATTGAGCTTCCATCAGTTGGCCACCAGGGTTTTAAGCGGGAGACGACGGGGCTTAAAGGCGCAGCCAGAATTTCTGTAGGTGTAAGCGCCAAGCCGAAGTTTTGGTCTAGAAGCCTCCTAGGCCAACGAGGGTTTTCATAGTCGAGTAGGTAAGGAAACAGCGACATATTTGCGAAAATTCTTGAATTTTCTCTGAATTATCTTATCTTCACCACGCCTGAGACTATTATGACTGTGCATTGAAAGCCAGCGTCTAATATATACCTACTTCGATGTAAACGTTGGCAAACGTAAATACTCATGACGTGGGTGGAACTGTTGAGAAAATTCTGGACGCCTGTAGTTCTTTACATTGATTAATCAGACAGAATCTGATTTCGTGAGCAGGTACGAGTGTAAACAATGTAAATGTAAATCAACACGGTTTTCCACCGCGATATTTTCGATTCATAATGTTTAGATTTTAGAATAGAATTGAAAGCGCATTTACAGTGTAATTAATAGGTACCTACTCAATCATTTCTACTCACTCGTATTAGTAATATTAGTGTTTATAACTATGTTGAAAAAAATTAGGTAACCCAACTTTTATTATTATTATTATTATTTTTTTGTTAATGGCTTCTGCAGTTTAATGTTACCACAATTCTGCCAATGTCCGTTCATAACCCAACTTTTAAACAGCATTTCAATAGTTTCTACCTATGCCAATGTCTTTTCAGACGTCGTTGAAGCTAAAAGTAAGTAGATAACATGACGTATGAGTACCTATAGTTGTATTAGGCATTCATGTCATGTCAATCATAATAGGTACCTACCACAAAAATAAATAACTTATGGAGCTAAATATACCGAGACAATACTGTCATGAATTTTGCACACCTAGTTAGTTGTCATTTACAATCATTTACAGTGTAACATATCTTCAATGTTTAAGATCCTATGCATCGGTAGTTCACTCAAAGCAGTTACAGCCCAGACCACAGGGCACTGAGCTGTTCGAGCTTTTAATGGGCTGGGCTTAATTCCAGCAACATCGTTTACTTGGCAGACAAATGACATCTTATTCTAGGCGTAGCTCGCCACCGTCATCGACCATGCTGAGAAGTGAGAACTATATCACCTTGACCATCAGGTCAAGGTAAACCTATGAAAAAATAATTAGTATGAAGTTATTTTTGTCTAACACGCCTCCGTAAACACCAAACTGAAAATAGTCTGACCGAATGAATCATTACGAGAGTCGAATTCTGAATGTTTACAATGTACCTACGTTTCCAATGACCTATGATGCTATATTTATCTTTCTCCTCAACAGTGTCGCCGTGTGCAAGTGATACTGCAGGTATTAGATGAGATATATCATATTAGATATCATTACTTTCTCTAGCAGCTATAGAGGACGCACTAAATCATGTATTATTATTATGGGCTTTGATTTTATGACCAGCCGCTTAACCCCTTGAGAATTCTTGTTGGTAGTGGATACCCCCCACTCCGTTATCATTGTGAAGACAGAGTAAAAAGCACTGTTGTCTCAATAATGTGCAGCCACTCCTTATGGTCGTCGTCCGTTGTGGCATGCTGCTGCTTCTATCCATAGCTCCAAGTAGTCATCTTTTACGATCATAAAACTGAAGGAAACAATACAGCCATGATTACGTATAAGTATTTTAGACAGGCTAAAATGTAAAGTTTTTAATTATATATGTATATGTAGTAAAAAACATAGATAAATAGAGAAAGGAATACGCCCGATGAAACTATTGCTTTTGCCTGCGTCGACAGTGATCCAACCAGGCTTTCGTATGCTAGGCGCTTTGTGCTTTTGGCTACATAAATGATTTGAGCGCGCGCCCCCTTGAAACTGCCGCCCGGACCCCCGTTTGTCTCCACCTAGATCTAAGCTGAGGCATAGAACATATAATAATACTACTATGTTGAGGTCAGCACAAATATATCTTCTCTAACAATAAACTCAATTGGAATGATGTGCTATAGGCACTGTTAATGCACATTAATTAAATATTAAACATCACAACTGCATCGTACGCAGTCATGTATAATAATTGTCTTTAATTGTTTATGGTATCGCCATCTATCCGAAATGACGGATATTAATATTAGCAAAGCTATGTCGGGATTTACTTAGCTTGTCAAAGCACAACAAGGTTTTGCCTTTACACGCTAGATGTCGGTAGTAAAATGTGTTAAAAATCCTAGATCGCGCTGACGAGATTCTCCGCCTACATTTGTAAACTTTCAATTTTTTTTGTATTGTTGAATATAATTACATCGTTGTGGCTTCTTACACGATCGTATTATTTCTATTATTATACCTCTCCCCGCACGTACCCTTAGGATTTTGCTCATAGTTTGTTCATGGTCCTTCGAGTTCGGGTGACGTCAGTATTGACGTAGGAAGGTTTTTTGAGCTTGTGGGACGGTGGATTGTCGTTGCAACATCTGCAAGCGGGGAAGTGGGCAACAGCGCCCGGAGTGACGCTGTCGGAATTATCACGTTGAAGTTGAGACCCAACTACAACGGATCTTTCAAGCAAGGCAAACCGCCTTGCTGTTGAAGGAAGGTGCATCGAGCAACAAGTACGTGACAGTAAGGGAACTGTCAGGAACAAGGGATCAAATCATCCATCGAGTCTCTTGCTAATTGGTTTGGAATTGGAATAATTGGTTTGGATTCAATTGTTTGGTTTGAAGTGAGTTAAGAAGAAAAACAGTGAGTACTTTCAAATTATTAAATAATAGTGAAGTGAATATAGTAACAAAGAAGAAATGACTTTGCAAAATTTTGACTTTAAATAATTTGTTCAAATTTAAATATTTAGTAAGAAATTGTGTTTGCATGTTAGTTTAGACACTTAGAATAGTTCGCCCAAAAGTGAACAGACGGGGAACCTATGCCCGATTTTGGAGCGACAAGGTTCTAAACACTTGTAAAAATATTCAATTTATATAGGGCGTTCGGATAGCCTATCAGTTCCAAAAATAACACTCACAAACGCTACAAATGATCACACAGGGCGTTCGGATAGGGACTTCGTGAGCATAAATATCGTTTTCGCTCACCGTTCGGATAGCTTTGAAAACGCTACCAATGACAGAGAAAAGTGCTATTTTTGACCCACGTCTTACCGTGGGATCGTTGTGATCGTTTTTTGACAGCTAACATTTTATGAGAAATATTGTTGTTCCTATCATAATGAATAGAACTGGCGATGCCACCGCCAGATTTAATTACAGACCGATATCTTTGACTTCAGTTGTTGCACCTATATCTTTAGCTGCAGTTCCAGAAAACGTTATTTTGGGTTTCAGCGGTTGTCAAAATAAGTATAAGACGTTCGGATAGCATACAGTCATTGGTGGTCAAAAATAGCAGAAGCTTCTTTCCGAACGCTAAGATACAAATGCCACTTTTGAAACTGCTACAAACGCAACCGAGCCAAAACGAACGCACCAATACTATACCGGACTTAGAAAATTCATGATCAGAAATTCAAACACTTGTAAAAAATTTCAATTCATACTATACCGGACTTAGCAAATTCATGATTAGAATTTCTAACACTTGTGATTTTTTTCAATTTATACTATACCGGACTTAGAAAATATCTGATAAGAAATTTCCGACACTTGTAATTTTTTAGGAAGTATACTTTAAGGAACTTGGCAATTTTCATATAATTTAATTCTTATTTGTTTTAAATAACTTGATTCATCACAATGAAATCATCTGAGACCGAAGAACGCTCCGTAAATTCATTGGTTAATTTTCAAGAGGAACTTTATAATCGCCTTGTTAAAAGCAGAACCAACTTTAAAAAAAGTCCCAAAGACAGAGTAACTACAGATTATATCAATGGTAGGTTAGAGCTGCTAGAGGAGGTTTGGTCTGACTTTCGTGCGGGACATAAAGAGTTAATTCGTGCAGTTCCTTCTAGAAAAGATATTCAAAATACTAATTACATTAAGGATAGTATGTTTGATCGGGGTGAAGAAGTCTATTTTGAATACAAATGTGAACTCAAGTCGTCTTTACCAGCCTCAAGTGAACAATCGGTTCCTGCACAAGCACGTGTAAAATCATGTTCTGTAAAATTACCAAAGGTTATAATTCCTACATTTTCGGGAAAATATTCGGAATGGAACACTTTTCGAGACTTGTTCCAGTCACTGGTGCATAACAATACGGACTTAGACGATGTTCAGAAGTTGTTATATCTTAAGGGGTATTTAACCGGTGAGTGTGAGCAGCTATTGAGCAGCATTCCTATAACCGACAATAATTACACCAGGTGCTGGAAACTGCTCGAAGAGCGTTACAACAATAAGCAGCATATATGTCATCAGGTTTTGAATCGCTTATTGAATCAAAACAGTTTAAAACTTGAGTCAGCAAAAGGTTTGAAAGATATTGTTGATACAACTAATGATTGCTTAGCCACCCTCACTAATTTAGGAGTAGATGTAAAGAGTTGGGATATTTTAATAATACATATTCTGACGTCGAAATTGGATCCAGAAACACGTCGACAATGGGAGTTGAACGTAACCAATAATAATTCATTAAATTAACTACCCACGTATGATCAATTCAAGGAATTTTTGACGAAACGATTTCGTGCTTTTGAGTTTCTGGATACCAAGCCAACATCAACGTCAGGATATAGGGGGACAAATAATAATAATAAAGTCAAATCACTTCATATCGCAAACAATGGAACGAATCTGTCGTGTCCTTTCTGTAAACAGAGTCACAAATTAAGTCAATGCAAAGGGTTTCAAAACGAAACAGTCGAAACTCGACGCAAGTTTGTCTATGACAACAACGTTTGTTACAATTGCATGGGTAGCAATCATTCGGCCAAAGAATGTCGTACTAATTTAAAATGTCACATATGCAAGCGCAATCATCATTCGTTGCTGCATCCTAAGGGTTCACAATCAGTTGAGGGTAACAACGGTGAGCATGTTGCCAACTCTTCAGTAGGTGCCACCAACGCATCTTCAAGTGCAACAACCACAGGACCTATGGTCTCGTGTTTTGCCACAGGTAAAGCTCAAAGACAAGTCTTGCTTGCCACCGCACTTGTGAAGGCTATGTCGAAAAGCGGGGTAGTATACAATTTTCGTGCACTCCTAGACCAGGGGTCACAGGCATCGTTTGTCACGGAAGCCACAGTACAGTACCTAGGGTTAAAGAAAACCACGACAACAGGTCAAATAACAGGGTTAGGTGGGGATAAAAATATTGTTTCTAAGGCAATGGTTCTTATCGAAATTCAATCACGGATCGACCCACAGGTGAAAATTCCGGTAAAAGCACATGTACTTAAGTGTATAACATCACTTCTTCCTTCAAGAAGAATTGAAGCCATAGACTGGCAGGAACTCAGCGAACTAATGTTGGCTGATCCGGAATATCATACTCCCAATCGCATTGATATTCTTTTGGGAGCAGAAGTATACAGCAGTATTCTTCAGGACGGCTTGAAGAGAGGACCACTTGGTTCACCAGTAGCACAAGCCACTAGCTTAGGCTGGATATTGTCTGGTGTTGTAAATTCAGTCTCCAAGCCATCTTCTAACATTAATGTTATGCATTGTTGCGCTAACGAAAACGAAATGCTTAAAAAGTTTTGGGAGTTAGAATCGGATGTACAAAAGCCTAAGGAGATGATGTTCACAGAAGAAGAAAGACGTTGTGAGCAGCACTTTGCCGATACTACTCGGAAGGATGAAAGTGGGCGATATATCGTACGCCTTCCTTTCAGGAATGGACATCCGGAGGTTGTAGGTTCTCGAACGGTTGCTGAAAAGAGATTTAAATCATTAGAGCAAAAATTACTCACAAACAAGTCGTTAAATAGCAATTATCAAGATGTGATAAAGGAATATTTGACGTTGGGTCACATGGAAGAGGTACCTGCAGAAGAAATCGAAAAACCGAATGCTATTTACTTACCGCATCATGCTGTTGTTCGCCATGATAAAGAAACCAGCAAGGTAAGAGTGGTATTCGATGCATCCTGCAAAGGTAAAAATAATCTCTCACTCAATGATCAATTGCTAGTAGGACCTACGTTGCAGCCTGAACTTAGGCATATCATAATGCAGTGGAGGTCATCGCCAATTTGCATGTCAGCCGACATCGTTAAAATGTATAGGCAGGTGAAGACTGACACTGAAGACTCTGATTGCCAAAGAATACTTTGGAGAGAAATTCGGATATGAAAGATTACCGACTTACCCGAGTCACCTTTGGCACGGCCTCAGCACCATATCTGGCAGTCAAAGCTCTTCAACAAGTTGCACAGGATCATGGCAGGGATTATCCATCAGCAGCTGAAAGAACACTAAAAAACTTTTATGTCGATGATCTTATGACAGGAGTTCAAAATTATGAAGAAGGAATAAAGGTATTTAAGGAAATGAATGAGCTACTAAGCAAAGCAGGTTTCGAGCTACAAAAGTGGAATAGTAATAACAGGGAGCTTGTAAGAGCAATGAACGGAAAGGAAAAGGAGAGGGATTTAAAAGCAGGATTGGAGATAAAGGAAGACGACTTTATTAGAATAATGGGACTTACCTGGAACCGTAGTGATGACACCTTCCGCTATCAGGTCAGCTTCCCGGAGATACAGAACCCTGTAACAAAAAGAAAAATTGTTTCAGATATTTCTCGTCTGTACGATCCACTTGGCTGGGTAGGACCCAGCATTATCGTAGCCCAAATAATAATTCAAAAGCTTTGGTTAGCAGGGTTGGACTGGGACGAAGCAGTTCCAGACAATATATTGAAGGAATGGTTGACTTACCGCGAAGAGCAAGCATTACTCAGTAACATACGGATACCAAGGTGGGTAGGCACCAAAGCTGATGATATCCTTGTTGAACTGCATCGATTCTGTGATGCGTCCAAGGTCGCATACGCGGGAATTGTGTTTCTCCGCGTTATTGACTCCAAAGGACAGGTGAGAGTTTCATTGGTTACAGCAAAGACGAAGGTAGCTCCTGTTAAACAAGTGTCGATACCTAGACTAGAATTGTGCGGCGCTGTTCTTCTCTGTAAATTGCTAGTGGAGGTTGCAAAAGTGATGAACATAGAGAAACACAACATCCACGCATGGACTGACTCAACAGTCGTCTTAGCATGGCTAAACAGTCATCCAAGCAAATGGACTGTTTTCGTGGCGAACAGGGTATCAGAAATACTTACTAACTTAGAGCCACAAAATTGGTCTCACGTAATATCTAAACATAACCCAGCGGATTGTGGATCACGAGGCTTGCGACCATCAGATTTAGTAAGCAACGATTTATGGTATCAAGGCCCAGAGTTCTTATCTCGCGAAACTATTTATTACGTGAAACCAAAGGAAGTTGATACGGAATTGGAGGCAGCTAAGGTTCATTGTGCTACCGAAAACGATCTTTTATGGAACAAATTCTCATCTTTGACAAAAACCATTAGAGTAATAGCGTACTGCAAGCGATTTGTTAATAATTCTAATAAGCTCTCTGGAAAAAATAAAACATCAAATTATCTTACAGCAAAAGAATTGGCAGAAGCATTAAACACATTCATCAAGCAATGTCAGGTAATCCACTTTGAAAATGAGATTAGTTTAATACAGAACAAAAAGGACTTACCCAAGGGCATCCGATCCTTGAATCCTTTTCTTGACGTCAATGGGTTACTAAGAGTGGGAGGAAGGTTAGATCAGGCGCCTTTGAGTTTTAACAGGAAACACCCCATTCTGCTACCACGGCAGTCACATCTGACTGACTTGGTAATAGCAGACGCCCACAAACAAACCCTTCATGGTGGTCCACAATTAATGTTGGCTTACATTCAGACCAAGTACTGGATCGTTGGTGCTAAACAACTGGTAAAAGCACAATACCGCAAATGTGTCACTTGTGTTAAAACAACAGCAGCTACTAAAAACCCTTTGATGGGACAATTGCCTGCGGTAAGAGTGACACCAACGCGCGCATTCTACCATAGTGGAGTAGACTTCGCAGGGCCGATCCAGATTAGGACGTCGAAAGGAAGGGGGCAACAATCCCATAAAGGATACATTTCTTTATTTGTCTGCATGGCAACACGGGCCATACACCTCGAGGTTGTGAGTGATCTGACATCTGAAGGTTTCTTACAAGCATTTAAGAGGTTTGTTGCGAGACGTGGGCATTGTTCGCAAATGTGGAGCGATAATGGTACCAACTTCATTGGAGCGTCAACGGAACTAAGGAAATGCAGTGTTGCCGAGCAAAAACAAATTCTTCAAGAAGTCGCAGTGTCTTTAGCAAATAATGATTGTGAGTGGCATTTCATTCCACCGCACTCTCCAAATTTTGGAGGCCTATGGGAGGCCGGTTGCAAATCAGTGAAGCTGCATTTAAAGAAAATCATCGGTAACTCAACGCTGACATACGAGGAAATGGCCACGGTTTTGGCCCAAATTGAAGCCTGCCTTAATTCTCGACCAATGTCAGTAATCGCCGGCCAACCCGATAATTTCATTGTGTTAACGCCCGGACATTTTCTCGTCGGAGAGCCACTAGTGACATTACCAGATCACAACTTTGAGATGCAGAACGTGAGTTCTCTGAGGAGATGGCAACATACTCAAAGAATGTTACAAACATTCTGGCGACAGTGGTCGCAGGAATATCTCACAAAATTTTTACACAGGTACAAATGGTCAAGTGAAACTTCTAAACCTAGCATTGGGGATGTAGTAGTCGTAAAAGAGGATAATTTACCTCCTTGTCGTTGGCTCTACGGTCGAATCATTGCTACTCATCCTGGTCTGGACAATATTGTAAGAGTGGTAACACTTAAAACTAAAAATGGAACATTAAAAAGACCTGTTTCTAAATTATGTTTTTTACCAGTAATCGACAATTAAAACAATTAATGTTTACTCATATAATATGATAAAAATCATTTTTATAACAAAAAGGTTTATTTATAACTAACAAGTAAAAGTCACACACAGTAAAATCATATAAGAATCAAATATTGTACTCTAAATAATTGTAAAATGTGCACTGGCAAGGAGTTTTTATTTGTTAATTCGATAATTGATTCAATCATTGCAATAAAATCATATTTTGTGTTTAATTAAGGACAAAGGTTCACTTTGCCCTTGGTGGGCGGTATGTTAATGCACATTAACTAAATATTAAACATCACAACTGCATCGTACGCAGTCATGTATAATAATTGTCTTTAATTGTTTATGGTATCGCCATCTATCCGAAATGACGGATATTAATATTAGCAAAGCTATGTCGGGATTTACTTAGCTTGTCAAAGCACAACAAGGTTTTGCCTTTACACGCTAGATGTCGGTAGTAAAATGTGTTAAAAATCCTAGATCGCGCTGACGAGATTCTCCGCCTACATTTGTAAACTTTCAATTTTTTTTGTATTGTTGAATATAATTACGTCGTTGTGGCTTCTTACACGATCGTATTATTTCTATTATTATACCTCTCCCCGCACGTACCCTTAGGATTTTGCTCATAGTTTGTTCAGGCACAAGGAAGGACATTTTGTAAAAAAAATATATTCTTTGGCTTTAGGGCCGGCCGTCTCCCTCCAGTTATTCAGCTTATCAGATATAATATGAAGAAGTTAGTGATCACAGAAAAAAATTAGGAGAGTGCTAGTAATGTTAAATACGCCTGTAGTTTTTCTAGTAGCAATGGGTAGATGGATCAACTTTTATGATAGTAATTAGGTAGTAATATTCTTAAATACCGTTGATTTCTCGTGGTCCAGCCAGTGCTCTAGCTGGCCCTACCTATAACGTGTTGTTATTATCAGAAGAAAAATATATCCGTAGTACGTACTGCATATAGGCAAATAATAAATGCAATGACGCCTGAAATAAATCTGAGAACTCGTAAGCAACAAGTAAAACTCGCCAGGAGTTGAGTGAGATTAAGAATATAATATACAAATTACAGACAGACAGAGACTCTTCGTCTCGGGTAAGCTACAAGATATTCATAAGAATAAAAACTTTATAAACCATTTCCAAATTTATAAATAAATAATTTATAAATATAATCACATAAAAATAAAAAGTTTCAGTATCAAAATTGTCTAAAGCCGGTTTCAGGCTAGGTTTTTTTACATTTCGACGACAGATTTGTATTACTCGGGGAAGGACTTTTAACTTCATTTGGGGGATTTTTCATATCAGTTGTCTTATCTGGTACGGGTATGCTAGTTTCTTCTTTTGTTAAATTATGCGAAACAGGAATAAGAGTCTCGCAGGGTAGGCTTTCGTCACAAATCTTTCTTGGAGCGGTAATTGTTAGGATTCCGTCACTTGACAGCTTGGACTCCATGCATTCTGTGATGCATCCAGTTGGCAATTTGAACTTACGCATAAACTGCCGCATGATGTACCCTCGTTTCGTCTTCTGTTCCTTCTTCCCTTCGATGATAATGTACTCTGGACGAGCTTTAACCTGGATTTCATTCTTATTGAAATGCTTCACGTCTAGCTCGAGTTGGAATTTGGTTTTGCCAATCTTGATGTTCGGTCTGGTATTGCGGTACTGCTTCACCCAGCAATTCAGCTTTGGCCGTAGGTGGATGTTTAATAGAGGACTAAGGAGCATATTTTATAAGTATTTTTTTCTGTCTAGACTGTTTATTACTGTTATGTTTCAGTATATACAAAGTTACTTTATGCTGTTATGGCCTATTATATTTCAGTAAGTATATACAAAGTTACTCTATGGTTTTGGAGTTCCGGGAAAATAACCCAAGAGGCCATAGAGAAAACTAATCCAGAGAAAAGTAATACACCGGAATTATGGAGCCCCTTTACGATTTTTTATGCCGATCCGTTATGTCAAAAGACTGCTCTGATATCGACATCCGGAACTAACTATTACTCACACATGAACGACTGTGCATGTGTGCAATATGGTATTACTATTAATAAACATCGAAATTGAGTCCAAAAATGTGCAAAATGTGCCTCCTCCGTGCCATCCTAAGAAAACTACTGGGACTTTTCGTCGGTGTTATCAGTATCAATACTTAATATTATAAATACGAAAGTAACTCTGTCTGTCTGTCTGTCTGTTACGCTTTCACGCCAAAACTACTGGACCGATTTGAATGAAATTTGGCATGGAAATAGTTTGAGACCCGGGAAAAAACATAGGATAGTTTTTATCCAACTGCGCAAAAAGATGTTAATGTTTTTGCGCGATAAACGACATACGCGCGGGCGGAGCCGCGCCCGGAAAGCTATATAAATATAGTTGTACTTATACATAACATGTGTATTATATACATATATTTGTACTTATATATAACATGCATAATGTTTTTGGTTGTGAGCTGGAGCATTTGGATTGCCTGTATGCATGCTAGCCTTTAGGTTGCCTAAATGCTATCGTTGTTGTAGCTGTAGTGTTGTAATTGGATTGTAGTGTGTTGATAATAAATGTTTTTGCCACTACAGTGTTTTTAACGCTTCAATTACCCTGACACATGACATCAAGCTGGGATTCAAGCTAGCAAACGAACAGTAAACAGGTGTGTTTTAGACCTATAAAAGCGAAATTCGGGTAAAGTTTTAAATGCATCTTCATAAAATGCTAATTTATTTCTCAATATGATGACAAGCACTATCGCGTGATGAGCGAAAATCACATTTTATTATTGGTGCGAAATCTAAGGACTAAGATTCGATTCCCGTCCGAACAAAAAAATTGTGCTCCAATAATTTGTAAATCTGATACATATATTAAATTAAAATTAAAAATATTACGTAATTTCATGTTTTTTTTTTCTCTTTCGGCCAAAAATCAGGAGCAAGGAACAAATCTTTGTGATTTGCCCGAACCTAGGGCTGCCATCCGTCCGGGTTTCCCCGGATTTGTCCTAGTTTAGAGGGCGTCTGGGGGGCGTCCGGTACGGGTTTTCAAATAGTGTCCGGGTAAAACCCGGACTCGGATTTATGCGCGGGGAATCCGGATTGATTGAAATATAAGCAATTGATTGAAATACCGGCGCTGCATATATTCATATTCACTCGTAAGCTGCATACAAGTTAACTACGGCGCGGCGCTGCAATATCTACAACAACAGAACATTCCCAGCGCCGCGTGCCGGCTCCACCCATATAAAACTGCCGCCGACCCCGATCATTCACTCACCGTGTTGCCATTTTGGAGCATTTGGCGTTAGGTCTAGAATATTTCTAGGGTCTTAAGGGACAGAATTCTAAAACCAGATGTTAGATTTTGTCCCCACTTCTCCTCGCGTGTTTACTTCGCGGTGTACATGGCGCCACGTCCGCAAGTCAACGGTAATATTTTATTTGATTAAAAATTTATAGCGCTCTCTAGTAGAACTAGTAGAAACTATCTTGTCACACACGAATGTGATGTGTGCTGAAGCGCCATCTAGTACGCATACATGATACCAACCATTAGTTGATTGTATGCTGTAAATATCATAGTATAAATATCACAGTTAATAAATTTACCATACCTACAGTAGAACAAGTTTAGTCTTGATTATTACCAACTTGTTTGATTTTTGCAGTTTTTGTGTATGTTCATTTTTAATGAACATGAACTATGGTTTTGATGAACATGAACTATGTATCTACTTTGATGCAAGGCGTAAGCTGTTACACAAAAGATGGTTTATTTATTACAAAAACAAGTATATTGTGTAAAATTTACAAAGAAAATCATAAAAAAACTTTTTTACCCCTGATCAAAATACAAATAGCGGGTTATACTATTGGGTATTTTTAACTGACTTCAAAAAAAGGAGGAGGTTCTTAATTCGTCTGTTTTTTCTTATATGTTTGTTACCTCAGAACATTTGACTGGGTGAATCGATTTAAAAAAATCTTTTATTGTTTGAAAGCTGATACTTGTTGTTTGGTTCCAGTTAAATTTCATCAAAATCGGTCAAGCCGTTTTTGACATACACTCCAATAACTGAAAAATATTTACTTATCTTGATGATATAGTCGTTGACAATGAATGAAAATCGATCCCGTAAGTAGCAAGGGTCATAAAAATAAGTGTTTTTTTTTTAAATAAAAATGGAAATGACTTCATCACCAAAAAGTGTGAATTAACTTGTCGAAGTCCAACACTAGTACCACGTGCACAATATTGTGATAATAGGTACTTTTGAACTATACTGGTACCGACTTGAACAAGTTATTTCACACTTTTGGGTGTTGGAGTCGGTTCCAATTTTTGTTTTTTTTTTATCAAGTAGCGTAGTTCATTCAGATCCTGGCTTTGTTTCCGCTAACAATCAAGGGTACCTGCTCGTGTCATTACTACAAGTCATTATTAAGATTTCACTTACAAAAAATCACATGGAGAATGTAGTAGGTAGGTACAGTTATTGTTTCAATTTGTTAATAATAATAAATACATCTCGTGGATGCTATTGCGTAGATGGGTGGAACAACAAAACTTCTAACAAAATAATACCATTATTGAAATCACCCAAGGAGAAAGATAAGTATTTTGTTTGAAAATTTATTACTTTGTATTACTATTCATACGTAATACCACAATATTACATATCGATTATAAAACCGTGGTATTACTGTTATTAACTGTATATGTCAAAGATTACGAAAGATACGTTTATGTTTGTAAACGACACCCGTGCCGTCACTTGATGTATGTACTTGTATAGGTTATGTTGCGAAGATGCACCGGAGTGCGACATAAAATCGGACATTCTATGAGAGTAGGGCTGCCATCCGTCCGGGTTTCCCTGGATTTAGCATTTTACCAATAACCCCGCATATTAATAAAAAAATAATCGAAAGGTGATTGTTTCGAGATTTGTCTTAATATACTCTTTGTGTAATAGTGTATATCAACAATGCGTCGTTCTTCTCCTCCATTTTCTATACTAGAAAAATAACAAACTTTTATTGATTTTCAAATAATATTTTTGGTGAAGAATTTTATTGGTAAGTAAGTTATGGGATAGTATCAATAACCAAGAAGCATCCTCCTATCCTACAATATATGGGGTTGTTTATATGGCTACCATATGTTGTTTATACAACACAGAAGATGTAACATTTAAAAACATAATGGCTATAATGTGTATAATTTTAACTTTTGTTGAATTACCGGCCGCCCCTTAACACCAAAACGTCCTGGGGAATACTCTCTTTGGTAGTATATCCGCTACACTTTGGTTATTAAGGGCGTTATAGTTAAGTCCCCTATAATGCACCTTACTCGATGTTCTTACGTAAGTATTGGTATGGTGCTAATTATTTCATTTTCTTTTAGTCAGTTCTTAATTCTTATGCTATTCAAGAAAACCATGGAAAGTCTCATTCTAAAGCAGAAGCTTAGGCTTCTTCTTTTTGTATTAAGTTTTCATTTCAGAATTTCATTATCTCTATCGCATCAAACGTTTACGGCCATCTTTTTACTACTAATTTATATGTACTAATATATTACGTACTCGATAATACCATGAATATTTCAATAACTTTCCATGTATGAAAGTTTGTGTTTTCTATAGTAGTGGACAGAAGGACGGTGTTTACTCAACATAGCTTTGTAGTAAATTGATAATGTTGTTCTACTGTAACTATTACGCTGTGGCAACTCGTGTCTATCCAAGACATACTTTTTCGAGATCTATGAAAAAACGTGTTCAGGTAGCTAGATTAGGTAGTACCTATTTAATGTTCACGTTCATTAGATATACTAAACTCTCTAATTATATGAAAACATGGAAACTCGAGATACCTAATAAATTTGCAAGCATTGTAATCGTAAATTGAATACGCGTCAGAAAACTTAATTATACGTAAATATAATACGTATCAAATAAAAAGTAACACAAATAAAAAAGTCACCAAAAAGAATCTAGGTATGTGAGATTCGATCCACGGTACTCGATCTTCTGATTCGACTTCAGTAGTTACACACTATACAATCATTGACCAAGGTGTCGAAAATTACACACATATCGTTTATGCCTTACTGTCAGACACATTATATTGGTCCACGTACATACATAAAATTATTATTGTATTATTAAGAATTATGTCGTAAAATTAAAATTTGACCAAAAAGAATCTCTTTACGCTGGATTCGATCCACGTACCTCTCAATTGCGAAGCGATGTCACTTACTATGCGTTATTTGAACGACGATTGATTAGTCGAAAATTATGTACATAACCTTTGTGCCTTATTGTCAGAAACTGTATAAATTAATCATGATCCATCTAAAATAATTACAACACATTCATTACGAAAAATTCTGAATATTGCTTATAATAATTATTTTAGGTAGCTAAAGTTGTACCTATATCTTGTAAAATGTTTGAAGTGTTTTTTATATTGCGTTAGGGTTCACAATCATATCATAATTTCATTAATATAAGAGATATATACATAGGTACATGGAGAAAGGAAGCCATAGATGCTTACCTTATTATGTCCATCATGCGTTTTTGACGATTTTTATACATCTTTTTTGCATTCCCAAAGCGTTTATTTATAATTTTACCCATGTTTTATTTTAATTGAGATCGCCGAGAAAAGTGACACAGGTCCGACGCATGACGCGGCTGACCGCGATATGAGCGAGGATCAGTGTTGCCAGTGACCTATAGCCAAAAGTAACATGAGGCAGCTCGAAAAGTAACATTTTCACCTTTATTAAACAAAATACTAAAAAGTAACATCTTATTTAATGTAGAAAACGAAAGTAATCCTATAATACGCACTTTATTTCATTTGTTACGTGTCCAAGGAACCTGAAAAATACATACAATTAATAATGTGTAAGTAACCAACCAATACCAAAATATTTTTCAATAGCTCCACTACAAATTAATTTGGTAATCATTTTTTTAAAACGTTATCATAACCTAATATAATTAGGTAGGTACATAAATGCAGATCGTGCTCGTATTCTCGCTGTTTCTGTGTGGGAATCCGGTCTTTGGTTACAGGCCATTCCTTCTTACAAAACTGGTAGCCTTATAGATCCATCCGCTTTTCGTCTAGCTATTAGCTTACGCTTGGGTGCAAGGTGTTGTGTTGCACATCACTGCCAGTGTGGTACTGCAGTTGATCAACTCGGTCACCATGGCCTCTCCTGCTCTCGAAGTGCTGGTCGAATTTCCCGCCACGCCAGCCTTAACGATATCATTCGCCGGGCTTTTACCAGCGCCAATGTTCCAGCTATTCTCGAACCGAATGGTCTGATGCGTGACGATGGTAAAAGACCTGATGGCATGACTCTGGTTCCGTGGAAGTTAGGACGGCCCTTAGTGTGGGACGCTACGTGCGTGGACACTTTAGCGCCGTCACATCTTTCTGAAACCAACGTGAGGGCTGGCGCTGCGGCTACTTCGGCGGAGCAACTCAAGCGGCGCAAATATGCTAACCTCGGTATGGGTTACATATTTGAGCCGTTTGGTGTAGTAAAGAGTAAAGTGTAGTAAATGCTTTTATTGTAGTAGCTGTAGTGTTGTATATAGTTCATAGTATTTTGTTTAATTAAGGTAGGTACATTGGAGTTGCTAATTCGAACTTGAACCTTAAAGAACGTCACTTTAATATAGTCAAAAAAGTCATGAAAGCAAGTTATAGGTGATATTTAAAGGTTATTTTATTATGCAGTTAGTACCTTTACTACTCTTATTATAATTTATGTTTCCTGCTTAATTGATTTTGATGGCTCAAATTTTATAGCGTTTTTTATATTTGCTTTGGTAGCCATCAAATCAGGTATCGTTTCATTGCTTAGTCTGTTCCGGTTATCACACTTTATCAATTGTTTTTGTATCAAATTACATAAAAATGCTAACTATTGTTTCAATAAATTTTTGTTAAAGTCCGAGTGAAACTGGTTTTCCGGTGGAAACCGAAACCGAATATTCGGCCGTGGTTTCATTTCGGCTGAAACCGAAACTCTAGTGTTAAAGTATAAAATTCCTTAAAATACTAAAATTTGGTGCATTTTACCTATCATTCTGCATTAATTAATGAAATGGAAACACAGTATATTAATTTTGTTGTAATCGTTTATTTAACATAATATAAAAAAAGTTAATAATATTTTTATTACATTTTCAAATTAAGTTTTCATAGCAAAATGTTTTTCAGTTATATCAATAATCAAATTACTAATTGGTACTGTTTCATTAAATACTAAGTATTGGTATTTTGAATCCTATTACTATTACTTTGATTTGTATTTGTACTTGGAAGAATCATCAAAATCTATTACGTATGTATTATAAAATAAAAAATAATAATTACTAAAATTACTATTTTAGTAATTAGTTCCAGTCTCAACAAAGCTAATCAAATGACACATTTAAAATTAACAAAGATACCTAGATTTTTTAAAATGTTGATTTATGAATAACCACAAAACAAAGATACTGACTCTATATTAAGCTATATAAATCATTCAAGTACAGAAAAGACACAAAAACTTCCATGTAATCAGTACCATCAAAACATAACCTCTAAAGAATGTTTTCGTCGAGCGATAACGCACTAAGTTGTGTTGCTACAGAGCTATCCGAACGGCGCATGACAATTCACGAACAAGGACGCCAGCGTCCGCCAAAGCGTTGCCACGAGAAACAAAGTTAGGCGAGCGTGTACCACAACTTCCGAAATCAGTTTCGGTGTCGGCAAAAGTTTCAGTCAATTTTGGCCGAAACCGAAACTGCCACCGAAACTTGATTTTTGGGCCGAAACTCGGCTGAAACCGAAACCGAACTTTCGGTCGGACATAATTTTTTATATTACAGGTTTTAACTGGTGGGGTATTGGTTTTTCAGACTGGAGAAGGCGATTGAATTCTTGATTAGGTTTAGAACGTAAGATATACATTCTAGGTTACTTTTTTGTGAGTGTTTATTCCAATCTAAAGTATTCAAAGAGCACATCGTACTGTTCTAATACTCTACGACGTCATCCTGTAGAGCTAACCATCTTGTGGCTGAAGGGTTCAAAATATTATGAACTTTGACATTGTTAAAATGCTATTCTCTTGTTAAAGTCTCCTGTCTTTAGGATGTGCGGTTAAAGTGGGATCCAACATTTCACAAAAATATTTAATTTCATATATGGCAAGGAATTTAGTACAAACTAAGAATTTACTCTCATCAAAAAATCTCACGCGATGTATAAAATTTTTAGAACGTTAAGAACAAGACAATGCATTAAAAACAACAGTTATAAACATACAGTAATACCAAACATAAACTTACATTATTGCATGCGTTGCGTAACCATAATAAGTAAAAAAAAAATTGGTAATACTTCAAAATTTGTTACTACACTGAATCATATAATATGTTTATTGAATTTTTGTAGATACATTTAATTTTTTTATGCCTGATATGTTAGCATTTTACCACTATATCACATGATGGTAAGTGATGATGTGGTTGAAGATATCGTTCAGGCTAACCTAGAATTACTGGCTCTCAAGGACAGCTGCCGGAACTCACCGTTAGGTGCTTGGCGACAGATTTTCTGCTTGAGGGTGAGAGCTAGCCAGGCGGGCACTCGCAAAATGCCCTACCACCATGCGAATACGTAACATGAGTAATTTCCACTCCTTCTGACCAACTCTACAGTAGGTAGTGTCGCCAAAGCTTTGTCCTTTTTTTTAAACGTAGCTACAGTCCCTTTGGCCACTGATATTTACCTACTCGATAATATTTTTGGAAAACGTAGTCGATATTCAAAAAAAGGTGTTCAACATGTAGCCTGTAGAATAAAGCCTATTCGAGAGTTCAAAGGGTTCATAGGCCAAGTTTAAGGGGGGTAACAATATCAAAATACGCAGCTCGCTGTCGGTGTCTTTGAAAATCACGAAAACTACTTGTGAAATCAGCTTCATATTAGCGCGCGACGCGATGTGATAAAAACGTCAAATTCTCGGCCGAAATGCTCGAAAATAAGAAAAAATAATACTTTTCATATGGATGCGATGAAGTAAAAACAAAGTAAACATTACGATTTGTTGAATATGGGAGTATTTTAATATTTTTAATATCTTGGCCTTAATCCAAAAAGTTACATAAAAGTAACATTTTGAGTTATGTAACATGGAAGTAACATAAGTAAGTCAAAAGTAACATAAAATGTTACAAAAGTAACATTTTGGCAACGCTGGCGAGGATGATAGCAATATACGTAGATCGCTGGAGTAAATAGTTCGACATGATGTTAACGCTTCTCGGAATGAAAGGGCGTATGTGACATTTTGTAAACAGGCTCAGTACGCGTTAACTGTGCTTTTTTTGGATTAAAATAATCAATGAAATTTATTGTACTTAAAAAATCAATATTTTAGAAAAAAAAAACAAATTTTAATACACTAAAATCTGGCGGAAAAAGTAGGAATCCTCTATTTTCAGAGGTGTTTTTGAGATTTTTTTCTATCGAGCCAATTATTAGGAAACATGTTTTGAAATCGATGAAAGTATTACTTATATCCTTGAGTATCGTGTATTTAAATTGCAGTACCATCCGGTACCTGGTTTATGAGATTTTCCATATCATGTTGGCACTATTTCGTAATTTCCGAGCCCTCATTACCGTACGCTAAAACATCTAATGAAATCTAGAGGAAAACAAGATAATCTTGATATTAGTTATCAACTCAAGTTACATTGTGAGTTTATTCGCTAGTCTCGCGGCAATGGACGAAAGAGAAAAACTCACTAAAAAACATACCTACGGTTTTTTCTCTGATCGAAGTAATGTATAAATTTAAGGACCAGAGTTCCTTTGACTTTTCCAAATTCCTGTTGGAAAAGAAAGATCACTTTGACAAAAGTTTGAACATCTGAAAAATAGCGAAATAAGTAAAAAGATTTTAATATTTTTATGTTTTTGGAATGTAAAAATTTGTGCATGCATAAATTCAAAGCATGCGTCAATACGCCTGCTTTGCGGATTACATTCCAAAATTACAAAAATACGAGAGGAAAAATAATATGTGTCATGTGCGGGATTCGAACCCGCGTCATCCACCCTTTTAGCCGGGGTATGCTCTAACCAACTGAGCTAACATGACAATAAGCATTGTGACAATTGTCATGTTGGCTCTGTCGGTCAGATCAGAGCCTACCCCGGCTAAAGGGGTGGATGGCGCGGGACCGCACACGACTATAATTTTCCCTCTCGTATATTTGTAATTTTGTATAGTAAAAAGATTTTGAGCTCGTCAAAATTTAAACTTGTTACTTACTTTTAATTTACACAAAAAAGTTTTCCCGTTTTGGGTACTTAATCTACGTAACCAAACAAGATGACTTCAAACATTCTGATACTATTGTAGTTTGTAGTTTCTAATTAGGTACTTATAGTTATTTGATTATTTATTAAATCAAAAATTATAATTTATTTCTAATTTGATGCCAAATAACACTGGTCCTCATTATTTTTATCACCAGATTGTCTCAGAAGGAGAAGAATGATAGCACTGTAGTTTTTGCGCAAATAAGCTGTATAAATGAAAAAAAAATAGGTATGAACTTTGTTTTCATGGGTGTCCGGGGAAAAACTCAATTTCACCCAAATGTCCGTTTTTTTTTAAGATTTTGTCCGGTATCGGTGGTTTAGGTGATGGCAGCCCTACCCGAACCTGAAGTCCCTACGTACGATTTAAAATAGGAGGAGGTACCTGAGAACTTTCAAATGGGCAAATTTTAATGATATTAACAAATACTTTTAAAAGTACCCTAAAAAACATTAAATAATATTTAAATAAAACACTTAAAAAAGCATAAAATTATATATCTAGTGACAATTCCGCCTAATCTTCCTGTTATCTACTAAATTTTAATGATTTTTTTTTTTATTTGAAAGCTAATGCTTCCCGTGTGGTTCCATTTAAATTTCATCAATATCGGTCAAGCTGTTTTTGAGTTACACTCAAATAACTGAAAAATATTTTCCTATCTTGATGAGATGATGTACCTATGTTCTCGTTGACAGTGAATGACAATCGATCCCGTAAGTATAGCAAGGGTCACTAAAAAGGTGAAAAAATATTTTTTTACCAAAAATGGAACCGACTTCAACACTCAAAAGTGTGAAATAACTTATTACCAGTTAGTTCAAAAGTACTAAGTGTATTATCACAATATTGTGCGCATGGTACCGACTTCAACAAGTTATTTACACCGGAACCTCAAACGGAGAGGCGCCATCCGTACATGGTTGATATTCCCAGGACTCGTACGAAGCGCTTCGCTTCCACTTTTCTCGTGCGTACTGCGAAAGAGTGGAACTCCTTACCGTTGTCAGTTTATCCCGTTGGATACAACATGAGTCTCTTCAAATCGAGAGTAAATAGGTTTCTTCTAGGTAAGCGTGTTCCATCTTAGACCACATCAATGCTTAACATCAGGCAAGGTGTGGTCAAACGCGAACCTATCATGAATAAAAATAAAAAAAAAATCACCGGGAACCAATCTTCAGCCATTTTTTTGGGTTTTCGGCCAGCTGTAGGCAGTTTTCGGTCGGAACGTTATCTACAATTTTTTAATTAATAGGTAGGTATTACATATTACAAAAATCTTGAACAAAGGTATCTTTATATAGGTAGTTGTACTACTAATAGTAGAATTGCTAATCTGATAGAGGAGTAGGTATATGGTGAACCGATTTTGAAAATTCTTTTTTTGTTTGAAAGGTGATGCTTGTCATTTGGTCCCATTTTAAATTTCATCGAAATCGGTCCAGCCGAAATACCTGAAAAATATTTACCTTTCTTGATGATAATATAGTCTTTAACACTGAATCATAATCGATCCCGTAAGTAGCAAAAAGTCCCGTAAGATCACTAAAGAGAGTGAATTTTTTTTATGCAAAAAATGGAACCGACTTCAACACCCAAAAGTGTGAAATAACTTGTCGAAGTCGGTACCATGCGCACAATTTTGTGATAATAGGTACTTTTGAACTACTTTTGATGATGTGAAAATAGTACCTACCTATTCTGGTAGGAAAAATGAATGTTTTTTCACTTAGTTCAGTGGATATTACGATTATACGAGATACATATTATGGATGCAAAGACTATGATTGTACCTATATTAAAACAAAAATGTTTTATTATAATTAATAAAATAGAGATATTGTTAGAGAGTGACATTCTAACCCAGCATCCCACGGGTTCAGCTCTGTTTCCAACCCGGCATCCCACGGGTTCAGCTCTGTTAGCTATATCTCTATTTTTATTAATTAAAATAAAACATTTTTGTTTTAATATATGTACAATAATAGTCTTTGCACCGATGTGTAATTAGTCAACTAGCCGTTACAAACTTGTAACACACGTTCATTCCAACGTTGTTTTGGCAACCTACTTATAACTTAACGATTCAATGGTACCGCATTTTCGTAGTACCATTGAGTCAATGGTACCACGGCAAATTAAATTTGCCGTGGTACCATCAAAGGAACTATCTAATGGTACCACGGCAAAGGAACGAAATAGGTAGGTATTAGATTTAACTTTATTTGTTTCACTTTAATAGTAGCAACCTAATACCATATGAAAATGGGACCAAACGACAAGCATCAGCTTACAAATAAAAAAAGAATTATCACAATTGGTTCATCAAGTCAAAAGTTCTGATGTAACAAACATTAAAAAAATACAGACGAATAGAGAACCCCCTCCTTTTTGAAGTCGGTTAAAAAGAAGTAAGCACTTTGACGTTTTATTAATTAACATAATACATGATTTACATATAAATAAATGGCACAGAACTAAAACAATAATGAATAATTGTAATCACTGCAGTGTGTTTAATTTACTGTGTAATACCTAACAGCAAAAACCTAAGATGCTGACCTATACTTTGCTATCTTGAGGTGCTATTACTCCATTGTTAAAGCACATAAATATTTTAGTTGTATTGTAGTACATTTTTAAATAGGTAGCTATCTCTATTGTTTTCACCTGCCTACCTACATTGTGTATAGTATAACTAAAGGTAGGTAAGAGGTAATAAAATTAATTAAAAGACTGGATATGGATTCAAAATTATATGTATTTATTACATAGAAGATAATAACTTAAACCTAATCAAATCAGTCTCAAAAATTTAGATAAATCATATGTTCTAATAAAACGCGAGAATGATTAAAGAAAGAGCCTTGAGAGATTCCTACTTAGCGTCGCCGTTTGTAGCAGTCTGATCTTTAATTTCCTTGCGCACTGGTCCGGTCTGGGCAATGGGGACTTTACGTTCTCCCTTTACTGCATCAGGGATCTTCCTCGGCGCCGTGATGGACAGCACTCCGTCTGATGACAATCGCGACTCAACCGTCGTAGGATCACAGCCTTCAGGCAGCGCGTACCGCCTCGAGAACTGACGCGAGATGTAACCGTGATCGTCCTTCTTCTCTTCATGTTTTCCATCCACCACAATGAACCCATCTGCAGTCTTCACACTGATCTCTTCGGGCGCGAAATGCTGGACGTCTAAGTTCACCTGGAATTTGTCTTTGTCGGCCTTGATGCTCGATCCAACGTCCCTAGCTGCAGCAGCCAGTTGTCTCCAAGGGCGGTAGTAATCTTCAGAGTGGAAGGGACTTGCGGCCATGAGGAGGTCGTCTGGAGTTAAGGCTAGCCCGAAGTCTTGATCGAGAAGGCGGCTAGGGCAGAGATGACGGCGAGGCGCGTCGTAGCCGAAAACGAAGGGTAGCAGAGACATTGTTGCTTGTAAACTGAAGAAACTTCAAATGGAATAAAATAGGTTTGTTGCTTGGAGCTGGTATTAATCGCGTTAACTTGACTTGTTATTGCTCTGATCGCTTGCGTTCAAATACATGGCGGTTCAAAATCACCGTCCGTATTTATACTGTCCATACACCGCCATCTAGCGTCGAGTAGAAATTTCTCGAACAAGCTCGTGTATGACGTAGCAACAGCTGTTTGGGAATGTCGTTGTACGCACACAGCTGTGTGAGTCACACACTTTGATAAAAACAATCGATTGGATTGGACAATTCGAGGGCTCGCGAATGTTCGTTATGTCTCTGGAATGCAGGCGTCTTCGCCGGCCGGCAAAATAATGACGCCACAGAATTAGAAGTTATAATATGATAGTAAACAATGATAGCGATACGTAGATACGTATGTGGTAAAACCGCGTAGATAAGTACTTACCTACCTACCACACTACAAAAGTAAACACTAAGAATTTTTTAAAGATGGTAGTTATTAAGGAAATTATTTAGTGTTGACTATGCAACCACATTAACTAGGTCTACTAGGTAGGTACCTACCTTAATTCTTTTTTCTGATGGTAGGTGTAGGTATTTTGGCCCTGCTAATAAGTTCGCGAGCTAGTGGCCTCTATGTCGGAAAAAAATAACATATAGGTAAGTATAAAATAAATATATATTATTTATAAACATTTTAAAACTATTTAATGAAAACAATAAATTGATGGTATATATTTTTTTAGCCAAAGCTCATGCCGCCTCATATGCAGTGAGTTGAAATAAAAAAATCTTAGCTCATCTGTACTTTAAATATGCTTAAAATATAACAAAATAGATAGGTACCTATATCTAGATAAAAATGAACTTAGGCTATGTTATGATGAATTTACAAATGTAAATTTAAGGCACCTTCAAACTCGTAGGTATTAAGGACATAGGTATTACCCGCCAGCCAAAGCGTGAACTTTTATATAAACTCAACTTGTTATTTAAAAAAAACTCGCCTGTAAATATACCTAGTGTATTATTAGACCTATCGTTTCTGGCTTAAATCCTTTTTCTTTTGGACTAATAATGATTTTTTTTATTATATAGCGTTTAGTATATAGCCGAGTGCTATATACTAAACGCTATATAATAAAGAAAGAATTTTTAGGAGTTTGAGCCAGTTATTCGTAGCTCCAGATTTATTTAAAAAGTAGGTATAGTACACATGTATAAATAACTTCCCATTATAGAAAGTTCATTATATTCCCCATGTTTGTGGTGAAATAGAAATATTAAAAACATGCTTATTTTTCTTGAAAAAGATGCTTAAAGTTGGGTCTTTTTTTTGTCAAAAATTACGAGTTTTTGAGTTAGTGTAATTTCAAAACTGTATAATTTAATGAAAATCTGATGCACCACAAACCTAGATATTAGGCGCATTTGCAAATTCCTCTACCACCATACAAAATAACTGGTTCTCAAGGTCACATAGCGGAACAAACCGGTAAGTGCTTGGCGACAGATTTTCTATTAGAGGGTGCTAGCTAGCCAGGCGTAGGGTTACCAGATGTAAAAATCAAAAGACCGGAGAAAAGGCCTGATTACCATGGAAAAGTCCTGAGATTTTATACAGTTTGAGAATTTTCTCTCAAAAACGTGTTATTATCGTTTTATACACTGCGGATCTAGCTCACGCGTTGCAACTTGCACATCGCACTCAAAGCGGCGCGCGGCGGGGCGGGGGGTAGCAGCGGCACCGCAAAAGAAGATTATTTTAGTTTGTTTTACTTGGATAAATAAGTATTGTTTTTAACTGCAATTGTTATCTACCAAAAGAAGATTATTTTTAGTTTGTTTTAATTGGATAAATAAGTATTGATTTTAACTGTTCAATTGTTGCCAATAGAAGATTATTTTTAGTTTGTTTTACTTGGATAAATAATATTGATTTTAACTGCAATTGTTATCTACCAAAAGAAGATTATTTTAGTTTGTTTTACTTAGATAAATAAGTATTGATTTTAACTGTTTAATTGTTACCAAAAGAAGATTATTTTAGTTGGTGTAACTTTTAATTAAAGAGATCTTTAAAATGTAACCTATGTTTTATTGAAAATCCTGAGATTTCACGAGATTTGCAAAATCCGGCCGCAATTCTGAGAAAAGTCGCAAATTCCTGTAATCTCAGGACAAATCCTGAGATATGGTAACCCTAGCCAGGCGCGCATTCGCATAATCCTCTACGACCACGCAAAATTACTGGTTCTCAAGGACATATAGCGTAACAGACCGGTAAGTGCTTGGCGACAGATTTTCTACTTGAGGGTAGTAAGCTAGCCAGGCGCGCATTCGCAAAATCCTTACTTCAGGATATACGTAGTTTTGAATACGCCTTGCAAGTTAGTAAAAAAAAATGACAATATTTAGAATCTCCAATAAATTTTCGAGGATTCTATTTAAATGGATTTTATAATGTTACATTTAATGAGTACATAATAATGGGCCAAAGTTCAGGTAGAATTTGTGCAAAAAATGTGATTTTTAGAAGATTATACTGAAATCAAGACAAACATTTTTGAAAATTTACTTGAATAGAAGCGTAACTATAATGTACAAGATACATATTAGTTCAAAATATCAGGGAAAAACTTTTTAACGAAACCATAATCACGAAAGAGCGTTTGTATGGAGAGTGTGGCGGGTAGAGTCACCTTAAATACTTATACCTACTTTTTATACAGAGAGTTGAAATTTTAAGGCACCTTCAAACTCGTAGGTATTAAGTATACTTATACTTTTTATACAGAGAGCAGGTAAAAAATCTTAATTTTTATATGAGTCCTTACTATCTACCTAGTCAACTAGAGAACGATAACCGTGCGAGAGTCTCAAGATATCACAATTAAAATTAATTCTCAGCTGGTTTTCAACTTTGTCTTAAATGAAATCAATTGTTAAAAAAAGGATTGTTAGAAGTTTCATAAATATGGATTTAATAACAAACATAAGCATTTTCTTTCTAAATAATAAGAAATTATTTAGAAAGAAATAATTTTTATTAGGGTTTGCCTAGCTAACTAAATCTAAGTAGGTACCTATAAGTATCGATTTTAGTTTGCGTATGTAGGCATTGACCTCTATATACGTATATCTCGATGTACGTAGGTAATAAATAATACACTACTCGAAACATTATTTTTACTGAAGTGTTACTTAATTTGTTCATGTGTGATGTATTGTATGGAATAATTGTCTTATGTAAGACCCGCCCCGGCTTCGCACGGGTGATACTAGATATACCTAGCTACCTACATATAAAATGTCTTTAGACAACGTTCACAGATTTTTTGTCATTAGACAATACAAACATGTTTCCTTTAGAGGATAGTGGATACTCTTGAAAGGTTTTTTTTTTAGGGAGGACAGAGATGCTGGCTACCGCCTGTGCGGTCGTCCAGCTCCACCGGGTTTTAAGCTCCACCGGGTTTTAAAATGAAAGGTTTAAGGTTATTCTCGACATCTCATTAGAAACCTATAAGATTATCAGTGTTTCTCAAGTAAATTATGCATGTATATATAATCCCTATATATATAGATGTATAAACCCTTGAATCACTATCTATTAAAAAAAACGCATCAAAGTCCTTTGCGTAGTTTTAAGGATATAAGCATACATGGGGACAGACAGATAAGGAGTACAAACACCAATAATACACCTGCGAGAAATGACGCAGGTATCTTGAAGTGTGTATTATTTATCATCCAGTTTATAATATCCAGTGCAGTGCAACTGTGTGAGTCAATGCCATCTGACATCCCTCACCCAACTAGGTACCTACCTAACTACCTACTTGAGAAAGTTATTGCAATAACAACTGATAACAACAATGCACACGTAAACAACTGACTCTGTTTGCATGCTTGGAACAATTCAACTACTTTCCAGAAAAATCGACATTTCGAATTGAAATGTCGATTTTTCTGGAATGTAGTGAAATGTCGTTCCAGCATTACTTACAGCGTTATTTTGTACACAAGTAGGTAACTAGGTACTGATTTAATTTTTTTAGCACATTATGATTAATATTTACTCATACACATTCCAAAGAACGACAGATTGTTTTTTTTATTGTGGCGCATGGCGCTCAAAATTTTACACTAGCAGAATTGTTCTACCCTACCAAATTGTTATTTGGATAGCAATATTACAGTATGAATTTAAATACCTATCTAATTGAATTATATAAGAGCATCCTCTGACGCCTGCCAAGCGTGGGGATTATGGCAAATACAACCAATACCTTGTTCAACGGTGAAAGTTCTGGTTGATGTGATGATGATTAAATTAAAATAAAAGTACCTCAGTAATGCTAATGTAAAACCATTATGTACCAACTTATGGCCTATTCTAGAAAATAGGGAGGCAGGTACATGAATGAATAAGTTGCATTATGGTTAGAAAATGTGCTTCTGTGTACTATGAATTACCTATCCATTTAATAAAATTACTAATGAATTATTCATAATACATACCTTACATACTTTATTCATAACCTTAGTTTTTAGGTTACTTAGAGCTACGAATCCACCCTTAGAAGAACACATGACGTGTTAACTAATATAACGCATTAGTAAAAATATTATGATATTTTGGGAAAAAATATTTTTTGTTTTATGTACTTGTTTGACAATAATAACGGTACCACATAGGGTTAGTTAGCTCCGTTCCTACATATGTATCCCCAAAAAATAAAATAAACAGAATGAAGAATCACATTTTCGCAGTTTTCCCGTCAGCAAAATTTTATACAAAATATGAGTGGTGCAAGCACAAATAGGCGTAGTTAGTAACAAATATAAACTTTATATTTCAACAATGTATTTTGTTGCATAAAAACATTATTTTTGCAATATGTGAAGACACCAAACGAAAGATATAATTATTAAATATGACTGTCATATAAATTAATAAAATGTAATTATTTAAGTACTTAACTACATCTAGGTACTTGAGAAAATTAGTAAATATAATTAGATAACATTATATGTTTAAGATTTCATAACGTTCATTTAAGAATGTATTCTAAGTTAATATTTTAATAATAAATAAAATAATTGTAAATGTTAGTATTCATATTTTTGTCTTGTACCTATTTAAAGGGACATACAAATCACTGTGTCTCATTATTTTCAGTCATAAGTGGATATTTTGCTGCACATAATATATTAAATATTAACAGTAGTGTAATCACAATTTCTTTTCGTCTAATTACAGTTTGTTTAATTATTGGTCTATATATAAGAAAAATAATAAGATAGAGATGATGAAGCTATGATATGATGCCCATAGATATATATTTATAATACTACTCATATCAAATTATTATTAAAATCAACAACTAAATCTATTTAAGTACCTAATCTTGGAATATCAATATGCAAGGAAATAAAATATTTTTACTTAAACTTGTCAACACACGTCCACAGTGTTGAATTAAAAATAACTATGCAGATAATATTGGTGGTCTGTATGAATAAATATCCTCGAATAAATATTTTTCCAACTATTGATGAATTATTTTATACCTAACTATTGAAAAAACCTGCGAAGGACATTGTTGACTAGACCTTGTGAAATGGCCAACTAACTGAACCTATATAATAGATCTCGTACTGCGATTGCAACACAAAGACAAAAGCATCATAGTTTACCTATCTCAATGAGATAGATATGGCAGTCTTATCAGAAACACAACTGGTTTTGTTAAACAGGTAGGTACCTATATCAAAAGTCAAGACACGGGAATGTTAGGGTGTAAATATTTGCATTATGCACTAAGTACTTACACCAAACATATACACAAACTTTGCTAAAGCGTAAGTAATTAATTTTGAAGCAATTATGACCGAGCGGTATTAGCATGGACTGCCGTGGTGTAGGTCCATGATTCGATACCCACGCCGCCGGCTTGACATTCACCGCATGGTGGAAGGGTATTTCAAATTCCATTGACCTATATATACTAGACGCGACATCTCAAACGACGACAGTCGACCAGTGTAAGTATGCTGGCTGGCATACTCTCCCCCACATGCAGTTGGGAACTCGTAGAGATTACACGCGCTTTACGTTCGAAAATTATGTATTCAAAATACACAATTGATAATACACAATATTCGAACGTAAAGCACGTGTAATTTTTAGGAGTGCCCAGCTACGTGTTGGGGAGAGTATGCCGGCCAGCATATTTGCACCGGTCGACTATTCTTGTTTGAGATGTCGCGTCTGGTATATATATGTCAATGTCAAATTCATTTATTTCGAGCTACTTAGGACTCATATCATAGACAAAATTACATATTTCTACAGAATAGAAAATAATAAAAATTGAAATCGTAGTATAACTAAAATAATAACTAATAATAATAATTTCGCGAATGCTTACCTGATTGGCTACCACCCTTAAGTAGAAAATCTGTCGCCAAGCACCTAACGGTGTATTCCTGCAGCAGTCCTTGAGAGCCAGTAAAATTACAGGCATATGAGACTAACAACAGTGTCAGTCAGTGTGACGGGCCCAGTGCAATTCATCACTTGTGATGAAATACATATTCTGCTATAGGGAGAAGTTAGTCCACTTAACATCAGGTGGTACTCGCGCATGCTCCGTCACAATTGCAAAAAAAATATAGGTACTTAATCACGCGGGTAGGTAGGTATCAAGCATTGAGATAATGGTCAATCAATGGACTCAATGGTATCAAGAGAGATTCAGAGATATTTTTCTGTAGCAGCCTAAATTTTGTTTACCTTCAACTCTCACTTTATTTCTACTTTCTGGTACATACTCCGAATTGTCCACTGCTGAACACAGGCTCCCTCATTAAGTAGGTAATAGTAAGATTCAAACATGTATAGGTACCTACATAACATAAAATAAATATGATCATTTATTCATACGATAAATTTTGCTATTAAATATTAGTAAAATTTATCGTATGAATGAATGCCTTAAAATAAATTTGCTCAGATTAAATCATTCATTCATACGATAAATTTTACTAATATTTAATAGTAAAATGTATCGTATGAATGAATGATTTAATCTGAGCAAATTTATTTTATGTTAGGTAGGTACCTATACATATTTGAATTCTGGTATGTAGGTACTTACCTATTATTTATTAGGTATATATAATATTGTACGCAGCATCAGGCAAGATATGATATGGAGCCTAAGACCAAATAAATTATTCGGTCTGAGTAGGATAGGATATATACTATGGAGCACCTACCTAATGAATATCATAATTACCTATGGATTAAGACCATATTGTAACCCAAGCGATAAATAAGTATTTTTGGTTCTTGATTCTAAGGGGGGTTTGCAATAATCCCTATGGCTGGCAGGCGTCTTAGGGTTCGCAGTAGGTAGGTACCTATAAAGATAGCAGTTCTTCAGAAGCGCTGCTGCCCACACTTACCTAGGTATTTACCCTTAGTCGTATCTACACTAGGTGGGCACCACGCCATCTTTTACTGTGAGACCCAAGACGCCTGCCAAGATTAGGGATTAGGTATGGCAACCTCCCCAACTTGATGGGGGAGGAATTTGTTCTAATTAATCTAAAACTATATGAAGAAATCTCCAACTATAAAGTTTTTATTTTACATACAAAACATTGTTTACCTATGTTCATGACCTTCAGTAATCTTATTTAACCTTGAACACTGTGCCTTTCGAGATCCTACGGAAACAGATTAAGTAACAGTTACTGGAGCCCTTTCCAGAAAGTACTACATGTTTCCGTGCAATTTATGCAGACAGCGACAGCAGTCCTCGCTTTCGAGATTATTCGCAGGGGGCGTTGACCTACGCTGTCTGCAAGGGCTCACAATGTTAGGCCTGCATTTAATTTCTTACGACCTTTCTTGTATTTATTGATTACTAGCTTTCCGGGCGCGGCTCCGCCCGCGCGTATGTCGGTTATCGCGCGAAAACATTAACCTCTTTTTGCGCAGTTGGATAAAAACTATCCTATGTTTTTTCCCGGGTCTCAAACTATCTCCATACCAAATTTCATTCAAATGTCCAGTAGTTCTGGCGTGAAAGCGTAACAGACAGACAGACAGAGTTACTTTCGCATTTATAATGACTGTACTGATGTACTGATTAATTTACTTTATACTCTGTATGTAACAATAATGTAAATTCTAGTTTTAATTATTAAAGAAATCAATTAGGTCCCAACTTGATTTCTTTGAAAGCTTTGTTAGATATTACTAAGGATGTTATGAGGTTTTACTTTATTACTTGTATTGTCTATGTCATACGCGTAGTTGACTGCTAGACTACTTCGAGACCATTATTTTTATATTATTACTTATATATTTACTGTATTTCACAAATTTTATATCAATAAGAATTAAGGAGGCAATTCCCTAATATTTATCACTTTGATGGTGAACCGCTTCATATAGCGGATTATTATTTTGATTCAGAAAAATGTACGCATGTTTTGTCGACAATTCCTTGGTGAAGTTTTCTTTATATCTGCTTTTTTTAACTCCTTAACGATCAATGAATTTTCATATGTAACTATCTCTAAAATCTAACCAATTATGTCCTTAAAAAATCCATGTAGAAAATTTACAGTGAAAAGAATTATTTTCGCTTATTTTGGACACACTAAAAGTCGAAGCTACCTTGTGTATTGAGATTAAACCTTATTACACGACTTCTCAAAAAAAAGTGTTATGTTTTCAGGTTTCATGTATGTATGTTTGTGAGTTTTTTTAATCCACCATAACTTCTAACGACTTATCCAATTGTAGGTATGTTTGAGACAACATTAGATTCGTCTTGATAGCACAAGTGACACTAGGTACAGAAAATAAAATAATAAACAAAATGGTGGAAATATAATGAGAAAATATTTTTTTTGGTCCATACCCTTTGAGTGAGGTATCAAAATCACGGACTTTAAAAAAAGGAAACATAAATATACATAACTTGCAGTTTTAATTTATATTGAATGATAGAACGCTAAAAGAAAATAAATAATTTGCAGTCGGCTGTTTTACTTTTTAAATTATTTTTTTTGATTAATGTTTTCTCTTATTTTCTGTAACAAGCTCCTTATTGATCTGAATCGCCACTTTAAGATAAATATAAATTAGAAACTGTGTTTTAACATCTTTTTATAATATTCGTTCCTCACACAAGTATTATAACCAGATAAAATAAAAATTAAAAAAACCTAAGGCCTGGTTTCTAATCTTCCCTATTCTTGATGTTTGTGTAATATATATGGAACTGTACTTATATTGCGCTTGCTGTGTATAAACTAGTTTGATTGTATGTTACCGCTGTTCAAATGCAGCGTTATTCTAAATAGGCTTTGCTTGGGCATGACTAGATTAAAATCTTCTTTAATATCAAGCTGTCTATGCTCGTTTTATATATTTAATCACAGAATCAAATAGCTATAAAAACTTGAAAATGTTGAAAAATTCAGTATCTTGAATTTTAAAATATAAGCTATTTAAATTTCGTATTTAGAAAATCAGTACAAAATTATATATAATATATATAAATATATATTTACCCGCTATTTTTTTTTGTAAGGGTGAACAATGTCTTGGCAAAGTCCTTTAAGCCACAGAATGGTGTCAGGCAGGGATGCATCCTATCTCCGATTCTTTTCAACATCTATGGGGAGCATATAATGAGACGAGCGCTGGAAGGTTGGGAGGGTGGAATTTCTATTGGCGGCAGGAAAATCAGCAACCTTAGATATGCTGACGACACTACACTATTTGCATCGTCTGAGCAGGAACTGGCTGAACTTCTGTCTAGAGTAGAGAAAGAGAGTGAATTAGCTGGCTTAAGCATCAACAAGACAAAGACCAAGGTGTTGGTGATAGACAGACCTGGTACACTAATTCGCTCCAATGAACTCAGGGTCCTAGAATTTGTTGATCACTTTGTTTACCTTGGCTCTCTTCTCAATAACGAAGGTGGCAGCGCGAAGGAGATCGCCAGGAGAATTCAAATGTCCAAAGCGGCGATGACTAAACTCACTAGGATATGGAAAGACCGCAATATATCCCGTAAAACCAAAGTGAGGCTGGTGCGTACGTTGGTCTTCTTAATCTTCCTTTACGGTGCCGAATCCTGGACGATAAGACAGAAGGAAAGAGCAAAAATCGACGCTTTTGAAATGTGGTGTTTGAGGCGGATGTTGCGAATACCATGGACCGCGCGCCGAACCAACGTTTCCATTCTAACGGAGCTCAAAATAACCACAAGGCTGTCCGCTATCTGCTTCCAGCGGATACTCAAATACTTTGGACACATCGCTCGTAGAAACCCTGACAACCTAGAGAAGCTAATGGTAATTGGCCAGGTCAAGGGGAAAAGACCACGCGGTCGTTCACCTACCCGGTGGCCAGACCTAGTCAAGACGATTACGGGGCTGCCAATTACCAGAGCCATTAAGACCGCCGAGGACAGAGCCACTTGGAAGAGCATAGTGCATCAATTTGTCAAATCAGACTAGACACGACCTTCATTAATGAAGATGCCGACTAAGAAGAAGATATATTTACCCTGTTTTTTGTTTCAATATCTTATAACTCGTTGACAAAAGTAAAAGTTAGCATATTAATCACTTATTGTATGAAATTTTTTGGAAGTAGGATGAACTCCCAACCCCTCTGTACCCAAAGTTTCTACCAATCACTAAATAGCTAAAACATTACACATATTTATGTGCCCGGGGGTGCCCGGGTGGTTAGAATAACCCATTTTTACCTGTGGGTGTCGTAAGAGTCGACTAAAGGTAAACTATCGGAAGTAGGAAGCAGCATGTTCTAAAAACTGATATCTTAAACTGTGATACCCAAAACGCCTGCCAAGCATGGAGGTTATGGCAAGCCCCCTTAATGGGCGTCTATTACAAACCGACCAACCACGCTGTCCACCTAGTTGGAAGGTTAATATATATTTTTCTTAACCGACATACTATCCTAGTTTGTTCGTTAGGAATCTACATTTTTAATCCTAACCGACAAGCTGTACTAACCGACAAACTACGCTGTCCACCTAGTTGGACTGATAGTAATTATTTGTCTTAACCGACAACTTATCTAGTTTGTTTGTTAGTAATCTCCATTTTTAATCCTGACCGACAAACTATCTAAGCATGAATTAATAGTTTCTATGGATGCCGTGTTCCAGTGCGTCTTGTTGTCCGATGAAAGAAAGGAGAAGAGGGAATGAGGTTATGTAAATCGATCGCACATTCTCCGAAGTGAAGCCTGTAAAACACTGATAAACTGGCAACTTTGTGTCTACGCTCGAGGCTTTGGAGTCTAGCCTCCACCAACGCATCGTCACCAACGAGCTTCTTTGCTCGATTGTCTATGGAGTCCAAGTCTTCGAGCTGGGATTTAGCCGAACCATTCTAGAGATGGCTGCAGTATTCCGTACAAGAACAGACTGCCATCAATGTATTAAGTAATTTTTTATTTAACTTTGTGTAAAAAATGACCCACACAAATCTCACCATTTAAAAGTTGCATTTGGCATCTTAATAAAGTGTGTCTTTATTAAGATGCCTTTTTCATTTTTGATTTCGAGGCATGCAGTATAGTATAAAATGCTTGAGTTTATGACTTTAGCAAAACATTTAGTTTTTGAATAATGTTCACTTTTTTCTTTCCTTTGTTACTATTTAGCTTAAAATTCCAGCCTTCGAAATTCCAGTACTTACTAGCAATACTGTGGCACTATTTCTATCAATATATTGTAATTCACTCATATTTGAAAACCAAAATGCTATGAAACTGTTGTGCGACAAGTCACAAAAACAAAAAGGAATGAAAAATAAATCGCGAAACTTAAAACAGCAGGTATGTCAATATTTTTAAACTATTCGAAGTTATTACAAAGAGGTAGGGTATGGGTACGATGAAAAGAGGAAATTATTATTAACAGATATTAGTAATCAATCTATGTATATAATTGCTCCCATAATGAAAATCTAAGTCATTTTCTTGAGAGTAGGACATTTTTACGTTATGTTTTTTAATTTTCCTTCTATCTATTCAAGTAGTCAGTTAATTTTTTCAGGACTTTATGTGATTATATTTTAATTGTAACTGTGTAAAAAGCTGCAACTAAGCTAAGAGGTGTTAACTAGGCAAACAAATAGTTGCCGACAAACCAGATTGTCGGTTAAGATAATATAATATTAACCAACAAACCAGGTTGTTGGTTATGAATAAAATATATCAACCGACAAACCAGGTTGCTGGTTAAGAATAAAATACATCAACCGACAAACCAGGTTGTTTGTGAAGAATAAAATATATCAACTGACAAACCAAGTTGTTGGTTAAGAATAAAATATATTAACCGTCCAACTAGGTGGGCAGCGTGTTTGGTCAGTTGATAATAGACGTTAATGGGAGAGGTTGTGTGCAATGCAGCTGTTACAGCCCATATTATATTATAATTATTATATTGTATTTTTAGAGCTCAAAGTCCGGTGTTGTATAGTATAAGTACGTAACATAATTTTGAAAAACCAAAGATTAAGCTAATATTTTAAACAGTTTCGTTACATTTAAACCGATATTGTTGAATTCAAAGTACTGCTAATATATTGTATTAAAATTACTATGTGCGGGCCTCAACATTGAGAATACTGGAAATCGAGTAGCAACTGACGTCATTCGTTACTTATCTAGAATTTTCTACTACTCGCTAGATGGCGCTTGCAGAAATATAAAAGCTGCTCATTTGAAAAGGGAGGCATTCATTTGAAATCAAGCGGAAAAGCAAGAGCTCAGAGCGATCTCAAGCGATTTTATCAAGCATTTCAACTGAACGAGAGTAAATCCACGGTCAAGTTTCAACCGACTATCAATACCAAGAGCGTTTTGTGCCTGATTCAGTCGGATTTCAAGAATATACCAAAAATGTCTCTCCTGCCATACTTATTCGAAGACTTCGGCTACCGCCGCCCCCGTCGTCAAATTGACCAGCATTTTGGATTGGCACTCACACCCGAAGACCTTCTCACCGTTGCTGCTGTACCTGTTCTAAATAGAGAGTACTACCGCCCCTGGAGACATTTGGCGGCCGCGGTCAGAGACGCTGGATCGAGCATCAAGACCGACAAAGACAAATTCCAGGTGAACTTGGACGTGCAACACTTTGCGCCCGAAGAGATCAGTGTGAAGACTGCAGATGGGTTCATTTTGGTAGAAGGAAAACACGAAGAGAAGCAGGACGAGCACGGTTACATCTCGCGTCAGTTCTCGAGGCGGTATGCGCTGCCTGAAGGCTGTGATCCTGCGACGGTCGAGTCTCGGCTGTCATCTGACGGCGTGCTATCTATCACGGCGCCCAAGAAAGTCCCTGAAGCTGTGAAGGGGGAACGCAAAGTCCCGATTACGCAGACCGGACCAGTGCGCAAGGAAATTAAAGACCAGAGCGAAGTTCAGGATGAAAAGGATAAGAAGTAAATATCTGAAAGGTATTTTTTTATTCCATGTCTGATGTGATTCTGCTATGAATGTGCCAGTTACCACTGTATGGGTATTTGAGACTGATTTGTTTGTATAACTGTTTAGAATTAAGTTTGTTTCTCAAATAAAATATTTATAATGTATTATTGCTTATTTTTTTATTTTAGTCAAGCCCGTCTCCATATTAGGTAGGTAGGTATATATACTTCGGGTCGCAAATCAGAAAACAGCGGGGGACTGACTACCTTTTACGCAGTACCTATATACATTTTGTTCTGTGCTGGAGGTGTCGTTCTGCTTCAATAAGTAGGTAGTAGGTACCTACAGCATACCGTGTGCATCTGAACTGAGGGATCAGTCCCTCAGATTCATGAGACGTACAAGATAGGTATACATAATTAGTAAAAAAAGGAAAAACTGGAATTTCTGTCTATAAAAAATTGTATAACTCGAATTAGTAAAGTTACGCACAAAAAACATGATCACTCAGTTCAGATGCCTGAAAAAAAAACCCGAAACTTGTATTTTTCTGCATACTTTTTTTTTTCACTACCTATTTAGTAAAGAATTTGTAAAAGGTTTTTACAAATTTTCAGGCTACTAGAGCGTGGCGTGGCGTTACAAACTTACGACCTTTTAACCTCTGACAAAATAGCTTTTAACAGGATACCTCAGTCTAGACTGAGGGATCTACCTATAAAACAAGTCCTTAGACTAAATAAATTCGTGAGGGGTACATACATAATTCGTAACCTATTATTTAATTAATGGGTAAATTTGTAAAAATGAAATCTTGGACACTATTGCATATTTTCTTAAGTAATTGATAAAACTCATTTATTCGGTAAAGTAGGTAGGTAGGTATAACATTTACGAAACTGATATACATAATTCTGGTGAACCGATGAGTCTGGGATCCCCTGGGGGATCAGGTCAGGAGATCCTGAAAAATTGACTAAATCTTGAAATGCATATGGTTTGTCTATGATTCTAGGCTACATAAATAATGTAAAAATAAGGAGCACTCAGTTCATACATTTTCACAAAATTCACATCTATATTTACGTTATGTATAACTTTTGAGCCAAGATTTCATTTTTACATATTTACCCATTAAAAGGTTACTATCATTGACTTTTATATACCTACTAGACGCGACATCTCAAACGAGGATAGTCGACAGGTGCAAGTATGCTGGCCGGCATACTCTCCCCCACACGTACCTGGCCACTCTTAAAAAGTACACGCGCTTTACGTTCGAATATTACGTATTATCAACTGTGTATTTTGATTTGCTAATAGGTATGTACTTGCATTTTCCTATTTATATAACGATGACTAGCGGACACTAGTTGTCCATATTATGTGATATGGTACTCAGTAGAAAAAAAACTATTCTAGGCCAGACAGTATCTTAGACGTATACTACTGGTATCTCTGAGAAATGATTAATTCTTCTATTTTGTCAGACTCGTATAGGATCATATTGGCTAGTTAAAGCTGTCTTCACCAAACAAAAATAGGCTCATTGTTGTGTTTATATCTAACTTTTATTTGCGGAAGTGTGGTGCCCCTGAGCAAAACATGGCACACCTACTGTCATGTCCCCAGTGCCCAACCACCTGCACACAAGATGACCTCACGTATGCATCTCACAGGGCCGTGCAGGTGGCCTCCCTTTGGGCAAACATCATCTAAGGTTCAATTATTTATTATTATTTATATTATTATGATTAGCCATTGATACGAGATGAATGAATTTGGGGAAAACACAGCTTTTAACGATAACTATATAATATGATATATTATTAATATACCTATATTATAGTGTAATAGAAGCTTCTAAGTATGAATAGGGAGCAAAGAAAACGACAATACATTTTTATACGAACGGTCTTTAATTATTAGCTACAACAAAATTACACTGCCTCTTCTGCTGAAGTAGGCACAAATAATATAAGTTATTTACGTCAAATAGTGTATAAAACAATGTATTAACCTTTAGAAGCTCAGTTACGCATATCACTACGGTGCTGTTTATTCACATTTTATAATATTTTTATTCAATATCGGTTTGGAAATTTGTATTTTTTATTAGTAATAAATAATAATGCATTATTTACGGGTCTCAATGAGCACAATTGGAGGAAGAAAATTCGAGATTTAACTTTCTTTTCGGTACAAAAGACCTAGTTTACAGACTTACTACCTCAAAAGTGCAACCATTAGTAATTATAATTAGATATTAACTTCAAACTCACCTTTTGGAATTTATTTACTTATGTACATACCTATATGAAAACTTAAATTCTTAAATTGAGCCTCACATTGGGCGGTATTACGGATTCTCTCAGACAAAGATAATGAATATTGTTTTTTTCTGCATTTTCATTATACATTCTTAGTAACAACAGTCTAACTTGGATTTTTAATAGATTTATAGATCCAATATGCTGGACTTTCCAGTCCTACCTATGGCTGATTCTAAGTCCAAACAGTGTTTGTTAAGTGTGTCCAAAAATCCAGATTGAAAAATATGTTTTTGATAATTTGTATCTAAAAGTTCTAAAACAGTTTATTTCAATTTTTTAAATAAGTACAGGTAAGACATACAGAAGAGGACAATATCTAACAATCCTTCACAGTTCCCTTCACACAGTCCGTATTTCAAATAGTTGAATAAGTTTTGTAATATAGTTTAAAACAAGAGCCAAATTTATTTTTTATATTATGAAAAATTTTAGCAGAGCCACTGACATAACTATGCAATATATAAAATATAGATGAAACTTATTTTGTTGTACATATAAAATAAAAATAAATTAATACATTCACATTTCCAAACCGACATTAAAATCTACAGTAATTTAATATTGCTATACATTGAAACTAGTTGCTGCAAAATTTTACCTAACACACAACTTTATAAGCGATATGTAAAATATTACGCCAAATCAACGAATACATTTTTCTAATTTAAACATTTAACTTCATAAACTGTACTTAAATACAACATTTAAAAATAAAATACTTATTAAAAACAAGGTGCATAAAAGTTGTCTATATAGAACATTTGAATAAAAAGAGAAAACAAATAACTAATATAAGTATGTAAATATGTATATATTTTGGTATTTAAAAGTTTATTACTCTAGTTATGTTGGCATAACATTAAGCGAAATATGGCAGTCTTGCCAGGAAAATAACAGTCAGTAAATAAATATTTTTTTTAATTACATAATTTATTCATTATTTAACTTTCAATTAATGAATTAAATTTTTATGACAGTTTATAATGCTGCGTATTTGTTTGTGTGTCTGTTAGTTCATTTCTTTAAACTTGGTTGTGTGACATTATTTAGGAAAACTGGCCGATGTATACGAAGTAATGTAATCCATTCCTTTACAATAAGTTATTTTCAGTGTAGTATTTTTTTAATTTTTAAAATATGTACATGGAAGGCATGAGGCATGTGCACGAATAACTTTTATATAATAAAAACTTCCAGATTAGTAAATAGGACGTTTGTCAATTTAAATCTAATTAATGAAAATTCCAAAATGTGTTCAAAAAATTAAATATTAATAAAACATTTTTTTACCGAATATAAAAAATTTATACACATATTTGTCACATCTAACAGAATTTAACATTTAATTTAGAAATATTTTCCTCTATTACTTGTATAATTATAACTACGTAGTCTAATATCTAAGCTACATAAAGATGTTCGCCATTTGCTTTGCAATTTTCTAATGCTAGAATACAATAAGTACAAAATTGAGCTTTGTTGATATGTATCGTTTCATATTTCACAAGCCTACATATGTTTAAGGATTACTATTGGTAAATATTAAATCAGTAAAGTAATTAATACAGTTGTTTAACATATATAAGTTGTTAAATTATTGTGTAGTAATCGCAAGAAACAATTAAGTCATTATATTTAATATATATACTGAAAATAAGATTTCTATCAGACATTTCATCAGTTGTTAACCAAATCGTTATCAAATATTTTTTTAAACATATTTTATACTTCTGTCTGCATACTGATTAATTTTATACTGCTTCAAATTTACCATCTTTTAATTTGTAATTATTATTGTTTAATTTTAACAAAAACTTTACATAAGTACTTTTTTATAGTTATCATTGCTTCTTTGCGTCTTTTATTTCTGAATAGTTCGTTTCAACGCTTGGTACGAATTTACTCATAGAAATCACATTTTACATTCGATTTAATTAGCGATTGCACACATAAACACCTACTTATCTAATAGTGATATGTATATATTTCATTTCCAGGATTTTTTTCATAGATCTCGAGAGATTCTATTTACAAAGAGGTATTTCATACCTTACCAAAAATTCTTAGACAATAAACTAAACATAAATCTGTCACGTGTAGAAAAAATTAAAATAACGTTCATTAAAGATTATTATCGTTATTTTTTAGAAAATTTTATGTTGTGTTTGTGAAAAGATACTATGATGAAAATATGTTGTGTTTGTGTCGGTTTAAACATACTTACTTATCTAACATATATAATTTGTGTAGTAGATAATTGACTTCTAATGAAACAGTGACGATTTTATATTTGAAAATTTCTGAAAATTCATATTTTTGAAACAGTGATAAAATAACGATACTTTTAAATAACCCATTTAAAATAGTTATTAAGTATAGTACTTATGTAGACATTTTTAATACTTGTCTATATGATAGATAGTTCCTTCAGCTTTAAAATAGCTGAATAAATAATTATAAATTAGTAATTGATTCAATCGTGTAAGTCATATAATTTTTAAACTCAGTTATCAAAAATTTGAAATAGTATGTTCAAATCAGTGAAATTTTATCATTTATATAGGTACTGTATAAATTGTCAGGTTGTTCCAACTATTGTTGCAAAACCTCTCAGTGGTGCGACACATTCGAGCAAACATATTTCTTGCAAAAAGACCAACCAACCGAAGAGATGCATTTCCAAATAGTTGGAAAAATCCGACTTATAGAAGTAAGTTATATCCATCTATTTCTCAGCATCGTTATAAATCACACAAGAATCACAACAAATAAGCATCAATAAAATCGAGAAGAGAAATCACGTTAGGAGTCTAGATAATTTTAAGTCCTAACACATCATGACATCTAATTTCTTAAAACTTCCCGGAACACAACGTCTATTTCTACTTCAAATTAAAGCTTCATTCTTTACCATTTCATAAGTACTTACATCAACTTATGTAATTTTTCTGAAGTACAATTATCTATGTGTTACTTAACATAGTGTTTGTGAAGGGGCAATACTTGGCAATTTTGGTATTTAAAAAACGAATAGTATATAGGGAATGCTGCCTTGAAAGTGTTTTAATTTCTGAATAATTACTTCATACTTGGTGCTTTTAATAACAACTTCTACAGAAATATAGTTCAATTAACTCTTTTATATATTTTTTTATTATAATAACTTAATTGTAATGTAACACGAATAATGTTATATATTAATTTTCTAGCGTTATCCCATATTGTTCAATATTTAACTAAGAACAGTACAATTTCAATCAAATTCAAAATATCTTTAATTTCGATTGAACGGAACTCGAAATTTTGTAATGTCCTTACAAAATTACGAGGAAAAATTATAGACATGTGCAGGTTCCGCGGCATCCATCCCTACAGCCGAGGTGAGAGCTAACCGCTAAGCCAACATGACATATGACGCTGTCCTTCCGTTCTTAACCATCGTATGGGGATGGAGCGACACCTATAGTTCAACTAATTTGTTTACGATGACACAATCCTATAACATTCTTGCTAACAAAACTCTGTGGAATTGAACAAGAGTAGCTCTGATTAACTCGAATATAATAGCAATGGATAATAGCTTTGAGAAACATGACCTCTATATACGCAACAGGGCAGTGGGTTTTCGTTATTATGAGTTTTTTATTATATTATTAATGATATAAATTATTATATTATTTATTATATAAATGCCGAGTATTGCCCCCACAATATTACCTAATCGTGCGTTCACATTGATCGTAAAATTGCTACTTATACGTACAGCCATCTAACTAACGAAAAAGGCGCCGATTACTACAGAACTCTACTTCTACCCATTAAGGAACTCAACATTAATACGATTATCGCAGACATTGACACCTATTATACTAGTACACTGATTATATTTATTTTTTATGAGAATACTTGTTAAGGTAACATTGTATTCAATAATAAGTTATAGTACCTAGAAGCTTTTCGTTACTTTTTTTAGATGAAAAATAATAAGATTCTTTTTTGTATAAAGTTTAAGAATTTCTACAAAAAAAAGTGTCACTGCAATATGATCTTATCATCATTTGCTACTTCTACAAAACGATACATGTTCTATTCCGAACTAAAAAATGGGAGATAATAATGACTAAACAAAACACATATTAGTTTTCATGGGCACGCTGCCAACTGGGAGTGGGCTGGAGCATTTGGACTGCCTGCGAGTCTGCTATGACTTATAGGTTGTCTAAATGCTTTTATTGTAGTAGCTGTAGTGTTATATATAGTTCATAGTATTTCGTTTAATAAAGGCATACCGTTTTCATTTGAATAATGGAACACCTCTAGAAAATTTTGTATTTGAAGTATTAGTAGGTATTTGAAAATGATTTTAATAATAGTTTTGTAACAAAATCTACTATAACAATTGTAGAACATCCTATAAAATTTATTAATGTCTGCGATGTCTATTCTACTGAAGATACCAAATGAAATATGTATCTAACAGTGTGAAGGCGTAATACACTTATTTACAAAACCCAGCCTTTAAAGATCGACCTACAAGCACCAGTTCTAAGTCGAAAATAAAACAAAATACATTTAACTAGAAGAGAAAATCATTTATTATAGAAAACTTTCAAATATTTACCTTAAACGAAACCCAAATTACTGTAATTAGAAATAATAGTTGTAGGAGATTTTAAAAACCCAATTCGCCGAGGGTATATGGCAAAATAATACTGTTCAACTAAAACGGAAGGACTTTTTAAGCGGTGACTAGTTTTTTTTTGCTGATTGGTAATCCTTTAACCACAGTCTCACCTGTTGGTAAGTGATGATGTGGTCTAAGATGTTAAACAGGATTAACCTAGAATGACTGGCTCTCAAAGACAGCTGATGGAACACAACGTGCTTGGCGGCAGGTTTTCTAATTGAGGGCGGTCCCGAGCCAGGCGGGCATTCGCAAAATTACCTACCAATATGTGATGAAGCTCAAGCCCACGGCGGGATTCTAACCTTGGACCTGCTGCGCGGTAGTCCATAGCCAATGCCACTGTGCCATCACTGCTTCAAAACAATAAATGTGAAAAAATAGAAATACAATCCATCATCCAACAATACTGGGCTTAAAGAAGAATAATAGACATCAAATAATACGCAATACTGACACAGAAATCTGTTGCATAATATCCAATAGTTTTAAGTAAAATATTCCGTGTACCTTTTGAAGCGCTCGTAGCGAAGTTTGCTTAACCATTCTGAATCGATCAGCAAAGTTAAGCAACGTCCGCCGCGGTCATGACTTGGATGGGTGACCGCTGGTGACATTACTACTGAGCGCTTCCGTGCTTCGGAGGGCACGTTAAGTCGTCGGTCCCAGTTGTTGTCTTAGGATGGCAGTCGTTACAGCATGGTGGTAGGGCACTTTGTGTATGCCCGCCTGGCTAGCTACCACCCTCAAGTTGAAAATCTGTCGCCAAGCACCTAACGGTGTGTTCCGGCAGCTGTCCTTGAGAGCCAGTAATTCTAGGTTAGCCTGAACAACATCTTCGACCACATCATCACTTACCATCAGGTGAGATAGTGGTCAAAGGCTAACCTATCAAGCATAAAAAAAAACCTGTTAAATTCCACCAACACACATCTAAAATAAACATTTGAAAGTTTAATTTAATAAATAATAATCTAGCTTGTATATACTATGATATGTTTAGTTCATCTCAGTCTTCATACTACTACTAAAGTCAGTCCTAAGCTAGCGGATTTTACAATCCCATAAGAAGAGGACGCGATTATTCCAAAACAGAAATCATCGAAAAGCTTCGAATCGTAATTAAAAAATCCAATCTCATAATATACATCTCTAGAAAAATATTTAGGTATATCAGCAACAAGTTCATTAAAATTATCAAATATTGTAATATTCACAGCATTTTTGATATGTTCCGTTACCTTATAAATATGTACATCTATTACACTTAACTCTATGTTCATTTCTTCGGTGATATATTCTTGTGCGTGAACTAAAGCATGTGCATCGTGCAGATTTTTATTATTAACAATGACTACTTCTTCAATAAATTCATCGTTCAAGTAATTCATAAAAATAGATGATAAATTGATATTTAAAAAATATTTCTCTTTGACAAAAGGAACAGTTTCAAGTGAAGACACTCGTACTTCTTGAATATAAGGTTTAGTATTGAAGAATTTATATATGAAATTGATGATATTCATGGAACATTTGATAGTGAAAAAGGTAATTATATTTTTAAAGTTGTAAATGATGGTGAAAATAATTATGAGAATATATAAGTTCTTGTTGGGAGCAAAGTTAGTGTTGGCCGAGCTTGGGGGAGTCGGGTACACGACATCGACTTCAGCAATTTTGAAGATGGACAGCAGGAGATGGGAAGATATATCCTCGTGTTGGGAGTTGATACGGGATTTCACAACCTTAAGAACGTCAATGCACTCCTCCTGAAAAAAAACATAGTAAAATTATCAGTTCTGATTTATACTTTTTTTGAATTTTTATTCATGATAGGTTCGCATTTGGCCACACCCTGCCTGAGGTTAAGCATTGATGTGGTCTAAGATGGATCACGCTACCTAGAAGAAACCTATTTACTCTCGATTTGAAGACACCCATGTTGTATCCACCAGGAAAAACTAACAACGGTAATGAGTTCCACTCTTTCGCAGTACGCACGAGAAAAGTGGAAGCGAAGCGCTTCGTACGAGTCCCGGGAACATCAACCATGTACGGATGGCGCCTCTCTGTCTGTCTGGACGTCCGATGGAAGAAGGGGGCGGGCGGGACTAAGTCGTGTAGTTCTTGTGCACATTTACCGAAATGTATCCGGTAAAAGACCGATAGGCAAGCGACTTTACGAGGCTTTGCAGCCGAGCCGATACAAATTGGACTTGCGTTTGATTCCAACCTAACCTGGTGTTATATGATAATGCGGTCGACAATGTTCCACGCCCGCCTATAAGATTCATATTGCTGGAAGCTACACAATACTCTATCCATTTCTTAACATAATACTGCTTTAAAGACGTACAAGTACAGCGCTTTAGAGTTGGAATAATATACCGCCACCTCTTAGACTAAAAATAAACAGTAGATATTTAAAAAAAAAAACAACTGAACATATTCTTTACAACCGTCACAAGCATAACTATGACGCAACCTTTATAATCTAGAAAAAAGCCAAAGATGAAAATTTATATATTAAAAACACATACATATACACCTCGTATTTTATTTTTATTTTTTTTTCACTCATAGGTACACACCACACTCACGCACATACACTACAAACAGACCCAGTCAGCAGGTATTAACTATACTTTTTTTGTTTTTTTTTTTTATTTTATTTTTTTTATGCCTTTTACCACTATAGTCTGTTTTTTTTAACAAACGAGTACTGAAAATTTTGCTGCGTTGCTATTGGCCCACGTAATCAACATAAAGTCCGTTCCACAGGAACTCTGTAGGTACTTGTAGGAACATTCAGGTGAGTCTTCGACTACCTGCGCGTCGAAAAATATTGCTTGTAACGCATCAATACTAAAGTTACAATTTTTGAATTAGGATAAGCAAAACAAAGATCATTTTGAAAAAGAATCAGTACTAATATTATAAATGCGAAAGTAACTCTGTCTGTCTGTCTGTTACGCTTTCACGCTAAAACTACCGGACCGATTTGAATGAAATTTGGTATGGAAATAGTTTGAGACCCGGGAAAAAACATACGCTAGTTTTTGTCCAACTGCGAAATGAGGTTAATGTTTTTGCGCGATAACCGACATACGCGCGGGCGGAGCCGCGCCCGGAAAGCTAGTGTCTATATAAGTGAACAAATCGTCTCGTCATACGTTTGCCGACGTATCACTGTGAGCTCAACCCAATTGAACTCGTTTGGTCATAATTATATTGGACATGAAAAAATACGTTATTAATAATAACGTATTTTTTCTACAGTAAATTTTAGAAGTACTCAATATGAACGGGCCTCAACAAATTCAAAACAAGAACAATGGCATTGACCAATGACGGCAATGACCCATCTCACTCTGGCAATATCGGAAATGTGCGAGAGACATACTCAGTATTCGTTTGTTAAAAAAAATAGACTATATCTCACCTGATGGTAAGTGATGATGTGGTCGAGGATGTTGTTCAGACTAACCTAGAGTTACTGGCTCTCAAGGACAGCTGCCGGAACACACCGTTAGGTGCTTGGCGACAGATTTTCAACTTGAGGGTGGTAGCTAGCCAGGCGGGCATTTGCAAAGTGCCCTACCACCATGCAAAAACCGTATTTTTCACTTAGTGCTTGTAGCGAAGTTTACTTAGCCGTTCTTAATCAATCAGCTAAATTAATCAACATCCGCCGCGGTCTGGAGTTGGATGGGTGATCGCTATTGACATTACCCACTGAGCGCTTCCGTGCTTCAGAGGGCACGTTAAGCCGTCGGTTCCGGTTGTTGTCTGACGATGGCAGTCATGACAGCAAGGTGGTAGGCCATTTTGTGAATGTCCGCCTGGCTAGCTACGACCCTCAAGTAGAAAATCTGTCGCCAACCACTTTACGGCATTCCGGCAGCTGTTCTTAAGAGCCAGTAATTCAAGGCTAGTTTGAACAACATCTTCGATCACATCATCACTTGCCATCAGGTGAGATAGTGGTCATTGTGAAGACTTTGAGTGTAACTTATGGGAATTACAGTATGGTGGATCATTTCAACAGTAGTTTCAACCACATGATGTGGTCTTATTCAAGGAGCGTTTTGGACCTCGCTTGTGGGTTATATGTTTTTAAGCTATTGCATAGCTTCTATAGCGGGCCTTGAGCGTGGAGGCCGAATCCAGAAATTCCGTAACGAAAATAACCTAACATCCCCCACTCCGACCGACACAGCGGTGATACTATATTTGATCAGCGCCTCTACAGTGCGTAAAAGGAACTAAATTTTGGCAGATAAAAAGGTTTTGACAACTAACGTGTCGAGATTTATAATTGTATAAGTTGATAAAAAATGCTATGTGATAGCTTTACCGCGGCAGTCTCCGAGTGCCACATGTCTTTTTTTTACTTGTGACTTTGTGTTTGGGATGTTCATAGATTTATATATTCAAAAAACAATGATAACTATCTCTTATCTGTTACTCAAATTGGAGATAATATGAAAAAAAAAAAATCTGTTATTTGTTATATATTATAGCACGGTAATTTTTTTTTTTTTTTTTTATGTAATGGAGTGGCAAACAAGCAGACGGCCCACCTGATGGTAAGCGGTTACCGTCGCCTATGGACATTTGCAACACCAGGGGCGTTACCAATGCGTTGCCGACCCTGTAAGACTCTTTTAACACCCTTACTATACAGATTTCTATACAGATAACATTACCGTGATTATAGGCGACAAAGTAGTATATTTGGCGGAAGTGTTTGTATTAAAACCCGAGGAAACGAATATCAAAGATGCAATATGTAAAATAACTTTTCTGTCAAGCGTAACCCAAAATATTTTTCCTCACTACAGCGAAAAGATGTAAGGTGCAAGAAAAACTACTTTAATAAAGTGGTATATTAACGTTCATGAATATTAAAAATTAAAATGACATATTATAGGGGGTAAATTTAATTTTCTGGAACTGTTGTCAAGGTTCGGATCTATAAAATCTTTTCCATGCTAGTGGATAAAAAGCACATTTTTATCACATCTATTCGAAAAGAGCTAGTTTATTCTTCGTAAACAGGGACTATAATAGCTTTTTAATCCCTGAGGGACTAAAAGTGATATGAATTTAGAATGTGGATCGTTTAGTAAATGTTACAATCACCAAAGAGATCAAACACAAACATTGTATAAACAAGTTACAGGCTGCTATTTTGTTTTGTTTTTTTAGGATATTTTAAATGAAATATTTTTGTTGTTTGTTACAACCCAAAGAATAATATAGTTTCTCAAAAACTACACCCTGAGACAACGTTGACTATTTCCAATTCTCAAGCTGTTTAGAAATCGACAACTGTAAAGGATAGTAGTGATAAAACTGTTACTATACGATGTACTTCCATAATTGTTCAAATATAAACATTAATCCTGAATTATTTTTATGCTATGTCTTAATTTTCCTAATTATAACTAAATGAATAAATATACTATTCTTATTAATATCTTGCTTACTTATTTTCTCATAGAGGGTGATATAAATTGAGTGTCCTCAACTTTGGGAGCCAACAACTATTTTAAGCTCGAGTAACTTTGAATCCCTCGCTGCACACAATCTACTATTCCACTTAGTTTTCGTGTGATAAACATAATGTTTCCGAGATTGTGTGCTTTTTTTTGTGTACATAATGAAAACAGTTTCTTATTTCATAAGAAACCGTTCAAGTACTTCAATATTAAATCAACTACCAGCACATGCATTGTTTTTACCTTTTCTCTATCAAGCAGAGCTTCCCCAGCTTCTCTCATCATTTCTTGCTCCTTTGGTGGAATGCTGGCAGATATGATGACGTTTTCGTTGCTGATGTTGAACAGGGTCAGAGTGCAGTTTGTCTGGAATTTTTAAATGCATAAGTTTAGCATGCTCTTATATTGGGAGACTATTTGGTAATCAACGATAATATTGGCTACATCGGTCTAGTTCCCCATACCCGGTATTTTCTTGCTTTCGGCAGCTTGTTTAAAAGGAAAGTGATGTTCCATGAAAAAACAGTTAGGGTAACTACAACAATAAAAAGATACATTTCCATGAATGAAAGCAACTTGGCAGCATCAGGGGGCTGGAATATAAATGGTATCAGTTCTCTGATACCATTTATATCTGATGGATATTTCAGTTTCAACATACCCTTTAACAAAAATACTCGGTTTTGCTGAAGAGTATGGTAAAATAATTAAAACTGCAAGCATGAATTAATATTAAACAGAAGTAACACTGATTTAAATTTTTAAATAAAGATTAGACGACAAAAATAGATATAAACAAAATACAGTGGCTCATGCCACATATAAAAGTGTCTGACCGAGAAAGAATATGATTACTAAAATATTTTGATAAAGACAAGCCAATACAATACCTTTAAGGAATTGGGATCTGTATGAGCATCCTTTACGACTAAACAACAAAACATTCATGGTTCGTTATAACAGTTTAACAATAGGAAAAACCTAGATATGTCATATTTGGGTTACAGAGTAATAAGAAAAATACTAAATAAAATTAAATGAATAAAATGGACTAGAAGTATCGCTCCGCTAAGACGTTTAAATAAATAAGCAACTCTGCTACGACGCAATAAAGAGCAATTCAGATCGCACACCGCTCAGTACCTAACATTTATATTCACCTACAAGGTGCCTCTCTTTCTATCGCGTATCTCATGCGAATACGCTGATGTACTTGTAGCTTTGTACCTAAGTGCGGAGTGCGGCAGGACTGGCAGAAGTTAAATTCGAGTGTCGATGCTGATGTGAAGATTGAAAAGAGCACGGCACCACTTTTTTAATCATGATACCTGACATACGAATACATACCACATGAAATACGCCAACTGGGCATAAAAATAGATGATATTCGACTTTCATATGGCATTGCATAACTTTGACATAAGTGATGAGGTTTTCCACAAGGAACTTTGTTGTTACAAAGCAGAATGTTAAAATTTAACGAGAGCCTGTGGAATTAAAGATTTAAGCCGCTCCTAAAACCAGCAAAGGTCTGTATTTGTTTTGAAGCAGTGATGGCTCAGTGGCATTGACTATGGACTGCCACGCAGCAAGTCCATGGCTTAAATCCCGCCGCGGGCTTGAGCTTCACCGCATGGTGGAAGGGCATTTTTTGAATGCCCGCCTGGCTAGCGGCCACCCTCAAGTAGAAAATCTGTCGCCAAGCACCTAATAGTGTGTTCCGGCAGCTGTCCTTGAGAGCCAGTAATTCTTGGTTAAGCCAGCTGACACCTTCGATCACATCATCACTTGCCATCAGGTGAGATTATGGTCACACATCACCAATAAAAAAATAAAAAAACAATGTTTTACCCAGGATATCAAAAATCATGTATTAATGTACGACTGTTGCATAATTTCTCTAATAAAATGAGCTGATATTATTATAAATGGAGCAGCATTATGCCAATATTGTTTAACATAAAGCTAGTACGAGATGTCAACTTACCCCCTCTCGGTTCACAGAGTACATATACTGCTGCAATAGCCTGACTGCATCTTCAGCTCCAAGGCCAGTGTGGGGACGGAGCAGAGCCTCGTCCACTGCACTAAACCCGAGGAGTAGGTAGACTCCTTCTGGCAGCTTGTACTCTCCTGGAAATTTCAAATGTTCGTTGTTGTTCAAAACATGTTTCATTTTGAATTTTCCTATTGAAAGTTTTACTTAAGTCTTAGATAGTTTGAAGTATTGTTTTTCTATCTACGATAGCTTTAAAACTTATTTGCCTATTATGGAATCTTCCATATCTATGGAAACAATTATGCTTGTTAGCTTGTAACTGTTCTGCCTTCTGCTTTGGACTCTCATTTCACTCTTACTATTACTTTTTCATTTCATCACATTATTTTAGGGTACCGAGAACCGTTAGAAGAGAAACACCAAATGGTTTTTAGTCGGTTGGGGCTTTTGCTGCTGTGGGAGTAGTTTCTGTCGAGTCCGACTTATCCGGGCCCCATTAAAAGATATCTTATGACATCCCAGTAACTTTTGCGGTTTATCTCTAAGTCTTGTGCCAACAATCACTTATTTTCTATTAAACTTATATTCTATTTGGCTAGACAAAATAGCATCTGCCGCTATAAGCCAGATAAACTGAAGCCACATGGGAGAAGAGAGCCAGTCTAGAGAAGCACAGGGTAAGGTATATTGCGAGTACCCTCCTGGCTATCACCCTTAAGTAGAAAATCTGTTACCAAACACCAAACAGCGTTCAAATTTTAGGTTAATTCTTTTACTATCTTCAACTATATTATTACTTACCTTCAGGTGAAATTTTGGTGAAAAGTTAATCCATCGGCAGAAACAACGTATGAGGATTGCAAGGAACCTCACAAGATACTAGATAGAGGGATGCCTTCCAGTTCCAGCCAGACACATCTCAGTGCATTCAGCTAATTCGGGTATCAGGCATGGATTAGGTCTCATGCAGATGAATGATCCAAATTAGAAGTAGCTGCCTCTGTATGCCTAGATAAGCATGGAGTTTATGGCACTCAAGCATCCTTGCAAAACACTGAGAAAGACTCCTCTTATTATAATTCCTCCTCTATGATGATTTGGTAATCTTACCTAGATTAGGCCTCATGCAGAGGAAATATCCAGAATTGCAGTAGCATCTACCTTTAAACCTGATAGGCTAAAGCTGTATGTAGGTAGCAAATCAGCCTGGTGGAACACAGAACTTAGGGACTTAGGATGTTGCCTGCATGTGTGCCTCCAAGTACCACTTAAACTTTTGAAGCGCTCGCAGCGAAGTTTTCTTAGCTATTCTGAACCGATCAGCAAAGCTAAGCAACGTCCGCCGCGGTCATGAGTTGGATGGGTGACCGCTGGTGACATTACTACTGAGCGTGCACGTGCTTCGGAAGGCACGTAAAGCCGTCGGTCCCGGTTGTTGTCTTAGGATAGCAGTCGTTATAGCATATAGAAAATCTGTCGCCAAGCACCTAACGGTGTGTTCCGGCAGCTGTCCTTGAGAGCCAGTCATTCTAGGTTAGCCTGAAGAACATCGTCGACCACATCATCACTTACCATCAGGTGAGATAGTGGTCAAAGGCTAACCTGTCAGGCATAATATAAAAAACATAGGTCAGCGGATTACGCTGATTCGAGAATCTTAGCCCTCATGCAAGATCCAGAATCACATCACGCAAGTAATAAGCCAGCCAGGAGGAACACAGATCTTTGCTTGGTAAGCTGGACCCAGGTGGTTGCCTGCATGTGTGCTTCTAAGTATCCAGCAAGGTTTGCAAGACACAAGAGATACCTGCATATAGGGTATGTCATGCTGATTCCAGAATCATATCTGGATCTGGTTTAATAAAGATGAAAGATCCAGAATACAAGTACCACCTGCCTCTGTGTGCCTGAAGAAGCATGGGGTTCATGGGACACGGGCAATCTTGGAAAACACTAAAAGAGATTAACACATCAGGGCATTATGATTATTTGCTAATCTTACCTGGATTAGGCATCATATGAATGAAAGATCCAGAATAGAAGTAATATCTGCCTCGGTATACCTGGTAAAGCATGGAGTTTGTGAGACTCAGGCAAGCTTGAAAAACACAGAGAGATTCGTCTTCAACAGTAAGTCAGTGCATTCTGATAATTCAGTAATCTTACCAGGATTAGGCCTCATGCAGATGAAAGATCCAGAATAGCAGTAGCATCTGCCTCTATAGGCCTGATAGGCTGGAGCCGCATGGGAGTAGTGGGCGAGCCTGGAGGAGCACGGAGCACGTGGGACACAGGCTACCTTGCATGACACTTGGAGAGATGCCTCACAGACACACAAGTCAGTGCATTCTGCTAATTCGGCGGACCGGTACAGCTGGAACATATACAATAAGTCGCTTGTTTTCCGGTTCACAAGGGGTTGAATTTGAAAAATGCTTTCTTATCACCCCTACGCGATACAGACCACCCTCCAAATTTCAAGACTCTGCGGCTAGCGGTTTAGGCTGTGCGTTGTCGGTCAGTCAGTGAGTAAGGACTTTGATTCTTATATATATATATTTAATAAATGTAAAAGAAAGTATTTTGTCACTCTAACTATAAACTATTTTAACTAATATGTTGATAGTATGAATTTTGTGTCATTCCTATCCCAAGTCAAGATTTACTAACTGGCCAACCTCCCATAACAAATGAAATGCTTTGCTTGCCTGATAAACATGTTTTTGTAAGATATAATCAGTTCTTGGAAGATAATCTTGTTAATTGTGAAAAAATACCTTCTAATTACTAAAATCTATAATGTTATACCAATGCCAATGCAAAAGTATAGAATATGTATTGAATAATACAATCCAGGCATACATGAAAGGAAACTATATCCTGAGATTCCTGAGTGTCCTATAGTTCTGGTTTTTGTCAAAACCCGGTAAACTGGGGACTTTTTGCATACGCCACTTACATCCGACGTGTCTGGAGGTCTACTCCCAAAAACGAAGTTCAAAGTTTCGCTTGAAGGATCGCACCTTTTCTTACCACGAAACACTTTCGGATCTGAATTTCGATCACCGTACTCCGAGTACTGCTTTTTCATAGGATTATTCTACATATTACCATTTTATACACATTGTACATTTTATCCCTCATTTGCAGCATACATCATAAAAATGAAATAAACTTATTTTCTACTCGTATATTGGTGATACGCTTGGTGGTGGAAGAAAAAGTTATGAAGTCGGAACATGAATGTAGATATTTTATATACAAGAGTCGCCGTTACAATATATTAAATCATTCTTGTGTTTTCAAGAATATGTTTACTAAATTTAGGTGCGCGTTGCATTGTTGTTCATAACAAGCAGCGCTCTCATAGGTACTTCAAAAAAGAAGAAGCCCCAAATATGGGTCGGTCTCTTCAGAAAATAAAAACATTCTGACGAACGGTGTATTGAACATATGGGCTTATCTATTAATGTAAGTCCATGGTTGCATTCTCGCTTTCATATTCGAAGCAGAATTTACTAAAGAGTCTATAGTGTTAGGCATCATTAAATTAGGTTATTTGTTTGTCGACGACACAACCATCACTCTGAAAAACATTGTTTACTAAGACAAATTGTAGAATAAATTGAATTCTACATACATGAATAAATAGTTTATTAATTATCGAAACATTAAAATTCTTTTTAATGTTTCTAAATTCTTTTTGGTTATTAGTTTTTGATTTCTATGAATCCGAAACGAAGACCGCCCGTACAAGTCGCATCCGAAGTTATTTGGTGGTAGGGTATAAGTTCGATGTTCGTCGTTACTTCGATCCAAAACGAAGCTTCGAACTTCGGTATTGGGAGTAGACCTCCTGGATCGATGTCTTTGCTTAGTTCCTTAAACTATGCCGTGAAAAATCTCAAGTCCAGTCTTGATATTAATAAGACGGTTCAGCTAAACAAAATTTACAAAACCTTGAACTCCATTGACAATTAAGCAAGAACGCTCATTGGCGACGATGGTTTTGTGGTGCCTGTATACAGATACCATAATCAATGGCATTTTGAGATATTTGATAACAGATTAGGAGCAATTTTTCTCTTAATTTTATATCTTGTTCATATATTACTCTAGTACTAAATTAGTTCCTTATATTCTACCTGAATGTCCCTTTCCACCTTTTTTACAACCCAAAATTCTTAAAGCACATGTTGTACGCAGTAGTAATTTGATGGAATTACTGTGATATAAGATATCTTATGGTATGTCTTCACCACCATCACAATAGTAACTGGACCAGCTGCTCCAGATACTTTTGTCTAAGGACTTTGGGTCGCAGCCAAAGTCCTTCTCCGTTATATCAAGAAGTTGGGATGGCTTGGGTAGAACTTGGCAGGGGATATGCACAAAACATCCGAAACGGGACGTCAGTACAAGACATATCGCCCCCAAATCGAATAAGGATATGGTATGTCTAAGCGATTTCGTAAGGGGCGACGCATTTTCAGACATGATCTGCGCTTGATTGTCCATCTTTACAGTAAAACACTTGGTGGGCTTCACAATGTTGATCGGTCGAGGGTTGATGGCTATAGTCGTAGATGTTATAACGCCCGGGTGACTGTTTCCATGACAGGCCTCAGAGTTATTGGGTAGTTTCGTAGGAGACGAGATTTTTTTTGGCGTTGAAGGCAGATCAGGAAGCCCTCTTTATTATTTTCATCCCATCTATTCGAAAAGGACGACTTGGTTCGCCTTTATGTGCACCCAAAGGTGGTGTTTTCTATAAGAAACTTTTAGCGGGCAGTAATGAGTTTTTAATCCTCTTTATAAGTGCGCCGCAATTATCTTTGCCGCGCACTTTTTGAATTTGGAACATCTTAGTGTTCAGCACCAAAGAAATCGAACGCAAATATTGTTTGAATAAAGACTGGCTGGTACGACGGCCCATAGTCACGCCGCCGGATGAATGAAAAAAAAAAACAAATTAATAAGCGCGAACTACAGCCCGCGCTTTCGTAAATTTTCACGGATTGTTAGAAATTCATTGTTTTGTTTTGAAAAATGAGATCTTCAAGTGACTGTGAAAGTATAGAATTAACTCCTGAAAGCATTAGAACTGACGCAAGAAATGTGATGGATAATCTATTACCTGCAAAATCCCGGGAGAAATATATGAAAGCCTATGGTAATTTTATTGAATGGAGAAATGCAAGAAGCGCCAAGAATTTTTCAGAATCTGTGTTTTTGGCCTACTTCCAGTACTTAGCCAAAACTAAACAACCTTCCACTCCTTGGACTACATACTCAATGCTAAAATCAACAGTCAGTTCTAACGATGTAAAACTGGACACATATTCGAAATTAATAGCGTACCTGAAGAGGATGTCTGATGGATTTAAACCTAAAAAATCCAAAGTGTTCTCAGTCAAAAACGTGGAGACTTTCCTTAATGTGGCACCCGACAAAGTCTTTCTTGCCGTAAAAGTAAGTAGGTAACTATGTTTACGGTGGATTAGTAAAATATAATCATAGTGTATAAAAATGCACATTTTATTGTAACCTGTACTTTGATAGATACTTGTCTTATTCACATTCGGTTTTGTTACAGGTGGCTTTAATTTTCGGATTATATGGAACTTGTCGTGGCAATGAACTTTTAAAAATAACTGTTGATGAAGTCGAAAATCACTCGGATGATTTACTGTTAGTAAAGCTGACCGATACAAAAACCAAAATTGACCGATCCTTCGTAATACGAGGAGAATACAAAACTATTGTACAGAAATACCTGGACCTGCGTCCTGCTGCTATGAAGACCAATCGGTTTTTCATCCGTTATCAAAATGGCAAGTGCTTCAAACAAGTGATGGGAAAAAATAAAATTTCTAACATGCCACAAAAAATTGCTACTTATTTGAAGTTACCAGATATCAAGCTGTATACAGGACATTGTTTTCGTCGTACTTCTGCTACCCTTTTGGCAGATACTGGAGCGGACTTAACTGTTCTCAAGCGACATGGAGGATGGAAATCGAGTGCTGTAGCAGAAGGGTATATAGAAGATTCCATTGAGAACAAGGCGAAAACATCTGAACGCATCGTGGAAAACATTAAATTGCAACCTTCAGTTAATCCATCCATACCACTGTCGCCGCGCCCATCTACATCCAAACAACGAGATTCACCGTCACATTTTCCTCAAAATGATCCAGATTCGGACATTTCAAACACGCAGAATATAAAATCTACAACAATCTATATTCCTAATAAAACTGTAATAATAAATTTTCATAATTGCGAAAATGTCTCAAATGTTAATATAAGTTTTTAGTTGTTTTAATAAAGGATACTATTTAATTTCAATTTAGTTGTTACTCTATGTTTTATTAAATAATAATATTACAATAATATATGAGGCGCTTTTATTTTCTCATAGTGGGTGATGAAAAGTAGAGTGTATCACTCGGGCGCAAAATATATTTTTGGCTCGGGCGACGTACTTTGAATCCCTCGCTACGTTCAGGATTCTACTAAAGAATCCCTCGCTACGCTCGGGATTCTACTCTAGAATCCCTCACTTCGCTCTGGATTCAAAAAAGCGCCCTCGCCGTAAAAATATTATTTTGCTCCCTTATGATTTGATGCCTTACTTACCCTTCTAGTTTCTCCCATCTTGATGTACTGCGCTTCGTCATCACTCTCCGGCTTCTTTACAATACAATACTTAGTTGGCTCTAGAGTGGTGGTTGGTCTTGGCGTAGTGGTCGTGGTAGTCGTGGTTGTTGTTGTTGTTGTTGTCGGCGTTGTCGTGGTCGTAGTTGCCGCGGTGGTCGTCTCTGTGGTCGTTTCGATGACAGGCTCGGATATTTGGGCGATTTCGTTGGGGACAATAGTTTGTTCAGACATGGTTGTTATTGGGCTGAGGTCTTCTTGATTTTCCTGTAAAAATCAATGTGATTATGAGTATTTTAATTTTATTTACAACAGTAGGTGTCAGAATTAGTACATAAAATGATTTAAAATAAAAAAATAACAGCATTTCCATTCCCAGAATTAATATTCTGTCCCAAATATTATTTCTAATAATTCTTCCAGTCAACTGATATTATGTCAAAATCAAAGATGTCTTCACTGTATTTTGACTTGTCTATTCGTAGACGCCGCCGGGGAGAGATCGGAATCAGAGAGGTTGATTAGGTACGTAAAAATATGTAAATACCAATTTAGGAAGTTCGGTGAGTCCATTATTATCTTCTCCACAATATTAATAACTATGCCCGTAGTTAAGATTTTTCCAAAGTCAACAAAGAAGGTAGATTCAGAATCTATCAGTTTAAACAGGTCAGTTACAAAAATTCCCAACAGAATCGGAGGAAAATGTGATACTTGCGGGAAACCACTTAGGACTCGTTTTTCGTATGACAAAGAGTTAGTTACCAACTCCAACTTGGAATGTTCTGACTGAAAGGTCTTTAAGCAGCTGAAGCTGATTAGAGATCACCTATCCCCAATTTCATAAAAAATCATTTACGTTGGAATTTGTCAAAAGCACATTCAAGATCCCAGTATACGACGTCAATAGAAGCAATGATGGCCGAGCGGTTATAGATATGGACTGCCGTGTCGCAGGCCCCTGGTTCGATCTCCGCCGCCGGCTTGAGCTTCATCGCATGTTGGAAGGGCATTTTGCGAATGCCCGCCTGGCTAGCTACCACCCCGAAGTAGAAAATCTGTCGCCAAGCACCTAAAGGTGTGTTCCGGCAGCAGTCCTTGAGAGCCAGTAAAATTACTGGCACATGAGACTTAACAACTGTATGTCTCAGTGCGGCGGGCGTAGTGCAATTCGTCACATGACGAAATGCATCTGTTACAGGGAGAGTTTAATCCGCTGGGCCTCGTGTTAGTTCCGTTCTGTGCTGGTGGAATGCTGACTTTGGATGAACTACACTAAATGTAAACATAAAAAGCCTTTCCCCCATATATTAATATTTTAGCATCAAAAGACACAGTTGTGTAGTTATTGCAACACATCTATTGTTTACTTTATGAAACTTTTTAGTCTTCTTCTAAGTCAGAAGTTCCTTTTTAATTGAACTAATTTTATAATAATTTCTTTGATTCAGGGATGAAATTTTCCCTTGACTTTCTTTTCTGGAGCATGTAAGTCAGTGCCAGTTTTAATTGCTTCTAAGAGGCCAGACCAAAGCTTTTCTGAATTCACTGTGAAAGTCAAGATACTCAATATATTTCAATAAATCAGAGTTATAATTGTCAAAGTCAATAAACTGATATTATTTTTAAGCCTTGGTGTTGAGTTGGATTTTTAGTGAAGAAATTGAAGGCTGAATGAAGGCACACAATCGTCACTTTTTCCAAACTCTTTAACCATTATTATGACTAACAGTGATGGTGTCTGGCCTGGCTGAAATCTTATAAAGCTATAAGTAATTGGAAGATGTTGCTGTTTATTTATTTATTTATTAAATAGTTTTGCTAACACTAGTTACACGGGATCAATATATTCTAAAATAGCAATATGGTTTTATACTATGTGCACTACCCATTAAAACAAACACAGCATGCATTACAAACTAAAAAGTGAGTTTTAGGACATTTCTAATTATTACTAATTACTAAAGCAAATGAGATTAGACAAAAGGTACCTTACTTACAATTAATAGTAATAAAAACAGAACATTAAGTTTTAGCCAATTCAAGGATGAATAACCATGGATAAAATTATTTATATTAACTTCTCTGCTATATAATTTACTAGTTGCGCCCCGCGGTTACACCCGCGTGGTGATGGATGATGACGATAAAATCAGTACTAATATTATAAATGCGAAAGTAACTCTGTCTGTCTGTCTGTTACGCTTTCACGCCAAAACTACTGGACCGATTTGAATGAAATTTGGTATGGAAATAGTTTGAGACCCGGGAAAAAACATAGGATAGTTTTTATCCAACTGCACAAAAAGAGGTTAATGTTTTTACGCGATAACTGAAATACGCGCGGGCGGAGCCGCGCCCGGAAAGCTAGTGTATAATATGTGTTAATCCAGATATTCAAATTCAAAGATATTCAAATTCATTTATTTACAAGAATGTAGTTTGGATACAGCAGGTGGTAATGCTTAAATAATATACCTTAACATTCTACCATTACAATGGTGTGCAAATTTTTACATATTATAATTTAAAAAACATTATCTGTTATTGAACAAAAAAAGTCATTTACTTAATTTAATAATCAATGCCTTGCAATTTAATTATACTTATCAAAATACAAAATAAAATTACTTTGCACACTAAATTGAATTACCTATTTATTATAATATTCAAAACATGCCTATTTATTATGAATAAATTGAACAATATGACATTACACACAAAATTAATAACAATATATTTTTATTTATTCAAATTATATCAAAGCCATCATTCATTAACATATAATAGTAAAATAATTTCAATGTCATAAATTCGTCAATGTCGTAAAAACAATGGTTAGCTAGCCACAAGGTAAGTTGTGTATTGAAAGAGTGTATCGGCAGATCTTTAAACCTATTAGGTAGTTTATTATATACATTAATAGCATTAATGTAAGCATTTCTTTTGTATATACAATTAGCTCGAGGTAGGTAGAGTTTGTATTTGTTTCGTGTGGTTCTATTTGAAATATCCGAGTTGAGATTAAAATAAGTTGGGTGTTATTTAACAAAAACACAAAGTTCCCTAATGTACATACAAACCAAAGGATTGTATGTACATGATATTTAGTATGCATATGAGATTTTTTAAACAATGGCTTGCAACTGTCTGTACTCCAAGCTCCACATATTGCTCGTACACATTTTTTTTGAATTTTAAATGCTTTATCTATTTCTACTGAATTGCCCCAAAGTAGTAAGCCGTACAAGAGCACTGAAGATACGTATGCATGGTAAGCATTAAGTGCAGCTTCAGTGGATACTGTTAGGCGCAACTTCTTGATTGCGTATACAAACTTATCAAGTTTATCGCAGACATACTTTATGTGCATTTTCCAAATACAATGTTCGTCAATTATTATTCCTAAAAATTTTATAGAGTTTACTTCTTCTATTGCATTATTTTGATATATTACTTTTAAATCAACGCGTTGCTTCATATAGTTTCGCAGCTGCATAGCATTTGTTTTATTAATATTTATTTTTAAGTGGTTGGCCTTTAGCCAGTCATCTATATTACTGAGAGCATTGTTTATATCACTTTCATACGTTGTTATGTCAGCACATTTAACGACAAGAGTTGTATCATCTGCAAATAAAACAGTCTGGTGATGAGTAATATTTGGTAGATCGTTAATATATAGTAAAAATAGAAATGGCCCCAATACACTTCCTTGTGGAACTCCAAACCTATTTACTTTCTCAGGGCCTCCATACCATACATTTTTATACGATTTATGCCCATATGGTTTACACAAATATAATCTTGTCTCCGATTTTCGTTATAAGTTCAAGTGGCTCCCTATTCGTCGTCGCCGGAATGCTCACATATTATCTCTACATTATTCTGTTCAATCCTTTATCACCGCGCTACCGCGGAACACTATAATTTTTTTTCATTCTAACCATTCTCTGTCGTCACTGGCATTAGAAAACTTAACGCTATACAGCAGTTGTTATTTATGTATACAATTATTAGGACCATAAGAAATCCCGCCCAATATTTTGACCATATCTATTGTTGATGGATTGTCTGGAAGAGATCACTCTGAGCGATGAGACCACCCATTGATATACTCGGTTTTAATTTATGTTTTAGTAATAAGTTTATTGTTGTTATTATGGTTTTTTCAATAAAGAGTTATCTATCTCGCTATCTATCATACCCAATTTCATCAAAATCGGTCCAGTCGTTTGAGGGTGAAGAAGTAATGAACATACAAACACACTCACAAACGTTTGCCTTTGTAATATACCATTGAAAAAGATCAATTTAATACTACCGAATATGCATAAGAAATAAATTATAGTTTGTTATAGTACATATTCACTATTTTGGCGATAATGGCTTACACATAAAAGATAAATGATCTTGAAATATGTGCTGTCGCGAGCTTTATTGTAGGTAAATTTAAGATAAACATTTCCGGTATTCATTATGTGCGTGTGACACATAAGGTTTTTGGAGCGCACGCCAGAATAGGTTGCATATGGCTGTTTTTTTTTTACTTACTTGACATTTATCGTTATATTTTCGGCAATTCAATAATATCTTTATAAATTATAGCCTATGTGTTATTCTGATGTCTAAACTATATTACTGTAAAGTTTAATTAAAATCCACTCAGTGGTTTTTGCGTGAAATAGTAACAATCATCCATACATCCACACATACTTACAAACTTTCGCGTTTATAATAATAGTAGGATTATTTTCTATATTATTTATTATAAGCTATATTCTTTGCTGCTGTGGAACATATTAAGAAAGATCTCCTCAGGTCCCAATCTGTAATAATCTGTTTGTATTGTGTACTTAATACTCGTAGATTGGAAGTTGAAGTCACTAATGATGGTGTTATTGGTTGCAGTTGCTTTAATATGTTCTATTTTTTGCACCCCATTGCTTCCATATAGCTTCATCATTACAATCTCGATTATAGCGCAACGTCAAATTGACTCCCCCGATCTTGTTTTTCAAATGGGTTTAGTGACACCTACCCGATCTTACAGAGGTATTCCCTATGGACTGCCACGCAGCAGGTCTATGGTTCGAATCCCAACGCGGGCTTGAGCTTCACGGCATGGTGGAAGGCCATTTTGCGAATGCCCGCCTGGCTAGCTACCACCCTCAAGTAGAAAATCTGTCGCTAAGCACCTAATGGTGCATTCCTGCAGTTCAGTCCTGGAGAGCCAGTGATATTACAGGCTTACTTACTGGCCTGGCTGAAATCTTGTAAAGCTATTAGCTTTACAAGATTTCAGCCAAGCCAGGGACCATCACTGTTGGTAATGGTTAAAGGGGAAACTCTTGTCAGTGAAATAATTCATTGGAAAGAGTGACGATTGTGTGCCTTCAGTCAGCCTTCAATTTCTTCACTAAAAATCCAACTCAACACCAAGGTTTAATAGATATTACCAAATTATTGACTTTGACAATTATAACTCTGACTTATTGGAAAATATTGAGTATCTTGACTTTCACAGTGATTCAAAAAAGCTCTGGTCTGGCATCTCAGAAGCAATAAACACTGGCACTGATGACGTACATGCCCCATAAAAGAAAGTCAAGGGTAAATTTCGTTCCGGGAGCAAAGAACATACAATAATATTAGTTATAATTAAAAAGTAAGTTTGGGGTATATTGCAAGGTGGAAGGCCATTTTGCGAATGCCCGCCTGGCTAGTTACCACCCTCAAGTAGAAAATCTGTCGCCATGCACCTAATGGTGCATTCCAGTAGTCAGGCAGTTCAGTGCTTGAGAGCCAGTGATATTACAGGCAAATGAGACTTAACTACTATGTTTCAAGGTGACAGGCGTGCATATCGTGATTTGTGACGAAATGCATTTGTTATAGGCAGAGGTTAGTCCGCTTAACATCAGGTAGGCCATGAGCTTATTACGTCACAATAAAATACATAAAAAAATCTTGTACTTCTAATCTAAATAAGTTATAACAGGTTATGTTATTTTAATATTGTTAAGTTTGCAATGACGCCTGCTTGGCGAATTATATACAAAATTACAAATTTACGAGAGAAAAAATTAAAGTCATATGCGAGATTCGAACCCGCGTCCATCGACCCCTTTAGCCGGGGTATGCTCTAACCAATTGAGCTAACATGACACAATGACTCATAACTGTAATTCTTGCTCTCGTTCTTCATCCCAATACGATGGTTGCATGAAGAACGAGAGCAAGAATTACAGTTATGAGTCATTGTGTCATGTTAGCTCAATCGGTTAGAGCATACCCCGTTAATTTTTTCTCTGGTAAATTTGTAATTTTGTAGGTTATGTTATATGTACTGTTTCTGACATGACTGTTAAGCCATGCTTATGTAACAAATGCTATACAGGGTTTGCTTGTGTTTATGTAAAGCAGGAAAAGATTAAAGTTTTGTGGTAATGCTGGTAATGAGAACAATTAGGTTCACATGAATATGAAATCAACGTATGGATTTTTACAGATGTAATTTGTACCTCTATGATCAAGTTGGTTGAAAAAAATATTTTATTATTATTAATCTAATTTAGTTTTTTGGTTGACTATAACATATTTTATTGTATGGTTGGTCTCTTCATTTTCATAGCTGGGTTTTAGAGTGTTTCAAAGTCTGTTTAAGTAAAGTCATCATAAATTACCTTAATTTTTTTCAGTATCCTGATAGAGTCTAGACAAGATTTATGTTACATTGGGGTCTGTTTTTCAACATGTTGTATGGAGATCACTTTATCAGAATAGTCACAGTCAATTTTAATGTCCAACAATATCTTCTTCACATATGATTCAACATGAGCTTTTCTATAATTTCCAAAGTCTCAAGTACTTTTTTTTTACCAACAAGAATCACTTTGTTGGCTCTTAGCTCAAGCTTTACTAATTCATCCAATATAATGCTAGTGCCTGAGTATCATATAGTTGTCATAATGTTATATACTATTATGAAACACATTATCATCAGGAAAGCCACAGGAGCTCAAGACATTCTGGTAAAGATAAGGAGGGTGAAGTGGCAGTAGGCTGGACACATAATGCGAGGAGAAGACATATGGAGTAAATCAATTACCATTTGGTATCCAAACGGAAAAAGAAAAAAAGGAAGATAACCTAAAAGATTGGATGATGAGAGGGATGTAACTGGAAAAACCTGGATGAGACTTGCCATAGAGAGAGAACAGTGGAAGAGGTTGGAGGAGGCTTTTGCCAAGTGGCAAACAGATAGTGATGAACAGAATTATGGTAATTTATAAAATATGTTGCTGTCTGAAATAAAGGCTATAAATAAAATAAATAAATTAATATACTATCATAGGATTTTATTCATTTAGGCACTTGAAATAAGGCCTCGCATCATGGTGGACATAGGTATTACCTTTCAGTTGTGCATTTACCTTTCAGACCCATGATGCATACCTCACTAGGTACTTGTTAATTACTGCATTGCAAACAGGATGTTTTTCTTGCTTGCGCAAATTTTAGGGGTATTTCACAATTCGCGATTGCTATTACATATAATTAGCGATGTTTAAGCGAAAATTTCATGTTTTTACTATTTTTATGAGATGCCCTCTAATTTCGAAACTACTCTTACACCTGATTGTAGATGAGGAAAAAAATATATATCACAGAATTTGGAGTCAAAATGTCTTCATTTCAGATTTCAGTCTTGATTAGATTATAAAAAATCTATCTAGCTCTTGATAAAAAATTTATGATTTAATTTCTTACCAATTGTCCACTGACATGCACCGGATAATGTGAGCTGCCATGTTGCGTGGTATGCTTATGGTGAGTAGTGGTCCGGTGATAGATCGGGGTGTCAGGCGCCACAGTGATGTAACGGATTCCATTGTCAAATGGTGTTGTCGTCAGGAGGGATCCATAGGTCTTGACATGGTAGTCACTTTGAGATTCCACTGTAAATATAGAATTTATTATCAGTTTAACTTAAAGTAAGGTAAATATGATTTTAATTACATGTAGCAGTGTTACCATCGCCATCAGAATGGTATGTATATAAAAAGAAGTAGACATTATATATAGAGCATTAAAACTCATTGATAATTAGTTCCCAACATTTTTAGTTCTAAAAAGACTACAGGATAGATAATTCTAAAGTGTTTAAAAGTTTCTGAAGCACTTTCATAGTAATATGAATAGGTATTATCCAATTCAAGATATTCCTATTTTGATCATTTTATCAACTTCAACCTTTGTATGAGAGAGCTTGTAAGTCAACTCTAAGTTTCATGCACAGGGAAGAAGGGAGGATAATTCAACAGTGTAGACAGACATACAGTTGAAATAATTTTGTTTTGTAAGGAAGTCAATCCACTGCTGAGAAACGGAATCCACTTAAGCAGTTACTGTTAGAATCTCATATTGAGAATAAGATTCTAATGATGATGGATCCATCATATTTTTTCTACTTTAGATTATCAGACAAGATTATATTAGATAAAATAATTTATTGGCTATACTCACCAACACAAGGGTTAAGCCACAACAGCCTCTGCCAACCCAAACAGTCATACAGCTGAGCAAAGTCTGTTCCTCTGCAGGCACAGGCAGCTCTTAGCTGAGTGCCCAGAACAGCAACCACAGCGGCACGGCAAGCAGCGGGAGAACCAGCACAGCCCTGAGTAACTGCATCCACTGCACACCACTGCTCATAGTTTTCTAGACGGATTCTGGAAAAGATTGAATTAAAGATATTAATTAACAATGCATGTGGTTCACAACACGATCATCATCTGGTTCATTATATTTAAATGCTACTCTTGAATCATTTTGAATAAGAAAATGCAATAAAAATAAATAGGCATCACCTGATGTCATCATGAATTATATCGAGCTGTACATGTCATGATGACATCTGTAATGTATTTGCATGTGACAGCTGATGGAGTCAATGTAGGATTACAGAAACATTGAATGGAATGTTCATGTTTCATCATCCAGAGCAAATATATTTCTGTATTCAAAAAATCTAAAACACATAGTACTTATAGAGCTTACTGTGCAATGGGAAACAAACATACCTAAAGACCACAATAAAAACAAACAAATATAACGACAACAAATGAATTAACCAAAAACGGTAGTTAATTTTTTTTTTTTTTTCTCTCGTAAATTTGTAATTTTGTAATGTAATTCGCCTAGCAGGCGTTATTGCAAACTTAACAATATTAAAATTATAAGGTTGCGTCATCATTTACAAGTTTAAAACCAATTGCAAAATTGGTCTTGTATGTAGTTCAACGCAAGTTGAACTATAGGTGTCGCTCCATCCCAATACGATGGTTGCATGAAGAACGAGAGCAAGAATTACAGTTATGAGTCATTGTGTCATGTTAGCTCAATTGGTTAGAGCATACCCCGGCTAAAGGGGTGGATGGACGCGGGTTCGAATCCCGCACATGACTATAATTTTTTCTCTCGTAAATTTGTAATTTTGTAATGTAATTCGCCTAGCAGGCGTTATTGCAAACTTAACAATATTAAAAGTTAATTTATATGCTGTAGAAGTCCGAGCAAGGGGTACACCTGGGAAATCCCTATATATCCTACTAAAAGGTTACTCACATTACCTAGTCCTACTACTTGACCTGTCAAGAACATCCATTAGTTCCATCCTAGAATGTTTTATCAAGGCGGGATTAGTAGGATCTTACCAAATATGGTTGGCAAGTTAGAGGAGGATGCTGGAGCAGTAAAGGTGATCTGTAACATTGTAAAGGGGCCAACCCCAACTGGGTTTCAAGTCCCAGGCGCGTGACTAAGGCCTATTTCTCTGCAATGCTACGGAGCCAGCACCCGCACAGTGAATCCTTCGAATATGTAATTTGTCTTCTAATTATCTGCCTAATATTTATATTTAATTAAAGTTTAGTGTACAGTACCTGCCGGAGAGTGTTATTCTATCATCTGCGTAACCACAGCACTTCTTTTTCTTGACTTTTGTGCACACTTCATTGTAATCACAACATTACATGCCTTGCATCAAACTGTTGCTCAACTACCTACTGTGCAAATAACCACAGAACACTTATATTCTCTAACGAGAGGTAACACTTTAGTCTCCAGGTGGAACGTAATTTGTTTTGATCAATTTCTTCTTCTTAATTTTTTTATTTTTGAGTGGCTTCAGTGGCAAATTGGCATTGGCATGGCAAAGGTCTTGCCTGCCACAATTTCGTATTGTTTCGCACGGATAGAGTGGGAAAGGAAGTAAAGAAAATTATTAGTATCTTCATTTTTGCTTCCGGATATTAATATTATACTGTATCAGCCTGATACCTGATCACTGCTAACCTCCCTCACTAAGGGAGGATTTGCCACAATCCCCACGCTTGGCAGGCGTTTGATCTGCTGCCCACCTTTCGGTATTTTACCATTAGTCGCCTCTTACGTTACGACACCCACTGGTAGCAATGGGGGTTGGGGTGGCATTTTAGCCCGGCTCCTCACACGCATTATATATATAAAATGAAATTTTATTTACTCTTCGACAATGAAATTGACTTATTTCCGTACTTCTTAATACTTTGTCAAAGTCAAGCAAGAATCATATATGTAAGTTCTATACATACACCCGGATAGAGCTCATTGCACAGAGAAAAGTAATATACATTTGGCACACTTGCCGAGCGAGAGGTTCCATTCCATCCACGTTATCTCTGTTCTGACAAGGGTGACAATCATGATATAAGAAAAAATATTGTGTCATGGTGACAATGAAACGCGTTTTGAAGGAATACATTTTTCTTAAACTAACAACCTTAAATTTATAACGCAATACCTCTGCAAAAACTCTGACGATGTTAGATTTTTTGTATGGGATTGTGTTGAGACTGTCTGTACGCAAGTTTTTTTTTATGGAATGGATTGGCAAACAAGCAGACGGCCCACCTGATAGCTCCCACCCTCAAGTAGAAAATCTGTCACCAAGCACCTAACGGTGTGTTCCGGCAGCTGTCCTTGAGGGCCAGTAATTCTAGGTTAGCCTGAACAACATCTTCGACCACATCATCACTTACCATTAGGTGAGATAGTGGTCAAAAGCTATAACCTATCAAGCATAAAAAAAGGTAAATAAAAACATGTATTTACGTTGATAATTTTATACTATACATACTCGTATGTAGTGTACTTTGTAAGTAAGAAATATACAAAAAAAATTGTATATAAAGTTTTCACTATTCTGGCTTTCGGATTTCTGGCAGATGATGTCCTTCCTGACTTCAACCAATGCCCTCGTTGATACCATTCTATAATTAGGTCGTTATGGTATCTAATAAAATGGTAATAAATCATGGTTATATTAAACAACACCCTACTCTCGACGGTGTGAGTAGGAGCATGCTACTTATTCAATGCATTTTTTTAGCACAAACGTTAAATTTAAATTTAATTGCTGTTTCAAACATAGTTTCTTTCACAACAAACACTTATAAAAACAGGCTAATATCGAGATGGAATCACGCTGACTGCTTTGAATGTCTTCAATGGATACAAAAATAAAAAGGGTGTGGCTGTGTTATAGATACGGCCGTTTTTAGTATCACGCGTGATGTGTTACAGTCCTTGCTTAGCATGATAAATTCTGACTAACATCTTTAGCTATCCAGTGGTGTAATTAAAATTTGGAAGGGGATGATAGATATATATGATAGATAAAAAAATAAATAAAAATATAGCTGCAACACTAAACTATATCCCCCGATTTTGTTATCATTATTTTTTGAATTGCGTCTATATGGAAGCAATGTTGAAGACGTATTCACGTCAATAACTATATTGTTTTGGGTCGGAACTGTAGATACGTGAGTCGAAATCGCACGTTGACCGGTTTTTATTTTAACTTTGTGTGTGCGTTGACATTTTTGATAAGTTTATATTTAATTACGCCTATAGATTTGTGCATTGACATGTTAATATTATTTTATAAATAGATGTGTTATCAGTTAAAAAAATATTTATAACCATTAGTAGGAAGACGCGCGCTGCGCCACTACAGTACGGACGTGTTACAAGTTTCTCTGTCGTTTTAATTCAAGAAAGTTGTTAAAAAGTGTTACTTTTATTTTCAAAGTTATATCAGTGTGTACCTTAACATATTTGCTTTAAGTGTGTGATTTTATTTTCTAAAATCTGTTACGGGAAAGAGTGCAATCAACAAAAACGTGCCCATAAAATTGTGCAAGGTCAAACAGTATGATGATTCATAGCTTTACTAAGCAGTAATTAACTACGAGAGCTTTGACAAATTTCGACTCACTGCACTAATAAGAAGGGACTATAAGTATAAATGGTGTAGAGGTACAGACACCTGATTTAATATCTTGTGGAATTGTGTATACCGAGTTCGAATCCCAGTACTATCGATCTCTTTTTGCAACTAGTTTTTAGTCTTTGAATAATTATCGACACTTTTATATACGAGTAATTGATAGTTAAAATAAAATATGGAAGCATCAGAAAATGACAATATACTACTAGAAGATTCTTCAGGGGAGTGTCTGATGAGTCCATAGATAGATCATACACATCACTGTTGTCAGACACAAGACCTCGTAGTTTGCCGGATTTATCAACGGAATTTTCAGAGACCCACGAACTACAAGGAAAAATAGAATGTCTGGAAAATAGACTCGCTAGCGCCAACCAGGAAATCGAAAATTTATCTCTCAGCAATATTGCATTAAATAGACAGTTAGAAGAGAAGCAAAATTTAATAAATCAATTAAAGAAATTATGTTCTAACACCGTTGGAAGTAGTAAAAAATTTAAGAGGAAATTGAATTCTACGAAAACTATAAATTCAAGCAGTTTTGACTTGGAATTAGGAGATGAAACGTTAACAAAAAATGACCATAGTATTATGAAGCAACCAGAAGAGAACGTGAGTAATTTATCCTTACGACAAGTAACCGGTCAACTAAATGCTCATCCTTCAATAGGGTGCAACATTGGTGGATCAGAAAACTCAAAACAAGTAGGTACAGCAAAGAGAAAATAATATTGTTATAATGGAGGTGTCCAAGAAGCCTCGTCTACTTATATTTGGTACTCAACAATGCAGAAGACTTGCATCTAAACTTATTAGCTCAAGGAAAACTTTGAATGGAAATTTTGAAAGTTTGATATTTCCTCCATTATCAAGCCATCTGCTGCAAGCGAAGAGGTGCTGCGTGCCTGCAACTCCATGGAACTCACTGAGAAGGATCAGATTGTTCTGTTGTGGGAGAAAACGACAAAAATCCCATCAAAGTACTAAATGAAGTTACAACTAAAATTAAAACTGTGCATAAATTATGTCACGTTATTGTAGTAAGCGTGAACCACAACAAATATATTAATACTTTTAAATTGAATGAGTGTATTAGGTCAATATGTCATAAGTGTTCAAACTGCGATTTCCTTTCTGTGGGCATAAATAATTCATCGAGCTCAAGCCATCTCCAATATCTGACTGAACTTAGTAATAGAATCTCATATGTATTGGACTACAGGTATTATAAAGATAATTTTTTAAATATTAAGAATTTGAAAGCCAGAATCATAACTAATGCTCTACCGAAAAAAGGAACTATTCCTTACTACTTTCAAAAGATGAGCAATAAAAACTCTACGAAATACTCATTGCAAGAAGCCCTGATAGAGCCAGGAAATGTTGTGGTTAAAAAAGGAACCATTCCATATTATTTTCCCATATTAGGGGATCACCGTGGTTCCGAGCAGTTTTTTCGTAGATAAAATAACTTTATTTCACCAAAATATTGCAGGCCTTCTGAACAAATTAGATTTTCTAGAATTGTGTATTGATGAATTCTCTCAATAGCATTACGAAATTGACATTATTTGCATATCAGAAACTTTTGTTAAATCGGGCAGTGAAACAAACATCCGTTTAAAAGATTTTGAAATTGCTTCTTTCTACTCTAGAAAAAATGAAAAACGCGGAGGTGTTGGATAATGGTACGCAAATGTACAGAATTTAAAGTTCTTGCCCTCTGCAAAAATATGTCGGTTGAACGAATTTTTGAATGCTGTGGCATAGAAATACCTGCCCTCAATATAATTATTGTATGTGTTTACCGTACCCCGACCAGTGATATTAATAGATTTTTCAACAAATTTGAAATATTATTGCATAATTTATTTCTTAAACACTCAAAAAAAATAATAGTAGCGGGTGACCTAAATATTGACATTCTCAAAAATAGTGCACCAACATCTCGTTTGAAAGATCTCTTATTAAATTATAATCTTAAATTACATATTCAGGAACCTACACGTCAGATGAGCTGTATAGACCATATAATAAGCAATATACCGGATGCTATAGGGGAAACCCATCAGCTTTGTCTTTCAGACCATAACACAGGTCAATCGCTGTGTTTCCCAGTTGATAAGAAACCTAATAAATTAAAATACTGGTATATAGAGAAAAGAAACTATAGTAGAGATAACATAGAGAAGTTTAAAGCTCACATATCATCTTTGACTTGGACTGATGTTCTAGAGCAACCTGACATTAATAGAGCGTTCAATAATTTTCATGACTTTTTGCTTATTGTATAATTTACGTTTTCCAATAGAAAAGGTTAAAATTTGTCCCGATAAGTCATCTGTCAATTGGATATCCAAAGGTATTAAAAAATCTGCTATACGAAAGAGAGAACTAAGATTTTATTATTATAATTACAAAACACACAGCGCTAAATCAAAATTTAAAAAATATAGTTGTATATTAAGAAAATGCATTATTTTATTAAAAAAAATAGAAATCAACAATACTCATATGTGGCTAAAAACAAATGTAGGGCAACATGGCATATTATACAAGATAAAGAACAACAAACAGTCTTGTGAATGTATTAAATCTATTGTCTATGAAGGTCGTAATTTGACCACCACATCAGAAATAGCGGAGGCCTTTAATAAATTCTTCGTAGGTTTATATATTAAAAGTTCTCCAACATATGGAAACAATCTTGGTAACTTTAAGTCTATAGAAAATACTTGTTCTAGTCTCTTTCTACGGCTTCACTTAATAGCTGAAGTAGTCAAAATAATGCTATCACTAAATAATACAAAATCAGTGGGTTTTGATGGAATATCCACACATATTTTAAAGGAATGTACCACTGGATTAGTTTTTTTTTTTTTTTATGCCTGATAGGTTAGCCTTTGACCACTATCTCACCTGATGGTAAGTGATGATGTGGTCGAAGATGTTGTACAGGCTAACCTAGAATTACTGGCTCTCAAGGACAGCTGCCGGAACACACCGTTAGGTGCTTGGCGACAGATTTTCAACTTGAGGGTGGTAGCTAGCCAGGCGGGCATTCGCAAAGTGCCCTACCACCATGCTGTAACGACTGCCATCCTAAGACAACAACCGGGACCGACGGCTTAACGTGCCCTCCGAAGCACGGAAGCGCTCAGTAGTAATGTCACCAGCGGTCACCCATCCAACTCCTGACCGCGGCGGACGTTGCTTAACTTTGCTGATCGATTCAGAATGGCTAAGCAAACTTCGCTACGAGCGCTTCAAAAATGTTTAATGTTAGTGTTTATTCTTAGGTATCTCTTGAATTTCTCTCTTGAAGAAGGTGTTTTTCCAGAGAGATTGAAACTCTCTGTTGTTAAACCTTTACATAAAAAGGACATTAAAACTGACATCAAGAATTATCGGCCAATAACCCTCATCCCTATATTTGCGAAGATTTTTGAGAAGGCTATGCATTGTCGGATAAGTCAATTTCTAAATAAGTTAACATTTTAAAAGAGAAACAAAATGGCTTCCAGAAGAAAAAATCAACCACCCTAGCTACATTTAATCTTATGAAAATTATTACTGAAAATATAGACAAACGCATTCCTGTCTGCGTAGTGTTTTTCGATATGAGCAGGGCGTTTGATTTTGTAGATCACGACATACATATTGAAAAATGCGAACGGTATGGGATACGAGGTCCAGCTTCACGGTGGCTATCCAGCTATCTTAGAGAACGAACACAATATATAGAGCTAAAAAATATTGATGACAATCTGATTTATACCACTTACCAATCAAGTTCACTATGCAACAGTTATGGAGTACCCCAAGGGAGTATCCTCGGGCCATTGCTTTTTCTGCTCTATATCAATGATTTGCCTAATGTCACAGAGCACAAATGTGTCCTATTTGCCGATGACATTTCGATTGTTGTAGCAAACGATAAAAATGATAGTAATACTGACTATGAAAATACAATTAATCTGCAAATTAAATAATTGGTTGGAACGTAACAATTTAAATGCCAATTATTCTAAGACTAAATTCATACAATTTTGTGATTACAATAATAAAAATAATTTATCTCTTAATCTGACATGCCGTAATGAGAAAATTGAACAAGTTGACATCATTAAATTTTTAGGGTTAATGCTAGACGCACAGTGTAACTGGAAGGCACATATAGATTATGTATGTAATAAAATAAACCGTTTTGTTTTTGCACTTAGAAGGCTTAGGAGATTATCATATCAGAAAACTGCTTTTACTGCCAATCCGGGTTTGTTGCATCAGTATTGAGATATGGTCTCATTTTGTGGGGAAATTGCACAAATATTAATAAGGTTTTTATTGCTCAAAAAAAGTGTATCCGAGCTGTGTGTAATGACGGGCTACTGAGCTCCTGTAAACCTCTATTCAAGAGACTGAATTTACTATCACTACCGGGCATATAATATATTTTCCAAGTGTGTACTTTTGTAAAAGAGCATGAGGATTTGTTTAATTTTTTTAAAGATAAGCTAAATTCTAGACTGAAAAAAAGAGATCCTACTCTTATTATTATGCCTGTTAATAAATCTGCGTTATTTTCAAAAAATAGTCATAATATCATGTCAATGAGAATATTTAATAAAATACCCAGAGACATACGACAATTGACACTAAGAAAATTTAAACATAAACTTTTCCAATGGCTTCATGACAAAAAATTCTACAATGTAACCGAATTATTAAACAAACAATGGACATCTTAAAATATCTAATTATATAATGTAATGACATAATGCTTATTTTTATTGTAATTAAATTTTCTTTGACATTGTATCTTAAAAAATGTGTATTTGTATTATTATATTTTATATGTTCAATTGTAATTAATTTGGTCATTTTAATTTGCATGTCAGTTATGTTTTCTGACTAAATATGTGATACTACTTATTATTATGACTTGTACAACAACGTGTTACACCATATTTTACGCAAATAAATCTCATTTCATTTCATTAAAAAAATGAACATTCATCATTTTGTATTCATTAGATAGAATGTTATTGTACTACTAACGCCATCTGCTATAATACCAAAGAATTAAAATCGCAGCAACAGAACTAAACTCAATACTCAATAAGAACAATTAACGGTTGTTGTGTTTATATATGTTATACCAATAGGTTTTATTTGTTGTGATAGAGGTAAAACTTGTACTTATATCAGTAATAAATACAACAACTAAAATATTAGGTGAAATAAAAAATTAAAACAACACTTAACCTCTAGAGTCGCGTAAGGGACGCGCGTCCTATGATATCGCGCGTGCCGTTGGCTCCGCTATAGGACGCGCGTCCCATCGGTTCCGAGTGTTACATTTTACGTTCAAAAGTTACTTTATCTTTACATTTTTCCTAATACGGCAACACTAAGTCAATCAGTCTAAACATTATGGTTCATTAAAACAATCGGACATGGAATGAAATAATATACTATGGCAAAAAAAAAAAAATTTTTTTGAAGCGCGCGAATTGTTCATGTCAGCGGTTCAGCGTGTAGGAGGTGCTGTGAATAATATTGAATTGTGTGATATTGTGTGAAAAAGGATCGACAATGGTAAGTTATTTGTCTATAAATAACTATTTTCTATCTATTATACGTCTTTTTTATTTGTATTAACCATCACAGGCAAGTTTTGACTAGATTTCATATAGAATCGAGAATTTTTCGTGGTATTATGGATGGTATTTCAATGATTTACTCCTTCAAATCGACAGCAATGTAATGTAATATGTGTATTTTCTGCGCTGAGAATCATTGTTGTATGAAGTACAAGTCTTTTTTATGTGTGATTTGCAATAATATTGACATAGTTCATCAAATAACAATATGCTATAGAATGAAGAAATTGCATATCCGCCATTTTGTGAACTATTTGTTGTTTTTGCTGCGAATTGTCGATAAAAGTTATCGATATTCATGTCGATGCTCAAGCGATATTATGATCGGATAATCGGTAAGAGAAATATAATTTTTAGGGTTTCGTACGCAATGGTTAAGTTACGTTAAAAAAAAAATAACACGTGGGTAACCTACAGGTAGAGATTTAAGTTACCTACTAACAACCGCAATTTGTTATTTATTTTGAGTATTGCTTCATACATATAAATACATTGTGTAATATATTTACCTAACTAGCTCGTATTTGTATTTATTTCATTAATATTTATGTAATCGACACATGTAAAGATGTGTCGATGTCTTCTGACAGTAACACTGACAATAGTGATCAGCAATCAGCATGCCATAGAGAAAAGTAATACACCGGATACAGCATGCCATCTCTTGCTGACACCCAATAACTCAATAACCAGTTTTGTGATGTAGGTACCGAAAAACTTTGAACCGATTCACATATATGCGCAAAGTATTCGGCTGTTACGGTTATGAAGGTAACACTCGTTCACAAAATCATTTATGCTAAAATATCTAGTCTCATAATCGTGGCTTAGGTAAACCAGGCCCTTCTGCTTCTACTATCTTAGGGTTCCGTACCCAAAGGGTAAAAACGAGACCCTAATACTGAGCTTTGGCTGTCTGTCCGTCCATCCGTCTATCACCAGGCTGTATCTCAAGAACGGTGATAAGCTAGACAGTTGAAATTTTTAACAGATGATGTATTTCTGTTGCCGCTATAACAACAAACACAAACAGTTGGCCAAGTGCAAGTCGGACTAGCGCACGTTAAAACAAAAAAAGGTTAAAATATGAAGTCTAATGTTGTATAGCTAATGGTACGGAACCCTTCGTGCACGAGTCCGACTCGCACTTGGCCGATTTTGTTTCTTCCCGGGTTTTGCCTACTACGCAACGATCGCACGAATAGTGGCGGAGGCAGGGTGGCTATTTATCTAAGACCTCTTATTCCTTACTCTATTATTAGTAATGCACCTCAACCACCGCCTTCTAACGCTGGAGAACATATTTTTGTAGATATACTTCTATGGCATGAGAAAATTCTACTCGGAGCCTACTATTGTCCCTCTAAAGTATCTAAACGCATTAATTAAGTATTTTTATTCGCGTCTTTGAAGATTTTATCCCTTTATATAGTCATCACATAATCATTGATGATTTTAATACAGGCTTCCTTAAAATTTACTGCCGTACTTCTTCACTCGAATACGTCATCAAATCTTACAGCTTGCATAGTCTAAGTCTACTCTTGGTAAGCACCTAGAAGTTTCAATAACCCCTCACTTCTTCATATTTTGTGTCTAGTATCTTCCGTCCAGCTTGTTGCTGAGTGCGGTCAATGTTCCGCATGCCTTTTATATCAAAGTCAAAGTCATTTGATACAGATCTTATATAGGTATGTATAAGAATATATACCTACCATTATAATACGTATGTAGATGCATTTATATAACATCAACGTCCAATACTTAATCAGTACTAATATTATAAATGCGAAAGTAACTCTGTCTGTCTGTCTGTCTGTTACGCTTTCACGCCAAAACTACTGGACCGATTTGAATGAAATTTGGTATGGAGATAGTTTGAGACCCGGGAAAAAACATAGGATAGTTTTTATCCGACTGCGCAAAAAGAGGTTAATGTTTTCGCGCGATAACCGACATACGCGCGGGCGGAGCCGCGCCCGGAAAGCTAGTAATCAATACTTTTGTTTCTTTAATACACCCCCTCGTCTGTACAATTTGTACTATTCCTCACCATACAAAGCTTGCTTGGAAGAGATTGCTAGTATTTATAGGTCCGCCAATTTGGGCACTTGAATCATAGTTATTTTTTTGTATATTGTGTCATAGTTTTGTTTGTAGTATACAAATAAAGAGTTATCTATCTATCCTATAATTCCTATAACGCCTGCCATCCTACTGGACCGACACGGGTTAATGTGCTTTCCGTGACATGGGAGCGCTTATTAATTTAATATGACTAGCGGTCACCCATCCAAGAAATGTCTACAGTGGTTGTTGATCGGTTAGTGAACTACGCTACGATCGCTTAAAAAATATTTCATTGTCAAACTGCGAATGATCTGTAGACGATATATATTTTTTATTTTAATTATTTAGTTATCCATACAGCGTTACAAATAATATTAGGTACTTAATTTACTATTTACTACAATATATTAATATTAGCCTATAAAGGTAAAGTTTAGTTAATGATATTCATAAAAGTGTTAACGCAAAATTTTATATACGATCTGGACCACAAAGTACAATGTATATACGGAAAATTTGGAATTTGATAAAAAGTAATGTAAGTTCTTGTGTTGTTACCTGCCTTATTATGTACAAATAGGATTAGAGAAAACAAAATGGTATTACCACTGTGTGTAATTTATATTAAAAAAATATAATGAGCTTAAACCTAAATAATACGAGTATATACAAATAGGTATGAACAAGTAGGTAATATATATGTATGTACAAGTAGGTAATATCAGCAAAATCTTTACTGACTTCAAAGAGTTTAGGGCTGTCAGAACTTATTGAACTTTGCCGCCATGCCAGTCCCGTCACTGGTCCCTTTATTTTTAGACCCGCTATTCAATCTTAATCAATAAACCCAATCTCGAGCCCTTTCGATTGAAAGCCTTTTCTAAGCTTTGACTTTCAATGAAAGCTTAATTTAACATGGAGTGTTTCTGAAATTGCCAACCCCGATATAATTATAACTACGTTTGATGTAGTGTCAATGCATTATTACAATTACTAGCCTTCCGGGCGCGGCTCCGCCCGCGCGTATGTCGGTAATTCCCGGGTCTCAAACTATTTCCATACCAAATTTCATTCAAATCGGTCCAGTAGTTTTGGCGTGAAAGCGTAACAGACAGACAGACAGAGTTACTTTCGTATTTATAATATTACTAGCTTTCCGGGCGCAGCTCCGCCCGCGCGTATGTCGGTTATCGCGCAAAAACATTAACCTCTTTTTGCGCAGTTGGATAAAAACTATCCTATGTTTTTTCCCGGGTCTCAAACTATTTCCATACCAAATTTCATTCAAATCGGTGCAGTAGTTTTGGCGTGAAAGCGTAACAGACAGACAGACAGAGTTACTTTCGCATTTATAATATTAGTACTGATTAGTACTGATGGAGTTTCTATAATAATAACCCTATTATTATAGAAACTCCATCAGTACTAATCATATAAATAATTATGTAAAAAACATGTGTTCACATTTGTCAAAGGCGTTGACAGAAGTGTCTGAACACTCAAGTTTCGCCAAACATGTTTTAGTCCCATGTAATAGTGAGTCTATTGCCTCCTAAGTACAGTTTCAGATTAGACTGCTACTGAAAAAATATTTCTAGAAAAACAAAGCACAATACGCGTATGTGTTATTGTGCGAACTTTGATACTACACAGCCACTCTCATCTGCCATTATGGCAGTATTATTACTTAGTTAAATTATTTTACAAGGTTTGAAATGTAAAATAAAAATATATTTTCAGACAAGTAAATATTTCTAGCTTAGTAATCGTGTAGTGCCGGGTTAGAATTGCACCCCCCATATCTTCTTGTAGGAGTGGAATGACGCAATGAAGGGAAAGAAGATGGGCAGCGCTGAAGATCTACCATCTAACACTGCGATCTACAAACGCCTGTCAAGATGGGGAATATAACACGACTCTATGGAGGAGGCCTTCGTTACGAAGATTTGACGATCTATTCACTACCAAGTAACCTACTATACGGTATATTATCTTTCTAGTGAGGTTTTGCATTGTGATACAGCAATGCCAGCTAAATAATAAACTCAACTAGAACATCTGTCATTAAGCACCAACAACGGTGTGTCATTGAGCTCGGCAGCTTATTGAGAGCCAATTCCCATTCTAGGTAAAGCATTTTGACTTTCCTCGACCACATCATCAATTACCAACGGGTAGTAAGAGAAAGAAGTCACAAGATATCCTATCAGCTGTAAGAAAAAAAAATGTGTCAAAGCTGCACTAAATATAAAAGAAAAACATACTAATGAACCCTCTTATCACACCATATTCATTCATGTTTCCATATTCTATGTGGCGCGGAGTTGTCGCCGCGAATAGTTGCATGGTGGTAGGGCATTTTGGGTATGGCTAGCCGTCTCAAGTAGAAAATCTGTCGCCAACAGTATATCGCCAACATACCTAACGGTATGTTCTAGCAGCTAATCTTAAGCTGTTATGTACTGCCGTGCCGCAGGTCCCTGGTTCGATCCCCACCGGCTTGAGCATGGTGGAAGAGCATTTTGCGAATGCTCGCCTGGCTACCATCTTCAAAATCTGTCGCCAAGCACTTAACAGTATGTTCCGGCAGCAGTCCTTGAGAGCCAGAAAAATGACATGCACCTGAGACTTAACAACTGTATGTCTTAAATTTTAATGTGACGGGCACAGTGCAATTCGTCACATGACGAAATGCGTCTGTTATAGGCAGAGGTTAATCCGCTTTACAGCAGGTGGATCTCGTGCTTTGGCTGACTACCTCCAGGACCGCGAGGTCCTGGTGGAGGGACGCGACGGTCTGAGGCGACGTCGCGTGTCCTGCGGGGTTCCGCAGGGGTCGGTGTTGGGACCGCTCCTGTGGAACATTGGCTACGATTGGGTGCTCCGCGGCACGTTTCCCGCAAGTATGCGGGTTGCGTGCTACGCGGATGACACCCTAGTCGTAGTCAAGGGGAGGGACCTCGGGGAAACGGTGCGGCGGGCCACGGTGGCCACGACACTCGTGGTCGGCCGCATACGTGCCCTGGGGCTGGAGGTCACCCTCTCCAAGACCGAGGCCCTAATGTTCCATGGGCCTCGGGGGGGACCCCCTCCAGGAACGCGAATAGACCTGGACGGGGTCCTGGTCCGGGTTGGGACCCAGATGAGGTACCTGGGTCTCATCCTGGACGGGCGGTGGACTTTTGGGGCCCACTTCACACAACTGGCCCCAAAAGTCATAGGCGCCGCTGCCGCCCTTGGGAGGCTGCTGCCCAACGTGGGCGGCCCGAACGCCACATGTCGTCGCCTGTACTCCGGAGTGATCCGGAGTATGGCCTTGTACGGGGCACCTGTCTGGGTGGACGCCCTCGGTCGCGCCAATAAGGCCCTGCTGCGACGTCCGCAGCGGGTCATCGCGACGAGGGCGATACGCGGGTACCGGACGGTGTCCTGGACGGCGGGATGCGTGTTGGCCGGTGATCCCCCCTGGGAGCTCCAAGCGGAGATCCTCGCCGAAGTGTACCACTTCGTGGCGGCGAGGAGATCCCGCGGGGAGCCTCCAGCGTGGGAGGAGGTCACGCGCATGCGACGGCAGGCGCGGGTCGCCCTGTTGAGGCGGTGGACGGAGGACCTGGCTCCACCGGTCCCTGGACAGAGGACGGTGGATGCCATTCGCCCGGTCCTCCGGAGGTGGGTAGGGCGGCGATTCGGGTCGCTGACCTTCCGATTGGTGCAGGTGCTTTCCAGACACGGATGTTTCGGAAAGTACCTGCATCACATCGCGAGACGGGAGGCGACCCCCGCCTGTCACGAGTGTGGAGCGCCAGAAGACACGGCGCTCCACACGCTGGAGGAGTGCGCCGCGTGGAGTCCCATGCGGCACGCCCTCACAGCGGTCATAGGCGCAGATCTGTCGCTGCCGAGCGTGGTTAACGCTATGCTCGGCAGCGACGGATCGTGGCAGGCGGTGGTCTCTTTCTGCGAAGCGGTGATGGCGCAGAAAGAGGCCGCGGAGCGGGCGAGGGAGGACGACGTCCTCGCGGACCCGCTCCGGCGTAGACGAACTGGGGGGAGGAGAAGGCGGTTCGGGCGCCTTCTCGCTCTTTCCTAGTGCTGTGCGGATCATCGGTGGAGAGTCGGGGGATTCTCCACTGGCTTGCACGATCCCACACGTCTGGGGGATGACCCCAATGAGCCGGGTCATCCCTCCATTGGCCGGGGCCCGTCATCGGTGACGGGCCGGCCGCCGGGGCGAGATGGTGACTGCTAACGCTACCCCATTTCGCCCTACTAGGCGGCAGACTGCTCATCCCGGGTTTTTAGTGGGTAACCTCACTTACTACCCCCCCGAGGGGGTAGTAAGGCCCTTCAGGCGAGGACTCCCACATAACCACTCCGCTCCCCCCGGGGCGGGTGGTATCCATAAAGGATTTTCCGGGTGAAAAAAAAAAAAAAAAAAAAAAAAAAGGTGGATCTCGTGCTTGTTCCGTTACCAACCATCTCTTGACCAAACCATCTCTTACCGTCAGGTGAGATAGTGGCCAAAGGCTAGCATATCAGCTGTAGAAAAAAATAGGTAAATAAAACGACCCGTGAATTCCCCTGATGACGGGCATCGGATACCCGAAACCTAGATAGACAATCTGTATCTACCTGTATCAGCCGGATCGTCCACTGCTGAACCCAGCCTCCTCATTAAGGAGGGGCTTGACATAATCCCCACGCTTGGCAGGCGTCTTACGCAGTTTAAGATATCAGTTCCTTAGAAGGTGCTGCTGCCCACCTTCCGGTATTTTACCTTAAGTCGCCACCCACAGGTAGCAAAAGGAGGATTATATTTTAGACCGGCAGCACACTGACCAATACGCGTGAGTACAATTGGCAGGATTGATTAGAGCTTACGAAAAGATTGGCAGGATTGATTAGAGCCTTCGACAAAGGTTTTTGACAAAGGACCAGACTATTCGGACTAGTTTCAGGTACAACAGATAGACACAATTCCATTAGGCGGCCTACAGAGCTGTGCCTATGACTGTGCGCTCTCACCACGGAACATTCGTATAATATGGAAAGGTCATTACGACACAAATTTTATACACAAATACTGATTATTATTATTTGTCGTAAGCGAAGTGAAATGGCGCGGTGTTTTATATTTTTAACCTCTTTTTGCGCAGTTGGATAAAAACTATCCGATGTCCTTTCCCGGGTCTCAAACTATTTCTTTACCAAATTTCATCCAAATCGGTACAGTAGTTATGGCGTGAAAGCGAGACAGACAAACAGATTGACAGAGTTACTTTCGCATTTATATTATTAGTATGGATGGTTCAATTAATCAGTATCCAATTTCTGTCGTCCGTTCGTCCCTACGCCACGTCTTTAGGTCGTAGACTTAATAAGTTAAACTTTATTTGACTAGCAATTCATTTAAAATATTATTTAAGCGGCTCCAATACATGAGGAGGTTGCCGATATAAAACCTTTTTTTTCATCTTAGCATGTATCATCAGAACAGTGCAAATATAAGTAACCATGAATAACAATTTAAAATCGAAATATTGTACGAAAATATTGTAATTTTTATGTACCTTTTTTGGATTCAATCACATTTTATTAGATTTATACATCTATATTTATAATTATTTTTAGTATTAGATACTATTGTTGCTTAACTTTTAACAAATAACCTGTCCATTTCGTTCAATTTAGGCAATTTAGGCTTTTCGGGCGTATTCTTATTTGTGATTCTGTTACTACAGAATAGAGAAGCCCAAAAAGATAAAAACAATATTATTTAAGAAAATAAGAATATGATATCACGCACATTTGGCCATTCTAAGTTTCATTGTTCTTTGGAACTAACAACCCTTCAGTACACTGAACAAGGGTTTGCAATCAGGTTACAGCCACAAATGAAATGACTTGGACACAGCTAATTTCCTGTCCATACGAATGTACATACCCCACTTATTAAGGCTGTACATCGACACCAAACTCTATAGGAAATAAGACTTTATGCTCTTCTATCTAGAGTGTGAATTCGAAAACTTGAGGGTCTTCAGTAAAGCTTCTGAATATTGTTTTAAAAATTTACAGGAATATTTATTAAACTTCTGTATTTAATCTACATTAAGATACAAATTACTATGCGTAGTATATTTTATTGTATGCTTATAAGAACATGTTAGTTGATTTCAATGAGTTGGAACTTCAGAGCAATTCAAAATTTGCCATGAACAAAATAAGGTCGAAAATCGATTGTAATTCTGTATAGGACACCTAATATTCCATTGTCCTATTGGATTCGAGATAGTTGACAATGACAGAATGACAATGATCAGAACATGTTCGCAATCTGAAACTATTATTTAATCTGTAGCAATGTTTAGGATGGTTTTTAGCAGTTTCTATTGTGCATTAGTGATAACATAATCCGTTGTAGTGCATTGTTAAAAAAAATTAACGCATTTATTCCTTTTGTAGCTTTCTTATTTGAACTTTGCAACATTTTATCGATTATAGAAATTATAAAAAAGTAACATCCGCTGCGCTGACCGCATTAGCGTGGCATTAGCGCTTCGGAGGGCAGTCCCGGTTGTTGCCTTACGATATGGCAGTCGTTTTAGCATGGTAGTAGGACATTTTTCTAAGCCCGCCTGACTCGCTACCATCTGCAAGTAGAAGATCTGTCGCCAAGTACCTAACGGTATGTTCCCGCAGCTGTCCTTGAGCTCAGTAATCCTTGGTTAGTCTGAACAGCACCACATCATTACCTGCAGCTTTAAATAAAAAAAAAGAGATTATGTACCAAAAGGTTAAAGCAGTGTCGTAAAGAGTGACAATATCAAACGAATGGAACTTCCTATGTGTTGTCTTGCCTCACTGCATGTTTCACGTCACGATGCCGCTCGTCAGACCCTTGCCACTGATCGCTTATGGCTTATTTAGAGTTATTTCACGTATTTCACGTAACGATGGCGAAATAATCGAAGGCATGAAGCGATGACGCGACGTTAATCCTAGGAATTTGTGGAACGCGACATGCAATACTTGCCCATCGTTTACGACATTGCAGGCCTGTGAGGCATCAAAAGTGGAGGAAACATGTATCTTTTCGGTGAAGGTACACGTTTCTTCGTTTAGGGATGACACCAGGGGTTCTCGGGGCTATATTCTGTCAAATTTTCAATAGTTGCCACAAGTCGTTTATTTAGTTTATTTAGGTTTGCACGGTGTACAGTGGAAGTCAAGGCGACGCTTTTTAGAGCTTTTTGCCAGTCGTTCTACACCTGCAGCCTATGGGTCAAGCATACAAAGAAGTCGTATACAACCCTGCGCACCCAATACAACAACGCCTTTAGAGTGCTGATGGGGCTGCCACCATATTGTAGCGCTTCAGGGATGTTTGCGGATGCGCATATAGATAGCTTCCCAGCAATCGTTCGTAAACGAGTGGCGTCCCTGATGCGCCGCGTGAAGAGCAGCTCCAACAGCTACCTGCAGCTGTTCACGTGGAGGATGGACCTAGGGTGCCCAATAATGCAGCACTGGACCAAACTTCATGTTGAGCACTCGGGAATCAAGCCAAAATACAGGTTGAGATAATTATATAAATATTTAATTTTATGACATTTTTAATATGAATTTGATTATAGTTATTAATTGTTTTAAGTGTGAATATTTAGACTTCAATTTCAAATTTAAATGTATGTGTTGCGATAGTTTATTTTTTTATATTATTATGATTAATTATCTATAATTTAATTTTACGATTTATATAATTATTTTTACAATTTATATATTTTCTCAACCTACACATTTTTGGGTAAAAAAAAAACAGTTATGTAAATGTAAATATTTTGACTATATTGACGTCTCTAGTAACATAATTAAGTAACATCTGAGTATACTGTGTAAATGATATGGATTTTATCTGAAATAAATGATTATTAATATTATTTAGCCTTTTATTTCATCCGACCGGTGAAGAAAATTTAAAGGAGCTGGTGCCTATCCATAGGTTATAGGTAATCTGTGTACCAACCTATCAGTTTTCGATGAGGTAACGTCGCTAGCTTTTTGAACATGTCAACTCAGATGACGGCAACTTAAATGCAGTTTATTTCTAATCCATGTTTTGTAATTTGACGTTCAGTTTTATTATAAAGTTGTTTGTGTAATATGCCTGTAAAATGTAAATAAGCTCTAGTTAGACGATGACACCCCATATACTATGTTTCAAAAAGTTTTTCTTGGGATCCTGTTTATATATTAAAAACTCCCGTGAAAATGATTTCATTGAATTTTGAGTGGTCACCTTAGGTCAACGTGCTACACAAAATATATCTTTCCGTTTGCTAGAGACGCCTGACATATTCGGACAGATGTGACATAGTCTCATTAATTGAACTCTGTTTTAACCTTAAAAATATTATTATTAATTTAATATTTATTTATTTTAGTTATATTTTAAGTACTGGGTTGCTATTGTGATTTAAGTAAGAATTTATTAATAATTGTTTTTTTACTTTCTTGATTTTATGTTTTTTTTTGACATTTTCTTAACATTGTAATATGGATCCAAGAGTCTGAAATAAAACGCTATTACTATTATTATTAGTAAAGATAAACGATAGTAAAGATTATCGAAAATAATATCACACTGGTGATTTATTCAGTGTATACCTACACTACTTGGAATTTATACAAGCGTTTAACAGTAAGTAATAAATATAATTTCTGATGTTTCAGTCGTGTAATATTCTGTTTAATTGTTGTTGAACAACATTCGGTAAGGCAATTATCGTAATTACTGTCATAGCTCAAGGCAATTATACTGATGTTACAATCAAATATATAATTATATTTTGTTGTACGAACGTGGAGTGCGTATTGAAAGGACTTAAAACAAAGCCAGAACTTTTAAAATTTTTGTCCTTTCGTTGTCCGTTGCCGATAACGAGAATATGTTTTACTATGCTGCGGTAATGTTAGGTGACATATAGTGCCAACTCTATTATGGCGGGATAATGTATACACCCCGTGGGGTGCTGGGTTAGAATGTCAACCCCGCATTTCTACCTGTGGGTGTCGTAAAAGGCGACTAAAAGTAAAATACCGGATAGTGGACAGCGCAGCGCTTTCCGGCGATTCCCAAGACGCCTGCCGAGCCTGGGGATTAAGGTAAACCCCCCTAAATAGGGGGGGCTGTGTTCATCAGTGCACAATTCGGCTGATACAGTAATGTTAAGAAAATGAAGACTGGATTAAAAAAAAAACTAGCATTGAATCGTTTCTACGATTAATTTGCTGAAGTCGGTACTATGCTGATTCAAACGACTCTAAGCTCCCAATTTCGACGACTCCTCAGTGTTTATTTAATACTTGATAGGTGAGTCTTCGACCACTATCTTATCTGATAGTATGTGATGATGTGGTCGAAGATGTTGTTCAGGCTAACATAGAATTACTGGTTCTCAAGGACAGCTGTCGGAACTCACCGTTAGGTTGCATGGCGACAGATATTCTACTTGAGGATGGTAGCTAGCCAGGCGGGATGCCCTACCACAATGCAAAGTGATAGAAGTCAGTTCGGTTTGAAAAAAAAAACAATAAGTATCCTTTTTAGTAAAGACGTTTCAGGAAAACAAGTAGACTGCGTTCTACAAACTTATTTTACCGTTGCGCTAATCAAAACTAATCCTTATGTCGTTGAAATATGGCGCCAACCGGCAAAACAAAAATTAGTCCGATGGAGATAGTCATAGCTGTCCTGTTTGTCTTGTTCTATCCGTGTACTTAGATTCAACTCTGGAGCTGCGAATAACTGCAAATTTTAAGGGACCGAGCAGTCTGCTTTAGGCTTTATTTCATTTATTCACACAAATCTAAGCTGCTTCCATGAATCCACCTAATCGCGGTTTGTGATCTAAATATTTCAGCGATGTTGTCTACTGCGCTATCGATCGCTTTGATGCGGCTCGAATCTAATATTATTAGATTCAAGCACAGAAATATATAAAATACTATTATCTTTTCCGTGGATTCAAGTCTTATATTAGACTGATCCTATATCTACTGACTGGTGATCATGGAAGTAATAAGTACTACGTACCTACATAGTAGTACTTATTACTTCCATGCTGGTGATATATATCTTTTAAGCCTGGGAAAAGAAAAGCAGCAAAAAGACTGACACCAAGTCCAGCAATGTGGCCTTTTAAAAGTATATATGCTTCCAAAATAGTACAACTTGTTAGTGCAATCACCTTAAATTTTTTGACACAAGTATGAAACTTGGCACATTCGATCCTTGACTTAAAATAAGCTAATTAAGATCGGTACCCCCCCTCTGGCGGTGGAGGGGGGGTTGTAAAGCGCCGCTCCGCCCGGCTTCATTCTAAAAATTATAACTGTCCAGGTTTAGCTAATATGTCAAGTTTGGTATCGTTTTCGTATAAATCGATAACGTAGAATTCATTTCTAGTATAATAAAAAGCCATTTCATATGTAGTTTCTTAATAATTTAACAATATTTCAAAATGACAAGTACATATTTTTATTTCAGGTTACCGTAAATATTAAACTGGTGATTTTTTATATAAATAAAAATATGATAATAAAGCGGATATTAGGCAGATTTGAAAAAATATAACTTTTATGTACATTTACAACGAATAAATGGCTAAAAAAATTTTTAAGGTCGTGCTCCGCCAGGTTATAACGTGCTACGAGGTGAAAGACGCGTACTAGCGGCGTAGCGCTTGCATAACTATGCCAGTTTAACCTTTCAGTAGCTGTTAGTCAGTTCACTTGCGTACCACATTTTCTTTATTTCCGAATGAAAATTTGGTTTAAGCGCCTTATAAATTTGTGAATTTTATTAAAAAGTGTTTTCGCAACTGGAATTCCTTGATAGTAAGGAAATTCTAACCTTTATTTTGATAAGTTTCACACGCACCAAACTTTACCTAAACAGCCATTAAACGGATGAAACCGACTTGTTTACGAGAAAAATTACGGAATTTGACGTTCCTATGGCTAAAGTTATCGTAAAGGTATATATATACATATTTGATTTTTGTACCAACGCCCGCTGACATTTTATTTTTAGCGGCAACATCCCAAATAGGCTAGTTTTTTACCATATATTTAACTACTTGTTGACTCTAAAATAAAAATAAAATAATAAATAAAAAAACTATTTTGTATAATCAGTATATATACCATAGGCGAGGGATTGTTAAAAAAAGGGAAAGCCCTTTTTTTAAATATTCCTCGCCCAACTGGTTGTCTAGAAAAGACCGCTTGTAGTGATAAGACCGCCAATATTGTAAATCTCATGTTCTGTAAGTTGTTGTAAATATTTGTTTTGTTTGCAACAAAGGATATCTATCTATACATGTAATGAATATAAAAAATATATTTTTGTATCGTATTTATCATAAAATGTATAATGACAAATTAACCACCCACAAAACATCGATACTGCTCAATAAGTACTCATTATTGATGATCACACTATGTGTTGAACTTTTAAGTTGAAAAATATGATAAATAATTTTATTTCACTATACAATATACAATACATTTTTAAAATTTTACCTATTATATTATTTTATGTTGTACTTATATTATTTTATGTTGATTAACAAAGTGCAAGTTAGCATTGCAGACAGTTCAACAAAGACACAATCGGGTTCACTTTAACGCTATCTTCATGCACCGACATCGAGTTTTGCATCATGTTTTACATGTAGTTAGTTTCCAACAAATACTGGCTACAATAGTGTTGTCAGACCAGTGTGGTATCCAATGGTCTTCTTCCTCCCTCCAGCCACAGGTAGTGGCAGCCACTGGCACTGGGCAACATTTGTTGAGGAACTAATGCCTGGCCCCAAACATGAAACTCTTGGTATAAGTACTGTACGTAATATGTGCTGGTGTAAGGCGGCTTATGTTGGAGGTATATTTTCTAGCTGCCGATCTTTATTTGTAAAAAAATTGCTGAAATTCATTAGCTACTATGCAAGTACTTGATCTGAAAGAACAGCACTTATAGTATTCATTGTAAACAACACTTGAACTTCTAGATAATACTTTTGTATCGTCAGTTTTAATCTCACCTGTCATACGAGGTTATGCAGTATTGGATTTGGATTGGCGTCTTGGGGATCAGTTTCCCAGAAGGCGCTGCTGTCTACCTTTCGGTATTTTACTTTAGTCGCCTCTTACGACCCCCACATACACACATTATACCCACAGGTAGAAATGGGGAGGTGAAATTCTAACCCGGCACCTCGCTGGCCATCTCCACGTATAAAAGGGACAAAAATGTTCTCAGAATATTCTACGAACTTCCGCGATTGACATGAGTTTAACACATAGAGATATAAAATACTATTTAGAGTGGCAGCCATGTCAGTTTTCTTAGAAAACGAGCGTAGCCAGTTCAACACATGTAAATGATACTTGACATTACATCATTATTGTTCACTACAAACAATCCGATTCCCTGATTAGTCCCATTTAAAACGTTATTTTATTACCCAATTGAAACGTTTTATAAACCAATTTATAACAGTTGAAATTACACCTTATCTAAAGAGTGGTAAGATTTAATTTCTTGTGAACTTTGTCAAGCTATCCCTTTCAGTGAGAGAGACAGATATATGGTAATTCCCCTAATATCTAGTGAAATTTGCCAGTCGACAATATCTGTACAGTAACTGTGCAGTATCTTAGTCAAGTAAAATTCAATTTTAAAATCGTTCCTTGGTAAAATCTGAGCATAGACAATTGAAAAATAGTTCACAAGTTACTGCACGCAAAATGATTTGGAGAAAATAATTATTGGGATAGCTAGTAAAATTTTACCTTTTTTTATTTATTTATTCGGAACAAAAAGTGGTATCCCATTGTCAAAGTAGCCAGTGATGCAATACATTTTTATCGATAAACTTTTCCATAGGCTTAAAACGATTAAACGATTTAATTTTTAGGTGATGCGTTGATGTACTGTGCGGTTGAGCTATAAAAAGTTTTTATGCGGTTTTACATAATCATTTGAATATGTAGTAATGACAGGCAAGTAAGCGTCTTAAATGAACCCTATAGCTTACTAGTATGTCTATACCAAAAGCTTTAAAAACCGCTGAAAACAGAAGCACGTGGAAGAGCATAGTACATCGAGCGATTAACACTACTTCAGACTAGACACGACCTTCAGCAGTGAAGATGCTGAATAAGAAAAAGACGATAAAAATTAAATAAATCTATTACTGCGAAGAACAGCTTAATTTCGATATAATATGTTATAGGCTTGTTTATTTGTAGTAAAATTATAACAAACACATGAAATTCGCGTAGAGGGTGGTATTAGAGATAGGCACAGATAGGGATTCAGAAAAATTAGGGAGACCGACACAATAGTAACTACCAGCTAATTAAATTGGTAATCATTTTATTTCCATTGAAACGAATTGTACTTATTGCATAATCGGCGATTGCTATTTCTAGATATTATTATTTAGCAAAAGCTGAAAACAGTATATTTGTGTATTTCTCTATTACACATTTTAACAAATGAATTGAATGGCAGCCAATCAGATATTCTCCTTATTGATGATAACGAAAATCTCCAAAATAGACTAAGTCATAACCTAAAAGTTCGCGTGTTCGGTTCCGTTCACGTCTACGTTGCTGCAACACACCCCGCGATGCTGCAACGCAGCCTGTTGTACATATGAACTAATCCAAACGGAAAAAAAAGAAAAAATATCATGTGATGTTGTCAAAGTAGCTTTGGTCTGTCATGGTGAAAGAACACTGCTTGAAATCCCTATCAATGCCATTCAAGTTGAGTGTGTAGAACCTCCTCTTAGCCTTCGCAGACAGTGTCTCTCCGATAAATTCCTTTTTAAATTAGCTTAAAACTCAAACTGTTCTTGAAAAAAACTAGCTTGTTTACTGACATTATATAACTCATGCAATAAAGCCTCATCTGAGAACCTCCTTTGTCTCCTCCGCAGTTATTTACAATTCACCCTTCTTCCTTATTCCCTCCTTCAGAATCCTGTTATGCTTTTGTACTCATCATCCTATGAAACATTCGTTTTCAAACCTAACATTATTTTGGATTTTGGTATTGATAAAAACACAATAGAAGCTAATAAGGTTTTCATAAATAAATTCTTCACAGAATACAAGGTCTATATCTACGAGAATAATTTTCAATTATAAATGTCCTTCTACCACTTCTGTCTTTTCAGGAGAAGCCATCGCAATTCTGGAAGCCATCCTTTATGTAATATCACACAATCTGAACAAAACTATCATATTTTCAGAAACCAAAAGCTGCCTCCAATCTATTCTTGCTAACCCATTTCGGTCCAAATCTAGGTTCCCAATTGTTTTAAAAATAGGATATGCCCTTTTTGAATGTAGCTCTCACGGCAAAAATGTGATCCTTGCCTGGATTCCTGGTCACGCCGGTACTGTGCGCAACGAATCTCACGATCAAGATATCTATTCGACTTTAAAACCATCTTTAAAAAAACTTTGAAACCAGAAATGGCAAATTTCTAGAATATTAAAAGCTAAATTCTATAGTAACATTCAACCTGAGATGCCCAATAAACTCTGGTTCTCAATATTCCAAAACGCTGATAAAGTGACCACCTCTACAATATGCCGTCCGAGTCGAAACTATTCCTGTAACCCATTCTTCCTGGCCAAACTTATAACTCCCTCTGTGAATGTTGTTTGGACGAAGGAAATGTGAAACACATATTCTTCTGTTGTCCCAAAATAAACTCTTCCCTCTACAATATTATCCCTAGAGATATCCCTCGTCCTTTCTCCCTCAAACGTATCCTCTCCTTAGTATTTATCCATATTCAAATAAAGCTGTAAATTAACTGTTCATATATTAAATAACTTAACCAAAAGTTGTTCCCAGGTGTTCTATATTTCCCCTATATATAATGAATTTGTGTGTGTGTTAGTTTGTGTGTGTATGTACATTTGTATTCTTCCAGTAGTTAGATGAACTAACATCTAATGTTTCAGCACCAATTTTGGCTTGGGCAGTTCTCACCGGACATAACTCATTAAAACTAAACAATCTCCTTCGTTTGATGGTCCTTCTAACTACGTGACATTGTTGAAATTGTGGTGGTGCCCACAGAAGCCACAAAACAAGAGTTGAAGTTGAAATCACAACCTTGAAAGATTGCGTGTTCTTGAAAATATTTGAATAATTTGTTAATTTAATTGATGTTTACCTTCTGACCTACACGTGTATTTTTACGTTCAGATAAAAGTTTTATATGCACTAAAAGCAGTGGGACAGATGGTGCTTGCTTTCGTAGGTCTAACAGGAAAGCTCCAAATTAGATATTGGAATGAGGAGACATTTAGTGACTAACAATTTATCGATAAATTTGTCGATAAAAAAATCATGAATCACTTATATGTCAGATTGCACCGACTTTGTTCATCAGCGAAATATAAAACATTTAGGAATAATTTATTAAGTTTTCCGGTGATAGGATATTCCTACTTTCTTTACTTTTGTGACATTGCTATTAAATCTGCAACTTATAATAGCACAACGCGGCATTTTCATATAAATTGACGGAGATGCATGCGGCGCGTTAACCGCGGGTCGACTGTCAGTAGCATTATAGTCCGTTGACGTAAATACTCCTGTTTATGAGTATGGTGAGCTCGCGTGCCACGCCCCCTTCACCTTTCTATTGCTTTCTCTTTTCTGTGGTTTAACATATGGATAGTGGCAGGTCCATCAAGAACTTTGGCAGAAACTTCCGGGCAGCTTCCTTGGTTTGTTACGTTCTCGCTAGGGATGTATGAAAAAAGTAATGAAAGTACAGTGCGATTGCAATCCCAGGTTGTTTACTCTTTCTAGACAGTGTTTCATAACCTTTTCAATCCTGTCACCCTGACCTGGAAATAACTGGCTTCAAAATATTAACAAGATAAGATATTAAAAACAATGGATATACAGTTAGTTCATTACAGTAACAGCTAGTCTTGTTTTTATCACTAAAAATTCGAAGCTGATTACCAACTCAAATAACCATTCCTAATCTCCTATGCAATTTGTACTTTAACATACTTATGATATGACACGATTGAAGTCGACTAGCTCTCACAGACTGTGGAGGGACGGAGGAGCAATACATATTATTCCACTGATATAAATATGATTCGAATAAGGTTTTTTTGAAATACGTTCCAATTATTGAATCTGTAAAATTCTTTCATTTCAGTTAAGCTATTATATATTATTACCTCAGAATCCAACCAAATTTTGAAGTATAATTTTAATTATATTCTAAGATTAATGATATGTAGATATGTAGAGAGTAGATGATTTAAGCACAACCATTGGTCGCAGAAATAGATAAATTATTATGATCCATCCTCCATGTAACATAATATCTAATCCTCTGGATGTAACATAATTTCATCCAGGTTTTATAAAAAGGTATTTTACTTTCTTTTCCGTCATTGCAGTCGGTATAATATAAAAGTAGTTCCTATTTATGTAATAGAAAAACAACTAAAGTCTCATAGGTAACGCATAAAGAGAAATTTTTCGTTCTGCCACTGCACAACTGACGGCCGTAATGCGTTGCTACAATGAGCAAATATATATATATATCTACCTTTACTTACCTACCTTTACTTATTTAAAATTTTTTTTAGCCGTTTATTATTTGTAAATGTACATATAAGTTATATTTTTTTCAAATCTGCATAAAATCGGCTTTGTTATCGAATTTTTTATTTATCTAAAAAACCACCAGTTTTGTATTTACGGTAACCTGAAATAAAAAAATGTACTTGTCATTTTTAAATATTGTTATATTATTAAGAAACTACATATTATGAAATGGCTTTTTATTATACTAGAAATGAATTCTACGTTATCGATTTATACGAAAACGATTCCAAACTTGACATAATATTAGCTAAACCTTTTAATATTAGCTAAAACTTTTTTTTTTCTGCGCGGGTAGGAGAGTGTAAAACATCAATCAAATTTTGTATGAGTTAATTTATTATAAAATAATAAGTAAATCTTCTCCCATATGTCTAAATTGTATGTATAATTAAAATCTAGTACAAAATACCTGCCAGTGGGTGTTATCCTTATCACAAAGTCACTATACACATAATTAAAGTGAGATATACAGGTATTGATTAAATTACCTACCTTTACTTATTTAAAATTTTTTTTAGCCGTTTATTATTTGTAAATGTACATATAAGTTATATTTTTTTCAAATCTGCATAAAATCGGCTTTGTTATCGAATTTTTTATTTATCTAAAAAATCACTAGTTTTGTATTTACGGTAACCTGAAATAAAAAAATGTACTTGTCATTTTTAAATATTGTTATATTATTAAGAAACTACATATTATGAAATGGCTTTTTATTATACTAGAAATGAATTCTACGTTATCGATTTATACGAAAACGATTCCAAACTTGACATAATATTAGCTAAACCTTTTAATATTAGCTAAAACTTTTTTTTTTCTGCGCGGGTAGGAGAGTGTAAAACATCAATCAAATTTTTTATGAGTTAATTTATTATAAAATAATAAGTAAATCTTCTCCTATATGTCTAAATTGTATGTATAATTAAAATCTAGTACAAAATACCTGCCAGTGGGTGTTATCCTTATCACAAAGTCACTATACACATAATTAAAGTGAGATATACAGGTATTGATTAAACACACATTTATTTCAACATGGAGGCAGTACAACAGTCAATGGCCCAACTCCAGCAGTTATTTATGCAGCGGATGGATGCTTATGAAGGTGAGCTTCAAGTTGCAACTCCTTCAACCAATGTAAGCAACTTGGCATCAGACTTTACTGCATTCCGCTCCTTTATTATGAGAGCTATTCAATGCCTTCAAGATCAGGTGGGCATGCTTGTACATCAGCAGGATTCGATGGAAATGCGTAGTTGTCGTAAGATCTTGCTGCTTCATGGCCTTGTGGAATCTAAGGACGAAGAGACTTCATCAGTGGTAGCTAGGGCCGTGGCAACTCACACGAAATTGAGTGTAACTGTCGAGGACATCAGCCGCTGTCACCGAATGGGTCGTGCGTCCACTCCAGACAAACCCAGACCGATCCTGTTCAAATTACGTACGTCGGAAATGAGAAATAAGATCTGGCTCGCAAAGACGGGTTTCAAGGGATCAGGTATAACACTATCTGAGTTTTTAACGAAGTCGCGGCATCATACATTTATGGTGGCTCGTCAAAGATATGGTATTGGCAAATGTTGGACGAAAGACGGTTTCGTGTTCATATCGGGTGCTGACGGAATAAGACATCGTATCAGCTCTCTTGTAGAGCTCGAAAAGGTTGGTGGTTCGGAAGCGCCGATTACAGCGCACGGTGTTCCCACAGAGACGATAGCTACATCCAAGCCAAGACGAGCTGCTTCCAAAAAGCGTTGACATGCCTGCTTCTATTTCTCGAGTGTATAATTACTACACAATTTTGTTAACAAAATGGTTTGTTCGAGTGGTACCCTCTACTTATGTCTCCGAATTTTAAGTTAATATGTAGCTTTAGACCACATTATGCATTATTCACTTATCTTATCTTGAAATAATTTTACTACTTACTACTCTTTTGATTTGACACTTTCAATTTGTTTTGACGTTGACGTTATTATTTTAACTTCACATCAAACCATAGAGTTTATCACTATAGTTTATTCCGTTCAAACCTGGTGACATAATTATCATAAATGTGGATCAGGATGTGAATTCACTCATATTGTCATTATGGTAACTTAAAATAAAATATGTGTATGTTATATTTGATGTGGTTAGTTTATGTATATGTGTTAGTATTTTTTTTTTTATATTTTTCTTCCCTGGGTAAAAACGAAAATTACCCTCTATATCGTACTCCTTGCCCGGCTTTAACCATATCCGAAATGATCGTACTGACAGCCGTGGGGGTGGGGTGGCTATTTCATAGATCACATATTCCTTTCTCAGTAGTCAGCACCTCATCCCAGCCGCCTACATCAAATGCCGGTGAGCATCTTTTTGTGGAAGTCCTTCTTTCACATAATAAAATCTTACTCGGAGCCTATTATAGCAGTTCTTCTTGTAATAATTACTTTTCATCTTTTGAACAAATCCTTGAAGATCTTACCCCTTCATATATCCATACCATTATCATGGGTGATTTCAATACCTGTCTTCTCAAACGGGATTGTCGTACTTCCTCACTTGAAGCTGTCGTTAATTCCTGCAACATGCATATTCTGCCTCTAAATGCTACTCATCACTCCCCAAATTACACTCCTTCACTTCTTGACTTGATTATAGTATCATCCACCCTGCATGTTGCGAAGCACGGTCAATGTTCCGCCGATGCCTTCTCATATCATGATCTGATATTCCTATCTTATAAAATTCGTCCTCCTAAAGCAAAACCTAAAGTCATACTTCAGCGCAATTTTAGTGGCATGGACCAGGTTGCATTTCTTAATGATGCCCAAGTAGTCGACTGGTCTCCGGTATATAAAGCAGCGACTGTGAATGACCAAGTTGCTATTTTCAACTCCTTATTAACACAGTTGTATGATAAGCATGCCCCTCTGCGAGCTATAAAATTAAAACACCTTCCAGCTCCTTGGCTAACCAATGACATAAAAGTGTTAATGCATTAAAAAGCAGTCACTAAAAGTAAATACAAGCGTCAACCAAGTGATGAAAATAAAGCTGTGTATGTTAAATCTCGCAATCGCTGCAATATAGTGTGTAGGGATGCTTTACGCCACCATGTTAACAAGTCTGTCGCTAACGAGGACCCTGCCAAAGTTTGGAAGTTTCTCAGGTCATTGGGCATAGGTAAATCACGACAAGAGTCTATTCCTAATGATTTAAATATCAATTCTCTCAACCAACATTTCTCTTCGTCATCTGATATAACATCTCAGATAAAAACAATACCTTACGTTATCTTTCAACTTTACCGACTCCCGATCATTCTCCATTTATTTTTAATCAACTATCCGCTTGTGATGTTAAGAAGAGCGTAATTTCAATCATTTCCAATGCTGTTGGTGTTGATGGCATAAGTCGTAACATGGTTATGCCCATCTTAGATGTTATACTTCCTGTTCTCTGTCACATTTTTAATAACTCTGTCTCTGATGGAGTATTTCCCTCAATTTGGAAAGACGCTCAAATTATTCCCTTGGCTAAAAAATCAAACCCTAAATCTTATTCCGATTATCGACCCATTTCTATCCTTCCATTCCTGTCAAAAGTTTTCGAGCGTCTTATCTACAACCAAATTAGCAAATTCTTATCTAGTCACAATCTCTTAAACCCTTTTCAATCTGGCTTTCGACCTGGGCATAGCACTGTAACTACTCTCATCAAAATTACTGATGATATCCGTCTTGGAATGGACAACGGCCAACTTACCGTATTAACTCTATTAGATTTTAGCAACGCCTTTAACACTGTTAATTTTGACATTCTTCTTGCTCTCCTTCGCTCAATTAACATTTCTCCAACGGTAGTTGATTGGTTTCACAGTTATCTGTATGGGCGCAGGCAGCGTGTTCGCCTTGAAGATAAATTCTCTTTGTGGTGTAACACGTCAGCAGGCGTCCCGCAAGGTGGCGTCTTATCTCCTTTATTGTTTGCTTTGTTTATTAATTCCATTTCTCACAACCTCACTTCTTCCTACCACCTATATGCAGACGATCTACAGATTTATTCTAAGGCACCAGTGAATAAACTATCTGAAGCAATTCAGACTGTTAATGCTGATCTTGATCGTATAGCTAAATGGAGCAATTCTTTTGGGTTACAAGTAAACCCCATTAAGACACAAACAATAGTAATTGGTAGCTCAAGATTGCTGTCTACAATAGACTGGACATTACTTCCTCAAGTTTTCTTTGGTGGTATTGCTATTCCCTTTAGTAGCTCTGTAAAGAATGTTGGAATAACAATGGATCGCTATATGAGGTGGGATCAACAGATACAAATCACCAGTCGCAAGCTTTTTGCTGCAGCAGGATCCTTAAAAAGGTTGCGCAACTTTCTTCCAACAGCCACTAAAATTGCATTAACTCAATCTCTTTTACTTCCTATTCTTGACTACGCTGATGCCTGCTATCTAGATCTCACGGAGGAACAGCTAGATAAAATTGAGCGTCTTCAAAATTTTTGCATTAGATTCATATTTGGTTTACGCAAATATGATCACGTATCTCAGTTTCGTTCTAAGCTCAATTGGCTGAATATACGTTTTCGCCGGAATGCTCATATTCTCAGTCTCCTTTACAATATATTGTTCAGTCCTACATCCCCGCGCTATCTCAAGGAACGCTTCGATTTCCTTCACTGTTCTTCATACACGTTAAGGTCATCAGAAAATCTCACACTTGAAATCCATCCTCATACGAGTTCGTTTTATAGCAAATCCTTCACTATTCAGGCTGCCCGCTTGTGGAATTCTCTTCCTGTATCAATCAGACAAGCACCGACTCTCAATATGTTCAAGGATCAAGTTAAAAGGTTTTATTTGTCCAATTAATTTTGCACTATATTTTTGTCAATTTCTATGCTATATATGAGATAATATTATAATATGTACTATATTTTTATATAATTTATAGGTATATGTATATATCATTATCTATTTATGTATGTTGTTATGTATATGTTTATATACATATATATATATTATATATATGTTTATAATTGTATCTGTTTAATTATTATAAAAACCTATATGTATGCTATTTTTTTTATGCTATTTTTAGTTTTGAAGCGCTCGTAGCCAAGTTTGCATAGCCATTCTGAATCGATCAGCAAAGTTAAGCAACGTCCGCCGCGGTCATGACTTGGATGGGTGACCGCTGGTTGGGCATTACTACTGAGCGCTTCCGTGCTTCGGAGGGCACGTTAAGCCGTCGGTCCCGGTTGTTGTCTTAGGATAGCAGTCGTTACAGCATGGTGGTAGGGCACTTTGCAAATGCCCGCCTGGCTAGCTACCACCCTCAAGTTGAAAAATCTGTCGCCAAGCACCTAACGGTGTGTTCCGGCAGCTGTCCTTGAGAGCCAGTTACTCTAGGTTAGTCTGAACAACATCCTCGACCACATCATCACTTACCATCAGGTGAGATAGTGGTCAAAGGCTATCCTATCAGGCATAAAAAAAAAAAAAAAAAAATATATATATTTGTTTAGAAATTACACTAAAATACGTTTTATTTTAAAATGTTTTTATGAAATTTGATTATGTATTTGGACTGCACCCGCCTCTATTGTTTTATTCGTTCAACTCCATCCTAAGGTTGCCTGGTAGAGATCACTTTTAGTGATAAGGCCGCCCATTGTAACACTATGTTATTATGATTTAATGTGTAATCTTTTATATTTCTAAAGTGGTGTAACAATCAAGAGTTTTCTATCTATCTATCTATCTAAACCTGGACAGTTATAATTTTTAGAATGAAGCCGGGCGGAGCGGCGCTTTACAACCCCCCCTTCACCGCCAGAGGGGGGGTACCGGAGGGCTACCGATCTTAATTGGCTTATTTTGAGTTAAGGATCGAATGTGCCATGTTTCATACTTGTGTCAAAAAATGTAAGGTTGAGGCATTTTATGCGGCTAACAGACTGTACTAAAAAAGGAGGTTTGTTAATCGTCGCGTATTTCTCTCATGCTTACTTACCCAAAGATAAAACGGAGTCTCTATGTCTTTAGGGTAATTTTCGAAGCGCTAGAAGCGAACCTTAGTCGTTGCTTCGTCGTTATTACCCGTTCAACTACGATAAGCAACGTCCGCTGCGGTCATGGTGACCGCTAGTTGCATTACTACTGAGCGCTTCCGTGCTAGGACTTCGGTCCAGGTTGTTGTCTTAGTAGAGAATTTTTCATTTCCCGCATGCCTAGATTGGGATCTTAGGGTGGGCCCTCAAGTAGAAAATCTGTTGCCAATCACTTTGGCAGCTGCCCTGGAGAGCCAGTAACTCCGGGGTAATCTAAACAACATCGTGGACCATATTATCACTTAGTCAGATAGCGGTCAAAGGCTAGTGTATCAGCTTTAAAAATCAAAATGTGTGACGTCACGTCACGGACGGCCTTACGTCAATATACGCTTGTGCTAGTTTACGACCAAAAATTGGGCAGCAGCGCTCCCCAAGACGCCTGCCAAGCGTGGGGATTATGGCATATTATTTCTACTTGAGAGTGGTCGCTAGCCAGGCGAGCATTCGCAATATGCCTATCCACCAAGGTCAAGCCGCTGCGGCGCGCGTTGGGGATGGAACTATGGGACTGCGGCACTGATGTCCATAGCTATAACCGCTCAGCTATCATTAGTTCAAAATTAGAATTCCGTCGTATGTTTTCTAATTGTGGAATTATCATAAGATCAGATGAGAAATCGGAATAAATAAACTGACATCTTCTATCTGTGGAATCAGAGTATTATAAGGCACGAGGCACATTAAAACGATCAATAGCAGAGTAGAGCGCATTGCCGAAATAGATCCCAATCCGTGAATACAATTCGTGGAAGTTACTCTGATTTGTTTCTATGAATACCTACATGAAGAGAAGCTTATGTTTGAGGAATGTTGATGAATAGTTAACATGAGTGCAATATAATTCCTATATAAAGCTCATTTATAGCTGATATAGCCTATGACCACTATCTCACCTGAAGTGATGATGAGGTCAAAGATGTTGTTCAGGTTTACCTAGAACTAGCTGCCGGAACACACCGTTAAGTGCTTGGCGACACAGTTTCATATTTAATATCATTTGCTTTTTTTGGGTCAATGTAACTCATTCTGTTTAAAAGCGTTATGCTCTTTGGATGCAGAACTACATAACTTAACAACTCGCAAAGAATTAAAAACTGAAACTTATTTTTTGGAAGTAGTATCCACTAATAGCATCGCTTGAGAGAATTGTCAACCTCGTTGTTTCAGAAAATGCTGAGAACGATATTATCAAACAAATGTTATTGTAAAATTATGGAATCTAGGTATAACAATTCTGTTGATAAATAAATAATATTTCTTAGTAATTTAATTCGATTTCTTAGTCAAAATTCAAATTTTTATAGATGGATTGTAATCAGGTTATGTTAATTTAAATTTAACCTCATACCAAATTACCAATTTTTATATTTCTACTCTGACAACAGGGTCCGACTGAGAAAATTCAAAATTGTATAAAAAAATCATTAATCATTCATTATGCAAAAATAAATTCAAAGGTTTGTTGCTACATTTGAAAGCAATAATGATTGAATAATTATATATTAGTATATCAGTCGTACATAAATGAAGATTCTGTTAATTGCATATTCATAAATTCATTAAGTTTATCGAATTGATTATATTTGAAAAATAATTTGAGGGTTTGTTTGAAGCTAATATGATTTAAATGTATAATACTCTCAATAAGCAATTTATTACACATTTTAATTTTTAAATAAATTCCTATTTTTTTTTAGTTAAACTTGCTTTTGCGTAGTGTTATTATATGTTATATGCTTTTGCTAGAAAAGGACAGGTACCCTCAACTTCATAGAAACGGACGAAACGAGAGTTATACCTACGCGCGTCGATCTCGGCATGCGCTCGGCTTGCAGACAGGCTCGAGTGTCGCGACTGTGCCGCAGTGACGAGCGAATGATTTGTTGTTTTTTAACAATAACCACGCGATTTTTTCACCAATAACAAGCTCAAGTACTTATTTACATATTTAATATGACGAGTAGGATGTGTTGTGCTGTATTTGCTTGATTGAATTCGTCAAAAACGCATACAGAGAATTTTTTTTTAGATTGCCTGGAAACTGAAAGATTCAAACTTAAAAATAGTTGACGGTACATAATGTGTGTCTTTTTAATACAAATACAAATTGTTTATTTTCTAGTAAAAACAAACAGGATAAAAATACTAACTTAAATACTAAGGTCCTAAGGTAAAACACAATACATGTTACTTCCATTAGCAGCCGTACTAGGCGAACCTGTGTTACGTTTAATGGACAAGTATTTCCTTTTATCCCCCGAAAAAAAATGTCGATCAATAAAAAAAGTGAATAGAGTAAAGAAAAGTGATTGACACGAGTGAAATAGGTAATCATAAGCTATACATTAAAATGCGGATTTTTTATACTTAAAATTTAATAATAAAGCATTTAGTACGTCTCACAAATATTTTTCGGTCGCTATTTTTTAATACCGATTTTTTCTTCAAATATAAACATGTTTTTTCCATTAAATCTACCTAGTAATAAAAAAAAACCATACGCATTTTTAGTGAACACTTTCTGTTCATTTAACAAAGAATTTTATTTGTTTATATAAAAAAAAAGTATATTTACAATCGAATCTAAATGGAAACACAAAGTAGGGAAATATAACTAAAATGCTGGGGTCGGTTAGCCCTATCGCATATTTACGTACCGCGCGGCTGTAGGTAGTTATTTCAAGGACAGAGCCGAGTCCTTGATATACTAGTCCTTGATATAAAATACTGTATAGATAATAGTACCGTGCCTTAGGCGGATACCTGGGCATAGAACTTATAATAAACCTGGGGTAATATCGGATTCAAATCGCATTTAGCGATCGATACCGCAGCAGAGCACACTGCCGAAATAGATCTCCATCCCCGATTACTATTCCTGGAACCGGCCCCGATTTGTTTCTATGAATAAATGAAAGCTTACATTTGTAGAATGCAGATGAATTGTTAATAAACACTAATATTTAATGCTATTAATCGATTAATGCAGCACAAATAAATCACTATTCTATTGCTTGACTCTGTAAATTGAACTAATGTTTGGTGTTACAGAATTCAAGGCAAAATTAGTAAAGTCGGCAGTAAGTACCATAATTCGTATTTATTAATGAGCGAAAAAATGAGCACAGGACAAGGACACAAAAGCTTTTTGCTTTTGTATCCTTTATTAAAGAAAAATTTGAATCCTTTATTATTAAAGAAGCTCCTTTGCGGGTTTCGATATTTAACAAACTAATATTCAATTAAATTATTTTGATAGAATTCATAAGTATTTTTTATCTGGTTATAATTTAAACGAAATTGCATACCAAAGAAGTATACTGTTTTTAAACGACTGCCCGAAAGTACCACCATATTGTAAGATATTTATTTTCTCTTCTACTTTTACAATAAAATGAAGGGCACATCCATCCAAATGAAGGGCTTTAAAAACAATTCCATATATATATATACATATGTATATATGTCACAGCCAAAGTAATAAATCTGGATATTATATATAATGTCTACTCAATTTAGATACTCGTAAAGTGATAATTGACACAAAATTTTACACAAATAAACGATCGAAATGTATTACTTTTAGTAGTAATTATTAATAATTCACGACACATATTGGTAAAAGTTATAAAAAGGGGTTAAATATCATTTAGTCTAGGGCAAAGTCATATTTAGGTGCGACGACGAGCGAAGCGAGGAGGAGCGTTAGGTTACTTGTGACTACAACAACGTGCCGCGGCAGCGGCCGGCGATGCGCACATAAATTACTACTATTCTTATATTTATTTTTAAGCTCTTTAACCATTCTGGTGCGCCCTCCGTGACCAATAGAAATATGAGTCTCATGAATAATATCAACATTTCGTGTCAATTATCATACATATACACATATAATTAAAACTTCAAGTTACTTAAGACTTCTTGTTTTAGTTTCACTTATATTTCAGAATAAATTCGGTACGTACCGATTTTGCTACAATAACAAATACATAATTAAAATTTAATTCTTTTACACGAAAAGTATTTCCGCATGGATTACCTAATTTTATATTTTAAGGGCCTGTTTCAACAATGTTCGAGTAAGTTCCGGTTATACTACCCAGAAAATATTGATTAAATAAACCATTACCTTTGCGTTTCACAGTCATCGATTTAGCCTAACCATCGGTTAAATCTTGAAACGCGCTGCATGTTAGATAACTGTCATTTTTATCATTCAGTTATTTTATGTGTTGGTTAGCAACCCGAAACTTTATTAGGAAATTCTGAAACGGGGCTTAAATCTAAAAAGAAATCGGCGGCCACAGTCGACGTTGACAATTTTTATACTATTTTTGTTACGTTATATCACAAAAACCGAACTTGTCCTAGACGTAACTAGTAAGGAATATGAAATTTTGGAACATTACATGCTATGTTCTGTATTTGTGTTTTAACAGTGTGTTCCGGCAGCAGTCCTTGAGAGCCAGTAAAATGACAGGCACAACTGTAAGTATGTGTCAGGGTGAAAGGCGCAGTGTAGTTCGCCCTTGTGACCAAATGCATCTATTAAAGGCAGAGGTTACCGCTGAACATCAGGTGGGCCGTCACAGCCACATTAAAATAATAATACTGGAATCGCCGATATTATCATCAGATTTATTTTTTTAAGTTCAGTATCAAAACCAAAACACATTGTTCAAAAAATGCGAAACCTTAAACAACGACACACTTAAAGGATTTATTTTTTGAAAGTCAGACAAGTGGCCCCGCAAGTTTCAGTTGTTTCCGTTTTTTGCCGTCAATTTGAAACTTGCAGTCAGCTTCAGTATCCCGAGTCGGATTCACAAAACAATCCGCATTATGTACGATCGATCGCACACAGCCTGCAGCGGAAATAGATTAAACACAATGAAAACTATTGTTTGATATTATTCGTTTCATCATATCGACGCCGTTAAATTATGCTTATGTGCAACATGTGTAAATGATAATTATGCTTTGTATAAAATGCAATCACTAACTTGATTTTCCGCTCATGTAAATTAATGTACGTACTGCCTGCTAAAGCTGTTTCTCCACCAAATAAGAGTTGGCAACTTTTCTGTTCCCAACACGTATTGGGTGACAAAAGTGTCTGTAAAACCAGGTCTCCACCAATTTCCCAGATGTAAATCTGTCGCCAAGCACCTTATACTGTGTTCCGGCAGCTGTCCTTGAGAGCCAGTAATTCTAGGTTAAGCCTGCTAACACCTTCGACCACATCATCACTTACCATCATGTCATGTGAGATTGTGGTGAAAGGCTTACCTATCACAAATAAAAAAAAAATCGACTACTTTTGTGACGCATGATGAGTTGACAAAAGTTTCTGTAAAACTGGATCTCCGCCAAACACAAGTTGTCAATTTTTATCTTTTCAAGCCTAGTTGGAGAACAAAGTTGCCAATTTATTTTGATGGAGATGCTTCTTTATCCTATAGACTGAGAAATGAGACAGTTAACTTCGTATTAATTTTATTCGTGAGTGGTAAGCAAGCAAATATGGAACATCTGATAGGAAGTTGAATCGCGTATGAAGACCAACCGCTGCATCTATAAGTCTGCGAGGTATTTTAGCAAACAATATGAAGTTTGTGCTAGAATATAACCATTGGAAATAATTTACTTACTTATGTGTACCTCTTACTGTTTTCTTAGAGCTTAAGGTAAACAAGGTAACGGACCTTCTGATAGAAACTGGAACCGCTTATGAACACCAACCACTGCAATTAGGTCCGCAAGGTATATAATCAAACATACGGATGTTGGTGCCAAAATATAAACATTGGAAATCATTTACTTACCTTTTGTACCTCTTGCTGTTTTCTAATAGCCTGGTACTTATAATCACAAAACTATATATCAGCATGCCACTCTTAATCACATAGAACACGTCTTATTTCTGCCCTAAGCCGTCCCAGTTGTAGTTCCGAAGAAAAACTTAAGGAAGCAAGCCATTTGGGACCAGGAATTTCTTTCTCAGAAAAACTCAATAACTTTCCCATCCGTGTCAAACGTGACCATGAAGTCAGCAAACCACGTGATGTGGTGCAAATTTTAAACCATATAAATATTTACAAGCAGGAAAGTATCAACTTCCCCCTGCAGCTACTGTTCACTATTAATAGTGATAAAGCATTTAGCGAATACTTGTCTGGCCAGGAACAATCCTTCAAGTAGAAAATTTATGTCAAATACGAATACTTGCTTTGCTAGCCTTACAGCAGAAAATCTTTCGCTAAGCACTTAATAATGAGATCATTTGGCAGTTGTCATAGCAGCCTCTTTTCCGCTATAGTTTTGACCTGTTTAACTAGGTACATCACCGCTACATCATCAATTTATAACTGGTTTTATAGTCCTTAAGACAAAAACTTTCAGAGTTACTTGAGTAGATTTTGAAGACTAAAGCATATTAACTTCTATTATCAAAAGTGAAAGGAACTGTGTACTACTAACGGACTACTATGTACATAATATATTTTCAACCCTACCTGCATTCAGGTTCTTCGCGGCAGGCATGAGCCAGGGTATGGCAGGCTGGGAGCGGTGAGCCCACAGGTGGACGCTGGGCACAAGATGGATGTAGACGCTCCTGGGCATTCATGCACGAGTCCTCTCGGTTGTCAGTTTTCCTGTAACGACAAATACTTGTTGAATTCGGGATTGACATAAAATTGTTCATATTTAATTCAGAGCCACTCAATGGTACGATGTAGATAATATACTTTATGCTGAATTTAGAAGCAGTATCTGATAGCTAGGAGGAACCTAATATGAAGCCCTTGTAGCTTAGCTTTCTTAGTCGTTCTTAGCCGATCAACTAAGTTATGCAGCGTCCGTTGCGGTTATAACTTGGATGGGTGACCGATAATGGCATTACTACTGAACGCCTCCATGCTTCAGTAAGCACGTTAAGCCGTCGGTCCTAGTTGTTGTCTAAGGATGGCAGTCGTTATAGCGTGGTGGACATTTTTCACATGCCCTTCTGGTTAAGTACCAACTTCGTGCAGAAAATCTGTCACTAAGCACCTAACGGCGTGTCCCGCCAGCTATCTTTGAGAGCCGGTATTTCTTGGTTAGTATGAACAACATCTTCGACCACATAATTACTTAGCGTAAGATCAAATCCTATAGCCTATCAGATTTAAATAAAAAATCAATATAAATTTTGTATTAAAAATATGTGGTCAAATATAGAGTTCATTTTGCTATCCAATAATTGCCTTACTTGGGAAAGGCATGAAAAAGGTTTTAAGAGGTATGAAGGTTTTACGTAATTTAGCGTGAAACAAAATCCAGAACCGACAAGGTAAGCCGTAACAGTGGCCACTTTAAATTTATATCCTTCACATATAATATTACCATTGAACACGAAAAAAAACTGTAGCATTGTTTCAAAGGATCACACTTAGTTCCCACACTAGGTAAAACCTGTTTACTATCACATCAAGTGAGATTGTGATCGAAGGCTAATCTTTTGACAACCAACTAAAACAAGCATTAGAAAGGTAGCCGCAACTTCATCAACCGTAGAGTATAAATACCACATTTGAACATGCCGTGCTCATGGGATGCCGGGTTACAACTTACAATGAAGCATTCGCCTTCATTCCTTGGGGAGTCATAGGAGCCAACGAAGGCAATCCTAGAAGATGGTCAAAAGCTTTCTCAGTATACAATCAAGTATTGAGATGCTAGACTGATCTACCATGGTGACGTATTGAAAGATAATTTCGTCAATAACCAATTTGAGAAGAAGATTGTAAATTAAACCAAAAAAAAAAATATTTAAAAAATGGCAACAGCGCCCCTGACAGTGCGTTAACCTTTCGTGAAAATAGCTTTTTTGTGCTCGGGGACAATCACTATAAGACATGGGTTGGCTTGACGATATAGACCTAAATACTTTTACTAAGTAGTTTCGGTGTGTACAAAGTACTTAATCGATGATCCAAAAGAAGTTACAAAAGGTATTAAAAAAAGCCAAGTTTCACAGCCGAAATCTAGGGAAAAACACATTGAAATAATAATTTTACAGTAATTGAAGAAACAATCTTGACAACAAGCGCTCCCTCTTGTTATTTTTCGAGAGAAAAACTTTCTGAGATAAGGAAATATTATTTCTTGAGTTTTTTCTTTGAAGCACGTTTTTGTGACAAACAATTAAGAAAGTTTTTCAAGAGCAGCCTATCATGATAATTTGACTGTAACTGTTTTTATTTTAAAGAGGCTTTATAAGAGCTGTTTAAGGCTTTCAGAAAAATATCGACTATGATTTAGAGTGATTTTAATTTTGACGGAGAAAGTGTTATTGGAGCATCTTAAATATAAAAAGACATGCATAAGGTCCGTATGCATCCTGAGAGGGGCAAAAATCGTCCCACATCGGAGGTTCAAAGACAGAAGACAACGACGTGGTATTCTGTCTTCCACTTCCAAAACGGAGGAACAGGTCTATCCCGCGGCTGGCAAGACGTGGCACAGTACAGGGATTTTATTTTTCATTTCCGATAGGCTAGCCTTCCAACACAATCTGACCTGATGTCAAGTTAAGATGATGTGGTCGAAAATGGTTTAACCAAAAGGGGAAATGGGCCTCATGCATAGCAGCTGGAAACCAACGTGAAGGTGCTTGCCAGCCGAATTTCTGCCTTAGGGTAGCTGGAAGGTCTCCGACATAGCCCAAAGAAAGCTATCGTAAGGCAACCAGGATCGACGGCGTAGCGTGTCCTCCAAAGCACGGAAGGGCTTATTAGTAAATGCTACTGCCACGTTCATTAGGATTCATAATCAGGCTCCACATATCCACAAGTGATCATTCATCCATGTAATGACCGCAGAGAACACCAAAAATGCAATTAGATGGGGGATCTTAGTCAAGCAGTCCAGTACACTGCTCACCACATATTTGATAGATCACGATATTTTGATACAACATAATATACACATAATAATAGTGGGAAGAATACCAATATTTTTTTTATAATACGGATCCGATTTTTAACACGTATCTCCACGAAATAAGTTGTTGAATTCGGTACCATACTGAATTAAATAAAAGACCTCCAAATAAGTACTTTTGGTAGTCACTACCGTACTTTGTAAATATTTTCCACTCTTTTTAGTTATACATACTGCTTTCACCTAAAACACTGTTCGCCATCGACACAAATGCCATTACAATTTATTCAGGTATACAAATACTATATTTCAAGTTATATTGACTATATCTTATAAACAACAATAATGATATTGATGAAATATATTTGGAACCAATTCGAAGGTATCTATCTTCATAACAAAAAAATAATCATCAAAATCAATTCATACTAATTGTTGGAGTAATCGCGTAACAAACAAACATTTTGAAGCAGTGATGGCTCAGTCGCATTGGCTATGGACTGCCGCGCAGCAGGTCCATGGTTCGAATCTCGTCCCGGGCTTGAGCTTCAACGCATGGTGGAAGGGCATTTTGCGAATGCCCACCTGGCTAGCGACCACCTTCAAGTAGAACATCTGTCGCCAAGCACCTAACAGTGTGTTCCGGCAGCATTCCTTGAGAGCCAGTGAGATTACATGCACATAAGACTTAACAAATATGTATCAAGGTGACGGGCGCAGTGCAATTCGTGACTTGTGACGAAATGCATCTGTTATAGGCAGAGGTTAGTCCGCTTAACATCAGGTGGCCCTCGAGCTTGTTCCGTCAAAACAACCTAAAAAAACATTCGAATTGAGAACTTCAAAACAAAAAGAAAAAAATTTAATTTCTTCTTTCACGAGGAATATATAAACTTACTTGCAAAGGCAGAAAGCGATCTCCGTGTTCCACTGGACCCCTGACTTCCTGTAGAACCCTCTCAGCGCAGTCATGCAACCTTCACGGTCGCAGTCTGTAGCATGACACTTCTGTAGCACTGGGGTGAGTGACGTCACGCACTCCGAGTCCTTGATACAGGCGTCTAGGGCCACGTGGCAGGTCGACTGGAGAGCCACGTTCTGGTCACCTGATCTACCGTTCTCTTTGCCAATGCGCTCTGTTGGTCGGTGTATTGTGTTAGTCGTGTGCGTGGAGCATGTGCGCATGTGTAGGTGGGCAACGGTTATTGGTTCTTATTTTAGTGAGAGCAATTTTACTTAACTGGCGAAGAAGAGGCTGCTGTTGGCAGAGAAATGCAAATATGGAAGTGTGACAACAGAAGATGCAATTAAAAGCATAAATATTTGGTGTCATTTTGGGCACGACTTGTACAGAAAATTTGTAGAAATCAAATTGAAAAATAATTTTCAAGACACACCTGCTATGACAAAATTTTATTTTTCATCTTTAATTTGACTACCAATCTTGTTATGTGGACACTACATTAAATGAGGTTTTAAGAGCAAGTTTTCAGATGCATATTTATTAGAGGTTTGTTATAATAAATAGACCAGATATACGAGTATATGCAACATTTCAGCTTCTCATTTCACTCTTACTATTTTGCGGTTTTCGACTAAAATTATCTGAATAGTAAAATTAAGTATGCTCTTTCAAATAGACAAGTTCTCTTTGGAAGTATATGAAGCGCTATTCAGCAAAATTAGAACTTATCGGTGGCTTTACTATTTCTGGTTCAAACCTAGAATTACCGATAGAATATTTTGAACTATCAAACGTTAAGTGGGTCAAGTTGATACGTGACATCATCGGAGTCATACTGCCAGACATCACGTTTGTCGTAATGGTTGTGTATATTATCCGGGTGGAATAGACGAATCCATGAAAATGATATATAATAGATATGGTGCTTTTCCTTAGCTCTATAAACTGTTTTGGTTTTCTAGTGTAGGTCTCTGAGGTTTCAGCACTAGAACATTGTCTTTGCTAATGATTAACAGCAGTTTTGAATACAAATTTTGATTAGAAACTTTGATATTTTTGATCATTTTATGATCGAGGATGAGATTAAATAATGAAATAACCGTTGCCCACTTGCAAGATTTTAAAAAAATAAATTTGTTTAATTTAATTTGAGTGTAAATATTTACATCATAATAGATTGCCGTTGGTAATTTAGGTTTTTTTTAAATATCTGTCATATCTATAAGCATATACGTATATTTATTTTTTGATGAACGTTGGACCTGCTAACTCTCTTCACATATTAATTATTTGCTATCATTGGCATAAAACCTAATAATTGTGTGATCACTGACCTTTCCTAATTCGTATCAAAATAATATTAAAAGCAATACAAGTATTCGTGTCAGATCTTGTTAAAAAAAACACATATAAATACATGTCATATACATCAAATTAAAATAAAATAAGTATATAATATGAAAATTGAATCAAAAAAAATAAAGAAACTGAAAAGTATGGTGTAATTTTTTGAGTTACAATAAATGCTCATGCCAAGACAAAATATAATATACAAAAATGTGTAAAATCCAATATAAATATGACATGTGAGTGTATAACAATACGTGTGGTGGATAAAAATATCATGAAATTGCCAATGACTTCCATATGTATGACCAAACTTTATTAAAATACAAGCGTCAGTTAAAATCAACATGCTACCAACAGTTTTAATATGTTCGTGTTGAATAATATTCAAAAGTATGGTATTTGAAATGGGGTCATGCAAGGTTTTAAATAAAATCCCGTTGGACATTTTCTCAGTGCCGTTGTTCCCAGATCAATAAATAAGAGCAGATTAATGTCTTGGAAGATGGATCTTTAGCGTAAATGGGAAGCTTCTCGGAGATTTCCGAGTGTAAGCGCCTTTGCTAAATCGCTCCTTTAAAACTAAACCTACAATTTACGTGGAGGGAAAGGAAGCAAACTCCAGGGGATCTATGCTTTACTATTTTCCTAGATACATCTTAAATCTACGCCAAGCTATTAGGTGTCAAGTTCTGTTACTATCGGATCTCCGGAACTAGTGGTCTAAACTATGTGCTCGGTTTAGGGGGTAGAAAAAAAAAGGGATGGAAACAAGAGCACTTGTAGGTCCTGTATGAAAGTGCTAAAGAATGAATCAGATACCCGTGAAAATGGTCCGCTCCGATTGTTTGTACAGTTTCGAAGCACCAAGTGAGTGTGACTTACGATATCTATGGTTAATTGTATCCTAATGTTAAGTTTATAGTGTTGTTAACTTTACCTCCTATTAATGTCGGTAAACTAATCTTTCTACTTTAAAATCCTTTTTATACCTGAATGAAACAAATGGCTATTTATACATCCTTTGATTATAAATTACGTCATTTATCAATTAAGAGAAATCATAGCTTTGTTGTTTCGTGCAGGATTCCCTAGGATGATGCTTACCACTGTTAAATATCCGAAAGATTAGTTCACGCTTAATACCAACCATACGTACGGTTCTCATCAATGTATCCTTGTCCGTAGACGGTCTTGGTTGCATATAGTGGGTCTTCGCTCCCCCCGGGTTCATGGTTCCAACGGTGGTAATGATGTCCATGGGGGTTGAAGTGAGGACTCGCGTATCGGTGCACGTGCGTCACTATTTTGTCCGGAGCGATCAGGTTTCCATCCTGAGTAATGGACATACCGCCGATCCACGAGGACACTCCCGTTCTGTTCCGGATTGCCGTTCGTCCGTCCGACATCAGCTTTACTGGAATTTCATCCATCGAATCGCTTAGCTGGGGAAGCTTCACGACCGTGCCGTAGCGCGACCGGACTCCAAATTTCGTACCACCAGAGGCAATCGCGCCGGCCGATCGCATACTACAACGGTTATAATGAAAAATCTGACCCTACTTTAATAAAAGACAAAACAACAATATTGGCAGACGTTACGACATTCATAGGCCAATTAACGAATTGTTCGGTTCGAGATGAGAGCAAAGCCTCTCAGATGGTAGTCCCGGTCGAACTATCAAAGCCAAGTCTATGCCGCGCAGTAACCATAGAGATCGTAGAAAAGTAGAAGATGCAAGATCACATGCAGACATGCTCAATACAAGGATTCCAGTGTGTTTACTCAAGGCGTACAAGTGAATGCGACAGCTTTGAAATTCTAAGGTGGAGTAAAAGAAAAAGGGAAACGCCAGAACATAATCTAACATGCAGGCATAAAGTAGGAGCGAATACTCATTAAATATTTAATACGTTACATTATGAAAACGCAAACCTCCTAAGCCCCTTAAATATTAAAACATCGAAGTAAAATTCGAGTTAGTGTCATTATAAATTAAAATCGTGTTAGCGTCTCTGTTTTACGTATTAAAATTAGCTATTAAACCTCTAGGAGTCTAAAGCTGTAAAGTTATTTGAAAAGGTTTTAAGATCGTTTTAAATCTATTTTGTGTTTGCAAAACGTGTTATGGTAAAATTTTCTACGAATAAATTGATAAGACACTATTATGGAGTATTCGATGATAGAAACTGGAAAAAAGCCGCGCTCCTACCTTACAAAGCCGGGTGCGAAGCGTGCAGTGCTAGAGGCGACGGTTTCCGACAGAGACACACAGAGAAAAGAGAAGAGAAGAGAGGGTGCGGCGGCGGCTCACCGTCGCGAGGCCGAGGGGGGCGCGGGGAGAGGAGTGCGGCGCGCAGGAGGCTGGCGGCGGCGGCGCGCGTCATCAGCCTCGTGCCGTTCTCCGTGAGCAGGAGTAGGGTGCCGTCGGGCGCAGCGTAGCGCGTCAAGGCTGGCGTCGGTGGCCGCGACCCTTCCCGCCGCGGTGCCTCGAACAGAGCGCGCACCGCCGGCGGGCAATCACCCCACGCCGCCGCTGACCACAACCACGTTACCAACAAGCCCCCCCACGCCGCAGGGAATACCCTCAATGGCATACCATCCCTTGAGAGTACTCACATAGACAAAGTAAGGGTAGTGTATGCCGCCTGGATCACCGAAGGCCGAAGGTGTGAAGCCAAGAGTTGAGGTAACTGCGGGCATCTGTATGGTGTGTAGGTCAGGAGTACACTAAAAACAAGCTCGTGTCCAGTGAAACATAAACGACAGCCTTGTGTGGTAAAGTGTGATCTAAATCAATCCTAAGGCCTAGGCATCTAGTCTGTGTACAAATAAAATAGGCACGTTTAACAAAATAACAGAATAACAGAAACAAAAGTAAAACAACTAAGTAAACACTTTGACGGCTAGTTGGAAAAGAGTCTAGTACTCCAAGAAGCGTTTGGTAGTGTAAGTGTTGCTGTCTTGTTGGTTGTTTCGTTTTAAATTAACTTGGTTATATTGTATATACCTAAAACTTCGTTAAAATTATCATTAAGTTTGAAAGAGACAATATAGATTTTATTTAGATGTTAATCGATCTGGCGTCCAGCAAGGCACAGTTTTGGGTCACACTTATTCATTTAACATAGAAATAAGCTCAGTGTCACCATATATTTAAAAGTGACGACGATTTCTAATGCGTTACAACTCATCATTTTAACACTTAAAGCTATATCTGTAGATATATTTAATTTCACGGGTTCTGAGTGAAAATATTTTTTCCGATTATTTAGAGTTGGCAAATTTTTTGATGGATTGAAAATACCCAGAATTTCCTACAATTGAATGTGAAATATCTTTATTACAACATAGTGCTAAGTTAGCTATAGTGTACCATACTATTTATTTACTTTTAAGTTTCCTCTTATACACACTTTCCATATTTTGTTGTCTGTTCTAGTTAAATCACAGGGTGGAAGGTGTCACGTGTGACATTAACTTCTGTGCCGTACGAATTCTCATATGACTGTCTTTGTGAGGTTGTCCTATTTACTCTGTGAATTTTTACCTTCCTATTTTTTGTCTATTGCATACCAAAACTTGATTGGAGTATTTTATATTTTTAAGAAAGATATAGGGTAAATTGTATAATTAAGTAATAAATTGTTGAAGAACTTTCAGTCTATTATTAGGTTTATTTTTCTTACAATATTATTCTTCATTCAGCTTCATAATTAATGATGGTAAAAGGTAGGAAAACAGAGTGATCGACATGTCATTTTCAGGTTACCACTTAGGTACATAACAAGGGAGTTAGAAAGGTATTTTCAACGAGTACCCCTGAAAGTAGAATCAGTAAGGTTGTTCGGTTGTTAATACCAACATATTACGCATACCTACCTATATTCCTATATTCTGTTTCTGTGATGTTGGTAAGTACATCAGTTGATATTTGGGCGTCAGTAGATGTACCTTAAAAAAACTGAGGCCAAGAATTCATTGCCAGGTTTTGTGTTTCCTGATACATATAATCTGATTGACTTTATGGCAATTGTCAATATGCATCTCATAAGTGATCATGTTCTCTATTGGACCGCTTTTTTCCTTATCATCAATGCAAGCCTATGATGTTTTTTATATTTTATAGTTTACTAGCTGCCCGCCCCCGCTTCGCGCGGGTAATTACGAGTATAAATTGAGATGTAAGATATATATCTTTCAAACTGGATCAAATTGCACATGGTGCCGGTGTGCAAATCAAATTTAAAATTGGTTCAGTAGTTTAGGAGTCCATCAAGGCACAAACAACGTGACACGTAATTTTTATATATAAAGATTAACCTTCGCTAGGTTAATCTTTATATATACCCGAAATGCTATCGTATGTCTGGTCGGATTTCCAGTGGGCATTTCCCAACAGATTCTCGTGAAATTTTATGAGCATGTTTGATAATTATATGATAATTGTAATTGAAAATTTTAAATTGATTCACTTTTTGTAAATTTTGCAAAATAACCGAGGTATGGTCGTTAAAAACTAAAAAAATAAACAGATTTCATTAGGGAGCCCGCACTCAGAGCCACTAGTTAATAGAATATGTATCTTTAAAGATACATATTTATTAGCCGCAAAAATGTATCCCGACCAAGAGATTTATGTAGATATAAATATAATTATTACGTTTTGCTATTTTCCTTTGGATTTAATACTACATAATACAAACTTAATACCTTAAACACATGTTTGTATTAAGTTCCTTAATACATTCCTTTAAATTAAATGTTAACGTTAGTTGCTCAAATAAAAATAAATACTGGATCCACAAACCTAAAAGAAAAACGTTCAGTTTCATGAGGTTGAGTTGAGATCAACCCATTGCATTGCAACAAAACATGATGTACCAACGATAGCCAAACCTCATTATACGAGTATATGGTTTCAATCAGATCTATAGTTTTATTATTTTATATTCAATTATATCTTAAATACTTTTCCTACGCAACCACAAATTCATCTTCTTGATCACATCACATAATTTGCATGTCTTCTTATTTAAAAAAAACATGTCAAGCTTTCTATCGAAACTGCAACCTCTACCTAAGATCTAACTATCCGTATCTCACTTATTGTGTGGGGCTTGGTAGAGTTTATTTCATCCAACAATACAATCAATACAAAAACATATTATAAAAGTTTAAGCCTTTGTTTTATGACTGTGACTATGATCCAATTGTGAACATAGACTGATTCTAAGACGAGAACTATATTAATTATGAACGACCTTTCCCTACTGTTATATATTATAGCCCCGTGTCCGGGATATTTTTCCCGAGCCAGCCAACTTGGGTAAAGTAATTTGAACAGTTGTGTGTGTTCCCACGAACCGAAAGCAAGCCTCAGGGCGGCCATATTGGATTTTAAACTGTGGACAAACACGGCTCTTTTATATTGTTATTCTATTATTTACGCGCTGTTATTAGAGGAAACCTCATTTTTTTCTGCCGAATAATATTGTTAATTCAAAATGTTAATAATTTAGGGAACGATTATATCGTTTTGGTTAAAGCCGAGATACTGCCCGCATGAATTATTTAGTTAGCGCGTTTTCTGTTAAATAATTCTTAACATCAGAGTAAAAGTAAATGAATTAAAGTGTAACTCTCCGAATCTTACAACTGATTAAATGGTCGAGGTCTCTCAGCATTACTGCTATTCTTTAACCATGCGTGTGGTTATAGACATGTAAGCATGTACGCAAGATGTATTAGAAATTGGTTGTCACACAACGCGACGGTGAATATAGCGCAAAGAGCACTCTTCATTACACATTAAAATATATTTTATTTAGAATTGTTTCTTCCGTAGTTTAGGAAATATTATTTCTATATTCGGAGAAGTTAAAACGTCCTTTTTTTTTTGTAGATTAATATTATTAGGGAACAATTTCATTTTGGTTGTATATAAGCACAACTTTCATAATTTTGATTTTCATACGACTACAATTTTAATTTTGACGTTTGAAATGTCACCAGAAACAAATGATTTACTTGAATCAATTCACTTTTTTATTAACTACTTTATAAATCAGAGAAGTATCGTCTGCAAATAAAAAAATATTGCAGAGATCTTTGACCATGTAAGGCAAATTGTCGATATTAGCTAGAAACAAAAATGGTCCTAATATTGATCCTAGTGTGACTCTTATTTTTATTTTACACTCAGAAGATGTACCGTAATTTATTCCAACCCTCTATAGCCAGTCTGTCAAATATGACTTTATAAGAATCATAGCTGTTCCACGAATTCCATAATGTGAACCCTCTATTTACCCTGATTCGTATCAGGGTTAGTGCTCTACACAGTCAAATGCACTCGAAAGTTCACAAAATAACTATTCAAATGTTCACGTAATGTTTTCAGTCATAAAAATATAATACATAGACATGTGAGATAGTCGTCATAGGCTAGTCAATAAAGCATACGCAATTCATAGTTACCATACAAACACAATATTTTCACTTATCATTAGAATGGAGTCGATAGTCTTAGATTGTTGCTGTAAGTTTCAACAAGACTTTACCATCTCAACGAACCGGCATGACCGCGGCGGGCGTTGTGTAACTTAGCTGATCGGTTACGAACGGCTAAGCAAACTTCGCTACGAGCGCTTCTTGTGAAATTGTAAATACTCATTTATGTGAATACGATTTAAATATTTATTTAATTTATTGTAGGAAGATTACGATTTAAACGTAAATTCAAACATATGAGTACATTTTATACTGTTTTATAAGCAAGATCACATTTCATGAAATTATTTTCCTAGTTTTTTGTTCGTCTTAACACAATCATTAAATCTGAAATTCGTAAAAATAGCCCGGAGTCAAGGAGATTCCACGAAAATGAATTATGCTGGCGAAAATTTTAGTAAAAAGAAATGTATCGCAAATAAACTACAAACAAAAACCCACGCCAAAATTTAATTTGTAAATTACGCGATAACAGCACGGGACGTCGGAAATTTAATATTAATGTTATTTGCGGTAAATGAAATTGTTTATTTTTACGGTAAATAAGACGATGATAACTATGAGAGAATAGAAATGGTCGTGTAAACACCCAGATATAATTTTATTCGAATTAATTTGCCTTCAAATGTTTATGTTTAGATAACCGTTCCGTTCAGGTTGGAATTGAATGTTTTGACAGAACTCCTTTGGTTATAAATAATCTTCCTTAGGTAAATAATTAAATATTTTGGTATTGAAAACGTTGGCTTAGGAATATATTATGAACGCTCGTAGGGCAGCTTAATTAGTTGTATTTTGCAAATGCCCTTTTGACCAACTACCGCTCTGAAGTAGAAAATCAGTCGCCGAGCACCGAACGATATAGTCCCGCAGCTACCCTTTACAGCCAATTCTAGGTCAGTCTGAACAACATCTTAGACCATAATCATCATCACTTACTATCAGGTGAGATAGAGGTCGGAGCCGAGTGAGAGAGGAGCGCGAGCTTATCGTATTTTCCCAATCTTATCAAAGCGCTTGGTCGATGTGACAAGGAAAAGGCATTGTAATTCAACGGGGCAATGCTGCCAGCATGCGCAGCATGCCGCCTCCAGCCAGCTGGTGGTCTCTATTGGCTGGAGCATTTGGACTGCCTGTGAGTCTGCAATGACTTATATGTTGAATAAATGCTTTTATTGTAGTAGCTGTTAGTATATAGTTCGTAGTATTTTGCTAATGAAGGCATACCGCCGGTTAAAAAAAATACATTATAAGGAGATAATGTGGACGAAAAGCGACTTCAACGACTTGTGCTGCGAACAGGTCAAGTTTTAACATATTACAGTTGTTGTCTTAGGATGGCATTCGGTAGGCTATGTCGGGAGCCTTCGGACAGGCTGAAAACTTCAACACTGCACGGTTTTCAGGTGAGCACCTAACTTGTCTATTGCTCAAACTAAAAAACCTTTTTTTATGCTTTATAGGTTAGCCTTTGACCACTATCTCACCTGATGGTAAGTGATGATGTGGTCGAAGATTTTGTTCAGGCTAACCTAGAATTACTGACTCTCAAGGACAGCTGCCGGAACACACTGTTAGGTGTTTGGCGACAGATTTTCGCAAAATGCCCTAACACCATGCTATAACGACTGCCATCCTAAGACAACAACACCAGGACCGACGGCTTAACGTGCCCTCCGAAGAACGTAAGCGCTCAGTAGTAATGTCACCAGCGGTCACCCATCCAACTCATGACCGTGGCGGACGTTGCTTAACTTTGCTGATCAGTTCAAAACGGCTAAGCAAACTTCGCTACGAGCGCTTCATAATAATTTATTCCACAGCACATAATGGTGTGTTCCAGCAGCTGTCCTTTTGAGTTCGTTTTTATTCTAAGTTGACTCTAGAGCCTATTTTTTTATTATATATTGAAAAGGATATGATAGTAAGCGAAGGTAACCGAAGACCGTATCTATTCATAAAAACCCAAATTTAATACAAAGACTGCAAAATGTAGGATTTGATCTATACAAAAAAAAAAACTAATATAATAATTGCGAAAACAAAAAAGTTTTAAAAAGAATATTGTCAATAAATTAATTATTAAAAGTAATTATATATTATAATTATATTGTTTTATAATGTGAATAATAGCAAACTTTAATTTATAAAAAATTATACCATTTTTTATTGATAGTGGCATTCACACTGCCCCTCCACCCACCGCAGGGGTGGTGGAAGGGGACGTTTTATACCCGATGCATTCAAGAGTAACCCTTAGTATAATGTATGACAACATAGTAGCTTTACTCAGGTTATGTTCTAAGTCTAGCCTATTGGCAGCAAGTAAAATAGCTAGTAAAATAGCTGCAATATTGTTCATTTTCTGAAATGAATAAAAGCCGAAGTAAACCTGCATTTCTTCCAAATTGAAAGGTACAAAAACATTACAAAAACCGACACAACTAATCGAATATTAAATACAGGAAAGCCGGGCCCTTACGATAAAGAAACAAAGGGGCCAGAACCCATTCACCGTCGTCTTTTGTTAGGGCACTTTGAGGTGCCCGCAAAACCAACCTTTTTGAAGAATTCTTAGCCTTTGACACGAACTTTTTCGTTTCCTCATTCGCTTGTGATTATGTTAATAGTGATTGGATGACTGTAGCCACTTTTTTCTGAGAAAAACTCCCCGAAAATCAAGTGAATTGACTTTTTTAAGTCGTGAAGTAGGTGCACGTGTTAGATACGGATGAACTTTTATGCTTATGGTAGGTACTTTTATTGAGAAACAATAGAGGGATTTATTTGACTCTTACAGAACTTGGGCAGTTTTTATTGAACTTATTTTATTCGCCATCATTTTACTCTTATCCCACTTATAGGGCAAGTACAAGATTTTTTGCGAATAACAAATCAATCAATAAAATGTTGCAATAATTTGCCATATTTATTTTATCATAATTTTACCCTGCGCAAACCCTCCGTGGCAATATAAATAGGCGCAGTTTTGGAGTTTTCAGGCCGCTTGAAGTTCTCTTAAAATGCGGAATGAGATGACTGATATTTTAAGAATACAACCAAAACAGACGTGCCCTGTGCAATGTCTCTTTTAACCCTATATGCTACAGAATTGAGTTTAAAAGATTATGGCATTACTATTATTATTATTGGGCTTTTAGCAGCGCCAAAGTCGCAGCTATCCTCGTCTAATGCGTGACAATGGTAAAATACTCTAGCTCCATGGAAGTTAGGGTAGCCTTTGGTGTGGAGGGCTGGCGCCACGGCTACTTCGTCGGAGCAACTCCAGTAACACAAATATACAAATTTCGGCAGGAGTTACATATTTGACCCGTTTGGTGGAGAGACATTGGGTCCGTGGGAGCTGGGAGTTCATTTTATCTTCCAAAACTTATCAGAGCGCTTGGTCTGACTTTGTCGCTTGATGTGACAAGGATAAAAAAGCTGGAACTTATTTGGCTCAACGAATAAGCATTGCAATCCAATGGGGCAATGCTGCCAGGATGCTGGGCACGATGGCAACTGGTAGTGGGCTGAAGCATTTTTGGAATACTTGTAGGCCTTAGCTTTCAATGTAGTAGCTGAAGTGTTGTATATAGTTCGTGGTCTTTTGTGAATAAGGGCATACGGGCGGTAAAAAAAACCTACTTATTACATATGTATATAGGTAATATAATAATACCCATTAGTGGTCACATATACATGTAGGAACAGCAACGTAGTTGGTGAGTTAAGAACGGTTATGCATAATTCGCTATTAACTCTTCACACAACATGCATATTATCAATCTAACAAGCTCAGGTCTCAAACTGTATATCTTTACCAATTGAGGTCTTGTGTTATTTAAATTTATATAGGTATTGAAAAAAATGCTTTTATACCAACATAACGAAAAATCCTGCCATATTGCAAATTAATTAACAAAATATTTTTCACCACACACGCTTGGAAAGGTTTTGTGTTTCATACGAAATCTGCGTACAAAAGTTTTATTTTACCCGCTAGTGTGAATTTCATTATATCTATAAAAATAAAAAAAACAATGATGCGACCAGAAACTCGGTTTAGCATTACAGTCAAAATAAATACTGCAGTATTAATAAATTCTACGCTGTAGAGATGTTAAAAATTGTGTATCTCGGCAACAAAATAATTTTGTGTGCCGTATCTATGAAACCTTTGCTACGCTCAAAATTCATTTTTTCCACTCCCATCAATTGTGTTTTGTTCTTAGAATCCTTCGCTTCCTCAAGTTTCAATACAGGATTTCTCGCCAAATAACCACTGTACAGCATTGCATAGCAAATTACTTATTTTAGTCTGTTTCGTCTCCATAGCTCACACTGTCGTGATCATAGAGATATATTGCTTTCTCTTTTCTGTGGTCGTGATAACAACAAAGCCTCTGTGATCATTCACGTACACTCAAAGAAAGAAAATCTAAAACATAAAAACTGACAAAATTTCTATTTATACGACTGCCCAAAATAGGAGTGTTATGTTTTCAGGGTTCATGTATGTATATTTGTGAGCTTATTTATTCCACCAAAACTTCTAAACGGCGTAACCGATTTTCATGTGTGAGATATCATTAGATTTGTCTTTTTAGCGCCAGTGACACTAAGGGCCTGATTCAGAATGTTCGAGTAAGTTTCGGTTTTACTACCCAGAACATATTTATTAAACAAAACACTATCTTTGCGTTTCACAGTCGATCGATTTAGCCTATCCATCGGTTAAAGCTTGAAACGCGTTGCATATTACCTGTCATTTTTATCATTCAGTTATTTTATGTGTTGCATTGCAACCCGAAACTTTATTAGGACATTCTGAAACGGGTCCTAAGTATATAATAATGATAAAAAACTGGTGGATTTTAGACGTAATTTAGCGGTTTTTTTTTATCAACCCTCCAGTGACATATCAAAATGAACGGCTATAAAAAACGATTCCATAAATATATTTATAAAAATCTTGCAGTTTTAATTTCAATGGAACGATAAAATCTTTAACGAAAATAAACCTAGTTTGTTCGTTTAGTAATATTTTGTGTTTAAATTTTACGCTTTTCGGACGAAACGATAGACGTAGGTAATCGCCACGTTGCCAAGTGGTCTGATATGACCCGGATTGCCACGGCAGTTTGATTTTTGTACGCCAACTCCTCCTCCTCGCGTCGTTGTCCTCATTACTGAGGGTTGTGATTACCCTGCTTTTGGAGTACTTTTGCCTTGATGGTGTCCCGGCACTTAGGCCTATCCTTGGCGTTGTGGAGTGCATCGTGTAGGTTGGAATCTACATCCGTGCGAATTTGGTCCGAATCTCATCGGACTACGACCCCTTGGCCGCTTGCCATCCACCTTACCAGTAACCATGAGAAGCTCCAGGTTATGCCCCTCCTTTCTGGCAATATGACCGAAGAATTCGAGCTGCTTACGTAGGCAGATATTGGAAAGGCGGTTCTTTATATTAAGTACGCCAACTATGAACTGCTAATTTTAAACCACCTAAGTGTGTCATATCACCTGGATAAAAAAATATATTTTAACTGACTTCAAAAAAAGGAGGAGGTTATCACTTCGACTGTATTTCTTTTGAGTGAATTACTTTATAACTTTTTACTGAGGGTACCGATATTGATGATTTTTTTTATTCGAAAGCTGGTGCTTTTTATGTGGTCCCACTTAAATTTAAGTGAGATCTGACGTGCATATTTGAGTTATCCCTAATAATGCATTTTTAATTGTTTTCGACTACATTGGATCCATCATCGTAATATATATTATGGATTGGTCTACTCAATTTTTATTTAAAAAATATGAGTTGAAATATTTTTTATGGTTAATATTTTTTTATTCACTACTCGGTACATTATAAACTCTTTTGCAAAAAAATGGGCACTTTAGATTTTTTTCTCTACTTCAATGAAGAAGAACAAGAAATAGGTTTTGTCAATTTGACGATGTATTGGCATGTTTTTTAAGCATCCTGGCATGATTCTTTACGTTCTATATTTAAAATTTGAAACTATTAAAAGAAAAATAATGATTATTGTGGATTATTCTAAAATTACTTTACTAATGGCGCGGATTGCTGAAACGATTTTTAACTGATTACGATATTTTAAAACTTTTTGGATATTTTCTGCAAATTAAACAATTCAATCTTTCTTTTTACATTAAACACCACTTTTTGATATGAGTGATAAAGCGATAAGGGCCGGTAAAACTATAGCCCTACTTGAAGAAGGTTGTTCGCAAACTTACGTGTCTCAGCGGCTAAATGTGAGTCGTTCAACTGTCAAGAGGACTTGGCAACGGTATCAAGAGACTGGTTCGGTCAAAAGAAGACCCGGTTCGGGAAGAAAACGATGCACAGAACCAAGAGATGACCGCTTTTTAGTGAGTCAGGCGTTGCGTAATCGTAAGGCGTTAAGTGTGGACCTGAAGAAGAGCCTTGAAGAAGTAAGAGGAGTAGAAGTTAGCTTGTGGACGGTCAGGAGGAGGCTTTTGGCTGCCAATACCTAGAGTTACCGCCCAGCTCGGGGCCCTAAATTACTCCCTGAGCACCGTGTTGCTCGACTTCAGTTTGCTCGGAACTGTGCTTCATGGACTCTGGAGGACTGGAATAAAGTATTGTTTCCTGATGAAGCTAGAATCTCTTTGTGTGGAGAGGACCGACGCCGGCGAGTGCTGCGAAGACCACGGGAACGCTATGCGGAAGTGTGTTTCGAATAAATCACTCCTAATGGCGGAGGCTCCGTTATGTTTTGAGCAGCAATTAATTCGACGGAGCGTACGGAGTTAGTTTTCATAGAAAATGGAACATTAAATGCACACCGGTACATAATGGAAGTCCTAATTCCATATGCACAACCCACATTGACTGCACTTGGGGAAGATTCCATTTTTATGGACGATAATGCTCGCCCGCACCGTTCTGGCGACGTGGAAGCGTACATGCAAGAAGTTGGGATCCGTCGTTTAGATTAGCCAGCGCGAAGTCCTGACCTCAATCCAATTGAGCATGTGTGGGATGTTCTGAAGAGACGGGTAAGATCAGTGCAACCTGCTCCACAAAACATCAGGGAGCTAAAAAGAGTCATTGCAGAAGAGTGGGAACGTATTCCTCAAAACGTTATTAAAAACATCGTGGAAAGCATGCCCAGAATGATTCAAGCTGTGATTTTGGCAAGAGGAGGTCACACTCGTTATTAGGTTTTTACATTTGTAACTTTTATTAATTAAAAACAGTAAAAAAAAATTGTCTTTATTGCCGACCACTTCTTATTATTTGGGCGTGTACATCGATTTTAAAGAATCCATCGTTTTTTTTTCTTTTAAATGCTCGAATTCACTTCACGCGCATTAATTTACACGATTATAAGTATACAGACTACGTCAAAGAAATAAATTTCATTTAATTAACTAAAATCGACCTTAGAACGTAAATTTCCTTAGGTGCCCGTTTTTTTTGCAAAAGAGTGTATTATCGATCATTGCCTATTGCAAGTTTCGTGATAGCATAATGAAAACCTGCCCTGAGCCAAAACACACAAGTCTGAGGTAAAGAGTATACAGTATCTTATCTTGGTAGCAATTCACCGTTGGAACGACCGCTATGAAAGATAAGTCGGATCGAATACCAAATTGCCGACTCCAGATTTCTATTACTTCTACCTATTTAGCTCCAAAATTGGACTTATTGAGACTATGTTTAAGTAATCAAGTAATCACGAGGAAGGCTTATTAGTTTTTTTGTTGTGGTAAATTTAGTGCCTTGTTGGGTTTTTTGAGGGGCAAAGAAAATTCTAGCAGTCTGGAGTTTGAATTTGTATCCGGTAGATGGCAGGCCTAATGCATGGGAATCACGGGTAACTTAGGGGCTTAAAATCACATCTGGAAAAAATTGGGCGATGAAACAGAGGTACTAGCCCAAATGTATCCTGAGTGTGGTTCCGGATTGGTAACTAATGTCGTAAGACGCAACTAATGGAAAAATACAAGATCCACATGTTCTTTTCATCAGCAGCGCCTTTTGAATAATTGCTGGCACACTCTACGGCAAGTCGCTTGCCATGCTTGAGGATTGTGGCAAAACCCCCTTAATGGGGAAGTTCAATTGTGTACATTCAGGTTGTTTATGTATATCCCTGAAGGGCAAGGCAGAGGCACTCTGCCTTGCCCTACACCTATACCGGCGTATAGTATTGTGTTATGTATTTCTCAGCCTAAGATTATGAGGACTGTCCTGTTTTATATTTTAAAAGGTGACAAAGGATAACATCTGACTGAATCAGCTGTGTGCACTACTCATGTCGCAGATGTCAAGAGGTGTGCTGCACATTAGGCGCAAAACTATGTAAATGTTTTATGATTCAACAAGATTAAAGAGAGCATCAAGTACTAAGTTACTCTTAGGTTCAAAAAACATAATAAATTTAGGCTATTGCACTCAATAGATAGAATGATGAAACAGAACATTGACATTTCGAAGGACGAGTTTGTGGACCTTTTTACTGGAAGGGTTTGTTGGTCTAAGGGCCTGTTAGCATATCCATCGGTTAAAACTTGCAACGCACTGCATGTTTACTGTCATTTTTATCATTCAGTTATGTTATGTGTTGGTTAGCCACCCGAAACTTTATTAAGACATTCGGACCCTTAGTCAATTGTCCTAAATCAATCCTCGTGCGTGACCATTGGTGTTAATAAAAAAGAAAGATATGGTACAGTACGCTATATTGACACGACAATTTAATGTGGAGAAAATTTAACACAAACGTTATAATGCACATAGCTAAACTTCCATTGTATATGACACGTTTTAATGACTGACAGTGACAGGAGGCCAAGCATGTGGTACATGCACATACGCACACTACTGAGAGAATCAAATTCAAATATTTATTGGCCTTATAACTGAGAATGTTACATTGGCCGAGTCATGTTTACAATAAATTTTATATTAAATCATATTAAATTACAAATAATATATATACAACCTATTTTATGAAAATTATCAAACAATAATATACCTATTCCAAGTCAAAATTAAATTTCCTTCATCTAAGTCCATATGGCAATGATTGAACATGACAATGAGTGCCTATCGTGTAATAACGGGAGAATGTCACACGGTACCTCGAACATGGCAATGTTAAATCAGGTGACATCTACTGATTTAACATTGCTATTTTCGAGGTACCGTGTGCCGTTCTACCGTTTTACATGTCTGCCTAAAAAAGGTGGGTTTTGTATTCAGGGTTCATGTATGTATGTCTGTGAGCTTATTTATTCCACCATAACTTCTAAACGGCTAAACCAATAATGTTGTCTTAGGTTTTCGCGATTGTTACACATAGTAATTAAACAACTTTAAACGGTTTAAATCGCGTATATTTGTCATTATTTTTGGGCAAACAAAGAGGAGCGTTGGTATCCGGGTAAAAGAACACATTGCTGACATGAAGAACAGACGCTCGACCAAGTCTGCGGTTTGTGAACATGCCCAGGACAAACCCAACCACTACATTCGGTTCGACAACCCACAAATCCTTGCCAGAGAGACCCGGTTTATGCCAAGAATGTTACGCGAGGCAATTGAAATCAAAAAGTACCCAAATTTCAATAGAGATGATGGTTGGCAAGTACCACCTGCTTGGGATCCTGTTATTAAATTAATTAAATCTCATGGCCGACACAAATCTGCAAGACCTCTGGACACCGTGAGCGAATACTGCGTGAATAGGGAACGTTATGATTAATATAAAAATTTCTGACGGTAGACCAAATAATTTCTTAATAACTCATGTGACAAATAAAATCAATTAGTCACCCCGTGACCACGATCACTGCAAAGTGTTTGAAACGTCGGGACAAAAATAATGACAAATATACGCGATTTAAACCGTTTAAAGTTGTTTAATTACTAGGCTAAACCAATTTTAATGTAATTATATCGTTAGATTCGTCTTGATAGCGCTCATGGCTCACACCAGCACATAAATAACTGGCGGATTTTAAGCGCCATAGTGAGAAAAAAAGAATGTTTCTTCCAAACCCATCGAGTGAGGTATGAAAGTGAAGGGCTTTAAAAATGATTCCATAAATATAACTTGCATTTTAATTTAATGTAACGATAAAACATTTAACGATAATTAATAATGTGCAGTGCGGTTTTTAAAAAAAAAAAAAATTTAGTTCAATGTTTGTGACTGTATACTAATTCGAGTTGGATATATTGTAATGCTGCGTTGTACATTCTATCATTCTGTTTCCTTTATACCACGTTTTTATGATAACTTTCTTGTTTCTATGTCTGTTTGTCATTCCAGGAGGAATTTTCTAACTAAATTTTGAGCACTTTTCGGTTACCTATATAGCTGGAACTTTCAGGGTGACTCATAATTTGATGACATTATACAACAAAGGATCATTATATCAATTTAGAAAAAATAACAGATTATGTTTGGATGGCAAGAAATCCTTGCTTGGTATGGGCAAAAAAAATAATTCTAGAACTAAGATTATTTATTTTTTGCCTATTAACCAAGTAATTATTGAAATTTCCATTTTTAGTGAGTGAGTATAAGAATAACTACTAATTTCTAAATATGATTACAAGCGCTATCAGGTGCTAAGCGAAAATCACTCGCCCACCGGAACATACTCTCTCGAGCCGAAACTACAAGAGTTCGATATCACACAAAAAATTCACGCTCCAATAATTTGTAAATAAGTATTAATGTGAAAGTGTCGTAAGCTAATGAAAGGAAGTTTCTGGTTTTCCAGATTTCTGTAAGATTAATATTTTCAAAAATATTCGGAAAAATACTTTTGTGTGGGAATTATTATTTTTGGTAAACTAGAAGCATAGATATTATGTTAAGCAATATGCATGCAAAATTTCACCGAGTTTGAAGACTTTAGAGGTATTAAAAATATTACGAACCTACGTTTGTATGGCAATCCTTACGAGCCTTAAGTAAATTAATATTATTATGTGTGACGATTTTCGTTAACGGTACGACTCAATTATTAATGCTTATTTAGATTTTATATTTCTTGATTAAATATTTGACTTTAACTTACATATTATATGTAAAAAAAATTTTTAACAAAAAATGGAGCCGACTTCAACTCCCAAATGTGTGAAATAACTTGTTGAAGTCGGTACCATGATGGTTCAAAAGTATCTATTATCACAATATTGTGCACATGGTACCGACTTGGACAAGTTATTTCACACTTTTGGGTGTTGAAGTCGGTTCCAATTTTTGTTAAAAAAAATTTTTTCAATCTTTTTAGTGACCCTTGCTGCTTACGGGATCGATTGTCATTCATTCCTAGGTACAAAAACGGCTTGACCGATTTTGATGAAATTTAAAATCATCAGCTTTTAAAAAAAATAATGAATTTTCAAAATCGGTTCACCCAGTCAAGAGATCTGAGGTAACAAACATAAAAAAATAAACAAAAAAAATACAGACGAATTGAGAACTTCCTCCTTTTTGGAAGTCGGTTGAAAATATAAGTGCATGTTGCGCTGCGAAAAATTATTAGGTCAACTATATTGTTAAAATTTCAACTTTTAAATCTATTATATTCTACGAGTATCTATCGATTCAAAAATTCACAAACACGAAAAAGTCAGATACTAGTTTTAAATATGGAATCCCTGAAGAAATCAAGAAAACCTTATGAAAACAAGAAAAACCGTGGTGATGAGGTTGGTTTCTAATTAATCGTAATGCCCTCCGGTGTATGTTTCCACGAATCGGCATAGGCTCGGATGGATCCGTTTACTTTTGTCTGTCCAAAAGCCAAACTCCCCCGGGGCAGTTTGCTTAAACGCAACGTGGAACTGCCTTATAAACTGTGTGCGTTGATCAGTTAATTAAATTGAAAATTTCAAATAAATTTTGGTATTTCTAGATATCATTTTCAAGCTACAGATAAATAAACAAAAATTTAAGTCATGCCATGTCAAGCTCAGAAACAGTAGAACGCAAACAATACAATTTAGGCGTCTTCGACGCTCTTATGAAGGTCAATTACAAATTTAATATTGAATTATTCTACATTGTACCTACTGCCACGTCCAGCAAAAAATGTATAGAGCCACTGCGAGATAAACGGGCAAAAAACTCGGGGCCATTATTATATGTTTTTCACGTGCAACATGTCTATAAGTATTTGTCTTTGCTAATCTAAAACCTGGCACTGCTATTTATTTTTATTCCTGGTGTTGTAATCATGATTGTCACGGTTTAATTTAAATTTACTTAATTTCTACGTTCATAAATAATATTTTCAAATGTATACAGACTTGGTGTAAGTAAAATATCAATTTCTTTAAATAGATCCCTCAGAGATTTCATATGTGAGTTCACTTTGCACTATGTCGATAGTATTAATTAACCACAGTGAGAGCTTCAGAGTAAGTTTCCGTGAGTCGCAATCGACTGGCTAGCATGGATTTGTTTACTTTTGTCGTTCATTTCAACAATGTCCTATTTGCTTAGTTATCCAAACTCCCCCGGGCAATGTGCCCGCAAGTTTGGATTGTCATATGAACTGTTAATTAAGTTTTTTCAAAGCAATTTATAGGACGTGAGATTTAAATATCAGAAAGAAAACATCTTAAGTATGTGTTAGGTGGGGTCTTTCCATTTTGGTTACCGAATACGGTAGCAAAGGTGCGCTCAAATTAATTTGTAATCGTCATAATGACCGGGTGTTCAACTTATTGAACCCACTAAATTTAATATGGCTTTGTTAAGGGTCTGTTAAGATATATATAGCTTCATTTCTTAACAAAACAAAACCAAATTGAAGAAATGACACCAGCGCTATTTAATAAAAAAAATACTTAGTTCAGCATCCATAAACATGTCTTACAGCCTAACGTGGGATTTTATTGAGTTATCACTTTGTTTTTGGTGGTTGCCCATATTATGTCTGCACCGAAATGCACATATTCTACATCTACTATATAGCATCCTTTTCGTTATAATTCCAATACCCCTTCATATCTGAAAGAGCGTTTTATGTTTCTCCATTTTACTCATGACTTGTCACTTCGCTCTTCTAACACTCTTCAATTGAAAATACCTCCACATTGTTCCCAGTATTACAACAAGTCGTTCACAGTGCAAGCTGCATGACTATGGAGTGGTTTGCCACTCGACATAAGACATGCCAAATCTATCACAATATTCAAAAGTATGATAATAAATCACTATTTGTTTATAGTATATAACACTGTATTTATTTGTATATATTTTATTATTTTAGTTATAATTACATATGTATTGTATTATTATTTATGTATAGTTATTTATTGTGTAATTAATAGTTTAATATATATTTATCATGAGAGTATGTATTAAGTTTGTGTTGGTATTTGTCTAATATAATATGAAATGATTATCTCATAGTTCTTTCATGTAGATTATATTTATTGTTCACAACCGACTATCTCTTCTCTTGTATATATATATCTTTTTCTGTCCATCCAAAGGTTGTCTGGAAGAAATCGCTGCACAGCGATAAGACGGCCCTTTGTTCTACGTTAGAAATGTATGTTAGTTACTCTTAAATGTAAATTAGCTTGGTGAACAATAAAGAGTTTTTTTATTGTATTGTATTTTTTTTATATGGGATTGTGGTGGAACACCCACGAGGCACACCTGATGTCAAGCGATAACCTCTGCTTACATATATTATGATGTCTATATGTCTCTATTTATATATGAAGTAGCTTTATTGGTCAAATTAAATCAGCACTACTTCCCTCTTTATCGAACAAAGTTAAGCGTAATAGACGTGATAATTATAAGCTCTGTATGAAACCTTCCAAAAAGAGTCTTTAAGTTTGTATGGGACCAAAAATACTCAATCAGATACCAAGCTCTTTAAAGGCCCTAAATAATAATTTATTTAAAATTAAGCTTAAAAAAATATTATTGGTGAAATGTTATTATAACGTAAGTGAATTCTTGACTGACAAAAATCTGAATTAATTTATATTACTGACATTTTATCCACTTTTTTATGTATCTAGAATTGCATTTTATTATTAACATTATATTGTAACTTGTGTGAATTGTTCAAGTACTTAACTAAAATAATATTTATTTCTCCTTTGTTAATTTGGTTAATTCATTGCCACCTCAAAAAAATGTACACCTATCTGGGCACAACATGATGATCACTATATATCATTATAACACCAATATAAATGCTTTTGTTATATACTCATGTTGTATGCAAATAAATGTTTATCTTATCTTATCTAACAGATGCAGTTCGTCTTGTACGCGTCTTGTGACGCGCCCTTCAACCTAAGATCTACAGTTCTTAAGTCTCATGTGTCTGTAATTTTACTTGCTCTCAATGACTGCTGCCGGAACACACTGTTAGGTGTTTGGCGACAGGCTTTCTACTTGAGCCATGCGAGCATTCGCAAAATGCCCGTACACCATGCGGTGAGCTCAAACTGGTGGTGGGAATCGAACCATGGACCCTACCTGCGGCAGGGTAGTAGCTATTACGGCTCGGATATCACTGATTCAAAACCTTTATTGCTTTAAATAATCTCAATTATAATATAAATAACATGTTATAGTTGACTTGAAATTGACTCAATACTAGTAAAAATAATATCCTAAGCATAGCACACAGAACACACAGAAAAACAGCTAAAATAACTTAACAAAATTACAACGCGCTTAGGAGGCGTTGATGCAAAAATTACAATATTAAGCTTTTTTTTTTTTATGCCTGATAGGTTAGCCTTTGACCACTATCTCACCTGATGGTAAGTGATGATGTGGTCGAGGATGTTGTTCAGACTAACCTAGAGTTACTGGATCTCAAGGACAGCTGCCGGAACACACCGTTAGGTGCTTGGCGACAGATTTTTCAACTTGAGGGTAACACTTATTTACTATTGATATTCAAATAGTAAATAAGTGTTAAGTAATATTTAAAAACTATACAAAAATACGAACCGAGTTTCCGAACGTATTCGTAGAAGGGAGTTTTAATTAAAAAAAACCTTTTCTACGATATTGGCTACGAGGCTCTTTTAGACGTAGATATTGTCGAATGACAAACATAAGCATTCCGAGCTCTTCAGATAATTTATATATTATTTAAGTATATCGAGCATTTCAAATCAAATACATCTATGATAATCGTTGAGATGATGAGAACTTACGAACGAACTACTTCAACATGTCTTGATGTTTATGAAGATCAGATTTTCGTCTATTAGCTACAATTAGATAACTTCCATATTGTTAATTCCTATTTTTTTACTGTCTGTATACCTTTACTAACAAAATACTATGAACTATAAACAACAATGCAGCAACTACACTGAAAGCACTTAGACAACCTACAAGCCATCGTAGACTCATAGGTAGTCCAAATGTTCAGCATGTTGGCAGCATTGCCCCGTTGAATTGCAACTGCAATTACGTTGACACTATGAACTCCGTGTCAAAAGTACTATAGTTTATTATTTTTACGTTTCTCATCGCTTGTATCAGCGCGAGCTAATATGAACTTAATTTTAACAATAGTTTGTTTGATTTTCGTATACTCGCTATCAACGCACTGCTCAGTTAGCCTACGAAGTCGCCTTAATTTATTTATTAAACCACCAATTGAAGCGAGGCTATGTAATTGATATTTAGAAGTAGGAGGTACTTAATTTATTCATTAACTTATTTATTTGATGAGTGGGATGCTAGTGGGTAGGCGGCATAAATAACCTTTGAGGATTCCGCCACAGTGATCAAAGTATTGTTCCGGGAAATGATATTTATTTAGGAGTCTATCAAGACCAATTATGTCGTTTCTTGTAATTTTATGTAAGGGATCAAAGTACCACAAAATCTTAATATTTCGGTAGGTATACCATCAATCAAAGTATCAAATTAATGTGGGCGTGCTAACACGGATATTGTGCATTTATCTACTGAATGATGCATTTGTTTATTTATCTACTACTGACATGAGATGGCAATAGGCTTAAACCATCTGACGGATTGTGAGTGTTTGGCTGGTTACATTCTTATCTTCGTCGACATCAAAGAAACTTTGTGTGTTGATCATTACTGCCCTTAGGGAGAAAAAAATCTTTTGAAAATTTGATAGCCATTACAAACTGTCAGAAATTTTACAATTCATACATAATACACGTTTTAACCATACGCAAAAGTCAACGTTTAGTTTTTTTTTTACAGTATTAGGAACTTATAAGAAAACACAGAAATTAATTTGTTTTTCGTTCGTATTTTATATTTTTTATAATTAAATCTCAAACATACTTAAAAAGGTTAATGTAGCGATTCATAATAAATATAATATATAATAATCTTATCAGAGCGCTTGGTCGACGCGACGCGTCATCAAAATGCTGGCACCTATTTGGCTCAACCAATAAGCATTGCAATTCAACGGGACAATGCTTCCAGCATGTTGTGCAAATTAACCTAAATCTTTATCGAATTTTGTGAGAGCTAACACATTATCCCTGTATGCCATGCGAACAAATTGTTGTCAAGAAAATGAGCGAAACCTGTACCCGTCCTTTAATGAAAACGCGTAACGTATCTTATTTCCCGCATTTCTCTTAAATTCCCGCGGGAGACCGGGATATTTGAATTACGTGTTTTCTATTTATGTTTGTTTGTTAAATCCTGCTAATCCTTACTCCGCCGCTTCGTGTTACAATCTGAACTCCTTGAGATTTTGGTACAAGTTATAAGAGATGGACTTGGAAATATATTTCCCATAAAGTTCTTATCAACAAACCTGCAACCAAAAACTGACCTAGTGCAAGTTGGGGCCTTGCTCTGTTAAGGCTGCTGCCACATTGCTGTTTAAAAATGTTAACAAACATTTTCTTTTTAGAAAGCAGTGTGGCAGCACCCTTAGGCAATGCAGGCATTTGTTGTTATTGTAGGCTGTAAAATATATTTGTATTGTGATTATTAAGCTCTTGACGATTACAGCCCCACACGTTAGATTGCAAAGCAGTTTTAAGGATCCCTAAACAGGTTATTCTAAGGGCGAGGAGTCCAGTACCTGCTTCAATAGCATAATTAGTCATGCGATGGAAGAGTATTCTATGGTCGCGGGCTCAAGACCCGCTGGAAGTAATCTTTTTCGTATGTCTATGATTTCATTTAACACCAGTTAATGCTGTTTAAAGTAACAAAATTGTATTATATTGTTTTTTTTATTTATTTTATGCCCATTTGACTAACAATAAAGAAAGTGTCCTCAAAAAGGATATACTGTAAATCCTTATATATATATACATATATACGAGTATAAATAAAAAATCACGTGTCACTTTGTTTGTCCGCGATGGACTCCTAAACTACTGAACCAATTTTAAATTTGATTTGCACATCGTGTGCAATTTGATCCAAATTGTAAGATAGGATAGCTGACATTTCAATTTATAGATGTAATTACCCATGTGAAGCCGGGGCGGGCCGCCAGTTATTCTATACATCAACATTCATTTAGAGATTCACGCTAAAAGCTCATAGCTCACGCCGCGCGCTAACGAAGCCAGTGAAATTCAAAGATTTCAGTTTTTCTTCTGAATCAGAGTTCCTCGGATTTCCCAGAGTGATGAGATTACGTTATATTTACGTATATTTCATTTCATCTCGTGTTTGCGCCATTAACTTGAGCCGTGTTGTAACGCTATGTATGGTTTCGATTTAACATTTTACATTTATGATGTTATCTTCTTTTTGAGTAGGGAATGTTTCGTGAGTATGGGACATTTTTATGTAACGATCTGCACTTGTACTAACGTGTAATGTTCTAAGTTATCATTCTAGGATACAAGCATATACAATGCCCTTCAACATTTCATTCTGTACGGAACCACAGTTGCGCGAGGTCATTGCCCGCAAGCAGCATCGCATTTATAATGAAATTAAAGAGTTTTTTTGGATCGCCTGATACATAATTTAGAAGCAACGTTAGGTGTCAAGTGAAAGAGTGAATCTCTGTAATATCCGATTGGATGATCGTGAAAAATATACTTTAAATGAGCATCATGCTACTGCTCACATCGATGTGTTAGAAGGGCGTTTCCTACAAGAGGACTCATTACTCTCCTTGAGTAAAGTCAATAAGAATTCCCAAGGGGGGTGGAAAGCAGTAATGGGAAAATACAGGAACAGCAAATCTAAACTTCCGCCTTTCCTTTTCTTTTAATCCAAAACAAACATTATAATATGTATTTTTCATGTGCCTTTTGTCATATCGGTAGGTAGTTCGTTGTAATGTGTAGAAGTTATATTACCCACATTGAGCGTATTACAAAAAAATAATCAAACAGTGCTCAAAGTCAAAGTCAAAATCATTTATTAAATTTTGGTGTCTACGACGCTCTAGAACGGGCAAGAAACTCGGGGCCATTCTTAAACGTCTTTAAACGTCTTTTAACAATGTGTTACATACTATATAGTAAAATTATTACAATATTTGCTTACATTACGTAGGTGACAGGCGCTAGCTTGGCAGAGGCGAACCAGTCCAAGCATTTCTGTTGTTTAAGTAATCAATCACAAATTGTGTAGTGAGATTTATTTATCGAAATGTTCTTCACGTGAGCGTGGATGTTTGGGCACATTACTATAAAACCGCACACAATTACCTAAGAAGGAACTTTTATTTGTCTTTGCTAATCTAAAACCTGGCACCGCTATTTTATCATTATTCCTAGTGTTATAATCGTAATTGTTACTGATTGATATAAATTAATAACTAATTTTTTTACGAATAATTATACATAATATTTTCAAATATATACAGACTTGGTAAAGTTAAAATATCAATTTCCTTAAAAAGATCTCTCAGGGATTCCCTAGGATCCATTTCATATATGACTCGAATTGCACGCTTTTGTAACATATGCTCTGCGGTTTTATTGAATTCTTTAGCCGAGATATGCTCTAACCCAATTGAGCTAACATGACGATGAGTCATAACTAATTCTTTTCATATCGTTCTTTAACCATCGTATTGGGATGGAGCGACATATATAGTTCAAATGACGTTGTACTACAAACAAGACTAATTTTGCAATTAACTTTAAACTTATTAATGATGACGCAAATCTATTATTTTAATATTTTTATGTTTGCAATACGCATGATCTGCGGTTTACTTTAAAAAATTACAAATTTACGAGAGGAAAATATAAAACGATAACAGGCCGAAAAGTTTTCCACCTATTCCCTCTTTTTGGACCGCACCTACTAACACTATCGAGAGATTGGAAGTCGATCGAAGGAATCATTCCCGGATTACTGAACTAAATCCCGGAAAGCGGATCGCTTCAATAAGTACTGAGATATTAAGGCTTGTGTCTTCATTGCGTTTTCCATACAATCGTAGTTTTGTCATATTTTAAATTTTTAAATACCCAGGGTTGAAGCTCGTTGAAATTTTGCATACATTTCCATCAATCTAAAATCTGTGCTTCTGATTTGTCAGTTTACCCTTTCAAAATTATTTGGATAAATCGTTTTCCATGTGAATAAAAAAGATAAATTAACTAAAAGAGTAAAAAACTCGACTACAAATTTACTTTCGTTAAACGTTTTTTCGTGGAACCCTGAAATCATAACACTTTTTTTGGGCAGTCGTGTAAAAAGAAAAAAACTGGCTAACCACAAACATAGATTAATCTGCTTGACAGTCAAAAAACCAAACGGAAAAAGTACAGCAATAATAATTAAAAAAACAAGAAAGAAAAACATTTTTGAAAAAAGATCATTACATCTTTTTAACCTTTTCTACTACACCACTATCGAGAGATTGAAAGTTGACGGACAGAATCAATCCCGGATTACGGAACTGTATTCCGGAACGAGAAACGAAGCAATAAGAACTGATATTAGAAATAAATCGAGCGATGGATATTGAATCCATAGATAAAATATAGACAACAGTGGTTGAAGGTGTAGATGTAAAGAATGGAGATTAGGGATAACATTTTTATAAAGGTTAGCAGTGTTTTATTTTATTTTTTTATGTTATTGTGACGGAACAAGCTCGAGGCCCACCTGATTTTAAGCCGTCTAACCTCTGCCTATAACAGATGCATTTCGTCACAATTCACGAATTGCACTACGCCCGTCACCTTGAGACATAGATGTTAAGTCTCATGTCTCTGTAATTTCACTGGCTCTCAAGGACTGCTGCCGGAACACACCGTTAGGTGCTTAGCGACAGATTTTCTACTCGAGGGTGGTCGCTAGCCAGGCGGGCATTCGCAAAATGCCCTTCCACCATGCGGTGAAGCTCAAGCCCTCGGCGGGCTTCGAACTATGGACCTGCTGCGCGACAGTCCATAGCCAATGCCACTGAGCCGTCACTGCCTCAAAAACTGTACTGTTGAGAATAAAATACGGAAAATTAAATGTAACCAAAACCGAGGTCAGCATAATTATAATAACAATAAGTTCTAAGCAAAGACGTTTTACATGTTGCGGTGCAACGTAATCAAAATAGTCTTTTTTGATTACGTTGTCAAGCATATGGAAGATTCCCTGAAAAAATACTACTTTTGATATACTCGTACTATATCAAAAGATTTTTGGGTCAAAATTCATTTTATGTGCCAACGTATTACGTAAAATATCAAAACTCCAGGACTGGATTTAAAGCAGTGCCAGTGATAGTTATGGACTACCTGGTCCATGGTTTGACCGCCGGCTTGTTGATGCTCACATGTCTAACTACGATCTCAAGTACAAAATCTGTCGCACAGGGCCTAAAAATATGTTTCGGCAGCAATCCTTGAGGGCCAGTAAAGTTATAGGCACATGAGACTTAACAACTGTATGTCTCAGGACACAGTGCAGTTCGTCACTTACGACGAAATGCATCTGTTATAGGCAGAGACTACCTTATATTATACCATATATATCAGAGGGGGCTTGCGGTTTTTCGGACATAATCCAAAACAAAAAATATTGGATTAATTTTAACTGATTCTGTTTACGGGCTAGGCACTCATAACTTACGGACGCACGGACGCAAAACTCCTCAATCGGGAGAGGAGTTTGTACAATGGTGGACATCTTCCGCTGTTGATGTGATGTCTGACTTCAAAGCCACTCTTTCGGTCACCTTTTTTATAGCCTGATGGTAAGTGATGATGTGGTCAAAAATGTTGTTCAGGCTAACCTAGAATAACTGGCTCACAAGGACAGCTGCCGAAATACACCGTTAGGTGCTTGGCGACAGATTTTCTACTTAAGGGTGGTAGCTAGGCAGGCGGGCATTCGCAAAATGCCCTGCCACCATGCTGTAACGACTACCATCCTAAGTTACCGATGACTTAACGTGCCCTCCGAAGCACGGAAGCGCTCTGTAGTAACGTCCAAGTCATGACCGCGGTCATGACTTGGACCATCCAAGTCATGACCGCGGCGGACGTTGCTTAACTTAGCTGATCGGTTAAAAACAGCTAAGCAAATTTCGTTAGGAGCGTTTCGAAATTATTCGGAAATGTCACGGGTATATAGACGCTAGAAGAGGTCTGTAACAGCCGGATCGTTCACTGCTGAACACAGCCTCCCCTATTAAGGTGGTATTTGCCGTAATCCCCACGCTTGGCAGGCGTCTTGGGGATCGCAGTGTCAGTTGTCAGTTCTTTAGAAGGCGCTGCTGCCCACCTTACAGTATTTTTCCCTTAGTCGCCTCTTACGACACCCACGGGATGATATGGGGAGGTACCATTCTAACCCGGCAACCCACGGGGCAGGATTTAAAAACCTGTAAAATATCTACTCGAATAAAATCAACACTGAAAAGCCGTAAACATTACAAAGCACAAGTTACCCTTTAATTTCCTAACTAGTGATCAGTAGGCGGAAACAAGTTAACGAGGAGGCGAAAATAGACCTTTGTACCTTGAAAATGAATAGTTGTATAGTACTTCAAAACACTACATGAACTATTGGAAACTTGTAACCAGTGGGTGTAAAGGTAAGTTAAACACGCCAATTTGAAACGAAAATTACTTAAGTACTAAGGTTTTGCTTCTGCAGGTATAAATTAATAGTTTTTTTTAAGTGCTTAGTCAAATTAAGCTAGAAAATTTTACGCGCGTGATAGCATAGGTAAATATTGTGTCGTTAGATTTACGTTAGTCATATTAAATATATTATAATTGTTCAATGCATATATTTGTATGAAATCAATAATAAGATTAATGTAATAATACCAATGATTAAAATAGTTATTTATAAGCACATTCTAATCAAATAATTTAATAGTAAACCAAAATTGATGTTGACTGCCGAAGTCGTCTTTAAGCAAGCTCAGAGTGAACAACTCAGATCTCACAGTGGTGTCGAAATATATTTTCAAAGTAGTCTTTAACGACGAAGTGCTGCCCGATCAAGATTGTGTGAAAGTTAAGTAATTTATTATTCTCTTATATGATATTGCTGGACTAACCTTGTTTATATGTAATGGTTCTTAAAAAGGTTTGTTAAAATGGTTTTGACAGTTGTAATAAATTATATTGAATTATAATTATAATAATGTTAATTAATAGTTGATGAACCAGTAAAAGTGTAAATAAAATGTATTTAGAAAGTAAGTAACACATTGTTAAAAGATGTTTAAAAGAATGGCCCCGAGTTTCTTGCCCGTTCTTTTCGCAGTGGCTCTATACAATTTTGTTTGCTGAACGTGGCAGTAAAATTAGAATATTTCAATATTAAAATTTCATTAGAGCGTCGCAGACGCCTAAATTGAATAAATGCTTTTGATTTTGACTTTGACCTTTTATTTATTAAATAAACACGCGTAATTTTAGTTCAATTTTTTATTTTATTTATTTTTTATTTATTTATTAACAAAATCCACAGCTCTTAGAGGTAAAGTAAACAATAAATCATACTTACTCAACCGACAGCCAATAACGGATTTACATTATATGTTGTAATATGTAAGTCGACAAGTCATCAAGAACATAAATAATAATAATAATAAGCTGTAAAGTTGTACATCACAAAAATTTAAATACAATCATAAAATACATAATACTAATTGTTTATTACATAAGTATGTGTAGAGTGAGTGGATATGGTTGTGGAGTGTAAGAAAAAAGCATCAATGCTTTTTGGCAAAGGCATGTAGTTTTGTAGAAGTGTGAGAGTGCTTACTTTAATAACACCAAGGTCGCAAAAAAAAATAAACGAGCCTGGGTATTAGAGAGCCTCATATGTGTGTGGTGTATTTTATGTGTGACTTCCTCTTGATAATACTAGTCTCGTAAGAGTCTGGGTACAAGAAGAAGACCATGGGTGTACGCACAGAAAAGTATTTTATATCTCTATGGGTGTACGCATGCATGTGTGATGTGCGCAGGAGGGTGTGTGTGTGTGTGTCTGTGTGTGTGTGTGTGTGAGAGAGAGAGAGAGGTTTTTGTGTATGTGTGTAGATTTGAAGTCTATAAAAGGTGAAGGTGAAGAATAATAGAATTTGTAACATAGATGTATTTATGTAATATTTTTAAATAGTTATAGAAAAGCAAGATCAAATATTGTGTATATTCATTATTTTAAGAATCTCACGCTTAAAGACACACCTGCTGCAGTGGAAAATATCAACTGAATCAAACATTTTGTTATAATTTCTGTGCATTCTGCTAACAAGCAAATTTTGAGTGTAATTAGTTTTTGTGAGTGTAGACGCAAATAGCTTTGTATGTCTTGTTCTATATATAGGGCAGCAGAACCTTAAGGTTTTTGATATTAATTCTGGACTATCAATGTACCCATTACATAAACCATGTAGGAATGGCATGTCACATAGAACACGACGGTTTTTTAGCGTTATGAGATGATAATGACTACAAGATTCTTCATAGTCTCTAAAGCCACGATAAGAGCGATAATTTAAATGTTTTACAAATTTTTGTTGAATATTTTCAATGCTCTGGATGTATGTAATATACTGTGGATTTACTATATACTTTTGTAGGCTTTACTCATTACAGTAGCTATATGATCAGAAAATAATAATTTTTCGTCCATCATTACCCCTAAGTCTCTAGTTGATATCTTTTTGCTGATTTTTACTCCATCAATTTCGTAATTAAATATTATTGGGATTCTCTTTAGAGTAAATGAAACGAAGTGACACTTACTTATATTAACTCCAATGCGATTATGTGTATAGTAAATACTAAGTCTATTAAGGTCTTCTTGTAGTTTAACACAGTCGTCTGAATTTCTAATTTTCAAATATATTTTAGTGTCATCAGCATACATGAGAAACTTTGCATAACGAAAACACTTACCCACGTCATACAAGTAGGATACATATAAAAGGGGTCCCAAAATGGAACCTTGTGGTACACCAGATAGAATTTCATCAAAATCAGAGCAATAGCCCCCCACAACAACTGCCTGAGACCGGTTACGCAGGTAAGATTCCGTCCATCTTAATAAATTTCCACGTATACCAAGTTTAAAAAGCTTTAATGCTTTTTCAAAGTCCGTGTAGACCACGTCTACCTGTGATCCTCCTTCCATGTGCCTGAATCTTGTAGCAAGTAGTGAGATAATGATTAGCCTTTTCTATATTATGAACTTTCAAGGTGATATTCTTCGTATTAATGAAAATATTTTTGTATGGTGTGTGTGTGTATGGAATGAGTTGTAAACTATTGTTAAAAGGTATGTGTAACCTACAAATATGTATCGTGTGCTTTGTATTTTTTTGAATTAATATAAACAGTGCATGTACTCGCGCAATGTAATATATAATATTTACAAATATCATGTATCCTGTGTGTATCTGTAAAATGTGTTGAACAGGTATTTTATAAGAGGCTAACATGATATAGGTATTTACCATTATGGTAGTGGTAAATAAAGTACATATTAAGATTTTTCGAGATTCGACAGGATTAATATAAATCCTCAAAAACTTTCTAAAACAATCTATACTTATACAATCTTGGTTAGATCTGCTGATGAGTTTATTGGAACTGGAGGCGAATTTTCGTTTCTTCGCACAAAAATGCGGCAGTTTTTTGTCCATATATACATATAACCAGCTTCTTTAGCCCTTTGCTTACATGCTCCCAAAAGCATTTTATTATCTTTAGTTAAGTGCTCGTTCACAAATATTTTATGTGCGTCACCTCCAATTCCTACATCTTTTGTTGTCATATCGCGATTTTTACGAGCTGCTGCAATCATCTGATCCTTGAAAACACACTGTCTCAGCCGCACGACAATGGGACGAGCATGAGATGCACTCACGGTACGCCGCGGCTGGACTCGATGGGCAAATTCAATGTCGGAAGGTTGAATAGTCACTCCAATGTGCTCGGGAACTTTGACTTATGACAAGGTCAGTAGTTGTCTCACCTTTTTGCTCAGGAATGCCTGTTATTTCCACATTTTGAATTCTCGCCCATTGCTGCTGTTTAAGGTTTTCTTCCTCCAATAGCTGCAAACTTTTCTTCAGTGACTTATTTTCCTCCTTGAGCCCCTTTATTTCTGACACAGAATTTCCAAACAACTGCTTAAAGTCAGATAGTTCCTTGCGAAGATCATCATACTGCTTGCAGACGTAAGATAAGGAAGCCTGAAACTCAGCACACTGGCCATTGATTACCTTCAGCTGGCCAGACAACTCATGGACAGAAGAATCGACCACAGATTTCAAATCGTGTTTCATATCTTCCCTCCACATTTCAACACTTCTAATAAATATCACTTTAAATACAACTTTAGCAATAAAATATCCGAACAAACAACAAATCGTTTATGTTGTGACTGTTGTCGACGGTAGATTCTAATTTGTGAAAATCAATTTAAAATTGATAATATCAATTTAAAATTGATAATATTTTTTTTTACTATGATTATATCTCGTCGTTGCGAGAAATAGGTTATATCTAAATAGATAGGTTATATCTAAATAGATATAACCTATTTCTCGCAACGACGAGATATAATCATAGTAAAAAAAAATATTATCAATTTTAAATTGATATTATCAATTTTAAATTGATTTTCACAAATTAGAATCTACCGTCGACAACAGTCACAACATAAACGATTTGTTGTTTGTTCGGATATTTTATTGCTAAAGTTGTATTTAAAGTGATATTTATTAGAAGTGTTATACATTGTTGTGTAGCTGTGTTCATGAGCTATATTTTGGTGGTTGTGGAACATATAAGCATAAATAAACAAGTGAGTTATAAGCAAAAACATTTACTAAAATTGCTGCTGCCGGCATTTCGTTCCTGACCTAGGACAACTCGCAAGCGCCCCGCTGCTGTGACGTACTCGCCGTGCAACGCTGTCTTGTGTACTTAACATCTATTTGAACGTTATTTTACTGCACGGATTGTAACTGAACACGCATTAAAACTAGCTAGTATTGTTTATCAGCGACATGGCCGATAACGAGAGTACCTGTGTTGGTTGCTGTGGGTCACTGCATCAGAAAGATTTTATGAGTTGCAAGGAATGTAAACAAAAATATGATCTACAGTGCGCCAACCTTTCGCCGAAGCGATTTAGATCTTTCAATGAAGAGAAGAAACGTAAATGGCTATGTCCAGAGTGTATATGCAAACGCCCAAAAAAGATAACAGTGACACACAATATCTAAATAGATATAACCTACTTGCATGGCTATGTGGCATCGATCCTTAACTATGGATTAATAATGTGGGGACACTCTATTGACACTAATAGAATTTTCTAAGTCAAGAAACGTTGCATCCGCGTAATTTATATAGCTCGGTTTCTGTATAGCTGCCGACCAATATTCAAATTCAAAGCATGTAACATTCTCCCTCTACAATGCATGTACATCAGAGACGTTTGTCTATTCGTTAAACACCATCCCGAACACTTCAAAATGCAAAGCGAAACCGAGCTAAGTTGGCAAACTTATTATACCAACCCCAATGCCGAAAAGATACCTACAAAAAAAAAAAAATTGTAAAGAAAATTTTATAAAAACAATTTAAATAGTTTTTTTTAATATTTATAATAGAATTCCTGATGAAATTAACATAGAGAAAAGTATTTCATTTGAAAATCGATTATGTGACAAAATGTTTTTATAGTTTAAAGGAGTTTATAAATCTAAATGATATAGATCTAGGTGAAGGAAAAAGATCTAAGTGCAGGCAGAATGATAGAACGAATTGCCAAAGTGTTTTAGATCTTTTTATAACAATGTATTCTTGTAAATAAACTATTGATTTGATACAACATGGTGATATTATAGTTATTGCTTGCCTGCCGAGCAAACAAAGTTGAATAGTACTACTGTAGTACCTAATACCGTTTGCCAAGCACTTAAGATACAATTGATCTATCTTTAAGTCTAAACCTACAATGGTTAATCCAAAAACTGATTATTCAGATAGACTGATTATAGCCGCAACCTGTTTACTCACCAGCAGTTGTGCCTATATATTAATAAAAATAAAGGGTAAAGAAAACCAAGTCAAACCTACATGCTGCTTTTCTTATTTCTAATCTCTGCCCGTAAGTCAATCAATGCCATTATATAAGAGTAGGTCCTTTATATTAGTTCGTGAGAGCTTAGCCAGTGATCCTTAGAGAGGCTTGTGAGCAGTGAATCAATATTATTTAGTTAGGTACCTAATAGTTGTGGATTGTCAGATGTGGTCAATATATTACTTAAGACTTGGGACCACGCTATAATCTTGAGACACTGAATGTATGGGCGGCGCAGGATGCTTTAGTTCAGATTATTAGAATCAGACGCATTTTTATTTCGTCATAAATAAATCTAGATATATACATTACGGTTTTATGTCATGTCTATAATTAAATAAATTTTCGTGCTATAATTATACGTTATACTCGTTACTACACAGTAACAAGTAAAAATTAGTTTTTTTTTACCGGCGGTATGCCTTTATTAAACAAAATACTATGAACTATACACAACACTACAGCTACTACAATAAAAGCATTTAGACACCTATAAGTCATAGCAGACTCATAGGCAGTCCAAATGCTCCAGCCCACTCCCAGTTGGCAGCGTGCCCAGCATGCTGGCAGCATTGCCCCGTTGAATTGCAATGCTTATTCGTTGAGCCAAATATGTGCCAGCATTTTGATCACGCGTCGCATCGACCAAGCGCTCAGATAGGTTTTGGAAAATACGATGAGCTCCCGGTCCCCACGGACCCAACGTCTCTACACCAAACGGCTCAAATATGTAACCCATACCGAGGTTAGCATATTTGCGCCGCTTGAGTTGCTCCGCCGAAGTAGCCGCAGCGCCAGCCCTCACGTTGGTTTCAGAAAGATGTGACGGCGCTAAAGTGTCCACGCACGTAGCGTCCCACACTAAGGGCCGTCCTAACTTCCACGGAACCAGAGTCATGCCGTCAGGTCTTTTACCATCGTCACGCATCAGACCATTCGGTTCGAGAATAGCTGGAACATTGGCGCTGGTAAAAGCCCGGCGAATGATATCGTTAAGGCTGGCGTGGCGGGAAATTCGACCAGCACTTCGAGAGCAGGAGAGGCCATGGTGACCGAGTTGATCAACTGCAGTACCACACTGGCAGTGATGTGCAACACAACACCTTACACCCAAGCGTAAGCTAATAGCTAGACGAAAAGCGGATGGATCTATAAGGCTACCAGTTTTGTAAGAAGGAATGGCCTGTAACCAAAGACCGGATTCCCACACAGAAACAGCGAGAATACGAGCACGATCTGCGATGCTAGAACACGTATTTAAAAGATCTTTCCGTGTTAGCTCGCATAGGGGCCGATCCCACTGTTTCTGAGATGACAACATTTTTGGGAATTCAGTATTTGGACAAGCCAGTCTCCATGTGTTTTTGGCCTCAGCCAGATATGCTACATCGAAAGAGCCTAAAGATCGTGCAAGAATTTTTTCTACTCATTTGTGTGTACTGTGTACAGAAGACAAAAAAGCTGGTAATGCCACAATAGAAATTTTGCGTATCCCTATGCCCCCCAACCTCACAGGGAGGGAAGCTTGCACCCAAGCCCTATCATCCATCTCAACATTCAAAACCGACACTAACGTATCTTTTACTAAGTTGTCTAAGCTTAACAAAAGCTCACTGTGTTGCCACAGCTGACAACATCTTAAATAGTATGTAAAATTAGGAACGAAAAGGCAAAATCTTATAATTGTAAAAGCCATATGGGCGTTAATTTTGGATAATCTGCTAGAAGCATTTCTAAACTTTTGAATTTGTTCTTCGACAAATGGTGATAAAGATTCGTTAAGAATCGGTGAACCCAAAAGACGAAGCGAACTTTTTTCTACTAATTTTATATTAGGCGCAAGTAAGTTGAATTTTTCAATAATAGAAACTTTATCCGGACAAGTATCACAAACAAAAAGTTCACATTTAGAAAAATTTAGTTCAAGGCCAATAACACGAAAATCGTCTATAAGTACTCGCAAGTCATCCAAAACCGTGTTCGCATCGCCTCCTAAGGTTCCGTCATCCAAATACCAAACGTTAAGTTTTGATTGGAGACGTTGAATTATTGAGTGGATCGCAAGGCTAAAAATGGCTGGTCCCAGAGGATCACCCTGTTGACATCCTACGGAAGATAAAATAACGTTATTTTGGTATGTTAATTTTGACGGTTTGCCGTAGCATTGCCAAAGAAAAGGGTATAATTCCGGAATTTTATCTTTCACTTCAGTCAAAAGAGTGCCTCTATCTAAAGAGTTGAATGCATTTTTAACATCCACCTTCAAAAGCACATCTCCACAATTTTGATCAAGAAATGTGCGAAGTGAATGTACAGCAGCCTCACAGCCACCCTGTGAACCAAAACCGAGTTGCAGTGGTTGAAAAAGATTACTTAAAAAAGCAACCTTTTTCCTACAACCGCATTTGGCTGTGAGGCGACGATAAGTGGTGCCTACTGCTACAGGCCTAATACCACCATCTTTTTTATTTAGGGCACATAAATTCGCACCGTACAGAATTTCGGTAATTTCATTGTTGACCTGACCCGACAACATCAAATTAACCAAAGCCGTTAATTTGATTTTAAAAATTAACGGCTAATTATTATTTTTTAAATTATTAATATTATATTTTAAACTATTAATTATTATTATTTTTTTAAAATTAGTTAAAAATTAAAAAATTCGACTGCAGATATTTTTTGTTCAGCGATTAATCGTTTCATTGAAATTTAAACTGTAAATTATATTTATGGAATCGTTTCTTAAAGCCCTTTATTATGAAATCCTACTTGAAGAGTTTGTGAGAAAAAAAAATCTCTCTCAATGTGGATCCGCCAAATTGCTATTTCTATTTTTATGTACCCAGTATCACTTGCGTTATTTGGACAAATGTAACGATATCTCATACATTAAAATCGGTTAAGCCATCGAAGTTATGGTGGAATAAAAAAACTCACATACATACATACATGAAGCCTGAAAACAAAACACTCCTTTTCTGGGCAGTCGTCTAAAAATTAAATCACTTGCGCTTGCAGGTTCTGCGCAACTGCGTAAATTAGTGTTGTCTATATAATTTTGTTTCTGATTATCTAATAACAATAAAATTATAAAAAAATACATCTTATAGATGTAAACTTTATTTTTTTGGAAAATGGTTACTATATATATAATATATATAAATAAGTTCACGCTTATTTTAAGCCTTTCAGAAACGGCTGTAATAATAATATGTTGGGCCCACAGCGAGCGTTCTAGAGTAGGTACTATGTTCAAAGTTCTACGATCTGCGTTCACTGTGAAGTATGCTGGTAGGATGTATGCAATAACTTTGATGAATACACACAAAAAATTTCAGACCGCGTTGGTCAAAAATAACGTACTGTATTCATTTTGCTTCGACCGCTTAGTCGCAATCATTGGATGCTTTGACTGACAATACGGCATAAAATATCGAATTAGTGCGAGAGTGCGAAAAACCTTGCAAATGATTAATAGAAGTGAGCGTGTCAAGTGTGGCTTGTAACTAAGATTGCAGAGCTGTACAAATCTACCGCACGCCGTGTGATGTAGAATGAAACTGGAACGCAGAACTCTGACCTAAGAACTTTAGCTAGACTACTATCGAGTTCCCGGTTATAGAATCTGTTGAAGTGATTAAAACCCTGACAAAATGAGAAATACTCCCCTGTAAGTTTTTGTACTTTCAATAAATTGTGTTGTTCTTTATACTCCTTAATGTCTTTTCATAGATAAATCATCATCAATCATCGTGCAATCTCAAGATGTCTTTTACTCTTGTGGAACGTGGTAAATCTTAGTATTTACTCGTTTTTACCCAATTATTATTATATCGGTGTAATAAAATATTAAAATATATGTGTGGCTTTTACCCTTTGAAATAGAAAATAATTATTTTGCATTTTGCATTCATTGAGGAAGCAATTTGTTTGTTGTGTGTTCCGCGCCAAGCACATCAAACACAACTATTGTATGAAAAAAAAAGTAGTACATCGGCGGCAGCGGTTAAAGGAATAAAAACAAACGCGGGAACTACGTTCCAATCTTTGTCAAATGTACTGTACTGTAACAGCCAGATCGTCCATTGCTGAACACAGCGGATATTTGCCTGATATATATAATTATCACATATAGTAAAACAAAATTCCCATACATATACCTATATATGCTAGAGCGTATCACGGTGGCTTCCTGTTGTATAATAATATAATGCATCTCTATCTTCGTAGATTTTGTTTAGAAATCAATTTTGCTCCATTTTGGATTCAAAATGTTGCCCTCACCAATTAAATATCTATTCTCATAGTCATCATAGTAGCACTGTTGATACGTATGTTTTCATGTTTCTAGCTAATACATGATAACACCCGTATTAACGGTGTACTACTTATTAATACTCACTTTTAATTTACAACTCAAATTTGAAAGTATTTACATTCAAATTCGAGTTAGGCTATTTCCTAATTGCCACGTTATTTGACGACATAATCGCTTCCTCGAAATCCAGACGTAAGTAATCCCAGATGCTTCATGAGACAAAACTATTGATACCAACATAAATATATGAGAAAAATCGAAATAGTATCGATGCTTCATATGTATCGATACTATCTCAATCCTATCAGAAAACTTCGCCGTGAGTGGCTGGTATTGATTTCTGCTAATGGAAATACTTGGATTACGGAAGGGTTCGGTAATTCCCAATGATTGTGTAGTGCGGTTATTTGGGTGTTATCATAATAGCTTCGGCTCTCTTGTAGTTTGATATTGGTCTACTAGTTGATTTTGATTGACATGTTTTAAATTAATTTGTTATATACTAATGTTGTCTTAGGTTTTCGCCATTGTTACACATAGTAATTAAACAAGTGACTCAGTCACCCCGTGACCACGATCACTGCAAAGTGTTTGAAACGTCGGGACAAACATAATGACAAATATACGCGATTTAAACCGTTTAAAGTTGTTTAATTGTTATATACTGTTTTATCAGGAATATAAAATACGCTTTGTATCATTTCGCTCCCACCACTAGTGGTAAGTTTTTTCATGTTTCTCAACTAGTCTACTAAAATGTTTTAACGTATGTACTGTACGTTAAAACATTTCCATTCATCCCTGTTTCAGATTTATTTATGCAGCTTTGGAAGTTCATTCCTAGTCTTTTAATTTATATACAAAGACCAGGAGTGACCTACTGTCACTGGTTTTGTCTTTAACATATCGAATCAGGGCATGACAAACTTGATATGAAATTTTTTCTTTAATATTATAATGCGAGAAAAACACTAGACTTTTGCGTATACTCAGAGGTCAAGACTGAGAGAAATATGTGGGGAGAATTGAAACATTATGGCATGGTGCAAAGAGATTTATCGTGTACTTTTTTCGGACTTAGATACGAAAATTGTTCCATTTTCGTATTTATTTAATTATATAAAATAAGCAATTAAGGTTAGTATTTCGAATGTTTCCATTAAAACATCATCCTAAATCCCAAATAAAAATTAGGTTTCCCCTACTTTGATTGATTATAGTTGTAATAACTTAGCACTAAATTTTCTTTCGACAAATTGTAAATTTAATAGAGTAGAATCATATGTTCACATAAAATTGTTTTAGTTTTTTTTTATTTTGTTTTTTTCTTTTATTTTTCATTCAGAACCCGTCACACAGCGAGCGCAAGGCAACACTTAAGGTGCGTACTCACCGACGCACGGGTTATGGTTGACGACGGAGAAGATGCGGTCACAGCGCTTCTTCATATGGGTGTTGGGGCAGATGCAACCAAAGAGAGGCGAGAGACGGAGACCCGCCCAGGCTTCACGGCAGGCTTCTCTGTTAGTAGGAAAATGATAACATATCACATATTATAAAACATAACACGTGTTAACTTCGCTATATACTGGGTGTCTCACGTCTATACCTAACGGAGGAGAATTACTATAATATTGAAGATAGGACATTGCCTTGATAGAAGACTTCATTTCATTTAAAAAAATATTTAAAGCAGCGTTCTCATATTTTTATGAAACTTCCTAACGCAAACGGGAATTGAACTCCCGCGAAATATGAAGAAAAATATTCATGTATTTTATGATCAGGGTTAAATCATACGGAATATATATCTTTGAAATAACATAGCATCTAAATACGAGTACAAGGAAAACCGTGAAATTTTACATTTTATTTTTTATAATTGCGTTGAACTAAAACTTAAACACATAATTTATCAAATGCTTAAAATGTGATCCATTCTGTAGTATACAAAGTCTCACTCCTTGCTCCCTGTTCATTTATTTATCTTTCCATGTTCATTTTCGAATTATTATATGATGAAAACAAAATAAGGAAAATATTTCATAAGTAGGTACTGATAAGTTAAGAAATGATAATATCAGATGTTGGAAGCACGGCAAGTTAGAAAACACTCTATTAAACATTTTCCTGCATTAAATTATAAATATGTTGAATTTCATGGTATTTCTTTTAACTAAGATGCCTTGATGATTTAGGAAGAAATAAGCCATATGATTAACGCTTTCAACCGATATCACAATAAACTTGTTTCTATATTTTATGTTTCGAGTGCGGGTTTGATTCCTTTCGAGTGGTTTCGATTCGAGTCTTAGTCAGTAGTTTTCTTTCAGAGAAATGTATCTAAAGTACTTACTTCCTATCCGTTTGGCAAAGCTGTAAGGCCACCTGAATAGTCGATATAACCTCCATCTCCACCTTCAATGGAAACCATAACAAAGTGTTTTGTGTTCTTATATTTTGAGCAAAAACTTTTTAAGTTTGTTGCTAATTCGAAGGATAAGTGGGTTTTATTTTTTATTTCCTCACAAAGATGCAGTTAAATACTTGTGTATTTGATAAGAAAACATATTTAAACCACCGAGTAATCTGTCATAGAAACACATTTACTATTATGTCGGCTCAACACTGAAAAATTACCGGGGGTACTCACTAAATTATACATCTCTTAGAGACTGTAATTGAAGTACCGTTTGGATACCAACCAAATTAAGTAAACCTTTATCAAAACAAGACAAATCATCAACTGCAGAACAATCATCTACCTAAGAATTTTATGAAAAATAAAAACAGATTTACCAATATTAAATATTTCATACCTATCTTCCATACGGCATTCGCCATCGCGGGCTTTGCAGGCGTTCTTGAACCGATCAAAGAGGACAGAACAGGCTTTCTCGTTATGGCAAACGCTGAGAGCATACGTGCAAGTCGGCAGAGTCTCCACTGGGTACGGGTCCTTTTCTGTGAAGAGAAAACATATAAGTATTCTTAAAAGTTAACGTGTAATACCATATGACGGTATCTTTTTACAGAAGAACCCATTTTTTAATGTTTTAGTCTGATTTAGGGGTAACTTAAATTTACCATCATATAAGTGGGCCATAACTTTTTAAGGTATTATCAATACTAAATACTATAAAGAGGAAATATTTGTATTTTTGTATGCGATGAATAAAATTAAAAACTACTAATCCGTTTTGGATGAAATTTTACATGGAAATAGTTTGAGACCCGGGAAAGGACAGGATAGTTTTGATCCAACCGCGCAGCTGCTGCTCGGAGCTGCGGCTGGAAAGCTAGTGAGAAATATTTCTATAAGGGTGCGATTCAGTGATTTTGTCTGTACTATCAATATAAGGTGAACTTTTCTTTTTTATTTAAGATTTTGTACTCCAATAATTAGTTAGATATGATTTTCGCTTAGCACGCGATAGTGCTTCTAATTATATTTAGAAATATAGAAGGGTAGCGAGGTCATACCGAGAGTTAAGAGTTTGAAAAAACACTTTTTTCGATCAGATGAAGTCTAGTAGTCTGGTTGATGGCCGCGCACCGTCCCCTATGACGTTACAAGTAATACAATTGGAGCACAAAATTTCGGCAGAAGTGCCAAGTCCCAGGTAGCCGAGGAGGTTTAGGAATCTGACGCGATATCGGAGGACGCGAGTTAGATTCCCGCCTTGGGCATAAACATTTTGTGCTCCAATATTTTGTTAGATATCCTCTTCAGAGGATTATTATATGGATTCCGAATACATATAATAATGTTCGGACGTTTTGACAACAAATCCGTACTTAAGGTTTGATTAATTGTGAAAAATAAAGAAGTGGCCGCTTCATGCTAGAGCTAGAGCAGCAGTCATGATAAACAGGCCAAAAAAAAATCTTTTTTTTTTACCGGCGGCATTTCTTTATTAAACAAAATACTACGAACTATATACAACACTACAGCTACTACAATAAAAGCAAGACCACCTATAAGTCATAGCAGACTCATAGGCAGTCTAAATGCTCCAGCCCACTCCCAGTTGGCAGCGTGCCTAGCATGCTGGCAGCATTGCCCCGTTGAATTGCACTGCTTATTTGTTGAGCCAAATATGTGCAAGCATTTTGATCACGCGTCGCATCGACCAAGCGCTCAGATAAGTTTTGGAAAATACGATGAGCTCCCGGTCCCCACGGACCCAACGTCTCTACACCAAACGGCTCGAATATGTAACCCATACCGAGGTTAGATTATTTGCGCCGCTTGAGTTGCTCCGCCGAAATAGCCGCAGCGCCAGCCCTCACGTTCGTTTCAAATAAATCTTGCTCTCTAATATTCAGTGTGTCATTTTCTCGAACTCATTGAGTAGATTACTAAACATATAATATTTATATTATTTAGAATCATGCCTGGCTCACTCCGCACTTTAGATACGAAGCTACAGGTCATCGGCGTATCCGGCCGGGCGGGATCATTCTACGGGGCGTGAAGCGAGCTAGCTACGAGCTATTCGTAGCTGGCGTAGCGTAGAGCCACTTGTTTATTGAAATGGCTTTGCGTAGTTATCCTTTTGGTTATATCTATTCTGTGGTATAAAATATATATGTGGGGCCGTCAACGTTATTAATTTTATACAATTTGTGGCTACGGGCTTTATCTCAAAAAATATGTGTGTGAAAGTAATATATACTAAAGACGATATAGTATTTCTACTATTTCAGCTGTGTTTTTTTTCTGGGCTGTTGCATTTCGGGGCCCTAGAAGAGCGAGCCACGACTCAAATATGGCCAGTATTTTTTAAATCTAAGCCGTAAGGGTCTTTAAAATGAATACTCTTCTAGTTCTATTTTTAATATCACCATCTACGACCATAATATCACCACTACAAAATTTGTTTTGCAATAAATGGAACCGACTTTAACACTTAAAAGTTAACTTGTTGCAGTCGGTACCATGATCGTTCAAAAGTATCTATTACCACAATACTGTGCGCATGGTACCGACTTCGACAAGTTATTTTACACTTTTGGGTGTTGAAATCGGTTCCATTTTTTTCCAAAAAAAAATGTTTTCACACTTTTTAGTGACCTTACGGGACTTTTTGCTACTTACGGGATCGATTATGATTCATTGTTAACGACTATATCATCAACATAGGTAAGTATTTTTCAGGTATTTTATTGTAACTCAACAACGGCTTGACCGATTTTGATGTAATTTAAAATGGGACCAAACGAAAAGCATCACCTTTCAAACAAAGAAAAAGAAAACAAAATTGGTTCACCCAGTCCAGAGATCAGAGGTAACAATTAAAAAACAAACACAAACATTAAAAAAATACACACGAATTGAGAACCTCCTCCTTTTTTGTAAGTCGGTTAAAAATATGAGAAAGGTGAATGGTTGGCTTTTACTTCAGATATAAAAAACGTACATGTAATTTATTTTGTGCTTACCCTTCTTCATGACAAACACGCAGGGATGATCAAACAGGAAGTCGCGGAAGGAGTTGCACTCGGGATCGACGTTGGGCTCTCGACACAGGCAGGTCGGTTTGAAGAACGGGAAAGCTTGCAAGGTCTTCAGGGCGGCTTGACACTTCGTCACGGTTACGGTAGAACACGCCACTAGAAAAGAAAATAATATGTTATTAACTAGCAGATTATTTTCTGGCTTCTTTACTAGATCATTTTAATAGTCATCAGAACAACAGACTAGATGGCAATCCATCTAAAACACACCGAAAAGAAATATTTCAACCACGTGCGGGATTTAAATCCCTGTGTCCAGAACTTATTCTTCTAATCTGAATATCTGTGAGTGGCTCACATAAAATTTTAAGTCCTAATTTATTATGGCATACCACTACATATCCAACATTTCAAAGTCCTTTTTTTTTAATTCTGATATGTTTGTTTTTGACTACATCTTACCTGATAGTAAGTTATGTTGAGGTCGAAAATATGGTTTAGGCTAACCTAGAATTACTGGCTCTCAAGGATAATCGTAGCTGCCAGAACACACAGGTGCACAGCGACAGATTTTATACTTAAGGGCTAGCCAGTCGGGCATTCGCAAAATGCTCTACCACCATGCAACCATCCAGTACATTAATTCAATATGTTTAGTTTAAAATTTAAGTTAAAACTAAATAACCGGGTAGCACTCATATTATATATTTGCGTAACTGAGTTTAAAAGTATTTTTTTTATGTTATTGTGGCGGAACAAGCACGAGGCCCGCCTGATGTTAAGCGGATTAATCTCTGCCTATAATAGATGCTTTTCGTCATGTGAGCTAGTTCGGGCGCTTAATTCAAGTCAGGTGAAAGAAAATTAAAAATATAATAATTATTTGTAACATTCGACCGATGTTCGGGCTGTAAAGATACCCCTTGTCTAGGAATACGGGCTCCACTTGAATATTACGACTAAACACCGTGAGTTCTAGCTGGTATAGGTATTTCGTTATTAATTATGACAACTCGTGTTAGTTTTTATTAGAATATACATGATTATTTCAATAATGTATGTCTATTAGGTCTCAAAATCATTCGGTACTTTAGCAAAGTATAATTTTTCATCAAGTTGCATTACAAGACACACAAGTATTTCCGAACAGTTACGACTTAGGAACCTTCAAGAAGAGAGCATATTCCCTCCTTAAAGGCCGGCAACGCATCCTCGAGACCTCTGGTGTTGCGGATGTCTGTGGGCGACGTTGATCACTTACCATCAGGTGAGCCGTTGCCTGCTCGTTTGCCCTCCTATGCCATAAAAAAAAAAAAAACAATTCAATACAATACAAAAACTCTTTATTGTTTACCAAGCTAATTTACACTTAAGAGTAATTAACATACTTATACTTAGGTAGTACAATGGGCGGTCTTATCGCTATGTAGCGATTTCTTCCAGACAACCTTTGGATGGACAGAAGCAAGAAAAGAGATAGACGGTGGTGAACAATAAATATAGCTTACATGAAAAAATTGTGTTTTAATTTATAAATCATAAAACTACTAATTTCGTTATAATTAAATAAATACAAACATAAACTTAATACACACTAGCATAATACATATATATTAAACTATTATATACATAATAAATAACTGCATAAATAGTAATACAATACATAATTATAATATAAATATATACAAATACATACTATAATATACATTATATAATAGATAAATAGTGATTTTTTTACCATACTTTTGAAAATTGAAATAGATTTGGCACGTCTGCATTAGGCGTGATAACCAGTATACTCTAACTTAATTGTATTGTTAACGACTTGAAAAATCTGCTGCAGGACTATGTTAAAGAAAGCCAGAAGATTTATGATAGAGTCTGGTTTGACACATAAGGAGCAGGCGTCGTGCCGTTGACGATATATGATATTATATTTATGTACAAAATCGGCCAAGTGCGAGTCAGAATCGCGCACGAAGGTTTCCGTACCATTAGCTATATAACATTAGACTTGATATTTTAACCTTTTTTTGTTTTAACGTGCGCGAGTCCGACTTGCACTTGGTCAACTTTTTGTATTTGTTGTTATAGCGGCAACAGAAATACATCATTTATGAAAATGTCAACTGTCTAGCTATCACCGTTCTCGAGATACAGCCTGGTGACAGACGGACGGACGGATGGACAGCGAAGTCTCAGTAATAGGGTCCCGTTTTTACCCTATGGGTACGGAACCCTAAAAAGAAGGTGTCATTCAAATATTTTTGTCAAACACTGTAAATTGTCTGTAAAATACCAAATTGCTATGTAGAGGTGGGATCCATCATGATGAAGTTCAGATTGTAAAGTTAAGAATACAGGTACAAACACATTTAGTTAAATAGAACGGTTTATCTACTTTACCTTCCAGTTGAAGGTAGAGCGTCGACCGGGAATAAACTTTCCCGGTAGCAACAAAGATCACTATCCTGCAATAAAACTAAACTAAACTTCTCAGTCCACCCATTAGCACTTTGACAAGGGATGCCTCTCACTTTTTATTTTCCCAAAACTTTGCAAACTTCTAACTAAAACACCTAACAAAAACCTTCCATTAAGTGAAAGGGCCAAGGGTGCTACCTCAAGTTCGACTAGCAACCCCGCCCTAACAAGGGAGTAGAAAAACTATTATACGAAAAACCTTATAAGGGATTATCTCAGAAATTAGATAGGTTTTTATGTCGGGTAGACATTAGGGAGTGACCGAATGACTAAATTGGATTTTTTCGCTTAATGTCTGGCAACCCTATAAGTGTCCAATTGGCTGGAAGAAACGATAGTAGGAAAGGGTTTGGTTACTGCGGTTACTGTATTGGATATTTTATTTTACTGAGAATACTTAGTCTTACTCAGTTACTGTGTTTACAAAATGCGTAAGATATTTTGTGAATACCCACCAGTCTGCAATATTCAACATTTTGAAATAAAACAATATTTAGTGAGCTTTTGGTTTTCATTCAGCCTACTGAATAAATGTGCTCGCTCCTAATTTAACTTTTGACTTCTACCTGTTCAGAACAAGAAATATACAAATTTAACTTCAATAAACAGTACGTCGAAAAAAAAAAGATATTCATGTACATATTAAAAACTTACATTTGTTTTATTTTATGAGCGATATGCCTTTATTATCACAGTAGAACACTACAGCTACTACAATGAAAGCATTTAGGTACAAGCCAATGGAGACCCACTATTTAATTGAATTAAATATGTTTGTTAAAAACATGTTAAGCTGTGTAATTTACAGGGAAATCAAAACCCTGCCTATTCCTCCTGAGCTATTGAAGCGGGATGGTTTGATGTGTTATGTTATGAGACTACCTTTTTAACCTATAAGCCAGTCTTGTCACTATCTCAACTGCAAATAGTAAGAAGGCCTGACATTTAATGGGTATACCTCCAAAATCAGCTGCGGTTTGTTTGTTGACAGATTTACTAGTCGAAGGTGCTAGTGAATTAAGAACAAAAAAAAAGTAAAAATATATTTCACAGAATAAGAGTAAGGTACATGAGTACATCAATATCTTAATTCATATGAAATTACTCTATGATTTCCAGCAACAAAAAGTACAGAGATCTGTAATCGAGTGCATGTTTTTTATATATGTGTCCCAAACTACGCGAAGCCTGTTTCTTGATGACCCCAAAATAATTTATAAAAGGATTGGTCTGTTGATACGTTATTTGTTCTTTTAAATCATATTGTAGCTGCATCAACGTGCAACACTTTATAATATTCAATAGTTTTGTTTCTTTATATTATACCCCGTCTGTATCATTTTTACTATTCTCCTCCATAGAAATGTTGTCAGGAAGAGACCGTTTATAATTGATATAATAAGACCACCAATTATATTTTATAGATGAGAGAATTTTGCGAAAGTCTGCTTAGTGTTGACCCTCAAGCAATATTCAGTCATCATGTGCGATGGTGTGTTTCGGCAGCTGTCTTTGGGAACCTTACTTTGTTTTTTGTTAGCCTGAACAGCATCTTTCACCGCATCTTCACTTATCATCAAGAAAAATAGTGGCAGCATGAAGTAGGCAGGGGAGTGGCTGCTATTGAAACTATTATAGTAATATTCTTTGTATAGCAATATGTTTTAGGAAGGCAGGGCCAAGCCAGTTTTCCACATTCCCTCACCTCGCAAACAGGTGGCACGTTTCGTCAAGGGATAATTTGTGATCGGCTTCTCATCTCCCCTCCTTTCTTCATGTGTTCAATCAAAGGCTAGACTATCAGCAATAAAAAAATAAACAATATTGTAGTATTGAATTTACAGGGTATCGTTCAAACTATTGAGATGCTGAAAACCAAACAAAGAAAAAACTTGACTGATAAGCTATAATTAACTATTAAAAGAAACTTACCTGTAAGGGAAGTTCAATAGTAATTGTACGAGCTGGTTCTTCCGAAAGATTATGTATACTTCGTAGTAGCGTCCTCGTACTGCCGTTGTCACAAGTAAAGTTTAAAGCCTTTAGCAAAGCAAAATCCAATTCAGGAACGGGCAACACCGGACTCGCGTCACAGTATCCGCACGCCATTTTGTAGCTCATTCTAGCATAAAGTCTATAAATCTCATACACAACTATCAATTATTTATTTTTCTAACTAAGGGTTTATCTATAAATTAAGGGCGGGAGGGTGTCTAGTAATCTTTCGGAAGAACCACCTCGTACAATTACTATTGAACTTCCCTTACAGGTAAGTTTCTTTTAATAGTTAATTGTACTTTACTGGTTCTTCCGAAAGATTATGTATACTTCGTAGATGTTCAGAGATGAAATGAAAATAAATATTGTTGACATTAATGTTATAATAAACTATTAATTAATTATAAACAACATACTTACTTAAAAACTATGTTTTTATTACATTAGTAAAAATGAACCAAGTTATATACATTTTTATATTATGTTTATGCACAGTACTTGATCATTACATGAATTTATGGAATGTTGATTTATACATTTTGATGAAAGATTGATCTTCCAAAAATTTCGTCTGGTGTGTTATCAATTACAGGTCTATTATAGAAGGTGGCAAAAACAGCAGATGAGCCGCTCCAGCCAGCTGTTTTACGAATCAGCTGTAGATTGACACCGGATCGTCTCGCAGCTGAAGTAGCTGCGTGCCTAGTGCTGTGTGCAGAGAATATCTCCGTGTTTATGCCACTCTCATTTAACATTCGCTTGATCCATCTGCTTAACGTTTGTGAAGTCACTTTCTTATTAGGTTTTTTGTAACTTATAAAGAGATGTTCAGTGTCGGTAGACCGAAGTAACTGAGTTCTATTACAATAACATAGTAAAGTTCTTGCAGGACAAATCGTTGGCTTTTCATTAAAATATGGTATAACTAAAGTTGGTTGTGTTTTGTTTATTCTTGACGTTTTGATAAAATCAGGTATTTTAATTGAGATATTAGATTCACTGAAAACAATGTTTGAACATTTAATTAGCGATAATGTCTGCACACGATGAGCAGTGACTAGCGCGAGTAATGTTACAAGTTTTTTTGTTAGATGTTCTAAAGATATTGTTTCGTTAGGATACAAAGTGCCCAATTTATGAAGCACTATTGAAGGGTCCCATGTATAATCATATTTCGGTAAGGGTGGAGCAGTTCTGTAAACCCCTTTTAAAAATCTGTTGATTAGTTCGTCTTCCATCAGTTTGCCTAACACTATCGCTAAGGCTGATCTATAACAATTTAGTGTGCCATATTTAGCACCCCTGTTAACGATCATGGTCAAAAATGACAATACAATAGCAGTTGTCGAATTATAGCAATCATAGCTATGCCTTTGACAAAAAATGTGCCATTCTTTAAGCGCTGATTGGTATTGTTTTATTGTATTGTAAGATAACGAGTTAACGAGAATATCTAATGCTTCAGTAGGTGCTCCTCTTTTAGCTAACGCTTCCCGCATAAAACTCCTACCATCAAAGACAGATGTAGGTGAAGGGGGTGTTGAACGCTGAAAGGTGACAATAAAAGGTCAGGTTTAGCTTCTAATATTAGTATTTTGGAAATGCATAGCTGTTTAAATAATGGAAACCAAGGTTGGTTTGGCCAATGAGGAGCAACTACAATGCCTGTTGCTTTATCTGTTTTTATTTTTGATACCACTTTTAGCATCAGGCTAAACGGAGGAAATGCATAGAAGAAATAGTCACGCCAATTTATGGTGAATGCGTCAACACAAAAAGAATCAGGATCACCGTGCCAAGATACGTATTTTTGGCATTTGTAATTCAGCCGGCTTGCAAACAAATCTATGTCGGGAATTGAAAATAAATCAGTTATTTTTTGAAAATCTAAATCATTTAATTGCCATTCGGTGTCAATATTATTTTTTCTGGATTCAATATCAGCCAAAGAGTTATCTTTTGAGGTAAGCATATACAAAGTTTCCTTTCGATTCGCATAAATTCCAAATATCTTTTGAAATTTTGTTCAAATGCGGATATTGCACTCCTCCCATTCTATTTATGTATGCGACAGTAGTTTTATTATCTGTTCGCAATAGAATTTCCTTATTATATATGTGTTTGGTAAATATTTTTAGTGCAAAATAGGCTGCCAGTAATTCTAGCTCATTTATATATTTTTCGGACTCCCTACATGACCAAAACCCGCTAGATTTTTGAATGCCACAATGGGCCCCCCAGCCAGTCTTTGATGAGTCAGAATAAATTTCCAAATAGTATTTATTTTTTCTGATGATATTGTAAGTTGTGTCAATTATTTTTAACCACCAGTCAAATTCTTCCTTCAGATAAGGTTTAATTATCATGTTTCTGTCATAGTCCTCGTTTATTAATTGGTTCAGATATTTAACACGTTCAAAACAGCTTTGTATGTGCCCAACCATAACAAACAGCAGGACATGATGATGTAAGTAGGCCTAAAAATCTTGCAAATGAACGTATAGTACATGATTTTAATTGTTTCATTCGGACTAATTCAGATTTTATCCTAAGACGTTTGTTATCTGTTAGAGATATGGTTAAATTGTTTGAATTTATTGTAAATCCCAGAAATGTACAAATTTTTTGTGGCGTTAATACACTTTTTTGGTAATTAATAACAAATCCTAGAGATGTTAATAGAGACATTGTTTCTTTTACGTTTTCTTCGCATTCAGATTGTGTTCTTCCTACCAAAAACCAGTCATCTAAATAAATTACCGATAGATAGCCTTTTTGGCGTAGTTTTTGTACAACCGGTTTCATAAGTTTCGTAAAAACGAAAGGCGCGACGTTGAGACCAAAAGGTAATACTGAAAAACAATATAACTTTGATCTGTATTGGAATTTAAGGTATTTATGGTGACGGTGGTGAATATTTATTAAAAAATAAGCATCCTTTAAATCAATTGTACACATGAAATAATTTTTATCTATTAGTTTTATTGCTGATCTAAAGTCTTCTAATTTAAAATGAGGCACAGGACTGATAAATTTATTCAATGATTTTAAATTGAGAATCACACGACGGTCACCGTTAGGCTTATTTCTTAAAAATATTTTCGAAACAAACTGGTCATTGCTATGTGAACATTCAGATATAGCTCCTAAATTAAGAAGTCTTTGTATTTCATGTTTATAACAAATATGTTCACCAGTGTTTTTAGGTAATGTTATCAACGGTCGCTCTTGATATACTTTAACTCTTAAAGGTAATTTATAACCTTTAACCCATGACAGAATAGTGCTGTCGCGGGTTAAATGCTGCCATTCTGAATAAAAATATTGAAGTCGACCGGCATGTCGAGTTACCTGAGTTAACGTTTGAATCGAGGCTGGATCTGGCTCGCCTGTGTTCGGCGTGAAGTGACCGGAGCTGATCGACGCTCGCGATATACTCTTGGCATCGCGTTGTTGTGCTCCACTGTCATATTCGGTATCCGTCGAGACGAGCCCTGCCAGTTTAAAGAAGCTACATGATTAGTTCTCGCAGTCGTCTTAGTGCGTTGTGTCACGAGAGAACTTTGTTTCGTAGGTCGTATCTTAAGTTCAGTAGCTGACTTAGAACATGCTTTCATGGCTCTTAATTTTTCAGCTAAGCATTGGCCAAAGAGGTATTTGTCGCGAGGAATTTCTTTAATGACTTCCTTTGTCATCTTCGTTAAGCCTTGAAGTAACAAGGATCGCCTAGTAAGCGATTCTAGGTGGTGCAAATCTGTTAAAATTTTTCCGCTGTTACTGAGATGTTTCACCATCTGATCTCGTAAGTTTTTATCTGGAATTTGTAAGGCAACATCAATAGCTTTTCCAATACAGGATATGCCAGCGCCCAACTGAGCTTGCTTTTCTTCTAACTTTTTATCTCGCTTTACAGCTGAATCATTGACAGCGGCCTTAATTTCGTCATTTAATATTGGCGGCAATATAAAGGTACAGTTTATCGGTGGGAGATGCATTTTTAACAATTCACTTCTGTGGTCTTTTTTCAGTCCTTTTTGTAGTATATTTTCCCATCGGACAGCGATATGGGCATGTATTTCATCCCCAAATTCGTTACTAATCGTAGGGTCTTCCCCCAGTATAGAATCGAGATCGTAAGTATCATCCGTCCTCACGGCAACTGAAATATATAATATTTCTCGTTACTATTTTATTCTAAGAAACATGCAGTATACACTTGCAATGGAAGGTTTTAGGATTTTATAATCAATGCCGCAAGGCAGCTTTTGGTATAACAACTTGAAAAAAAAAAAGGAGGGTAGTCGTGTACGGCTGCCTTGCCTCAATTAATGTACTATTTATATAATAAGTGGGTAAAATGCTGCTCACGCCATGCAGACAGTGCTTGCAACAAATTATTGTACAGTTTTGATAGGTACAGAAGTAGGTACTTATTAGTTGCGTACGCCATCCAGACAGTACTTGCAACATTGTAACCTAGTAATTAACATAATTATTGCGTATGCCATGCAGACGATACTTGCAATAAAATAATCTACAGTTTTGATAAGAATTAGGTACTTATAAGTTGCGTACGCCATCCAGACAGTACTTGCAACAGAGTAACCTAGTAATTCACATAATTATTGCGTATGCCATGCAGACGATACTCGCAATAATTTTTCATGTAGGCAGGTATATTGATAGGTACTGACCGTTGTTGGTTACGTCGTCCTGCTCGTCTTCTGACGAATCACTAGATATAACCAAAATTCGTCGCTTCTTCGGCGGAGGTGATATCGACGACTCTGATGTATCTTCATCCTCACCTGGACTTCGGCGTTTTAATAATGCTTGCTTGATTTTTTCAATCTCCTTCCAAATTTTTTTGGTATCCATAGTGGGTAGTGCGTGTGAACAACGGCGCACAAGAACAAGGAATGAGCTACAAAATGGCGTGCGGATACTGTGACGCGAGTCCGGTGTTGCCCGTTCCTGAATTGGATTTTGCTTTGCTAAAGGCTTTAAACTTTACTTGTGACAACGGCAGTACGAGGACGCTACTACGAAGTATACATAATCTTTCGGAAGAACCAGTAAAGTACAATGAGTATAAATATAGGTAATTACACCTAAATTTATACTCATTCGATCTAGCTTTTCCGTTCGTGAAATATCCTTTACATTTCAGGCCAAAAAAAATTTAAGTTAATTTCTGACCAGAAAAGTAAATTATCTTACTCTTCATGAATAAACTAAAGGTACCTATCAAAAGTGTCACAAATGTTAAGCGCTGCGCACACTTGCGTCAAAACTGACGAGGGTCGCTTATCGACGCTAATGCACGGAATTTCTCTCAAACATTTCTTATAATTTGCCTCTTGCCCTTTTGAGCTACTGAAATATTGTCGGTCATTTGTCTTCTTCAAATCTCTTTCCTTATTCAAACAGCAATTTTTTTAAAGTAAAAATTAAGCGAAAATTTAACCAGCAGCACTGTCTTATGTTATTTAGTAATCTTGACACAGCTACGTAAAAATATGTACACACTAAACTTAAATGTGAACTAAAGTTTGAGTTTTCAGATACCTACTCTGAAAATTCTTCTTCGAATCGAATAGAACGAAAGTTGTATACACAATTTGATTTTATTGCTAGTTAAAGCTAAATAAACTGTTATTATGCGTTCTAATGGGTATATAAGGTAACTTTTGTACTTCGAGTTATATGTACGCGAGCTTCTGAGAGTACATATTTTGTGCATTATCTAATATATATATGTAGTAATTGTACAATGAATTAGGTTTGCTATGGGTAAACGATTTTATCAATATTTTTTTAGGGGTCCTTAATCATGTCTTTTATGCAATACATTTTCAATTTATCATCAGCAATACTGTTTACGGGATGCTAATTCCATGATCATATAAGTACAATTTACCAAAACAAGTTATAAAAGCAGAAAATCTGCCAAAATTTGTATTTCATATGACAGAAGTCTCCACCACAAAAATCACAAGGTATGTTATTCTCACGTTGAAGAAAAGCCGTATTGATTGAGAAAGATTTAAGCCTCCAGGGGCAAATCTGTTATGTTACAAAACTTTGCACGGCTGAGGTTTCTGAGGTTAAATATAGAGTTGCTAAAGATAGTGGCTATTATTAGATTTTTTTGAATTCCCCGTGAGAGTTTACTAATGCGCATGTGTACTGTGGATGGGTCTAAACAGAACTAATATTGCTTTTTCATTTCTTATACTCAGGAGGTAGTGTTTGTTTGATCCGAGTAGGTGGAAGATGTTGTAGCAGCAGTTGAGGAGTACTTCACCTAAGGGCGGAAAAACACATATTAAATGCTTCCTCTAGGGCCAGAATGTCTTGTAACCATGGTTTGTAAACAAAATTAGATTAAGGCAATGAATAGATTCAGGCGTTACTTTGCGGAAATCCATATTTAATATTAACAAATACTTTTAAAAGTATCCTAAAAAACATTAAATAATATTTAAATAAAACACTTAAAAAAGCATAAAATTATATATCTACTGACAATTCCGCCTAATTTTCCTGTTATTTACGTGACGTCATAAACATCACGCAGCCTAACCGGAAGAATACCCGACTAGTCTCGATCGTACGCACGGTAAGTCAAGACCTCCTGAAGATGCTTCGTTTAGAAGCGAAACTAGTCGGGTATTCTTCCGGTTAGGCTGCGTGATGTTTATGACGTCACGTAGATAACAGGAAAATTAGACGGAATTGTCACTAGATATATAATTTTATGCTTTTTTAAGTGTTTTATTTAAATATTATTTAATGTTTTTTAGGATACTTTTAAAAGTATTTGTTAGTATTAAAATTAGATTATAATTTATAAAGGTTTTAATGAAGTTTTTTCGTTGTAGAATACTATACTGTGACAAAATAAATATTAAAAACTACGTTTGTGTTTATTTAAAGGCTAAAAAAACTAGTTCATAACAGAATTAAAGTGACTTTCTCAAGTTAGTGCATGTTGTAAGTACATTTTAGTTACTAATTATGTTTATGAGCACTCATGTTATTACTACGAGTATTAATGAATATATTAGAAAGACTACTATGTTTTACTTTTCTAGCTTCTCTTTAAAAAGTAGAGTGTTTAACTATTTTACTCATGTTATCATTTTCAGTAAATATTTTAGAAAAAACTACTATTTTTAAATACATTAATTTAACAAAATAAGTCACATCTGCATTTGAAGGGGTCTTATCCAAGATTCGTCATACAAGTGTCGGTCCCTCGTACTTAATAAAGAGCGAGGTTATAGCTGTCTACCGGGCACAGTTTCGGCCTCTCTACTAAGAATTCCTTTGTCAGGAAAGCCCAAGCGGGGTGTAATGCCATTAAGATTTCAAATCAGTTTTACATTCAGTGAAAACAGGCGTGCAAATGTATGAGTGAATGTCGAAAATTTGTAGGCAAGTAGGCAATTATTCGGCCAACTCAAGCACCAAATCCAAAGCTAGCGGTCTAGAGTTTTAGGTTCAGAGTTTCGCGTTCACTGTGCACATACATTAAGCAGTCGAGTTCTTCACTTCCACCACTTTCTTTTATCTTTATATATAAAAAATTATGTGTTAAGTTATTTGTCCGCGATGGACTCCTAAAATACTGAACCAATTTTAAATTTGATTTGCATACCGTATGCAATTTGATACAAATTGAAAGATAGGATAGCTTACATCTCAATTCATAGTCGTAATTATCCGTGCGAAGCCGGGGCGGGCCCTAGTATTAACATAAAAAGAAAGACGGCCAACAATTCGTTGCAATGTAACAACATCGTCAAAAACAAAGGTTATATTCTTTTACGAAACTTATTCTAAACCACATCAGACTCAAATATAACTACGATAGAACGTGTGTTCTCTTTGATCGCCGCAGTATGACAGCTGTTGTGTGTCTAAGCATGCATCTAAGCAAGCCTAGACACTGTGATTCATAATCACATTGAAAACAGAACTCAGAAATTTAGAACGCACTGTGTGCGCCCGCCAATTCTCAGACTACATTTATCAAAAGACACGTCGATAACAAAACCCATATGTCTTCCAAAAAGCTCTTGAATGGGAATCCTATAAGGCGAATTTTTCAACAATTACCGTTGACAAAATGACTGCGTGTCGGGGTCAACCCCGCGGTCCCGCGTCACGGAAGGTTTATTGTCACGTCACTTCGACGGCGAGTGGATACCGGGCTTTATAATGCGATCTGTATTTATGGCCGCTAGTTCTTACGGATGACGAGGGATCGTTTTTGGTGACCATTTGTTACTTTTTCATGTGGTACAGAATTTTAAAGGAATATATTCGTAGTATGTATTTAGTTTATTAAATGGCTATGCACTACTAAAACTTTTGTGTGAATTGCCGATGTGCTAGATTTTGATTGCAATCTTATCTGTTTAAAGTTTAGTTTAACCAAGAATGGAAACTGGCTCTCGAGGATAGCTGCTGGAACACACTGTTATTTGCTTAGGTACATATTTTCTTTTGAGGGCGATATCTAGATGACGAGTTTATGCAGAATTGCTTACCACTACGCAAAATATTTATACATAAAGTAACATGTTGACTTTATGGGATTTTTCAAAATGTAGAATCCCAGCGCAACTTGGAGTGATAAATAAAATAATTGGCAAGAAATCGCCATCTTCTTGATATCGATTTCTAGTAGTATAGTAATATATGGTAGATCGATTGATGTGACTTCTGAAGCAAGAGAGAACCTCTTAGTGGTACTTATCAATATCTATTTTCCGTGAGAAAGTCCTGGATAGACAATCTGCTTAGTTTAAATTAATCTACCTACTATAGTCCATAGTCCATAGTCATTTATTCATATATCAATACACGTCAATAATACATTTTTGTACAAAAAGAACATTTTTAGCTTGTATAGCTTCAAATACATATAAAAAAAAAAATACAATAAAAGAAATAATAATAATAATAAAATGAAATAATATTAAATAATAATATTACAAAAATCATACGTCATGTACAATCAATATTGTAGGTATGTCATTGGTATATCATTAAATTAATTTTATAATGTCAATAGTTTATAAGTAAAAAGCATAAAAATAAAATATTAAACATTAGAATTATTGTTTTTAAATGTCAAGAATTCATCATAGCTGTAGAATGATTGACTAAGTAGCCAGCGTTTGAGCCTCGTTTTGAACACATTCAAACTTACTGCTAGTTTGACATCATTTGGAATTTGATTATATACTGCCGGACCCATGACGTGCGTTAACTTGCCAGACTTAACTAGGGAGCAGGACTTGCTAGCCAACATTCCCCTATTTCTCGTACAATAAGAGTGGGTATCGCCTAGTTTTACGTAGCTATCTTGATTCTGCCTCACGAATACCGCCACTTGGAAAATCACTATTGATGGTAGTGTTAGGATTCCCAATTCCTTGAAATATGGTCTGACGGTGGTATCTTGGGGAATTCTAACGATAGCTCGAACCGCACGTTTTTGGAGCCGGAATGCCCTCTCCCAGTCTGCAGCCCGAGCCCAAAGCTCTGCACCGTACTGGAGTTGGGAATGGACAGTGGCAAAATAGCATGACTTCACCACCTTTCTCGGAAGCAGTCGTGATAGACGGCTAAGTGCAAAGCACGCGCCACCCAACTTTCCACACACCTTGTGTACGTGAGACTCCCAGGTAAGGCCACCGTCTATCTCAAAGCCTAGAAAGGTAGTGTTGTTGACTTGGTCAATCCTTGTCATGTCAATGTAAACGTTGAGACGACGAACGAAGTGGCCGGAGAGGTTCACGTAAACAAAGTGTGTTTTCGTTAAATTTAGAACTAGCCCATTTTCACAAAACCACTGAGCGAGCTGTCCAGCAGTTTCGTTCAATCCCTTCTCTAAGTTTTCCAACGACGTTCCAGTTACAATAGCGGCGACATCATCGGCGTACATAAACACCTCCGCTTTCGTGATTGCACCTGGTAAGTCGTTCAACAACAAAGAGAATAATATGTTCGACACTGCTGAACCTTGAGCTACTCCCATATCGATTTCCAACGGGTCAGATCTCTCTTTACCGCCATTACCTACCACAATCTGAGACCGACCGCGCAGAAGATCCTTTAAGATTGCGAGTGGTTTGTGGCATATCCCGTAGTGACGCATCTTCATTGCTAGGATGGTATGATCGGCTACGTCAAATGCCTTGGAGAGATCGCAGCAAAGTACTGCTACGTGCTGCGACCTCTCCCGGGCATCAACAAGACGACTCACCACCTCGCGGGCCAGGGATGTGGTCGATCGACCTGTGCGATACGCATATTGTCGGTCAGACAGAGCGTTAGTTGATGACAAGTACGTCACCAAGCGAGAGCTCAAGCCGTTCTCGAAAACCTTTGCTATCGCCGGAATAATAGAGATCGGACGATAGCCGTCAATATTATCCCGCTTTCCTTTTCCCTTAAATATAGGGGTAACTTTACTCACTTTTAGGGGCTCGGGAAATGTACCTTCTTTAAGACAACGATTAAACAAGTTCGCCAGAACCGGAGAAATGGAACCAGCAGCCATATTTAAAAGTTGCATAGATATCCCGTATGCGTCTTTAGATGGTTTGGATGGAATGCGCGCGGTGATTATGTTATGCACCTCGTTTGACGTAAAAGGGCACAGTCGCAGCGAACGATCCGCGGGCACACTCGTGTTACACAGTACTCGGAACACACGACCAGGATCTGCGGCAGGTGCACCGCAGGCCGTAGCAGCCCCTACGAACCTAGCGTTCATAGTATTTACCGCATCGTGCTTATTACGAAATGGGATTCCGACGGAATCTTTGACGATATCAGTGAAGTCAAGGTTGCAAACATTAAACTTTCCTCTCTGTTCATTCACGATATTCCACATAGTTTTTGCAGAATTTTGAGATTTCTGCATTTTCTTAGAATAGTAATCAGCTTTTTCATTGTGTATCAAATCGTCATATTTCGTATTTCATTCGTCAATAAATTTAGTCAATATGTCATTTTCCGGAAATTTATTATATAAATCAATCATTTCGAATAATAATAATTTAAATTTTTTAATGTCAGCTGTTACCCATGTGGCGTTTTGTTTTTTAGGAGCAAATTTTAATGGGAAACAATCGTCATGTTTATTAATTATTACGTTTATCACAGATATCGTCAAACTATCACAAGAGCTGTGCTTATATATAATGCCCCAATCTACACTGGCAAGCGAGTTATTAAAATTATCTTTTTTCATTTGTGAGTAGTTCCTAGTCAGTTTGTGGTGTGGTCCTTCCTGTAATATCATTAGTATTATTGCCGCACGAGTCGCTAAGTGGTCACTGAGATAGGTGGTAACTGGCGATACTGTTATAGGCACAGATAGATTTGAGTAAATATGATCTAGGGAGGTAGCACTGTGTGACGTAATCCTAGTGGGGAAGTCTACCAAGTTAACCAGACCATGAGGCGACAGTATATCGCACAAACGCTTTTTTTCGGCACTAATTTCAACTAAGTAATCTATATTAATGTCTCCTACAATAACACATTGAAGGCTAAGCTCACTTATTTTATTAAGTAATATATCAAAGTATGGAAAAAATTGGTTAGCAGTGATACCATTAGTTCTATATATACATACTACAGTCAAGTTATAATCTACGATATCAACAGCTGATATTTCGCAGTAAAGCTCACTGGACAGTTGTACTAGGTCTACATTCTCCACCACCTTCAAATCATTTTTCGTATATATACATGAACCTCCATGAGCTACTAATTGTCTACATGAACTTGATGACAATTTGTAGCCATCTATGCTTACACACTTAAGGTTAGATTTACTCAACCAATGCTCAGTTAAGCCAAGCACGTCACACTGCATACTGCTGTTTAGCACCACCTCTAGTCTTGATACTTTATTTTGTATTGAAGCAATATTTTGATGGCATACCACTAGTCGAGCATAGGAAGACGCGCACTGTTGTTGCGGCGGTGACCTTGAGGCGCGAGCGGCTTCGGTGGTGTTGCCGCTGTTACACAGAGATGGATGCGCGTGCGCTACTACTGCACTCGGCTTGCAAGCCCCGTTCGACGCGGGGCCTACTGCGAAACCACTCCGAAATCATTACTCGCGACGGCCACGCAGTCGGCGATCTTATCTGGTCATACAAAGCTTCTGAGCACCCAATTACAAACGCAGCATGTTTTGTTGTTTTTATATCGCGTTTCTCGACCGTGAAGTTTGCATTTTTATCTATTTTCTTAAGATAGTTAAGTATGTTTTGGCTAGTAGTTTCAGGTTTTAATGACCACGCTTGAATATATTTCGTTCGCTCAATGGTTTGTAACTCCACATCCTCTTTGCCCGTACCTGATATAACTTTACGTTTTGATATCCGCTTATTCCTCACGACGACGGACCAATCTTCCCCATCACTAGGACTTAACTTATCCCGACCGTCATTTTTGAAGGATTGAGATGGACAAATTCCTGGTGTTTTCGCTTCTTGCACTTTCGTAGTAGGACCTGTTTTGTCTGTTATCTTAGGGACAGGTTCTAGTGTGGTTGAGTTACTCGCTCCGAGTCGGTTGATTTCGGGTTAACTACAGATATTATTTAATTCTAGGTTACCCTGAACAACATGTTCAACCACATCATCAGGTAATATAGTAGTTTTAGTAAAAAATAGATACGTTTTACGTTAATTTTCTAGAATACTAAAACGAGATTTATGACATTGTTTAATGGCATATGTTTAAATATTTATTACTAACCGGGAAAACACTCCGTTCCATGAGTGTATTGCCCGTTAATAATTTTATTTAAATTAACCGGGTAACACTTCCAAACATGTTTTACCGATGAATAATACTGTACAGACTTTTGTGAAACTCACGAAACCGTGTCTTCGAACATAAAATCTATCCTCCTTTTCTTTTAACTGTTTCGCTATGTTATTATTTATTTTCTTTATTTGTTTATTAACTTTCCATTTTTTGACGACCACAACAAGCACACTTAGTAAGAAGAAGGTAGGTTTAGTAGAGAAAATATATCAGATCACTGAGCATTTTCAAACCTCAATGCCGGAATAGTTTATCAAATGTTTCTTAATAAGGTATTAATTGCAAATTAAACGTAATCTGTCAGAGTGTCTGGAAACAAATTGTATCAACTAAACTTCAGAAGAACGCATTATAAATTAGTTAAGCTAGAACAGGATGTGACTTTACTCAATTAAAAAGTTTTATTTAACCCGAAGGTGTAAGACCAATGAGCAAGAACGCCCAAATTTGCCAGTTCTTTTAAGCCTCATCTCATGGAGTGGTGAGCGTATAAAGAAGAGCCGCAGACACTTTGGAATTAAATCGATTATACATTTCGAGTAAAATGCCCAAGTAGTACTTTTCCGATCCCGGAATGGAATTCGGAGCCTCTTGGTTTACACGGGACTTAATTTATCGTACAGTGATTTGAAGCAGTGATAGCTCAGTGGCTTTGGCTATGGACTACCACGCAGCAGGTACATGGTTCGAATCCCGCCGCGGGCTTGAGCTTCACCGCATGGTGGAAGGGCATTTTGTGAATGCCCGCCTGGCTAGCGACCACCCTCAAGTAGAATATCTGTCGCCAAGCACCTAACGGTGTGTTCCGGCAGCTGTCCTTGAGAGCCAGAGTAATTCTAGGTTAAGCCTGTTTACACCTTCGACCACATCATCACTTACCATCACGTGAGATTGTGGTCAAAGGCTTACCTATCAGTAATAAAAAAAAAAACAGTGGTACCGTTGTTGTATTATACTCGTGAGTCATAAAAGTCGAGTCAAGTATATAAAAAGTCTTTCAATTTAACAAATAAAATGAGAACGTTCGTACAAAAAAGCACACTTACCTACCTATACCCTGTACAAAACATTAAATCATTTTCTCAGCCGTCCATAACAAAATGAAAAGTCATTCAATTCGGAGCTCAGTCGTGGAGTAAATAAACTAATTAAGCCACGAACGCAATTCATTCATTTTATTAGATCCCGACGGAGTTGGATCGTGTGTAGTCAACTTAATAAACAAGATTAATTTGGAAATTTGTCATAATAATATTTAGTCATATGTAAATAGAGACAAAATGTATGTGTACTATTTAGGTACCTTTTGATTCCTAGAAAAAGCTTTAATTTTGTTGGTTAGTGATGTATATGTTAGACAAAAGTTACCTTGATAGACCTAGCAGTAAAATAATATTTTGGATTAAAATTTTTATAACAAAAAAAAAACATCTGCTTATTTGTTATATATTAAATCCACCTGTTTAGTGTATAGACAAAGGGGCGGCTGAAATTATCATTTGGGCGGGTAATATTAGAAGGTATAATTATTATTTATGTAATCTTCCACTATAATATTTGCTTCAACATAAAAAAATACACTTTTTGGATTTGTTTTGCGAGCAGCGAATAATATACAAAGGTTTATTTATATACATATAATAATTTAGGCAATGTAAAGTCATAGTATAGTAGATGTAAAGAGCCAATACAGAGACAAGGTTGTAGGTCCAAATACATCCAGGTGTGAAAGCCAGGTGTTCGCGGGAGATTTGATTTAAAGGCAGCTTAGAGCGTTTTAGCGCAAGCCCACGCGGAGTTCTACCCGAAGCACTTTCTTGTAGGCTATGTTATGTTTATGTTTGAAGCGCTAGTAGCGAAGTTTGCTTGGCCATTCTGAATCGATCAGCAAAGTTAAGCAACGTCCGCCGTAGTCAGGAGTTGGATGGGTGACCGCTGGTGACATTACTACTGAGCACTTCCGTGCTTCGGAGGGCACGTTAAGCCGTCGCGTCGGTCCCGGTTGTTGTCTTAGGATGGCAGTCGTTACAGCATGGTGGAAGGGCACTTTGCGAATGCCCGCCTGGCTAGCTACCACCCTCAAGTTGAAAATCTGTCGCCAAGCACCTAACGGTGTGTTCCGGCAGCTGCCCTTGAGAGCCAGTAATTCTAGTTTAGCCTGTACAACATCTTCGACCACATCATCACTTACCATCAGGTGAGATAGTGGTCAAAGACTAAAAAAAAATTGATTTTTTTATTTACTTGAAATCTAAGAAATTGCATAATATATTGTTTACTAGTTTGCTTCTTTATGATCATCAAGCCATGACGACCACCGTTGAACAAATTAGGAGGAGTTTGGCATGTTCCCCACACTTGGCAGGCGTTTTGGACATAATTCTTAATATGTTATTCAAATTATTTCTTATATCTTTGTAGGATTCCTGTGACATGCTAGGCTAGAATTTGCCACCCTCTACTATTTTTCCTGAGGGAATCGTAAGAGGTGATGAAATGGGCCGAATACCAGGTGGGCAGCAGCACTTTTTAAGAAGAACCGTTTTCATACTTTTTAGTGATAAAGTAGTTTTTTTAATTTAAAAAAAAAGATCACTTAAGCTTCCATATATATACTTATGTATATATAATCCCACTTAGCTTTATGATTCTTGCATGGAAATTACTAAAATAAGATTTATTTCTAAATACTTTGGCTATAAATATTTAAACTCACGGAATAATCAGCATTTAGAAAATGCTCCTTCATCTGTCAAATGGTAGTAACTTACGAGACTATAAATAACGAGATGCTGCGCAAGAACATCCCTATTGCACTTCCTACAGCCACCCCATCTTCCAAATTCAAAAAGCATCCGCGAAAAAAGCCTCTGTTCCAAGGAAACAATACGGAGCGTCGCTTCCGAGACATTCATCTTAATTAGCCATGTTTCAAACGGCTGCGAACGACTTATCATTGTCAAGCGTAAATTGGTACGGTACGCCGATATCGGCTAATTTCGGTATTTTGGTACCGTCACTTGTGAGTATAAGCTATTCTGTGGTGCTTTGCGAATTAATACCGCGGTTGAGCTCAGGCGTGTGACTGAACGTCTTGTTTTCTAAGTGGTGTAGGGAAGGGAGAATGGGAGAAATTCTTATAGGAAGAGTTTAAAATATCAATTAAGATTAAACAAAGATTCTTTATATGCGTAAAACATGGTATAAAGTTGTTATCAGTAAAATTAAAGTGCTCATGTTTTTTTATTTATTATTTATGCCTGATAGGTTAGCCTTTGACTACTATTTTATCTGATGGTAAGTGATGATGTGGTCGAAGATGTTGTTCAGGCTAACCTAGAATTACTGGCTCTCAAGGACAGCTGTCGGAACACACCGTTAGGTGCTTGGCGACAGATTTTCTACTTGAGGGTGGTTGCTAGCCAGGTGGGCATTCGGAAAATGCCCTACCACCATGCTATAACGACTGCTATCCTAAGACAACAACCGGGACCGACGGCTTAACGTGCCCTCCGAAGCACGGAAGCGCTCGGTAGTAATGTCACCAGCGGTCACCCATCCAACTCATGACCGAGGCAGACGTTGCTTAACTTTTCTGATCGTAACAGAACGGCTACGCAGATTTAGCTACGAGTGCTTCATGTTTTGCTAGTATTGGCGTAACATGCAAATTAGTACTATTTAAACTAAGTATTTTATTAAATTATTTCAGGAAGTCTCTTAAATATTTTTTTTATCCTGAAACCATGCATAAGTTTTCTTTTTAAATTGTGTTATGAATTCATTTGGTATTTTGTTGAATATTTTAACACACATGGCTAAGCAGTTTTTAGAATATTAAGCTGATTTTGGTATTACATTATAAACTAGTATGTAAGGGTTGCATTGTTTGTTTCATCAAATGCATTTAAAAATAAGTATTTATGCTGCATTACAAATATACGAGTACAAGTTTCATTATTATATAAAGGGCAGGTAGCGGTAACAAGCCAAGAATCCTAAACATTGTTTACAAGATTCGTCTGGTGGGATTCCACATATCGCTTTAACGCACTTTTTCTGTACACTAAATGATCTATTGGTGTCGGTACTATTTCCCCACATTACGACTCTATATTGCAGTATCGATATATCGTGTACGATCTACGTAGGTACGGTAAGATTTAGCTGTCTTTCTATTTGTTACGTTTTTTATTCGACTGAGTGCATATACAAATCTATTCCTGTTATACCTTATTATGTTCCTTTATCCTATTAGGTAACTTCTAAAAAAGGAAGAGGTTCTCATTTCGACTGTATTTGTTTGTGTGTTACCTCATAGCTTCGCTACGAGCGGTTCAATAGAACGTTTAGTAAATCTTAGATTTAAATGTGGTCATTTGTATTGAAACTTATTATGACGCAACTCAATAAAAATTACAAACTTCTTCTAACACTTTCATTTGTATTTCATGTAACGTGCGTATATTTTACTATTACCCATTTGTAAGGGAATAAAGAACAATACGTGTATTAATTACCCTCACTTCAAAGGGAACTCCGACCTTGGTACAACAAAGGCTAAGAACAAAAGACCCTTTTCATATAAGGCAAAGTCGACCGTGATGATTTCTTAAATTTGCCTAACCGAGCAAATTAGCAAATTTATTATCAGCTAATTTGTTGTAACAAAATCAGCACGAGCGTGAACGTTATACATATATCCATATGTAAATTAATGCTCGTATGTCAATATCGTAGTCAGGTTCGCATCCTGACCCGGCACAGGAATGTGCGTTGAACATATCACTTCAATAGCCATGTATATGAATTATATAATAATATACATATATAAATGATGTACGTGTTGTGTATGTTTTTATCTTTATCTCATACTCTCTCTCTCTCACACACACACACACACGAACACACTCACAAAACAAGCTAATAATGTTAATTTTAATGTAGTTAAAAATGTTTTTTACTTACCAACCTATCTAATTTTTGTTTCTTCTCTCTGACCACCTTATGATGTAGAAACATAGGATCCGCGGCGGTGGAAGCCACTGTGGAAGCTCATCTTATTACTCAAAACTTCTCAGTGTTTGCATGATCAAAATGCTGGCACTTTGGTTCTACGAATAAGAATTGCAATCCAACAGGGCATGTTGCCAGCATGCTGGACACGCTGCCATTTGGAAGTCGGCTGGAGCATTTGGACTGCCTGTAGGCCTGCATGCCTAAATGTTTTCATTGTAGTAGTTGTCGTTTTGTATAGTGTTTGGTACCGCTCTACGAAGTTAGAAAACTTGTCTGGTTTTATGTCAATAATGTTCTTTGGAGGGACACGACTTCGTAAGTGTACACTGAGCCGGTCTATAATGTAATGCTAGTTGTGGTTGGTGGTATAGATCATAAATCCAATATAGGCAGTACTAAAAGCAACGGGGTTGACATTTAAAATCAGTAAGAATTTTGCTATCGAGGCCAAGACACGGGTCATGGTCCAAATTTTATGGATAAATTTGAAGTGGAGAACCCTTGGGGTCTATAAGGGCCCTTCAACTTCCCTCGAGGCCTCTTCTAATGTATAGAATGGGATCGTACAAGAAATCTGGTTTAAACAGATAAAATATATAGAATATACGATTAATTTCCTTGTATATGTATTGGGTATGTGTATTGCCCGAATTTTATTGTATTTGAAGCAGTGATAGCTCAGTGGCTTTGGCTATGGACTGCCGCGCAGCATGTTTCTAATCCCGCCGCGGGCTTGAGCTTCACCGCATGGTGGAAGGGCATTTTTGCGAATACCCGCCTGGCTAGCGACCACCCTCAAGTTGAAAAATCTGTCGCCAAGCACCTGACGGTGTGTTCCGGCAGCTGCCCTTGAGAGCCAGTAATTCTAGGTTAAGCCTGTTAGCACCTTCGACCACATCATCACTTACCATCACGTGAGATTGTGGTCAAAGGCTTACCTATAAGCAATAAAAAAAAAACATTTGTGTATTTTGGAGGGATATTTGTATGGTTTTTGGTTAGAAAGCTTCTATTTAAATCGAAGCCTTATGGCCTCAAACCAAATATGAACAAACTTGACCACAATTGCATATCCTGGAAGGCCTAGGCGGAAGTATACAGATGTTTCGCCAGAACTAAGCAAAATTATGAGTTTTTAACTATTTACTTACTTTATAGTAGAGCAACAAAGTTTTCTGTGAAAAAAAAATAAGCTCTTAACTATACTAAATATATAATATAAAATTTATGATAAATATATGTATTTATATTATTTATATGTATTTATAATAAATACAAAATTGTAAGAGCTGTGACTGGTTGACTGCCATGGGTTCGCCCTATACTACATACGACCTAATAACATATCTGGCGAAATGTAAGTGTTCAGACACCTAAAGGATATTCTACGGGAATATTATTGATATAGACAACGAGATGATATTATAGTTTTTTATTTCGCGGTGGCATGAAATTCAAATTTCCCTGCTTTTCGATGAGTCCATCTGTCATGGAGACCATCACATTAGGATTTATGCTAAAACGATTGTTTATTTCAGGTCGATGTAGCAAATACTAAAAAAAAATTTAAGGAGCGACTCCTAGAGTCGACTCGTGACGGTGATAAGGACTTCCAAAAACCTATCTACTTAATTCAAATTGGCGTCTTTTAGAGTCACCTGGTCTGGATAGGCAGGAAGTCAATGTCATGGAAGCTTAGGAGTTGAATCTATTGTTCTTAAGGACAACAGTTGAAAAGCAAGTGAATTCGCTTGCTTCTCACTTAGAATTTCTAAGGCAACCATACACTATCAAACTATTTGTTTACTATAATTTTAATTACCTCACAATATCCGTTTCCTGTTTCGAAAAACAATCCTGACTAAATATACTAGTCTCAAAACGTTTCCAGCCTTGCCGAGATTCGATACCAGTGACCACAACATCTGTAGGCAGCTTTCTGCCCCCCGAGCCACGGTGACTTAATTAATAAACATCTAAAAACCGCAACACCTTGTCAGAGCCATAAAATCGATACTCGCCAAGAAAGTAACTGTTCTTGTGACCTCCTTCTATTGTAAGGGTTCCACACGACATAAGGCGCGGCGCACACAGAATATCGGCCATCTTTTGTTACTGATCTTTTGTTAGCCCTCTCTTAGGGTTATTAATTTTTTTCATGATTTATTGCGGGGAATCTAGGTGGGTGCGGTGCTTTATTTTCGGGGGGGCTGTTAATCATTATTATGAGATTAGGTGGAACATATGATTGAAGAAAGGTTTCTGTAATAAGGCACATAGAGATTAATACCTACTTTTTCGAAAATTAAGGACCCACGTACTCGTTAGTTTTAACCTTTTTGGTTTTTATAACCGTAGTGGATACTTTTAAATTTATAATACCATACTACAGCTCCAACACTGCATTCACTTAATAAAATTAAAAAAGAGGTGCTTTTGTTGTTCTAGATACTGACACTAAAGGTACCATACGGATATAATTTTCAATAACATGAATATGAAACATTCCCAGACTATACAAAAATAAAAGCCTATTTCCATCAAAGCACTGCGTTATTGAATGATGGCTGGCCAACCGGGTGATCGTAGGTTCCCAGCATGGTGAAAGATCATTTTGCATACTCACCTAATTAGCTTCAACGTTAAAGAAGAAAATCTTGCACCAATATCTTACCGTAATTTGGCAGATTATGTTTGGAGTAATTTCTCATGCTAGGCTTTACCTGCCTATCATCCTGCCACCATATCATCGTCGCTACTAAAATGTTCTAATTTTTTATTAAATTCACCTAGGTATTTTTAAAGGCCAACATTAAAAGAAAACTCGCAAGTATACCCAGACCTCGCTTTTCATCGCTCGATTACGCATCGCAGCGACCCGCTGAGGAAATATTGTTCAATGGTTGTGGTCACAGCTTAAAACACTATACATTATAAATCTGTGTTTGTTGTTTACAAAAAGTAGCTATATATATATATATATATAGGTATATATATAAACATATATACTGCATAAAATACTATATAGATATTCGAGAATCATAGCTAGTATAGGTTTTGAGACAAACCTCGTGATAAAATTGGCGTCAACTTGACCAACAAGTTAGCCAATTACAAAATTAGTCTTGTTTGTAGTTGAACGTTAGTTTAACGATAGGTATCGCTCCATCCCTAAACGATGGTTAAAGAACGAGAGGAAAAATAAGAGTTATGTGTCATTATCATGTTAGCTCAGTCAGTCAGAGCATACCCCGGCTGGTGACGTAGGTTCGAATCCACATTATTAAAATTCTTCCTCTCATAATTTTGTAATTAACTTGACAACTTTGGACGGCCCTTTTTCTTTTCTATGTACTTATGCATAATATGTAGGTACTCAGTGAGCTCTAGGCGATTACATCCCAAAGAGAAGAGTACGATACTTTTGTAAAAAAATTGTATACAACTTCTGCAGACAGTCTGCCAGATAGCAGACACCGTATTATTGGGTACGAAACTCTAGAAAAACTACCAAGCTCATTTTCTACAGATAATTTGGATTGTTACTTGTTGGAAAAAATAAATAATATTGCCCGACCCAAGCATTCTATTCCAACATACGCTACTCAAACTACAAGAAATTTGCCACTAAAGAAATAAGGCCCCGGTAACAAAAACTTTTTTGTATAACAATTTCACAAGCTTATAAAATAAACAATTTAAATTCATGGAATTCTTGCATGCATCAAACTAGTACACCTTGTACGATATGATTTCTTTTCATTTTAATTTTTTTATAGACTTTATACACGAAACATTTCTTTTAGTTCATTAGAAGTTAATACCCACTCGTATTAAGCTCTGGTCACATAATTATAATACCGATAGCATCATCATCACCAACCGGAACGTCCACCGTAGAACAAGGCCTCCCCCATTGGGGTTATTGCCATAATCCTCACGCTTGGCAGGCGTCTTGGAGATCGCAGTAGAAGTAGTTAGTTCTTCAGAATGCCTTCCAGAATTTTTCCTTTGACACCGCGTCAAGAAATGTGGGGGTGACATTCCAAGCTACCGATATGGGTTAGCGAAAGATTTTTTTGCTGATCGGTGAGTTTATTAATTTTATGTAAATAGATACAATGTGTCGCATAAAAATAAAGTACTCGTAATACTGAACGGTAAGAATCGAGTCTAACTGGACGTCAAGTGGGGTTTTGTTAGGATAACAAACCCTGAAAGGGCATGCAAATTTGGGAGTGTCAACCTATAGTCGGCGCAGCAACACTTTCAGAACCAGCATAATCAGCCCTTATTCCTAGGCCCTAAACCGTATATGCATGTGATTTTCTCGTAGTGCCATCTAACATCAAGTCAAAGTTCCCGATGAAAAGCCTAATGGAGGTAGCTGACATAATAAAGTAAGCCTTTTCTACCAATATTACCTTTTAATTTTCTTTTAAATAGTTACAACGCACTGACCTCTTACCTTAGGAAGTTTGATGTAGATTTTTACTCCTATAACAAAAATATTCTTAGCATACATAGTAGTGTTTCTTCTCAGTAACTAAGTAAGTATAGTCTTACAGTGAGTATTGCTGCCTTTTTGTCCGACTTCAAAAAAAGGAGGAGGTACTCAATTCGTCTGTATTTTTTATTTTTTTTATGTTCGTTACCTCAGAAGTATTGACTGGTTGAACCGATTTTAGTTTTTTTTTAAAGATGATGTTTCCCGTGTGGTCCCTTTTAAATTTCATAAAACTCCAATTAATTACACTCCAATAACTGAAAAGTGTTTTCCTATCTTGATGATATAAACAGTGAATGACAATCGGTCCCCTAAGTAGCAAGGGTCACTAAAAGGGTGAAAATTTTTTATTTACTTAAAAATGAAACCGACTTCAACGCTCAAAAGTGTGAAATAACTTGTCCAAGTCGGTACCATGCGCACAATATTGAGATGATACTACTTTTCTTACAGTACTTTTGAACTATCATCAACGTTCCATTTTTAGGTAAAAAAAAATTAACAGTAACTAAGTAAGTGTAGTCTTACAGCAAGCACTGCATCCGTTGACTCGATGTCCTTCATATGTTTTTACTGTAGTTTTACTTAAGTAAAGAGTTATGGTAAATAGTGCCCGAGAGAGCGCAATACCTGTCATTTGATTTCAAGCGAGCGAAGTCATGAGAATGAGTTGGCTTTATTCAAATTATGACAATGTACGTCTACGAACTCAACCGTGATACGAGTAAATTTCTCAAGTTTAAGGATTAACCCTCAAACTTTACACGTTCATCATATCAGCTCGAGTGAGTAACTCACCTTATTAAGGTTAAAAGAAAGTCGAAGCCACGGTCGAAGCTATTAACCGAATATATCAGTAAGTTTCGGCAGCCATTACGCTTTTTTAAACTTTTATCATGTGTGGTTTCAAAGTCAAAAGAACGATTAACGAAAGTTAAAAGAAAGATTGAGAGTGATAGAGGAGGTTGTAATTTTATTAATTTAAAACTTGATTTCAAAATGGCTTAATATTCTTTATCAAAATACTACGAACTATATACAACTCTATACAGCTAATACAATAAAAGTATTTAGACAACCTATAACTCATAGCAGAGACACAGGCAGTCCAAATGCTCCAGCCCACTACCAGTTGGCAGCATGCCCAGCATGCTGGCAGCATTGCCCCGTTGAATTGTAATGCTTATTCGTTGAGCCAAATTAGTGCCAGCATTTTGACTACGCGTCGCATCGACCAAGCGTTCAGATAAGATTAATATTGTTAACTCTAAAATGAACAATGGAATAAGGGGCAGGAAAAAGAAGAAAATATTGTTTGTATTAGATTTGTTATTTAGTTTATTTGCTCATTCTGATTTCTGAAGTTTATGTTTGTACTTGACTTAGGCCCTGTTTTTCAATAATCAGCTGATTACTGTTCTATAGAATAAATGAACTACATAACGAATGTTGCTTGTTTAAATGAAAAGTTTATTTGTTTTAAATTTAGTCTGTTAATCTTATATATACATTATTTTTCGAAAACTGTTGAACCCTGTTACTTGATTTTTATGGCATTATTATCCTGTTGTCTATATACATGCAAAATAACAGTTTCCTTGGTCGACAAGTGTAAAAGTAATTATGAGATTGATATTTGACATAATATTTTGGCGCCAAAATGTAATTTGAGCTTTTTTCAGGTTTTATTAAAAAACTGATATTAAATACTTCCCGATATCGTAGAGTAATATGGTTATTTCCAAGGGGTTTGCCCAAGGATGTTTACTTCCTAAAATCGTTTAAATCATGAGAATATTGTCTACACAAGTCTCAGAATAATTCTGTAAATCCGCCGACCGACTTTAGAGGTAGGATGAGGTCAGGAAAGAAGGTGATGCTGGTAATATTAAAATCACTTCTTATCCAGGGCGTCCTTAAACATTTTAAGAGTATGGTCGTGACAATTTTATTGTAAGTTTGGTACATTAAGGGTCCATTTCAGAATGTCATAGTTGACATGCAGCGCGTTTCAAGCTTTAACCGATGGATTGGCTAAATCGATGACTGTGAAACGCAAAGATAGTGTTTTGTTTATTAAATATGTTCTAGGTAGTAAAACCGGAACTTACTCGAACATTCTGAAACAGGCCCAAGATAGTTATAAGATTTGGATGTTCTAACTTTGAATACATTTATATGGAAATCATACGTAATGCTCGCCTTTAAGAGCACAAAATATGAGTATATCTGTCATAGCAGTGATTATTTGATGAAGTTTCACTTACCCAAAGCCTGTGATGTTTTATTCTGAGTTCCCAAGAGCTCGTGCGGTGAAAGGTCAAAATACTTGACTGTCTGTTACACCGAATATGTTATGGTTATTATTTTATCAAAATTATGTGTTTTTAGAGTATAAATTAATAGGCAAGTATAAAAATGCCAGGAAGAGATCGCCATTATGTAAATATGTGTGAATCTATCTGTGCTCACTCCTTAACACTAATATAGGTTTAAGTGCGTGTAGCGTTTCCATAGAAACTTGTTTTGTCATATTTTAGATACCAAGTGAACAAATCTGTGAAATTTTTCATGTCCCTGAGCTATAATATCCCTGAGCTATAATATCTGTGCTTCTTCATTTATTTATCCCAAAAAATTGAATTCCTATTCAATTTTTTCCAAATATTTTACAAAATAATTAATATTACGGAAAACTGGCAAACCAAGAAGCAAAGATATTAGGCTCAAGGACATGCATGCTAAATTTCACAGACTTTGAACACTTTGTGTTCAAAATATGACGAAACTACATATGTGTTAACTAAATTTTCATTTGTATAATAATAAAAAGTGATAAATAAGTTTATTTTTTTTCAAAAGTTTTTTAAGTGGCCCATGGTAAACAAGGGCTGGTTTAACATCCTGATACAATTTATTTATGATATTATTATTTTAATCGGTATAAAAACTATTAAACTTATTTCAAATTTATGCCTATAGTAACTGTTCATTGTTGGCCAAAAGATGTACAAGTGTATCCAGACTGAAAGTAATGAACAAAAGGGCGATTATGTAGCAGTCACCTCTGAACTTTGCATGTTTGAATATAGTTTGGAAGTTGTTCCGCTTAGCCGTGGTTGAACCTGCGTCTTTTTAGGATTCCGTACCCAAAGAGTAAAAACGGACTCTATTACTAAGTATCCACTGTCCGTTTATCACCAGGTTGTATCTCACGAATAGCTAGACAGTTGAAACTTTCACAAATGAGGTATTTTTCTTGCTGATATAACAAAAAATACTAAAAATCAGCCAAGTGCGAGTCCAACTCGCACACATAAAAACTAAAAAAAAAGGTAGATATATTGTCTAATGTTGTATAGATAATGGTACGGAATCCTCCTAATAAAATAATCCTACTAGTCCGCCTATACTTAGCCATTATTTTTCAATATTATCCTGACTGTCAGCTAATTAATGCGTAGGCAATCCTAACTACACCTACAATCAAATAATCTTGCATGCCTGTAATAATAAAAATCCAAATATTTAATTGTGAGCTCTGTAACTTATATCATATAAAGTTGACAATTACCATTATATTTCGAAGCTGTGATGGAGAAGCTGTGATGGCTCAGTGGCATTGGCTATGGACTGCCACGCAGCAGGTCCATGGTTTGAATCCCACCGCCGCCGGCTTGAGCTTCACCACATGGTGGTCTTGGAAGGGCATTTTGCGAAAGCTTGGCTAAAGACCACCCTCAAGTAGAAAATCTGTCGCCAAGCACCTAACGGTGTGTTCCAGCAGCAGTCCTTGAGACCCAGTGAAATTACAGGCACATGAGACTTAACAACTATGTCTCAAGGTGACGGGCGCAGTCAAATTCGTGACTTGTGACAAGATGCATCTGTTATAGGCAGAGTTTAGTCCACTTAGTCTGGTGGGCCTCGAGCTTGTTCCGTCACAATAACATAAAAAAATAAATATATTAGCGATATGTTATACACAATGTTCGCAAACCTTACACTACTGTGTAACAGTCGTCCCTGTATCTCACCAGAGAGGATGTCGTGGTTACATGTATTTTCGTATAATATTATGTTCGCATAACCCCGCAGTCGGATCTCAGACTCGTACCTAACAAAGGCATCGACTTAGTAAAATACAGTCCTTGAAAACGTTACAGAAAGTTTGCGTTATTGTTGGAAAAGGTTTACTTTTATTTAGTAAATATTTTTCTAGTAGATTGTTTAGCAATACAGTTCCCGGCTTAATATAGGCTGTTCCATTACTGTTGGAAGTCATAAGGGAAACACTACGCCTAATGCACATCGTGATACTACTCGCGTCAACGGAGAAGAGTGTTTGCTGCACATTGGGCACACAGCAGGGGGTACTTACCATCTTAACGTCCTGTTTAACCTAAATGTAATTACTTGGTATAAATTCAACAAGAGCGTTCCCAAGGAGGGTTTGGGACAGGTAGCCGGTCAGCCATAAAATCAAAGAAAAATTTTGCGTTATTACTAAAATATACTTTAATAGGTATACCTATATATGTATAAATATAAAAATATAGTTTTTTTTTCAATATATGTAAAAGAATATGGAATAATCAACCTTCCCACTTTAGAAATCAGTAAAATAAAACCCAAAACATTGTATCACAAAATGCAGTTATAATTTGAATACTGAAACCCAATTCGCGTAGTTATTCTATACCATATACCATAAAACCTACGCGTATTCGTAATGTGTAATAACATCGTGTACAGTTTAGTGCTGTGTGAGAAAAACATATATAGTACTAGCTGCGCCCCGCGGTTACACCCGCGTGGTGATGGATGATTATGATAAAAATTATGATGTGTTAATCCAGCGCATCCCATAAATTTGTGTATAAGATTTAGATTTAAATATGATCATGTCTCCGATTTTGGTAATAAGCTCAAGTACCTATTCGTCATCGCCGCAATGCTCTATATATTATCTCTCAATGCTTAATCCCCGAGCTACTTCAAGGAACAATTTAAGGCGTGGGCCAGATAGAAGAGACGTAAGACGGAGACGCGTCGAGGACGGGGCGGAGACGAGACAGAGACGCGACTTTTTGAATTATACAGAAGAGACGCGTCGCGGACGCGACGCAGTCAGAGCGGGCGCGGGGTGGCATGCCGCCCGGCGGGCATGCCACCCCGCGCCCCGACCTCGTCCCCGCCGTGTCTCCGCCGCGTCTCCGCCGCGTCTCTCCTGTGTGTTTCGAATAAAAGGCAGAGACGTAAAAGCGTCGCGCCCGCGCCCTGCCTCTTCTGTATGTTTTGCGTTGCGACGCTTCTATACATTTTGTATGAAAGAGACGCGGAAGAGACAAAGGTCCGCGCCCCGTCTCCGTCTTACGTCTCTTCTGTCTGGCCCACGCCTAAATTTCTTCATTCTACCCATTCTCTGTCGTTACGTCATTATAAAACTTAACGTTATTTCATTAAAAAACTTAACGCTATGACAACCTGCAACTAAAACTACCTTTTACCACTATTCATTTGCCGCAGAAGCTGTCAGACTGTGGAAATCTACTACCGCTTTTAAGGATCACGTCAAAAACTTCTCTTGCTTAAATTTCTATAATAATGGACACTGTGGTACAAACATCATTTTTAATTCAATTGTGTTTAACATGTATAAAATTATGCGTGTATAGATAATATATGTCTATGACGTATTTATGTATTTATTTATTATAATAATATTAGTATTTATATTATAATATATTTATATATAATTATGTGTATTCATTTATATATGTAGTTTTTGGTTAATTATGTAATTATTTGGAAACATCGGTTATTTATGTATAGAATTATTAAGACCATAAGAATACCTGCCCAATATTTTGACCATATCTCGAATTAATCTGTGGTCTGGAAGAGATCGCTCTGAGCGATAGGACCGCCCCGTGATATACTTGGTGTTTGCTAATTTATGTTTTAGAATTAAATTTATGGTTGTTATTATGATGTTTTCAATAAAGAGTTATGTCGAAAATCTACGTATCATACCCAATTTCCTCAAAATCAGTCCAGCCGTTTGAATAAACGTTCGCCTTTATAGTATTAGTTTGAAAAGGATCAATTTGTTACTACTGAATATGCATTAGAAATAAATTATATTTTTTATAGGATATATGGTTCACAATTTTGGCGATAATTACACATAAAATATAGATATATGCTGTCGCGAGCTTTTTTGTAGGAAAATTTAAGATAAACATTTCCGTTTATCTTAAATAACCCTTAAGTTTCACATTATGTACGTGTGAAACTTAAGGTTTTTGCAGCGCACGCCAGAATGCTGCATATGGCTGATTTTTTACTTACTTACTTGACACTTATCGTTATATTTTCGACAATTCACACAATATCTTCACAAATTATAGCCTATGTGTTATTCTGATGTCTAAGCTATATTACTGTAAAGTTTCATTAAAATCCTTTCAGTAGTTTTTGCGGGAAAGAGTAACAAACATCCATACATCCATACACACTCACAAACTTTCGCATTTATAATATTAGTAGGAAGGATTATACAGACCCCATAAAACTGGAACAAGGGATGGAAGAAGATAAAAGACGACAAAGAACAAGGATACATCTATAGGTATAGAATATATTTTGCTACTTGAATCAAAAAAGAAGTTATTTATTAAAAGAACCTTGATTTTCTTCTGTTAAATCCTTGAAAAATTTACTTAAGACTTCCTAGCAACTTTTCAGTGTAATTAATACGGGTAATAATATTTTATAAGGGTTGTTAGTGAACTTTCTGTGTGTTTTTACAGAAGTAAATCTACTTAGCGAGTGTTTTACTTTATCAGACGATAAGTAGAACGTATAATACTAACAATAATTTCCCAGCAGAGCTAGCGTCCAGCAGAACGCTCTCACCAACCGCATATGTGGTAGGGTTATTGACCAATGATAGCGTGCCTGGTCTCAAGAAGAAAATATGTCACCAAGCATTAACTGTGTATTCCAGCAGCTGCCCATAAGAACTAGTTCTGAGCTAGGCATAGTTTGAAGATCATTTTCTACTGCATCATCACTTCCAACTGGGAATATCACGGTCAAACACTAGCGTATCAGCAATAATAGACCCTGCGCCTGTCTCATGCAAATATTAATAAAACTCGTGAAAATCAAAATAACTAATCCTCGTCGAAGATACTACATTATCAGCTATAATAGGCCACATAAATAGTTAAATTAAATTTCTCTCCCGAGATGGCGTACAAGGCCAAAAGCGCCTTCTACCTCCGTCTCCTGCGGTCGCCGAAAACGTACCGCTGCTAAAGGAGGAGTTGACAGCAGCTCAAGGGCACCACTGTGGTTCGGACTTCGGCTTGAGTCGCTGCCGAGAGACATTGGGGGAGTCGGAACTAAATGCCTCGATGCAACTGCAGTGTTGCACCGTTGAGAATGAGCCCTACGGAAAATTACTCTGTGACTATTTGGAGACACTAATCGGGACTTTAATGAACAACAGAATAAAAAGGAGGCCCGGCCCAGCTTACTCCGCATTTAAGGCACAAAGTGATGAAAAAAATACATAACAGCATTTTGATCACAAGTCGAATCAACCATGTAAAGGCTACGATAAGATTTGAAAAATAAAGAAAGTTTCTAGCCCCCATGGCCCCAATTTCTCTACACCAAACAACTCAAATAAGTAACCACTGCCAAAATTGGTATACTAGCGCATCTAGAAGCGCTCTGCTGAAGTAGCTGCGACTTTCACATTTGTATGTGACGGCGCTAAAATGTCAAAGTACTTAGTATCCCACACTAATGGCCCCCCTAACTACCAAAGCCAAAGTCATACCGTCAGGATTTTACCACTGCCATGCATTAGACTATTCGGTTCGAGAACAGCTGCAATATTGGCACTGGTAAAAGCCCCCCGGATGTTATCGTTAAGGCTGGAATGGCGGGAAACTCGACCAACATACCTACCTCGTGACCAAAAGAGGCCATGGTGACCGAGTTGATCAACGGCAGCAGCACTAGCAGTGATGGGCTACACAATACGTAGTATTTATTACACATATGATGACACTGTATAAGTTGTATAAGTTAGCCGAATAGCGGAGAGATCTAAAAGAGTATGTTCACAGAACATTCCCTAAATTAAATAACTTATTTTATCGAAAATCGACTAAATAGTTACCAACTACGGTTCTGGAGGTAGAAGAACACATGTACAGAGAGTGCAGGCTTAGGAATAGGGTCTGTCTAGGGCCTGTTATTCATTCGCAACCCAAAAAATGGTGTGAAAAGCTAGTTCTCAAACACTTATCGAAGGGTTTTTAGGTCTCACATCTCAGAAAGAAAGCTTTTAACGATCTTTAAAACTGAAGGCATCCTTTTTAAGTGAATCGAGTGGAGATCAAGGGCCTTAGTCTCGAAGGTCGTGTCCCTTACAACCTTTATTTTTGGCTTTATCGTGGCCACGCTAACATTAAAATACCAGAGCTTAGAATTTCACGTGAAAATATCAAAGGGTGACAAGTTACCTACGTTGACTTATAAGACCAAATGAAGCATACTTAATGCGGGGTTTGTAATTTGATTAGTTGCTTCGTATTTATTATATTATATACTCGTTCAAATACAAATAGTTTTTATTGACTCAAGTTACATAGAAATAGAGTATATATGAATCCATAGGCTCCCGAACTAGTGTCAGCTGTATTTCAGGAAGAATAGGGTTCTTCTATAATAGTTATGACACTGGCACTTACGTCTAATATTAACAATTCCGTACTTGCAATATTTACTTAGTGGAACGTATAGTGTGTGTGTAAGTGTATGTGAAGTGTATGAGTGTGAGTTTGTAGTGTTTGCTTGCAATTATTAGTATGTGTATAAGGAAAAGTATGAATGAATACAGCGAGTGTTTGGATATATTATTATTTTCTCGTAAAGATATAAATATGTTCGTATAAATTTGTTTTATTTCGTTGGTTCAGATATTTGCTTTTGATAAGTATTGATTATAGAGCCTTGTTAGTACAGTGGCATGTGCCTAGCGTCTAAATGTGTTAAATGTTCGATTATTACTTACACATGCCCCGTGCCCCAGCAGCGAGAACATGATATAGGCATAATATGTGAAGTGATTCACACACGTATAACTGAAAGGCAGTTTAAAAAGCATTAGAATTATAGTGTTTTTGTTGTAGCAAGACTTTTCATTACTATGCGGAATTTCATCAGCATACAAAACAGCTTGAAACAATTACAGATATCCCCGTCCTTACCATATATGCGAAAGTGTATTTGTCGATTTGTTAGCCTGTACATTTTGCTCAAGCTGAGCTTTACCAAATGATTCACTAAATAATTATTCTTGCATGGAACCTATGAAAACTAAGTAAAACAAAAATTTATTATGTTGATATCTATCAATCACTATACAATTATGAGACTTTCAAGAAGCGAATAAATAGAGAGAGCGATATCAATACCTACAAAAAAAAATGTGTCACTATGGCCCGTCTGCACTAAAGTGAGCAAAGTCTATTCAAATCAAGGAAATTCATAAACTAAGTCGAACTTATTATATATTCATATCAAGGAAATTCATAAACTAAGTCGAATTTAAGAATAAAGCGACTCATTCTTCATGTACGTTTTCATATAAGTCAAACAGAGGGCATTTCGATGTCGGACACTTTAAAAGCCATATTACATTATTTCTAAACGTAGGTAATGTCTTAAAACGTAGGTAATTTAAAGAACACATCTTTATCTAGCCACTTTGGTGTTTCAAATACTCTAATATAATGAAAAGAGTGGTTTAAGTGAAATTTAACTTCTTTAACTTTTCTCGAAACTATTATGGGATCGGAACAACAATAGTTTTAAGAGTAGAATAAGTGCAGCCTCGTTTATGTTAGATATTCGATGGCAGCTTTTGTTTTAATACCATGAAGTGTTGGAATTCACACAAACAATAGCTGTATATACAAAAGGCAGATGTAAGAGATTTTTTTTATAATAACATTAATTGACCTATAGGTACCAACTTAATAATACATTTTTGCGTGAACTTTATGACTTGTGATACGAGAATTCCCATTACATAAAATTGCAGAGATGTTATAACATAAATGAAATATTCCTACAAAATCCTGCCCATAATGGCGCGCAAATATTATATTTATTATAATCATACAAAATATCTAATGTGTACCTAATGGTTCAAGTGACTTATGAAACTTACCAAGTTCGGAGCCACAGACGCGAGGGATGATCTCCAGGATGGCAGAGCAGGAGGCATCCTCGAAGCACAGTTGCCGAGCCAGCAGGCAGTTCAAGATAGCCATCGTGCCTTTTATCCCCGGCCCTGTGAACAAAGAGTGGAATTGTTTGTAAATCTGAAATAGCTTCTATAAAAAAAAAATGGTTTGTAATATTTTCCGCTTATTTACATACATGTAGATATTTTCAAAACCTTCTGAATTTTAAAAGCATGGAACGCAATTCTTTTGGAGTAAAAAATATACTATTGTGTTATTCAATGTTATAAATATATTATCAAAAATATTGTAAGGTTAGATAATATAAACATTTACAAATACAGAATATTCCTAAAAGTACCGAATTCCAAAATTTTCTTATTCACAGAAGATTTCTTAATTTCTCGTACCTATACATAGTCTGTTCGATTATTACTTATTAGTCACAATATTTGTGAGAGAAAATAGGTTATAATAAGCAGAAAAGATACAGTGTCAAAAAATATTAAGATCATATTTCCCCATAATTATAATTAAGTGTTAATTATTACCAAGAACGTAACAAAAGAATATTATTTCATCGATATAAACAGTCAGGTGGCTATTCATCCATTTTGCCAGATATGATTTAGGTCCCATCTAATAGAGAGTGGACCAAATGAGATAAATATAGTTCTAGAATTCCCCAGGAAAAATCTTTGTAATAAACCCAAAAACTGTCCAAGAATCAGGGAATGGTTGGATTCGGTCCTCGGACCGTAGGTACCCAGGATATCGATTGTCTAAAGCGACGCTATAAATCGCTCAAGTAACGAGTTGATCAATTATTGAGAATCTTATAATCTATAACTCTGTGGCTACAGGCTCTGACTTGTTCGACGAGTTTCTTCGGAGTTTCTTTGTGCGGTGAAATCTAAAACGAGGCAATTTGCCGAAGAACCAAAGTAGCTCTAAAAACTTGCAAGTTGAAGAGGTAAATCGCAGGCCACATTGTTTGACGAACCGATAACCAAAGGGGAATAAAGGTTCTCGAATGTTTACTACATCACAGTGGAAGACTTAGGTTGGTAGGCCCTCCACTAGGTGGACTGACGAAATCGTAAGTCGCCGGTATAGCCAATGGTTACAACAAGTGGCTAATAGTCGTACATTATAATAACTACTGTAGGGAAGGCCTTATTTCAACAGTGGACATGCTTCGGCTGATTATATCGATAACAATGTAATTAACAATGCTATAGCTTTAAATTCAATTTAAATTGTCAACCTGTATCACTTTTATCTGCGGCGAGGGATGGTTACGCCATTCACCACAAGCTTTCCGTTGCAAATATGAAATTAAATTAATCAGGATTATAGCCAGCGGTACAGTTGTATGCTATAAAAGTATTAATATATCATAGTTTTACTCTTATCTTCCCCATTTGGGGTCACTTCTATATGTCTTGTCTAAAAATATTTTAAAAGGAACTTAAGAACATATTATGTTCTCTTTGAACACTATTTTGATAATTTAATAGTTTTTATGCTTATTTTCTCTTTTTTTCTTATAATAATTATGTAAATTAATTGTATCAAAATTTAATATATATGTATAAGCAAGAAAATACAACAATAAAAATACTAACAAACACAACACTCGAGACAGTTTACAGTTTTTATTTTATTTAGTTTCGTGATAGACAGCTTTATTTGTGTTGGTTAGGCTTTGTACTCTGTATCATTTTCTAAATTACTAGCCTTGTTACTCGGGTAGGTAGGTATATAATTTACATTAAAAATGCAAAATAATGGCAGGTACGTATGACAGACAAAATGTAAGAAACTAGTAATTACCTAACTACCTAAAAGTAGATGGAAAAAATATATGCTCTAATAATCTGTATTGTGATTTTGACTCAGCACGCGGTAGTGCTTGTAAACATACTAATAAATATAGATCAAAATCTTATTTGTGCCAGGAATATGCAAAAGGCCCAATTGTTTAAATTTGAGTCTATTTGACACTTTTGAAGCACCTGATGAACATAGACAAACACACAACATAGTGTTTTTCTGTTTGCTTATTTTTGTTAACAATATAGCAACACAAATACAATGTTACACAAGGACAACAGTAATATTATAAAACACAGGTACATAATGGTAAAAAATCTAAGCCAGCAATCCATTTTAATGCTTTTATTGGTATATAATATACCCGAGACCATTCTATCAATAAAATTATTTGATTGTTTTGGTCAAATACTACTAATTACAAAAGAACGCGACGGGCGTGGTTTAAAGTTTAAATTTGTTTTTTTAAGTTTACACAATTCATTATTATAGTCGCTGCCTATAAATGATATTATCAATTTTAATAATTAAATGGCAGTTGTTGTCCAAACACAATATTTGGTAAATAAAATGCGTCCCGCGGTTTCACTCACGCAGACAATGATGAAAAGACATGACGCTAATTTGTAATATAGCTTGGTATTTTTGTTATTTTGTGAGTGATTGCTTCTTTGGTGGAGCTAAAAGAGTATATAGGAGACTAGAAGTCCTGGATTCGGATAGTGAGTTCGGATAACTAATTGTTCTAATAAATAAATTCTCCGTAGCAATTGCCTTCTTGTATATGGGACATATATTTCACTTTTTGTATACCTATATCCACCGGATGGGAGTGATCCGATCGAAGATGTTGTTCAGCTTAGGTGCTTGGCGACAGATTTTATACTTAATAGTAGTTAATAGTCAGGCCGGCATTAGCAAAATACTACATAACCATGCTTTACTAAACTACCACGACTAAGACAACTACCGGGACACGTCCACGCTCAGTAGTAAATTCCACTATTGGTCCCCCATCCAATCAATTCCGACAGCGTACATTGCTTAGCCTAGTTGATCGGTTATAGGAACGACAAGACCAGCTGCGCTCCGAGCGCTTCAAAAAACGTAGACGTAGTCATGCCGATTTGTTTGATTTATGGACCTGTCCCGATACTACAGCCGGAATCTTTAATGGTGTACATACAAATTAGGCAAATACATAGGAGGTAAATACATACTTACATCACAAGTGAAAATAAATACAATAAACCCAACACCCAGCGGTTCACCACAGACTGAAAATGACCTCCACAAATTGCAGCAATACCGTTATTTTATTACAACTCCAACAAAGTGGCTTGCTCGGCGGTAAAATGCTTATTTCTGTCGGGTCAAATTGTATGAAGCCATTATAACGTTGCTTTGTTGTGATAAATTACAGGCTGGTTGGTTTAGTTACTTTTAACATTTGGGTCTAACAAGTCATTTTATTATGGTCAAGTATAATTAATTTAATTTGAGTATATGTTTGCTACTATATATCCTACTAGCTTTCCGGGCGCGGCTCCGCCCGTGCGTATGTCGGTTATCGCGCAAAAACATTAACCTCTTTTTGCGCAGTTGGATAAAAACTATCCTATGTTTTTTTCCCGAGTCTCAAAATATTTCCATACCAAATTTCATTCAAATCGGTCCAGTAGTTTCGGCGTGAAAGCGTAACAGACAGACAGACAGACAAGAGTTACTTTCGCATTTATAATATTAGTATAGTACTGATTTAAAAATGCGACAGTTCAGCACTCGTGTCCATAGCATAGTTGGAAACGCAACAGGACGGTATTCGTGGGTTGCATTAGAAGTAATCTTTTTCCCTCAAAAATAATTTGTGTTATTATGTGTGTCTTAGTATGCGTCAATGCAATAAATTAATACAAGTCAAATTAAGAAATGGCTTCAATTTAGGTTAATTAAATAAGATTATATAATTAAGCTGAATCGAATAACCTGCTATATAGGTAAACGTCAAAAAAAAAAATATTTCGGAAATAATTTCTGTTCCATCATTATCTATTTCATCCCATCTAGTCCTACTAGCTTGATCGTCTAACTGTTTGGACATAAATATTCCAATTTGTTAAAAGTCATTCTTTGGAAAATAGCTGGCCACATGTGAGTCAGACCAGAAAATTGTAAATCTGTAATACACTCCTTTTTATCACATTTTTTATGCGTATTATATAGGTTAGCCTTTGACCACTATCTCACCTAAAAATAATAATAAAAATAATTTTATGGTAGTAGCCGTAGTGTTGGATATAGTTCGTAGTATTTTGTTAGGAGTTCGGTAGTTATGAGGCATACCGCCCCGGTAAAAAAAAACATAAATGTTTGATTTGTGTTATGATTATATAATCTATAGGATTACATAGGAATATTACATAGGATTTACATAGTAAGTCATATGTAATACTTTCTTTTATTAGTATAAGAAAACTATTTGCTATTTCGAACACTCGATAATTCGTAACATTTTAAGAGTAAACTCGAGGGTTTCGAATTAACGAGAGTCGACTGTAGTTAAATAATTTTCAAAGATATTTCTCGTTAGTAAAGTAACGAAAAATCTGATGCTATATCGTGAAGTAAAACCACAGGTCCATTCAACCACTGGTGGATTAAAAATTAATTACACACCCCCATTATCGCCCCACAATGGGATTGGGTGAGATCAACCGTAACAATTACTTGTGCCGGCATTTCCTGTAACGGAATATAACGTTATCGTATTCTCTTAAAAAAAGTAACGAGCGTTACGCAGGTGGACTTTAACGAATTATCGACCGATACGCCGTTACTGGGTCGTTATACGTACGAGTATATACAGAAAATAGAAATGGTTTAAAACACCTGAATGAATTAAAGTACAGTATGGTACAAGTGTGGAATGTTGGTGATTGCCGCTGAGGCGCCATTGAGACCCGAGCCGGTAGTTTAGGGTCTACAGAAAGCCGAGGACGGTAATCATCAATACGAGTACACATGTGTATCATACGACGTGTTTCAACACACTTGTGAATAAAATAATACTTAATAAAAAATCATTGTATATAATAGTCAAAAATAATTTAACTAACCTTAGTATCCAGACATTGGTTATATGGAGTATCTTTTATAAATTTTTCAATATAAAATTAATCCATCGGATAGTCTCTGACAAATAAATAAAAACTATGTTTTAAGTCAATTCTTTGTTCGGATAGTACTTTTTAACGTTCAGTATATACAGCACGAAGAGCTAGGATTGTACTTACAAGATAATTCTTTAAATTATGAATACATTTTCTGAAGACGACTGCGTATTCTTGTTGTTTTGCCATATGAAATTTTGGTACACTAATGCATATTTTTCTTGGAGTTTTCAGGTAGTAACATTTTCAATTTCGGGCTTTACATCGTATATCGGGCGGTGTACAACATAAATAATTTCTTCATAACGAGTACTTGTAGACATCTTAATTAATAAATAACCATAATTTCAACAGCGAAAACGAGTTCTGAAAATCTTTACGCAATCGCGGGAAAAATTAATCAGTCAGTTCCCCTATGCGCGCGCATGGCGTTCGGCCATAGACTACAGAATGAGGTTTCTTTTCTCTTTGGCTTTTCGCGCATAGCATTTTAGCCTCGTACAATATGGAGAATTTAGTTTTCTTTACTATAGAAAAATTATTAGTTATATTTGAGTAATTTTTTTATTTATAAAACACGTTCAAATTGTAATTATCTATTTAAATACGAAGTTGTATGAAATAAGCAAACAATATGTATATTAATTTATTTGTTCTTTTGAAAACGGTCTTTTTTGTATCAAAGTTTGTTAAGTATAAAGGAACTCAACCAATATTTCAAAAATACTCTATAACTCACTTGTGAATAATAGCAACGAAAATGTCACAATTTGATTACCTAGGTGTCATTATGGGCCTAATTATATTAGGCATCCGGTGCGTAAAATCGGAGGTCGTGGGTTTGATGCACAATTGAGGAATGACATTTTGTTCTCAAAAAATTTTTAAGATAGTGCTTGTAATTATATTTAGGAATATAGTAATTGGGTCCTGGTTAAAAAAAAATAATTCTGCGCGGGTAGGAGAGTGTAAAACATCAATCAAATTTTGTCTGAGTTAATTTATTATAAAATAATAAGTAAATCTTCTCCTATATGTCTAAATTGTATGTTTCATTAAAATCTAGTACAAAATACCTGCCAGTGGGTGTTATCCTTATCACAAAGTCACTATACACATAATTAAAGTGAGATATACAGGTATTGATTGCACACACATTTGTTTCAACATGGAGGCAGTACAACAGTCAATGGCCCAACTCCAGCAGTTATTTATGCAGCGGATGGATGCTTATGAAGGTGAGCTTCAAGTTGCAACTCCTTCAACCAATGTGAGCAACTTGGCATCAGAGTTTGCTGCATTCCGCTCCTTTATTATGACAGCTATTCAGTGCCTTCAGGATCAGGTGGGCATGCTTGTACATCAGCAGGATTCGATGGAAATGCGTAGTCGTCGTAAGATCTTGCTGCTTCATGGCCTTGTGGAATCTAAGGACGAAGAGACTTCATCAGTGGTAGCTAGGGCCGTGGCAACTCACACGAAATTGAGTGTAACTGTCGAGGACATCAGCCGCTGTCACCGAATGGGTCGTGCGTCCACTCCAGACAAACCCAGACCGATCCTGTTCAAATTACGTACGTCGGAAATGAGAAATAAGATCTGGTTCGCAAAGACGGGTTTCAAGGGATCAGGTATAACACTATCTGAGTTTTTAACGAAGTCGCGGCATCATACATTTATGGTGGCTCGTCAAAGATATGGTATTGGCAAATGTTGGACGAAAGACGGTTTCGTGTTCATATCGGGTGCTGACGGAATAAGACATCGTATCAGCTCTCTTGTAGAGCTCGAAAAGATTGGTGGTTCGGAAGCGCCGATTACAGCGCACGGTGTTCCCAAGGAGACGATAGCTACATCCAAGCCGAGACGAGCTGCTTCCAAAAAGCGTTGACATGCCTGCTTCTATTTCTTGAGTGTATAATTACTACACAATTTTGTTTACAAAATGGTTTGTTCGAGTGGTACCCTCTACTTATGTCTCCGAATTTTAAGTTAATATGTAGCTTTAGACCACATTATGCATTATTCACTTATCTTATCTTGAAATAATTTTACTACCTACTACTCGTATCAGTTTTGATTTGACACCAAAGAGTAAAATAATTATACCAATTTGACACTTTCAATTTGTTTTGACGTTGACTTTATTATTTTAACTTCACATCAAACCATAGAGTTTATCACTATAGTTTATTCCGTTCAAACCTGGTGACATAATTATCATAAATGTGGATCAGGATGTCAATTCACTCATATTGTCGTTATGGTAACTTAAAATATAATATGTGTATATTATATGTATTTGATGTGGTTAGTTTATGTCTATGTGTTAGTTTTTTTTTTATTTCTTTTTCTTCCCTGGGTAAAAACGAAAATTTGTACGTGTGTATATTGTGTGTTTTTGTATTTTTTGAATTACTGATACCCAACTGGCAGGTGGAGAGTATATATATATAGTATATATATATATTTACATTATTATTTATAAGTATAAATAGTATTTATTATTTTATTATATAATATTTATATCTCATATTACAAACTATGTTAAACCTATTTATCACAAAAATATTCACGCCATAATAGTCTCCGAAACATGGTTCAAGCCGTGCTTACCCTCTATATCGTACTCCTTGCCCGGCTTTAACCTTATCCGAAATGATCGTACTGACAGCCGTGGGGGTGGGGTGGCTATTTACCTCAGATCACATATTCCTTTCTCAGTAGTCAGCACCTCATCCCAGCCGCCTACATCAAATGCTGGTGAGCATCTTTTTGTGGAAGTCCTTCTTTCACATAATAAAATCTAACTCGGAGCCTATTATAGCAGTTCTTCTTATAATAATTACTTTTCATCTTTTGAACAAATCCTTGAAGATCTTACCCCTTCATATATCCATACCATTATCATGGGTATGGATATATGAAGGGGTGATTACAATGCCTGTCTTCTCAAAAGGGATTGTCGTACTTCCTCACTTGAAGCTGTCGTTAATTCCTGCAACATGCATATTCTGCCTCTAAATGCTACTCATCACTCCCCAAATTACACTCCTTCACTTCTTGACTTGATTATAGTATCACCCACCCTGCATGTTGCGAAGCACGGTCAATGTTCTGCCGATGCCTTCTCATATCATGATCTGATATTCCTATCTTATAAAATTCGTCCTCCTAAAGCAAAACCTAAAGTCATACTTCAGCGCAATTTTAGTGGCATGGACCAGGTTGCATTTCTTAATGATGCCCAAGTAGTCGACTGGTCTCCGGTATATAATGCAGCGACTGTGAATGACCAAGTTGCTATTTTCAATTCCTTATTAAAACAGTTCTATGATAAGCATGCCCCTCTGCGAGCTATAAAATTAAAACACCTTCCAGCTCCTTGGCTAACCAATGACATAAAAGTGTTAATGCATAAAAAAGCAGTCACTAAAAGTAAATACAAGCGTCAAGCAAGTGATGAAAATAAAGCTGTGTATGTTAAATCTCGCAATCGCTGCAATATGGTGTGTAGGGATGCTTAACGCCACCATGTTCACAAGTCTGTCGCTAACGAGGACCCTGCCAAAGTTTGGACATTTCTCAGGTCATTGGGCATAGGTAAATCACGACAAGAGTCTATTCCTAATGATTTAAATATCAATTCTCTCAACCAACATTTCTCTTCGTCATCTGATATTAACATCTCAGATAAAAACAATACCTTACGTTATCTTTCAACTTTACCGACTCTCGATCATTCTCCATTTATTTTTAATCAACTATCCGCTTGTGATGTTAAGAAGAGCGTAATTTCAATCACTTCCAATGCTGTTGGTGTTGATGGCATAAGTCGTAACATGGTTATGCCCATCTTAGATGTTATACTTCCTGTTCTCTGTCACATTTTTAATAACTCTGTCTCTGATGGAGTATTTCCCTCAATTTGGAAAGACGCTCAAATTATTCCCTATTTTATTCCGATTATCGACCCATTTCTATCCTTCCATTCCTGTCAAAAGTTTTCGAGCGTCTTATCTACAACCAAATTAGCAAATTCTTATCTAGTCACAATCTCTTAAACCCTTTTCAATCTGGCTTTCGACCTGGGCATAGCACTGTAACTACTCTCATCAAAATTACTGATGATATCCGTCTTGGAATGGACAACGGCCAACTTACCGTATTAACTCTATTAGATTTTAGCAACGCCTTTAACACTGTTAATTTTGACATTCTTCTTGCTCTCCTTCGCTCAATTAACATTTCTCCAACGGTAGTTGATTGGTTTCACAGTTATCTGTACGGGCGCAGGCAGCGTGTTCGCCTTGAAGATAAATTCTCTTTGTTGTGTAACACGTCAGCAGGCGTCCCGCAAGGTGGCGTCTTATCTCCTTTATTGTTTGCTTTGTTTATTAATTCCATTTCTCACAACCTCACTTCTTCCTACCACCTATATGCAGACGATCTACAGATTTATTCTAAGGCACCAGTGAATAAACTATCTGAAGCAATTCAGACTGTTAATGCTGATCTTGATCGTATAGCTAAATGGAGCAATTCTTTTGGGTTACAAGTAAATCCCATTAAGACACAAACAATAGTAATTGGTAGCTCAAGATTGCTGTCTACAATAGACTGGACATTACTTCCTCAAGTTTTCTTTGGTGGTATTGCTATTCCCTTTAGTAGCTCTGTAATGAATCTTGGAATAACAATGGACAGCTATATGAGGTGGGATCAACAGCTACAAATCACCAGTCGCAAGCTATTTGCCGCAGCAGGATCCTTAAAAAGGTTGCGCAACTTTCTTCCAACAGCCACTAAAATTGCATTAGCTCAATCTCTTTTACTTCCTATTCTTGACTACGCTGATGCCTGCTATCTAGATCTCACGGAGGAACAGCTAGATAAACTTGAGCGTCTTCAAAATTTTTGCATTAGATTTATATTTAGTTTACGCAAATATGATCACGTATCTCAGTTTCGTTCTAAGCTCAATTGGCTGAATATACGTTTTCGCCGGAATGCTCATATTCTCAGTCTGCTTTACAATATATTGTTCAGTCCTACATCCCCGCGCTATCTCAAGGAACGCTTCGATTTCCTTCACTGTTCTTCATACACGTTAAGGTCATCAGAAAATCTCACACTTGAAATCCATCCTCATACGAGTTCGTTTTATAGCAAATCCTTCACTATTCAGGCTGCCCGCTTGTGGAATTCTCTTCCTGTATCAATCAGACAAGCACCGACTCTCAATATGTTCAAGGATCAAGTTAAAAGGTTTTATTTGTCCAATTAATTTTGCACTATATTTTTGTCAATTTCTATGCTATATATGAGATAATATTATAATATGTACTATATTTTTATATAATTTATTAGTATATGTATATATCATTATCTATTTATGTATGTTGTTATGTATATGTTTATATACATATATATATATATATATATATATATATGTATATATATATTATATATATGTTTAATTGTATCTGTTTAATTATTATAAAAACCTATATGTATGCTATTTTTTATATATTTGTTTAGAAATTACACTAAAATACGTTTTATTTTAAAATGTTTTTATGAAATTTGATTATGTATTTGGACTACACCCGCCTCTATTGTTTTATTCGTTCAACTCCATCCTAAGGTTGCCTGGTAGAGATCACTTTTAGTGATAAGGCCGCCCACTGTAACACTATGTTATTATAATTTAATGTGTAATCTTTTATATTTCTAAAGTGGTGTAACAATAAAGAGTTTTCTATCTATCTATCTATCTAAATTGTACGGTACCCTAAAAAAACCCAGATATTTTGGCCCATGGTCAACGTATTGAAACTCAATTTAAGTGCCCATCTGTTCGGTTTTCGGTAATTTAATTATTTTCCGTTTTTCTTTTCCGGTTCGTATCCCGATTTGATTGGATATCTATAGGGTTATAAAATTTAACAATATTGTTATATTGTGGGGAGTTTTTTGTGTTTCGACAGGAAGGTTTATACAGAGCTGTAACAACATCTTCAAAATTAATGTTTTTTTTTAGAACATGGGATGCGGAGGCGCTTAGTGAAAGTTTTACTACTTTATTTGAATCGCTCAGCTACCTACCACTCGTTAAAGAGACGAGAATTCCCTATCATTATGTAGTACCAATGCATGGTACTAGGACATTTTACCCGCTAGCTACAAGCCTCAAGTAGAAAATCTGTCTCCCAGCTACAGAAAACTAATGTAGAGATTTTAGGTATATTTCAAAAATTTTGTATTATTTAAAAAAGTATAGCTCCGATCGCGCTAAATCCAACGGGAAACGATCGGGGATCGCGGCCCGCGTGTTTTGATGCGTGGAGCTATTTAAAAAGGTTGAAAACGAATTTATAATTACAAAAATACACGAAATTTTGAAGAAGAAAGACTATAAAATGTTTATAACTTTGCGACTATTTACTCTAATGCCCTAAAAACAACGCAGGACGGTCCGCTACCAGCGGCCTCAATTAGATAAACACAAAACAACATACAATTAGGAAACAAACAAACACAACACGAAAATTTTAAAATTCTGTCCTATAATGTTTGCTATGGTAGGTTTTTGCTGTCTGGTGTAGCTTCTAACGGTGTGTTCCGGCAGGTGCTCTTGAGTGCCTGTAATTCTAGGTTAGCCTGAACAATATATTCAACTAAATCACACCAGGTGAGATATTAGTCAAAGGGTAGCCTATTAGCTATATATAAAAAAAATGTGAAGCAGAAACTCATGGCAGTTTTCAAACCAATGAACTCCGGAGCCACAGTCCATAGCTCTTGCCACTGGACCAATGATGAAGCTGATTGATAAAGACATCCAATTTGAAAGAGTTTAATAAGGCGCATTAATAATAAAATGTTCTTGGTTTGTTTAATTCGTTTTGGTTATAAATATGAGTTTCCAGACCGATTGTTTACTACTAAACATTTAGTGCGTTTTGTCAATATTCCCACGCTCGGCAGGCATTTTAAGATACCAGTTCCTCAGAAGGCGCTGCTGCCCACCTTCCTTAATTTAGTCGCTCTAGTCGCCTCTTACGACATCCGCAGGTAGAAATGGGGGATGACATTCTAATCTAACCCGGCAACCCACGGGAAAATTATGAGTACATTATATTTCCTTATACTTTTAATTTTTAATCTTTTGAATTGCTTGGAATCAGACTGTTGATGTTTTCTAGGTTGAAGTTAAGCATCCCTCCCAGAAAACTACATTAACACTTTATTTACACAAGGATTAGTTAAAAAAAAATGCCAATTAGTATTACTTTAGGCTAGGTACCTACGTTGTGCAATAATAGTACATTATATGATACAAATGTGTACACAGTCAGCTCTCTTATCATTGTGTGTAATGATCAACATCTCACACGCGTGTCATACGACGTTTTTCAACAAAGGTGTGAGGAACAAATACATACATGTGAATAAGAAAATATTTATTTAAAAATGGCGCACTGAGTTCTATATCTAAAATGGCCCTTACGAACAACTTTAATTTTTATTAACTGAATAATTATCCTCAATTTGTTTTTGATTGTAATAATAATCTGATTAAGAAGAATAATATAATGTAAATATTTTTTCCCCTATCTCGGGATTTGGTCTTAGGGATAATATTTAATTAAGCTATAAGGAAAACGTATGAAACAAGCAACAAACTCCTTGGTTGGAAAAGTTTTTTTACATAATAAACAAGTGCGGTAAAGTAAAAAAAAGCACACGTGCGTAACCGTTGCGAAGCCAGGTGCCGCCAGCCGTGAGTGCCAAGTGATTGCCGCGTATTATGCGGCGCATATATTGCGGCGTGCAACCACACTTGATAAATGCTATATGATATATATGAAACTAAAACAGTAATTGCCGCGTGCAACTGCATTTTATCGATTTTCGTAACCAGGAAAAATTCAGCAACCTATTCTGGTTGCCGAAACGCAGCTCTAATAGACCATATAATATATATCAAGTCTACGTTTTGACAACCATTTGCCGTTAAAAGTTAAAATGTATCTATGAAAAAAAAAGTTCAGTTGTTTGTTTACGTTTCGCAAATCCGGCAGGCAATAATACCGCAGTTTTCATTATTAAGAAAACACCTGAATAAATGTAGGTGTGTTTGAAATAATGATTGTGGTCTCTAGTTAATGGTAACTTGAGGAATTTATTGTGAAATGCCGAACTGTCGTTCTGTTTATTTGTGAAAGTGTCGTGAAATAAACCTTGTGTCATGGTGCCATTTTAGTGAAGGTATTGTGCTTGTGTAAGTAATGTTAATAAACCTAAACCTACTATTGCATTACAAATTTAACAATTCATATTATGGTAAGTACTTAGCAATAAGCCAGGATTTGAGCCTGTTGAAACGAAAATTAGTATAGTGGTTATCCTGGAAGGCCATTTTTGGCTAAACCTCTAATTTCTCTCAGTTAAGATTTAAAATTGATTGAGGCATAATAGCGATCTCAGGGTAGTATGGGAGATTCCCTAGAGGGCACGATTTGTGATGAACGATGCGATCCGACCATAGATTATATGAAATGGATTGAAAAACTATTTTTATAAAAATTACATGATTTTGTTTCAATAAAAAAAAAAAACAAAAGTATCACTTTTATATTATGTGGTGAGGTTGTCACGCGTGGTCAGGTCACAACCAGGTCTTTACCGTTCGTAGCATTCCAATTTTAAAATTAAATTAATGAAGCTTATATATAAGTATCAGACTAACAACCTATCCGAAAGTGAAGGATATTATACATACTGAATAAAATACAATATAAAATATATTGGTAAATCTTGATCAAATTTAACGCGATATTGGGTCGTGTAGCAGGGTTGTACCTATACGTATTATTTATGTGTTAATAACTGGAAATGTCATAATTTAACATTCCTAGATTGTGTATCACTCTTTGGATTTTTCTTTTCTTCTATTTCAAACTGCGAACGACCATTTTTGCCTTTTATACCAACTCTGTTAATTAAATCGGGATTAAATGAACAGCATTATATCAACGATATTTTACTTACATACATAACATCACGCCTCTTTCCGCTAGGGGTAGGCAGAAACCACAAATTTCCACGATATTTTATTTGCTATAAATCCAACTCATATGGTAAATGAGTACATAATTCGGTGTAACTTATACCGAAATATTCATTTCACAATATGTGTTAAATCCAGTAAGTTACAACCCCAAAATATTAACATTTAAAGTAGTTCGTGGGGCATTACTTCATCTGTGTTACCATAATAATTTGAGCTTGTGTTGATAAAGAAGATATTAAGCACTGAGTATCAACCCTCAACTAAATAGGACATTGAAAAGAAGAAGAAGAAGTACTTGAAAATAATTGTAATGGTCGTAAATACTATACTCCACCGAAAAGAGAGTGAGCGAAATATTAATAGGAAAACATCAAAAGAGGGTAAGCTGCAACAAAACTGGAAGCTACGAATAATGGTAGCTTTTGAAATTCCATTACATGGTCTGAAAACGCAAACGGCCACAAGCTACATTAAACGCCATTAATTCGGTACGTGTGCTTACGGCTTATTTTCCATTTCGACGCGTTCGATCCTACGGAGTTAAGGCGGGGGGTGACAAAGTTGAATTGTAATCATGGATTTATTATAATAAAAGGAAGATCATAGGGCACGCTTTAACGTCACGACCAATATGGTGTCGTAAAATTTTAACACAAGCTTATGATGCACACAGCTACACTTCCATTGTATATGATACGTTTTAATGATTGACAGGAAGACAGACATGCAGTAGACGCTTAAGTCTCAATAAGGAGACGTCGCCTGATTTCACAGTGCCGTATTCGAGGGACGAGTGCCACTTCTCCCATTTAACATAAGTTGTTTGCTTTTTATTACTAAGTGCTTTCACTCCCTTATTTGATATTTTAGGTACAGAATTAAGCGTGATTAAGATTGATCTCGTCATTATCTAGGCTTGTATGATGCCGAAGTTTAAATAAGTTGAAAGTTTTGAGCCTCGAAAACTTTGTATGAAAATGTTTCGAGGCACATAACTCTCAAGTTAATTATCTTAATAAAAAAACGTTACGATACAAACCTAGATAATAAAGAAATCAATCGTAATCAAGCTTTGTTTTGGACCTAAATCCTCAAATAAGGGCGTGATCACCCTACGATGGAGAAATGACCGGCCAGTTCAACCTTAAGTCGATACAAATCATATGTGTAAAGTAATACACATACAAATGTTATATGGTAATTACTAATCGATTAAATATTTTTAATAGTTGACGTAGATATACTCTTATGTAATTCAACAGATACATTTTATGTAATTCTACCATAGATAATACAGCATACTCGTATATACTTAGAACGTCCGTGACTCACCGTGTGGATAAATTAAATATTTTGCGCCATCAAGTGTCGAGGCAGGTGTGAATGGCTAATTTGTAAATGTCATATACCACTTAATACGTGTATATATTTAGTTATTGACCAGGTAGAGGTGTTTTAAAAGGACGTAAAAATAACCTTTAACAAACTACAGAACATTTTAAAACAACCAATATCCGATCACCACCCCCTTAACTGATACTATTTACATATGCATGGACGAGGAATTGGAAAGCAATTGAGTCACATCGCGATCACTTTGCTTTTCTACCTGACTTTACTTTTACTGTATGTTTCTTATCTATTTAATGTTATTATAAACTTGTGCAAATTTTGAACACCGTTATTCATCATGATCAGCTCGAAGACGTCTACTGTTGAACTCACCATGCAAATCACTTTCAATGTAAAATTGTTATTGGGATATAATTGGGATGTGAAGATTGTGAAGAAGGATGTGAATTCGTTTCAATTTCAATTGATGTGAAGGTCTGCAAATTTGATGTTAATCATTTTATGACAACGATGGGTGCTTCTTCTCTAATGCGCTTCGTCTCATTCCACGTTTTCCCAAGAACTGTGAGAGGTGTAGCGCCCGCTAAAGTGAATATATTGTAGTTAGGTAGTTGGATGTCACTAATAAAACTGTCAACCTTCACGCACTGCTTTCGATTTGTAAGGTAATCCGAAAATAATCTAGAGCTAAACCACGTATTCCTAGGTGTTCCATCTATAATAGTACCGTTGGTATAGAGACAGTGTCAAACGCTTCAGAAAAGTCTAAAAATAAACATATTATATTAACTTAATTATCTAATACCTGAACTATTGTATTTGCAAGATCCAGTACAGCAAGCAGAAATTACTTTGTGAAATCCATTTGTCGATTTGATACAACATATTTTTTTCTTAGTATTTCATAGGTCAAGGGTTAAATAAAAATGTTTAGTTAGTTTCCTTTGTGGCGATTAAATAAAAACCCGCCGTAAGTGGGATACTGCTACATATTAAATGCACTGAGAGCCAGTAATTCCAGATTAGCTTGAACAACATCTTCGATCAAATCATATTTTACCATCACGAGAAAGTAGTCAATGGCTAACCTATCAGAATTTAGAAGTGGCCTCGCAAGAGGCAGTTACCATTTTTCCAACAACCCTATAAACAAAAGTATGTATTGAGGGATTGAAAATCCAATGCAGCTACGTCTTACTTCTAAGAAAGCACTTGTAATGTAGACATCTGTCCCAGGTAGTATTCCGTCATGCAGGTACTAGTTTAGTTAACTTCCTAACCAGTAACTAGTAACTGGAAACCTCGGCGGAGAAGTGTTGCAAACCGCTGTCGGCAAGCTTAACACTGCTCAACATGACTAGGTATTTGCTAACTTTGATTCAGCAGAACCAGTTTTAGTTGGTATTGATTTTTGTATTATTAGAGACTGGGACTTGCAGTTTCGACAGTATATAGCACAACCTAGGAGAAGTATAATAATTATACATTTATTTATTTCTCAATTAAATAAGTACTAACTGGGAAAAAAAATCCCTTTAGTTCAACGGTTGAACTAATTGGTTGTAGGCTAGTGGGAGGTACCCAAAATTAATACCATTGCAAATATTTTATTGTATCTGACCGGAAACAAACGTTGTTTTATTATATAGGCAAATAAATATGCAAAAATTTTTTTTCAAATAGGTAATTTTTAATTAAATTACCTATTTGAAAAATAGTTTAAGTCCTTATCTCAGACCTACTGAATATACAAACAACATTTCATAAGAATCGGTCAAACCATTTCGGAGGAGTTTTGTAACAAACACTGTGACACGAGAATTTTATATATTAGATATATTTATTGTAGTGTGGTAGGAACAAAAATAATATAGCAATGCCCTAAAATTAATCTTGTGTTGTAGGTTCACTATCCCCGCCAAGGTCACACATCTATTTTCAAAGTATTAGATGTAATGGCCTCTGAAAGTTACATGAAGTCAACATATAAAAATATATACAATAATATACAATAAATACAATATATTATATAAAATGTATGAATTATTTCGGCATGCAAGGTTATGAATATGTTCTGTGTAAAATGACAAAGAGCGTCAGGGAGTGTGCGCGCGTGTGTGTGTGTGAGCAGGGCCTGATTAACCCTTAGGCTAATTAGGCTGTAGCCTAGGGCGCGAGGATCGGGGGGGCGCTGAATTCGTGTCTTCGTATGGACTATTAAACTAGCATCATTGCATCTTACCTACATATTTCAACAAGACCGAGACAAAACACTAAAACTAAATGCACTGTCAACCGATATAATGATATATGATAAAGCGGAGTCCCCGATGGTAACAATAAATTTTAAAATTATAAAAAGCGCTTTTATAGCAAACAGTGACTTGTCACTCGAATAGGTGAGTGGTCGAGCGAGTAGTGAGTGAGCTGGCAACAGCGCAGCAATCGTTAGTGCACAGCTACAAGCAAATTTTGTTAATTTATCTAACGTTGTTAATCTTTATGAGACATTACACGCTTATCTTGATGTTTGAAATTTTTTAATCAGAGGCAATCAAGAGATGCGAAGCTATCACATACAAAAGAGATGAAAGAAGAAAGATTTTTTTAGTGGAAACTGCATGACCACTGTGAATTTATTAGAAGCAAAGGAGTCAAAAAATCTATATGTTACTGATTTAGAAGAAACCTTTGCAGAAGAATGCATCCATTTGGCCCAGTTTTAAATCTCACACCGAGGCCGAACATATTTCTGCCAGAAGTTCTATGCCAGAAGTCCAAAGAGTTTGTTGAAGTTAAAATTTTTTTTTAAATGTGCAATATTCGATTATCGACTTTCAGTTGTTTTTTATTCAGCTTAGAAAAGCAAGATCAAATCTAGAGTAAATAGGTTTCTTCAAAGTAAGCGGGCTCATCTAAGACCACATCAATGCTTAACATCAGGCAGGGTGTGGTCAAACGCGAACCTATCAAGAATTACAAAAAAAAAGAAGAAGACTAAAAATTTGAGTTATTTTTGAATACAAGTTCCGATGCAGAACTAACGTGGCAGAAAAAGCTCGCAATATTAATGTTGCGTTTGGAGAGAGGACTTCTAATGAACGCACCGTGCGATTTTGGTTTAAACGCTTTCGCGATGGAAAATTTAAATTGAATAATGAACCACGTGGAAGATATCCCACACAGGTGAATAACGATGAATTGAAAGAGATTGTGGAAGCCGATCCGAGCCAAACTACCCAGGAATTAGCGCCATGGTTTAACGTTACCTTGCCCAACAATATTGACTCATTTGCGTCAAATCAATAAAATAACAAAATATGAAAAATGCGTGCCTCGTGAATTGACTGATCAGCAGAAAGAAACGCGGGTTGAATCTTTTGTTGCCTTTTTGAATCGATACAGAAGTGACGGAATATTGGATCGAATCGTGACATGTGATGAAAAGTGATTTCTTTACGATAACCGTAAGCGAAAAATGCAATGGCTGACCCCAGGTCAAACGCCGCAACAGTGACCTAAAGCAAACCTTACCAATAAAAAGGTAATGGTCACTGTTTGGTGGTCTCAGCTTGATGTTATTCACTATAGCTTTCTCCGATCTGGTCAAGCAATAACGGCAGCTGTCTACTGTGCCAAACTCCGAAGAATGATAGCAAAACTAGCAGTGAAATAGCCCCGACTCATAAATTGATTTTCCCCATTATTGCTCCATGATAACGTGAGATCTCATACAGCACCAGAAACCGTTTTAACCCTAAAGGAACTGCAATTAGAAACCATTAGTCACCCTCTGTTTCGCCAGACCTTGCTCCAACGCAGTACCATTTTTTTTGTGATTCGGACAATTTTCTACTACGTGATAAAAACTTTTCTTCCCAAGAGGCAGTACAAAATTCTTTCACACAGTTTGTCGAATGTAGATCACAGTTCTATCGCAAAGGAATAAATCACCTTCCTATAAGATGGCAGCTTCCAGCGGCTTCCAATAATGGTAATTATATAATTTAAAAAAATCAGTACCTACCAATCGGCAATTTCATACTTTAACCCCGAATATTAAAAATTTCAAATATATCATTAATCTATTGCAAAAATGTTTCACTTGTATGATGCCTCATTTTAAAATATAAAAACAGAAGTGTAAATATTTAAAAAATACTTAAAGTCGAAGCAACTTCACACACTAGATGACCACGCTCATGGTCAATGGCTGGAACAACTAAATTGTCTATAGAAACTAAGCCAACACAAGTCATGCGGCCAAACACGACATGGATTTGCTTTTCTACTTGGTAGCCTGCAGTCACTTCATGATTTTGGTCGTATAATGCGTGAGGTGCTTTGCCTTTAAGTATGTAGGTACAATCACGGCTAAAGAAATGGTTACCACCCTAAGGTGCAATGTCGTGCAGATTAAAGTTACGTTAATTGCGCTTGCAGATCGATCTTTTATAGGTACTATGAACCAAGTTAAAATTTTCACACTAGTAAACAAAGTCGAAACTAAGGTACTAAGGTACTTTTTAGGCCGACGGTAACAATCTGGTGGGGGCGCGTATTCATATTTAGCCTAGAGCGGTCAGAACTCTTGATCAGTCGCTGTGTGTGAGGGAGGGTGTGTATTCGTGAAGGTACGTGTGAGTTTGGGAAAAATGAATAAATAACTTTGAATTAACTAATTTTAGAAATATCATGATTTTTAAGGGTTCCACTAATTTGCCAAACAAAATATGCCACTTTATTGTAGTTTAGGTACATAAAAAATTACGTTCAACATACTCCTTAGTGACAAACAGAAGATTTATGGTGTTTGGACACATTTTGATCAGACAGTACCATATTTTATTATAACCTAAACTTGACCTTATTACGTCATCATCCCTATAAACTCCCTAAGCGTTAACATAAACGGCAAGCAGGGAAGTGTTAAACCACCCATGATATGCCACATACTTATGGTACATTTTGATACCATAGACATACGGGATTACATAGAGAGGGTGACGAAGTCATTCTTCACATAAACACCTCACTTCATAAATTACCACTCTCCGCACCCCGCTATCTATGATCAACAACATTCTTTGTACTCTCATATGAAATTCAAATTTAAAATGATCGCCGCATCTCGCTCTTACTTTTCTGACGCTTTCCACCCCTGACTTATTAAGTTATTACATAGGAAACACCTTTTTCATTTCACAAGCTCGGAAAAGTGTCGTTTGTCATTCGAAATATGCATTAAAACGTGATTTTTATATATAAAAAAAATAGGAACTTGTTAAAAAATTACTTTTGATATTGTCAATTATCATACTTTCATTCCATTTAATTATGATATAAAATAACAATAATATAAAAATTGCATTTTAGTTGCTGTAGGGAGGTAAAAATTGTGTGCTGCGTCGGGATCAAAGTTATATTGTGTCTGGTACCTTTGAAACCTTTGCATACACAAAATGATATAGGTATTTGAACTAATCGCTTCAATCCTAGGATCCTTCGGTCACGGTAATGTATTCTATATAGTATTTCAACTTCATAGAAACGGACGAAACGCGAGTTATACCAACGCGCCTCGATCTCGGCCTGCGCTCGGCCCGCAGACAGTCTCGAGTGTCGCGACTGTACAGCGGTGACGAGCGAACGGTTTGTTGCTTTTTTAACAATAGCCGCGCTATTTTTTCCCTCCTTTCCGTACATATTTACATATCAAATATGACGAGTAAGATATATTGTGCAGTTTTTGGTAATAGTTGATAGAGTGCTCATTTATAAAATAATATCTACGCATTAAAATAAAAGTTTTAATGACTTACTAAAGCACGATGAGAGCTTTTACTAATAAAACTATATATATATCTTCAAAAGTTATTAAGTAGTGGGAAGTTCTTCAATATGATTCCGGTTTATACAAAACAATTTTGAAGCAATGATGGCAGAGGGGTAATAGCTATAGACTGCCGTGCCGCAGGTCCCTGGTTCGATCACGCGCTCACCGCGCCGGCTTGAGCTTCAACGCATAGTGGAAGGGCATTTTGTGAATGCTCGCCTGGCTAGCCATCCTAAATTAGAACATCTGTCGCCAAGCACCTAACATTGTGTTCCGGCAGCAGTCCTTGGGAGCCAGTAAAATTACAGGCACATGAGACTTAACAACTGTGACTAGTGAAATTCGTTCGGACGAAATGCATCTATTATAGGCTGAGGTTAGGTCGTTTAACATCAGCCTCGAGCTTGTTTAGTCTTAATTACATAAAAAACACTATTCGACGATTCTACAAAATCATTCCTAACATCTGTGACATCGAGTAGTTCCCTGAGCCGAAAAACGACCTCCCGGGGAACCTCCCGTTGCAAGCCTATACTTATTGTTATTTCGCCCCTGGCGAGCCTATTGCCATATACCAGACTCATATTATCCATTGTTATTGCTATCGCAAATTGCTTTTCCATTAAAACTTATCTATGTCTGGTGTTAGGCGCTAACCTCAGTAACTTCTGCCTATCACAGATATGTAGTTCTTTTTTTATGCCTGATAGGTTAGCCTTTGACCACTATCTCACCTGATGGTAAGTGATGATGTGGTCGAGGATGTTGTTCAGACTAACCTAGAGTTACTGTCTCTCAAGGACAGCTGCCGGAACACACCGTTAGGTGCTTGGCGACAGATTATCAACTTGACGGTAGTAGCTAACCAGGCGGGCATTTGCAAAGTGCCCTACTACCATGCTGTAACGACTGCTATCCTAAGACAACAACCGGGACCGACGGCTTAACGTGCCCTCCGAAGCACGGAAGCGCTCAGTAGTAATGTCACCAGCGGTCACCCATCCAAGTCCTGACCGCGGCGGACGTTGCTTAACTTTGCTGATCGATTCAGAATGGCTAAGCAAACTTCGCTACGAGCGCTTCAAAAAGAAATGCTACTAGTATCAACTGTTATCGATAGTTAGCTTACCAAATCATAATAAGCCAATGCTAAAGCACTTTTTGCTCAAAAACTAGACATGTGTGATATAACTGCACACTGACAGACGTATGACTTGATTGCTCGATTTGATCATACACAACACATACCGAAACTCTAAGCTGGAGTTGTACCCACACATGGCTGGATTTTGTTATATTTTGTTATACTTTAGTCATATTACATATAGTAATATTGGATTATACTACTTATTAGTACCAGACGGCATACACACATATACACACAATAACTTAACATCAAACTAAAATTCTCAATTCTATTCCAAAAGCAAGTGCAAAGCAGGCCTCTTGTACCGCTCACAAATCTCGATTATCGACAAGAAGGTCGAGATATATAGTCTATGTAGAATTGGAATTGTGGGGCTAGATATAGTTAGATTATACATAGTATCTGGGTCCGAGCATAGTTGGGTATCTAGGTGGCTGCAATTTGGCGCGGAACTCGACGGAAACTGGACCGTTCGTGGGTGGTGGTTCAAGAAGTGAGAGGAAATTAAAATAATTCGTTAAAGAGAAATGGTCCTTGAATGTCTGGACATTCGGGAAATAGACTTGATTAGATCTTTTTGGATGTGTTGAAAGGTTTCTCACTGGGAATATTATATAGGGTGGATATTAATATATCAAGAATACTGTGGGGGTGAGTGTAGAATCGATAATTGGATGTGTTCCACTCATGTTTAATTTATACTCTTACCTAAGCTGTGACACGTTGGCTTTGATAGTGATATCGACGGCTACCACAGTCTATGAATAATTTATTATTAATTGATCGCTTCATCTTGGAGTAGGAAAGAGATATAGCCTATAATTTTTGAGGATTCAAATATCTTATATATGTTTAACTACATGACAGTTAGATACCTAGGTAAATAACATTTTTTGATTGAAGTAGGTACCTAGTGACTGCTCAGATAGATAGATAGAAACACTTTATTAGCATACCATGAAAAAACATTACAGAAAATTAACACACATATTATGTATATAAAGGGCGGTTTTATTGCTTAAAGCAATTTCTCAGTACGTAGAGAATCGACTGAATGTTTTTTTGTCCTAGTGATAGCGTTTTATTGACGTTCGTACGGTCGTGTGTGAACATCGTATGTCATCGCTATCCTGCTCAAAGGCAACGCGCCCCTATTTAAATAAAAGTTAGTACTGATTCGAAAATTAAACATGAGTGGAAAATATTCAGTTATTGATTCCACACCACCCCCCGCAGTATTGATGATATATTAATATGCTCCTTATATACGCAACTATATATAAAAATTATATGCTTAGTTTCACATAAGCGCAAGTCGAAAATAATATTACTACTCTAAAAAAATTAAGTCAATTCATCTGTTTTTATTTAGCGGCAAAATATTTACGTTGGAAGAAACTCCTGCCGAGGGCTCCCAGACGAGACACTGCAGCTCATTCACCATGACAAAATGCTGACTTTACACTTCAATGATACTATATATAATTAGATATTGTCTTGAAGGAGCATTCATGGAAATAAAAAAAAGTTATACAGGGTAATTAGTAAAATGCTAACAACCTCCTAGGGTTGGCTTCTGCTAGTCCTAACAAACATTACGAGGAGATTTTTTTTGTATAAAAAAATTATTTGAATATTTCTTTTGTGTTTTAAAGCCTATTTCGAGAGACCAAGACCGCCCACTGCGGCAACACTGGACCGCGCCGAGTTTTGAATATTGACATAGAGCAAAGTAATAAAAAATATAAAATAATACATTATAGGCACAAGAGACTTTTAACATCAGGTGGTTGGTCCTCGTGCTTATTTCGACAAAAACGTATAAAAAAAAAACAAAAAATCACCTCAAAATGTTTGTTAGGACTAGCTAAAGCTAACCCTAAGAAGTTGTTAGCATTTTACCAATAACCCTGTATTTATTAGTGCAAGCACTTCATTAAGGCGAATTTTACATAATATCACATCGTCACGTTTCCATTATCTAAAGAGATTGGCAGAAGTGTTTTAGGTACCCGCACATCGTAACATATGTAATGGGGGGCGAGGTTCAATAACTGGTCCTACATGGGGATCGCACCCAAGACCTTGAGATTCCAAGACGGCTCATTTAAATATTGGTATTAGACATTAATAAATATTTGAATTAAACAAATTATTTAATAAATATCATATTAATATCTCAGTAAATATATAGAAGCTCATGTGTACTGTGCTCATACAGCTTATTAAAAAAACTAAAATATCATTAAATCGCTATCTCTTATAAATAAGACCACGGTGCTACTATCTGCTGAAATTCTATTCTACGTTATATTCCTCGAGCTATAAAATGCACCTAAATTTATCAAACTGGAAACTGGAAACTTTAGTTAGAAAATTAGACTAAAATGATGTACGAGATAAACGGGATCTCAAGTAGGTGGAATACAAATTAATCATGTTCTTTGAAAGTTTAAATAAACGGAAAAACTAATGTATCCTCCATAAGGTTTTGTGTTCATTGTATACGCTAACAGGATGCACTTTACTAGTTTATTATTAGGATTCCGTACGGAAAGGATAAAACAGAATCTTCTTAATGAATCGCCGCTGGGTCTCTAGCTGTCAACTCTAGCTGTTCGCAACACGATTCGACGAATCTTTTATTAAAATTTAGAATGTTTAGCTTAGATTTTGAAGCAGTGATGGCTCAGTAGCATTGGCTATGGACTGTCGCGCAGCAGGTCCATGGTTCGAATCCCGCCACGGGCTTGAGCTTCACCGCATGGTGAAAGGGCTTTTTGCGAATGCCCGCTTGGCTAGCGACCACCCTCACGTTGAAGATCTGCCGCCAAGCATCTAACGGTGTGTTCCGGCAGCAGTCCTTGAGAGCCAGTGAAATTACAGGCATATGAGACTTAACAACCTTGTCTCAAGGTGACGGGCGCAGTGCAATTTGATACTTTTCACGAAATGCATCTGTTATAGGCAGAGGTAACGCCTTAACATCATGTGGGCCTCGGGCTTGTTCCGTCACAATCATATAAAAAAAATGATCTGAATGTATTGTTGGTTTGTTTATAAGGCCAGGATAGATTAGACATGTAATTGAAATCTTCTAGATTTTGTGATATAAAATTTATTTTTTAGCGAACCTTGCACTCTGCAAATAGTAAATCGGTAAATGGTACGGAGCCCCGTCAACGGAATGAGTGAACCTTATTTTTTTATTTTATATTCTAGAGCTTTTAACCAATGATGAAATATATTGTACTAGAAGTTGTTTTTGTATTCAGGTGGGCTCGAATACAGCTAGTAAAAACCCTTTTTTATACCCTAATAGGTGGGGTGTCATCGTTATGAGTCATTGTGTCATGTTAGCTCAATTGGTTAGAGTATAGCCCGGCTAAAGGGGTGGATGGACGTGGGTACGAATCCTGCACATGACTATAATTTTTTTTTGACGTAAATTTGTAATGTAATTCGCCTAGCGGGCGTTATTGCAAACTTAACAATATTAAGATTAATATCTTGTTTTAGTCGTTACTTGTCCATCGTCCAAGGTCTACATTCAGTTTTTCAATTTAAATATTATAAATAAAACCGGCAAAAAACACTCACGTTGGGGATCGAATACGTCGACCCGGGTTTCGAGCATATCAGATGCGTCTGCGAGCTCCCGACAGGCACTGATCGCAGACGCAGCTGTGCACTCGCCCTGATGAGCATCTGATATGCTCGAAACCCGGGTCGACGTATTCGATCCCCAACGTGAGTGTTTTTTGCCGTTTTTATTTATAATATTTAAATATGTGTGAAACTCACGAGAATTTCATTTCAAAAACAGTTTTTCAATATCTGATGACATAATAGAATATGAATTATTGATAAATCGAGAAAAACCTTCCTTGATTTATTTTAAATATTAAATGAGTAACGATGTCTAGATCAGACCAACCGATGGATATTACATAAAATATGAATTTCTAGAATCTATACCGAGTCATGAAAGGTCGTTTCGTTCGGGAAGCCGTTTATTTCTGTAGATAACAACAATTTCAATGTTCCTCCAAAAACGTAGCGAAACGTTTGAAACACCTGAGGATTTAGTGAAATTTTGATAGGCTGACGGATAAGGATCAAAATTCACCAAATTTTTAGGTTAGGGTAAGGTTTTCGAGTTTGGCAGCAAATCTTGAATTTCAACAGGTTTTTTGCGTGTCCGACTCGCACTTGGTCAACTTTTTGTATTTGTTGTTATAACGGCAACCGAAATACATCATCTGTGAAAATTTCAATTGTCTAGCTATCACCGTTCTTGAAATACAGCCTGGTTACAGACGGACGGACGGACAGCGAAGTCTCAGTAATAGGGTCCTGTATTTACCCTTTGGGTACGGAACCCTAAAAAAATATTTTTCCAAGATATCAAAATATAGACGAGTAAGACAATATATAACTTATACGGACCACATTCTGGTTCTTTACTTTTTAAGAAATAAGCTTGTTTGTTATGAAGCTATGCCATGTAGGTAAAGAAATTGTAGGTGTACAGGGTCAGCTGAAAAATATACTCCCGTCCAACGTCTTCCAACCCCTACATACGAAATAGTGTATAGACGCGCCGACGACAAGTTCAAGTTTACGTTGAAGTCGCTGTACACACACATTTATGTAATCACGTTTAGTGAAGGGACGTGCATTTTACTAATTTAGACTGACATATCTTTTTACCTGCCTGAGCGTTTGTTTAAATAAAATCTGAACAACTTCGTTCTTTCTAACTCCAGTCGTGCGGGATCGGTAAAACATGTCTTCTCCAACAACACAAACGTCAACTAAGTATGGTAGGGAACCCTGTTGTGCACGCATGGACGCAGCAACTTACTCCAAAACACTTGTTATGGTGACAATTAATGCGTTCGTTTATCTAGGCAGAATCTAGCTCTCAAAAGAGCCATTGATTATGTTAAGCCTGCTTAAGGGTCCTTGGAGAGCGGCCAGAAAACATCATTTTGGTGCCAGGTTACAGGCATATTAACAGTTAACAACTGTATGCCTCACTTGTAACGAATGGTTCTGTTATAGGCTGAGGCTACCGCTTAACATCAGGTGGTCCTCGTGCTTGTTCCGTCACATAAAAAATATATAATTCATTAATTGCAATAATTCTCATGTAGGTCGTTCTGATTGAATATATAAATAATATAAAATAATGTGTGTAGTAATCTATACTACTATACATACGTACTTAAGTATATAAATAGTATTATAGATTCAGTGGTATTGGTGGTATATTACCCTGATCTAGGCTGGATGAAAATCATTTTATTATTTTATGCCTCGATTTCCAATACGCGTGGTTTCACAGGATTCCGCTCTTGGGTGTACTTTAGACGTTTTTTGAATGGAAAATGAGCTATGTATTTTAGCTGTGCAGCTTTGGTTTGAATATTATAAGTTTTGGTTATTAATCTTAGTGTAAGAACTATTTTAAATTAAAATGATGACCTAGTATTTTTGAAATAAAATTCTCGCGAGTTTCACACATATTTAAATATTATAAATCAAACCGGTAAAAACACGTTGGTGATCGAATACGTCGACCCGGGTTTCGAGAATATCAGATGCTCATCATCAGGGCGAGTGCGCAGTTAATGTCACCTCAACGCAGAAGATACGGTACGTGTGCGGATGACGATGATGCGATCACAGACGACGAAGTAGTCCCACCGTCTTCAGCCGGGCACGCCAGGACCTCGTCACCTAGCACCTATGGCGCTGGGCTCGCTCCGCCCCCACCCAGCTCCCCGCTGCCCCGGTAATATTATCTACAATATTACCGCTTGCCGGTTTAATTTATAATATTGAAATAGGTAACTAGTATTTTGCGTAATACCACATACTGTTACGCCCGTTTCCGGTTGAAGTCGTTTGAAGCAATAGAAGAGCTGCTTTGAAGCTCTCGTAGTGAAACTTTCTATTGGTTCGTACAAAACTAAACGTTCACTGAGGTCATTAACATGATGGGTGACCACCATTGGAATTTAATACTGAGCACTTCATTATTAAATTACTTATAACTCATTACACCTCGACTTTTTATTTCTGTATTTTCTTACCAAGGTTGCCTGTAAGAGATCACTATTAGTGATAAAGCCGCCCATTATGATACTTTATTGTAAGATCTATCTACTTCCGTGTTTTGGAGGGCATGTTAAGCCGTCAGTCCCAGTTGCTGCCTTAGGATGGCAGTAGGTATAGCATGGTGATAGGGCATTTTGCATTTGCCCGCTTGTCTAGGTACCAGTATCAAGTCGAAAATCTCATCACCAAGCACCTAAGGGTGTGTTTCGGCAGCTGTCCTTAAGAGCTACTAATTAATAGGTTAGCCTGAACAACATCTTCGACTACATCATCACTCCCCATATTATGGCGACCCCACATGACTGGGATAGTGGTAGTAAGATGATGAAGACTTTGACTTTTACTGTCCTTCTTAGGAAATTGTGTGCGGTTTTATAATAAATTGCCCAAACATATTACAACGCTCACCGAAAGAAAATTCAAGTTGCATGTGAAGAATATTTTGATAAAGAAATCTTACTACACAGTTTGTGATTACTTAAACGACAAAAATGCTTGGACTGGTTCGCCTCACCAACGTAATGTAAATTAAGTATTGTAATAATTTTACTATATAGTATGTACTTAACACATTTTTAAAAAACGTTTAAAAGAATGGCCCCGAGTTTCTTGCCCGTTATTCTCGCAGTGGCTCTATAATTTTTGTTTGCTGAACGTGGCAGTACAATGTAGTATATTTCAATATTAAAATTTGTAATTGACCTTCATAAGAGCGTCGTAGACGCCTAAATTGAATAAATGATTTTGACTTTGACTTTGACTGCTGAAAATATAGAACTGATTACTAACAAGGAACTAACCTAAAAAGTCTTTGAAAGCACTCAATAAGTATTTGTCTATCACAACCCCAACGGTTTTGTTTTAAACGACCATTATTGATTCCATAAACAATTCAGCTAGTTTCGGCTCCGATGGAAATAAAAATAGATACGCTATAGATACGTTTATACTGGCAATGGGCTCACTGTTTCAGACGCCAGCTTTGTGCGTCTTTTTTTGTTTAGGATTTTTAGCTGGCTTTCAAAGCTTGTTTGTTTTATCTGATAATTATTTTAGAACAGTGAATATTTCTTATGTACGCTTTTATATACCTCATTTTCGGAAATTGCCCTTTTATCAGAGTATAACGACTACCATCCTGAGACAACAACCGGGACCGACGGCTTAACGTGTTCTCCGAAACACGGAAGCGCTCAGTAGGATTGTCACTAGCGGTCACCCATCCAAGTCATGAATGCAGTTAAATTTGGTCAAGAATGACTAAGAGAGCCACGCTACGAGCGCTTCAAAGTTTAGTTTATTTAGGATGAGCCAGAATAGTATCTATACCAGACTAGCTATTTTTTGATATTTATTTGATGCTTATGTTTGTAAAATAATACGTTGAGTTAATAGATACAACCTCACGCTTATTTTCAGGAAATATAGTTTATAGAGACACATAAGTAGTAGAAGGCATCATTATAAATTACAATATTAGAAAATATTTTTTCTAAACCTACACTGTTTTATATTGCTTCTATGTGTATATATTAAATAAATAAAGTTCTTTATCATGACACGGGGAAACCTAGTTTGAATATCAGTTATTACCTAAAAAAAATTTTTTTTTTGTAACTTGCTGCAATATTTAATGTAAAAGACGTCTTTAGTTTTAAGTCATATAATGTATCTAGGTTAAGTTTTCTTTTGCAAATAAATAATTATCTTATCTTATCTTATCGCGGACTTTGATGTGACGACAACTATCGAAATTAATATTTATTTGCGCACAACAAGCGAAATGTGTCTAGAAGTGCCAAACATTTTCTAGTAATTGATGACAACTACCGTGGACTAACTATAAATGTTTGAGTATATATATTTTTAACCTCTAATTTTTGGTATAACATTAGGTCTATACCTACCGATGAGGCATGCACATTTGATTTTAACTTATATCTCGAACATGACCAGAAAATGTAACATGTTACAAACATCGTAGGATGAGGCACGTATACCTATATTTAAAATATGTATTATATAAATAATTAAAATATTTAACGACTAAGCATTGCCATTCAACGGGGCAATGCTGCCCGCATGCTGGGCATGCTGCCAACTGGTAGCGGGCTGCAGCATTTGGACTGCCTGTGACTCTGCAATGACTTGCAGGTTGTCTTAATGCTTTCGTTGCAGTAGCTGTAGTGTTGTATATAGTTTGTAGTATTTTGTTAATAAAGGTTAAAAATATATATAAACTAGCGGCCCGTCCCGGCTTCGCACGGGTATTACGACTATAAATTGAGATGTAAGCTATCTTATCTTGTGGATCTAATTTCACAAGGTGAGCAAATCAAATTTTAAATTGGTTCATCAGTTTAGGAGTCCATCGTGGACAAACAAAGGGACACGTAATTTTTATACATTAAGATAAAAATAATTAAAAATATGTCAAAAAAGTCGCAATTGCTATTCTTGTTGGACATGTTGTTCGCTAATATATGTATAGCGTATCTTCTTCATATTTGATCGCAGGCACTCGTTCAATTCTTAATGTTTTAAGACCGAATTCCGGCTTTGCCAGAACATTGATATATTGCTATTGTTTATGTATATGTATTTGAAGGCTTATATTGAGCCTTTTGAGGGAAACCGCTTACAAAAATGTATTCCTATTTTACTATTATCGTCGAGAAACAAACATATCTAATGTATTTACCATAGACAATTATTAGAAAATTATATAACTACTTAATAGCAGTAGCCCCTTGGGGTGCTAGGCTAGAATGTCACCGCCCCATTGCTACCTGTGGGTGTCGTGGGAGGCGAGTAAAGATAAAATTCCAGAAGTTGGGCACCCGCGTCTTCTGCGGAACTGATCTAAAACTGCGATCTCCAAGACGCCTGCCAAGCGTGGGGATTATGGAAAATTTCCATTAAAAGTCCCTATAATTTACTATTGCATCTTGCAATCCGAATATGATATGTACCGCAGATGCATATAATTATATCTGCTTCTAGTGAATACTGATTTTTAGAAAAAAAATGGTACATCCCCATTCAGTCATTCTTAAATAGTTAGCTATCTTTATACTGCTTATAGATATTAAGTAACAATATTAGCGAATTTAATGGAACGAAACTCAGCAATTCTATACCAAATCGTCCAATCGAGTTTCTCCTCACGTATCAACTCCTTTCGTGCTATTTATCTATTTTATTCGTTCATTTTATTGAGCCATATCCACAATTTGTCAGGATATTTTATTTTCGTTCACCAATATAATATCTGTTTCACCTCTGTGGTATCTTAGAAATACTAACAAATTGAATGATCATTAACTGCTTGGTACTGGACAGGTGTTATACGAAATTTACCATACTTATAAACGCTTATTAAAATCTTATCCTTTGAATAGTAGTTTAATAGTAATAAAAATAATTATGAACTTTAATTTTTAATTAAATAACTTTAATCAGTCACTATTCATTGCATAAAGTAGCTGTGTTCTGATCTTGTTAAATATTTATTATTTAACAAGATGGCGGATGTGGTACAGCTGATCCAAGCAGTGGCCTGGCATGTGGTCGTGTTGTGATTGTGTTTCGTTCTTAGTTTGATTGTTTGTGTGCACGCAATTTGTTTTTGAACTTGGTTTCTAATCATTATCAAGTTGAGGATGGCTACTGAATCTGACTATGATGTCCTACGAAACTGGCTAAGTAATTGGTTACATTTATTGTTTTTAATAATCTTTTTTCTTCAACCCAATTACAGTAGTCGGAACCGTCTGGTTAGTGTTGGACTTTGCATAAAAAAAATTAGCACTAGGAAGAGGAGTGACACAATGCAACTGAGGTCTTTACATAGCGGAAAATAATACCTAAAGCGTCCGATCACAAAGAATGACAACTTAAATAATCGCGTATTAGCGACTGATTAACTAAGTAAGCCCTAATAACGTTTATAAGTAAAAAATATTTATAATAATAATTCATTTATTTCAAGTAACTTTGACTCATAAAATGGGTACAATAATAATCAGAATCAGTCACATTTCATAACATTAATTGGTTAATAATAATAATACGACAACACAACATTGAGAACAGAACCTAATCAACTCATTTTTTGTATTAAACATCGTCTGCAGCACTGATTTACAAAGCGGTGCGGGTACACCGTTTCAAAATACTTGTCCATCAAAATGTGTCTTCTTCCTTCCTTTGAAAACCATCATGAGTTTTAACCATATTAACTTACTAGTTTTCCGGGCACGGCTCCGCCCGCGCGTATTTCGGTTATCGAGCAAAAACATTAACCTCTTTTTGCGCAGTTGGATAAAAACTATCCTATGTTTTCACGCCAAAACTAAGACCCGGTTCTCAAACTATTTCCATACCAAATTTCATTCAAATCGGTCCAGTAGTTTTGGCGTGAAAGCGTAACAGACAGACAGACAGAGTTACTTTTGCATTTATAATATTAGTACTTACTGATTATTAGGAACCAGCTAGGACCCGCGTTATATTTACCGGAAATATTTCGATTCCGACTAATTTTAGTTAGTAACGCGCTGAGGCCCGAGCTCGTCGCTTCGCGCAATCGGGACTCCCAGGCTTGAAAACAGTCCGAATCTTTCCGGTAAATATAATCCCTAGCCGGTTCTTAAATACTTCCTTCCTTCAAATGACATTGATATTTCATTCCGAATTCAAACTTAGGTCCAATAGCAAAGTCATTAAACTTCACAAAAACGAATTAATTTCCATAGAGTGTTTTCTTGTAAGTTAATAACGAAAGTAAGTAAATAGGCGTTCGCCCTTAATGATGACGTTTGTCGCACAAATGAAACGACGTGCATTGGAAAGGTGAAAATAAAATAGAGGTTACGATATCGCTCAATAAAATAGATAATAACGTGAACGTGAGGGCTGGCGCCGCAGCCACAATATAAACATGGAGCTTCTGAAGCAGTAGTTTAACTACGAAGAAATTACCTGAATTCAGTCACGTGATCAACCGTGCGGCCTTCCCTACATCGAGGAGGTACAAAAAGATACAACTAGACTGATGTTCACATGCTTTACTAAGCTGTCAGCAGATTGACACTATAGAGGTTGTAATCTTTTCATCATTTTAATAGAAAAAAAGAACCCAAGGAGTTTTAAAGGCAAATAATCATACAATAACCTCTTTACTGGTGGCCTTATTATGTTACCAAAGACAATGGCATTTTTTTAATAAATTCTGCGCGCGCTTGTGTTGAAATAAATAGATATAATATATAGTTATATTTTTACCTATTCATAACAAAATTTATTTATAAAAATTCAATTATTATAAAAAAATATTTATTTATAATAAACAACAACACTCAAAATTTCGATAGTGATATCCCTAGCACTCTGATCGTCATTTGTCATTGAATTCCAGGATACCGCGGAGTCGAACTACTGTATATATGTATATTGTGCCGCAGCTACTTCTGTGGAGAAAATCTTACGCTAATATCGATAGAGATTACATATTTGAGCCGTTTGGCGTGGAGACATTGGGTCCGTGGGAGCCGGGAACTAAGCATATTTTTCAAATCAAATCGCTTGGTTGATGCGGCCGCGGCGCGTGATCAAAATGCAGGCACCTACATGGCTCAACTCAACAACGACTTGAATTTTTCCTGTTTTAATATGTAATTTACTTTTAAATTTTATTGAAACGATGATTACACTTTATCTATTGCCAACATAAACGAATTATAACTCATACGGTTTGTCAAGTGAGGAATATAAAATTGTTGTTACCATTGAAATAAAATTGACAATTTACTACCATTGTCAGAGAAAGCAATAATGAATCACAATTTATAACAATAACATTGCTTAGGAATGAAAATTATGAAATTGGTATTGTGGTAGTATAACATATAGGTAATCAATAATAATTACCTATAGATAACACAGACGTTTTGACGTTGTATACCTTTAAATTAGTTTAATTATCTGCAAAGATGTGTACAATATTTTGTTTAACAAATTCACCATGTTCGTTTTAAATCCAAGTTTTTATTTATAATTTTCTTTAATTTGTTAAATGTTTTTGTACCAAAATTATAAAAATAAAATAAAAATACCTACGGTGTCATAGTTGCTTAAAGCGGCTTGGCCTCTGTGTACCACTTATGTGACATTTCAAAGTCAAAATAATATTTTTATGGATTATGAGCTAGCATTTGTCTACCTTCTAACCTGAATCTAAGTGATGATGTAGTCGAAGATAATATTTTCCAAGAATTACAAACTCTCAAGGACAGCTGCCGGAATATACGTTTAAGGCTTTGCGACGGAATTTCTACTAAGCTACACTATCTAGCTTAGTAGAAATTATATAAAATATTAGCAAAATTACCTACCATCATGCTACAACGACTGCCATCCTGACTGGGTTCAAAGGCTTGACGTAACCTCCAAAGCATAGTAGGTATAGCTTATGCCACCAGCGGTCACCCATCCAAGTAATGACGTAGCAGTGCAGCGGATTTGCTTTACCTAGTTCATTGATCAAGAACTACTGGGCAAGCTCGTTTACGAGCACTTCAAGTTCATTTATTGTATACATGTTGAACCTAAATATTGACTTATAAAGTGCTTCCACGCGTTTAGACCCTTGATACTAACACTACCTCACACTAGAGAGACTGTAACGCCAGCAGAAAACATTTCTTACCCACAAAACTACCGGTATCAAATAAGAAAAAAAAGGCATCTCCCGTACCTGGATCCTTATAAAGTATGTTGTCATAATTCAAGACCCTTTATATTTTGCACACTCCTTTTTTTTTTTTTTTTTTTTATGCCTGATAGGTTAGCCTTTGACCACTCTCTCACCTGATGGTAAGTGATGATGTGGTCGAGGATGTTGTTCAGACTAACCTAGAGTTACTGGCTCTCAAGGACAGCTGCCGGAACACACCGTTAGGTGCTTGGCGACAAATTTTCAACTTGAGGGTGGTAGCTAGCCAGGCGGGCATTTGCAAAGTGCCCTACCACCATGCTGTAACGACTGCTGTCCTAAGACAACAACCGGGACCGACGGCTTAACGTGCCCTCCGAAGCACGGAAGCGCTCAGTAGTAATGCCCAACCAGCGGTCACCCATCCATGTCATGACCGCGGCGGACGTTGCTTAACTTTGCTGATCGATTCAGAATGGCTAAGCAAACTTGGCTACGAGCGCTTCAAACTCTATTTTTATATGGATTGCCTTTGGTTTTACCACCCATTGATAGGGGATATAAATAGGGTTGAAGAAGTGTGCTGAAATAGCTCTTATGAGCAGCTACCGGAACGTAACGTTACCCATACGAATTTTAACTTGGCATCAAGCATTTCGTGTTAACTCTGCCTTCTGATACGGTATCCTCGGGAAGACTAAGGGCCAGCCGACTATATCTCATCTTCATCATCACATCAACTGGAACGTCCACCGTTGATTAAAGTCACCCTCATTGAGGAGATTTGCCATAATCCCCAAGCTGGTCAGGCGTCTTGTAGATCACAGTAGAAGTTCCCTCTAGCCGGTATTTTTCCCTTAGACGACATTTATTTTTTTGATTATTTTTTCCTTACGACACCTAAAGGAAGAAATGGAGGGTTGACATTCAAACCCGGCACTTCACGTGGTAAATCTTGTATCTAGGCCCCCACCCCCAAAAAAAGGGAATCACTCTCAAAATTCCCTTACACCATGCAGAGAAGCTTAAGCCCATAGTAGGAGTCAAACCAGTCGTTTGAGGTAGACGACTCTGACTGCTACCGGGTCTCATCATTGCTTCAGCTGCTAAGGTAGTAGCAGTAACTACATAGAAACCTGTCAAGTCGGTTCAAATATGCGCTAACCTTACACGCCATGGTAGCATTATGAACTCCTTATCGACGCCTTTATCTCAAGCCCTAAATAACGCCATTATCAATCAAATGGAAGTTTTTTTATGATTTATATTGCTCGTTCTGATTATGTTTATAGGCTTGAAGGGTTTCGAGAAAATTATATTCTTAGGTTCTCGAGTTTGGAGAATTTTATTTCAAAACCAACAATTACGTTGAAATAATCATCAAAAAAAAACTTTAGTGTTTTTTCTATAAATCCGTTACTTCTAAATTTTTTATTAAATTATTTTTTTTAACCGATATCCAAATATGGAGGAGGTTCTCAATTCAACTGTATTTGTTTGCACCTTATATTTCTTTACAGCGTTTACTGATTTTGATGTTTTGTATTGACATTCGAAAGCTGGTGCTTGTCATACGGTCCCATTTAAATTTAAGTGAGATCTGCCTAGTAGCACAGTCAATGTAACTTCTACTCTGCGCTAGTAGTATTTGAGTTATTCCTAATAATGCGTATTTTATGTTTTAAGTCGGTTTTTTTGTTAAAATTTTAGTTATTTATTATCTTTCGCGCATAATTATCATTGTTGAGATTTCGTTCTCTTTCTCTTCTCATCTGATTCAGTGGCAACAGGGAGTAGCAACTTAAATTTTTATTCGCATTTGCCACCACGTCAAAAGGTTTTTCAAAAGAACAAACTAAACCTTTGTCACCGGTGGCAACTGGGAATGATCACAGTATTTTGCAAATTCACTGCAGCTCAGGTTTCAGCTATCGTCACGGCAGAACTCACGGTCTCTGTCACAAAAATAGCAACCACATGTACTGTGAATCAAAAAAGATCAAAAAATTTTTTTAACCAAAAAACTGAACCGACTTTAACACTCAATGAGTGTTGAAGTCGGTTCTGTTTTATGGTAAATTTTTTTTTCACTCTTTTTAGTTACCCTTGCTACTTACGGGATCGATTGTCATTCACTGTCAACGACTATATCATCATGATAGGAAAATATTTTTCAGTTATTAGAGTGTAACTTAAAAATGGCTTGACTGATTTTGATGAAATTTAATAAACGACAAGCATCAGCTTTAAAATAAAAAAGAATTATCAAAATCGGTTCATTTAGTTATAAGTTCTGAGGTAATAAACATAGAAAAAAAACTAAATAAGAACCTCCTCCTTTTTTGAAGTGTGTGCATTGCTAAGAAACAAAATATAAACACGATGTGATGATTTTCTTACCAACGGTATCTGTCTCTAAAATAGGCGCATCGTGGTCAGTGGTAAGGTATCAGTACTAATATTATAAATGCGAAAGTAACTCTGTCTGTCTGTCTGTTACGCTTTCACGCCAAAACACACCGATTTGAATGAAATTTGGTATGGAAATAGTTTGAGACCCGGGAAAAAACATAAGATAGTTTTTATCCAACTGCCAAAAAGAGGTTAATGTTTTTGCGCGATAACCGACATACGCGCGGGCGGAGCCGCGCCCGGAGAGCTAGTAAAATTATAAACATGAAGAGATGATTTTCGGGGTGCTTCCATTTGCTTCTAATGAGTTTTTCTTTTGGTAATAAATAACAAACGGGTGAAGGCTTTGACCTACTTTGGTCGAAGAGTGAACTTAGACGGCAATTCAAGTAAACTGACTTGAATAAAACAAGAATATTATATAGTTACTTAATATAAATTTGTATAGTGGTAGGGCATTTTGCCAATGCCCGGCTAGCTACTACCCTCAAGTAGAAATTCTGTCGCCAAGCACCTGACGGTGTGTTCCGGCAGCTGTCCTTGAGAGCCAGTAATTTTAGGTTAGCCTGAACAACATCTTCGACCACATCATCACTTACCATCAGGTGACATAGTGATAAAAAAAAAAAACAGGGTGGTAAAATACAATAGGTTTTTAGCCAACTTCCAAAAATGTAGGAGGTTCTAAATCGATTGGATGATTATTAATAATTTATAATATGTTTGTTATGCGTTTACTCCGAGAATAATTAATTTATTTTGATGATTCTTTTTTTGATGAGTAGTGTGTATACTACCCAATTAGTCACATATAAATATTATCAACATTGGTTAATAAGATACTGTCAATAAATTTAACATAACAATATTTATCTGTACATCTGAATGATGTAGGTAATGGTATATAAGTATGTATACCATTGCCTACATCATTATATAACATTTTTTTAGGCAAATGACAATGAGCAGTTTTCTGTATCAGCCAGATTGTCTACTGCTGAAAAAGGCGTTTGCCATAATCCCCAAGCTTGGCACGTGTCTTGGGGATCGCAGTGTAAGATAGCAGTTACTCAGAAGGCGCTGCTGCCAACCTTCCGGTATATTTCCCTTAGTCACCCTCGGGAAGACATTGGAGGGTGACATTCTGACCCAGCACCCCACGGGGCATTGTTAAAATGAGCAGTATGCATTACTAAGAAGAGATATAATATTTAAAAATCGGACAAGTGCGAGTCGGACTCGCGCACGAAGGTTTCCGTACCATTAGCTATACAATATTAGACTTCATATTTTAACCTTTTTTTTGTTTTAAGGTGCGTGAGTCCGACTGGCACTTGGCCAATTTATTGTATTTGTTGTTTAGCGGCAACAGAAATACGACATCTGTGAAAATTTACATTCTAGATTAACTGTTCTTCTTAATTAACTGTCTAGCTATCACCGTTCTTGAGATACAGCCTGGTGACAGACGGACTGAGGCACGGCCAGCGAAGTCTCAGTAATAGGGTCCCGTTTTTATCCTTTGGGTACGGAACCCTAAAAAGAGGCACAGATTTCCAACAATAAAAAGTATGAAATAACTTGTGGAGCTCGGATCATGATAATGTGAGGTCAGTGCTTTTAATCAGTATGTATGACTTCAACAACTTACTTCATTCTTTTCAGTGTTGAAGTATGTTCTGATTTTTTACATTTTATTATTTGTTATTTTTTTCACCGTAGTGTCGAACCACGCACGAGGCTCACCCGATGTTAAGCACTACCCACTGCCTATAACAGAAGTACTTCGTCACAAGTAACGAGAACTGCACTGTGCCCATACAGTAAAGTTCAAAGAGCATTCTCTTAGTGGACGGACGCTCATACACTATTAAAGCTGGCACTGTGTATGACAATTTTTTTTTATTCCGAACTGGGTAGCACTTGACCACTATCTCACCTGATGTTAAATGATGATGCGATCGATGATGCGCGCTTACCCAGAAGATACCAATTCACTGAAAAGAGGCTAATTTCAACATCCTCTTAGAAGGTGAAACTAAGTGGATGTGGAAAACAAATTAGGAATACTGTTTTGTACTTAGCAAGCACCCCTTATAAGCTGCAAGTTCACAATGTATTAAACTTTTTTCGCGGATAAGCAGTATAATCATCAACACATCGTATTTTGTGCTCCGCAGTTAAATAATCAAAGTATTAGTTAACGTGACTGTGAAGTGCCAAGTTCTTGTTTATTGATTAAAAAAGCTCATATTTGTGGGATTTAACAATAAAAAACAACTCTTATCGATGTGTAAATAGACACTATATCGATGTGTAGATTGCACTAACCTGCTGGCTACTCATTACCTCCGTGTACAACTTCAAGATGGCGAACGTGCAAGAAGTTATTGACACGCAAAAACAAATAAGTAGAACAATCTCTCTCCGAAAAAATGACCGAATTCGAAATACAATTGAAGTCTGCTGCAGCTACAGATAATAAGTTATGCCTTGAAAAGTTATCCCAAGAGTTCAAGGTATTTAAGAATACTGTGTGGTCAATTTTGCAAATGCTGAGAAATTTAGTTCGATCGTTAATGGTGCAAGTAGATGATCTTGACTGCTACAACAGGCGTAACGCGCTTCTGTTCAATGGAATTCCAGAAAAAAGTAATGAAGATTGCCGGGCAGTGATTCTTGATGTTCTTCAATCTACCATGAAATTTAGTGACATCCAACTATCGGCAATTTTAATGTGTCACCGTTTAGGCGTTCAGGCTAACTCACGGGCTTCACATAGTCGGCCTATGCTTATCAGGTTTGTGGACTTACATACTAGAAACCTGATTTGGAATGAAAAGAAACGGCTAAAATCATCTTCGGTAGTTTTGAGTGAATTCTTGACTCGCTCGCGGCAGAGCATCTACGCTTCGGCTCGTAAACATTTCGGAGTGTCTCGTTGCTGGGCAAGAGAAGGAAATGTGCTAATTAGATTACCTAACAATGAGCGTAAGCGTATTACAACAACCGATGAATTAGATCAGCTGATCGCAGAATTCCCGTCGCCGCTGGTCAAACTTGTTACGTCAGAACATCAAACTCGCACCGTGCGGGAGCGCCTGCCGGCAGCAGCTGCGCCGGAGCCGAAACGAAGAGCTATATATATATATTTTTTTATTTTATTTAAATTCTTAGGCTAAGAATTAGATTCCTACTATGTATTCTTTTTGTGTTTTTTTTTTATTGATAGGTAAATTAATACATATAACCATGTTGTATTTTTACTGTTTTTTGACGTAGGTTAACGCATGGTTTTGTCATACCTAGACAGGAATAACCCTGATAAGCCTAGTAGAAAGCAATATTTATATGCTGGCTGACATAGGTATTTTAATGTTGGTAGATTGGTACGTATTCACATTCCATAACCGAACTATTTTAGCAACAATATCGTCGTCAAATATTATCCCAGGTATTATTCTGTTTTTTATATATTAAACTGAAAACTTAAAGGTAACGGTTTATTTCCTAACTTTTACAGATTGTGTTTTGTTATATAACTTGAATAGCTATGCCTTTCACGAATGTTAGATATACCTACCGAGGTACTAACATGGAATGTGTCTCGCTCAGTTTATATTTTTTTAGGTAGGTAAATGCAATGCAAACGGGTTTGTTGTTATGTTCATTATGTATTAATAATTTATGAACCGGCTATGTACCTATTTAGCTTTCAGATTGTTTTGATTACTTTATAGCACTAATTATTATTCGTTTGTCTTATAAGCCGAAAACAAGTAGTAAGACAGGTATCCTTAACTTATATATTGTGAAATAATGTTGTAATATTGTTGTAAGTCTTTTCTCTCCTTGAATTTGTAGTGCCAGTAGGAAGTGCAAAAAAATGATTAGCTTATTTTTTTTTTTCTCAGCTCTATCATTGTGTTAGATTTTTTTTTCTATTATTACTTATTATAGCTTAGTATACAGTATATATTACTTATAATATTTATCATATAGAAATCATTTATTTAATATATTTATACAAACTTAATTTTTTTTTTAAGGTGTAGCAGTGACGATGACTCATACGTTACCGCTGAGTCTAACGATTCATTTGTACGAGTATGTATCAATGTTGGTACTTTAGGTGAGAGTCTTGAGAACATCTTTAAATCCCATACAAAAAACTTCAATGTCTGTTATATAAATGCTCAGAGCATCCCCAAACATTTTGAAGATCTTTATGACACTTTTAATTCCCATCATATTCATGCTATTCTTGTTGCAGAGACATGGCTTAAACCTTCCCTGCCTTCAGTCTCGTTTCCTATTCCAGGTTATGGGTTAGTAAGGAATGATCGCACTAGTGTAAGAGCCGGTGGTGTTGCCATATACATCAAAAGTCATCTCCGCTATAGAATTGTGTTGCAATCTCCATCTCCTTATTCTTCCAGTGTGGAATAATTGTTTATTGAAGTGGATTTTGGAATCAAACTTATTGTAGGTGTGGTGTACTCCCCGCCAAAGGTGGACTATTTTTCAACGTTGGAGGCTACTTTAGACGACCTTATGTCAGAATATACTCATTTTTTGATCATGGGAGATTTTAATACATGTTTAATTAAAAATGATCACCGTGCTACTAAACTTCGTTCTATCTTCGATTCGATGAATCTGGACATCTTAAAACTTCTTCCCACACATCATAACACTGACACATCTGATACTTTATTGGATCTTATAGTAACTTCTCATCCTGATTTGGTAGCTTCTCACGGTCAACTCTGTGCTCCTGCCTTTTCACACCACGACCTTACTTATTTGGCATTGCGTATTAGAGTGCCCAAACCTAAGCCTTTAGTCTTACATCAACGTAACTTTTCACGATTAGATATTGGTAAACTAGCGATCGATGCAACGTCCGTGAACTAGTCTGAAATTTAGGCTTTAGATTATGTAAAAGATAAGGTAAGATTTCTTAACAACAACATTCTAAAGTTATTTGACAAGCATGCTCCAATTCATCCTGTGAAGCTTAACCATCCTCCTTCTCCGTGGTTAAATGACCATATTCGTAAAGCTATGGCTAGAAGAGACCGTTCTTTTTGCAGATACAAACGAGATAGATCCGACAGTAACTGGTCCTTGTACAAAAGGCTACGAAATCGATGTAATACCTTAATTCGCAATGCTAAGCGTCGGCACATTATGGAACAAATTGAATTATGTTCATCTGCCGGGCTGTGGAAATTCTTACGCTCTCTCGGGTTTGGGAAGCCTAAAACTATTGATTTCAATGTTGCGTCAGACCTTGACAGCTTAAATGATCACTTTTCTGCCACTTCTACACTTCCTCCAAACACTAAACTTGATACCCTAGTAAAAAAATCTTTACCCGTTCGTAACATTAATACGTTTAACTTCTCTCACGTTAGCACGGATCGAATCAGAAATATTATTACCTCCTTAAATCTAAAGCAGTTGGTAGCGATGAAATAGGCCGCATAATGATAATACACATCTTAAATCAAATTCTCCCCGCCATCGCCCACGTTGTCAATTTCTCCCTTAGCTGTGGTCAATTTCCTGACCAGTGGCGCCAAGCTCACATACTTCCTCTTCCCAAAGTTGTTAATCCGTCGCTCCCTAATCAGTTTCGTCCGGTTTCCATTCTACCATTCTTATCAAAAGTGATAGAATCTGAAGTTCACAGGCAAGTCACTGATTTTCTGTTTCAATCAAACCTTTTTAATCCTTTTCAGTCAGGTTTCAGAGCAGGTCATAGTACTACCACCGCCCTGTTGAAAGTAACGGAAGATATTCGCCTAAATATGGAAAATACTCTAGTCACGGTTCTGGTTTTAATTGATTTCAGTAACGCTTTCAATGCAGTAGACCATGACTTACTCCTGGCGGTGCTTTCTAACCTCAATTTCTCACAAGCCTCCATCCGTTGGTTCTCTTCATATCTTCAAGACCGTCGTCAAGCCATACGGAATGGCTAGGTTGTCTCTAACTGGCTAGTGGTTAAAGCTGGCGTCCCTCAAGGTGGAATTTTATCTCCCCTCCTATTCTCTCTTTTTATTGATCTTCTCTCTTCCAGCATTGCAAATAACTTTCATTTGTATGCTGACGACCTTCAACTTTATTGTGCTGCATCTGTTAATATACTGTATTTTAACAATTAATGCGTAGTAAATAAAATGAAGACGGTTTATGGATGGACATTCGTGACTTTACGAATATAAAAATTACGAATCTGTCGCTTAAATGCGTTTTTGGATGTAGCTTTTTTGATATCCATTGGTAAGGCGTTCCACAGCCTGATAAGAGCAACTGAAAAGGAGTTATCTGAGAAAGAAGTTCGGTGATGAGGGAAGGCGAGCAGCAGATTTTGGGCAGATCTAAGTTCACGGTTATGAGAGTCAGTTAAATATTGAAACATGTCTTTCAGATAATTTGGAGTGTTATGAACATTTAGGATTGAGTACAATAGACTTAGTGCCCTAGCACTTCTATGATTTTATATATATGTTGAAGCGCTCGTAGCGAAGTTTGCTTAACCATTCTGAATCGATCAGCAAAGTTAAGCAACGTCCGCCGCGGTCATGAGTTGGATGGGTGACCACTGGTGACATTACTACTGAGCGCTTCCGTGCTTCGGAGGGCACGTTAAGCCGTCGGTCCCGGTTGTTGTCTTAGGATGGCAGTCGTTACAGCATGGTGGTAGGGCACTTTGCGAATGCCCGCCTGGCTAGCTACCACCCTCAAGTTGAAAATCTGTCACCAAGCACCTAACGGTGTGTTCCGGCAGCTGTCCTTGAGAGCCAGTCATTCTAGGTTAGCCTGAACAACATCTTCGATCACATCATCACTTACCATCAGGTGGGATAGTGGTCAAAGGCTAACCTATCAAGCATAAAAAAAAAAAAAAAAAAATTAATAAATGTACAATACACATTTTGTCATTACGATCTTTCACTGCACCGCTACCATTTTCTTGCACATCCAGGATGACTGGTAGAAAATGCTACATAGCATTAAGTCCTCCTTGTACACTTATTTGTGCAAAAGAATAAATAAATAAATAAATAAACCACACATCAGTGCTCTCTAATCCATAACTTCTTTTCCTTTACAATATTTTCAGATACTTATCAGGGAGTGTTGCTGATGATAATAGAGAGCAAAATCAAATAAAGAGGCGTCAAATTGGTCTCCTTTGTCCTGAAGATTTGGATAAGATTCGTAATTTTCAAAAATATATCAGCACTGAATAATCGGCATACGATTCTGACGATAGGTAGATAATTATTATGGTAATTGGACACGTTTCTAATTTAAGAGAACTTAAAATCTATCACACTAACATAGCTCCCCTTTCTTTTACAAGTGTAATATTGAATACATTTTACATTTTTGAAGCAGTGATGTCTCAGTGGTATTGGTTATGGATTGCCGCGTAGCAGGTCTATGGTTTGAATCCCGCCGCGGCCGCGGGCTTGAGCTTCACCGCATGGTGGATTGGCAATTTGCGCATGGCCACCTGGCTAGCGTCCACCCTCGAGTAGAAAATGTGTCGCCAAGCACCTAACGTGTGTTCCAGCAGCAGTCCTTGAGAGCAAGTGAAATTACATTGCAGGTTCGTGAGACTTAACAACTATGTCTCAAGGTGACGGGCGAAGTGCAATTCGTGACTTGTGACGAAATGCATCTGTTATACGGAGAGGTTAGTTCGCTTATCATAAGGTGGGCCTCGAGTTTGTTCCGTCACAATAACATAAATAAAACTTAAGTAATATAACCTTGATATAAACAGTTGTCATGTACCTGTAATTTCATAATTTTTTTTTTTTTTTTTTTTTTCGCGGGGCTTACAGCTATAGTTACAAAATAATATATATATACATAAGGAGAAGCCACTTAAAAGCCTCTAATATATAATTACTTACTGGTTCTAAGGGACTGCTGTCGTAATGTGCGAGCATGTACGGTGTGTGAAAATTCAGTACTTGATGACAGACTATGACTATGCCGATTCTACTTGAGTGTGGTAGTTAGACAAATGAGCATTCACAAAAATAAGCTCAAGCCAGTTTCACGATCACGAGTGCTTTTATTCATAACCTCCCCGTGTGGCGCTGGGATAGAAAAATAAATTGGTTATGATGGTGTTTTAACTCGTTTGTTTACAACTAGTTTAGACATAAAATTGTAATCAAGCTAAAATATCATTGTAACTGCAACTGTTTACGTATTTTCAGTAATAGTTTCTGTAATTATAAGCATAATTTCAGCAGTATAATTAGCCTCTTTTCAGTGAATTTGTCATACACAGTGGCAGCTTGAATAGTGTATGAGCGTCCGTCCACTACGAGAAAGCTCTTTGAACTCGCCGTCCTTTTTGTGGGAATCTACGAGAGATGATAATACATTATATTTTAGACGCTAAAAGTGGAGTTTGCCCGGTAGTTCTAAACAATATATAGGTATTTTATCTAATATATAAAATGCTTATGTCACAGTGTTTGTAACAAAACTTCTCCGAAACGGCTTGACCGATTTCTATGAAATTGTGTGTGTATATTCAGTAGGTCTGAGAGTAGGACGTAAACTATTTTTCCAATAGGCGTATTATTATTTTTTTGCCTTATGGCACTGGGTTAAGCAGTGTGCACTGCGGTCACCACTATGATAGGTGACCGCTTAAGGCATTACTGAGAGCTTCCATGCTTCGGAACGTACATTAAAACATCGGTCTTGGTTGTTGTCTGAGGATGGCAGGCTATGTCAGCCTTCGATAGGATATTTTGCGAGTGTTCGCCTTGTTACGAGTCTCAAATGGAAAATCCGTCTCCATACTAACAGTGTGTTCTGGTAGCTGGGCGTTAGTCTCTTATCTGTATAGTACGTTATAATTCTAGGTTTACCCTGCTATCACCTTATATCATCACTTAAGTTACTTACTTTACTTTGTTGTTACCCCCATTGAATAGAATGTTCTGAGTGTTTTATTGTACAACCTGTTCAAAACCACACCATACTTTATAATAAACACTAGTTCTATGAAGATTTTATAATAATAATAATAATAATAAATTTATTTGGAACCATAACACTATTAGTCACAAACATGTCAGAATCGATGACACCTGCAGAAGTATATAACTGTGTCGCAGGTGTCAACGCCCTCCTCCGAAAGTAAGCTAATTTAGTTCCTTAGTAACAAACAAAGTATGATATATAATCCGCCATATTGGATTTTGTTTGACATCAGCGTCACTCAAGTATTTTTTATTTCCCAAGCCCTTTCTTTTGATACTCTTAACAAAGGGATACCGAACATGAAATCCCTTTGTTACGAGTTTCTTGATTAATAAATAATATTCATAACTTTTATAAATACGAGTGAGTAACGATACCTACACCTTATCAGAACGTGTAATTTATGTATAAATGTGATCAAAATATGACATAATGACATTGAAAGTTGCGTGGGTATCCAAACTGGTAATTAATTCAGATTATGAATAGAACATTTTGATATAAAACACAGTCAACCTCATAATGAGATCACCAACCGTAAAAAACAATTGACCCGTTATGTGTAACAGCTCTATACAAATCCGCAATTATTCGAGTGGGCAATTTTAGCCGGCGGAAAGTCAGCAGGGTTCGTGCAAAGCCAGTCATCTGATGTGTAAATGATGTGCTAAGTAGAGCTTCTCTTTCTTGCTCGCATTACCTTGTATAGCTCCGTCCTATTCTTATGCTTACCATTATATGACCTTTTAACAAGGGTCGAGTTTTATAATGAGTATAATAGAGGCAGAGGGAATCGTTTAGTTCAATCTGAGAAAAGTTTTAACGACGCTTAATTAGCTGTTTTGAATAATAAACACGATATTGTAGTGCACAGTAAAGTTTTAAGGTTATGTTGATGTACCTATACTAAATTGCTAACCGCTAGTTCGTCTGACGAGCTCAAATGTCATCCCTCATGTAATCCCGTAGGTGTCGTAAGAGGCGACCATAAATAAAATACCGGCAGGTGAGCTGCAGCGCCTTCTGAGGTACTGCAGTCTTTCACTCCGATTCCCAAGACGCCTGCATCTGTATACAATTTATTCACCTACTGGATTACCTACATCGCAAGCTAGGCTCATCTAAGCAACTTATGGTGTATCGGCAGGTAGATTGGCTAATAAGTAGCTATATCAACAAATGAACACAGTAAAGTGAACTACTGTTTGGCAGTAGAAATAGTAGCAGCACTTTCTCGGATGAACTCACACAAAGAGTTCTACTGCGATTATAAAAAGTACGACATTCCATTACAAATGAAATAGGACAGCAGCGGAGCCGCGGGTGTAAAAATCTAGTTTTATATAACAAAAACCCATTAGAAAATTAATCAGATACTGGCAACACGTCACAATCTCTTCTTTACATCTGTAATTGGAGTGAAATGTAACAGTTTTTTTTAAATATTATGTGAATAGAAATTCATATTAAAGGCCTTTTTATATCAACCACTGATAACATTATATGTTTTGTAAATATCGGTTTAATACAGTTTACGAAAAATAAGCTCTTTAACTGCAAACTTTTTTGGATAAATGTATTTTGTAACAAATTTGTTTGGTAACAACCAAACACTTTGTACATTATTATTTTATGACTATATAATTAGTAGGTATCCTTAAACTAGTACCAGTGACATGAAATCTAAATATTAATAGATTAGCGTCGTAAAAGCACGTCTTAGAGGAGCGATAGTAGCAAAGCTGACTACGTCCGCTGCGGTCATGACTTGGATGGGTGACCGCTAGTGACATTACTACTGAGCGTGCATAGGCTTCAGAAGGCACGTTGGTACTTAGGTCCCGGTTGTAACCTAAGGATTACGGTAAGTATATCATGGTGTTAGGGAATTAAAAAAATGTATACAATCTATCGCCAAGCACCTAACCAGTGTGTTCCAGCAACTAGAGAGCCAGTCATTTTGGGTTAGTCTAAACAACACTGGTCAGTGTCAGTCATCAGGTGAGATAGTGGTCAAAAGCTCCTCCAAAATCAAAAACTCCCAAATCTTCTTTTCAACGGCTTGCACCCAATGCATGCAATGTATCTTTCCCAGTAGACCCCTACTTTCCCATCATCCATCTCACTTTGATTTCAATCCTAATCCAGTCACTCTGTGTTCATCACAGTTATCCTGTGCATTGCTTTTTCAAGCGTATCTGTGCTGAATTTTACATCGGACTATTTGGCGGTCTGTATTATAACTAACACGGGCATGAAACTATTCTAAAACTTGGTTGAAGTTGGATTTTGCCTCGTCATATATTTTAATTTGCTATTTTTTTTAACAAGGCTTGCGTTATTCTATCCTTCCGTAAGCTGATTTTGGTACCACAAAGTATTTTTCAATGGCCTAGTGCTAAGATAAGGTAGTTTACTAGACCTTTGGTGTTGGTCGTCAAATTATTTTGTTTTCCAGTGCCTTAGACACGCTTTTGCTTCCGGCTTTGCATAGACACCATTTTGGCTACGTCTCCAGACATATAGATCATCTTCCATGAACCTGAGGAAATTAAGTCGCTGTCTCTCTATTATCAGAACTTTAGTATCCCAATGCTCAGTCAGAAAATGATTTCTAACCTTGATTCTAGTCGAACCTTCACAGTATTATTGTGAATTGCGACACAATCAAGAATATTTATATTTCAGTACTTCGTTTTTTTTACAGCTGATAGGCTAGCCTTTGACCACTATCTCACCTGATGGTAAGTGATGATGTGGTCGAAGATGTTGTTCATTAAAAAATCAAACATCAAATGTTAGATTTGAAGATTATGGGTGCCGGTGAAATTTTTGAAGCAGTGATGGCTCAATGGCATTGGCTATGGACTGCCACGCATCAGATCCAAGGTTCGAATCCCGGCTTGAGCTTCACCACATGGTGGAAAGGCATTTTGCGAATGCCCGCCTGGCTAACGACCGCCCTCAGGTAGAAAATCTGGAACCAAGCACCTAACGGTGTGTTCCGGCAGCAGTCCTTGATAGCCAGTGAAATTACAGGCACATGAAACTTAACAAATATGTCTCAAGGTGACGAGCGCAGTGCAATTCGTGACTTGTGACGACATGCATCTGTTATAGGCAGAGATTAGACCAAGTGGTCTTTCAGCTTGTTCCGCTTCAATAACATAAAAAAGGCATATGATACTTAACAACTTTATGTCTCACGGTAATGGGCGAAATACTGTATCTATTATAGGCAGAGGTGCTTAACAACAAGTGGGTCTCGTGCTTGTTCCATCACGATAACATCAACAAATTACAACTCGTCATCTCTATTGTGTATCTACACCAAAAACAAAAAAATAACCCTAATAATGTCACGGTCCAGATTACTTACAAGAGGTATCGCAATTTCCTCACAAATCTACTCAAGAGATTAAAACAAGTTTATGAGCAAAATGAGTTTCATAAAGCAAAAAATAACACGAAGAAGACTTGGAAGACTATTAAAAACATTACACATTTAGAACGTCATGTACTTCCACCCAAAGAACTACTCGCAATAACATCAGATTCTGTGCAGTCAATAAATCAGGTAAATCACTACTTTGCAAATATTGGTCGTACAATGGCATCTCATATAAAGCAACCAAATTATACCTATAGCCCTCAAACCACCGTATGTAAACTGACAAATTCTATTGTGATATATGAAACTGATGAATTTGAGGTTAAAAGAATCATCAATGGGCTTCGTGATGATTGTGCGGTGGGGTGGGACGGCGTATCATCTAGGATTCTCAAACAATCATGCCATATATTAGTGCCCTTAATAGTCCATATCATCAATCTTTCTTTGAGTACGGGCCAATTTCCGAAAGTTTTTAAAAAAGCGTTGGTACACCCAATACATAAATCGGGAGACAGAGGCAGTGTCAATAACTATAGGCCTATATCAGTACTATCATCTCTATCAAAAATATTTGAAAGGATATTAAATAAAAGATTAACAAATTACTTGGAAACGAACAGAATTATAGCTGGTAATCAATTTGGGTTTCGGAAAGGTACATCTACTGAAGATGCAGTGAGCAGCTTTATTAATAAGACTGTTAAGAAAATGGATGATACGGAATCATGCTTGGCCATATTCTTAGATCTCTCCAAGGCATTTGACACCGTCTCTGTCCCCTTACTCCTCTCCAAATTGGAAAGTATTGGGGTTAGAGGAAGCGCGCTAAACATATTTAAGGAATACTTAACAGCTCGTACACAGGTGGTAAAAATTGGTAGTTTGACAAGTGATGAAGAGAGGCTGGACTATGGCGTCCCACAAGGCAGTATTTTGGGTCCTACTTTATTCCAAATATACATTAATGATCTGTGTACACTCTCACTGCAGAACTGTGATATATTTTGTTATGCTGACGACACTGTTTTATTAGTACATGGGAACAGTTGGGCTGATACCAAAATTCAAGCTGAGACTGCAATGAGGACGGTTATGTCTTGGCTAGCTAGCAATCTGCTCACTTTGAACTTAGACAAAACAAAGTATATTACTTTTTCCATTAAGCTAACGACGCAACCACCACCACAATATGATATAAAGGCACACACTTGTTTAAGTTCTGTTCATGACTGTTCCTGTACATCTCTCGTGAGAACAAAGAGTATGAAATATCTTGGTGTTCATATCGATAGCTTGATTAATTGGTACCCTCAAATTGATAATTTGACAGCAAGAACAAGAAAATTAATTTATATTTTTAAAACACTTAGATCGTCAGCCAGCTTTGATACACTAAAAATAGTCTATTACTCTTTATGTGAATCAATATTGAGATACTGTGTGTCAATTTGGGGTGGAGCAATAAAAACAAAAATGCTACAATTAGAAAGAGCACAAAGAGCAGTGTTGAAAGTCATGACCAAGAAACCATTCCGGTATCCAACAGTACAACTGTACTCTGACTGTAAGGTGCTGTCCGTTCGACAACTTTTCGTGCTTCAAATAACTCTTCGAAAGCACTCAACACTGGTATTTGATCCACATCTCAAATTTACAAAAAGGAGATTTGATATAGTTTGTTGAACTGAAAGACATCGTACTACTTTTTATTCCCGATTTTACCCCATAATCTCTTCTCAACTTTATAACTATATAAATAAAATATTAAATATCTATCCTCTAGTTAAATTTAGTGTCAAAAAAGTTATAACCAATTGGTTGCTCAATTTAGACTACACAGAAACTGAAAATATTTTAAACTTTAAGCTTCCAATCATACAAATGCACACAACCTAATCATAGCTTAACTCATCTTTGTACACAATACACTACACACCTAAAAATTTCTACACGTCTCGTCACACACAAGTACATTTTCATCCACTTCCATCACACTCACTTTACTATAGAAACTCTAATATTAATGTGATAGCTATACCATTTATTTAATTTTTTTTTTCTTCTTGCTAGCACTAAAGCTTTATGTTTTAAAAAAAGCCTGTAAAGACAGTCTTAATTTCCTATTTTTAAATCAGCACAGAACGTCCGCTGCTTTGTAAATAGCATTAGAATTAAGAATTCATAAGATGCCCTTCCTCAGATTCTCTCAGAATCTTTTAAGGGTATTTACGTAGAAGAATAAAGGAAAGAAAAAACCTATAATCTGTACTACTCGTATTTTGTTGGTTAGATTTTGTTTTTTTGTTTTTTGGCATTCCGGGCCCATGTTGCTTGGTGTCGGATCTTTTGTACCCTGAAATACAAGTTAACTCTTAGTTCAGGGACGGAGATCTTGCCCAGGTGATGCGGTTTTGGAATGTACCAGATTTTTTAGATACCTGATATCAAAATACTGATTATAATGATACAAAATAGTAGTGTTTCATATTTCACAGATATTTTCATAATGTGTTTGTAGCGTATTGTTGTATTTTTTTATTTATTTATTTTTTTTTTTTTCTCTTTTTCTACATAATTTTTTGTAACTTTATTTTGTTGTTAATAAATGATTATTATTATTATTATTATAAGATTGAAGAAAAAAAAAAAAAAATTGTTCTTCCAAAAATTGGTATTGCTTAACAAATCAATCCATTATATCAGGCCCCAACGGCGATTTTAATTGTTCTCTTCGAACACAGAATTAGGATAAATAAGTATTAGGTTCGGAGGTTACGACTGCTTGATAGACTATATGCATTCTATAATGGCTAATATGACCAATTTTAGCTGCGAACTTTGAGAAAAGTTTTTACAAGACTCGTGATCACAATCACAGTTCCTTATCTACACCTTTCTCACACCTTGGTATGACTGCAGCACTCACGCATTAGACAAAGATGGCTACTGGCTTTTACAGTACAGAACTTCATATTCATTGAACTTTTTTTTGTAGGTATACATTTAGGTTAGGCAAGTTTTTGACGAGTGACACCTGACGATAACCTGATAAGTGATTATGCGATTTAAGATGTTCTTCAGACAAACCTAGAATGACTGACTCTCATGAGCAGCTGCTCATGAGAGTCAGTCATCCTAGGTTTTGTTGTATCTGCCAGAACACATTAGGTTATTGGCAACAGACTTTCTACAAGTTGGTGGTAGCTAAATAGTCATTCGCAAAATGCCCTACCAAAATGGTATGACTGCCATCCTAAGACCAGGACCGACGGCCAATCGTGACCTCCGAAGAACGGAACCGCTCCGTAGTAAATGTTACTAGCGGTCACCCATCCAAGTTAGAACCGGAACGAGTTGATCAGTTATGTACACATATTGTGGGGTCACTATTTTGGCATCGGTTTTATGACTAGCTGCCCATCTGACGCCAACACTCCTTGGAAATGCTCTCTTTCGTAGTATACCCTATACCTTACGATGAATATGACCGTTCAGGTGGTTTATAAGGAGTTCTGTGGTGAACCTGAAGTGCACATGTCTAAACACCTACATGTCGCTCAAACTTGGATGTAATAGGGGCCGAGTTTTTTTGCCATCCATTGGTCACAGTTGCAATCTCCGCAGGGACACAGCTTTTTATAAGTAAAACCAAATAATTCTGTATAAGTGTTCCAAACTTTGAAGGTCCTACAAAGCTTTATTAAATAACTAAAAACCTTACTTCAATACAAAGAAAATGTTCAAATTTATTTAATACAAAATTTAATTTTAGTTTTCGTTCGTACTTCCAGTGCTTGTTCTATATTAGTATTCGTTGCTTTCAGCTAAAATAAACTAAAACGTAATTGTGTCCGAATACTCCGAATCAGTTATAAAGTTTCGTTGGTAGAAATTGCTTGACTATAAATCTTACGCAGAAGTCTGGAGAAAACTGGTAGGTTCCGTAACTGTTATATAAATGTTATTGTTCCTAAAACAACTGAAATTGAAATTAACAAATCTACGCAAATCCCAGACCTCTATAGTTGTTTTCACTAAGAGTTTGCATAACCTCGAGAAAGTTTTGCGGGGCCGCAGCTGTGTGTTCCTACTTAGCTCTATTCAGAAAAAAAGTTCTGATACCTAGTCAGATTTACTTTATAGCTGGTAGGTTAGGTTTTGACCACTTTTTAACCGACTTGTAAGTGAGGATGTGTAAAAATAAATTAAACATGCCAAATAAATAATACTAAATGAAACGTGTAGTTTATAATTTAAGGCTAGTGTGTTCACAGCGCTTGCTTTGCAAAGATAGTTTAGTCTTATTTTAAATAGTGTTTAACCTCGTTGACATTTGAATACATGCTTCGGGTTTGTCAATTTTCCGTAAAAATGTGTATTTTTATAATTATTTGGTGAAATCGTTTTGTATAGTTTGTGTTATTTTCACAACTAGAGATAAAATATATAAAAAGGAATAAATTTGAGTTTTATTCCCTGTAGGGTGCCGGGTTAGAATTGCACCTCCCCATTTCTTCCCGTGCGGGTGTCGTAAAAGTCGACTAAGGGAAAAATATTAGAAGGTGGGCAGCAGCGCCTTCTTAAGTACTATGAACCATCTTGTACTGCGATCCCCAAGCCGGCTGCCAAGCGTGGGGATTATGGCAAATACCCCCTTCATAGGGGAGGCTGTGTTCAGCAGTGGAGGATCCGGCTAATAGGTAAGTTTTTAATAGCCACCACCATATTTTGCTCTGCAGAATGCGACCCTATAAAATACAGTAATGATCAACTATATTAAAAAAGTAGGTACTCGCATCTTACTTCACTCCGTCTTAATGAGGGTCACAATTGTTTGTTTCTTTGAAAGTTACAAGTTATTAAATTTTGTAGCACTTGAGACCATTTTCAATTACCTAATTAAAAACTTAACTTTATATGAAATATGTACTAATAAAAATTGGGAACATAACATTTAAGAATTTTAAATGATTCCTAGAACAATGAATACTATAAATTACGACTGAATTGCACTTAAATTATCAATTTCAATTATTAAGATTATCTTATAAGATTTAAATATTCAATATTCATAATTTCGAAAACGTTTGTAATTCAACCCTATACTGTCCTTGTGAGCCATTAACTAATTATGAAATTATAGGCACATGAGAATTAACGTCAGGGCAATGAACGCAGTGCAGTTATACACTTGTGACGAAATGCACCTGTTATAGGCAGTAAGTACAAAAATCAGGTGGGTCTCGTGCGTGTTTGGTCACAATCCCATCAGTACTAATATTATAAATGCGAAAGTAACTCTGTCTGTCTGTCTGTTACGCTTTCACGCCAAAACTACTGGACCGATTTAAATGAAATTTGGTATGGATATAGTTTGAGACCCGGGAAAAAACATAGGAGAGTTTTTATCCAACTGCGCAAAAAGAGGTTAATGTTTTTGCGCGATAACCGAAATACGCGCGGGCGGAGCTGCGCCCGGAAAGCTAGTTAGCTAATAAAAAGGTTGCCACGGTACAAAATTACGAAATTACAACGCAAAAAAATATAGTCGCGTTCGAAATTTTTCCTTTAGTAATTTTTATTATATACTTTGTTAACCGCGGAGCATTTTTACGTTATTTACGTTATTGCAATTATAAAAATCTTGTAAATTGTAAATTGTATGTAACTATTATAATATTATTATTTAACTAACATAGCAATATATATTAAATGTTACTAACACTATGGACATAAGTCTAAAATAAATGTTTTATTATTATTATTATTTTCAGTTTAGATATCTTTTTCTCAGTTTTTATGTAAAAACTGGTGTAATCTGCAATTACGGACCATTGGTCAAGTAAATTACAGTGTTTGTGTGTTATTTATTACTTATGTCGTTACCTTCAAGCTTCAGGAACTTTCTCAGTATTCTGCAAGTGTTTAAAATGGCAGCTTTTTGTAAGGTTATATATGTATTTGCTTTCAGATCTATGAGTTTCAGACTATTATGAAGCTGTTTCGGGACAACTCCAGTTGTCGAAATTATGATAGGGACTATGTACACTTTTCTTGCTTCCAGATTCTTAAAATTTCTTCCTTTAGCTCTAAATATTTACTTATTTTCTCTGTTATTGTTTTTTGAATATTATGGGTGTTTGGGACTGCAATGTCTATTAAATAGGTAGTTTTATTGTTTTTATCTTGTAAGATTATGTCTGGTCTGTTGTAGTGAATAGTTTTGTCAGTCAGTATAGCGCGGTCGTAATATAGTTTATGTGATTCATTTTCTAAAACTGTTTGCGGTGTATATTTGTAATATGGGGTGTTTGTATTTGGTATGAGTTTATGTTTCAGTGCCAATTTTGGATGTACTACGTTTGCAATTTGATTATGTCTATGAGTATAATCTGTCTGTGTAAGATTTGTGCATGCTCCGGTTATATGTTGTATTGTTTCTGGCTGGGTGTTACATTTACTATTATTATTATTATTTCAAAAAGTTGCCTCAGTTTTAGTATCTAACTAGCTTTCCGGGCGCGGCTCCGCCCGCGCTTATGTCGGTTATCGCGCAAAAACATTAACCTCTTTTTGCGCAGTTGGATAAAAACTATCCTATGTTTTTTCCCGGGTCTCAAACTATTTCCATACCAAATTTCATTCAAATCGATCTAGTAGTTTTGGCGTGAAAGCGTAACAGACAGACAGACAGAGTTACTTTCGCATTTATAATATTAGTACTGATATATAAAACTAGCTTTTCGGGCGCGGCTCCGCCCGCGTATATGTCAGTTATCGCGCGAAAACATTAACCTCTTTTTGCGCAGTCGGATAAAAACTATCCTATGTTTTTTCCCGGGTCACAAACTATCTCCATACCAAATTTCATTCAAATCGGTCCAGTAGTTTTGGCGTGAAAGCGTAACAGACAGACAGACAGACAGACAGACAGAGTTACTTTCGCATTTATAATATTATATAGTACTGATTCTCGCGTTACAGTGTTTGTAACAAAACTACTACGAAACTGCTTGACCGATTCCTATGGATTTTGTGTGTATATTGACTAGGTCTGAGAATAGGTTGTAAACTATTTTTCAAATAGGAATAACAACATTTTTTTTTCATTTTTATTTGCCTATATGGCAAATCAACGTTTGTCGGGTCAGCTAGTAATATATTATATTAACAAAATATTATAATAACAAACGGTAACGTTTTTGTTCAAAAAAGGTCAATGACATCGACATCTGCTAGTCCTAACAAACATTTTGAGATTTTTATTTTGTTTTTTTTTTGTTTTAATGCCTACTTCGAGCCAAGAGCGTTCACCGCGGTAACACTGATCCCTTTGAATAGATGTGAATATTTACGTCGAGCACAGTAATAAAAAATATGAAATAATTACATTACAAATACATTGCAGGTACCAGAGACTTTTAACATTAGATGGGCCTCGTACTTATTCCGACAAAAACACATTAAAAATACGAAAAAAAAATTCAAAACTAAACATAAATTATTAAAAAATGTTTGTTAGGACTAGCAGATGTCAACCCTAAGAGGTTGTTAGCATATTACCAATAACCCTGTATATGTTTATAACGTGTCACTATTTACCTATTGCATAGCTCAGTTTCGCTTCACCTGTGACCTGTGATACAACAAAATTAAAATAAAAATTATATGAATATCAAAAGCTGGAGTATAAATGCAGAGTTTCGTACAAAAGCACTCAAATTAATGATTTTATCGGATGCATCGCCGTGATAAAGCTTTGCGGTAGATTCGGTAATGATCCGTATAAAACAAAACGTGTTGGGCATTCAGCCGTGTGTGATAAATTAACGCTTTTAGTATCGATTGTACTCGATGCCAAAAGAAATATTCACTATAAAAATTCAACACAGTTCTTTATGTTTGCCCGAGTGCAGGGGTAGAGTTATAGAAAAAATTCCCCCTGTTTCCACGTGTCTCCTCAGTTTATTTTTTGTTTTTTATTATGTTGAATCCCGAAAGTACTAGTATAGTATTCGGTAGGTTCAATGGATGTGGCTCAAAGTATATTCACCACTGGCCTATATATACTTATTGTTATGGTTAACAGCATATCCCTATATTAACAAAACTGCAGAGGAACTCCCACTAAATTAAATAAATTATACCGATCCATACAGTTGTTACGAAATTATAATATTAACCGAAACCTGCAGGGCGATCACTTATCTTCTGTAGCAATTAATTCTGATTGCAACAATCAAAAATGACAGTTTTGACAGATTTTGTAGCAATGAATTCTGATTGCAACGATCAAAAATGACAGTTTTGACAGATTTTGTAGCAATGAATTCTGATTGCAACGATCAAAAATGACAGTTTTGACAGATTTTGTAGCAATTTCATCAAATGAAATCGTTGATAGCTATAGAACCACGTTTGACGTATCTTTCTATTTTATCCATCGATAGAAACTGTTTTGTATTAGAATACCGATCACGTAAAATTTAACTTATAATCATACGTATTGAATAAAGTTGTGACTTGGTTATTTTGAAGCGCTCGTAGCCAAGTTTGCGTAGCCGTTCTGAATCGATCAGCAAAGTTAAGCAACGTCCGCCGCGGTCATGACTTGGATGGGTGACCGCTGGTGACATTACTACTGAGCGCTTCTGTGCTTCGGAGGGCACGTTACGCCGTCGGTCCCGGTTGTTGTCTTAGGATAGCAGTCGTTACAGCATGGTGGTGGGGCACTTTGCAAATGCCCGCCTGGCTAGCTACCACCCTCAAGTTGAAAATCTGTCGCCAAGCACCTAACGGTGTGTTCCGGCAGCTGTCCTTGAGAGCCAGTAACTCTAGGTTAGTCTGAACAACATCCTCGACCACATCATCACTTACCATCAGGTGAGATAGTGGTCAAAGGCTAACCTATCAGCCATAATAAAAAAAAAAAATAAAAAAAAACATTCATATTTAAATTGGTCAGATAGCCAATGATTCGCATCAAGTTCACTTTGCAATTTATCGATATTTGATTGCTACAAAATACGTGATCGCAAAATATCAATTGCTACAAAACTGTGATAGCATCAACTGTCTGATAGCTACAGAAATACGTGATCGCCCTGCTGGCTTACCTCTTAAATTAACGATGCCGAAATTATTGATAGTAAAAGTCTGCCAAAATATTCGTTTGTGTTGTGATATTGGGTCATTACCACGATGTCTAAAATGCACAATATCTGTGTAGCAAAACCCCTAAACAGCTTGTCAGGCGTTCAACATGACTAAAATTCAAAACATGTTAGAAGCAAAACGTCTAAACGAAATAATATATATTATTGAACGTCGACGAGAACGAGATTATTTCGAACTGAGTTCAATATGACGTGACGGCCATCGTGTGTCCACTACGACCGATCTAGGTGGGTAATACAACTATATATTTTTTAAATTACATATTTATTTTATTTCTTACACATATTTGGCTCAAATAACTCATAAGAAACGTTATTTAACTATGTACAATGAGTCTGAAAGTTATACGAAATCTTCTGAATGTAGGAAAAAAGCCTATAGAAGAATAAGCCAAAGATTGAAGTAAAAGCTGAAATTATCCCCGTGGGGTGCTAGATTAGAATTATATGATATCGGCTACAATATCCATCCGGAGGATATAGAACGGTATAGTACATTTTAATATATAATAAGAACCTATACCTACTATTCATGCGGGAACTCAAATTAATTCAATTTAAATCGATATAACACCAGATAAAAATATTAAAGCCAATCTAACTTCCTAAGAAATAGTTTTTGCTACTCAACGTACCCCCCCTAAAAAGCATAATTTGTAAAATATTTGAAAATTTTACCATGTGTAGCCCACACTACAGTATTGTATTCTAGCTGCCTTCGCATAAGGGCATTATACAGGGCATATCTTTGTCTATTGTGGTATGACGATATTATTACCTATTTATTCACTTGACCAATTAATAATTATTCATACCTTACTGTTGAATTGTTATTAACGTCCACCGTACACTTTGATTAGATTTCTCGTATTATTACCGCGCCTCCATACGCGCCCAAACTGCATAAATGTAGAAGCGGCAATATAAAAAGTAAGATCTATGTATATCACTATAGCTCAGTTGAACGAAGTGAGTGTTCTGATCGAGAAATCTAGTACGTGTAGTACATAGATAAAGTTGTTTGGTTTAAGTAGTAAGCTTGGTAAAAAGACAAATTTAAAATACTAAACCATCATTGGATATTTATGGTGATAAAGGCCTATCATATTTCGTAGGGACAATACTGGCACATTGGTCAAATGCATTCATATTTATTGGTACGCTGCATAAAAGAAACATTTCGTACCTACTTGGAGACAAAAATAGTCGTTGAACCTTTTTACATCGAAAGAGTACCTACACATGTGTGAATTACAGCCACTGGTTAGTAAGGAAAGAAATAAAAAATATTATATTTTAAATTTGAATAGACTTCGAAAATATCGGTTGGTGTCATTTGTTTCACGTCAGTCTATCGAGTAGGTCGAGTCTTTCGGTATATTATTTATTGACCAAATAGTGTATTAAAAGTAAAGTAAGGAAAATGAGGGAAATAGTGCATATCCAGGCTGGACAATGTGGAAACCAAATTGGTGCTAAGGTGAGACAAATCTATCACAATCGAAAAACTGCTCGTATACCTTTAAAGTTATCACTTTAATTCAGAATACAGAACAACGTATCCTGAGCACTTTAACTTAGCAGTGCCGAAGCAGTGATAGCCGGTCTAATAGCTATAGACTAGTGTACTGTAGGTCTATGGTTCGATTTCCATCGCCGGCTTGGGATTCATCGCATGGTGGAAGCGTATTTTGCGAATAAGCTACCTCAAGTAGATAATTGTTTGCCTAGCGCTTAGGTGTGTTGAAACAGCAGTCCTTGAGAGCCAGTAAGGGGTTCCTTACTTGACATTTAAAGCCGTTTGATCAAACATTAAAGAAATCATGAAATTACAGTCACAATCAGAATAATTCACATCTGTATCAGGGTGATAGGCGCAATGCAGTCCGTCACTTTTGGCGAAAAACTTCTGTAGAGATTACGTTTAAAATCTGGTGGGCATCGTTCAGGTTCAGTCACAATCCCATAATTAAAAATAGCAGTGCAATGTGAAATCCCCGAAAAATATTTTGTTTTTAATTTATATACTAATTATTGTATATAAGAAGGTTGAAATGTGTATCTTCACGTGCAAATTTACCCATTTCGTTAGATTGGATGTCATTATGATAACCGCATATCTAACAGAAAATTTCTATTCCAGTTCTGGGAGGTGATATCTGACGAGCACGGCATCGACCCTACGGGCACATACCATGGAGACTCCGATCTGCAGCTGGAGCGCATCAACGTCTACTACAATGAGGCCACTGGTGGGAAATACGTGCCAAGGGCCATCTTGGTGGACCTTGAACCCGGAACCATGGACTCTGTACGCTCAGGTCCTTTCGGACAAATCTTTCGACCAGACAACTTCGTGTTTGGTCAGTCAGGCGCCGGAAACAACTGGGCTAAGGGTCACTACACAGAAGGCGCAGAGCTGGTAGATTCAGTATTGGACGTGGTAAGGAAAGAAGCGGAAGGCTGCGATTGCCTTCAAGGGTTCCAGCTGACACATTCACTTGGTGGTGGCACTGGAGCGGGGCTAGGAACGCTGCTGATCTCGAAGATTAGAGAAGAATACCCTGACCGTATCATGAACACGTTCAGCGTGGTGCCGTCTCCAAAAGTATCTGACACAGTCGTCGAGCCATACAATGCAACGCTCTCTGTGCATCAACTTGTGGAAAATACTGATGAATCATATTGCATTGACAACGAAGCCTTGTATGATATTTGTTTCCGAACCTTAAAACTGACAACACCAACCTATGGGGATCTGAACCATCTAGTTTCTGCCACCATGTCCGGTGTAACGACATGCCTTAGATTCCCCGGTCAGCTGAACGCGGACTTGAGGAAGCTTGCTGTGAATATGGTGCCGTTCCCACGTCTTCACTTCTTCATACCCGGATTCGCACCGCTCACTTCCAGAGGTAGTCAGCAGTATCGTGCATTGACAGTACCTGAACTGACACAGCAGATGTTTGATGCTAAAAATATGATGGCTGCTTGTGACCCTCGCCATGGCAGATACCTGACAGTGGCAGCAGTATTCCGAGGACGTATGTCAATGAAGGAGGTAGACGAGCAAATGATGAATATTCAAAATAAGAACTCTTCGTACTTTGTTGAATGGATCCCTAATAATGTGAAGACTGCCGTGTGTGATATTCCACCTCGAGGTTTGAAGATGTCTGCTACATTTATCGGGAATTCTACCGCCATCCAAGAGCTGTTCAAGCGAATATCTGAGCAGTTTACAGCAATGTTCAGGCGAAAGGCCTTCCTCCATTGGTATACTGGTGAGGGTATGGATGAGATGGAGTTCACAGAAGCTGAGAGCAACATGAACGACCTGGTCTCCGAGTACCAACAGTACCAGGATGCTACGGCTGAAGAGGAAGGTGAATTCGATGAAGAGGAAGAAGGTGGTGACGAGGGTGATTAGACTATTGCATTTTAAGATATTGGATTATATCGTATTTTTATTTTATAGTTTTATTATATGGTTCATTGAGAATACATGATTTTTATTTAAATAAGAATTTACTGGGGTATGCTATGATGTCTATGGTTAGGATGTTCCCTCTTCTACGCTTCCTATCCTACGCAGAATCTTGTTTATTGCGTGGATTCATTCCAGTGCTAATTTCCTATTTAAGATCTGTTCGTTCCCCTTGAAATTACGAGCGATGCTCCATCCACCCACTGGACTTTCCCACTGGTGGGTGGACGGGGAATTCGTTTCCCTGTCCACCCATTGCACTAGAGTAGGAAACAAATCCACTGCTTCATCGATATTACAAATAATATATACTACTTGGCACTAAGCAGTGCTGTAGGAATTTAATTTTGGGCTATTCCTTTTGTCTCCTAACTCTTTGCGCCCATGGGAGCCACTTACTACTACGGGATACTTATTACGGCTACTTATTACATACCCTTACTTACACACATCTTACACAGTTAAATTACAATAATTTTAATTTCATTTACACCTTATTTAAAACAGTATAGTTTACTATATAGTTACATACTAAGTTAACCCGTTACAGTCACTTATTACGAATTTGATCATAAGGGATGAAACGCTACCAGTAGGAACCGCGGAAGACAAAAGACAAGAGGACTTTCAGTATATACAAAGTTACTTTATGAACAGGACAAAGACAAGACGCGTATTGGACGTAAAACGTATTTGACACTATGCGTCGAACCTACTTGTAATTCGGAAAACTATGAAATAACTTGTTTATATCGGCCTCCATACACACAGAAATTACATTTTCATGGTCAAGTTATTTAATATGTACCTACTTTTCAGTGTTAGGTTCCATTATTTGTTAAAATTTATTTTCACCCTCCATCGATTTTCGCACCCCTACAATACTGGTCATCATCGACAACATTTGCAACTATTAAGTCATTTAGATATTTCAAGCATTTTTCATTAATTGAGTGCAACTTAAAAACTACTTAAACGATTTAGATAAAATTTATATAGGACTACCACCATTACACCCTTGTTACACCCTTTTCAATAATAAAAAATATCAAAATCAGACCACTCTGTAAAAAGATACACGTGGTCATGCATATAAAAAAATACGTGTAGAATTGAGAACCTTGTCCTATTTTGGAAGTCGGTCGATAATGCATTTTAAATAGCATGGGATTAATAAAAACGGGTGATCATGATGAAATCTTTATATATAATAATTACGTGTCACGTTGTTTGTCCTCTAGTTTCCTAAACTGAACCAATTTCAAATTTGATTTGCTCACCGTGTGCAATTTGATCCAAATTGAAAGATAGGATAGCTTACATCTCAATTTATAGTCGTAATTACCCGTGGGAAGCCGGGGGGGGCGTTAGTCAGTACCTACTAATATTATAAATGCAAAAGTAACTCTGTCTGTCTGTCAGTCTGTTACGCTTTCACGCCAAAACTACTGGACCGATTTGAATGAAATTTGGTATGGAAATAGTTTGAAACCCGGGAAAAATCATAGGATAGTTTTTATCCAACTGCGCAAAAAGAGGTTAATGTTTTTGCGCGATAACCGACATACACGCGGGCGGAGCCGCGCCCGGAAAGCTAGTAATATATATATATAAAGAAATTCGTATATTTTTTTAATAATATCTGCTAGTATCAAAAAATAAGTTGCGTTTGATTTCCATGTAGATATTATTGATGTCTAGCCAAGTAAACTAATATTTAATCGCCTCGTTACATAATAAAAGTATTTTAACTCCTCTCCATATAAAGGAACAGATCGCTTCTAAGCGGTAAGACCGCCCTTTGTACAACATTATAGGTGAACTCTTTTTTTTGTATTCAACATAGGCATTCATTTGGCCTCTATCTCACCTAATAGAAAGTGATGATGTGGCCGAAGATGTCAGTTCCTGCGAACTGATATGAACGCCCACGTTTTTCTTACATTTGGTGTACAATAAAGTGTTATCTATCTATTTAAGTCAACCAATAAAGTAGCCAATAGCCATTTGTCTGGCGTAGCGCTCGAATTATATTTGGCCAATAGTAGGAGATTGATAGTGGGTATTTTTCGACAAATGACCAAAAGACTCAACGGGCCATCAATTGACATTATTAAATCAAAACTAAAAAAAAAATGCAAATTCTTGTCTTGCACTAGCTACCTTATTAAAGTTGAAAATTGGTAGCCGAACAACTAACGGTGTCCTTGAAAGACAGTTCCCATACTAGATTAAGCCTGTTATAACAGATTTTGACCACATAATCACGGTTCACAATCTTCTACTTTCAGAAAAATGAACTACTAAATCACTTGTTGCCGAGAATCCCGAGTCAGTTATGAACTGAACTATTGGTTTGGTATAAATATTGTATAACACTATAAATATTGTATATTTTCGCTTCTCTACACAGATAAACTACACTTGACAGAAAAGAGCAGGCTATTCAGTATACAAACTGGCAACACTATTTTCCGCTCGTGGACGTTGATTGAATAATTTAAAAGCGCTATTTGTGAACTGTGTGACTCGTGCTTAATATTCCGACGAGTAAGTTATTTGCAGATGTATTTTAAAAAGAGTACCGAATAGTGTCCGGAATTGTAAATTTAGAAGTCCTATTTAAGACATATATACCAACGTACGTAGGTATATATACAGAATATACCTACGTACCTACCTACCTACATACTTACTCATATTATCGAATCAAACTCTAAGTTTTAGTTTTAGAGCAGTTAGTAGCTCTATAAATATTGCAATAACATTCGATGAACTATGAGACCTATAATAGCACCTACGTGGTATTATTATATGTTCTATGCCTATAGGTTAAAAGGGTCGTCAAATAAAGGTAACGTAAGAAAACCACACGAAATAACGGTCATATCATCAACGTGTTTTGGTCAATTCCAAAATTAATAAAATTTTGTATGTCTTGCTGATGTATACGAAAATGTTATAGTAAAAAGCACTATTTTTTTTTAAATTAGTCAGTTCAACTTTTTTCACGTCAATAAAACACGAATAAAGTAAGGATCACCATTAATTCCAACAAGAATTTATGTTTTTTCTCTATATGGTGTAATTGAGATAATATTTTTTAACCACAGTAAGAGTTAACATTTAGAATATCAATTGTTAAATCAATCAATCAATTGTAGCCCCGAACCTCTTCGACAGAGGCCCAGAATTTATATACGTATAGTACAGGTACTGCGGCACAGAGGTGACTTCATCGTAATTGTTGACCTTGAAACTATAGTAAATAATCATGTACTAATCCTCTTCATATTTAAGAGTCTAGTTCTTGTCGGTGTAGCTGGTGCAACATTCTTCATCTCTCTCTCCCCAATGCAATTTCCTCAACATCATTACTGCTATTATACCAAGGGCTTATACACCAAATGAGTAAAGAAAGAACAGAATGAAAGCTAAATAACGAAAATTTTGTCCGCTTACTGATCTGTTTCAAACCGGTTCCGCACCCGAGCGGGCGCCGCGTGAGTCTTGTTAGTGACTAGTTCCGCAAACATAGCTGTCCGTGTAGTAGTGAAGCTTTCATTCTGAACCGTTCTTTATTCATGTGAGTATACTACTGACCTACTACAGATACGTAGTAACTTAGTCAATTCTACTCGTTAAATCGACCGGAGGGTTGACAGGTTATTTTCACAACTTCGTCGTAAAGCCAATTGAGTTACTGGAACTGGATCTAGGACCGATTACGGTAACAATATTCAGGTATTTAAGTGTAATGGCAGTGACCGATATTATCGGATAACTAGAACTATCCGGTATATTGTTACTAGAAGTTACTAGACGGGTTATAATAATAAGTTATTTTTGTTTTTATTTGAGTTTATATTGCTGAACAGATACTACTTAGGAGCCTCTCAAATTTATATTCCCTCCTGAAAGTCCGCCAACGCGTAATCGAGACTTTTGGTCTTGCGGATGTCCGTGTTCGAAGGTGATCAGTGTGATCACTCATCACCAAGTGAACCGCCTGCGCATTTTGCCCTCATGTCACCGTAACTGTCAGTTGAAAGAAAATTACGTTGACTTAATTAAATATATAATGTCCTTTTTTGTGCCTCTACTTACCTTCATTATATCATACTGGAATAATGTATTGATCTTAGAGTACCCCCGGCCGACGGACGGCAATAGATGCGCCCCCTATGAGGTACGGGCATAACATATCTGGTAGGCCAAACCATACATTTTGAAGCAGTGATGGCCCAGTAGCTATAGCAGGATTGCTGTGCAGAAGGTCCAATGTTCGAATCCTGGCGCGAGCTTAGCTTCACTGCATGGTGACAGGGCAATTTGCGAATGCTTCTCTGACTAGCTACCACACTCAAGTTGAAAATCTGTCGCTAAGAACCTAATATTATATTGCAGCAGCTGTCTTAGGAGCCATTCCCTATGCTAGGTTCCTTATATCCTATCCTAACGTCTATTCCCATATCATCACAATTAGGTAGGGTTGAAGTCAAACCCAGATAATCAGAAATATATAAAAAAACACATGATACCTGTAAAATGTTCATGTAGCTAGAAGTTAAATTAATGAAAATTTGAAAGGGTCAGTGAAAAAGTTTTTCTTTTATGTAAGAATATCTCTCAGGTTGGACACATTGTAGGATTAATCAATAATAGGTTACTTATACTCCTTTAAAGTAGTGGCAATACAACATTGCACCATATTTCTGACAATTCTTTTATTGGACACTAATGATAACATTCATATTTTTACATTAATGGCAGCGCAAAAGCGGCGTTTTTCTACTATTTATTTTTAATGGCAGGATTTATTTAGGTTTTGGATACAATTGTACAGAACTAATATAAATTATTTTAACCCATTTGTTAAAGTTTTGCACTAAATTATACCGTTAATTATTTTTTTCTGTCCCTGTATTTATGCCACTGTTTGCTTTGAATCATGTTTGTCTATTCGGGTGCATAGACATACTTGAATGATAAAAACTTGCAAACGATCTTAAATATAGTATTCTGTGATATGTTCAATTATAATTAGTATAAATAATCATTCTTAATGCTACTATTTAGGTCACTTGTCTAGGTATTACTCGGAACTGTACATTTTGATGGGTCTTATTAGTATATGTAGATAATAAAATAAACCGCTATAAATACTCAACACTATATTAATAACAGTTTTTTAAACATACAACGTATTTCCTTCAGCAACAACATGTGGCCATGTTATTTTGTATTTTTCATATAATGCTGAAAAAAGGATGTAACAGTGGCGTTTCTATAGCAGGCCTTGATTTTATATAAAAAAATATTGCTCTAGAAGCATCATCAAAAAAAATTTGCGAAATTTCTTTAAATAGAGAATCGCATTGCACCTTCCTGTAATAGGACCCTGATCTCGATTACGAATCACTAAAAAGACATCCGAGCATTTTCAGTACGTAGGTATTTATACCCCACCGTAATAAACGTCTCAAAAGAAATATCTTATTGGCAATCAAATGAATTTTTAACGGGCTCGTCTCTCACGGACTCTTAATAAAGTAATGGAAAAAAGTTTAGTGGTTTTTTTCTTGTTTACCTTTTCATAAGTTTACGAGAGTTCGACAGTTGGACGCTTGAGGCTTACCCGTCGAGATTAACGTTTATATTATTTGAGAGGCTATAAAACAAATTTGTCTAGATTGAAGCTGAGGTATTTCGTTAATCTGATTAGAAATTGTTTTAACTCAGTTATTGGCTTGTTGGGACGTGCGAGTCGTAATTTTCATTTATTTTCCATTGCTAATAATGCTAGCTTATTATTAAGTTTTAACAAGCCGATCGTTGTGAAGTCAATCTCCATCAAATAGTGTTCCTATCCTTTATCAATAGATCTTTAAAATTATATGTAAATATTTAGCAGCCATCCCAGCATGTGTAACTGTTCGGAGAAGTATGCCTCTCCAAAATCCAAGATGGGCAGTAGGAGTGAGTTAATAATAGTTACTTATGCAGTGAAAATTATTACATATGCGTATGTTAAGAGTACCAGGATGATGGTAATTTGCACGTAGTAGAGACACAGCCTATGCAATTACAATACTAGTAAACTAACACCCGTCAGATAAACCATAACTGCAAATATAGCAATTATAGCAATCCTCACTCCTAGCTCGTAAATCTATACACAACATTCTCGAGACTAACTGAACCATACCAGTTGTGATTTATTCACCTGGTGGTGAAGATGAACTATGCCACATGGAACCATTTTTATGTAAGGTTTTTATAGGTCACACTTGAATTAATCAAGTGGCTTAAAGATTGTTGAACAACACTACATAATTAAAGGGTTTTTAACATAATATTCGTATTTGATTTGTATAGTGTGTAAAATAAATTAACAAGTCTTAAATAATTGTTTAGTATAAATATTATTTTTTCACATTAAGCATAAATTTAAGTAAGTAATGTAGATGTTGGTATATTTAGAGATTACCTATCTACTCGTATCCTAAAACATACAGGCATTGCTTGTGTTGTTTAAGGGCGCCACATTTCTGATAGTTACATATCATTACATTATATGTTACCAAAATCTTTGTGTATACGAGTATGTATTACAGTATCTTTAACGGTGACCAAAAAGTGCTTGTAATTATTGTAATGTTCGTAACATACATATTAGTATAATTTTGTAAATGTAATTAACAAAACTATACTAATATTTTAGTTATTGCTTTATTTATACTCGTACCCGTACGGGCATGTATCCTAGTTTAAGCAGTCATGATAATAAACATTTATTATTATCGTCATTTATTGGATTGCATAATTTTAAATTTTATACAACATTCATATATAGAAAAAAAACAAATATTATAAAAACTTAAAACTAGGATGCCGCCGGCGGCAGCGGGGCAGGGCCCAAGCTACCAGGGCTGCAGAGAGAGGAACCTTCGGACAATGCGTGTGGTGTCGAGTATCACTGCCTTCTGCATCTGACCCTTGATCCAACCGTCTAGCGAGAGTCTCTTGAGGTGTTATTATTATTTCAATACACGGGTGTTTTCAAAATCAAAATATTTATTTGCATAATTATGGAGTACATTTTATGCAGATCTTAATGCATTAACACAGTCAATATCTATAATTTACATCTATTTATATCCGATTTGAGACAATTTAAACAATTATAACGCATATATTGAGATCATAAAATAAATAAACAGTACATAATTTCTATTAAATAATTCATGCCATACTAAAAAAATATAATTAAATAAAATGTTTTAGTTTATTTCACATCAAAGTCATAAATTCATTTAACGTATAGAAACAATTTATCGTCAATACTTTGCATAATTTTGAATTTATGGTAAGGACCTTTTTTAATGTAGTTTGACAGAAATTTCAACTAGTTTCGCTTCTAAACGAAGTATCTGTCTCGATCGTGCGCTCGGTGAGTCAAGACCTCCTGAAGATTCTTCGTTTAGAAGCGAAACTAGTTGAATATTCTTCCGGTTAGGCTGCCTGATGTTTGTGACGTCACGTAGATAACAGGAAAATTAGGCGGACTGTCACTATATATATATTTTTATACTTTTTTAAGTGTTTTATTTAAATATTATTTAATGTTTTTTTAAGATACTTTTAAAAATATTTGTTATTACTAAATATGGATTTCCGCAAAGTAACGCCTGAATCTATTGATTAAACAAAACTATGGGAGTATAAAATGCACTCTTATGATATGCTTTAGTTTTAGGATTAGTTGGCACTAGATCGTTTCTATTCCTGGTGTTTATATCATGCAATATAGTTTTTTTTTTGTTATGGTTAAAATTTTGTTTTACAAAGATATAAGACTCATAGATATAAAGAGAACAAAGTTTCATTATTAGTTATCAATGTATTGTGACAATAAATAAAATATAATGAATAATATAAAATATATAATAATAAAATATAGTAAATAATATAGCAATAAAACCTGAAGGTAAGCGATAATGTGATAAAACATTGGATCCTCTTATGAGAACTGCCTAAGCTGATGAGCATACCGTTAGATGCTGGGCAACAGGGGTGAAAGTGTCAGACTAATATCAAGCAAATACCTAATTTTATATTAGCGTACCAGACACAAAAGCAGTGAATAAAAGTTACCATAGTCATCAGAACACGTAATCGAGTTGAGTTCGGCGATCGCTCACAAAGTTTTAACGAACCGAACGTTGTGAAGTCAATCTCCACCAAATTGTGTTTCTATGCATTTTTAATAGCTCACAATTAAATTGGATCGTGCATTGTATAGAAGTTCTATTTTCATCACGATTTCCGGTTCTTTGTTTTCTTTTGATATCTGATAGATTCAAATTCAAATATGTATTTGTTGAATTGAAAGTAGGTACAAATTAAATAGGTTACCTACAGTCAACAAGTTTATAAATATTACAATTAGATAATTTACATATTCAATATTAATTTTGTAAGTTCATATGCATTAAATCAAAACATGTATAAAATATTTGGGATTTCATTGTAAAGTTCATTAGGAAAGTTCTACAATTATGTATTTGAAAATCTCACTTTGGATTGAAAAATGGAAAATGGAAATGAAAAATATATGTACTTACTTCAATTATAATTAAATTTACTGCAAGCAAACAAAAAAGGTCTATTACTTACATAGACATCATAATGGCTTCGTGGTTATGTCCAAGCCAAATCCAATCCAATTGAATTTGGAATATTCTACGTGTTTTGTTTATTGTCAACTTGATGAGTCCGAAATCAAAGCGGTAACTGTTTGAGAGTTACACTTCTTTACATATTTATTCGTAAAGATGTGAAATCAATGAATAACCTAATTAGATCAGCTGATCAAAGTGAATGTTCGCAAAATGTAGGTAATTGAATATGCTTTAACGAAATCTATTCTCAAAATCTACTTATATCTTGGTATATAAGTAGATTTTGAGAATAGATTTGGTATTTTGGAGATCTTTTCATTTTTCAGTTACCTTTTGGGTTCTTATGGTTAATATTTTTAAGCTATTGCATAGCTTCTATCGCGGGCCTTGAGCGTGGAGACCGAAACCAGGAATTCCGTAACGAAAATAACCTAACACCTCCCACTCCGACCGGCACAGCGATGATACTATATTTGATCAGCAGCGCCTCTACAGTGCGTAAAAGGAACAAAATTTTGGCACAAAAAAGGTTTTGACAACTAACGTGTCGAGATTTATAATTGCATAAGTTGATAAAAAATGCTATGTAATACGAGTAGCTTTACCGCGGCAGTCTCCGAGTGCCACACGTCTTTTTTTTATTTATATTATAACTACCATTGTACTGCGGTAAAACAAAATAAATCAAATCGACTGAGTTCAAATTTTGAGAACGCAATGCAATTGATTTTATCTACTTAGCATATTTTTCAGTGCTTATATGCGTACAGTTGGTCAAACTCTCTTTGAACGTGGTTCAGTGCAGCATAAATTATAAGTAAGTACTTATTGTTATTATTTATATATGAATATTTATGTATATATTATTGTATGTATTATGTAGATATTATTAAGTATATTGTATGTGTGATTAATGTTTATGTAATGTTATTACCATAAAGTGTAGGTTACATAAAGTACCTATTTAAGTTAATTATTTTTAATCTTGTATTATACACCACCGTCATTTATCATGGCTAAATTTCTCTCCATCCAAAGGTTGTCTGGAAGAGATCGCTTTTTAGCGATAAGACCGCCAATTGTACAACATTACTTAAGTTTATGTTATTGTTTATAATGATTTTGTTATTTTGGTGTACAATAAAGAGTTATCTATCTATCTATCTATCTATTTACTCAGGCTGTAAAAACAGCAGGGTCCTTTATAGTGGCCTTGATCGGAACTACTCGTAGAATCATATTTCTTTCTAATTATCGCCCATTATAGACCCATTTCAGTTTCTGTCATTGTGGTAATAGCGACCGCAATGCGGTTTCGGGTAAAAATAAACAAAAATAAACTTTATGACCTAGGAAATAAAGGGGTTGACGGGGCGTAAATTCCTTATTTAAGTTTAAGAACAAAAAGGTTGGGTCACGCACGATTACGTGTAAACTGTTGCAAGTAGAGGTATCAAACAAAAGTTTTAAGTAGGTTCATACTTGTACAATTCAGCTAGCTGCTGCCCTCCGTTTGGCCCTCATAGAATTTGATTATATTAGAATTTAAATAGGTATTTAGCTGATGCTATGATTTATACAAGCCATATCACTATCCCACAACTTGAACATTTTGTTGCACACGTTATTAAAAAACTATCACGCTTATAGATTTGTGCTTTAACATAGTAATTTACCTACATATCTAGATGTGTTATCTGTCAAAAAAAAAAATAATTTTATGAAAATATAAAATTTGAACATTAACAATGTTGTGTTCATTGGATAGAATTTTATTGTACTACTTACGCCATCTGTTAGAAAACCAAAGAGTTAACATCGCTGAAACAGAACTAAACTCAATACTCAAATACTTAGTTAATCTACTTAATACTAGATGACGACACTAGAAACAGGTTATAAAATAAACGCGAGCCCTCACAAAGCTATTCTTTTTGCTAGTTCTATCAAATCGATTGTGGCTTGTCTTTGGCCGCTTTCTCAGTCTGTTGGAAAGTGTGATGTAATGTGGTCAAAAATTTGAAACAGATCAAGCCTCAATGAAAAACTGCCTCTCAAGGACAGACAGATCATTCAAATAAAAACAAATTCATAGGAGAGACAAATTTACGATAAATGAAACACGCACAATCTTTTAAATTCAGTTGGATTAGTTAATTGATGTGACACTTAGAAATGATCGCATCTGATTGGTCGCAATGTTGTTGCGCCGCACGGTACACTTTTTAAACCAAGCTCGCCGCTCTGTAAGGATTGTGTACTGCTGTGTTTGAGCTTGACTAACATTTCAAACAAACTTTCCCTTTTAAAATTTAAGAAAGAATACTCAAAGTTATATATGAAATAAAATTCGGAATAAAACACTATCATGGTGGTAAGCCTTACAGCATACACGCCTGGTAAGCTCCGAGTATATCCGTTGCTAAGCACCTATCGGACCGGAATACACCCTTAAGTTTTAGCTTTGCTAGCTGTCGTGGAGAACCAGTTATTTTTGGACTACATCGTCCTTCGACAACTTAAAACTTAAAAAACCTAATTTATATTAATGGTAAACGCGATCATCCTTCCTAGAGTAGAGACATGCTTTGCTAATTCACTATCGTGGTGAGTGAGTCACAGCTTAAATTTGTCTTTTTCGTTCCTATTGTTTAACCGTCTTGATGGGACGGGGTGACTTTTGCCGTCAAACTGAATTGAACTGCAAACAAAATTTATTTTTCGTCATGAATAGATTCAGGCAATACTTTGCGTAAATTCATATTTAATAATAACAAATATTTTATCGAGTTCTCGATCGTGCGCTCAGAGTGACCTCCTGAGGATGCTTCGTGTAGAAGCAAAACGTTTTGAAAATTCTTCTGGCTTGGCTGCGTGGCGTTTTGACGCCACGTCGTCTTAGCAGGGAAATTAGGCAAAATTGTCACAAGCTAAATTTTTCAAAGTTTTACTAAAATATTAATTTCATGTTTTCTTAAAGTATTTTACATTTTTTTTTGTTATTATTACTTTTTTTAAACAGCTTTAAACTTGTTTACGATGACCCAACCCGATAAATGTAACAATGTATATTGGATTCACGTCACTTAAAAGTTAAAAAGCTTACAAAATAACAGCATAATCAATAAATTTAAAAAGTAAAAACCCTGACTGGAAATTATTTATATCTGTTAATAGTACATTGTACATCGAGGGTAGAAAACGATCTATTTCTGTTCGAGAGTAAGTTTAAGCAACCGACGCGCAGCGGAGGGCTTAAAGAAAATTCGAGAAAAGAAATAGAATTGTCTCCCGAGCGATACATACTGCTTTATACTGCACCTACGAGGAAAATACATACAAAATATTTTTTTCGTGTTTGTCCCGAGACTTCTGAGGAAATAAGTTCTTTATGAATTCTTGAGCTTTATTTTTTATTACTGGTGGCTTCATCATAATAAAATTGTCACTTACACTATCAGATGGCATTTTGGAAAATTATTTATAATAATGAAAAGTGTACTGTTCAATGTAGTATAACACAAAATTTAACAAAACAAATAAATTGCGGCGTTTATTTTCGTAGTGCAGAAAAAGGGATGACAACCTCCTTTCATAAAAAAATCGAGTACAAAAATCCCACCTCTTTTTTCTAATTATTTGATAAAACCTTTATTGAAGTAGTTTTTTATGACTGTTTGAGCTGCAGTTCTTATTTCTGGTGGTGTCATCATTATAAAATTGCCATTTTCACTATCAGATGACATTTTAGAAAATAATTTAGATTAATTTAAAGCGTACTGTTAAAATATCAATTGAATAAAAAACAAAATTTAACCAAACAACAAATTGCCGCGCTTTTTTTTTGTAGTGCAGAAATAGGTTGCCAACCTCCTTTCATTGAAAATAGAGTACAAAAACCCACCACTTTTTTCTGATTATTTGATATAAAACCTTTTCGAGATTAGACGTTTGTATTTTTTTTATGTTTGCAGCTATAAAACAAAAGAACTCTACAAGGGCAGGTATGAATTTTCATACAACATTCCTTCACTGCTACGGAGGGAAGGTATGAAATTCCATGTAACTTTTCCGCCTTACATTTATAAGGGAGAAATGACGAACTTTATAACATGTTTTTTACGATCAATAAGGCACTTTCAGAGTGGGTGTGGTATAAAAATTTTAACGTTCTATTGAATTTAAAATTGCAAGTTATATATATTAAAGGAATTATTTTTTCAAGCCCTTCATTTTAATACTCCACTAGACAGGATTGAAAGAAAAAAAATACTTTTAACTCGTCTAATATCGGCCAGTTTGTATTTTTATTATTATTTTTTATATACCTAGTGTTACTTGCGCTATCAAGACAAATCCAATGATACCTCATTGTTAAGTCCTTTAGCAGTTATGGAGGAATAAATTAACTCACAAACATACATACATGAACCAAAAACATGACTTTTTTGTATGACCTAAATATGTTTTTAGTAGAAGTAATAACATTCTATTTCAAAAGATTCAAGTTACAAAACTAAATCATCGTCAACATAATATGAAGTAAAAGATCGTTTAGAGAACCCCAGAACTTACCTCGGTTCATTACTTAGAGATTTCAAAGTTTTTACATTTATTACTTATGTATGTAATAAACCGGGAACTACCCTTTATTCTCATAATGGAATAGTTATTCCAGGCCATATTTATAGACTGCAGTAAAATAAACTTCTTTATCATGTTATGAATAATACAGATAAGTAAAAACTTCAAAAACGACAATGATAAATCATTTTATCAAGTAGTTAGGTGATTGCCTACGATATACTGGACATCGGGGCCCTATTGCCTATATTTTTACTGTCGGTAACTGGGTCCACTCATAATGCGTGCCTACTTATTGTTTAACAAATAAGCGATAATCGCATTTACAAATTATTGCAGCACAATTTCTTTTTGTTCCTGACGGGAATCGTTCCCGCTTTATTCGATTTCGCGACGAATGCTTATATATGATATAGGAGGACGCGGGTTCGTACAAAAAATATTGTAACTCCAATAATTTGTAAATGCAATTTTCGCTAAATTCGCGATAGTGCTTATATCATATTTAGAATCCATTGTCTTATATCTTTAACTTTAAAGTTTTATATGTATAATCTACATTCATTCACCTACGAAAACATGAGTCAACACTTTCAACTAATTTAAGGAATAACTAGGTATGTACAAGTAATTAATTTTATTAATATATTAAAGTTCATTAAGCAAATGTTATAGGCTAAGAAATTTGAAATAAATTATTTGTATTTGTATAAATAAATACAGATTTTTTTTTGTGTTATATCCTACTTCTAGTATAGTTACAAACAAAAGTGTGTAAATGCTGTTTTCCAAAGTAACTATTAACAACAACCTTTTAGATTGATATAATTGTTGATTTGTCACAAACTCGCCACACTTGTGTGTATTCTATACATTGAAAGTAAACATGCCATAAGTATTGTAAATTCGTCACACGTATGTGAGGTTTATTGTAAATTCGTCAACTCTCCATTTTGTATAAAGTGTAAGGTACTGTATCAGTCGGGTTGCCCACTGCTGAACCCAGTCTCCTCATTAAGGGGGGTCTACCATAATCCCCACGCTTTGCAGGCATCTTGGGGATCGTAGTTTAATCAGTTCAAATCAGTTCTTTAGAAGGTGCTGCCGACCACTTTCCAGTATTTCCCTGTCGCTTCTTACGACACCCACAGGTAGCAATGGGTGGGTGATATTCTAGCTCAGCACCCCATGGGGCAGAAAGTAGTGTCAGCAAATATAGGTGCGACGTTGTTTTCTGTCCTGTGTGCTTTGAATCACTGCAAGTTAGTCTCGGGATGGACATGTTGGATATTTTTGACACTGCAATGATCACTAACAGACATGTGATATAATTCGTATGGTGGCAAGAGATTTGGAAAATGCTCGCCGGGCTAACTACCACCTAGAAAATATGCGGCAATCATTTAATGATGGGTCCGGTAGCTGTTCTCATGAGAGCTGTGAGTCAGTTCTTATTCAGGATGGACCCTGTTTACCATCATGCGCGATTGTGGATAAAGGCTGTTATTGATTACCCTACGAGTGCTTCAATGATCATTATTAGTTTTTCATCCATCCATGAATAGACTAGCATAACAATCACTTAAAAATTTACGAGTTGGATTGTAACAATTATATGACTTTAAATAGCGAAGTAATAGGTCCTAAGATCTCTACTAACCTCGTCGGGGGTATGAAGACTTGATAATGTGTTTTCTATCGATTGAGCTTAAAACTAAAATAAACTAAATAAGACCATAGAAGCACTAGTACCATTACTTGCTTACTCGTTCTTAAACGATTAACTAAGTCAAACGTCCGCTGCGGTAATGACTTCGATAGGTAGGTTACCGCTAGTGGAGTTACCACTGAGCGCCTACATGTTTCGAATGGCATGTTATGATAACGATATGCTATGGAAGCTGTCCTTTAGAGCTAGTAATTCTAGGTTAGCCTGAACAACATCTTCGATCACATCATCACTTACCATCAGGTGAGAAAGTGGTCAAAGGCTAGCTTATCAGCCATAAATAAAAAAATAAAAAGATTAGTATCACATTTAAATTAAATAAGTTATTCACAATTATTGATGTTGCATTATATCCATACCATTAAGCATACTCCTCAAATAAGTGCCTCTTTATATTTGAGAACCGAATAGCAATCCACACTCAAGTTCCAAATGATGATCCATACTCAAGTTCTGCTACAAATGCGGGTCATGAACATTTGCGGGGTTCTCATTACAGAGTTATGATTGTGGAGGCACAGGAGACCGCGTTAATTGTGCAAACTTTGTAACTTTCTATTCATGTAATACTGGAAGCTTCGTGAACTTGGTAGAATATACTAAGTAAGAGGCGAAGGTGTCATGTGAAAACAGGAAAGAAATTTTCCTGGCTTGCTACTGGTGTCAGTTTTAAATTAATTGCAAGTCAGCACTTTCTCAGCATTGACTTCACGGTTTCAAGGCTGTCTAGCTAGCGCACTGATGCCGATTCGAATCTCAAGGAAGTGTTGAATCTCAAGGAAGTGTCTCCATATCGCTTTATTTCTATACAAATGTATTATTTGAGTTAAAAAATTGTGACGAAGAACTTCTAATAAGTTCGAAACTGGTTGGAGCAATATCCGGTCAATATTACGCGAGGCCTAGCCGGTTACTAAGTAATAAATGTATTATTGCCATATTTTAAATATCAAGTGTGCAAATTTGGTAAAAATTTGCATGCCTATCCTTAGGTCTAAATATTGTGCTTGTAGTTTGACAGTTAAAACGATGTATTTTCAAAATCATTCAGAAAAATACAAAACAAACAAATTATTTTTATTGACATAATATAAGAATACAGAAAATACAATGAACCCATAGTTTCCCGAACTAGTGTTAAACTGTATTTCAGGAACCAGTGGCTTCTCCCTTAGTAATTTCAATACAAGTATCAATAGTTCTGTATAATATATAACTCATTGTTACATATAGCAATAAAATAAATAAGAAAACTAAAAACTGGCAAACCAGGTGCATGGATATTAGGCTCAAGGCAAATTTTCAACAAGTTGGTATTTATAGAATACTTTTTTGGAGAGCACATATTTGGAGAACACTTTTTTTAAATATGACGAAACCATGTTTTTTTTATAGAAAGAGCCACGAAGACACTAACTTTACTGGCTGGTTGGCTTACAAGTCAATAAAGTAATTAAAAAATGTGTCTTCATCACTAATAATAATGCTTAACACCAGCGATAGTCGCAGTCATTATATCTTTACTTCATTAATTTTCAAGATGGATTTAACTTCGAATTTCCTTTAAGTAATTCAACTTCTGTCGAGCTTTTTTGCAGCTATCCCATCACACTAATAATATAAATAAGAAAACTTGTGAGTGAGGATGTGTGTATGTTTGTTACTTCTACACACTGAAACGGCCACACGGGTTTGGATGAAACTTAGAATATAGACTCTGTATGTCCTGGATTAACACATAGAAAACATTTTTACATTATTATTATTCTGAGATGGAAACAATCTTTATCTTACAAAAGCGTGCAGTTCGAGCCATATATGAAATGGATCCTATGGAATCTCTAAGGGATCTTTTTAAAGAAATTGATATATTAACTTTACCGAGTCTGTATATATTTGAAAATATTATGTATGTTCGGAAAAAATTGAGTAAATTTAAATTAAACAGTGACAACCACGATTACAACACTAGGAATAAATATAAAATAGCAGTACCAGGTTTTAGACTAGCAAATACAAATAAAAGGTCCTTTTTAGGTAATTGTGTGCGGTTTTATAATAAATTTCCCAATCATATTACAATGCTCACAGAAGGAAAATTCAAGTTGCATGTAAAAAATATTTTGATTAAGAAATCATACTACAAAGTTTGTGATTACTTAAACGACAAAGATGCTTGGAAAGTTCCGCCTCTGGCAAGCTATCACCTGTCACCTACGTAATTTGAACAAATATTGTAATAGTCATATTATATTGTATATAACACATTGTTAAAAGATGTTTAAAACAATGGCCCCGAGTTTCTTGCCTGTTCTTCTCGCAGTGGCTCTATACATTTTTTGCTGAACGTGGCAGTACAATGTAGAATATTTCAATATTAAAATTTGTAATTGACCTTCATAAGAGCGTCGTAGACGCCTGAATTGAATAAATGATTTTGAATTTGAATTTGAATTTGAATTCGTGAAACCGCGGGTAGTAGCTAGTTTTTAATAAACTGGAAGAATGGTACTCGCATGAGCGTGATAGCATAGGTAAATATTGTGACGTTAGATTTACGTTTTAGGTAATGTCCTTTGTTTTAATTTTAAGACGTTGAATAAAATAGGACTTGCAAGGAACTATTTATAAGTATTTGTATAATGTTGAACCATTGTACATTTATTTAAGGTTTAAAATAAGAGTACTTGATTTGACGTTAGTCATATTAAATATATTAAATTTGTTCAATACATATAATTGTATAAAATCAATAATAACATTAATATATTAATACCTATGATTAAAATAGTTATTTATAAGCACATTCTAATCAAATAATTTAATAATAAACCAAAATTGTAATTATGTAAAAGTATTGATATTGACTGTCGAAGTTGTTATTTGAAAGGGGCTCTGCCCAGCAAGTCAGTCGTCTTTAAGCAAGCTCAGAGTAAACAACTCAGATCTCACAGTGGTGTTGAAATATATTTTCAAAGTAGTTAACGACGAAGTGCTGCCCGATCAAGATTGTGTGAAAGTTAAGTGATTTATTATTCTCTTTTATGATATTACTGAACTAACCTTGTTTATATGTAATGGTTCTTAAAATGGTTTGTTAAAAAGGTTTTGACAGTTGTTATAAATTATATTGAATTATAATTATAATAATGTTAATTAATAGTTGATGAACCAGTAAAAGTGTACATAACATGTATTTAGAAAGTAAGTATCACATTGTTAAAAGATTTTTAAAAGAATGGCCCCGTTCTTCTCGCAGTGGCTCTATACAATTTTGTTTGCTGAACGTGGCAGTAAAATTACAATATTTCAATATTACAATTGCATTAGAGCGTCGCAGACGCCTAAATTGAATAAATAGTTTTGACTTTGACTTTGACCTTTTATTTTATTAAACTAACATGCGCATAGCCTCTGCAATGGCATCCGAGTGGTTAGCGAAATTTACAGGCGGCATAGCAGTCTCAAGTGTCAAATTACCCGAAAATTCGCTCGGCGCGTAGTGATTATTAGTTCTATAACTAAGTCATCTTCAATAACAAACATGTTATCTACATAATTATTCAGAAACTAGACAAAATTTCCTGCAATATACATATTAATGTATGTGCTTTTATTTATTTGATGACCACTGTATCACGTTCAACATTATTGTTGACGAAGTTCGCAATTAAACTAAGCTAAGAGTGTTTAAATCAGCGTGTTACCGACTTCGTCAAGTTATTTACAACTTTTCAGTGAAGATAGCCGGTTCTGTGCTTATTTTAACTCATGGCTTCTATTTGGAGCCTTCGAAACATTTTAAAATGGAAAATCTTGATGTATTCTAGATCTATTATTTTTTTATGTTATTGTGACGGAACAAGCACGAAGTCCACCTGATGCTAAGCGGACTAACCTCTGTCTAGCAGATGCATTTCGTCTGAACGAATTGCACTGCGCCCGTCACCTTGAAACAGAGTTGTTAAGTCTCATGTGCCTGTAATTTCACTGAGTCTCAAGGACAGCTGCCGGAACACACCGTTAGGTGCTTGGCGATAGATTTTCTACTTGAGAGTGGTAGCTAGCCAGGAGAGCAATTGCAAAATGCCCTTCCACCGTGCGGTGAAGGTCAAGCCGGCGATGGAGATCGAACCAGGGACCTGCGGCACGGCAGTCCATATCTATTACTACTCCATATTATTAGCCATCACTGCTTCAAACAAAGATTTTAAAACTCGAATGGCAATCAAAACGACGACATATTCAAAGATATTGAACTGGCAAGTTACATTAGCATAATGCGAATATTTCGAAACGTATTTTTAAATTCAGTTGCTAGAAACGTTTTCTATTTCACAAAAATATTTTAAAATCTCCCCGTATACCAAACGAGTAGCGCGTATTTGTAAAATCAGGTCCCATTTTCTCGTTTTCTGCATGCCTTGTCGTCGTTCAAATTGACGAGTCTTCAGGTTCTAGAAAAATGCTCGGGTACTTTATGAGTAGTTTAAAAATGTCTACCAATCTAAGGAGGAGCAGAACTATCTAACTTCAAAATAAAGATACAAAATGTATTAAAAAGGCCGTAAAACTTGCTTTTGTAGATTAATATTGCATTAATTTGTATATTCATATTTTGCTATTTTAATACTATTGGCCGAATTCATTGTAATAGATTTCGTAGTATTACTATATCTTCTATGCTATTAGGAAAACCATATCAGAACATTTGATGATTACAAAGCATTTTTAGTAACTAAAATAATTATATATATTCTCGACAGTGTGTTTGACAGTCGCCTTTTTTAATCCTTATCATGAGTTGTTTATATTAAGTTAAAAATACAAATAAATAAACCCATTCGACTTGAAGTCTTCGCTAGATAGCGGTCCTATTGCGTAATGCCTGTAAAAATGTAACAAATATTGATAATCTTGCTAAAATGAAAGGATAGTTCTCATTCCAATTTCGATTTAGCCCTAAAACCGTTCAATCTGTTCGACTTGAACCAATAAGGTCACGTTCGACCTTTAAATAAACAAAATAGTCGACGCAAACATAAAAATACTAAAACATTTCCGGGCATGTCGTCCGAAATCGCAGACACTTCGGCACGTAGTGGAGGGCGCTTTCCCTAATGCCCTAATTCGAGAGGATGAGCGGCTTCTGAGCCTCAGACGGGCTAAGGGCTGTTGTATTTAGTTAGGGCTCACGCCCCATTTAGATTCATCGAAAATATTGCATTATGTATGAACGTATCGTTTTCTTTAACGTTGTGATTCTTTTCGGAGATTTTGAGATTACATCGAATTTTTCCCTTCAATAAGCCTGTTATAGAACAATAATAAAAGGGTATAAAATATACTATAGTATAAAGAAACACCTAATTCTTCTCGTTTATCACTTTATTTAACAACGATGTTACCAACTATTACGACTTTATATTAATTATTACTTAACAGAAATATGTCTTCTACAGTCTACACAATAAGTTCTCCACGTCCGGAGCCAACAAGCGATCTTTTCAGAATGATCCACAGCACTCGGGTTCGTTCCACCCCTACCCCAGTAACTCGTAGTGGTGGGAACGAGAACGGAATGGGAGGGGAGCACGATACCAGTGTTGCCACTATTTTAAATGTTACCTGTAGTCATACGATTAAATAAATAAACAATTTTAAATCGTCGAAGTTTTTAAATCATGACATTCGGCCATCCGGCATCGTGCTGCCCCCTGGCGCACGTATCTAGTTACACTATCGCTGTTACAATTTACACTATTATAATTTACATTATAACAATTTACACTATAACAATTTGCACTATAACAATTTATACTATTACAATTTACACTATAACAATTTACACTATAACAATCTATACTATTACAATTTACACTATTACAATTTACACTATTACAATTTACACTATAACAATATACACTATTACAATATACGCTATTACAATATACACTATTACAATTTACACTATTACATTTTACATTAGTACTGTTGACACAATTTTTAATTAAACTAGCTACAGTTGATTATTTTCATTTTAATTTATTAATATAATGATCATATATCTCACATATATCTACATAATTGGGTAAAGATACTTTTTATATATACTACTCTATTTAAATGATTCTTTGCAAAACTAATTAAAATTACTGAATTAGATACTGCGTGTAGTTTTTAAATCATGACATTCGGTGATTGCAGCTGTATATATATTTTGACTATACACATAAAATTCTTATTTTAAATAAGACTGAACAAATAATAATAATAAAAATCTTGTTCTCCAATATTTTTTTTTTATATATATATTACATATATAGGCGCCCACATTTCTAGTATAGCATTTGATGTGAAATCGATATGACGTAATTAATTATTGATGTTCTCTATTATTTATAAGATTTATTTTCAATCGTTATTATTTTAAAATTAGTTCACATATTTCTATGATAATTTTTAAATTATTCAGATAATTTTAGACTATGTTTTTATTTAAAGTCATGATTAAGGCATTGCGCCACCTCATTTGTAAATTTAATTATATATGTAAATTTATATGCATGGAAAATAATTCAATCCTTTTTATGATTTATGAAACACTATTTAAATTTAATTATGAGTCAAATATCACATTATGCTAATAATCTATGGAAGTAACACCACATCCTGTTATCAAAATACAGATGTAACTATAAATTCAAATTATTTAAATATCATTTAAGGATTTATAAGCAACATGTTTGTAATTTAACAAATGAAAAGAACTATTCTAAAATTGCAGATGAAATATCACATCCGTTATGTAATAACAAATTACGTTATATACAATGGAGTAATGATTTAATATTAGCATTATATAATTTTAGGAGTTAATTAAGATGTTTTGTTGTAATATAGTCTATCCATATACTACATATAAGGCGGAAGTCGTTTGGTATTTGAGTCAATGTAAAAATGGATAAATCTCACTTTAATCTCGACTATCGACTGGAATAGACCGTTAATTATGTGAATATATCTGATTTGAATAAGTATACTACGTTTTTATTTACGAAAACCCTCAACCTGGCGGCATACATTATGTAAATTAATTGGTTAATGTTTACAATTTGTAAGTAGTTAATGTACATTTCAACTTGTAGAGCCACACTCACTATATTTCTAAAATAATAATACAATACGAGTATAATATGAACAATATCCAATTATGGCATAGGTCCCAAAGATGCATGTGATTAATAAACGTATTTATGGGGAAAACCGACAGAGTAACATTTGGTTTCGAATTTACATCGCTGTGTCGTAATGTTGTTACCATGTTCGAACTAGATTATGTAAGTTTGTTGATTCATTAATTTACTCATTTTGGTTGTCTTCTGTCATGACGTTTAATTTAAAATAACAGAATCCAACTCACAATTATTATCTCCTGAGCCAAGTAGAAAGTTAAAGTTATTTTGATTATTGTAATTATTATTGACAGAGTTCTAATGGGAAAAGAAATTTACTGTGTATTTTCGTTAAATAGGTTGAACTGTGTCAATGCCTACTATAATAAGATTATTTATACATTTTAGCGACACGTAAATAATGTTTTTTTTTTTTTTTTTTTTTTATGGAATGTTTACCCATCAAGTGCCCAAATGTTCTTATTTATATACTAAAGCTAATTTTAATACTGATTTTAAGCGAAAATGTTCTCGTTACAATTAGACACAAAGTTACGATAATGTGTCGATATAATGTCAAAATGTTACTTAAAGTTGTCGCAAAGTGACTGGATTTATATAATGGTTCCTCATGTTATATTTTTATAGTATTTCTCAGTTTTGTTTTAATCAACAAAATGCCATTTGACATTGATATCACAAAACAAGGATCATCGATATTAATATCTCTTGTACCAAGTACTTGGGTTATGTACAGCATCTTTTTTTTTTTTTTGCCAAGATCAGTGAAAAACTATGATTTGGAGCTCTTCAGACGTAATGAACCCAGTCAACCAGTACAAAGTTGGAAAAATACTAAATGCAAAGTTACAAAGTCAACGTAATAATTCACACAATTGCAGAAGGGCTTAAACTGGACGTCTATATTCCAACTATTGTGAATTATATTTTAAATGATTAATTTGATGTCAAATAATAAAATACTTTCTGGATATTGCAAACCATAAATAAAACTTTACATTTCACATCTTTAAAAATCTGCGAATAAAAAATGGCTATAGAGGACGAAACTGTTAGGTAAATTTGAATATGAGTATTATCAGGTATATTCAAGTCATTGGCACGGTTACATGTTTTGCCATAGTTTAAGAACGGCTGTTGTGGCTTTCCTGAACCAAGAAAGTTAAGTAGTTCCTCAGGCTCTGAATAATTTAGCGCCTGGGCTCCACTTCTTTCAAATAAAAACAACTATCGGAAGAGCCTCAAACCATTTATTTGCAAGACCAAAGAGTTCTTGTAGTGAAAAGTGAATTGTTTGCTTGTAATTCCATCCATAAATAATAGCCCAGCTCGTTTACCTTATGCAACCAACCCTCTATGGTTTGAGACCCTTTTGTTGGGTCAAATTCAGGAATAACATTATTTTAATCTTTGTTATTTAATTTAGAATCCTTATTTGACTCTCCTTTCCATGATAATAACAAATTTAAAGCATCCTTAGACTTAACCGACTCACAACTTTTACGCATCCTTCGTGGTGGGGCTTCAAGCTCGAAGTGTGCTTCGAGTGTATTAAGAAGATGAACTGCGACGTCGGGACTTCCTTTTCTGTCATCTTTTTTTTAAGGAGGCGTACCATGTGGAGTGCCTTCCCTTCTAAAAAGGATTCATAATGTTTATGATCAACTCCTTCGCTCGACTCTGAAACTATTAAATATAATCAGCGAAATAATCTGGTTCTACCCCATTTCAATAATTGGACTCTAAAGGGAATAGTTTGATTAACTGGTAACCTTTAAATAATTGATAGTTTAAATTATTACAAATTTATTGTTAAATGTACCATTCAACTTGAATTTCATCGAAGATAGCGTGCGTAAGTCTACTAAACCTTACACAAACCAAATAATATAGTAAGTACAACTGACCTTCATGGCAGGCACACATAACCTGCAGGCACACTTAACCTGCGAATCATCTAACAGGCTCACTTAACCTGTTTCTTGGTGTAATACTTGTAATAGGCACACTTAACCTATGAATATCTTACAGGCGCACTTAACCTGTTTCTTGGTGTAATACTTGTAATAGGCACACTTAACCTATGAATATCTTACAGGCGCACTTAACCTGTTTCTTGGTGTAATACTTGTAATAGGCACACTTAACCTATGAATATCTTACAGGCGCACTTAACCTGTTTGTTGATACTACACATTCGATCTCCTTTATACGTAAATTCTGAAAATTACTAACAATAGTTTATTAGTTATGATAGAATAACGTATTATGTCCACTGACCTCAAGCAACCCCATTATTGAAAAAGGATGTTATCGGAGAGTTGCCTTAATCTAATATCCAAATCTAATATCCAACGACTACAAAGTTTTAATAATTATTTTGCATCATTAGCACTACCGGGCGGTTGTCCCGGCCAAATTCCGGTTATAAAAATGTATAAACAACGTTACTAATGTGGAATGAAAATGAAAATGAAAAATATTTATTTACAGCATTATATGGAAAAGTTAGACACAATGATTGGCTTAAAAATAATTAAACATATCTCCCAAATAATGCCGAGATGGTTAATATATTTGTCAGCTGCTTATGACCTTCACACTAGGCAAGCCTGTATCGTGAAGATCTTTGACGATTAACTAAATGACAATAATAATAATGACACCTAAGTCTTAAAGATAAGAAATATATAAAGTTTTATGAACTACGTGTGAAACTTAAGGGCATATTTTAGACGAACGCCTCCACACAAAACGCAGCCCCAATGTCACCCCAATAATAGCGAATAAAACTCAATGATTTTTTTTTTTACCCACGTAATCACCACCCTAATATCTAGGCCTGTGGTGCACCAGATTTTCATTAAATTATACAGTTTCCAAATTACACCAGCTAAAAAACCCGCAATTCTAGATAAAAGAAAGACCCAACCCTAAGCATCCCTTTCAAGAAAAATAAGCACGCCTTTAATACCTCCATTGCACCAAAAACATGGGGAACATAATGAACCCTCCACAACGGGAAGATATTTATACATGTGTACCACACTTTTTAAATAAATCTGGAGCCACGAACAACTGGCTCAAACTCCTAAAAACGAGCGCTATATACCAAACGCTATATGATAAAATTTCAATTATTAGTCCAAAAGAAAAAGGATTTAAGCCAGAAACGACAGGTCCATCAATACACTATATTTACATGCGAGTCTTTTTTTTTAATAACAAGTTGAGTTTATATTTAAGTTCACGCCCCGGCTGGCGGGTATATGTCCTTAAGCATTCACACTGTATCTCTGATAATGACGTGGGATGTTATCGGAGAGCTGCTCCGATTAGAAACATTCAACGACTAAATCCTTTGCATCATTATGTAGTGCATCACCGACAATACCAAGGAGTAACCCCGGCCAAATGTCTTGATACATCTATACATCATGCATTAAACCTTATCAGAAGATAGCCCTGACCAAACGTATTAATTCTGAATCGTTGTGGTTGCGTAAGCATGGCATAATGCAAAGTCAAAAAAAAATAAAAAACCCCGGCCAAATGTCTTGATACATCTATACATCATGCATTAAACCTTATCAGAAGATAGCCCTGACCAAACGTATTAATTCTGAATCGTTGTGGTTGCGTAAGCATGGCATAATACAAAGTCAAAAAAAAAAAAAAAAGAACGTCAATTTAATTTAATTATGTAGGTAGATTGAAAAGGAAGATCGTTCTTTTTAAATTTAACGATAAATAGTTTCAAAATATATTATATGTAACAGTACCTTTGTGAGTGTATCCCGCTTCTGAAGTATAAAGAAACACCTAATTCTTCTCGTTTATCACTTTATTTAACAACGATGTTACCAACTATTACGACTTTTATATTAATTATTACTTAACAGAAATATGTCTTCTACAGTCTACACAATAAGTTCTCCACGTCCGGAGCCAACAAGCGATCTTTTCAGAATGATCCACAGCACTCGGGTTCGTTCCACCCCTACCCCAGTAACTCATAGTGGTGGGAACGAGAACGGAATGGGAGGGGAGCACGATACCAGTGTTGCCACTATTTTAAATGTTACCTGTAGTCATACGATTAAATAAATAAACTATTTTAAATCGTCGATGTTTTTAAATCATGACATTAGCATGAATGGAATAAAATGTACTAAATTTTGCGTGATCTTGTTGTGTTTTTAACAGACTTCCAAAAAAGGAGGAGGTTCTCAGTTCGTCTGATTTTTTTTTTTTTTTTTATGTTTGTTACCTCAGATCTCTTGACTGGGTGAACCGATTTTGAAAATTCTTTTTTTGTTTGAAAGCTGATGCTTGTCGTTTGGTCCCATTTTAAATTTCATTGAAATTGGTCAAGCCGTTTTTGAGTTACACTAAAAAGATTGAAAAAAATTTTTTAACAAAAAATGGAACCGACTTCAACACCCAAAAGTGTGAAATAACTTGTCGAAGTCGGTACCATGCTCACAATATTGTGATTATAGGTACTTTTGAACCATCATGGTACCGACTTCAACAAGTTATTTCACACTTTTGGGTGTAGAAGTCGGTTCCATTTTTTGTTAAAAAATTTTTAGAAGAAATAATTACGGACACAAAAATGTGCCCTGTGGTAGTATGCGGTATTAACTGTCAAATAGTTCAAAGTCAAGCTCGTAACTCAATGCTGAACGCGCATTAAGCGGTAATTTGCTTCGCAAACGCGACAGAAACAACTACACTAACTTCTGCAGATGAATTCCTAACTTTATACAAGGGAAAGAGCATAGAGAGTGCTATGAAAGGCCTCCACTAACTACAAAGATCAAAAAGCTCCAAGTTTCAGAACAGCCACTCACAGAAACACGATGTAGATAGTAACGTGTGTTAGGAACTGAGCCTCGCAAGCAATTAAGAAAACTAAGTTGTTGCTTAGTTCGAGCGTGCTTAACTTAAGTAGTTTCCATTTGACATAGTTAGAAGTTCGATGTATATTTTCTTTGAAGACTAATGTTTTTTCGTGTATAACTCGTAAACAAAATGAGAAACAGACACTTACTCTAAACATGAAGCAATATAGCATGCGGAATGAACATCACATGTTCAACTTTTTTTAGCACAAAATTGTGTTCGAACTTGCGTTCAGCAACGGAGACTGGCGGAACAGAAGCGAATTTTGTGCTTTTATTTTATTATCTTAACCGTAATAGGTGAGATATAAGTTTTAATAAAGTAATATGTTCTTATTTTTTTAAAATTTAATTATGTTATAGTTATATTGTTATAAGTTCGATTAAGTTGCAACGATCGTGGTTTGCGCGGGCAAACTGAAGATAACAAATAGTACACATCTTTTTATCGCGATTGCGTTTCAGCAAATTAAGCAGAGTTTACATTTTGAAGCGCTCGTAGCGAAGTTTGCTTAACCATTCTGAATCGATCAGCAAAGTTAAGCAACGTCCGCCGCGGTCATGACTTGGATGGGTGACCGCTGATGACATTACTACTGAGCGCTTCCGTGCTTCGGAGGGCACGTTAAGCCGTCGGTCCCGGTTGTTGTCTTAGGATGGCAGTCGTTACAGCATGATGGTAGGGCACTTAGCGAATGCCCGCCTGGCTAGCTACCACCCTCAAGTTGAAAATCTGTCGCCAAGCACCTAACGGTGTGTTCCTGCAGCTGTCCTTGAGAGCCAGTAATTCTAGGTTAGCCTCAACAACATCTTCGACCACATCATCACTTACCATCAGGTGAGATAGTGGTCAAAAGCTAACCTATCAGGGATAAAAAAAAATGTCAAGGCATTAACAGTCCTATAGCTTAAGTAGATACGAATTTAAATTGCGTATTTGAACATTTTCAAGACTACTCTTTTGACGGTTTGGCTCTAAAAAGGCAGTAGCCAACATAAAAGACGTTCAATTTTTTTAAAGCACGCTCCCACGTATATTTACGTAGTTTTGAGATGATAGAAATAAGACGAAACAACTTAGAAAGCCGGAATTCTTATACTGTTTTTAAATGTTCTAATGCCATATTCTGTGATTTTCTGAATTATTTAATACAAATCACTCATCTCGAGCGAGACTAAAAGTTGCGTCTCCTTGGCCATCGATACTGGCGAACAAGATGAAAATTTTCGTGCTATAAAGCTTAAGTTAAAAAATATCATTCCCTCCACCCATCATAACTACCTATCTTAGTTGGAATAACTCCAAGGCAGATGGCAGCGACCCACATAGTGGTTCCGGCACCGGGCACTGTCCGGGCCAGTTGCCAATCGTGATCATAGCCGGCCAATTATAAGACAAAAGAAACATGAATATGACTTGAGTGCACTAAATCAAGAAAAGATGCTCTGTGAGCATAATTATATACTCTATTGCGGTTATGACTACTCGGAAGTCTTATTCGATCTTTATCGTTTTATTAGGTTAGTCTACGTTCTCTGCGATTACTAATCGAATGGGTGACCGGTAGTGGCATTTACAACAGATTCCAGGCATACTTCGGAGGGACAGTTAAGCTGTCGGTCTTGTAGCCCAAGCACGAACATTTCGATAGTCCGTAACGTAAACGTATCGAGTTTACAGTACGTTTACGCAGGAGGCGTTGGTTGATAGCACAACGCATCGTTTGTTGCCTAACGTGAACTCGATAGGATAACAAAAGTGACGTCATTCGGCGTAAATCAAATTAATTGTAGGTACCTTCTTTCTAAAAGCTTATGATTAATTTCAAAAGAGGTTTGAATTTTGTATTAGCCTCACATTTCGATACGTTAAGGAAACGGTTACGTTTTCGCAAGTTATTCGTGCTAGGGCTACTTGTGTCGTTTGGCTATTGAAAACATCTACACTTTCTGGTAGGTAATAATAATAATGATTTATTGCCAAACCTTATTAAGCTATTATAATAAATTGGAGCACCTACCGCAGTAAAGCTCTTTGAATAGAGTTTTAAATATTTACATCGAGGAAAGTAATAAAATAATAAAATACAGGCACAAGAGACTTTTAACGTGCCCCGTTCCGTCACAAACATATAAAAAAAACATTCGTCTGAAAATGTTTATTATGACTAACAGAAGTCAACTCTAAGAGGTTGTAATCATTTGTTCCAATAACCCTGTATACCAACACCAGAAGCTACACTTTTCTGAAAACATGATAAATCCAGTCTAGTTAAGCTACTGCGTCACATATTAACGTGCTTCTACCAAGTCCTAGTGTGTCATCTGTATTGCTATTACCCCTTCCAAGTTCCATACATCCCAGTGATCATTTGTCAAAATCATCCACGCGTATAATCCACCGGGGTAACAGTATCATGTTCATTTAAGGCGCTATTTCACTATGACGTCTTTACTGCTTTGGCTTGCACCCAGCGGTGACGTCATACTGACCTAGGTCACAGTATAGAGATTTTGACAGTGCCAAGTATTGTGATTTGAAAATTAGATTAAGTTTATGTCAAGATTAATTTCAAAACGAAAAGATTGTTCCTTACTAATTATATATTACTTAATATAGAATACTTTACTAAATATTCAATGATTATCAGTTAGTGAACCTAATAAGGAGTAGTCATTAAACAATTTTAAACGGTTTAAATCGCGTATATTTATCATTATTTTGTCCCGACGTTTCAAAAACTTTGCAGTGATCGTGTTAGTCACCCCGTGACCAATTAATTACTATGTGTAACAATCGCAAAAACCTAATACAACCTAATAAGGAGTGTTTGTTACATTAGAACTTATCCTTTTAAGGTCATCATACGTTGTAGGATACTTTAGAAAGACATAGAACATGGTGGAATTTTGAACACACATTGAACGTGACAAGGTGGAACATTTATGGGGCCGATTTTAAGTGTATATTTTTTTCAATCCTGCACTTTATTGAGTACTTATATCAATACAATTTTAACGAAAGAAATCGTCCTCAAACATAAAATGCGCATTATAAGGCATGTCTTAAATACTCTAATGATCTCACTCAAATTTAAATGGGACCACATGAGAAGCACTAGCTTCCGAATGTTAAAACATTCATCAAAATTGGTACATCTTTAAATAGTTATGAGGTAACACACACAAAAAAAACACGGTCGATTTTTTTTTTTTTAATATTTTTTATGTAATGTTTGATAGGCTAGCCTTTGACCACTACCTCACCTGATGGTAAGTGATGATGTGGTCGAAGATGTTGTTCAGGCTAACCTAGAACTACTGGCTCTCAAGGACAGCTGCCGAAACACACCGTTAGGTGCTTGGCGACAGATTTTCAACATGAGGGTGGTAGCTAGCCAGACGGACATTCGCAAAATGCCCTACCACCATGCCATAACGACTGTCATCCTAAGACAACAACCGGGACCGACGGCTTACCGTGCCCTCCGAAGCACGGAAGCGCTCAGTAGTAATGTCACCACCGGTCACCCATCCAACTCATGACCGCGGCGGACGTTGCTTAACTTTGCTGATCGGTCCAGAATGGTTAAGCAAAGCTCGCTACGAGCACTTTGAAATTAATTTGATGAATTGATACCCTCCTCCTTTTTTTGAAGTCCGTTAATTAGGAATTAAACATTGACTACCTTTGTGTATTTTTTGCCTATTTTGACTAGTCCTTATAAAAACACGATTAAATAAAAATTTCCTTGCCATTCACTTTCGATAGATTTTTATAGACCTACTCTTGTATATTCCAAGTGATATTTACTTTAATGATAATATAATATTCACGTCTAAGCTCTAGGTAAGGTAAGATTTTTTCCTTTTGATTTATTGCGTGGTTTTCTCGTGCCTAGTAAAAACAAAAGCTATTTTATTTTGTTTAACATGCAACTTTCAATATCTTTATCTGCAAGTATCTGTATAGCGCTATCCTTGTCGCGATCAATCTCCTATGACATTTTTTTTCTACAAATTCTACTTCCTATCCTTATTCCACGCTAAGTGGGAGTCGGCATAACATGTATTTTTTTCACTTTGTTCTGTTGCTTGCCATATCACTACTCACACCTTTCGCGCACACCTCCTTCTTCACGCAGTCCATGCATACCTCTTTGGTCTTTTTCTACACAGATATCTATCTACATTCGTACAAAATACTCTTTGCGGTATGTGTTTTTCTCCCCTTCTCATCACACGCCCATAATACTAAAGTCTATTCATCATCATCAACAGTCCTAAAAAACACTCTTGAACAAATCCTCTCTAAAAACTAGGTATTTACCATAATATCTACGCAAGACGTCTTGGGAATCGCAGCACTGGCCATCATCTGGCATTTGTCCTTTTTTCGCCTCTTACGACAAACCCAGGACAATGTGGAAGGATGCAATTTAAACCTGTCACCTCATGGCATACTAATGATAGGTTATTTATATAAAAGATGTCGCACTTGGACGATGTGACGCATGATAAATATACTGGCACCTATTTGGCTCAACGTTTATTACAATCCAACGAGGTAATGCCACCAGAATTCTGGACACTTTACGAACTGGTAGACCTGGTAGAGGGCTGCAGCATTTGGACTGCCTGTGAGCCTTCAATGACTTGTGGTTGTCTATAAGCTTTGGTTGTAATACTCGTAGTTGTAGTGTTTTGTTAAATAAAAAGTAAAATGCGGGTAAAAATTTTGGTGTAATATCTATAAAAATATTAATTATATTTTTATAGTCAAAATGTGTCCCAAAAAGTAGCACCCAAGTAACTGCGTCGCACTGGACCCTTCACCGCACTCACAATCAAGCTCCTATAAAATATTCACACGGTTCTTCTGTATGCCTTGAGAAGTTGCCAGTGTGTGCGGGGCCTCAGGTCATTAGGTGAAGGTCGAAGTGACAGTATTAAGGAACGGTTGATTTATGTTTTTGGTTATGAGGAAATGGAGGTGGCTCTATTTTGATAATAGTGAAGGGTGGAGATGGAGAGATATGGTGTGTATAGGAAGTGGAATACGGCTGTTTTGTTTGGGCTTCAAATTGAGGTATATATTGCGGGCGTTATTTACTTGTAGATATTTTTGGGACTATTTTAATACTGTATAGGTATATAGTTATCTAGTTACGAAATCTTTACTATATAGGTTTGCGGCATATTTATTTTTACTTTAAGGAAAACATTCTTAAGACTGCGAAACTTACAAATATGCTGATTGTTTTAGCCCCATGAGATTAATTTGTTATAATTAGGATATTCAAAAATTCAAATTCAAAATTGTTTTATTTTGTTTCAAAGATTAACGTTACACAAAACAAGTGTCAGTAGTCTCCTTATAAGCACAAAATGCCTGTAGTAGGAGCCTCCGCTCTTCCATATCTAATACATACTATGTAGTAACCAATATGTTAACTTAATTGCTTGAATTAAATATTGATAACTGACTCTTAAAAAAAGGTCATTAATCATGCATATATATAAAAACATTTCTTCAAATGAATTTCTAATGTTTCCCGAACGAACGAAGAAGAGTCAAGACTTCGTGATGATGTTTTGTGTAGAAGGGCAGGGCTACGTGGCGTTTTAGAAATCACGTTGGCTTAGTTGGAATTATTGGGGCTCTGAGGCTGTGGTCTGGTTATATATTTGGTTGCGAGAGATATTGCCGTTTTGGAAAATTTTGTGAGATTACAGCCCGAAAGTATTATCCATTAAAAATGAGCTTCAGGTACAGTCAAGAAATGTGGCGGAACGAAACTATCTCTATATGCATTTAATAATTTTTAATTAATAATTTGTTATATTTGAATATGTATTTCCGGAGAGTGATATCTGAATTTATTAATATTATAATAATGTTAACCTCTGATGAATAAAAATATAATTTGCCTCGTAAACAAACAACTTCAAGCCGAGAGCCTGTACGAGATTTATTCAAACTTGAAAGTCGTTAAATTTCCATTCCTGGGAATTTAAAGAAACTATTCACATTAGCGAAATCTCATCCCCACCAGACACAAATCCGAGTTTTCTCCACATGCTAAGGGATGCTACCGTTAGTGACATTTTAAAAATAATATCATAAGTCGCGTTTACAGAACCTTACCATCATTGACAGTCGGAAGACGTCCACCGTTAAACGTAGACCCACCCTATTTTGCTTTAAATATTACCCATTTTTTTTGAGATCTGCCATAATCCCCATTCATGGCTGGAATCTTGGAGATCGCAGTGTAAGATGTCAGTTCTTCAAAAGCCGCTGCTGCCTAACATATGTTTTTTTTTCTCATCGTCGCCTCTTTCACCTCTCATAAGAAGAGTGACAAGATGTTCTTGTATTAACAATTAATACCTGAATCGCTTTTTAACGAACTTAAACGAAATTCTCTCTGATAGTTTTTCTAACGCATGTTTAAACTTCTTTCTGTCGTTATTAGGTTATAATTTTAATAAATAATTACAAATCTGCGGCTCCGAATCATAAATAAATATAAATAGCGGTACCGTTGTAAACTCTTGAAATTGTTCAAGAATTTAAGGATTTTATTAAAATTTAAACTTTTCAATAGTGGACATTGAGAACATAAAAAATATTATTCCTTTAGTGTACCATGCCCAAAGTGCAAAACGGAACTTTATTGATGTTAATCTGTTGTTTAATTCTCCGTCCATTAGTCATGGGTCTCTAGGATGTTTCTACTTTACGGGTATTTACGATGTGGATTTCAAACAGAACGAGGACTTTTTTGTTACTCACTTTTTACTGCTATACCCATACTGGGAACGATGCTGGAGCACACTGCAATTCCTAGCCAAGCGAGTATTCATAAAGCGCATTTACAAGGTACAAAAAATAACGATAATATGAATTGAGCGTTTAAAGAAGCCTTATTTTTTATTTTTTTCTGTTTTGTAGTAACCCCCTTATCCTGAATATATGACTAGGACTTCCAATTCTGAGCTGACTGCCGTATTGCAAGGAATAAAACTCTCGTTTGTTACTGATAACGATGTACATTGCATTGGAATTTTCATTCCTATATACGGTACGAAACTTATATAATACATAGTATATAAGTATTTTGTATACTTATATTTGTATTTTGAAGCAGTGATGGCTCGGTGGCATTGGCTATGGACTGCCGCGCAGCAGGTCCATGTTTCGAATCTGGCGACGGGCTTGAGTTTCACCACATGGGGGAAGGACATTTGCGGATTCCCGCCTGTCTAGCGACCACCCAGCAGATAATATGTCACCAAGCACCTAACTGTGTTTTCCGGCAGCAGTCCTTGAGTACCAGTGAAATTACAGGCACATGAGACTTAACAACTATGTCTCAAGGTGACGGGCGCAGTGCAATTCGTGATTTGTGACGAAATGCATCTGTTAAAGGCAGAGGTGGGCCTGGAGCTTGTTCCGTCACAATAACATAAACAAAATAATTGTATATATACCATTTCTATAGTAGGTATATATAAGTTCCGTACCCAAAAAATAAAATGGACCCCAAAAATAACACTACACTGTCTGTCTGTACATTTGGTAGTCACGTTAGTACTACATTAACAAATTAACTATCTATTAACTGCTTATAAACGGAATGAGCTGCAAATCGGTAATTTTAATGATCGAATGATGACCTAAACCTAGGTTGATAAATTTGAAATAAGTGAAGAAAAATATGGCCATCTCGTAAATTTTCGAACATTATCGTCGTTACACGGTATATCTGAAAACTTTTTTTGCTCTATAGTATGAGTGAAAAATTCAAATAAATAATCACTTACTTTGTTCAATTTGTTTTCTTAGTGATTGTTGCGATGCTGCACCTTAATAGAGGCCTTATTATACTTGGTCGGTTTTTTTATATATAAAGCGATGACATAATCATATGAAAATACCATACAGTATAAGCACGACTCCATTGCGAATCTAAAGTGTGATCTAGTACTAAAACACTGCCGGAACAAATCGCTAAAGGATTAGCGTCTTTTTTGTATTTTTTCTGAATATTATCTACATATAACAAGAATTTTATTCATTCTATATACGACCCGATATGTAGCCAAACTTTCAAAACACCATCATTTTGCAAGTACTTTTAAATGGTACTTTAGAAACAGCCACAGAATATTTGCCAGTACATGCTCTTGCCCAGAAGTTCAATACTTAACAACTCGAAGTGAACCTACTAGAAAACGCCGCGTTGTAACGATAAACAATGTACTAGTACACGGCTACGGAGTTCTACGGCGTAGTGCAGCCATATTACGAATATTAATAGTTTGGGAGCTGGAGTCATGAAAACTTTGTCAAGTCTGTGTGGCATGTGAGTAAGTACTTTAAGAATATTATAATCAATGATAATATATTTCGACCATAACCATTCTATATAATGTATTTCGACCGCGATAAACATTTAACGTACTGTTGTTCCGGTCACAGTAAAAAATGTTAATTATTCGTTATCTCACCTGATAGTAAATGATTGTATAAAAGCTTAGCAGCTCACGGCTTCTTTTTCGTGGTATTCCGATTCGTTGACTGTCCGAAAACTGTTACTTCTGTTACACTAGTCTAAGACAAATAATTATGTAGCAAGCATCATAATCTGTTCAGCAATTGCAGGATACGTATTGACTCATAAATAAACACGCCATTTCGTATTTAGAATATAAATTAGAAGTAGAATATATGATTTTTAAACAAAGGGAAAACTTATAATAACGGTGTGGGAAAATAAGGAATAAAATTAGTACTTTACAAATAGCCACAGAATACATACTAGCTAATTACAATCAGGTATAGAAATGTTACAATAATGGACGTATGAAAAAAAGAAAACGTCCTATTGTTAAGATAAGCAATGTACTAAAGTACTAAGATATTACTACAAAATTCATCATCCTGGTTACTTAGCCACATCGTAACTTACCAACGATTGAGATGATGGTCAAAGTATTTCATATAAGCATAACTGTAAAATATATAAAGAAAGTTATTCATGGAGACAAATTTCACGTGTGTTTCCGTAACGGTCAGACAGATTGTGATAAAATTAAATACATGTGATAAGTACTAAGATGGAAACGTAATTGACTAAGAGAAAGTAAGAAAATTAACTTTCTCATGTGCACTGTCGCAGGTAGAAGCTAGAAACTAACAATTAGCCGACCGCACTGTATCTTCCTGTTCACATAAGAAACAAATTTATTCACAAAGTAATAAAAAAACTGCGCGCCGCTCCCTCGTGCCACTTTAGGACTGTTACTGTCAGAATTAGTATCAATGCGGATTGTTGTTTTCACAAATGTAGCATTTATAGATAAAATGCTATATTTGTGAATATAACAATTATGATATAATAAATAATTTGTTTTATTTTCCTTTACTTGTTCCATTGAATACAACTCTTGTTGAAAAATATAGAGGTTGCATTTTGGTGTTGAATCAAACATCAAAAATACTTACCAAGTATAAATAAATACAAACTGTTGTACATATTATAACCATGCTACAGTCTCCTCGTCTATTAACAGTACCGACTCTACGTCGTAGGTACTAAAACTTGGCGGTTCTTGTAAAAGTTGTAAATTTACGGATATCGCACAGCACAAGTTCCACCGAATGAAACCGATACTTTATACGTAGTATACAAGATAAATTATCTTTTATCCGATTCTAGAGTTGAATTTATTGATGGCGTGGAAAGAAGTATAGCGAATAGAGTTTGTTTTATTTTCCTTTACTTGTTGCATTGAATAAAACTTAAGAGTTTTATTCATGCAACAAGTTTTATTCAATCAATTAGTTGAAGATATAAAGGTTGCAGTTTAGTAAAGCGGATCATTATGTTATGATTGTTATGTAGCAATTAGTATAATATAAGTACCTTAATCATTTTGATTACTTTGTATTAATCTATGCCGAAGATGTCAATAAAATTATTCAGTATTTTGGAGCGAACACGTTTGTTACAAAAGTACCAAAATAATAATCTATAAAATAAGTGCAGAAGTAATTCATATAAAGCCACAGTGCAAAGTGTTTTCCAGTCACATATCTTAATTAGTTACAAATCGGTAAGCAAATAATTTCTAGATTATGTATACAACCCTCTTATATATTGTTACTATAGCGAAGAATAAAATTCTTTCGTAGCTAACTCTAAGTAAGCTAGTATTATTATATATTCTATGCTAGAAGTTAAGTTTTTTCAACAACTCGCCTGTTGATAAATTGGCAAACAGGCTTAATCTGGAAGGCTCTCAAGGAGCTGTCTTTGGGTCTGGGACACCTCGTTTGGTACATTAAAATGAACATCAGTCCATCTTTATGATATATATAGAAGAGATAGAATGTAAGAGATAGATATAAGATAAACATAGATTCTTAGAAAATTACAAAGACTTTTTTCTTTTTGAGCTAATCTACATCCACTATATTGTGTTAAAGGTCAAACCCACGGCTGGATTCGAGTGCCAGTGGCTTTTCGAACTATGACTTTTCTTCAGCATGGTCCTTCAAATTGGCAGAACATGCGCGAGGGTCTAATATTTGCGGGTTCGAATCCTGCTCTTGGTTTATTATTATTATTAAAATGTTCGTTGTGATTTTGTAAATCTGTAGTCTCGTCACCCTCATTACCAACTTAGAGCATTGGTATCATGTTAAGATTCAATGGAATGGTCTAATGGTCTTAATAAAATATTATAGATAGATAGGATAGCGTATAGGTACGATCAGGGTTGGTATATAGATTATTCAAGGATTTCAAATTTTTTAAAATCCTTGACTGCAACATCCAACAACAGCGTCATGGCATAGCGCAGGTATAGTAGTGTGAAGCAGTGATCAGATGAGGCAGTCCAGGCGATATTTACATGAATGGTTTATTCAGATGAAAAAATGATATTGTAGTAGAAGAATACGGCAATAGATACATTCAATAGTTTTACAAGTAAGACAGTTGACATCGGATAATTAAATAGTTTGGATAATCATGACAATACGCAGCATGGGTGATACCTACAGCTAAGCATTGATGGTTATATTAATATGGAATTCACATTAAAAATGTTATTCTGCAGTCTACACTAACATTACAAATAATTTGTATTTATTTATCATGATGAGGGTAATTAGAAATTCCGTATTCAGATCTAAATAAAGTATTAAGTAACAGTATTACAACACTTACCCAGTATGGGGCTTAATATACTTATAACACTATGATATAGCTGAGAAACAATAACTTGGATTCAACTCCACTTTGAGCTAATGTTTACTTAGGGATTTACTGTTTAATCGTACTTAGTTTCCGAGCGGTAGCTAGCGTAGACTGCCGAAAGGAACGCGATCGCCGTATGAGTCCGTGCCGTATGAGGTGAGGGGAAGTCGGTGAACCGGTCGGAGCTAGTTACGGTCTCGCGTATACCTTTTGTTATCTCTTAGCAACTTAGAAAGTATTCATAATTTATAGAAACTAGGATGTTACATTATATAAATAAAATTGCTATACGGGCGGCGCCAAAAATCTTTAAAACGACATATACACTAGCGCCGCTGGCATTTCTAGATTATATCTGAAGAAGTATTTAGATTTTTTCTAAAAAATATTAAATAAATGAAAGTTGTCAAATTGTAATGTAATTGTAGATGAATTTTGTTACGGACTCTGTCTAAATAATCTTGTTAGGAAATACAAATATCGGTAAATTATGTATCATATCCTCTTTTTAACCAACAAATTATAAAATGTGATTAAATCTAATAAAAAAAATCTTATGTATACAAACTGTTGCAATGCGGAACCCTCAAAGAGCGAGGCCTGACTCGCTTGACAGTTTTGAGAGGGGAGACCATAAACGAGTAATATTCTTGCGTGGTGTATATTCTATGATTCGTGTGAGCAAAGAACAAGCTGTAAAGATAGTTAATTTATAGGCTGTTAAGTCAGTGTACCTCTTGCAACGGCAAGGGGTGAATCGCGCTAGACGCGTTCCCATTTCGCTATAACAAGACTGACCTAGAATAACGGTGCGGTAACTAACAAACCTACAAAAAATCAAATTAAGAAAACCAAAGCAAATCTCAGATATCAGGTTAATTACACTTGCTATAAGCGGACAAAGCACTCGACCATTATACGATGACCTATTCATTGAACATCAATGATTACGTTATTTTCGTACTTAATACTTATATCCAATATTGGAATAACAAAGTTGCTAGGTAAGTGCTAAGGCTAAAATCACACGGACTGTTTCTATTGTTTGAAGTTAACAGTGTGTAGTATGCCTGCCTGCCACCAATGTGACAAATGCGAAAGTTTGTGAGGGAGGATAATAATATAAGTGTGTTTGTTTGTTACTCGTTCACACTAAAACGGCTGAAGGCTTTGGTTAAAACTTGAAATATAGATAGTCTAGGTACAGGATTAATAAATAAGAGAGTTTTATCATTTTCCACTATGTCAACGCGGTCGAAAGCACAGGGCGCGGCTAGTTGATAACATTTCACGGTTACAATTTTTGTATTCATTTCATATAAGGTAACAATTTTTTTCTGGGTTTTTTCAAAAAACCACCGAAAAATCAGTCAGATTTTTCGGATGTCTCTTTGCAAGGAAATAAATATATAAGTTACAAATTGTAAATTAAATTAAAATATATTACAGTTTTTGCATTTGTCTCAATTTTGTTACCCGATTTAAAAAAAGGAGAAGGTTCTCAATAGACTCGTATATTTTACAGGTTGTACTGATTTTGATGTTTTTTTTTTTATATTTCAAAGCTAGTTGTCATCATGTGATCCTATTTAAATTTCAGTGTGATTTGTCAAGTTGTTTTTGAGTTATCTCTTATATTATGTTGTTATGTTCTCATTCTCACTTCATAAGTAAAATGAACAAAAACACTGTAAGAGATGATTTGGTTTATTTACTTTTTAGCACATTTTTTGGGTTAGAATATCTATATAATTACTGAACGTGCGTACCTATATGTTTCTGACTATGACTAATCACAACACAAAACCACCCATCTACAAATAATTTTTTTTTAATGGGATTGTAATAGAATATGCACAATGTACACCTATATTTTATTTATTGGTTTGAGAATAAAAATTAAACGAGGGGTACGTATTTTAACACACTGGATACCATATACAGTCGTTACTTAAATCAGGTGTCCAATATGTGAGAAACGATTGTTCGTTGCTATATATACAGTTTCAACAAAACATTTACTATTTAAAGGTTGATCCTAAAAAACAATTACTATTATTGTGTGTGCTGACAAATACGAAAACAATAGGTATGCAGTACAGTTGATTACTAAAAATGAATTTCATGTGTTCTCTGCCAGTTCACAGTTCAACAATTTTCATAAGCTGCACTCAACTTTTCTTTTCATTTGCTGTTCACTTTTACGATTGCATTTAATTCATGCTTCCTTCTTTAATAACTAAAGTTTATTCAAAGTTAAAAGTTTTAACGAGATGGATATCATTTCTTATTTTATTATTTTTTATAATATTATAAAAACACTGACCGAACTAACAGCGGGTTTGTCCGCGAAATTACAGGTCACGCAAATAATTTTCATATTTTTAAGAGTACCGTACTCAAAGGGAAATACGGGGCCCCATTAGTGAGATAACGGCGCCACTGTCTGTCAATTCTGTCTGTCCTTATTTATTTATTTATGTTATTTATTTACTTATGTCAGGGGTATGTAGCTCATAAACGAAATGTGTCACATAAAAAAAAAAAATAGATTTGAAATCTATTTTTATTTCAGGGCATCCGCGCTGTTACAACCTACCGTAATACAACTTGAGAAGGATATCAGCTCAAAAACATTTTTTTTATATGAGAGGTGGCATTTCCTAGAATTTATTGAGTGGAATATTAATATATTTTGTATATTTTTTTGTATAAATTATGTTGTCAAAGTTTAAGACCTTTTTTATTACGGGGTTTATCTCTGAAACTATGCTATTTACTGTATCAACCGCATTTTTACAACGCTGAACACAGCCTCCCCCCATTAAAGGGGAGTTGCCATAATCCCCACAGTTGACAGGCGTCTTGGGGATCGCAGTGTAAGAGCAGTTCTTCAGAAGGCGCCTCTGCCCACCTTCCCACATCGTTCCGGCTTCCTTATTCGCATGGTTATAAGTATTTATCGGGACTTAATCTCGATAAAAACATGTATATTATTTGTTTTCCTCGACGTTTCGACCAAGTTGCATTGGTCGTGGTCACGAGCGGACAGAAGAAAAACGTCGAAATAAACAAATAATATACATGTTTTTGTATCGCGATTGAGTCCCCATAAATAGTTATTAGTTACTACAGGTTGAAGTCAAGAAAATCTTAAAGTCGCTATTCCTTAGTCGCCTCTTACCATACTCACGGGAACAGATGGTGCTGGTGACATTCTATCCCGGCACCCACAGGCAACGCAGTCCCACACGGGCGTACTATTTAGGAATCGGACATTTCGGTTCATTATGAACAAAACCTCATACATACAAATCAGTTCAGGCATTTGAGAGGCAACGATGCGACCGAGGAATATGAAGAAAATTCACGATATTGACGTTTCGCATTCTCGTGTTTTCTCCACCGAAATTGAGCTGATTCAAGTCTTTTATGGCATAATTGTTTTGCGAAAGAGTATTTTATATATAAAACCGTTTAAAATTTGTCTGATTATCTTTTGATCATGGCGGTAAAGCGGGAATTTTTTTTGGGTCATATTTACTGAAGTAATAATTAGTTGCTGAAAAAAAAAACTGACAGGGGTTTCTCTACAGCGGGTATCGATTTTATGCAAAGATGATTGTTATAGAGTCATTATCCAGGAATAAAAAAGAGTTTAGAGAGAGAGTTTCTATTGAGAATCGCAGGGTACCTCATATATATATATATATATATATATATATATATACATACATCGACTCTATAAACATAAAAGTCCTTAGGGGCAGTCATGAAAAAAGAGATCTTGTTATAGATCAGTTTACCATCCACCTTCAAAATATGACAAAATTTTAGCGGTTCAAATGTCAACAGAAGTCCTCTAAACGCATAAAAGAAAGACGATAAAACCTGATACGCCAATAATCCGTGTATCCTTTTAATATTTTTATTCAACCGCAAAACGTTCAAACCATATTTTATCTCGTCCCATAGCATTCCCGTGGATTTTGGAGTCGCGTCACGCCTGGCCTGAGGGATCTGAAGGAAGGAGCAATTTTTCAAATCGCAACTCATTTGAATACACACGCTCGTGGTTGGTCTAGACCAGTGAGTTTAGAATTGTAGATAGAGAATGTTTCTTTAATAATAAACCATTTATTTCAGGAAACTTAGCATTATAATTAACACAGGCCCATAAGAACTAAGAGAGAACTGACATACATTTTGTATCCGGCAAAGTCTTAATTCAGTCATTGTATAGAATACCGTGTAAGACCTACAATATCTAATCTATACTATTCCAGGTTCAATTAGGCGTCTATACATTGAAAACAAAATAGAAGTTCTGTCACAAAGAATGTATTTGAGACATACCTATCAGACGCATACAAAAAAATAATTGCGGGCTATATTTCTGAATTGTATAGAACGTCTGTTGTGACGGCATTATCTATAATACCTAGGAATTCTACAGAATACTAGATTAGACAGATTGCGATTACATAGATGGTATTGGCAATCCTTTTTCTCTCTTCTCGTTTCTGTTTATAAACGCCTGGTTAAATGTTGTCATACCATATATTTTATTTTAGTCTTGACGCCCTAAAATATGTGTCGACTGCCTCATTAAAGGCATGCGTGTGTGTGTGCATAAATCACCGCTACAGAATCTCGACGTCTACGACACGGTAATGTTATCTATACAGTATTTCAACTTCATAGAAACGGACGAAACGCGAGTTATACCTACGCGTGTCGATCTCAGCCCGCGCTCGGCCCGCAGACAGTCTCGAGTGTCGCGACTACGCCGCAGTGACGAGCGAATGGTTTGTCTTTTTAAGACAATAACCGCGCGATTTTTTTACCAAAAATAAGTTCAAGTACACATTTACATATTAAATATGACGAGTAAGATATATTGTGCTGTTTTTAGTTACATGAATTTGTCAAAAACGCATCCAGAGATAACTTTTTTAGATTACCTGGAAAGTGAAAGGTAATATAAATATTTTTACTTAATACTATAAAACAATTTTACTTACTAGTAAGTAAAATTGTTGCTGTCTACATATAGTTGACGGTACATAATGTGTGTCTTTTTAATGGACAAGTATTTCCTTTTATCCCGTGAAAAAAATGTCGCAATTAATAAAAAAAAGTGAATAGAGTGAAGGAAAGTGATTGACACGAGTGAAATAGGTAGTAGTTATAAGCAAGTTATAATAATATTACAGGTAGTTATTAGAATGTGGATTTTTAATACTTTAAAATATAATAATAAAGCATTTCGTACGTCACACAAATATTTTTCGGTCGCCAATTTTTAAGAACAATTTTTTATTCAAACATAAACATGGTTTTTTGTTTAAATCTACCTACTGGTCGAGAAAACAACACGCATTTTTAGTGAACACTTCCTGTTCAATTCACAGGGTATTTTATTTATTTATATAAAAAAAAAGTATATTTACAATCACAAAACTAAATAGAAACACAAAGTAGGCAAATGTAATTAAAATGCTGGAGGCGGGCAGCCCTATCGCATGTTTACGTACAGCGCGGCTGTAGGTACTTATTTCGAAGACAGAGCCGAGTTACACTACTGTACAGATAACATTACCGTGTCTACGATTCGATCCCCTGGTAGGAGAAGTTATTAACTTTTTCTAAAAAAAAAATCAGTAGCATTCTAAAACTGTGCCGGTAAGAACGCGATATGCTCGCTTCCTATTACGTGGGACCAAAAACATACATCGCGAAAGCTCTAACTACCATATAGAGAAACTAGCTTTCCGGGCGCGGCTCCGCCCGCGCGTATGTCGGTTATCGCGCAAAAACATTAATCTCTTTTTGCGCAGTTGGATAAAAACTATTCTATGTTTTTTCCCGGATCTCAAACTATTTCCATACCAAATTTCATTCAAATCGGTCCAGTAGTTTTGACGTGAAAGCGTAACAGACAGACAGACAGAGTTACTTTCACATTTATAATATTATAGTACTGATAAAGGCAACAATACTTTATTTTTTTATGTTTATGTACCAATAGGTCTACTGGCCAGAAGCAGTTAGTACATAAACATATTACATCGGCTTGAATATTAAAGTCGCTATAAAATTTAGTCATAGATTCTAGGTACTATCTGTAATGTCTGCGTTCTAAGCCTTCTTCTGTCGATCTAAAAAGCAAGTTAGACTGCAACAATCGATGCCATTTTCCAAATTGTCCAGCACTTGACGCGCAGTGATGTTTTCCCTTAGTACTTACTCAGTTATTTTCTATAATTGCTTTTTACATTTGGAAATGTTATGTAGCTGAGCATCCATAAGTACTTGGAGTCATATTTAGAAATTATAAGCAAGTATATACAATCTGTTTGGCTGCTTTACTAAATTAACATTTGAGTTAGGTAATATCATGGACTTACTAGTTTTAATGTTGTTTATTTACTTTATTATTTGTATGTTTAATTTATTAACGATTTGATATTTTTCTATTAAAAACTTAGTTTATTTTTTCGTTTCGTTGTCATGTCTATGACATAGACTTAATAACATGCATCGATTTAAATAAAAAAAGAATGATCGGGTACGCTCCAATATCGCGACAGTATAATGTGTGCATTATATTCTTGTGTGGAAAATTTAACACAATCATATAATGCACACAGCTACCCTTCCACTGCATATGACACGTTTTAATGAATGACAAAGACAGGAAGACAAGCATACAGTAGACACACATACGCAAACTATTGAGACTCAATCAGAACATGTCGCCTGATTTGACATTTTCATTTCCGATGTACGGGTGGATGGTCAATGGATTAAAATGATCTTGCATGCTATGATGGCACACAGACTGTATTACCTACTTGTAAATCTTGCAATTTCATTCATGTGCATCATTTTTTCATCATTTTTTTATCATTTTTTTATCATCGGCGTATTGAAAAGTATTTATAAAAGAAATATCAGATTCTTAACTAGTAATATTTCCGATACGGACTCTGTAACAAAAATGGTCAAAAATTGATAATTTTGACCTATCCCCTCCCCCGTTTATGAAGAGATACCTACTCATATGAAATCAGTACTAATATTATAAATGCGAAAGTAACTCTGTCTGTCTGTGTGTTACGCTTTCACGCCAAAACTACTTGCTGATTTTGCTGACCGATTTTAATGAAATTTGGTATGGAAATAGTTTGAGACCCGTGAAAAAACAGGATAGTTTTTATCTTACTGCGCAAAAAGAGGTTAATTTTTTTGCGCGATAACCGACATACGCGCCGGCGGAATCGCGCCCGGAAAGCTAGTTGTAGTATAATTACAGAAGTTCAAAACGAAGGATAGATGCAATATCACTATTTTCGAAAGACTATAAAATATGAATAAATGAACATATTTACGGGTTCAAAACGGAATATCACAGGCAAGTAGGTTAAAAATAAAAAGGTTTTAGTCATTTTTAGAACACCAAATTCCTGTCCTGAGCGGGAATCGAACCGGCGTCTTTCGGAATCGCGCTGAGTGACGTGACCTCTAGGCTATCGGAACATGCTCGACTGAGTTGCATTTTGTGCATCTTTATTATTTTTAACTGTCGTAGGAGACAGTGCGGCCGTCAGCCAGACAGGGGTTAAATAAATCGCTTGAATGGAGTATCGTGTTGTTGGCAGAAGCAAAAGATTGAGATTAGCCCACAATCAAGCAACTAGTTTAGCTACAATAAAAACGCATAATTTTTTTTTTACCTAAAAATGGAACCGGCTTCAACACCCAAAACTGTGAAATAACTTGTTGAAGTCGGTACCATGACAGTTCAAAAGTACCTATTATCACCATATTATGCGCATGGTACCGGAAATCACAATATATTGTGACTTACGGGAAAACATATTGAGTTAATCGTAGACCCATAATGTTTCTTATAGCTTCTATCACTGTCCCACCCCTACCCCAGAAGTACGGGGTCGATACATTGTTTCTTCTTTAGACTTGACACAGTAACATCTTTATAAAAATGTTTAAAATATAACTAAGGCCAAATACGTCATAAAAGAAAATGGGTTTTCGTTTTATGGTCGGCCAGCTGGCTAACTTAAACCAACTTGAGATATGCTTTTGTTATTGGTATAATTGCTTCCATTTGGTTATGAGGACTTTAAGGTGGTAAAAGACCGATGTTGCAGAAAACCCCTAATACAGTCAACCTGAGTAATAGCCTGCTGCTCACTCGTTGCATATAATTTCTTAGTCGCCCCTTTACTACCTTGACTACCGACATCTTCGCAGATTGATATGGCTAAAATAAGTACCATTATTTACTTTATGTTTTAGTTAGAAAGGTGTTGCTGAACATTAGGCTCATTATGATCTTATTTGCCACTATTGACTGATAGCAGCCATCGTTCCAATGAAAAGAGGAGAGAAAAACAAAGAGAAACAAGAGGACTGCCATCAAGAAGATAGCTAAGACAGAAACAAAAGATGCGAGACGAAAGATACGCTGTACACTACATTCCCCATAATTACGCATACCTATAAAGGTTTATAAAAAATATTTTATAGGCAATCGTACTGTTATTCCAGTAAGATGCATATTTCTTACTTAAATCCTATTCAAGAGTTTTTCATCTCAGATTTTTTTTAAATGACATAGTGACCGAAGGCCCCGTGGGTGCCGGGTTAGAATTGCACCTCCCCATATCATCCCGTGGGTGTCGTGTCTAAGGGAGAAATACTGGAAAGTGGGCAGCAGCGCCTTCTAAAGAACTGCCAACTTACACTGCGATCCTCAAGACACCTTTTTTTTTTTTTTTTTTTTTTTTTTTTAAATTATATAAGCAAGCATTTGACCGCTGTCTCACCTGATGGAAAGTGACGACGCAGTCTACGGTGGAACATACTTGCCTAGCAGATACCTATTTACTCTGATCTTGAAGACTTCCAGATTATATCTTTCCGGAAATAAAGACGCTGGTAGGGTGTTCCATGCTTCGGCCGTACGCATTATAAAGCTGGATTTAAAACGCTTTGTGCGTATTTTCGGGATATCGACCATGTATGGATGCCGTGTTCCAGTGCGTCTTGTTGTCCGATGAAAGAAAGGAGAAGAGGGAATGAGGTTATGCAAATCGATCGCACATTCTCCGAAGTGAAGCCTGTAAAACACCGATAAACTGGCAACTTTGCGTCTATGCTCCAGGCTTTGGAGTCTAGCCTCCACCAACGCATCGTCACCAATGAGCTTCTTTGCTCGATTATCTATGGAGTCCAAGGCTTCGAGCTGGTATTTAGCCGAACCATCCCAGAGATGGCTGCAGTATTCCATACAAGATCGGACTTGAGCTTGGTAGAGATTTAGAATCTGTCCCGATGTGAAATACTGCCGCACTTTCCTAAGAACACCCAGCTTTTTCGCAGCTAATTTAGCCCTGGACTCAATAAATGACCCGAAATTGAGTTTCGGTGTAAGAGTTACACCTAATAGCTCGAGGTGGTCTGTTATCGGAACAGGCACACTTCGGAGTAGAGGAGTGAGAGATAAATGACTCTGTTTAGCACTAAAGAGACACGCCTGGGTCTTTGAAGCATTGAATTTGACTAAATTGGCATCACCCCATTCGCAGACTGCCTCTAGGGCCAAATTCATTCGCTCGACCATCGCCTCTCTATGGGACTGGATTTGTACATCGCCGGCCCGTGCATCGGATATATACCTCTCTACAACTGTGCTGTCATCTGCGTACCCAAAGATACCGGGTTTGAGCAGATCATTTATGTGCAGCAAGAAGAGGGTAGCAGAGAGAACCGACCCTTGAGGTACCCCGGCATTTATTGCCAATTGATCGGACGAACATCCATCAAGGACAACTCGTAACGATCTTTCCCTCAAGAAGTCGGAAATCCAAGAGCACAGGCCAGCGGGTAAGCCATACGATGGAAGCTTATTAGCAAGACTGTCGTGCCAGACCCTGTCGAAGGCCTTTGAAATATCAAGAGAGACGGCAAGCGCTTCTCCGTGCATATCAATGGCCTCGCTGCAGATATGAGTGACATACGCAAGAAGGTCCCCAGTAGACCGGTTTCGGCGAAATCCGTACTGTCGATCACTAAGGATATCATTTGCTTCCAGGTATGTCAGGAGCCTATTATTCAATACACGTTCCATACTTTTACAAAGTATGGAAGTGATTGAAATAGGTCTGTAGTTAGCAGGGTCTGCACGACTGCCCTTCTTGGGCACAGGCTGCACATTTGCGAGCTTCCAAGATTTAGGCACTTTACCAGTCTGTAGAGAGAGGTGGAAGAGACGTGTCAAAACAGGAGTCAATTCAGGTGCACACGATTTTAGGACTATGGCGGGAATTCCGTCAGGACCACTGGCCTTGTTCACGTTTAGATTGCGAATCGTCCTACGCACTTCAGTCTGACGAATGCGAATTTCCGGCATTGATGCCTCGCATCTGGGTAGAAAAGGAGGTGCTTTACCAGCTGTATCTAAACGTGAAGACTCCGCGAAAAGAGTAGCAAACAAGTTCGCTTTCTCTTCAGCAGTGTGAGCCAATGATCCATCAGGTTTTAATAGTGGAGGTAGATTAGGGCGGCTGAAGTTGGATTCGATCGACTTTGCCAGGGACCAGAATGCTTTGCTACCCGCAGGGTAAGAAGCTAATTTGGACCCAACACGGCTTATGTGATCGAATCGTGCCCTTTTTACAGCCTTTTTGCATGCCTTGGCAGCCTTGTTGAAGGCTCTCTTCTTGTTACGAATATCCTTAGTTTTGCGGGTTCGAGCATCAACCCAGGCTAAGTATGCTTCATGTTTCAGCGCTTCAGCACGTCCACAATCAACACTGAACCAAGGAATTGCTTTGCTAGTCTGCGGCGCATCACAAAATGGAATAAAATACTCCATTGCTTGACGCAGCACATCAGTCACAGCATCCGCGCAAGTAGAAGGGTCACAAGAAGAGAAGCAAAGGGACTGCCATGGATAGGACGCAAAAAAAGACCGCATCCCATCCCAATCTGCTGACTTGTACCTCCATATCCTTCGGGTGCCTTTCTGGCAGCGGTCGGGCGGGGAATATTGAGATACAGATTTCACCAGACAGTGGTCAGAGCTACCTAACGGTGAAGAAACTGACACTGAGTAGCGGTCTGGATCTGTTGTCATCAGAAGGTCGAGGCAATAGGCTGTATGGTCAGCAACGTCAGGAACCCTTGTTGCCCCATTAACAAGCTGGGTGAGGTTTAAGGTCAGGGCTAACTTATGCGCCTCTTTCCCAGCGTGGTTGGTGTCCTGGTATGGGAACAACCACTCGCGGTGGTGAGCATTAAAGTCCCCCAGTAACACAAGTTGGGCAGAAGGGTACCGTTGTTGAGCTATATCCGCCGTCACACTTAGGTAGTCCATAAAATCGGTAACCTCCTGGTTACAGGTGTGCGATCGATATACTCCAGCGTAAAGAATTTTCTCTACACCGGTTTCCACCAATATCCATAGAACAGAGAATCTGGAGTCTTCAAGATTACGGAGACGCCGAAAACAGATGTCATCGCGAATAAATACGCACGCCCCGGCACGTGGCTTAAAACAATGCTCCAGGACGTAGCCAGGGTATGTCAAATATGACGCGTCATCCGGACATCTGATCTGCGTCTCCGTTAAAAACAAGAGGTGCGGTTTCGCAGTCTCGAGGTGGTAGTGGACTGGGCTGAGATTTGAGTGCAGACCTCGGATGTTAGAGAGATGCACTTTGAGTGAGAGGACGTGCATCCGCTGTGAAACCGTTTTCTTCATTCTTGTTTTCATATAAATTGCGAGTGTGGTTAGGTAGAAGGGCAGCAGTGAAACGAGGCGTCACCTACCGACTCGGACACACACACGCATGATGTTGCATCAAGGGATAGCTAGCTCGGAGACCGCGGGGACGCCCGAGCCCCCCCAAGAATGTCCATCGGGTCCTCTCTTCCGGTCGCCAACCGGCACGATGGCGCATTCCCGGGATTTTTCGCAAGATGGCGGGGCAGCCTTTCGTATGTGGCTAGCATACTACTTGGGCCCCCAACTATCTGCGGTCGGCCAGCGGAGAACCGTGCCTCGGATCCCGCTGCTCTCCGGAACTAGTCATCGTGATACTACAAACATGCTGTGTGTGTGTGAATTCAGCCGTTTTCAGTGTCGCAACTGTTTCGACCCGCCCTCCGAGGTGGCTACATCAGACATCATGCCGGAACACGGCTAGGCCGTTTGGCGACATGGCTTTGTCTGATGGGTGGTGACAAGCCGCGGCCGAAGCCTACCACCAGAATGTTTCGCCCATTTAGCACCACCCAGGGATCACGTGTAGGGTCTCGAGGGTAAACCTACGGACGCGGGCGAGTTAATCCCCCTGCCAAGCGTGGGGATTATGGCAAATACCCCCTTAATAGTGGAGGCTGTGTTCAGCAGTGGACGATCCGGCTGTTACAGTACAGTACAGTACATTGACAGAATACGCACGAGACCCACCTCATGTTAAGTAGTAATCTCTGACTAAAACAGATGCATATCGTCATATTGACGAACTGCACTTGGCCCATCACTCTGAAACATACAGTTGTTAAGTCTCATGTGCGTGTCATAATTATTTAATGGCTTTCAAGGACTGCTGATTGAACCTTGGAGCTGCGGCACGGCAGTCCATGGCTACCCCTCTACTATAATTGCTTCAAGAATATGGAAAGATGCACGTCTGACTTTATAAAATGGGCAAAATGTTTTAGTATGTTGATGACGCGGCATCGTCTATACAAGTAAAAACCTACATACTTAAATCATCATCATCATCAGCCGGAAGACGTCCACTGCTGAACAAAAGCCTCCCCCATAAATCGCCACAAAGAACGGCTATTAGCCACTTGTAGCCATTGACTACCCGCGACTTTCACTATATCGTCAGTGCACCTCATGTACATACTTTAAATAATAAACTTTATTTACAGTCTAATTATTTTCTTATGATAGTAATAAAAGTAAATAAATAAAATAATAATGGAAAAAGTTACGCTTACTAGTACTATTAAGTACTATTCACTATTAAGTACTATTCACTGTAGAAATAAATGGATTCTCATAAAATAATATTTTTTACTTCTAAACTAATTGCTCAGTAACAAAGCTATCAAAAACTTATTTCGTACCATTTTCTATATTGATAAATATAAGAGGTAAGTACAAAAAATATATCAAACCACAAAAGACATCCGATTCTCCTGTCTACACAAGCTAGCTTTTTTAAACCCCAAATTCTAAAGCCTTTCTATTTCTTCTCGTAGATAACCGCAGTAGTTATCACTAGGAAGGGAATTTGTATTTTATGCCGGATAAAAACTTATAATGACACCGACCAAAAGATGCGACGGACTAGCTCGTAACGCTAAACTTGCTGTTGCACTGTCATTTTTTTGTCAGAGACTGTCATTTAAATGTAACAGTTTGATTTACTGCACTTTGTGTCGGAACTGTTAGTAAAAAAGTATTTTTATTGCTAGATTTTTTATTCACCTGATTAATCAATAAGTATATAGTGTGTTGTTACTCGAAGGCACTACAATCGTAGTGCCTTCGAGTAACAACACACTATATACTTGCACACTTCAGGTTTTTTTTGCGCTGATGTGGAAGTAACCAAGATTATCTTATACACAAAATGTCTACTGACTTTGTAAAGATAATATAACATACAAATATAATATACAAATTTAAGTACAAAAATATTTATTTTCTAAATTATATAAATAGCATTAGCTGCCTACGCCTTGGTACTGCGCAGTACATAGAAAAAAGTGACTGATGGTAATGAAATAAGGGACCCTGTCTCTTCATTATCATAACAAGCGTTACACACTCTGGGGGAATTTTATAAGTTGTGTATTTGACTTTTTAAGTAGAAAGTATTGAATTTTTTCTTAATTTGAAATAATATTTATTTAAATTTAATATTAATTCGCATTTATAATTATCTGTATGTATGCTAAATTTCAGAACTTAAGAGCTTGTCCCCAAATAAAATATCTGTGACATACAGACACGCTAAGATAGACAGATAGATGGCCGGATACATAAAGTCACGCCTATTCCAAGGAACATAATTTTCTACTACCAATCACAGTCACGACTAGACAAACACCGCTATGAACGCTCCAACTTTTCCATTCACACTGTCTTGTAATTGTACTTGGTGAATCTCTGTTCGTCCATCCTATATACGAAAAATGGGAATAAATTGAGGGACTTCCGAAGCGCTCTATTACGCTGCTGAACTTTAATAAAGCGATTATTAAATGCTAGACATCTTAATTTTTATCTAAAATTATGCCGAATGCCGGATTACAGCCGGATTGTTGACATCCCCATACAAAACCTTTTACTCTAATGACTTGGGCGACACGTCTTTTCGAATAAATTTAATACTTGTTAAAAAGGGTTGCGAATTGTATAGAAGATTACCTTTTACGTTAGCGAATTTAAGAAAATTGTGTGGTTGGATGTGTTGGTATTTTGGTTTGCCTAATATAATATGTTAACTGAATTTAAGGTATTTCACGTACAGGAGGTACATACAGTAGTAATTAAATATGTCGATAGGTTAGAAATTGTGACTAAGTACGAGTCTTTATCTTGATACGATAGATTCCGCGAATGGTTCAATGCGTTTTTTTAATCTTTTGAAGCAATGATGGCCGAGCGGTCATAGCTATGTACTGCCGTGCCGCAGGTTCATGGTTCAATACCCGCCGCTGGATCGAGCTTCACCGCATGGTGGAAGGGCATTTTGCGGATGCTCGCTTGGCTAGCAACCACTTTCAAGTAGAAAATCTGCAAGCACCTAACAGTGTGTTCTGGCAGCAGTCCTCGAGTGCCAGTAAAATTACCGGCACATGAGACTGTACAACTGTATGTCTCAGAGTGACGGACGTAGTGCAGATAGGCACTTATGATGAAATGCGTCTGTTTTAAAGGCAGGGGTTAGTATACTTAACGTCACGGGGGCCTAGCGCTTGCTCCGTATAATTACAAAAAAAAAATGCTATTTATATTGACATCATTAAAGAAACGCACAAAGCCTAAGACTTGGTGTTAAGCGGTAGCCTCCGCCTATAACAGATGCAGTTCGTCACTAGTGGCGAATTGCACTGTGCCCATCACCCTGAGACATAAAAAAGTTAAATCTCACGTGGCTTTAATTTCACCGGCATATTTTTTTTTGCCTCATGATAGGTTCGCGTTTGACCACACCCTGCCTGATGTTAAGCATTGGCGTGGACTAAGATAGAGCACGCTTACCTAGAAGAAACCTATTTACTCTCGATTTCAAGACACCCATGTTGTATTCATTGGGAAAAACTGACAACGGTTAGGAGTTCCATAGATCCAGAGATACTACTTGAACCGGAACACAGTAATTTACAAACATTACTTCTTGGCGGTAGACATAATAATGGTGCCAATAAGAAATAGTACTTTTCTGGACAATCTCGGACAAAGAGTTCTACAAAGCAATTCAAGAAAGCCAACAAAAACATGACTTTTTGTGTTATACAAAGTCCGTCGGTAACTAATTATGATAATGTAATAAGCCTTGTTTGATTCGCAAAAGCAGCTTACTCCAGCTTCACATGACCGCAGATGGTCACGCCAAGCCGATTCTACGTAATTAACCCAAAGCGCGCTATGTATCATCTTAGTAGAACGCATTAAGATGTGGATAGTTTCCGAGAAATGAGGAAAATAAATGAGTTTTTTGATGAAATAGGTTGTTATGCTGTATATTCTGTATATGATCACATGAATATGTATGAATTAGTGAAATAAATAGGTTAGAATCCTTGTAGCTTGCGTTAATTTAAGAGGACATAAAATAGCAATAAAAAATATGATTTACTTCTATATATTTCTCATTTATTGGAATAAAATAAAGCTGAGCTTTGTAAGGGCTCGTTTTATTTAACAACCTGATTCTAGAGATGTCATCTACATAGTATTAAGTAGATAAACTACGATATATTTGAGTATTGAGTTTAGTTCTGTTCAGCGATATTCACTCTTCGGTTTTCTAACAGATGGCGTTGTTAACAGTACAATAACATTATATCCAATGAATACTAAATTGTTAATGTTTTTGACGGTTATAAAATTATATTCTTTTGACAGATAACACATCTAGATATAAAGTTAAATTACTATGTTAAAGCACAAATCTATAGGCGTGGTAGTTTTACAGTAAAGTGTACCACACAATGTTCAGGTTATGGGATAGTGATAGGATAATAAACAAAGTTAAAAAAGAGTACAACAAAAGTTCATTGTTTTTGAAGTAAAACTACATTATGCATCGGCGTATTGAAAAGTATTAATAAAAGAAATATCAGGTTCTTAACTAGTTATATTTTTGGGAGGGACTCTGTAACAAAAATTGTAAAAAAAAAATATTTTGACCTATCCCCACCCCCATTTATGAAGAGATACCTACTCATATGAAATTTTAGTATAATTACACAAGTTCAAAACGAATGATAAAAGGAGAAACCCCTACTAGGTACCTATATTTATTTAGTTTTTATTTATATCGTACCGTAGATCAATACCTGATTTTGGGGAATAGTCTACAACAAACAATCTAAAATTTAGATTTGTAACTCGTTCCTTTTACTAGCTACCGACCCGTGGCGTACCGAAGATCGACAGTGACGTAATAAGGCTCAACTTTGCCTGTAATTACGCACCCTAAAAATATAACACGTACCACCAAGGCATTCTAAACATACACATTTTGAAGCAGTGATGGCTAAGTGGCATTGGCTCTGGACTGCCGCGCAGCAGGTCCATGGTTCGAATCCCGCCGCGGGCTTAAACTTCACCGCATGATGGAAGAGTATTTTGCGAATGCCCGCCTGGCTAGCGACCGCCTTCAAGTGGAAAATCTGTCACCAAGCACCTAACGATGTGTTCCTGCAGCAGTCCTTGGGAGCCAGTGAAATTACAGGCAAATGAGACTTAACTACTATGTCTCAAGGTGACGGGCGCAGTGCAATTCGTGACTTGTGACGAAATGCATCTGTTACAGGCAGAGATTAGTCCACTTAAAATCAGGTGGGCCTCGAGCTTATTCCGTCACGATACCATAATAAAAAAAAAAACAAAGCACCTTCAAACAAAGCACAAGCTGTTACAAAGCGACTGTTTTCATCATGAAATCAATCTTGGCGATAAGCTCCTTTATTCCTCGAACGCCTTTGATTCTTTTAAAAAAATAAAATAATCCTCTACGCGGGTAGTTTCCGACAGAGCGAGAGCCTGTAGCTCCCTGGAAAACAGTGCCCAGGAACGTTGTTTTCATCAGGATTCTGAAAGGTATTTATTATATAAGGATAAGCCAAGTTCTATAAAAAAACTGACCACGAGTGAGTTGTGTCCTCTTAACTTTTAAATGACAATATGTAGTATTATTTGTTGTGATATTAGACACAATTACACATTTTCTGTAAAAATTTAAAAAAATATCTCAATCTATATCTTAAGAGTGCGCGTCTAGCAGCCCTCGAAGATTTTTTCGAACGGAACATGGGACTCGTCGTTGTAAATAAAAATAATTGTACTTATATGCAGAAAATTTTCATTTTTAGGAAAAAAAAAAAACCTTTTTAGTGACCCTTGTTACTTACGGGGTCGATTGTCATTCACTGTCAATGACTTTATCATGAATATAGGAAAACTTTTTTCAGCTATTGGAGTGTAACTCAAAAACGGCTTGACCGATTTCGATGAAATTTAAATGGAACTACACGGAAAGCATCAGCTTTCAAATAAAAATATATCATCAAAATCGGTTTACCCAGTCAAAAGTACTGAGGTAACGAACATAAAAAAACAGTCGAATTAAGTATCTCCTCCTATTTTTGAAGTTGGTTAAAATGGTACAATTCAGCTAAATCTTCATTGTACGATTGAAATGAAATAGCTACCACTACAATACTGTAGAAATTCCCCACGTTCGAATTGGTTCATAGAACTGGGCCAAGGTAGAACATTCTTACCGGACGAGTTTGATCGTAACGAAGGAGTTTCAGAGTAGAGACGATTCATTATGCAATAACAGGTACTTTAAGCAAGTTTACTTCAAAGTTTAATGAAAGTATAACTAACGAACATTTTCTTGTACATCGAACTGTTGTTATGAGGCACGGTACTTCGGTTAGGCTTTTAACTGACTTAAAAAATCGGTCAAGTGCGAGTCGGACTCGCGCACGAAAGGTTCCGTACCATTAGCAAGACAACATTAGACTTTATATTTTAACCTTTTTTTGTTTTAACGTGTGCGAATCCGACTCGCACTTGGCCAACTTTTTGTATTTGCTGTTATAGCGGCAACAGATATAAATCATCTGTGAAAATTTCAACTGTCTAGCTATCACCGTTCTTGAGATACAGCCTTGTTACAGACGGACGGACGGACGGACAGCGAAGTCTCATTGATAAGGTCCCGTTTTTATCCTTTGGGTACGGAACTCTAAAAAGGAGGAGATTCTCAATGTGACGGGCATTCACAATAAAAAATGCCCTACCTTATAGGTGAGTGGAAATAATGCACATAAACACATTTCTGAGGCCTGGATTGTGTATATCTCTAATTTGCTGTTAATTTGCTCCATCAGACATTGGGCTGGTGTCATAAAAACTTCCACGTATATAATATTAGCAAGATTACCTTCTTTCCTGAGCTACACCATGGCGCGGCGCACTGTTTATGGCAGCCAATAAGGCGAGAGAAAATAAATCAGTAACCAATGGAGGTTCCGCAGATATAGAGAACTTTCATTTGGGACGGTTTTACCTCAACCTGTTCTTTGCTATAGGATTTGGAAGGTAATAGATTTGAGAGCAAGATACAGTTGAACATATATATATTTCTGGTTTGTCAAGTGCTACAAGCAAATTTTTAAGTAGGTACTTTTTATGTTTTCGTAGGTTGGTAAATCTAATAATAAACGGTAGTTACGCTTATCTGTATTTACTGTACTATACTGTAACAGCCGGATCGTCCACTGCTGAACATAGCCTCCCCTATTAAGAGGGTATTTGCCATAATCCCCACGCTTGACAGGCGTCTTGGAGATCGCAGTGTAAGTTGGCAGTTCTTTAGAAGGCGCTGCTGCCCACCTTCCAGTATTTTTCCCTTAGTCGCCATTTACGACACCCACGGGATGGTATGGGGAGGTGCAATTCTAACCCGGCACCCCACGGGGCGGTCTGTATTTACTTCACAGAAAAAGTTTTTATTTTATTTATAGCTGATATGTTAGTCTTTGAACTGATGACGTGGTCGAAGATCCTGTTCGGGCTAACCTTGAAATACTGGGTCTCAAGTACTGATGGAACACACTGTTAGGAGCTTGGTGACAGATTTTCACCTTAAGGGTGTTAGGTAATAGCCAGGCGGGTATTCGCAAAATGCCCTACCACAATTCTATAACGAACCGAGACTGACGGCTTAACGGCTCTCCAAATCACGGAGGCGTTGAGTAATACATGCCACTATCGGTCACCCATCCATGTCATGCCCGCAGCAGACGTTGTTAGTTATGGTTGTTAGTTGATTGGTTTAGAATTATTAGGGAAACTACGCAACGAGCGCTTCGTAACTGTATCCATAAGAGTGGGATTCCCAAAAGCGCAACCCATAAACTGATGCTGACGTATTTGAATCACGCTTATGATTCGATTTTATGTTTTTTGAGGAGTTGAATTGAAATGCCACTAGCGGTCAGCCATCCATGTCATGACCGCAGCAGACGTTGTTAGTTATGGTTGTTAGTTGATTGGTTTAGAAATTTTAGGGAAACTACGCAACGAGCGCTTCATAACTGTATCCATAAGAGTGGGATTCCCAAAAGCGCAACCCATAAACTGATGCTGACGTATTTGAATCACGCTTATGATTCGATTTTTTGTTTTTTGAGGCGTTGAATTGAAATGCCACTAGCGGTCAGCCATCCATGTCATGACCGCAGCAGACGTTGTTAGTTATGGTTGTTAGATTTAGAAATATTAGGGAAACTACGCAACGAGCGCTTCATAACTGTATCCATAAGAGTGGGATTCCCAAAAGCGTAACCCATAAACTGATGCTGACGTATTTGAATCACGCTTATGATTAGATTTTTTGTTTTTGAGGCGTTGAATTGAAATGCCACTAGCGGTCAGCCATCCATGTCATGACCGCAGCAGACGTTGTTAGTTATGGTTGTTGGTTGATTGGTTAAGAAATATTAGGGAAACTACGCAACGAGCGCTTCATAACTGTATCCATAAGAGTGGGATACCCAAAAGCGCAACCCATAAACTGATGCTGACGTATTTGAATCACGCTTATGATTCGATTTTTTGTTTTTTGAGGCGTTGAATTGAAATGCCACTAGCGGTCAGCCATCCATGTCATGACCGCAGCAGACGTTGTTAGTTATGGTTGTTAGTTGATTGGTGTAGAAATATTAGGGAAACTACGCAACGAGCGCTTCATAACTGTATCCATAAGAGTGGGATTCCCAAAAGCGCAACCCATAAACTGATGCTGACGTATTTGAATCACGCTTATGATTCGATTTTTTGTTTTTTGAGGCGTTGAATTGAAATGCCACTAGCGGTCAGCCATCCATGTCATGACCGCAGAAGACGTTGTTAGTTATGGTTGTTAGTTGATTGGTTTAGAAATATTAGGGAAACTACGCAACGAGCGCTTCATAACTGTATCCATAAGAGTGGGATTCCCAAAAGTGCAACCCATAAACTGATGCTGACGTATTTGAATCACGCTTATGATTCAAATTTTTGTTTTTTGAGGCGTTGAGTAATAAATGCTACTAGCGGTCACCCATCCAGGACATGACCGCTAGTTAGTTACGGTTGTTAGATGATTGGTTTAGAATTATAAAAGAAGCTTCATGAATGTATCCATAAGATTAGAATTACAAAAAGCGCACCCCATAAATTGATGCTGACGTATTCATGCTTGGAATAAAGAATAAAAATAAAGACAAAATTGGTACATATAGATAGTTTCAAAGCAATAAAGAAAATAAACAAAAACAACCTTTCCATTTTACGTTCCAAAATTAGAGACAAAGTATTAACATATATTAGCCAAGTGTGAGTCGCTCCATTACGGTTTTTTAGTTCAATAATCATCTTCACACACAAAAAACACAAGATTTTTAACCTTATCAACAAAGCCAAAGTCAGCGTATTCTCAACAAAAGCCACACTCAATGTAACTCCTAACCCAGCATGCATCCACTCCGATCTAGATATAAGTAAACAAACAATAAACACTGGGAAAAAGAAAAAGAGTACAACTCGACTCTATTTTGTATTCATGACTTTCAATAAATAAAGGTAGGTACGGTGAGTATCACGCTACTACTTGTTCTCGACACAATCTCGAAAGCCAGTGCAAAAGTATCCTTGATTGCACTTAAAATGTTGCATATTTGTTTACTTTTGCAACTTACACTACTCAGTTTGAATTTTTGGTCTGGTGGTGTCGCCTAGTGTTGGTATTATATTAGAATGACGAATCATAGCTATACCCAAGACGCCGACCAAGCAACGGAATGCCTTGGTAAACCCCCTTAGAAGAGGCGGTAGACAATCCAGCTGATACATTAAACTATAAAATAACACAATGAACCTTATACCTTCTATATAAAGCTTATAAATAAGACAAATCATTTAGTGAAACCTGCAAAATAAAACTTACTTTAAATTAATTTTGTCTCATAAAGCTGGCTGAACTTCATATTAAGTTTTGTCTTTCACCTGGGATGGGTCGCTTGAGATAGAGAAAGAGATAATATCTTAATTTGATGTTGAGAATTGAGATCGAGAACAAGTAGTTGAATCCAAAATGGTATCAACCGTTTGATCTCAACATAATCGTGAGTGGCTTTTTATTTTATTTTTTTAATTTAATCACACGATGTTAAGCTCACGAATTTAATTTTCATTCGAGAGCAATTTTGTTTTGCTTACAAATGTTTTTCTCTAGAATATAGATAAAATTATTATGATAATGCAAGCCATTGTAAATATATGTTATTGCCCCGATTATCTCACTTCACCATACTACATCGGAATACTAAATATTGCAGATTCGATTTATTGTATTCGTACTTTTTACTGCTAAAATGATTCTAATCTCCACAATCACCCATTTCGATGATCAAAAATACTGCATAAGAAATACGGAACCATATGTAATGTATACCTAGTGTCACTACACTAGGTACATAAAAATACAAACTTGACGGATTTGAGACGCCATATTAATACAAATATTTCTTTCAAATCCATTGAGTTGGGCATCAAACTAGAGGACTTTAAAAACGATTCCATATAGGGTTATTAGTAAAATGCTAACAACCTCTTAGGGTTGACTTTTGCTAGACCTAGCAAATATTTTGAGATGTTTTCTTTTGTTTTGATTTTGATTTCTCTATTGTTTTTTGTTTTAACGCCTACTCCAAGCCAAGAGCGCCCGCCGCGTTTACACTGTACAGCTTCGTGCTCCCTTTGAATAGAGTTTTGAATATTTACATCGATCAAAGTAATAAAAATATGAAATAATACATTACAGGCACACGAGGCTCTGAAATATAATTGTTTTCAAACAAAAAAAAATATCTCAAAATGTTTGTTAGGACTAGCACAAGTCAACCCTAAGAGGTTGTTAGCATTTTACCAATAAACCTATATAATTGACAGTATAAATGTCAATGGAACGATAAAACGCGTTACGAAAATAAATACTTTGATGTCGGACTTTTTACTTTTTAGGTAATGTATACTTGTTAAGATATATTGTAGATAGGCTGTAATTGGGGTAGTTATTCGCTAAGCATACAGGGAAGCTCTAAAACCTGAATCTATCATATTTAAGGGTAACGTAGAACAAGGTAGTAACGACATAAATCAGGATCCTGCAAAATAGGTTCCGATCTTGCCTTTAGCATTCTAATGAGGTACGGCAGACTAGAAAAAATTGTATTTTATCGTGATATTGTCGTATATGATATTTACAATGGTTTTCCTCTATTCAAGACAACACAAGTCTTGTGAAAAACAGAAAGTTGTTATTTCTGGACAGTTCTATTGGATTATGTAATAGCTATTTATCGTTTTCGGCGTTCCTCTTCACTTGGTATCACTGATCGCAAGTCTATATGAAGACGGGGAAGCGATGGTTCGCGTGAATGAGGTGGTGTCAAGGCCTTTCAAGCCACAAAAGGGAGTCCGACAGGGATGTATTCTTTCTCCGCTGCTCTTTAACATATATGGCGAATACATCATGAGAACAGTGGGAGGGAGGCATTTCAGTTGGAGGCATCAAGATCAGCAACCTACGATATGCAGATGACACCACATTAATTGCTTCCTCAGAACAGGAGTTAGCTGAACTATTTGACAGAGTCGAACGCGCGAGCAAGATGGTAGGTCTCTCCGTTAACAAGTCAAAGACAAAGGTTATGGTCGTTGATCGAGCTGGAATACTTATACGCACAGGGGAGCTCTCAGATCTGGAGTTTGTAAACGAGTTTGTTTACCTGGGTTCACTGATCACCGATCAGGGAGGCTGCGATAGAGAGATCCGAAGACGCACACAGATGGCCAAAGCAGCTATGAGCAAAATGGAGAGAATCTGGCAAAATAGTAAAGTCTCCAATATCACAAAGATGAGACTCGTGAGATCGCTGGTGTTTTCGATATTTCTCTACGGATCCGAATCATGGTCAATTCGCGCAGTAGAACGAAAAAAGATCGAGGCTTTCGAAATGTGGTGTTGGAGGAGAATGTTGCGCATACCTTGGACAGCAAAACGAACAAACAGATCTATTCTGGACCAACTTAAGATCGAAACCAGATTATCTACAACCTGCTACCAACGAGTATTAAGATACTTTGGTCATATCGCTCGGTCACAATCAGATAATTTGGACAAGCTGGTTATAGTAGGAAAAATAGAGGGGAAAAGACCACGGGGTCGCTCACCTACCCGCTGGTCCGACTAAATTAAGGCCATAACGGGACTCACCCTGCCTAACGCCCTGAGACAAGCCGAGGACAGAATGGTGTGGAAGCAGCTGGTAAACGTCTCTGTTGAGACATTTCAAGACGGGCACGACCTTCAGACATGAAGAATGCGACGAAGAAGAAGAAGAAGAAGAATTTATCGTTCCCTATGAGCAATGATACCAAAATTATATTAGCCATAGTAAATTTGGTCTATAAAACTACAAACCAGGCCTACAAGTACCTAATCAAATGAATAAGTCGAAGTTCTTATTGTTCTTACCCTTATTGCCGACACGCACGTACCTATATTATTTTTTGTTGGTCGTATTACATACGGAGCGGCATATTAATAAAGTAAAAAAAAGTCTCGATCGTGCGCTCGGTGAGTCAAGACCTTCTGAAGATGCTTCGTTTAGAAGCGAAACTAGTCGGGTATTCTTCCGGTTAGGCTGCGTGATGTTTGTACGTCACGTAGATAACAGGAAAATTAGGCGGAATTGTCACTAAATATATAATTTAATGCTTTTTTAAGTGTTTTATTTAAATATTATTTAATATTTTGTAAGAGACTTTTAAAAGTATTTAGTTATTATTAAATATGGATTTCCGCAAAGTAACGAATGAATCTATTCATTACGTAAAAAAAAGTCTTACGTTAGTACCTAATACACGATAACAACCCTTATAATATCGAGTTTTTGTTTGTCTTGAAAATATCAACCGAATTAATTCAAAGCCACACTTAAAAATATATGGTTATAGGTACTTTGCCCTCCAATTACCCAGTAAAAATACTCGTAGATCATCTACAATGTTATCGTTCATAATAAAATCGATTCCTAACGAAATGGGGTGAATCGAACAATATTTCACTTTGATTAATTGAACCAAATTGAACGGTGACGATGACGGTTCAGTTTTAAGTGGGCTACGAGTTTTAAAAGATTTAAATATTTAAAATGCTCTTCGTATAGTAATTTCTCTTGCAGACTACTTTTTAATGTATTTTACTCCAATTTTATTTATGTACATTTCCGATTCAAAACTAAATAAAAGTTAGGATTCCCAACTCTTTTAGTTGAATAAAAAAGTTTTAAATAACAAATATTAATGAATTTAAAAAGTTTAAAACTCGACTGCAAATTATATATAAAAAGTTTTATCCTTCCATTTAAACAAAAACTGCAAGTTATACATATAGATAGATAGAAACACTTTATTACCATGAAAAAACATTACAGAAAATTAACACACATAATATTAGGTATACAAAGGACGCTCTTATTGCTTAAAGCATTATTTTCCAGACAACCGAACAGAAAGAATTTACAAAATTTGCCAGGTTGGCAGTTTACTAGGTAAACATAACAATTATTCACGAAGTACTATTTAAGTTACAAAAAAAACCTATATTAAAATATAAACCTATGTTAAACATATAATAAATAAATATATAAAAAAAACTTGAATAATAAATAGTAAAAAATATATATATATTTATGGAATTGTTTTTTAAATCTCTTTATTTTGATACCACACTCGATGGGCTTGGAAGAAAAAATCGGACAATATTGCGACTAATATCCGTCAGTTTGTTTTTTTACTCTTTCTCTTGTACCTAATGTCACTTGCACTATCAAGACGAATCTAATGATATGCCGTTTAGAAGTTATGGTGGAATAAAGAAACTCACAGACATACATACATGCATGAACCCTGAAAACATAACACTCCTATTTATGGGCAGTCATGTAAAATGATAAACATTTTATTGGTTATTATTCAACATATCATTTTACTATTTTTGAAGCGCTCGAAGCGAAGTTTGCTTAGCCGTTCTGAACCGATCAGCAAAGTTAAGCAACGTCCGCCTCGGTCATGGCTTGGATGGGTGACCGCTGGTGACATACTACTGAGCGCTTCCGTGCTTCGGGGGTCACGTTAAGACGTCGGTCCCGGTTGTTGTCTTAGGATGGCAGTCGTTATAGCACGGTGGTAGGGCATTTTGCGAATTTATTTTGCGGGCAATTTGCCCGCCTGGCTAGCTATCCCCCTCAAGTAGAAAAACCTAAAACAACTAAAAAAAACGATTCATATATTATATACATACATGCATGTATTGATGAATATTATGTATATAATGTATGTATATAATTATATGTTTTTATGATATGATTCGAAACCTGGACCGATATAGTATAGAAGAAGATATATTCGAATTAAATTTAAACAATTTAACAATACAAATACAAACATGTAACTAAAACTTGTATACAATTTTATAATCCAATAATTTGAATGAAAAATACAATAGTATTATTTAATTTAAATTAAAATAAATTATATTGATTCCACGAGAATCGTCATCACAGAACGTTTTTTCAACGAGCCAGTACTTTAGCTTTGATTTATATAAATTTTGACTTAGTTGGTTATGAGTCCGTCGGTAGGTTAAAAACTAAAGGGCCCATTATGTGCGACAATTAACCTGACCGCACCAACCTCCGAGACACGATAGCGAGTCTGTTACCGTTCTTCATGTCTTTGCCCTTCAAAAACTCACTCAGATGTAGCCGTTGAAATTTAGAATGTAACTAGTTAGGGCAAGTTGAGTATACCCAATCACTTAAAATTGTTTCGCTGACGTGAAATGCAACACCTGCGTGCAATCACCCTCACAGCTATTTTTGCATACGGAAGGCTCGCAAGCAATCGTGTGCTTGCACTTAGAGCTCAGTGCCGTATTGAAGAATTGAATGCCAAGTAGCAAGTAGATGTAGATCAGTAGATCAATAAGCGGACAAGATATTTGATAGCAGCGACGGAGCAAAACGAGCACTGCTTAGCTGGGCGCATACCGTGTGAACTCCACGTCATGCTGCGTTCTACTTCGAGCCCAGGAAAGGTTTTGTCGCAAGAGTTCATCATTAACGCAGATATAATCAATTTTTCGCCCTGACATACAAAATGCAGGAAATGTGTTCTCGTTAAATTCAGAATAAGTATACATTGTTTGAATAACATTTTCTAGTGTCAGACTTAATCTTCAAACTTTGTCCATTGAACTACTCACGCGTATAATGTTATACAAAACTCTTAATTGATTACCAAATCAACGAATATCAACTTTTAAATTAACTAAAAACCAACAACAGAAACATATTTTAAATTAATTTTAGTTTTGGGTCCACAGTAAACGTGTTTCTGACTATGATTTGTATTTACAGGTACTATACCCTATTTGTTACATGAATGCTTATGACTTCTGAAAAAGAAATATTGTATTGTATTGTAACTTACTTTACAACTTTAGGCTATGGTAGTAAATAGTAGTAAATGGTACTGGGCGGTCTAATACCTCCAATACCTCATAGCGATTTTCACCATTGGATGGAGAGTGTAAATATTAAACATAATTATAAATTTGTCACGTGGTTAGTTACAATGATCTACTAATTACATTAAGTTTCTCATTTTCACATACAACTGGAGATTTTTCTAACGACTGTCAAAGGTTTATTTCAAAACTTACCTTCAACCCCCGAAATTTGTTGTTTTTATGTCCAAGTCTCTCTGCAGTAACTTACCTGAAACAAATATTAATAATAAATTGGCTGACATTAGAGTGCAACATCGCACGTGATGGAAAGCGTTGATGCGGTCACTGGTATTCAGAACATGCTTGCCTAGTAAGATTTTATGCATTACTTTATCAATTCTAGATTAAATAGATCTGTAATTAAGCTGGTACAGTGTTCTATACCATAGCTGTATATGCTGATAATGAAATTGGCTTTAAAATTATTCGTGAAATTTTATTCATTCTCGTCATCCACTATTGAGGAGTCCACTGTTGAGTTTGCCATTATCTCCACGGTTGGTAGGTGTCTTGGAGATCATAGTTAACGGTGTCAATGTCACAGAAGGTGCTGCCCACCTTCTAGTATATGTTCCGTCATCTCTTACGACATCGACGGGAAGATATGTGGGGTCCAACTCTAATCTAGCCCGGCATTATACGGGGTAAATATCATTATTTTTTCCATAAACAACAAAAAACTTGCGTTTGTTCTATTTATGATGCTAATATATATTGGTAGAAGTTAAAACACGTAGAAAAAAGAAATCCGTTCATACCTCGTTTCATTTTGTACTGGGTTTACTAATTATGTCAGTCAATGTAATTATACATTGTTTCATTAAATTAAACACACAACAGGTTTTATTGTCATAATAGTGACCTCATTTTTAAAATATTTACTCTGTGGAGGGAGGAGGGGCTACAGGGGTTAAAAGAATTACCAAGCGGGTTTGGCATTAAGAAGACGGAAAGACTGAAGATACTATAGATTTCTACACATGAGCATGTTCCGTCAGCAAAAGATATATTTTATTGAGTTGACATAAGGATATTGGGAAGATGATGAATTCACTGCTAGTGACGCAAGTTACTGCCTAAGCCCATTATTCACTATGTGAGCTTCACGCCGGAACCTATCTCGCACTAATCCGTCGTCGCCCACACACCACACACTACATGAGCCCTCAGTCGCTTGTGAACCTTGGAAAGCCCCCACGTCTGTCGCCATGCCACTGATGCTTGTAATATATAGTAGTAATTCATGAAAGAAATATGTTAAAAATATTTTTTTTGTATTATTTATAGCTGATAGGCTAGCCTTTAACCATTATCTCACCTGATGGTAAGTGATGATGTGGTCGAAGATGTCGTTCAGGCTAACCTAGAATTACTGGCTCTCAAGGACTACTGCCGGAACACCGTTAAGTGCTTGACGATAGATTTTCTACTTGAGGGTGGTAGCTAGCCTGCCGGACATTCGCAAAATGCCCTACCACCATGTTGAGTACACACACATGTGCGGATTGGTATAGAGTGCGGCGCGGGGCTCACGCGAGCCAGAGATTGGTCCACGAGCCGCAAGACTTGTTCTTGGATTAGTGCACGTGTAAATTGCGGGTTTTAGTCTAAAAAAATCTTTGATAAACTATTTTCTTCAGCATCACCTTACCTACATAGTTATTTCTTTTTATAGTTTACTACTCTGCTTTCTTTCGCAATGAACCCTACCAATCAAACCTTACCTACCCCTAGATTTGATAGCGCGATAGATGACCAACCCTCCGGGTAGTAAAACAAAACTCATATACGTACCCCGGGTCGGGCTATCGGATGGTGTTTACCAATTTGTAATAAACTTGGTATTGATTTGTGAAGGGCTGAAGTCCTCACGAGTGTTTGTGTTGAAGCGTATTGTTGATTAAGCTACAGAGGTTGTATATTTTGGAGCTCGGGGAAGAACTTAAAATATCTGATTTTTTATGGTATGTCAGGACGTCACATAAGTTAGTTAGTAAGTTTTCAAGCACATCGGCATCCCTAGTCCATACTGGAGATATAATTTATATCCCCAGATTTTATCCACTTTCAAGAGACAAAATTACCTATAGAGGAAAGAAAAATTATCTTCTTTTGACATATCGGTGGATATATATCTCCGTTCTAAAGACACATACTGTTGATAAAATGTCTCCGTATGACATAAGAAAGGGGTTATCTTTGTTTTAAGGCGTGGTATAAATTATTAATAAAATAATAGAATGTTGCTAGCGTATTTGAATTTGCGCTATAATTAAATAATGTGTTTCTTTATTTTATATTGTTATATGTATAGCAATAGGGAGAATGGAATTATCAACCGTGGATACATATCCATGGGCGCCCCCAAAGTCCGAGAGAAGAAGAAAATTTCTAATATGAGACAATTTTTATCCGCACTCAGGGGAGATATGTCTCCGATATGTGCTAGGCTCGCAGGTGGTCTTTTCAAGGAGTGCTTAGGACGTTTGCGCTCCCGTCTCGCCCCACAATGCCACTAAAAAGACCACCCGTCGATGTTGGAACTATATTTGGAATAATCCAATTTATATGGGTTACACCCGTTTAAGTTTTCATAATGTGGATCCAAACCGTAGGTTGTCTTTATTGCCTCTCAGTCCTTGAGAGCCAGTAAATTTTGTGGCACATTAGACTTAACAAATGTATGTGTAAGGGCGACGGACTGCAGTATAGGCAGAAGTTACCCCTTAATATCAGGGGCCTCGAGCTTGGTTCGACACAAACCTATAAAAAAAATATCAGTCACTCCTTTGACCAAGTGCCGTTGTAATTATGGCTTATTTAATTCTGTAACAGTTTTTCTATTAGATTTTTTGGGCATATGACAGCCTTGGACGTAAATACACGCTAAATATCCTGTATGGTTAAAAGTTGCGGTTGAAATCTAGCAAAACAAGGCACACAATAGTATGTTGAATTCATAACACGAAATCAACAACAATGTCTACATTTTCACGGAATCACGGCCAAGTGAGAACATCATAACTTACATTCTTTATTTCTAGGATAGGATATATGGCACATGTTATTACTTGAGAACAGAATATGAATTCAGCACAATAGAAAATAATTTACAAAGTTGGTCGTTTTTATTCATTTCAAGGTTTCTGACATTTGCTAAACCATGAAGAGCTTACTTAGTCGTTCTTAGATTAACCGATCAACCCTGCGGTTCTTTTGGATGGGTGACCTCCAGTGGCATTACTACTGAGCATGTACATGCTTCGGAGGGCAGATCAGCCGTCGGTTGTTGTTAGTTTAGTTAGCTTAGGATGGGATTCGCATGGTAGAAGGGCGAGCTTGGGAGGCTGCTGCCCAACGTGGGCGGCACGAACGCCACATGTCGTCGCCTGTACTCCGGAGTGATCCGGAGTATGGCCTTGTACGGGGCACCTGTCTGGGTGGACGCCCTCGGTCGCGCCAATAAGGCCCTGCTGCGACGTCCGCAGCGGGTCATCGCGACGAGGGCGATACGCGGGTACCGGACGGTGTCCTGGACGGCGGGATGCGTGCTGGCCGGTGATCCCCCCTGGGAGCTCCAAGCGGAGATCCTCGCCGAAGTTTACCACTTCGTGGCGGCGAGGAGATCCCGCGGGGAGCCTCCAGCGTGGGAGGAGGTCACGCGCATGCGACGGCGGGCTCGGGCCGCCCTGTTGAGGCGGTGGACGGAGGACCTGGCTCCACCGGTCCCTGGACAGAGGACGGTGGATGCCATTCGCCCGGTCCTCCGGAGGTGGGTAGGGCGGCGATTCGGGTCGCTGACCTTCCGATTGGTGCAGGTGCATTCCGGTCACGGATGTTTCGGAAAGTACCTGCATCACATCGCGAGACGGGAGGCGACCCCCGCCTGTCACGAGTGTGGAGCGCCAGAAGACACGGCGCTCCACACGCTGGAGGAGTGCGCCGCGTGGAGTCCCATGCGGCACACCCTCACAGCGGTCATTGGCGCAGATCTGTCGCTGCCGAGCGTGGTTAACGCTATGCTCGGCAGCGACGGATCGTGGCAGGCGGTGGTCTCTTTCTGCGAAGCGGTGATGGCGCAGAAAGAGGCCGCGGAGTGGGCGAGGGAGGACGACGTCCTCGCGGACCCGCTCCGGCGTAGACAAACTGGGGGGAGGAGAAGGCGGTTCGGGCGCCTTCTCGCTCTTTCCTAGTGTTGTGCGGATCACCGGTGGAGAGTCGGGGGATTCTCCACTGGCTTGCACGATCCCACACGTCTGGGGGATGGCCCCAATGAGCCGGGTCATCCCTCCATTGGCCGGGGCCCGTCATCGGTGACGGGCCGGCCGCTGGGGCGAGATGGTGACTGCTAACGCTACCCAATTTCGCCCTACTAGGCGGCAGACTGCTCATCCCGGGTTTTTAGTGGGTAACCTCACTTACTACCCCCCCGAGGGGGTAGTAAGGCCCTTCAGGCGAGGACTCCCACATAACCACTCCGCTCCCCCCGGGGCGGGTGGTATCCATAAAGGATTTTCCCGGGTAAAAAAAAAAAAAAAAAAATGGTAGAAGGGCGAGATGGTGACTGCTAACGCAACCCCATTTCGCCCCGACGAGGCGGTGGACAGCTCATCCCGGGTTTTTAGTGGGTAACCTCACTTACTACCCTCCCACGTAGAAAGTCTATCGCCAAGACCCTTCCGATGTGTTCTGGCAGTTGTCACGGTAGATGGGAGCCAACAATTCTACGTTAGCCTGAACAACACCTGCGACCACCTCATCACTGACCATCGGGTAAGATAGTGGTCAAAGTTTGGCATATCAGCAAGAAATGAAAATAAGCATATACTGTATACATACACATTAAACTTATGTCGATGAAATAAGTGTGAACTAAGTTATATTCCACTATTACTGAATGACGTTCTTTAAGTATGTTGTTGATCCTTGAGAGTCTGACCGACGCACAGCTACTAGCAATTGATCTCCTAGGGATCAGTACTATATATAATATTATAAATGTGAAAGTAACTCTGTCTGTCTGTCTGTCTGTCTGTCTGTCTGTTACGCTTTCACGCCAAAACTACTGGACCGATTTGAATGAAATTCGGTATGGAGATAGTTTGAGACCCGGGAAAAAACATAGGATAGTTTTTATCCGACTCCGCAAAAAGAGGTTCATGTTTTCGCGCGATAACCGACATATGCGCGGGCGGAGCCGCGCCCGGAAAGCTAGTAGGCTATAACCATACAATTGGTTTGACTTCATATAGCGGTACCAAACGCGGCCTGTATGTGTGCACACCCGTACGCTCGTGCTATATCATACACTATCTAGCGTTTCCTGAGTGCTGTAATCAGGGCCGCCATAAGTTTCATGCTCACCGCGCCGACCAGTACCGCCTGCCGCCCGCAGCGTACAATGCAAAACGAGGAATACCGAAAGCTCAGAAAATCGTCGTTATTACGTTTTATTACCGACACTTAATTGAATTTTGTGATACCACGTTTTGCCTGATTTCTTCATATCCTTGCTACACATATATATCTTCTTCCCACATCACTTAGTTATACTGAAGTACTTTTACGCAAATCGTATGGTAGTAAAAATGCCACGGATTCGGAGTATCTCAGTCTGAGTAGCATAGAAATTATTTTACTATATTGAGCTTTATATAATAGATACTAGTAGTAGGTAAACTAGTATCTTACCATGGTATGTATTAAATTTAATAGTTTGATGTTTTTTCCCAGTGAAGATAGTGCCGATATATTTTACCGATCCGGTGCTGCTGCAAATATTAATTAATTATTCATTTAACGTGAATTTAATAAATAATAATCATGTCATAGGTAGCTAATCATATCTGTGGAGTGGGAGTATTTTGTCCCAGTAGTTCAGATCCTTAAATTTTCTAATGAGTTGAACTAATGTTACAAAGTTGAACACACAGAAGCTAATAATAAACTTCAGTTCAGTTATTACTACTCCGTCGTTTGGTTAAATGTCTCGAGCGAGCGCAAATGAATTGAGTACTATACCCGCTGACTTCTTGAGTTGATAATAGTAAATATTGCTTCTGTATATAAATAAGGTAAACAATGACTAATATAACATTTTTTCTTTATTATTTTAATGGAGACTATTCTTTGTCAAATACTCGTCAAGCTAGCCAATTCACATGGTCCTAGGAGACTATTTACTAAACAAAGTAGTCACGTAAACATCACGGTATTAAAAAAAAATAATTCTTACCTATATCCCCCATGTAATGTCGCTGCAATATGTATTTCTAACATCATAAAAGACGATCCAAACGTATAAATATAATGTATTTATTTGCAACGGAAGGAAAACTTTGCAAGAAGAAAAAATCGGGAGTTATATTAGTTTAGTTATTTTTTCCTTTAGTGATGTTTAAGGTATTATAAGGTTGGTATCTTTTAAGATTTGTAGCATAGTAGGTGTATATGCAAAATATGTTTCTAGTATTTTTAGACAAGAACACATTTTAGTTGCCATAGGCTGGCCTGACTCCATCCCTCCTTGGAAACGATCCAGTTGGAATAACTCGTCACCTTACATTTGATGAGGGCGCCCATATGGTTACCAGCCCTGTTGTGCGCCTAATGTACGTAGCGCGAGTGAACAGCTAACAACCCACTTCTCAATTATCTGTATTAATAGCTGAAAGGCTATCTTACCTTTGGCCACTATCTTACCTGATGTGTAAGTGATGATTTGCTCGAAGATGTTGCTCAGATTAACTTACAATTACTGGCTTTCAAGGACTGCTACCGGGTCATGCCGTTAGGTGCACGGTGACAGATTTTCTACTTGAGGTAGACAAACGGGCATCTGCTAAATGCCCTTTGTCTACCTAATTTGCTATAATGACAGCCATATCAAAACAACAATCAGGATTTACGGCTTAACGTGAACTTCGAAGCACGGTAGCGCTTAGTAGTGATGACCGCCGTGGATGCTTAACTTAGTTGATCGATACAGAACCACTTAGCAAGCTACGATACGAGTCCTTTAAGCTACGTTATTCTCAGCCACCTTTTACTGCATTCAACAGGAGATTATAGAATATCTTTATATTCCTACGCTAAGAGTAAATTCCACTCTCGCCGCCGTCATTATCGGTGTCGAGTATGTGAAAAGGGCCAATAACGAATTGGCTAGTAATTCAATTGTCCTCCTCTCCCCGTCTAACCGCTTCACACGAGTGGCCTCGAGGGACCGCTGCCTCTTTTTCTATTCTCCAAAATAATACTCCGAATTTAGGGTTAGGTTTGTTTGCCTCAACTGAGATGGTGATTGTTTTAGATTTACAGCCCTTTCCGGTATACACCTTTACAAAGAAAATACATAACTAATTATATTTGAAGAAAGTCAAAAGAAATTATGGATAGACAGAGCAGTGTGAAGATTGAATCAACAAAGGGAAGAGAAGAATAAAAATATAAACAAGAAGTGTTTTGTTTAAATTAGGGTAAGATTTTAAAATTATGATAAAGCAAAGAAATCTTTTGAAAGATTGTATCACAGTAAAAGTATTTTTTTATGCCTTATAGGTTAGCTTTTGACCACTATCTCACCTGATGGTAAGTGATGATGTGGTCGAAGATGTTGTTCAGACTAACCTTTAATTCCTACGTATGTGTGTATAAGCACAGTAATATTTATAGATAATATTACCGTGGTATAAGTCTCGTTCACCTAGTCATGCTACTTGATACAGACCCTTCAAACCTATATTATAAGAGATACTTCTGACATAATTTCATGCTTCTACACACTGGTTTTTAGTGTGTCAAGTCTGTCAGTAAGTATTGATTTCTGAGTCTCTAGATAAATCTAGAGATACGAAACGATGAGATTTATCTAGAGACTCAGAACTCAAGACTGACTGCAGATAACTCACACCAAAAAAACCAGTGTGAAGAAGTATGAAATTTTGCCAGAAGTATCACACACAACGTAAATTTGAAGGATCTGAACCAAGTAGCATAAGTGGGCTAACAAGACATATGAACTAAGATCTTGGAGTGACGAGTGCTGCTGCAGTGTCAGGCAGATCGAGAATGGTCTATAAGCGGTAGATATATGGAGCTAAATTCCATCATATCTAATGTGTTACAATGGTCATGGACAGAAGTTACGATTATCATCAGGCAGGTGACAAGGCCGTCGCAGCACTTCATATCATTAAAAAAATAGGGCTGGGTAATTAAGATAGGATTAACCCTCAAATATCCGTATGGAAAGTTTATTTTGGAAGGCAGTCATTTACGAAGTATCAAATATCGTTATACGTGTTAAGCATTGCGCAATAATTTAAGATTTGGAGTATATGGAAGCAAGGGACAAAAATCAAAGAAAGTCAAATTCAACGTGGGCGTGGCTATGGACAAAAAGTGGTTTAATAAAAGCCAATTAGTGATACCTCTCATGGTGGTAGCACCGTTGAGTGGGGATTTTTTTTATGGCAAAAGTTTATCATGGTCTCACTTCTCACACAGGAAGAGACACAGAAAGAGGAAGAGAATGCAAAAACATGAGGGTTTATTTGTTTCTTCAATGTTTTATGGTTCTTGAGACCATAACCATGCAACTGGCCTTTATTAACAAAACACTACCAATTTTATACAATACTACAGCTACTACAATAAAAGCATTAGACAACCGATCAGTCATTGCAGACTCACAGGCAGTCCAAATGCTCCAGCCAACTACCAGTTGGCAGCGTGCCCAGCATGCTGGCAGCATTGACCCGTTGAATTGTAAAATGGCAAATTAAAAAAAACAAAATACAAACTGGCCTTAAATGCTTAAGATGGAAATTATATGGCTTCTACACAATAATCATTGGATTTGTTAAGTAAAGCCTAAACACATAGCATCAAATACACATTTAAGCTAATGGGAAACAAAAGAAACAGAACATCGAAACTCACTCAAAAACGAACAAAAAATACATTCGACTTACCCTCTTCCAAATAAAATATACATCCGGAAGATTGTCAACTTCGCAATTAGGTGAAATGTATTATAACAGCGCCGTACCCAAGTTTACCTTACTCCCTCTCTCATCCTCCTCAAAGGGGACAGCCTCCCAAGAGGGTCTGCACCCCTGATCTACTTCGCCATAGATTAGGCGATAAGTAAAGTAACTCGACAAGTTTTTGCCTACCTTGGATCGTTGGAAACTCAAAGATTATCGTGATTTTAGAAATGTCAAGCTGAAAATGATAGGGAAAGTTCCGTAGGTTCGAAGAGAGGTGAAATGTTTAGAGCTTTGCCGCAGCGAAACTTAATTATACAGATAATATTATTTGTCGATTAGTGATAACTTTCTTCTCTGTAAAGTTGAAGCCTATCTCAATAAGTGCCTTAACAGAGTCTTGACTAATTTTACCCAAGTTTTAAACGCTAAAGTTTGATTATTTGTTACTACTCCACTTTAATTTATTACCTCAACGGTGTAAGATATTTTATTTTATTACCTTTAGATACCTTTGAGCGCTATCCCATCTAATGTTAATTGATGATGTAGTCAAAAACAGGCCTTACCTAGAATGTCCAGTTGTCAGATATCGTTAGGAGCTTTGCGACATATTCATTACATCCTTAAATACGTAATTTGTCAGGCAGCGTTAGGCTATGTTGGCCGGTGGTCTTAAAACATGTTAAGTATCATAGTCGTACGGAATTTTATTAGTGCCAGCCTTAATATGATCGTTATAAAGTCATATCTGTCAGACAGACAACAGAAGGTTTAAATAAATGGCGATACATCTTCCGGGTGTTTGTAATGAAGCAGTGATGGCTCAGTGGCACTGGCTGTGGACTGCCGCGCAGCAGGTCTATGGTTCGAATTCCGCCGCGGGCTTGAGCTTCACCGCATGGTGGAAGGGCATTTTTGTGAATGCCCGCCTGGCTAGCGACCACCCTCAAGTTAAAAATCTGTCGCCAAGCACCTAACGGTGTGTTCCGGCAACTGTCCTTGAGAGCCAGTCATTCTAGGTTAAGCCTGTTAACACCTTCGACCACATCATCACATACCATCACGTGAGATTGTGGTCAAAGGCTTACCTATCATCAATAAAAAAAAATAAAAAAAAATAAGTAGGATTTACGCAAGGATATATTTTAGTTTTTTTTTGTTTCCAGCGTATATATAGGTACGTATATAAAGGATTAGCCTTACTTGGTAAAACATCTCTTCGATATTTTTTTATTCGCGGGTGATATGCTTGGATATACTCGTAATTATGCTTGGCCTAAATAAAGTCTCGATTGACAGTACAACTTTTTAGAAAACATGAGCTATCTGGGAGACTCACTTTTTGCTGTTTTGTAGTTAAGACATTTAATGAATGTAGCTTGTGTGAATTATTTTACGTACTTCGAAAGCATTATATCGCGTAGTTTTGAGTGTGGAACTAATAATATTATTATTTCCGAATTAAACAAATTATATTTCCCTACATCACTGAAAATCACAGAAATTCTGTGCTGAAAATAGTAAAAAAATATATACAATATTCAGCTTAAAGTGTTTGAATCAGCATGAGAGATCATCGACTTCAACACATAATCAATTCAGTAACAGTAGAACTCTTTGTGAACGAGTTCCTCCAGGAAAGTACTACCACCATAACAATTTTTACCGCAAAGCAGTAATATTTGCATAACTGTGTTCTGAAGGAGGAAATTACAGGCACATGAGACTTAACAACAGTGCCGTTCGTTGCTTGTGGTGAAATTCATCAAATATAAGCTAAGGCTATCGCTTAACACCAGTAGGTGTGTAGTCCTTGTTCCGTGCTAGTTACTATTACAAACTACGAAACAAAACCTCATTCCGGCATTCCAAACATTGCAAGAAGTCGGTTATTACCTTTGATTGTTTTGATTTGATTTTGTTCTAATGAAAATTATTTGAATAAGAAAATTACAAACGAAAATTCAAATTCCAAGCTATCTGAGCCAAATTAATTTTATTCCAATCTGGTTTATTAAGATCAGGCGAGTCACCCGAGCTTGGGTATTAAATAATTATTGAGAGACGCCATCTGAACTAAATTAAGTTCAAATTTCAGGGTTCAGGTAAATCGATGGATTTTGGTACATATTAAGTTGATAGTACATGCTATAGATTTAAACAGGTTCAATGTCCACAGATCTCTGCTGTTTTGGAATTAGCCAAAAAATCCATAATCAAACCTGCTTACAAAATTTCACGACAAACGGTTGAGAAATGTAAAGAAGAACAACATTTGCAGAGAACCACCGAATAAAAAATGGCTCAAGCTGAAACAGAGATGCTTCACTCGCCCTTCGAGCTCGCTCGGTCAATAATACCCATCAAATTTCGAATTCATGGAGCTAGGAACTTATAGCGGAAGTCACATATTTAATAAGCAGGATGAATCGTTATTAGCTATTAAACGCTCACCATCAATTAATATTTTCAAAAAACTTGTAAAAGATCATTATCTTTCCCCATCGTGATTGTATACATTACTGTTAGCCATAAATTGCTACAAAGTTCTTACTTTTATGGTTCTGTATGTTAACTACTTACATTATTTAATGTTATTGATATAGGTAAATGTATATATTGTATGATCTTATGTATATACATATATATTTATATTTTTGAAGCAGTGATAGCTCAGTGGCTTTGGCTATGGACTGCCGTGCAGCAGGTCCATGGTTCGAATCCCGTCGCGGGCTTGAGCTTCACCGCATGGTGGAAGGGCATTTTTGCGAATACCCGCCTGGCTAGCGACCACCCTCAAGTAGAAAATCTGTCGCCAAGCACCTAACGGTGTGTTTCGGCAGCAGTCCTTGAGAGCCAGTATTTCTAGGTTAAGCCTGTTAACACCTTCGACCACATCATCACTTACCATCAGGTGAGATTGTGGTCAAAGGCTTACCTATCAGCAATAAAAAAAAAATGTTTATGTAGTTATATGCATTATTAATGTAGTATTAATTAACTGTATTAAATGTTTATTACTTTTGATTGTATTTATTGTATTTTATTTATAATTGTACATATTTTAAATGCTTTCTAAGTAATTATTTTGTTTGTATTATGGAGACTACCGTCTATGTATTTTTTGTAAAATGTTGTCCTCCAGTTATAGATCGTCTGGAAGAGATCACTCTAAGCGATAAGACCGCCTATTGTTACATCATATTTTGTATTGTTATCTTTGTAAGTTATTTTTTAAATGGTGTCTCAATAAAGTGTTATCTATCTATCTATCTATGTATTCATAATAACTATGAAAAGTGCTTGGGCATAATGAAAAACAAATGTTTTTTTATGAAATTAAATAAATCACATATTATTTAGTCAGAAACATAACTGACATGCATAATTAATATTACCAAATTAATAACAATTGAGCATATAAAATATACAAATACAAATACACATTTTTAAAATACAATGTCGAAGAAAATTTAATTACAATAAAAATAAGCATTATGTCATTACATTATATAAAAATATATTTTAAGATGTCCATCGTTTGTTTAATAATTCGGATACATTGTAAAAATAATAAGAGTGGGATCTCTTTCTTTATTCTAGAATAGAGCTTATCTTAAAAAAACATAAACAAAACCTCATGCTCTTTTACAAAAGTACACACTTGGAAAATATACATGCCCATTCGGGCAAACGATGTGTTTTGTACCGTCTTCAAGTGCTACGAGTATTTGCATTTAAGAAAGCATTTAGTACATTTTAATACCAAGCACACAAAACATAACTGGATTTATGAGACATTTCAACACAGATTGGACAGTTTACCTGTTGAAACATATAACACCGTGAGAAAAGACCTGAAACTTAATAACTAGCAGTTAGTCGGTTTTATGTATAGTTTTGAATCTATATGTACTTATAAAAAAACATATCTAAGCAGCGGAAAGCAGATCTGTCAATAAACTACATACATAAACTTTTAAGGTCTTATGTATCATTTGGCGAGTATATTGCTATTTACCGACCGGCCATGCACACACACAATCTGCCCGACATGAGAAATTACTACTGAAAATTTCTGAAATATCAATAACTGTCCGAATAGGGAATCAAACTCGAGCTTCAAAGTTCCATAATGGCTTTATTTATATTGCTGATACGTTATCTCTTGACTACAATCTCACCTGATGGTCATGATAAGTAGGATTATAACCTAGAATAAGGACTGGCTTTCAAAGGCATCTATTGGAAGGCACTATTAGTTGCTTGGTGACAGATTTTTGACTTGAAGGTGGCAGGTGAAAGCTCGCGCAAATCGTTTTGCCATCGGGTAGTGAAGCAGAAACCCGCGGCGAAATTCGTACTATGAATTTTCAGCGCGACAGCCCACAGTAATTGCTACTTGGACTTCTACCGAATCACTAGTTTTTATTTTATTTATTTTCATGGAGCAACCAATAGTACACATAATACAAAATGTAAAGAAAAGTTTAAAGACAAAAGATATTAATAATTGCGATACTAACGACGTTGACCACAAATATACATTTTCGTATTCATGTGCTAAGAATTAAAACTAAAAAGTACCTATTTTGTATGTTACAAAGTGTTTCGTAAGTTTTGGTTATTGGAAAAATGCTAACAATCCCTTAGGGTTGACTTTCAACATCATGTGGTCCTCCTGCTTATTTCATTAAAAACATTAAAAAAAAAAACAGAAAAAATACCTAAATAATTTTTTTTTTCTCAAAACAAAAAAATCATCTCAAATTGTTTGTTAGGACCAGCAGAAGTCAACCCTAAGAGGTTGTTAGCATTTTACCATACCCCGTATATGCTTCACTAAGATTGTAAATATAGAAAAAAATATAGAAGTGACGATTCACAAAGCGGTCTCAGCTGTTCAAACTAGACCTGTTCTACTTCCTTCAGCAGCCCAAACACTGACTTTTTAAAACATCCCACTCTCTCATTATAAATATCTAAAGTTATTATAAGATATTGCCATACGGTACAAGAGAGATCGTTTTTTTATGTTATTGTGACGGAACAAGCTAGAGGCCCACCTGTTGTTAAGCGGTATCCTCTGCCTATAACAGATGCATTTCGTAACAAGTCACGAATTGCACTGCGCCCGTCACCTTGAGATATAGTTGTTAAGTCTCATATGCCTGTAATTTCACTGGCTCTCAAGGACTGCTGCCGGAACACACCGTTAGGTGCTTGGCGACAGATTTTCTACTTGAGGGTGGTCGCTAGCCAGTCGGGCACTCGCAAAATGCCCTTCCACCATGCAGTGAAGCTCAAGCCCGTGGCGGGATTCGAACCATGGACCTGCTGCGCGGCAGTCCATTGCCAATGCCACTGAGCCGTCACTGCTTCAAAATGCATGTCTGCCAGCATTGGTTCGACAAAATGTTGTAGCAAATATATTTTTTTGGATTTCGTGAAAAGGCCCTAATGGATACATTATAGCTAAGCTTTTTGACTAACAAATTGGAAATCTTACTCTATAAATCAAACAGTCATACAATAAAAATAAATTTCCGAACAACAAATAACCGCCTGAATTCAACCGACACACTTTTCTATTTTATATGCCAACTTTGTAAACTTTTCCGACAACTTAGGAATTGGAACATCCGGTTCTTGCTGTAGAAGTTCAGCTTCGACCTAGCAAATCTAGAATTGTTGTATACAAACAAGAACAACAGAGACATTTATTGTAGTTTATGTTGTAGTGATTCTCGATTTTTCTAGAAACTTCTGTAACTAGCGAAGTAGATTCAATGAAATTGGTTTTTGTATTAGTATTTTTTGTGTTTATAGGTGCTGCTTTTCCAATTGAAAAGCGGCAATAGTGAACTTTTTTAGTATAAGAATGGTAATGTTGTCGAACAGTACACAGCTTAAGGCCCAAATTAGAAGCTTTTTGAAGGCTAGTACGAAGTTACAGTTAAAGCTCCGTCTGATAAGCAAGAAATTTTAAGAAATAATACTTTTCAGATAGACGCCGTTTTTTGGCATGCTTAATTTAAAAATGGTGTATGTACGGTTATGATAGTTATTAAATAATTCATAGATTAAGGGATTACTTTGGGGAAATCATGATTAACATGTGGTGGTATGGTGATCAAAGTCTATTCTATCGCCTAGAAAAAAAAATCATGTGGCGCAAAAGTTGATCTTACAAGTTTTAAAAGAAAAATATCAACGAGTACTAGGATAACAAAAACTAAAAAGAGGTTAAAACCAAGCTAAAGCACCTTAATATTGATTAACCTACGTCGGTTCTGATACTAGACAGTCCTCGTGAAGATTTTGGCCAAACATGACATGCCATAATTCTCCCCTCCCTCTCCCCGTATTACCCCTTTATCCGGGTAGCTCCTAACTTCCACATTTGGATTAATACTTGATGAGAATGTGGCGTACGGTCATTTTGTTACGCGTTAAGAGAAACGTATTGTTTTACTCCGGGTTTGCCTGAACATTGTATATTATGGTACAATATATTCAACCTTCCGGCATAAAAGTATAATTAAAGTTTTATATCCCCCTGTTGAATATCATAAAATATATCTAGGGGAAATATACGTCGAATGAACGGCAAGTATGCAGTTGCAATTTGGGTTAGCTTCAACTAGATAATCTGCCGCCATGCACTTAACCGTGAGTTCCGATAGCTTTCCTTGATAACAAATTCTTACTTTTTAAGCCAGTTTACCACTCTCGACCACATTATCACTTAAAATCAGGTGAGGTTGTGATCAAAGGCTAACCTATCAGCAAGAAAAAATACCACACGTCGACATGAGTAAGTATTTCTGCTAACTAAGCGCAGAGCACTGCTCTTTAGCATTTGAAAGCCTTCATTAAACCAAAGGCTTCGGATATACTACAAACACTCGTGTTGCTAATGAGGTTTGACATCTGGAATGCAACTGGCCATAATACCCAAGCCAAACTTGCTCATAATACTCTTTTGTTGACCTTTGTGTTGCTTGAAAGATATAAAATATGAGGAATTGTTAACCGATGCATATAAAAACATCTATCTATTTTTACTACTATTTTAAATCTATTTTTGCCCTTATTTTTGGAATTGTGACGGAACAAGCATGAGGCCAACTTGTTGCTGTATCCTCTGCTTATATCAGATGCATGTTGCCACAAGTGCAGAACTGCATTGTGCCCCTCACCCTGAGATATACAGTTTTAAGTCTCACGTGCCCATAATTTTACTGCATCTCAACGGCACACAGTTTTATAATACATCACTTCCTCAAAGTGCCACCTCCTTGCCTGATGGAAAACAAGGATGGAAGCAAGAAGCAATGACCATTAATACAACCATAGGCTACTTTAGTCGCCATCCACATGATGATCAGAGAGATGCTTTTTCACGCCCCGCGGCTATAGCTGCTAAAAAAACGTTCACTGGCAGAGCGTTCCACAATTTACTTATGTGACTAGAGATAGAAACTGCCTAACTTTTTAGTTTCGAGAAATTCAAGATGACATGCCAGGCTGGAAAGAGTTGTTCTTATAAGAGACTTACGATTGACAGCTTTCTTATCTACGAAGCGTTTGATACTCGTAGTCTTACCTACGCATATGCAATTTCAAATTAATTGGTGGACTTAAATAAAATTTTACATCAATGATGTAAAAAGATTTATCGAGTGGTCAACAGTCAAACAGAAAAAATATCGTATACAGAAACTTAACCAAAATATTGCCGGAAGCCTCACAAACAATGCACAAGAATTACAACTCACATATTTACCCAGTACACAAAATCAAAACAAATCACGTCGATATTTCAGGCGCGAACAAACAGACACTCAAATTTATTTGCTCGTGTAAGTGGGTACATGCATTGTTGTTTACGTTACAAGCGTCGGAAGCCAAGAGCTGGGACTTATGACGACGCAATGGAAATAGGTCGGCAGTACATAAGATTGCTTAGTAGTAGTTGACGTGAAAACTGAATGAGGATACGAAAATTGTTTATGTGAATCGAGTGCGAATATAACTATATATATAATAGTATTTTCAACTAATGTAATATTGTTGAGTAATATTATTATCATTGAACCTACTAATTGATACCTATAATCATAATGATGAAGGTAATTAAATTGAGTTAAGTCCAAAGATAAACTTTCAGAAGAGTTGGGAAATGTGCAGGATTAGTAAGTATGTAGGTTCATCTATCGCACAACATTACGCGTCACTGTGACCGAGCCTATTTTTTTTTCTGTTGATAAGTTACCCTTTAATCACAATCTCACCTGATGACAACAGAACCGCACAATTATCTGGCAGTGCAACAAATTTAAATTTATATTGTTTTTTTTTTAAGAATAATATTTTAGATATTTTTCTTAGCTAGCTCGTTTAATTTTTGGTGCTTGACTATAAGTACACACAAGATTTTGATAATTTGTTGTACATCAAGTAATTCATATTTATAATAATTATGTAACTGGTAATATTGTTAGCGGGTAAAACTATTTGTTTGTATCTGAGACGGTTTTAATGATAAATTGAATTATTATTATGTTTATTGGTGCTCAATAACTTTATATACTACTTTGGGCAAATAGTAAGGCCATGTGGTGAAGTTTTTTTGAACATGTACCTACAATTGTTACCAAAAGTAGCTACAAACGTAAAAAGTGTTTGTATCTTTAGATATCTCGCAACAGACGCCTTAAAGTGTACCTATAAATAAATACGTTTTATACATTAATCAAATTTATTTTATTGGAACTGACCAATCCAAATATAAATTAGAGAAAATAATTGTCTAGAAAAATAAACATATTATAACAAAAAAAGTTTTACTCCTTTCAAGAGTTCAGAATAAGTTACACAACTACTTGTAGATTATCTACAGAGATATGTGTATGTGTGGGTATTGAGGCGTGTAAGTTATACAAAAAAATAATTGAATAGTAAAATAGAATGGGCAAGAAATATTAATATGTTACTATAAAATGAAAATTGTAGAACCCAAGTACTGCACGGATTTTAATACAGCAAGAGCTTGTGTACGTTAACATGAGTACGTGAACCGAATACCTTATATTTCACAGTTGTGTTTGTCACGTGTTAAGCTTTATACTTTACTTATGCCGTTACATAGTCCAGTTGTTACAGCACTGAATATTTGAAGTAGTTACAGTAATATCCTTAATTTTACTAAATATGTTGTTATTTTTTCTCTCTGTTTTTTTAGTACGCATTATGTACTAGAAAACCCTGGGACCCTGTTACTAAGCCTTTTCCATTCCTTTGTCCAACTTTTAAAAGGCTGTCTTTTGAACCGTAAGAGGTAGACATTTTCATAGAATATGTATATGTAAATATGGCGGATTGCTTACCTACATATTCTCTCACTACGGTCGTTTCGTCATTGCTAAACGTGGGATCGGAAAAACTGTTTCCAATGATTTTGGTCCGTGGCCTTCCACACTGTGGCATAAAATTTAGACGAAGGAGTGGTGTCTCTGATCTGGTCGTCTTACTGATCAAAGACACCACTCCTTTTAGCGTTAGACGAAGTAGATGGTCACCAACTACATGGTCTCATCTGGTGGGTGGCTGTCCTCTTGATCTCTTTCGTGCGGTGTTGCCACCTATAAACAGATTTTCCAGACTATCGTCAACTCTCCTGATTATGTGTCCAAAATACGTGAGATTACGCTGCCCTAATATTTACGCAGCAAATAAAAATATCAAGAGGTCCACATACAGAAAACTTATTTTTAACTTTTTTTTTTGTTTTTGCTCTATTGTAAGCATGGTTATTTATACAAGCGTTGTTCAATATTGAAAGGATAAAAAAAATATTCAAATTGCGGGTCGGACCCAACTAAGGATCTTAAACTGTACACAAAAAATTGTTTCATAACGCTCGGTGCAAGTTCAACTTGCACTGAACCGGTTTTTAGTAGTTCAACTTACATTGACTTCAGATGACAGATGAGATTGTGGTAAAACGCTAACCTATATGGTATATATAGCAAGAAAAAAGGCCCACAAGGTGCACTCTTTCTCTGGGTTTGTGCATAAAGGTTCAATTTCTTCATATACAATATGATATTTTACATCGCAATAAGATGTTCCTTTATCTACTGCACTGTATATTTTATTTAGAATTGTTAAAAAACTCTATTTTGTATTTTAATTCACTTTGTAAACAGAACTAAGTTTAGCCTGGGAATTTTGACGAACAATTCCAAAACAGCTCCAAACTGTCCAGAAAAAACTTTTGGTAAAAGTTCCAAGTAGCTGGTTCTACAACAATATATTAAAATAACAATGAACAAATGAAATATATCATACAATTCTATATTCATTCGTTACTGACCGTTTAAAATTTCCGAATCCAACAATTTATAAAAAAAACAATAGAAATGATTCCGATAGTAATCACAACTTACATAATTGTATAAGCGCTTGAGAAGTTAAATTCTCTGAATGATGCTTGGTGTAGAGGATATTTTCCCGGCTGTGTATTGTGTGTTCCCGTAATCCGTAAAGAGGGAACCTACGATAGTTATAATTTGCTAATTCTGAAAGCTTATATTACAATATAGCTTTTAGAATTTGCAAGGTAGAGAAGTAACTATGCTCAACGAACCGATAACTGATAGGGAAGCAGGATTTGGTGCCCACATAACACCAAAAGACCTAACGTTGGCAGGCCACTATTAGGTGTAATGATGACATCGCCAAAGCCGATGCATAGTAATGGCATATAACCATTCAATATGGCATTTTAACTTAGGTCTTTGTTCAACAGTGTATGCCTTTCAGCTGATGACGATGAGTTCAAATTTTTTGCTGGACTATCACAAAATGTCTTAACTCTTTGCTAAACAACATGCAATGCTATGAAAAATTATAGTGAAAAACTCATCGGGGCATCATAATTTTAGGGATCATTACGTCATCTTTAAGCTGGGATTTCATTAAATCGCGTCGTATATTACTGGTCTGGTCTGGTTTAACCAAAAAAAAAACTTGGTCCTCCAATATTTTGGTAAAATTTGAGGACTCTACGTAGGTGGTGGCGCTGGAACAGCCTGTATACTTGTTATGGTGAAATGGGGTTCAAAACTTAAAGTTTATAGATACATGACCCTTTTTTATTTTATTAATGCTTAATTTTAATAGGTCATAAAAACTAAAAAAACTTTACGTGAACTTAAAAAACATAAATGTAATAATAGGTACTTAAGAATATGAATCTAAAAGGTGAAATGTCGGACTGCGGGCGAGAGTCATCGTTTCACATACGAGTGTGCGAAACAGAAATACGCAATATTTAAATAGCGTGAGCGATTTTATTTTTAAATATTATTAGTGAACTTTTTAAAAATGGAAATAATTTTTCTTGCAATTTGTCACATGGTTTTAATATTTTTAAGTTTGCAATAACGCATTCATTCCAATACGATGGTTAAAGAACGATAGGAAAAATTTGACTAATGAATCATTGTCATGTTAGCTTAATTGGATAGAGCAAACCCCGCCTAAAGGGGTAGATGGACGCGGGCTCGAATCCCGCACATTACTTAAATTTTTCCTGTCGTTAATTTGTAATTTTGTAATTGTCACATGGTTGCTAAATAATAATTAGGAATAAAATTTAAATTGATATGATTTACTTAAGAGACACAAACTTAATTCAGCGTAAATTTAGAAATATATTCATATTTTTTTTAAAAGAAATATATGTGTTCGTGTTTGAGATATATATTTCAGAGTTAATATTTTACTTGTCGTATCTTTTAAAATATTTTATATTTTATTTATGACTGTAAAGCGTACACTCTTTCTAAAAAACATGTCAAAATTTGCCTTTTTTAGACTCTCTTCACCTCAAATACTGTACTATAATGTATCAGCTGGACTGTCCACTGCTGAGCACAGCCTCCCCCATTATACTTGCCATAATCCCCAATCCCGGTGGGGTGCCTGGTTAGTATTGCACCTCCTCATATCATCCTGTGGAGAAATACCGGAAAGTGGGCAGCAGCGCCTTTTAAAGAACTGCCAACTTACACTGCGATCCCCAAGGCGCCTGCCAAGCGTGGGGATTATGGCAAATACCCCCTTAATAAGAGAGGCTGTGTTCAGCAGTGGACGATCCAGCTGTTACAGTAAAATCCCCAAGCAACTTAAATATAGAGGTAAATAAAAAATATGGCGTTTTATACTTTATTCAACACTAGCTTTCCGGGCGCGGCTCCGCCCGAGCGTATGTCGGCTATCGCGCAAAAACATTAACCTCTTTTTGCGCAGTTGGATAAAAACTATCCTATGTTTTTTTCCGAGTCTCAAACTATTTCCATACCAAATTTCATTCAAATCGGTCCAGTAGTTTTAGCGTGAAAGCGTAACAGACAGACAGACAGATAGACAGACAGAGTTACTTTCGCATTTATAATATTAGTACTGATAGTACTGATTGGACGTCTTCCAGCTGATGATGATTTTATTCAACCTTATTTTTTTCGCACGTTTTAAACACTTAACAACATTCGTGATATAATGTTATTTATATACGCGATTTAAATAGAATAAAAATTCTCAGTGCCATAGACTAATCAATAAATGCCATTGTTATATAATTATATTAGTACTCGTAGTACAATTAAATAAGTTAATGAAGCATTTTACCATATAATTTTAGTTTCAGTGGAACTACACCTTAAGGCCTTGCGAAAACGCTCCACTTCCCGGCTGACTGGCCATAAATACTTAACGACATGCTTGTATGACCACTTGTTTGCCCGTTATAGCTGGATCTTTCTCGCAAGTTTTGTTTTATTATAACTGATAAATAAGGCTACCAAAAATGTTAACTTGATTTTTAAGGTCAATATCTAAGGTAAAATTTTTGGACAAAACTCACTCAACGGTAAACTTTATATTACACTAGATCCGGTGTACTTCGTATCACCTGTTCTAACGGACGAACGTCAAATGTTTGACAGGAAAGTATAGATGGTAATTAAACAACTTTAAACGGTTTGAATCGCGTATATTATTCATTATTTTATCAATTGAACATTGCTTAACATCTGGCTATCTATTCTGGGAAAATAACTTCTACATGCAGATTGATGGTGAAGCTATGGGCTCTCCAGTCTCCCCCGTTGTTTCCGATATTTTCATGGAAGACTTCGAGGAGAAAGGTCTCTCCACAGCTGTGGCTATGCCAAAGATCTACAAACGGTACGTAGACGATACTTTTACCATCCTCCCCAGTAATATAGTTTCTGCATTTCTAGACCATCTAAACTCCTTACATAATACATTTCAATTTACAGTGGAGCCTGAGGTCAATAAATGCTTAGCTTTTCTTCTTAGTCATCAGGAATCCTGATAACTCCCTAAGTCATACAGTGTATAGGAAACCCACCCATACAGATAAATATCTCAATGGTAATCACCATCCATGTCAGTTGGCTACCGTAGGCAAATCTTTGTTACAGAGAGCAAATGGCATCTGCGACACTGACCATCTCAAGGAGGAGCTTCAGTTTGTAAAACAAGTACTGCGAAGCAATAATCACATTTTTGATTCATTTTATACGGTACAGTCAAAGACATTTGAAATAGCTATCACTTCTAGCGAAACTGACAGTTTATCTCAGATATGATAGCTATCGATGTGAGAGTTGATGTTTTCTTTGAGTTTCGTGAAAAGTTCTCTTATTGTAGCCAGTTTTTTCGTCTAATTCATAAAACGTAACAACCCCACAGATTGTTTAATCCACTCAAGAATAAAATATCGTTTCGCCTATGTTTGCCGAATAAGAGATATTATATGCTACGTCCACTTAATTACGATATGTTGCAACATTTTAGGCAATTTGGATAATACATAACAATATCAACAAGTGCAATTCAACGGGGCATTGTTGCCAGTATGCTGGGCACGCTGCCAACTGCTAGTAGGCTGGAGCTTTTGGACTGCCTTTGAGTCTGCAATAAATTTTAGGTTGTTCAAATTTAATTATCGTGTTATATATAATTAATTGTGTATTGTTCATAAAAGCATCTGTACTGCTTTTATGAGCAATACACTACTACTTTATTAGTCAGATTGTCCATTGCTGAACACAGCCTCTTCAACTAGAAGGAGATTTGCCATAATCTCCACGCTTGGCAGGAGTCTTGGGGAGCGCAATTTAGGATAGAAGTTCCTTAGAACGCGTTGCTGCCCACCTTTTGGTAATAAAAGCATACCTGTAGTGTACTGTAACAGCCGGATCGTCCACTGCTGAACACAGCCTATTATGGGGGTATTTGCCATCTTCACGCTTGGCAGGCGTCTTGAGGATCGCAGTGTAAGTTGGCAGTGTTTTAGAAGGTGCTGCTGCCCACCTTCAAGTATTTTCCCTTAGTCTCCTTTTACGACACCAACGGGATATGGGAAGGTGCAACTCTCACCCGGTACCCCACGGGGCATATAAAAGCATACCGCTGGTAAAAATATAATTACGCAATATAACTAAATTATATTTTGGGGACGACGTGATGATTTTTTTTCTAATCGTCAATTTCGTCCGTGATCTGATGATGTCATAAATTTGACCACGATTAAGATACAATAGGCGCGGCAATATGACGGCGCATTCCTCTAAATAATCCAACTCAAATAATCGTCCGAGTAATCCCACGACGGTTACTTACCAAATCTGATCGTTTGACTTTTGACCACCATCTCACTTGTTAGTAAGCGATGATGTAGTTGATAAATCATGAGAACTGTCTCTCAAGAAAAGTTGGCGTTATATATCGTTCGTGCTAGGCGACAGATTTTCTACATAGGAGTGGGAGTCATCCAAGGCATTATTCAAGTTATAACTTGAATAATGCCTCACAACCATGGGTCAAAGTCCAAGAAGGCTGGTTTGAATCAGAGAGTGTATCAATCCATAGGTAACTTCTTAACACTCTCTCTCACCGATTATATACTACAATAAAATATTACAGCATTTAGTATTCAACAAAGATAATACTTAATACAAGTTCTACGTCAATTTGCAACCTAAAATTGCTTGCCCCACTACTATTCAGCATCGCTTAACACTTACTAATTCTTAACATGAGTTGCGAAACGCACCCTTTTAGCAACGTAGGCGTTTTTACGATATATCGTTATGTTTACGACACTAACGTAATGTCATGTGACGCGCTCAAGAGGAGACACAAGTGTGAAAGTAATTCGTTATGTTTGCCGCACGAATTGTGGTCAAACTGGTGATATGTTTCCAGACAACTTCCGTACGAGCAATGCTACGTATTTGTTAGTTTATGTATATAGAAGGAATTCAATTCATCAGTCCTCACACAATTAATACACAAACTGTAAATACAAGCCGTATAAGAAGCACTTTGTTCAATGGATTAAAAAAAAAATCGGGAAATATAACATCAAGTGTCACTTTGGCAACTGTCACATTTGAAAGCTGTCACATCAACGTCTTCTGTAATAAAAAATATTAACATAAAATATGTTCTATATTGTTCTTTCTTCCGTTGAATTAAGCAAGACCAAGGGCACTTTTATTCTAACGATTCAATGGTACCACGGTTAAAAGAAATCAGCATTTTTTACTATCTATTGGTACCAGAGCAAATGAACGGTAATATTCAAAGGAATTGGCTCAAGAAATTGGTTCTTCAGTAGTTCTACGAGCCGTTGTAACTCTGAAAGAGATGCAAATTATGTGTTGTTGCTCTACAATCACTTCTTCAACGCTGAGAGACAAAGAAGCTTAAACAGTAGTAGTATAGTACGTGCTAAATAATGTAAAAATTCTCTTTGTTACGCGATGGTGGAAGGGCTTTTTGCGCATACCCGCCTGGCTAGCGGCCACCCTCAAGTAGAAAATCTGTCGCCAAGCACCTAATGGTGTGTTCCGGCAGCAGTCCTTGAGAGCCAGTGAAATTACAATCAAATGAGACTCAACAACAATGTCTCAATGTGACGGGCGCAGTGCAATTCGTGACTTGTGACAAAAATGCATCTGTAATAGGCAGAGGTTAATCCGCTTATCATCAGGTGGGCCTCGAGCTTGTTCCGCGACAATTACATAAAAAAAACAGTTCTCTCACCGCTTAATACGCTTTTGTATCTTCAAAAAAGAGTCGTGGTTTTGTTAATATGTCTACAATGATCAAATTCTAGTAAAAATTAATACAATTGTTGTAACAATGTGAATCGACAAGCAAATAATCAGGCAGGTAATTTTAGTGTATGATTTTATCTGGAGTGCATGATATATCAGTGCGATATCACTGTATTATAAAAGCATATATGTACATAATAAAGTAACAATTTTCACGAGCCCCTGCTGCGAATAAATATTTAAAGAAATATAAGTCACGCTCAAAAACAGCAGAAAGCAAACATTACCGCGGCGGGCGTTTTTAAAAAGCGTACCGTGCGGCGCAACAACATTAATTTGGCACATCCAATCTGATGCGATCATTTCTAAGCACCAAATCAATGAACTAATCCAATTGAAATTCAGAAAATTGTGTGTGTTTTGTTAATTGTGAATTGATGAGTCCGAAATCCAATCGGTTACAGCATTAGAGTTCTTTACATATTCATTCGTAGTTCAAGATCCAAAATCATACATAATACATTTTTTCCGAGGTAACAAATTCGCTATACTAACTAAAACTGTCCACTTCCTGTCATACAATCTAGTTGGTCTCCAACTACACACCTTTATAGGTCACCGACCTTTACGAAAATAGGTCGCATCAGGATATCTGCATTGCCAGAAGGCTTTAAAAGTTTTGCTTCTTAATCGCAACTTTGATTATTAACTCTATTGCTTTATCTATAAGGTCCAAACTGTACTGTTTATGCTATCTCTAAGCGCTACATTTCGTTGGCGACATTACCGCGAGAACTCTTCTTGGTGTATTTTTTTCATACGATATGTTTACCTTTGACCAAGATCTTTGCTGATGGTAGGTGATGAGGTCATGTTGTTATAAATTTTTATGATAATCTTAATAGCGTTTGTCATAGAGACGTCGTTTAGTCATATTTGAAATATTAATTTTTCAAATTTGGTGAGATTATGATGCAGTCTCATATATTCTTCTGGTTTGCTAGTTCTCCGCAATAAAATTATGTATTTTAAAAATTATTTGGAAAACTTGTTTTGTATGCAAATACTTATTTTCGCAGGCAAGCACATTGCTGGCGCGTTTGGCCAAACTAAGAGTAGCAAGCCTGTACCAGATCCTCACAAGCAACGGAGGAGCACGCGCAAGGAGACAAGGTAGGCGTGCATGTCCTATTTTCCTGTAACCCTGTGTTCTTTATCCTTTAGCTGCCAACCGGTCTACCCTCTATCTATATATATGTCGCCGCACCGCGAAACAGCCCTATAGAAGGGCATTTCAAATACAGTCCACACCCGCCGGAGTCTCATGATTTCTTATTTTGACTCCTCGCTCCAGATTCTTAGGAACCTGGACCTTTGAGAAAGACCTTCTCGATTTCTCATAACCGCCCCGCAAGTTGGCGTCATAACATCGTGGCGCCAACAGATAACATATAATAAAAAGAAAAATTGCCAAATCACAGACATCGATAGAGGACAGCTAGTGGACTTACTTTACTGGAAAATTTCACCGTATTTAAACACTTGCTAATTCAAATATGATGAAACTACTTTTGTACGGATAGCGCTAAGAAGGCAAAAATGGAAACCGACTGTCCATGACTGCAGTCAGAACAAACCATTGCTTGGCGACAAATAGTCTACTTAAGGATAGTAGCTAGTCAAGCGAGTATTCGCAAAATGCCCCTAGCATCATGTTTTTTTAAAGAGATAAAAAATATTAATGTTGTGATTAAATTTAGGTTTATTTCTTCTACAAAAAAAATCTTTTAAAACACAAATATGGAAGAACTATACGGAATTCAATAAAATTTGGTACATAGATTGTTTAGATCCTGGATTCAGATATAGGATACTTTTTTAAATGATTATTTTATTAAGGCCTGCATTATTACTGAAAAAAAAAGTCAAGTAACACCCGGCACAGATCTTCATAAATTGTAGCTAAGAACTTAAACAATGATATCAGAGCGGTTATAGCTATGGACTGCGGTGCTGCAGGTCCTTGGTTCAACCCCCCGCCGCCAACAATAAAAATAGACAACAACCTTTATTTTTAAAACAAAAAAGAAAAGAAGAAAAATAGATAGATAGATAGATAACTCTTTGTTGACAACACCGTAATAACAACAATAAACTTATTACTAAAACATAAAGCCAAGTGTATCAATGGGCGGTCTTATCGCTCAAAGCGATCTCTTCCAGACAACCCATCAATAAGGGATATGGTCCATATATTGGTCGGGGTGTCTTATGGTCTAAATAATTCTACGCATTAATAGTTCATGTTACCAAATTATTAACTAAGTAATTAACCAAAACTACAAAACTAAATGAAGACTCATAAGTATATGTACATAAAATATAATATAAGCATAAATGCTTATACTATTATAATAAATAAATAGATAAATACGACATAATCATACATATATGAGTTAAAATACATAATAGAATATACATATATATTATATATACACATATAAACATATATATAAATACATACAAATTGCTATATGTTAAACACATAATTAAATTAACAATAATATTTGTACCATTGTGTCCATTATTAAAAATAAAAAGTTAGAGCACAAAAGAAAAAAAAAATGAAATGTTCACAGTGCGCCTTTAGATGCATGATAATATACCGCCATCAGTATAAATCTGTGCTTCATATATTTAACTCCGAAGATAACGAACTTTTTTGTTTATTTACATAATAATCTCCTTGGAGTCAAGATGCTGGCAGTTTATGTAAACTTAACTAGAAAGTAAAAAAGCTCGTGTGCCATAATACAGGTAAAACTTACAATGTAGAGCTTTTACTTGCAAATCTATTAAAGATTTTATTTCTTATTTCATTGGTGGAGTTTTTATACTTTTATATTTTTACCTAAAATGTTTTAGTATATACTTTATTTCAGGGTATTTCTACCAACATGAAATCTGTCGTCAAGTGACGATGTGGTCCAGTAGTTGTCCTCCAGAGACATTTTCCTTTTTTGATTAAGCTTCGTGGCAACTTTGACGCAAAATTCAATCACCTTCTCATACCAACAAGTGAGGAATTGGTAAATTGTCAAAGGCACATAAGCATATTAGGTTATTAAAAAACTTCACTTGTGTGGGTCTCCCACGCTTCATTATTTCGCTGAACACCGTCACAGAATGGCTCATAGTTACTACCTACACATCGCTCAATTCAGTATCATCTATTATTTGTTCTGTGGTGAAAATCCGCAATATATAAGACCAAGTGAACCCCTCTTATCTTCCACAATATTATAGTGGTATCAAAAGTAAGGCCTATATACAATTGATCATACAGTACTTTCTCGTTAAATTTTTTTAACAAAAAATGGAACTGACTTCAACACCCAAAAGTGTGAAATAACTTGTTGAAGTCGGTACCATGATGGTTCAAAAGTACCTATTATCACAATATTGTGGGCATGGTACCGACTTCGACAAGTTATTTCACACTTTTGGGTGTTGAAGTCGGTTCCATTTTTTGTTAAAATTTTTTTTTCAATCTTTTTAGTGTAACTCAAAAACGGCTTCACCGATTTTGATGAAATTTAAAATGGGACCAAACGACAAGCATCAGCTTTCAAACAAAAAAAGAATTTTCCAAATCGGTTCACCCAGTCAAGAGATCTGAGGTAACAAACATAAAAAAAAAAAAATACGGACGAACTGTTCTCAGTTCGTACCTCCTCCTTTTTTGGAAGTCGGTTAAAAAGAACCAAGAATAAGTATAAGAAACTAGACACTGTCACCATCCTAGACATGATAAATTAACATCATTAACTCAACAAAGACGTTACGTTTCGCCTGAAACGACTAATTCACGACCAAAAACAATAACAAAGACCGCAACATAATTCACAGAACACGTTTAGTACACGCAAACATTCATTTAGGCCCGGAAATACGCATAAATCTATGTATCTTTTACTACAGTATTTTGATGTCAATCTCAACCTTAATACACAGACGTAAGGCGTTAATATTTCTGAATCGGATATAATTGTTGCACGATTTTAAACCTAAACTTCCTAATATAAAGTTTAATTTGGTTTGGATAGAGAAATCCGCATCGCGCACATTTTAAAAATGCAAGTAATTAGACACTTTAATGCAGATGTTTAGAGAACTTACCGTCTGTAGACGTTATATTCATCGTGATGAGGACTTCCTTTTCTGGAACTGTTTTTTTATTTAAAATGAAAAATTACGGCGTTAACCGCGTGGGATCGCAATCAAGACTAAAGTTCACGCAAAACTGATCCTTATTTCTATGAAAAACGAATCTCGAATCAACCGCACGGATGACTGCGGTCCTGCCGTATTGCAGATAGTTCAGGTGACAAGTCCACAAAATATACAGTTCTCACTGAACACGTTGAAAACAATTCGATAGGTTCGGTGTTTTAGCGTCCAAGCGCGTGGTCAAACGTCAAAGCCAATTGGCGCGAACACTTGACAGATGAGTGATTGATTCCGTATTCACTGTTTCACGTTTAAATTCATTTGTAATATAGTCACAGCACTAGAAGGTAATAGATAAAAGGTAGGGAAGGCCAAAAGATAGCGAAGAGATGCTACTTTCAAGGCAATCCGATGCTTTTTGATAGTGTAACGACAAAACAAATAGTACGGAATGAGTGAGAGCCGCACATGCGCAGTAGGCAATGCTGTATGCGTACAATGTTAAGACGCGGTTACTGAACTTCGGAGGTTTGACTTGTTAATATATATTTTTATCAGATGCGAAATTTAAATGCGGTTTGTAAATTTGAAGTATTTGCTGGTAAAGATACTTTTATAAAATACTAAGTATTCCCGACGCAAGATTCTGAAACACATTATTTTGCTTTATTAGATAGCTGTTTAAAATATTTTATGTCTGGGCGTTGAACTTTGATATAAACCTTTAATGCCACAGTAAACGGTATTATCAAAGGATTTTATTTGGTTTATGTTTCGGTAAAATATGAGTGGCGTAAATAAAAGCCCCTAGAATGCGCATTATTACACATAGACCATCCATTTTAGGCCCCCATTTTTACCCCAACATTTTTAATTTACTAAAACAAAACTCATGATTGTGTACTAAGTATTTTTTTATTTAATTATATGAATATTTATTTGCGTAATTTTTTTTAAAAAATCATCTATTTTGACTGATACATATATTCCAGTACTGAGGTGAATGGCCAACATTGTAATCAATAAAAGTGTTTGGTTGAGAAAAAAGATTGCTACGAGTACCTATAGTATGTACCTTAAGTATTCTGAGTACGTTTATTTTAATATATTGATTATTGAATCAGACTTTATTCAGCATAACTATTATTCAAGAGGTAATAGTTAATTCAAAACGTTAGCAAGATAATTCCCTAATCATCATGACTGTGTCATATCTATGTGAAAAAAACCAGTTTACTTATAAACGTGTGAGTACATAAAAAAAAGGGGATTTTAAAAGAAATAACCCCAAAACATACAAAAAACTGATATCACGTTGAAACACAATACAATACAAAAATTCTTTATTGTACACCAAAAATTTTACAAAACACATATAGATAATTCTTAAAGCTAAAGTACAATGGGCGGACTTATCGCTTAAAGCGATCTCTTCCAGTCAACCTTAGAAAATATAGATAGATGTGAGGAATAAAAAAAGATAGGTGGTGTACATTTGTAGAAATTAATAGTTAGAGATAAAAAATAAAATAATAATGTATACAACAAATATATATGTATATTTAATCCCCAAATATATATAATACCTATATATATAAATACATATCTATATAAATAATATACAAAACACTTTATGCAATAAGATCGTTGATTGTTCTTTTCAGTACCTACTCAATCCTTTTGTAGTTTTAGGACAATAACTTTTCATGTGTCAATATAAAATTATATTACCCCTGAGTATATTATTATATTTTTTTATTTAAGGTTCATTATGAACGAGTCCCTACATCTGCAGCGGTAGGCCCGACAGGCACGTACTTCTGAGATATTTATCCGCTGTCACAGACACCTGACACACATACATACATACATGATAATTTTAACACACAAATATACATATGTGTGTGTGCAATTGGGAATTCTGTCAATTGGTGAGTGTCTCACACATAAACTTAATCATTTATTATTATTAATACTAGACTAAATATGGTGAATTGAGAAATGTAATATTAAAAAAATAAGATTATGAAAACAATATTGAAGTATCTTGTTGGCGTAGTAGGGAAAGAGCCTTTGGAATGACGGGGTCCTGGATTCGAATCCCGGCTTATTTATCGTCAGAAAAGATGAAACGGACTGGTCACTCGCGTTATAGTAAGCGACAAGCCTGTCCATTACAGTTCCAGTGTCACCATCCTTGTTCTACATGACACTGCACTGCGATCGTCACACCGAGACGTTAGTTCTTATGTCTCATATGCCCTGGAATTTCACTAACTACAGTGCCGTTCACGCGTAGTATGTAGTGTGTAAACATGCACCTCCACATGTGCATGATTACACACTTCAGCTAAGAGGCAAAATATCTCACACTGCGGTGGTATCCATCAAGACAAATTTCACTATTGTAGGATAAAAACTCCAAATTCAGTCGAAAATCCCACAAAAACGCCTAATACGGTCGAATATGTAAGCACTTTGTATGGCGGCCATCTTGAAATCCGCCATTTTGTATTTTTGACAGATGTCATTCGAATGGCTAAAGAGAACTTCCACCTTTCGGGTAAGATAGATGTAGGGTTTTTCTGACAAAGAAATTCTCAAGCAGTCTGTAGTTTGGAACTGTGCTCAGTAAATGGCTATAGAGTCGCCCTCTATCAAATGTCACCAAACTATGTCTGAAGAAACGAGGGTGTTTAATTAAACATATCTACCTAACACTTCAAGGAATACAGGCGTGATAATATGTTCATATTTTTTAATATTGATTATTAAAAATTAATTCCATCAATATAAATAAAAGGCCTGAGTGAAAGACTGACAGACAATATGCAGCACAAACCGCTGGAAGCAGAAATTCAGAGGGTGTGTTTATTTACAGGAGTGGAAACGTACACATATAGAGGAGAGATATTTTGGAAAAATCTTACCTTAAAGGGTACAAGAAAGGGTCAAGACTCTAGCAAAAACTTTGGTTTTTGCGTACGCTGTACAGCCTAGGCAGTCGAAATGTTTCATACATACTCTCGGGATTAAAGAAACAGTTTAAATTTTGTTGTTGTACTGTATGCTTACAGTAAAATAACAAAATATAAAATATGATCGCTTGGGTAGACTGAAGTAGTTGCAACTACACTCAAAAAATAGGATGTGGGATGGAGGGGCCCGTCTTTGTGAGTATGAAGGTCTATAAGGTAGTTAGTACTCATCTTTATACACTTTGTATCGATTGATAGCTCAGTGGCTTTGGCTATGGACTGCCGCGCAGCAGGTCCATGGTTCGAATCCCGCCGCGGGCTTGAGCTTCACTGCATGGTGGAAGGGCATTTTGTGAATGCCCGCCTGGCTAGCGACCACCCTCAAGTAGAAAATCTGTCGCCAAGCACCTAACGGTGTGTTCCGGCAGCTGTCCTTGAGAGCCAGAGTAATTATAGGTTAAGCCTGTTAACACCTTCGACCACATCATAACTTACCATCACGTGAGATTGTGGTCAAAGGGTTACCTATGAGCAATAAAAAAAAAAAGATTGGATTAGATTTCTTTTCATGTAAACATCGTTTTTGATAAGGTTCTGTATCAGACGGATAGTCTATGCTGAACACAGCCTCCCTACAATAAGACAGAGGAGGGGGGGGGGGAGTTGCCATAATCCCCACGCTTGGTATGTGGCTTGGATCACAGTGTGCAACATTTCAGTTCCTCAGAAAATGCTGCTGTCCACCTTCTGCTGTGTTATCCTTAGTCGGCACTTACGACACCCACGAAAACAGAAGAGATGGTGACATTCTAGCCCGGAACCCCACGGGTAGATAGATTAGATACTAACATTTGACAATGATGTAGGCTGATAGAAGAAAGAAGAGAGGTCCTCTTTGCAAATTAATTTAATTTCTTGTAGCTCTGCTTGTGAAGACACTTTACTATTTATGTAGTTCCTTAATTTTGTATATGAACACGTGACAACATAAGCTATATGTTGTAGTACAATATATTGACATTACGCTCTATCCCCATAAGAGTAAACAGAAGTTACTGAACAACCACATGACGCTGTGATGTTTTTAGGTATGATGTGGGAGCGACTACTGTCATCTTTCGGGCTTAAAACCAGACTCCCAGCTGAAACTGTAGTATATGGAGACTGAAACTAGGTCCTCGAGATTCAAAATCGACGCTTCGACCAAAGAAGCAAATAATATGAATTCGAAGAAAATTAAAAACGTGCATTGAAGTCTACCCGGGCAAAGCACAGAGCGTAAAAATATTATTACATATTGGTGGAAACGCACATCTATTGGCAATTCAAAACTACATAATAGTTTTATCGCACTTGTAGCTTGTTTTGTAACCATTTTGCATTATTATGGCAGTCGTGAGCATAAAAAAAATTGTTTGTATTATCTTAATGTTACTATATTTACCGGCGGTATGCCTTTATTAAACAAAATACTATGAACTATATACAACACTACAGCTACTACAATAAAAGCATTTAGACACCTATAAGTCATAGCAGACTCATAGGCAGTCCAAATGCTCCAGCCCACTCCCAGTTGGCAGCGTGCCCAGCATGCTGGCAGCATTGCCCCGTTGAATTGCAATGCTTATTCGTTGAGCCAAATATGTGCCAGCATTTTGATCACGCGTCGCATCGACCAAGCGCTCAGATAGGTTTTGGAAAATACGATGAGCTCCCGGTCCCCACGGACCCAACGTCTCCACACCAAACGGCTCAAATATGTAACCCATACCGAGGTTAGCATATTTGCGCCGCTTGAGTTGCTCCGCCGAAGTAGCCGCAGCGCCAGCCCTCACGTTGGTTTCAGAAAGATGTGACGGCGCTAAAGTGTCCACGCACGTAGCGTCCCACACTAAGGGCCGTCCTAACTTCCACGGAACCAGAGTCATGCCGTCAGGTCTTTTACCATCGTCACGCATCAGACCATTCGGTTCGAGAATAGCTGGAACATTGGCGCTGGTAAAAGCCCGGCGAATGATATCGTTAAGGCTGGCGTGGCGGGAAATTCGACCAGCACTTCGAGAGCAGGAGAGGCCATGGTGACCGAGTTGATCAACTGCAGTACCACACTGGCAGTGATGTGCAACACAACACCTTGCACCCAAGCGTAAGCTAATAGCTAGACGAAAAGCGGATGGATCTATAAGGCTACCAGTTTTGTAAGAAGGAATGGCCTGTAACCAAAGACCGGATTCCCACACAGAAACAGCGAGAATACGAGCACGATCTGCGATGCTAGAACACGTATTTAAAAGATCTTTCCGTGTTAGCTCGCATAGGGGCCGATCCCACTGTTTCTGAGATGACAACATTTTTGGGAATTCAGTATTTGGACAAGCCAGTCTCCATGTGTTTTTGGCCTCAGCCAGATATGCTACATCGAAAGAGCCTAAAGATCGTGCAAGAATTTTTTCTACTAATTTGTGTGTACTGTGTACAGAAGACAAAAAAGCTGGTAATGCCACACTAGAAATTTTGCGTATCCCTATGCCCCCCAACCTCACAGGGAGGGAAGCTTGCACCCAAGCCCTATCATCCATCTCAACATTCAAAACCGACACTAACGTATCTTTTACTAAGTTGTCTAAGCTTAACAAAAGCTCACTGTGTTGCCACAGCTGACAACATCTTAAATAGTATGTAAATTTAGGAACGAAAAGGCAAAATCTTATAATTGTAAAAGCCATATGGGCGTTAATTTTGGATAATCTGCTAGAAGCATTTCTAAACTTTTGAATTTGTTCTTCGACAAATGGTGATAAAGATTCGTTAAGAATCGGTGAACCCAAAAGACGAAGCGAACTTTTTTCTACTAATTTTATATTAGGCGCAAGTAAGTTGAATTTTTCAATAATCGAAACTTTATCCGGACAAGTATCACAAACAAAAAGTTCACATTTAGAAAAATTTAGTTCAAGGCCAATAACACGAAAATCGTCTATAAGTACTCGCAAGTCATCCAAAACCGTGTTCGCATCGCCTCCTAAGGTTCCGTCATCCAAATACCAAACGTTAAGTTTTGATTGGAGACGTTGAATTATTGAGTGGATCGCAAGGCTAAAAATGGCTGGTCCCAGAGGATCACCCTGTTGACATCCTACGGAAGATAAAATAACGTTATTTTGGTATGTTAATTTTGACGGTTTGCCGTAGCATTGCCAAAGAAAAGGGTATAATTCCGGAATTTTATCTTTCACTTCAGTCAAAAGAGTGCCTCTATCTAAAGAGTTGAATGCATTTTTAACATCCACCTTCAAAAGCACATCTCCACAATTTTGATCAAGAAATGTGCGAAGTGAATGTACAGCAGCCTCACAGCCACCCTGTGAACCAAAACCGAGTTGCAGTGGTTGAAAAAGATTACTTAAAAAAGCAACCTTTTTCCTACAACCGCATTTGGCTGTGAGGCGACGATAAGTGGTGCCTACTGCTATAGGCCTAATACCACCATCCTTTTTATTTAGGGCACATAAATTCGCACCGTACAGAATTTCGGTAATTTCATTGTTGACCTGACCCGACAACATCAAATTAACCAAAGCCGTCACATCCCTTAAAAGTGTCTCGCCTACCTCACCAGAACTAAAAGATAAAATATCTTTTAAGTGCTGAGGCGTGAGGCCATCAAGGCCACCGGCTGAGCCACTTAAAAAAGATGCCACGGCTGCAGAAACATCCTGTGGGGTCACCTCAACAATGTCTTGTATAGGAGATTCGGGAAGGTGGAGACCTGCAGTTGCAGGCGGATGCTTTTCAATTAGGGAATTCAACGTATCAGATGTAAAAGGAGCGATTGTATCACTCGAAAACAAGATGCGTGCCGCGTTTTTAATATCACCATCAGTAATTTTGTTTTCTACTAATTTAATAGTAGCTGAATCGAAATTATTTGTTTTTGTATTCCGCCGCAGAGGTGGAATGATTATAGTTGTGCCAAAAGATTGCTCTTCCCGTGCCCTGTATTTCACGCAGTTTTCCTTTACTCTAGTAGTAAGTGATTTTTTGTTAGACGGATCAAAATTCACGTGAAATACGTGGTACGGGAATGCTAGAAGATGCTCCCAGGCTTGCGTAGTATTAGTAGCCAAGACGTTTTTAATGGAACAAGATAAAGATTGGGCAACAGAAATTCTTGCACCCCGAGGTATGCGTTTTAATAAAGGAATGTTATTTTTGTACGAGCTTAAAACCTCCCAAAACGGTTTGGAAGGCGTAGCAGGGCTCGCAACACTGCTACTACTTACGTTTTGATTATTAATTGGTGCCGAAAGGGGAATTTCTATTTGTTTATGACACCTTGTTTGGTGAATTTTGAGGCCTTTATGACCTTTGAAATAACGAGCCTGGGGGCACTGCGGACACAACATCTGGCTATCTTGCGATACAAAGATCCCCGTTACAGCATTCATAGTTGGGGCACAAAACATTGTTTACAAAATAAGGCAAAGCTTATCTTAGAATCTCTAGTGTGACGTCTCAACCCGGATGAAGGCTCGCGTCAACACCGTCGTCGTAGTGCGCGCGCCGGTGTCGCAGGCAGCGTTGCCATGGAAACAAAAATAACTGATTAGAAATTAGCTCGACATGAAATGTCAAAAAGCTATTGAATAAATAAGCTACTGAAACTAACTACAGAGGCCCAAACGAGCCCCACAAACAATACCTCGCAAAATTCCACTAGGAAGAATGCGGGTGATGGGCAGAAAATGCCTATCTACTATCTGAAAATAAAATTAATTATTTTTTGAAAATAAATCTGAAATTTACTGACCTGTCACGTTGATTGTCAAGTTTTTTTTTTTTTTTTTTTTTTCTTAACACTTTTATTGTTACTTAACACCAATGCAAATAAGTTACCATTAACAGTCAAAAATTATAAAATTGCGTTTACCCATAGCAATTGTATTCAATGCAATATGTATTAAAAATGAACAGATATCGTATAAAATATTTTCTGAATCTCGCGTACCATTGGTTATCAACCTAGCAACAGAAGTACTTTATAGAAAGATGTATTGCTTAAAAGCAAAAGAAAATTATAAGGTAATAATTTTATCGATAACTCAAAAGAAATGTTTTGTACCATAATATTATCAGAGCTGGTATAATTATGATATTACAGTTTATTACAATATCTTATTTCTACTTTTAGGAAGCTCTGCACCCCACATTAGGTCTCTTTCGAGCCTGTAAATTGGGCCTGCATTAATTCTCCGCGGTCTCATTTTAATCACTAATAACTAACACAATAAACATTATGCATCACAAACCAAACTAAAATGAGGCCAAACACTCCTCTTCCCATCCCCGCCAAATTCTAAGCCGATACCGTTGTGCCACCCAAAAATGCCAATCCAATCAAAATTATTACAATTTACCTAGTATATTTATATATCGTTTGTATATGCATACTCTTTGTGAACGAATTTATCTGGGGAAATACTGCTACCATAACTATTTCCAACGCTTGGCTCGCAGGCTTGAAGAGTATGGGTTTCAGTGAAAAACAAGCACACTTTATGTCTTCGTGGTCCCCATGGGGTGTCGGGTTAGAATGTCACCCTCCCCATTTCTACCTGTGGGTGTCGAAGAGGCGACTCAAGATAAAATACCGCTAAGGTGGGCAGCAGCGCCTGAAGAAATGATATCTTAAACTGCGATCCCAAAGACGCCCGCCAAGCGTGGAGGGCAAACCCCCTAAATGGGAGATGCTGAGTTCAACAGTGGATGATCCGGCTGATACAGTTATGGATGGGAGTGGGCGCAGTGCAGTTCGTAGCTTGCACTACTTTTTATTGCGCCCCTTTGAACTTAACTTTGACTTATCAAACTTTGAATAGCACTCCTGCAAAATTATCAATTCTGCACTTAGCACACTTGTGTTCTAGATTATCGATATAATCTGCAATGCCTTAGCTTTAGAGAAAGTTCGCACCTACGAGAAACTAAAAGAAAATCTACATGAAGCGAAACTTCGAGAACAAACAACTCAAAGTTCCAGATTATTCTCTGAAAAGCTCTAAAGAATCTACATTTGTTCCTTTTGTAAGTAAAAAACTTTGATGAAAAGAAAAATGTTCCATGTATTCTTTACCATCGACATGGATACCTTGATAAATTTAGATATTGTGTATATCTAAAAAAAATTACAATTGGTAATATTATTAACTCAAGGAACTACGGTATTATCCAAAAATAGTCAGGGAATAATTGCATATTCCCTGACTATTTTTTGGTAATACCGCATGCTTATCAAATTATACCCAACAAATTTGTGTTTACATTTTTTTACATTGCAATACAAATTGCGCTCTTCGAATTTGTATCTGAAACTTCTCTATTAGGTCAGTCAATATCGCCAAACATCCACATTTCATAGTCCACAACAGCTAGACATAATGGCTGATTATACTTCTCAATTTTCTTACAATCAAATCTACAATAATTCACAATCATAAAAAAACCCATATTTGACTGGCACTATCTTACTAGGTATATCTTCACTAGGTATACTTATGTTTAGATTCTTTTAGTTTTTGTTTCACAAATAATTTTCGCATCGTTATATGATATTGCCACTACCTACATCTTACATTGACTAATCATTTTATTTGTGTGGGTAGCTTCAAGTTCTTCTTCTTCTAATTGGGTTTAACGTGACGTCTTTGCTGTCAACACCAATCAACTGTCAACAAATTGTCATACGCGAGATTGATAAGTCAATGTCACGTAAGGTTTGTTAAAGATTTTCTATATGTAAGGCTGCGTTCGAATTCACACTGTAGTCAAACATTTTCAATTATAAGTAAAGCTGTAAGCGATGTGTAAAATACATCGAAGTGATGTGTTAGTTCGATGTTATGTTAACTTTTTTAAGTTATCTATTTAATATTTTGTGCACAACCGGCGGGTAGGAGAGTAAGATAATAATAATATTTTACTGTTTTTAATTGATAATTAATATTTGGAGTATGTATATATACTATTTATATATTTATTATACATATTATTTAGATAATACTAAATGTTAAACATATTTCAAACTAGTAACAACGATAGTGACGATTATTATTCCATTTCATCTTCAGAAAGTAGTACCATTGACAGCTTTGAAAGTGTACCATCACTTTCTGATTCTCTTGAAAATGAATTTTCTGACGTGCCGAAGAATCTCAATGTTATCTATATAAATGCCCAGAGTATTCCGGCTCATTTTTCCGATATGCTGGCAAGTTTCGACAACAAAAACATTCATGCTATAATAGTCTCCGAAACATGGTTAACTCCTAGTCTCCCGTCCATTTACTATCCACTTCCAGGTTTTCGCCTCATTCGTAATGATAGAATTGGCAGTCGTGGTGGTGGTGTGGCCATTTATTTACGTGCTCATATTCCTTTCTCTGTGATTACTATTTCAGCACAGCCACCATCCGTAAATACAGGTGAACATTTATTTGTAGAAGTGATCCTATGCCATGCCCAAGTTCTACTCGGAGCCTATTATAGCCCTTCTGCGCGTCTTAATTATTTATCTTCCTTCTAAAAGATCTTAGAAGATCTTACTCCCTCTTACAGTCATTCCATTAATATGGGTGATTTTAACACTTGCCTTCTTAAAAAAGATTCGCGCTCTATATCTTTGGAAACAATCATTACTTCTAGCAACATGCATATATTACCACTTAACGCAACACATCATGCTCCTCATTCGAATCCTTATCTTCTTGACCTTATCATTGTTTCTTCATCACAGCATGTTGCTAAGCTTGGCCAGTTTTCTGCTGATGCCTTTTCTTATCATGACTTACTCTTTTTATCTTACAAAATTCGTCCTCCAAAAGTAAAACCTAAAATAATTCTTCAGCGCAACTTTAGTGGCATGAATCAATATCTATTTCAGAAAGATGCACAAAATATAGATTGGACGCCTGTCTTTAATGCTAAATTGGTGGACGATCAAGTTGCAATTTTCAACTCCATAATAACCACGTTATATGACGTTCATGCCCCTTTACGAGCCGTCAAAATTAGACATCTTCCTGCACCCTGGCTCACTGAAGGCCATAAATCAATGATGCATAAAAAAGTCATGGCAAAAAGTAAATATAAATTGAACCCTAATGATTTCAATAAAACTAAATACGTACAAGCTAGGAATCGTTGCAATACAGTGCTTAGGGATGCTCAACGGCGCCATATCCATAAATCCGTTGAAAACGGAGATACATGTAAAATTTGGAAATTTCTGAAGTCGCTAGGAGTTGGCAAATCACGTCAGGAATCTTTTTCAAATAATTTAGACATAAATGCCCTAAACAAACATTTCTCATCATCGTTTTGTATAGATGATTCAAACAAAATTTCTACACTTCAACATCTGTCTAAAGTTTCAACTCCTGACTTTGATCCATTTGTTTTTAGTCAATTCACTGCTTGTGATGTTAGGAAGAGCGTTTTGTCGATTACATCAAATGCTGTCGGAGAAGACGGTATTAGTCGAAACGTGTTAATCCCAATACTTGATATAATTCTACCTACCCTTTGTCATATTTTAAATACTTGTGTATCAAATAGTTTGTTTCCTTCTTTATGGAAACAAGATCAAATTATCCCATTACCTAAAAAAGCTAATCCCACATCCATTACAGAGTATCGCCCTATTTCTATTTCCTTTTCTTTCTAAAGTCTTTGAGCGGCTTATCCACAAACAAATAAGCAATTTCCTTTCCAAACGCGCGTTTGACAATGTCAACTTTGACATTCTTCTCGCAATACTAAGCTCCATTAACATATCTCCAACAGTGGTTGATTGGTTTCGTAGTTATTTATATGGTCGCCGACAGAGAGTGCGCCTCGAAGAATCCTTTTCTTCTTGGAGTAACACTTCAGCCGGAGTTCCTCAAGGTGGTGTGTTATCACCTCTCTTGTTTGCAATCTTCATTAATTCTATATCAAACCATATTACTTCTCCCTATCACTTGTATGCCGATGATCTCCAATTTTACACTCAAGCTTCACTTAGCGATCTTAATACTGCTATAGACGACACTAATTATAATTTACGCCAAATTACTAAGTGGAGTAAAGCCTTTGGATTACAAGTGAATCCGAGTAAAACTCAGATCATGATTGTCGGGAGCTCACGAACCGTAACCAAAGTCGAATCGGCAATGTTACCTGGGGTAGAATTTGATGGAGTCACTATTCCCTACAGTAAAAGTGTCAAGAACTTGGGCATCACTATGGATGAATGTCTTCAGTGGGGTCCTCAGATTGAAGCCGTCAGCTGCAAGTTATTTTCGTCTGGCGGTTCTCTTAAAAGACTGCGTAATTTTCTGCCTACTGCTACTAAAGTTGCGCTTGCGCAATCTCTTTTGCTTCCTGTTTTAGATAACGCCGATGCCTGCTATCTTGACCTCGCGGAGGACCAGCTAGATAAACTTGAGCGACTTCAAAACTTTTGTATACGATTCATATTTGGTCTTCGCAAATATGATCATGTCTCTGAATTTCGTAATAAACTCAAGTGGCTTCCTATACGACTTCGCCGAAATACTCACATTCTTTCCCTTTTGTACACCGTTTTATTTAACCCCAACAGTCCACACTATCTTAAAGAACGGTTTAAATTCTTTGAACATTCTGGGACGCTTACACTCAGGTCATCAGAAAATCTCTGCCTGCAGATGCCTCAGCATAGCAGCTCTTTTTATGATAAATCATTTACAGTCCAAGCAGTTCGCTTATGGAATGCATTGCCAGTTTCCATAAGGCAAGCACAGTCACTCCCTATTTTTAAAAATCAAGTAAGAGAATGGTACTTCTCGCTTAATAATCCGTCTCTAAAGTTGATTAGTTGATACTTATTTTTTTGTCTCATTCATTATTAGTATATATATATATATATATTGTTATTATTTATATATATATATGAATATTTATGTATATATTATTGTATGTTTTATATATATATTATTAAGTATATTGTATGTGTGATTAATGTTTATGTAATGTTATTACCATAAAGTGTAGGATACATAAAGTACCTATTTAACTTAAATGTTTTTAATCTTGTATTATACACCACCGTCATTTATCATGGCTAAATTTCTCTCCATCCAAAGGTTTTCTGGAAGAGATCGCTTTTTAGCGATAAGACCGCCAATTGTACAACATTACTTAAGTTTATGTTATTGTTTATAATGATTATGTTATTTTGGTGTACAATAAAGAGTTATCTATCTATCTATCTAGTTATCTATCTATCTCATCAACCGCCTAGAAAGCTCAAATTGGCCTCAAATTAAAAAAAATATATATTTACAAAACTATACTGTAGTAATATCAAAATAAAGCAAACTGAAGATTTTTTTTTTCAAAATATCAATTTAAGTTGTCTTCAAAACATTGAGTGCTAATAAATGGCAGTTTTTTGAGTAACAAGCAAACTTACGAATAAACTCTTCTTAGAGGTCCTAACAACACATAAAAAAATCGTCGACACATGCGTGTTTGCGATATTGAATGTCTTTATTGACTGTCCTTAAAAGAAAAGTGACTATAGTTATTTCATAGAGTATCAACCTGCTGATAAACCTGTCGTAGATTAGAATCCCCACCAAGGATATAGTTCAAGCAAGTGATAGTTCGGCAGTTTTATTCCTGGCTAGTTTTGAAGCAATGATGGCTCAGTGGCATTAGCTATGGACTGCCACGCTGCAGGTCCATGGTTCAAATCTCGCCGTGGGCTTGGTCTTTACCGCATGTGCAATTCGTGACTTGTGATGAAATGCATCTGTTATAGGCAGACGTTAGTCCACTTAACATCAGGTGGGCCTCGAGCTTGTTCCGTCAAAATTACATTAAAAATAGTTCTTAGGGTCTCGTATGAAAAAACGGGTATTAGATAGATAGATAGATAGAAAACTCTTTATTGTTACACCACTTTAGAAATATAAAAGTTTACACATTAAATTATAATAAAATAGTGTTACAATGGGCGGCCTTATCACTAAAAGTGATATCTACCAGGCAACCTTAGGATGGAGTTGAACGAATAAAACAATAGAGGCGGGTGTAGTCCAAATACATAATCAAATATTTTATAAGTATTACCCTATTTCTAAGCATATCTGTCCATCCATCATACCTTATATGTTATAATATCTTTTGATTCTTAACAGGTAGGCAGCCGATATCTTTGTGACGATGTCATTCTCTTCTATTATTCATATGAAATTCAAATTAAAACAATTGTCACATCTTCCTCTTACATTTTTGACTACTGCATAACGGTACTGCGAATAACAAACTGCATTTAATTTCATTGCAAGGCACGTTACCTTGAAAAATAAATATCAAAAAGGGACATAATTGCTATGTTGTGGTACCCATTGTTAATCATTACACCCAGAACTCTTTTTCGTAGAAGGAAGTTTTTGCTTTTCTTAATTTTTCGTTTTTGCTATTCGTGCAGCCAAATTGGAAAATTTTCGACGTGAGTGCTTCTACACGAAGCATCCTCAGAAGGTCATGACTCTACAAGCGCACGATCGAGAAAATCTTCTCGATCAAAAACAAATTAGGCAGAATTGTTACTAGATATATTTTTAATATTGTTTAAGTGTTTTATTAAAATATTATTTTAATGTTTTCTAAAAATATTTGTTATTATTAATAATATTACTGTTTATTAGGTAGTTATTTTATTAACTAAAATAATGTTTAAAATGTATTCCTTTCTTGTTCATACAATATTCGTCGTTCTTTAACATCCGTTCCTGCATGTTACCCTAGTACCTAGGTACAGAGACAGTGGCCTCTCGGGGAACCTTCTGACCCAGCGGCCCTTTGGGGAACTTCCCGTTCCATGCTACTTAATAATATAATGAATGTTTGCATGACTTTTTAGCCCGGCACCCTACGGGCAAACATAATATTGTATCTTGGTACGAAATCCTCAGTTCGCGAGTTAAATTCGCAAATAATTGATTACATTTTAATCATTTGTCAGGTTGTTGTTTTAGGATGACAGACCCGTTCGCAACGACAGCTGCCGGGATATACCGTAACGTGCTTGGCGATTGATTATCTACTTCAGAGTGGTAGCAAGCCATGCGGGTAGTCGCCAAATTCCCTACCACCATACAATAATGGGGCCCCGGTGGGGTAATGAGTTAGAATTGCACCTCCCCATATTATCCCGTAAGTGTCGTAAGAGGGGACCAAGAGAAAAATTCTGGCAAGGTGGAGCAGCGCCTACTTAAGAACTACCAACTTACACTGCGATCCCGAAGCCGCCTGCCAAGCGAGGGGATATACCATCTTAATAGGGGAGGCTGTGTTCAGCAGTGGAAGAGTTGGCTGATACAGTACAGTATACAATAATGACTGTCATCCTAAGACAACAACGGGACCTACGGCTTAACGTACACACTGAAGAACACAAGCGCTCGAAATTTTTGACTTTGAAATTGTTGAGCGCTATAGGGGCACCTACAGCGGTCAACAATCCAAGATATGAGTGCAGTAATCATAGTTTACCCTAATTGATAGGTTAATAACAACTATGCAAGCCTAGCCACGAACGCATAGTAAAAAATGCCTAATCATCTTGCTATGATGAGCCGTGGTAGTTTACATTTTGCTAACACTGCGTCCTACTTCGTACCGCTCGCGCTTATGTCAAGAGGAAGAGGCTTCGAAAGTAACCATTATTCAAGTCATGTTAATTAAGTAACAACTGCCAAGGTAAGGGATGAATTGTTAAGTAAACCAAGTCAAGTTAACTTGCTTCGTCAAGTAGTCAAGACTTAGTACGCTCAATGTATAGCTTTTGGGTTATTATAGATGCTATCGTTAGAAATTAACTTTTTGGTATCGATAGCTATGAAGCGTAAAATGTCTTTAGGAAATTTAAGAGACAATATGAAATTTCTTAACCTGATACACGATAGTAGTCTTAATAAGGTAGCGCTTTCCATAAGATACCAAAGTTTTGCCAGATTTCACTAACATTCAATATTATTATCAAAATTCGTTTGGTATGATAGTTCTTGTTTCTCATTTAGATAAAATGTATATATATCGGAAATCTGATAAACCAGGAGCAGATAAATTAGGCTAAAGGATATGCATGCAAAATTTTACTGAGTTCAAACATCTGCGCATCGGGTGAAGTTTTTTTTGTTTTTTTTTTGACTGCTGATATGTAAGCCTTTGAACGCAATCTCATCTGATGGTAAGTGATTATGTGTTCGAAGGTGTTAACAGGCTTAACCTAGAATTACTGGCTGACCGATGCGCGGCAGTCCATAGCCAAACGGATCTCATTTTCTAGTACGAATAATCGTTGCACGGCGCCCATAAAAACTGACAACCTTTCGAAACCATTCAAATTCAATTTCAAATATATTTATTTGTAGAATGTAGTGTAACAATATAGTAGAAATAACAAAATACTCGTACTTCTCATAAATTTTTACGATTTAGGCATATTTTTAGCATATTTTTAAAGCTTCATAATTAATAGTGCTAGTTACATAATAAAGATATGGTATTGTCATCAATAGAAGCCATTTAAGATAAGATAAGATAATTTATTGCTAAAAAGATTTATAAGTAAATACAATGGTTAACTTAGATTCTACAATAACTAAAATTCTTATTGACTAATAGATTGACAGCGAGCGCCCCAAACTAAGCACTAAGCATGTATCTTGGGGATCGAGTGCGTATTACAAAAGTTCATTGTTGTTCATGACAAAATTAAAATTGATACAGTGGCAATGTAAAATTAAGTTTAAATTTAAGTACAATGCGTTGCAATACCAAAGTTAAAGATTAAATATATATATATATTTATATTTTTTTTTAATGAGACTGCATAATACGTGCCCTTAGTTGTCATTAGGTATCAATAAACTTAAATAAAAACATTCCAAAAATAGGAGGAGGTTCTCAATCGACCTTATTATTATTTCTTTTGCGTGTGTTTCTGTGTAGCCCCTTTTTTGGCAACCTAGTTTGATCAAACAGTGTAAAATACTCCTAATGTAAAATACTCCTGGCACGAAGGAACCCATAGCCGCCAATCGTATATTTGACCGCATGCTGGTGATACGTACGTACCACGTTCTCGTGCCATATCCCCCGAAATCCATGTGTAGATCAGTGGAATCTAACGTAGAAACTTACGGAGGGTTTTTCATTGCATACAACATGCGTCTGTTTTTCGGAAAAGTAGGAAGATATCATAGTTTTCCGCCTATTGCTATTAAAGGTAGTCATGACCTGGCTTTTTTGCCATCTACACTTGCTTAGTCAATATCCTTGGGTTCATCTTCTCTGCATGTACAAACCATCTCTGCATACCTTTATGTATTATACATGCTATACCCTATAGCATTCGGCATTATTCCTGTTTATCATGGTGTTCCTGAATCTGCCTTCAAACCCGTAGTACGTGTGGATACACGTACTTCTCAAAGTTCTCATCTCAATATAATTAATTCGACTTGAATTCTTTTCTGCTATTTCTTCAGCCATACCCAACTCACACTGCTATTTATGTATCAATGTCCAGGCACTCACTGCAAGTCGTGCCTAGTTCACGCTTCATTGTTTTACAATTTCTAATAACGGTACCAATTCCGGAGTAGTTAAAACTCACCAAAAATGGAGCAAAAAGCTTGCGTGCTGACATAAGATTGTTTTATCACCTACCAAAGAATTACAGCGACCACGACAGCGTTTTTAAAACTGAACTCCATTGTGGTTCAACAATCCTGTCCACAGCCATTGTTGCGGCCACAATGGGCGGACAGTGGTGTGCTAATTACTTTTTACGGAAGTTTTGTCCCAACTAGTTCCCTGGTTTATCTATTAAAAAACACAATAGTGTAGTTTTTGAGCGGGAAATCTAGGAATCGCTTATACATTTTTGTAGGTTAGGTTATTTATTTTTTCGATTACATTGCAATTTTTCTGATGTTTTATGCATGCGCTCACAGTTTAAAGAAATATGTCATAGGTTTATCAATTTGAGTAAAATTAATTAAAAATGTAAAAAAAAACGCCTGCATATTATATATTTTCGTTAAACGTTTTATAGTGCCATTGAAATCAAACTGCAAGTTATATATATTTATTGAATTATTTTTTAAAGCTCATCATTTTGAAACCGATGGGCTAGGAAGTAAAATAAAGTTATTTCACAATGTAGCTTCTAAAATCCGCCAGTTTGTTTTTTTTTATGTACTAAGTGTCACCTGCGCTATCAAGATGAATCTAACGATATCTCATACATTCAAATCGGTTAAGGCGTTTAGAATTTATGGCGGAATAGGAGGAATAACTACCCAATGAAAGACGCGAAAACAATATATACAAAACTTTCTTACATTCTTGAAGGCTTTTCTGATAATGAACTTTCTGCATTGGTTTTCAGTATCGTGTGGGTTAAAATCCACCTGTTCAATAGCTTGCTAAGCCATTTTATTGCGTGGAAATCTCTTGTTACTGTATTAATATTAATTTACGAGAAGAGCATAGTCAACTTTGCCATAAGGTCTCGCTTACAGGCATGTCCAAAATGAAACTTTTCTACACTATTTTACTTTCATCAAACCAGTTCAAAAAACTTTAATTGGCTTTAGCGGTCAGCGGGAACATCATCATCATCATCAGCCGGAAGACGTCCACTGTTGAACAAAGGCCTCCCCCATAGAGCGCCACAAAGAACGGCTATTAGCCGCTTGTAACCATTGGCTACCAGCGACTTTCACGATGTCGTCAGTCCACCTAGTGGGGGGCCTACCAACTCTACGTCTTCCGGTGTAGTGTGGTAACCACTCGAGAACCTTTCTTCCCCAACGGTTGTCAGTTCTACGAGCAATGTGGCCCGCCCATTGCCACTTCAACTTGCAGATTCTGAGAGCTATGTCCGTGACTTTGGTTCTTTGGCGAATATCCACGTTCCGGATTTTATCGCGCAAAGAAACTCCGACCATAGCTCTCTCCATAGCTCGTTGAGCGACTCTGAGCTTGTCCATAAGGGCCACAGTTAAGGACCACGTCTCAGTGCCATAAGTCATCACTGGCAACACACACTGGTTGAAGACTTTGGTCTTCAGGCTTTGCGGGATCTTCGACGAGAAGATGTCGCGTAACTTCCCGAACGCTGCCCATCCGAGTTGGATTCTTCGGGCGACCTCTTTGTCAAAGTTGGACCTACCTAACTGGACAGTCTGTCCGAGGTATATGTAATGGTCAACAACTTCGAGCGTATCGTTCCCAACAACTACTGGTACGGGTGCAACATGGACATTAGACATAATTTTCGTCTTGTCCATGTTCATTTTAAGACCCACCTGCTGGGAAACTCTACTGAGGTCGCTGAGCATTGTACTGAGTTCTTTAAGCGACTCTGCCATTATGACTATGTCATCGGCGAAACGAAGGTGAGTGATGTATTCGCCATAGATGTTGATGCCGAATTCTTTCCAGTTCAAGAGCTTAAAAACGTCCTCCAACGCATTCGTGAACAGTTTCGGAGAAATAACGTCACCCTGTCGCACGCCTCGCTGCAGTTGGATTGGTTCCGTGCTCTTGTCCTGTAGTCGAATCGACATGGTGGCGTTCCCATACAAACACTTCAGCGCTTCGATGTACCTATAGTCAATTTGGCATCGCTGAAGAGACTGCAGTACGGCCCAGGTTTCGATTTCGGGCAGCGGGAACAAAATTCAAATTTGTTTTCTTTTAGTTTTCTTTGTTCTGATTGGTTTACTTTCGTGCTTCTTATAGATTGGGTCAGTTACGTTAGTATATTAAAATGAATAATATGATATATAATCATTATAATATAATAATAATGTTAACTTATTATGAAACGGCTAGGACCCGCGTTATATTTACCGGAAAGATTCCTACCAGTTTCGGACTGTTTTGAAGTCCTTCGTCTGGGAGTTACGATTGCGCGAAGCGACGAGCTCGGGCCTTAGCGCGTTACTAACAAGCTGTTTCCTAATAAGTTATTATGGATAAAACTCGCTATAGTTTTCAAAGTAATAATAATATTGTATATATACATGAGTTTGGAGTATTTTATCGGGCAGCGTATATTAAATTCCTTTCTACGCTCATGCAGGGTTCTACTACAGAATTTGGCTAGGCTCGCAAGGAACTAAATATTACTTTGGTAGTTTTATTATTGAATATAACAATATGAATTTAATATATTGAACTATGTTCACTGTTAATGAATTTCATGCATAAAGAATAATCATCACACTTTCCAATTGCGTGCAGTCGTTTCTGATAACAAACTCTCCAACGCTCGTTTTCGAAGTCGTTAAGCTTAACCTCAGGCCTAACGGATTTATCGTTGTGTAACTTATATCATGAAAAAATCGTTAATATTTATACTTTATGAAACAGTAAAGTGGAGCCATTTTAAATGTAACAGCCATCGACTTTGCCATTGAATAAGATCTCATTACACTCCCCCTCGCGTGCAGACGTTTCCGATAATGAACTCTCCAGCCCAGGCGCTTTCGATATCGCTTAGGCTGAAAGCTAGAGAATATTATAATTACCTACGCAAATTAATTTCGACATTCAACGATTATCACTACACTACTTACACTGTATAATATAAAGACTTTTCCACAATACCCTCCTGTTATACATATATTAAAAGGTAAATGCGTTTTTTTCCTATCAATACTATTTGCTATTACTGAATTTGATGTAAGTGGAGTGTTACTGCCTAGAGTGTTTAGATTTGAAGGGCACTGTAGTAAGTGAAATTATCGGACAATCGAGACTTCAAAACGAATGTCTGTGTCGAGCGCAGTACATTGTCACAAACAATGGAGACTCTGTAACCGTGATGAACGTGATGTTTACCGTCAGGCACCGAGTTGTCCGAATCGTTATTTATTAAGGGTATATTTTAGACGAACGCCCCCATACAAAACGCAGCTCCAATCATTTGAGCTCATTTAATTAATAGCGAATAAAACTCAATGATTTTTTTACCTACGTAATCACTACCCTAATATCTAGATTTGTGGTGCATCAGATTTTCATTAAACTATATAGTTTTGAAATTACACTAGCTCAAAAACTCGTAATTTTAGATAAAAGAAAGACCCAACTTTAAGCATCTCATTCAAGAAAAATAAGCATATTTTTAATATTTCTATTGCACCACAAATATGGGGAATATAATGAACTTTCTATAATGGGAAGTTATTTATACATGTGTACTATACTTTTTAAATAAATCTGGAGCTACGAATAACTGGCTCAAACTCCTAAAAACGAGTGCTATATACTAAACGCTATATAATAAAAATTTTAATTATTAGTCCAAAAGAAAAAGGAGTTAAACCAAAAACGATAGGTCTAATAATACACTATACTTACATGCGAGTTTTTTTTAATAACAAGTTGAGTTTATATGAAAGTTCACGCTTTGGCTGGCGGGTATATGTCCTTAATATAAAAAAATAAAAAACGTCCGGCAGGCGGCCGGCCATAAAAACCCAGGTCAAAACTCGTTACAATTAGTTTTGTCCTGTGTGTTAGCAAAAAGACATATTATAACTATGTTCGTGTTTTTTGTGTTATAGAAGACATTATTGTTACAACTTCACATGGGTGGGATAAGAGTCAGAAGATTGATATGATAACGTACGGTTTTGTTTATTTTAAATGGTGTTATTACTTAGTATTTTTGGTGGACTGTCTGAATTATTTTAATGATAAGGATTGTTAGAAAGACTTCTAATTTTATTTAACTACGGATTGAATGAAAGGGCTACCCTATTTTAATAAGACTAGCTATATCTAACTTCTACAGGGTTAATTTTAATCGTGTTATACCAAAAAAATCTAAGGGATCTTTTTAAAGAAATTGATATATTAACTTTACCGAGTCTGTATATATTTGAAAATATTATGTATGTTCGGAAAAAATTGAGTATATTCAAATTAAACAGTGACAACCACGATTACAACACTAGGAACAAATATAAATTAACGGTACCGTGTTTTAGATTAGCAAAGACAAATAAAAGGTCCTTTTTAGGTAATTGTGTGCGGTTTTATAATAAAATTCCCGAACATATTACAATGCTCACAGAAGGAAAATTCAAATTACATGTGAAAAACATTTTGATTAAGCAATCCTACTACACAGTTAGTGATTACTTAAATGACAAAAATGCTTGGAAAATTCCACCTCTGCCAAGCCATCACCTGTCTCCTACGTAATTTAAACAAATATTGTAATAATTGTATTACATTGTTTATAACAAATTGTAAACAGACGTTTAAAAGAATGGCCCCGAGTTTCTTGCCCGTTCTTCTCGCAGTGGCTCTATATTTTTTTTGCTGAACGTGGCAGTACAATGTAGAATATTTCAATATTAAAGTTTGTAATTTACCTTCATAAGAGCGTCGTAGACGCCTAAATTGAATAAATGATTTTTTTTTTTTTTTTTTTCGAAAAACCATTGCTCCCTTCCCAAAGAAGTCTATGAGTAACTATGGAGACCGTAGTCTCCATGCCTACAGACTTTTAACCCATATCGAAATAAATAATTAACTGGCACCGTTTTCACGTCAAACTTGGAGTTAATAATGGTTTGGCACTTTAGTAAATCGACTTTTGGAAACACGCGACTTAACCGATTTGATAATTATCATCGGTGGAAACAAGAAAGCTTGGAAGGAGGTACGATATTCCAAAACACATGGAACAACTAGACGTCACTCTTACCTATAAAAAACAGTGAGAGACTCAAACTCACGTGAAAGATGCTTCGATCGAGCAAACCAAAACATCGTATTCCCAAAAGATTTTTTTAATGTTCTCGTAAACAGTCACTATTAAATCAAAATGGTGGGGCTACGTTGTATCGGATAAAAACGTGGTAGTTGTGTACCCTTGATTTTTTGTAATGTTCGTAATTTTATTTTATATTGAGTTTTAATAGATAGTCTTATTGTATTATATCATGTTATTATACCTACTATCATAGAAACTACTATCATATAATAGTATACAGAGGAAATAAAAGAGCGGGTAGGCCGTACAGGCAAGACAGCTGATTCGTATTTAAGTCAGAAAAATAGTTTGGACGTCCAAAGTTCTGTCTGTGCGTTTGTTTTAGAAGCAAAACGTTTTTTTTGTGTGGTAGTGTTATTCACGTCTCACGGAAAAGTGACTTTATTTGAGAATGAAGTTTTGTGCGCACATCCTAGTTGAACATTGAATCGCGTGTCGATCACCAACAAATTGCAGAACACTGATCAAAACTGGATTCGCGAACAAGGATTGTATATAAACTGGTTATTGAGATGGAATAATTTGTTTTTTGGATTATTTTATCCCCCTATCGCTCAGAATTTTATATTTACATTGATTATTGCGCCACCTATAGAAAACTGGCAAATCAGGAGCATAACTATAAGGCTTGAGTATTTGCATACTAAATTTCACAGAGTTATATGATGAAGCAACGTTTATATGGAAAGAATTAGTAGCACACTTCCCTTCCCATAACCAAGTCATCACATACCCATAGAAAATATAATATAACAATATGTGAAGAACAGGTCAAAGTATAAAATATGCAATGGAAGAAAAGAAAAATAAATTTGAAATGAAATTCCCCTTGAGTTTCACACCTAATTAAATATTATAAATTAACCGGCAAAAATATGTACTTTGGGGATCGAATACCTGGGTTTCGAGCGTAGGTATGAGATGCTCATCATCAGGGTGAGTGCGCAGCTGCGACTGCGAGCTCCCGGCAGGCACTCAATCTAAACATCTGAATTGTCATTGTCACATGTCGGTTATTTATAATATTTTAAAAAATAAATGCGTTGCTTTTGTTTTTCAATAAAGGAAAACTACCGTCTATAATAATCGAATTCAAACGCCTATAGCTATAGTAAGTTTACTACAAAGCTAAGCTTATTGCAACCTAATTTTCCGACACAACAGTTGGAATGGGAATACAAGACCGAGTCTATTGAGGTTGCCATCGATTAGTACCCAGAACTTGTGCCTAAACTAGAACTGGGTGACGGAATCAGATTGGGGTAGAATGGGGTTGATTACTTTATGTTGATGATAATTGACACGCTTTCTTGTAACATCATTTTTTAAGAGATTCTTTTTTGTTAAGTTAGGTAAGCGCTATATGGGACAGCCCATTACAACTGCATCCCTTCAAGCCATTATTTTTGTTATTTTTCTTCCTCATATGGCCCAGATAAGCATTGCAGTCCTGCCAGTCCAATGCTGCCAGCACGCTGGACACGCTGCCAACTGGTAGTGGCCTCGAGTATTTGAACTGCCTGTGAGTCTTGTAAACCTACAAGCCATTGTAGTCATCAGTTATATGTATATCAGAAAGTCTAAATGTTTACATAGTAGGTTAAAAAAAATCTAGCTTATCGTTCTCCCAATAGTTCACTACTACAGTGCTGTTCGTGCCTTAATGCAATAGAGCTTGCAGCCTTCGAGGCACAATACCTTTAACTGCGGCCAAACTCAAAGGCATAATCATTTATTCAGTTTTGGCGTCTACGATGACCCTAGGAACGTCAATTACAAAATATCACCATCAAAATATTCTGCTGCCGCGTTCAGCAAAATGGTTGCCTTCAAAATATCCCAAGAATTTTTGTCATCTAAATAATCACCAATTTCATGACACACTATTTTAATAAAAATCTTTTTTACATGCAGCTTGAATTTTGATTCTGGGATAACTGTAATATATTTTTTGAAGCGCTCGTAGCGAAGTTTGCTTAACCATTCTGAATCGATCAGCAAAGTTAAGCAACGTCCACCGCGGTCATGAGTTGGATGTGTGACCGCTGGTGACATTACTACTGAGCGCTTCCGTGCTTCGGAGGGCACGTTAAGCCGTCGGTCCCGGTTGTTGTCTTAGGATGGCAGTCGTTACAGCATGGTGGTAGGGCACTTTGCAAATGCCCGCCTGGCTAGCTACCACCCTCAAGTTGAAAATCTGTCGCCAAGCACCTAACGGTGTGTTCCGGCAGCTGTCCTTGAGAGCCAGTAATTCTAGGTTAGCCTGAACAACATCTTCGATCACATCATCACTTACCATCAGGTGAGATAGTGGTCAAAGGCTAAACTATCAAGCATAAAAAAAAAAAAAAAGAATTTGATTATGTAATCGCACACAATTACCCAAGAAACTCCTTTTATCTATCTTTGCTAATCTAAAACCTGGAACCGCTAGTTTACTTTTATTGCTGGTGATGTTATTGTTGTGGTCGCCGTTTAATTTAAATTTACCTGAGTTCTTTCAAGCTGCATATTTTCAAGCATAAAAAGACTTGGTGCCTTTAACATGATGATTATATTAAAAAGATTTAAATTTATTCATTGATTTACTAGAATCCATTTCATATATAGAACGAATTGCCCGCTTTTGCAAGTTTAAGAAGGTATCTAATTTCTGGTGTATATCTTTTTGTCTATGTCAAGTCGATAAGCTAACTCGATTCTTTTTTATGATATCAAATGACAAGATGGAGAAGTACTTCGACGGTGAAATAAGCGATACGCTTTCCCATTGCAATGGTATTATCAACGTTCTGAGTGAACGTTCAGCATTACGCTCGTCCTCCCGAGTCTATCGTTAGTTTATTGTGTTGTTTGCCCTGTAATTTACTACTACAGTGCCGTTCACGACTATATGCAGTAGAGTTTGCAATACTATTTTGAAGTGAAATATCTGACACAGCGGCCAGGACGAAGCCTTGCTAAACAAGTCTATTACATGATAAGTAACACCTTACTTGAAAGTTCTTTGGGAAAGATCAAATATTTTTTTAATTGGTTGGCAGCTAGTCTTGCTGACATTCGCACCTTGCCCTACGACCATGTGAAGTGTTGGGAATTTTAAAGCTGCCCAAAGGCCTCCGATAGCATTGTGTCTGCCATCGTAAGCCAACAAACGTGGTCGTCACTTTACGTGCCCTCTGTACCTCGAAAGCGCCCAGCACTAAACACCACTAGCTGTGGCCGATCCACGGCAAACATTGCTAAACTATTATGATACCATGAGCTACTTTAAGAACGACTTTTAGGTAAGATTCCTAGTACAATTAAGACTGGATACACCCACGCCCGTGCAGATGAAAATATAGATAAGGACGTTGAGATTTAGTTAAAATTGGAACAACTGTCAATTACTTACACGAAAACGATCGCATATGATACATAAGTATAATTTTGCTCATTCTCCCCTTATCTCTGTAGGGTTTCTTATTTCTAGAAATATCTACACACATCAAAGGTGCCTAGGGATCAAGTACGTTTCGAGTATTGACGCAATAAAGGATTTTTTTAATATTTTTGTAATTTTAATTGAGTATTATTTTTCTTTGCGGAGAGTATAGTTTCATATGTGATCATCCCTTTGCGAAGCCGTTTTGGTAATTCGTTTCGTCTAATGCACGATAAGCACGTTCACACACGGCTTAAGTCGTAACTCGCAATCTTGCCGAGTCGGCAAGAGTGCGAGTTGGTGCGAGCATCACACATCAACGTTCTGCCGTAGCCTGCTCAATCGCCGGACCTCAACCCCATTGCACATGCATGGGATATGCTACAAAGAAGAGCACTGCCAATTATGGACGCCGTGCATACCCCACAACAGCTTGTTGACTTGTTACAAAGAACGTGGTAGGCCATTCCTCAGAGTGATTTTGATGAACTGATTTTAAGCATGCCAAATTGCTATCATATGGTTGTGTTATTAGTGTAAATGGTAGAAACACAGATTATTTATTAATATAATTTTACAATAACCATAGCAAAAAAACATTTTTTTTCGTTTTTCTGCCAAATAAGTCAGTTATAGTTCAAAATATACATGATCCCTAGACACTTTTGATGTGTGTATTTTCCCGGATCCCGAGAATTTTCGACAGTAATTTTCCGAGAATTCCCGGATCTGTTTTATTTGGAATTATCGACAAAAATTTACTTTTTTTTAATATCACGGTTTTTGACACGTTTTTCTCGTCTCGACTAATGACAGATTTCCTGGGATTTCGCGACCAGAAACCCTATCTCTGACAGAGCAATTCTCGTAACCGTCAAATGGCAGCCACAATACAACTTGTAAATATTTACCTAACACGATGTCTGTGACACGTTTATAAATTACAATGATGTTTCCTGACTGTACTTCAACATGAAATCAAAATTATACACGTTGAGTTAAATAATTATAATAACTTATAGTATTACTCAAAGTCTTCATAACTCTTTTCGTACGTTTGTATCTAATTTCTTCATTTATTTTAATACTAAGTGCTTAAACTTAGTATTTATAATGCATGCATGTCCTTGAGCCTAATATCTATAATATTATTTGTGTATTTTTTGTTTTATTGTGTATTTCATCTCTAAATGTGAAAAAAATAATTCAAGCATAACATTTTTTCCAAATAATTCTGATGATGTGTAATTTTACTTCTCTAAAAACGATGACAAATCAGGATACCTATATATTTTTATGTGAAGTCAAATGACTCAATGGAATCACTGCCACACATTGTTATTTCAAAATATCACCCGAAACTTGGCACGAGAGGCAGATCTACACAAAACTAATCAAGTGGTCCCGATAACCAAATTAGTATGTAGCTCACGTAACATAGGACAATCAGTCTGTTGACGCGACTAATCATTAGTAGAAGCTACTCATGTTTACTGATCAGCTCGTGTTAAGAGCATTGGTCGGTATTGTCTCATTTCTTATTTTGACACGTTCAACTGTTTTTTCTGTAATATAAGCGAAAAAAGTTGACTTTATATATTATGATAGGAGGGAAAATTAGCGGCCGGCTCTGGTGGTAGGTGAACATCTTTGCCCAAGAACACCCGCAACTTCAAAGGTCTCGAGGTTGCTTCCAAAGTCGAAGTCAAAGTGATTTATTGCCTTCATAAGTACCTACATAAGGTGAAACGAACATTATACGAGCATGCATGAAACCCATTTGGGTATTGCAATAAAAATACACATTTGAAGATGTATTTTTATTAAGCGTGTTATAGATTTTGATTTTTAAACAGTGCTGGTGGAAAAATATTACGATTATATTATTGTATATTATATCATTTTCATTTTCAGGAAGTACTAGAATAAATAAATGAACTTAGTAGATTTTTAGTAAATAATACGGGATAACTCACGTGAAACAGTCAGATAGCTCCGACTATAGTTTCAACCACATTCGGTGGTCTTTTTCAAGGAGAGCTGGGGACGCCCGCGTTGACGTCTCGCTTAGCACTGCGGGCGGCAGCTCGTAGCCCGCGTGACGTCATCGGTTGGTGCGGGGGGTGGGCCGCAGTTGGTTGTGTCGTCGAGTTCTGATGCGAGTCCTCTTGGTCGTTGGTGAAATCCCGGCTAGCATGGGGAACGTCCCAGCAAAAAGAGCTCACTATATCTCCACTAGACCCGTCCTTATCATACAAATCAGTTCCATGAAGACACGGCTTCCAGGTAGGTGACAAAAACCATCCTCCGTCTCTATTGAAGTTTGGACGTCTACTAATTTCAATAGATTCTCGGATCTTGCGAGGCACGAAGAACTTTTCTCTCGACAAGACCCGAGTTTTGTCGAAGCGGATGTAGTGTCCTGCACCAGATAGCAGAGAATGTTCTGTCACGGCTGAGCTGTTGATATCCTGATTCTTCATGGAGCGTATGTGCTCCGTAAGTCTAGTGGAAACGTTCCTGCATGTTTCTCCAACGTAACATTTACCACAGTCACAAGGAATTAGGTAGACACCGGGGACTCCCAATGGGTCCCTATCTTTGGGAGAGCGAAGCAGCTGTCTGAGTTGTCTTAGAGGGCGGAATACTGTCTTGATGCTGTACCTTCGGCGTAACAAGTTTCCAATTTTATCCGTAATTCCCTTTATATATGGCAGGTATGCTGCCGCTCTTTCCACTGATGCTGGGCGTGTCTTGGACGACGCGTTCGCAATACGCCAACTGTGCCTCCACTTGTAACCATTGCTTTGCAGAACACCTTTAAGATGGTTTAGCTCAGTATCCAGGTATTCAGGACCGCATATTTTTAATGCTCTGTTTATAAGAGTCCGTGGTACTGTGGCTAGATGCGCTGGGTGGTGGTGAGAATCCGCTCTGAGATACCTATTTGTGTGTGTTGGCTTGCGATATATTGAGTGCGATATATGGCCGACTGAGTCGCGTCTAACCAACACATCCAGAAAAGGCAGTGCTCCTTCTTTTTCCCGCTCCACCGTAAAAGCAATTTTTGGGTGAACGCTATTAAGGTGTTCTAACAACGAATCCACCTCGTTTCTTTGCACAATAGCAAACACGTCGTCAACATAGCGCCACCAGTGTCTTGGCTTATATGAAGTGTTCATCATTGCCATTACTTCAAAACACTCCATAAAGATATTCGCGACTACCGGAGCTAGAGGAGACCCCATCGCTATGCCGTCGATTTGCAAGTAAAAATCCCCTTTCCACACAAAGTACCCACTCGACAGAGTGTATCGTATTACGTTCATGTACTCGATAGGTATAGGTATGCATCCTATTAGTTCAGATATCATGTGGGTAGTGTCCTCTATCGGTATGTTTGTGAATAACGATACGACATCGAAGCTCACCATCTCTTCGTCTTCACCTAGTCGTACATCCTCCAGTAGTTGTATGAAATGGGCGGAGTCTTTGACATAACTATTCGTTTTGCCCGTGAATGGTAATAACATGTCTGAAAGGAAACGGGCAGTCTTATACGTAGGTGAGTCTATTTGGCTAACAATAGGACGAAGAGGCCAGTCTGGTTTGTGGATTTTTGGCAAGCCATAGATTTTTGGTGTAGTCGGGTTTAAGGGGCGTAAGCTTTTATACAGCTCATCTGGCAAGGCCATTAAGAGCTTGTTCAACTTGGTGGTAACTCTGTTGGTGGGATTGTAGCCAACTTTTTTATAGGTGTTGCTGTCCTCGAGTAAGCAATTTATCTTTTGTTCATATGCTAAGGTGTCAACAACAACAGTGACGTTACCTTTATCTGCCGGTAATACTAGCAAATCTGGGTTTTCGCGTAAGCCCTTAAGAGCATCCAACTCCGATTTGGGTATGTTGGATTTAGGCAACTTTCCTTTTCTCAGCGTTAAAGCGACATCTTGTCTCAAACACTCAGCGTCTCGTGAGTTGATTTTGTTACACATAATTGTGTGTTCAATACTGCTGATGATCGATTCCACTGGTATTTTCTTCGGTGTAGGTGCGAAATTAAGGCCTTTAGCTAAGGCCATGGTCACCTTTTCGGAAATTGTCTGCGAAGATACATTAACCACTGTCCTGTCACTAGCAATCGTATTTCGCACGACCCGACTTTGCTGAGAGGTTTTTGTGAGGCGCTCGAGTTTGCTTTCATGTATTTTAATAAATATTATTTTAATAAATACATGAAAGCAAACTCGAGCGCCTCACAAAAACCTCTCAGCAAAGTCGTGTCGTGCGAAATACGATTGCTAGTGACAGGACAGTGGTTAATGTATCTTCGCAGACAATTTCCGAAATTTCCGACATTTATTAAAATACATGAAAGCAAACTCGAGCGCCTCACAAAAACCTCTCAGCAAAGTCGTGTCGTGCGAAATACGATTGCTAGTGACAGGACAGTGGTTAATGTATCTTCGCAGACAATTTCCGAAAAGGTGACCATGGCCTTAGCTAAAGGCCTTAATTTCGCACCTACACCGAAGAAAATACCAGTGGAATCGATCATCAGCAGTATTGAACACACAATTATGTGTAACAAAATCAACTCACGAGACGCTGAGTGTTTGAGACAAGATGTCGCTTTAACGCTGAGAAAAGGAAAGTTGCCTAAATCCAACATACCCAAATCGGAGTTGGATGCTCTTAAGGGCTTACGCGAAAACCCAGATTTGCTAGTATTACCGGCAGATAAAGGTAACGTCACTGTTGTTGTTGACACCTTAGCATATGAACAAAAGATAAATTGCTTACTCGAGGACAGCAACACCTATAAAAAAGTTGGCTACAATCCCACCAACAGAGTTACCACCAAGTTGAACAAGCTCTTAATGGCCTTGCCAGATGAGCTGTATAAAAGCTTACGCCCCTTAAACCCGACTACACCAAAAATCTATGGCTTGCCAAAAATCCACAAACCAGACTGGCCTCTTCGTCCTATTGTTAGCCAAATAGACTCACCTACGTATAAGACTGCCCGTTTCCTTTCAGACATGTTATTACCATTCACGGGCAAAACGAATAGTTATGTCAAAGACTCCGCCCATTTCATACAACTACTGGAGGATGTACGACTAGGTGAAGACGAAGAGATGGTGAGCTTCGATGTCGTATCGTTATTCACAAACATACCGATAGAGGACACTACCCACATGATATCTGAACTAATAGGATGCATACCTATACCTATCGAGTACATGAACGTAATACGATACACTCTGTCGAGTGGGTACTTTGTGTGGAAAGGGGATTTTTACTTGCAAATCGACGGCATAGCGATGGGGTCTCCTCTAGCTCCGGTAGTCGCGAATATCTTTATGGAGTGTTTTGAAGTAATGGCAATGATGAACACTTCATATAAGCCAAGACACTGGTGGCGCTATGTTGACGACGTGTTTGCTATTGTGCAAAGAAACGAGGTGGATTCGTTGTTAGAACACCTTAATAGCGTTCACCCAAAAATTGCTTTTACGGTGGAGCGGGAAAAAGAAGGAGCACTGCCTTTTCTGGATGTGTTGGTTAGACGCGACTCAGTCGGCCATATATCGCACTCAATATATCGCAAGCCAACACACACAAATAGGTATCTCAGAGCGGATTCTCACCACCACCCAGCGCATCTAGCCACAGTACCACGGACTCTTATAAACAGAGCATTAAAAATATGCGGTCCTGAATACCTGGATACTGAGCTAAACCATCTTAAAGGTGTTCTGCAAAGCAATGGTTACAAGTGGAGGCACAGTTGGCGTATTGCGAACGCGTCGTCCAAGACACGCCCAGCATCAGTGGAAAGAGCGGCAGCATACCTGCCATATATAAAGGGAATTACGGATAAAATTGGAAACTTGTTACGCCGAAGGTACAGCATCAAGACAGTATTCCGCCCTCTAAGACAACTCAGACAGCTGCTTCGCTCTCCCAAAGATAGGGACCCATTGGGAGTCCCCGGTGTCTACCTAATTCCTTGTGACTGTGGTAAATGTTACGTTGGAGAAACATGCAGGAACGTTTCCACTAGACTTACGGAGCACATACGCTCCATGAAGAATCAGGATATCAACAGCTCAGCCGTGACAGAACATTCTCTGCTATCTGGTGCAGGACACTACATCCGCTTCGACAAAACTCGGGTCTTGTCGAGAGAAAAGTTCTTCGTGCCTCGCAAGATCCGAGAATCTATTGAAATTAGTAGACGTCCAAACTTCAATAGAGACGGAGGATGGTTTTTGTCACCTACCTGGAAGCCGTGTCTTCATGGAACTGATTTGTATGATAAGGACGGGTCTAGTGGAGATATAGTGAGCTCTTTTTGCTGGGACGTTCCCCATGCTAGCCGGGATTTCACCAACGACCAAGAGGACTCGCATCAGAACTCGACGACACAACCAACTGCGGCCCACCCCCCGCACCAACCGATGACGTCACGCGGGCTACGAGCTGCCGCCCGCAGTGCTAAGCGAGACGTCAACGCGGGCGTCCCCAGCTCTCCTTGAAAAAGACCACCGAATGTGGTTGAAACTATAGTCGGAGCTATCTGACTGTTTCACGTGAGTTATCCCGTATTATTTACTAAAAATGAGTGAAAACCACGTTAGTTTTTATAATAGAACTTAGTAGATATTAAGATATTTGTATTATATACCTACCTATGTACAGGGTGGTGTGGTTACTGAGCGACAAAGCCCTTCAAATAAATAAAAAAAAGGACTAGAATAAAATCTAACTAATATTCATGTCTATTTAAAATTCAATATTCAATAATGGGTCAAGTTATCATCCTTTGGAGAGGGAATGAGGTCTTCTCTTGAAGGTCTTCTGTATTATTGGCTGAAGAGTATATGAGACTAGCCTTTGACCACTATGACACCTGATGGTAAGTGACAATGTGATTAAGGCACCCGTTCCGTTTAACATGGAAACGTGGGTTCTTATACCACTCGAAATGAAAATTTTGTGCTCAACAAATTTGATGCACATTGATTGATAGTGATAACTTTTTGGCTTTGATTCCATGGCTGGCTGCCAATATTCACTTCATTATTATGCAACTAAAATAGAAAAATAATTGTTTCCAAAATACAGGACAAAATACATACATACACACTTTCTGTATTTTGAGTGCAAATCGGCATCGGCCCTAGGTAATAACAATTAAATAGAGATGGTTCGACTATGAGTTTCGCCGACTAGCCAGCCAAATATCTGGTTGCAAAAAGGCTAACTAGTTGGCTAAGCCGATGATTGCTTTCGACGCAGTTTGGGTGGCATTTGGAATATACGTAATGCGTTTATGCCCCACAATCTAATGGATTACGCCGTGGGTACGCCAAAGTAAGTGGATATGGTTTCAACTGTGACTTTCACTGATAAGCCGACTGACCGACTATCTGGTTGCAAAAAGGCTAACTAGTCTGCTAAGCCGATCAATGCTTTTGATGGAGTTCGGGTGGTATTTACAATACGTAATTCTTCCGTAACGTAATTCTACGTAATTATTATGTAAGTACCAAAACAACAATTAAGATTAAGTTAGAAAAAAGGCGAACGTTGTTATTTTGTTTTCTGTATAATGAAAATCGACACTTACACTAAATCATTATAATATTAGTATATTTTTAGTGAATTATAATTGATTTGACGTATTATATCAAATATCATGTATATGACTAGTCTGCTCAAATAACCACAATTGGATTAATAAATAATATGGATTGTCACTATTGTTTTAAACCAATTTGGATTTCAGTATCAACTGTATAGTACTAACGCCAGGAATAGGTATTTCTACCGCCAAGCAGTAATGATTACATTAATTTGTTCTAGTTTGAACGGGTTGGGTGCCGGTGATATTACAGGTACATGCGACGTATTAACTTTATGTCTTAGGGTGATGGGCGCAGTGCGTCACTTGTGATGAATTTCAGCTGTTATAGACAGAGGTTACCGCTTAACACTATGTGCGCATCGTGCTTGTTCCATCAAGATGATTCGTATTCAACTCCGTTTCACCGCCACCTTGCAGTCATAAGTAAATCAAAAGAGGTGTTATTTTGGTATATTGCCGATATGCGCCGGAGAAGCGGAGTGGTTTTACTCGTAAATGAAAGTACTTGCTTATAATTTCGTTCTAAACTATCTAAATTATTATTATAACAATAAATTAATTATTATTATAACAATAAAAGTAATTTTCTGAATTTCATTTCATTTATATAGGAGTAAAATAACTCCGCTATCCATTTGATTTCAATCTCGATATTTGAAGCATAGAAATAAAAAAAATGGGAAAAGCCGACTAGTTGCCGATTACAAATTATATGACCGGTTAAATGGCTTACCTCATCGGCGCCTGTCGGTACAACTCTAAAATTGATTTAAACCATGAACACAGTACCTTTATAGCGTTTGTGGTGTTCAATTAGTTGAAATTCTGTTGCATTGCATTAAAGCTGTTCTAATTCACAAACATAACTCTGGCTTAGTTAGTCTTGTATGTACATAATATCTAATATTCTATACAATACCTATACTGTTCGGGCGATGAGTGCCATACACTTTAATAATTATATACTTGAATTTGGTTTGAGATTTGTAGTTAGAATAAATAAGATAAATATGGGGACCAGCGTGAATTGTACCTTCCCATATCTTCCAGTGGAACTCGTAAAAAGTGACGCAGCGCTGAAGATCTGAGAGTCTTACATTACGATCCCCAAGAGCCTCCCCCTCTCACAATAGGGGAGGCTTTAGTTCATCTGTGGAAATCTTACGGCTTGATATCTTGTGCTCGTTAACGTTAGCTAGACTGCAGACACCAAATGTTTCTTAAAACAATAATAATCTTTGAAGACCTCTTTATTAATCTTTAAACGTACTCTGGTGGCGATCACAAACTGAGAATAAGAGAATAAATAATGGCTAATAGCGGTTATTTATTTCGTTTAGAAAGGGGGGCAATGTCTTCCGGCTGATGATGAAAGCTGTATACTATATGTATAAAAATAATTGAAAAAATTTACCTAGTATATGCGCTTTTCATATAAATGCATAGTGTAAGCTTTAGTATTGCGTGTAGTTTGCCGGTTTTTCATTTTATTTTTATTTTACCTCTAAATATGAAAAAAGTATTATTCCTTAAAAAAATTATAAAAGAACAGAACGGGTTTTCTGAATAATTTTAGATATACATAATTTTACGGTAGTTTGGCATCAGAAGCATAGTTATCATGATCAAGGACATACATGCAATTTTCAGAGTAAAAAAATATAAAAATATGACAAAACGTAGTACTTTACGTACAAACAAATTTGTACGTAAAGTACTACACTTTTCTTAATGCCTTTTTTATATAAGTAAAATAAAACCGGCAAAACCAAAGCTCAACATGATACACAATCAGTGACAAACAAGACACAACCATAAACAGTAACAGAATTATGCAAATTTCGACCTTCACACCCCTAATTTGGATTCGGAATTAAGTTATAAACAACACGAGTCGTACGTCTATCTAATGAAGGGAAGTAGGACGACCAGGTACAAGACCTGTTCAGCCACGAAGGCACATCTCTCCACAATAAATCATTAGGTAATGAGCATTTGAACGGTTAGGTTTTGTACAATACGTTTCCAAGTACGGTATAAATGGTAATGTAATATACAGAAGACGCCTGTCAAAGTGGGGGTTTTGCAAATCTTCCTGATGGGGGAGGCTTTTCTTCAATAATGGCTGTTGATGATGAAATATAAATTCATTACCATTATATTACTATCTACGAGTTCTTTACATTCAAAGTATTTTTAAAAAACACTACGCTGATCGATGAAACTCAATTGAAATGAAATCCTTGTAAGTTATTACATTCATAAAATAAAATGTCGAAATCCTTAATCCTAATCTTGAACTAAAATCACCGATTAATAAAAAATGTATAAGCGAGAACTTCACCCTATGTCCAAATTTGTTGAGCCTTAAAAGAGAGAATATTGGCTGTTTTGTATCCATTACTGCGTTCAGAAATCACTGTCTGAATTTCAAATTATTCATTAATCGGAACAATAATGATTTGTTTCATTCATTTGCTATGAACAATATTGTTTAATGGTGTAAGTATCAAATTCTGAAAAAAAATTGTAGGCTATTTTTTTTTCAGAATTTAAAGAATATAAAAAATCACTAGCGTAGCGAATGATACTGATGTACTGAGCATGCCAAGTGACTGAAAAGAACAATTTAATGGCAAGAGACACGAAAAAAATTGCTCTCGTGTGAATACATATAACTTTCCTTTACCAGTGAGAATATATTATTATTTTAGGTAATTAAGGCAATATAAAGGTAACAATGAAGGCAATATAAAGGTAACAATGAAGGCAATATATACATTTTTTTCTTATACAGGTAAAAAATAAAGAACTGGTTCTACTCAAGTACAATAGAGCATAAGATTTTCAAAAATTTGCCTTCATGTGAAAAATACAAAAATTTTCAAATTCATATGCAATAAAATGGCAAAATGTTTCAGGTAAGAAAAATATAAATAATTATCATAAAATTTATTCCAATTAAGAACCATTACATAATAAAATATTTATTAATCGTAACAGTTTTATGTGTGTTATATTAATTAGGTAAAAATTATAATTGATAAGTACTTTTCCTTTTATGCATATTCAACTTGTTAAACGACTTACAAACAAAACGGTGCTCAAATGCTACCCCTCATATTCTTGCCAGGGAAGTGATAAGGACAGGTGATACTTAAAAATATTTTCAATATTATTTTCTGTGTAGTGACTAAGTGAGAAAATGATCCAATTTATTGATTATAAGAAAAAAATACCTTAGGGATAACAGCGTAATTTTTTTTTAGTTCAAATAAGAAAAAAAATTTGCGACCTGTTTAAATAAAATATTTTTTTATTATAAACCTAATTTTTTTAAATATTTTTTTTATTATTAATAAAATTGATCGAAAATAATTTAATTTAAATATTTGATCCATTCGTGTTGGTTGTGCGTTAAACAATACTTGTCGGGCTATATAAGTCCTATAGAGGTATAGATGGTATAAAATGTATAAAGAAAAACGAAAGAATAATATAAAGAAAGAATAATTTATATTTTTATATTTATCGAACGCAAACAGCACAGTCATACCAATATTGTATTTGCAAAAGTTTGTGAGTGAATGAGCATGTAAGTTGCATGTGTGTTTTTCAATCCGTCACGCTGAAACAACTCTACAGATTTGGATAGTAAACATTTTTTGTAGTTTTTGTTATTGTAAAGACATTTTCCTAGTATATCATTCATTTTATTTTTAATGTTGGAACCTTACCAGCAATGTATAATGCACAACGCCAGTTTGTTGCTTACATTTCAACATACGCAGTACCGGTCCAGGAAGGGTTTGCGTGATTTGTCCCAAATAATATCACGATAACACGTTAAATACGTACGTTCACGTAAAAATATTTTTTCTTGTTTATTTCTTCGTTATTTTTAGTTCTGATTTTGGAACTTTCCCTCTATGTCATGGTCTGCTGCGGAGTTCAAATGTTTGAAAGGCTTTTTGTATTCTTTTTTTATGGCTGCTAGGTTAGCCTTTAACCACTGTCTCACCTGATTTATAGTTATGGTATGGTCGAAAATGCTGTTCAGCCTAAATCACTGGCTCCCAAACACATCTGCCGGTACACACCGTTAGGTTCTTGACGACAGATTATCTATTAGACAGGCGACATTCGCAAAATGCCCTACCAGCATGTTATAACGACTGCCACCCTAAGACAACAACCGGGACCGTCGGCTTAACGGGCCCTCAGAAGCACGGAAACGCTCAGTATTAATCTCACCAGTAGTCACCCATTCAAGTCATGACCGCGGCGAGCATTGCTTAACTTCACTTTGTAAAATGCTCCAACGAGTATACGACATACTGAGTGCCCTGCCAATAATAAATACATACCAAATGCCATAAACTGAAGACAGACCTTTTTAAATTACATTAACCCCTGCTAAGCGACAAAAATACAACGAAAGGAAAAAAATTACCCACAAGTGGGAGTCGAACCACCGATCGTCCGCCCCTAAAGCATGTCCCGGCACTCAGGAAGGTAGTAGGCTCGAATACGTAATTAAAAGAACATTTTTCATTTCATTATAATTGTATTATCTTTCTACAGTTATATCCCTGTGTTTTCTTGTGTGTTGAAAAGTACATATTTTGTCGATTCCACAGAGGTGGAAGGGTGGGAAGATGTTTTACATGTATAATAATGAATGTTAAACATTGTAAAATATATTTAAATTATATATTTAATAACGAAAAATATTTCTAAAACATTTAGTAAAACACTTCAAAAATATATTATCAAATATATTAGCAAAAAGTTTCTCGATCGTGCGCTAGAAAAATCAAGACCTCCTGAGGATGCTTCGTGTAATAGCGAAACGCGTCGAAAATTCTGCGTGGCGATTGTGATGTCACGTCGGCTTAGCAGGAAAATTAGGCGGAATTGTCACTGGATATATATTTTTTTGTTTTACTAAAATATTAATTTGTTTTTTTTTTATTTATGATTATTAAATATGGATTTTCGCAAGTAACGCCTGAATCTATTCATAATATTTTAAATCTGAAAACAAAACCTCACATAAAACGAGGTCATATCCAAAACATAATTTAAATATCATAATTTACTTCACACACGGCAGACACGTGCACCCTTACGGGTAACTTTATCGTAACATACACCTAACTTAGGGTAACTTGTATACTTCAAGTAATAAGTTGCGTGGTAAGCGTGCCGTAAAAACATACACGTCCTGTAAAATTGTTGCCACAACATCAGTTTTATTGTCAAACCTGTTCATGATCACAAATAAAATTTGATTAAGTTACCCCACTTGTATAATCATATACTAAGGCCTTGTGACCAAACTAGGCTCAAATAAATATGTGTATTACTTTAGCTTTACTATAAACCGTTAAAATGTGAAAGGTTTTTGCTACCATAGAACGTCAAACTTAGTGGCAGTTTTTGAATATGTTGGCTTCCTGAAAAAAAGGTAACTTCTTGGTATGGACTTTAATGACATATGAAAGCAGCGTGGAGATAAAAATTATATATAATGTATTATATACCTGTAGTAAAGTGGCCATATTTGTATTTAGTTAATGGAGCTATACCGCCAAGTTAAACGATATCAATTTTAATTCTTTGGCATCCGAAATAACGAGATTTTTTCATTCATAAATGGACGATATCGTCCAATCGAATGCCAAGGTCAACCCGGATTAAATTATTTCCTTTGCTACAGCCATCTTTAATATACGAGGGGTTTTTTGTAACTAATAAAACGTTAGTAATAGAATAAATGCAGGATAGATGAAATGGCGATGGGTCTCTGGGATTATATTATGTAATTCTCAACCAACTTGACTGTTCAGGTAAGTAGTTGGAAACTCACGTCTACAGTGTGTAATTCGAATTTTAAACAGTTTTATTGTTGTTAATAACAAATATTTCTAAATAGCATTTAATTAATGTTTTAGTAAAACACTTAAAAAATATATCTAGTTACAATTCCGACTAATTTTCCAGTTAAACCGACGACGTGTCGCATGTCGTCAGTGTCAGACAAATGCCACGCAGACAAATCGAAGAATTTTCGACGCGATTCGCTTCCGGTTAATTCTTCCGGTTTGGCTGTGTGGCATTTGTGATGTCACGTCGGCTCGGCAGGAAAATTAGGCGGAATCGTCAAAACATATATATTTTAAGAAAAAAAATTGAATGTTTGCTTAAAATATTTGTTTTTATTAAAAATGAATTTCCGCAAAGTAATGCCTGAATATATTCATTAGTTTTATTGCGTTTGAAGCTCGATTTGATAACCATTCTATATAATCATGGTATTCGTGGGTTAGTAGATTGTACAACGAGTGCATAAAACGAATTAATTTAGCTGGGACGTTTAACTGGTGTTTAGGTCGAGGCTAAAATGGGTTTTATTCACGAGTTACACTCGGAAATATTCATGATTTGACTAATAACGATTACAATAGATATTTTTTTTATTGTACTATCATGCGCGAAATTATTAAGAGAATCTTTTATTTAACAAATGACGAATGGAATTATACTTGTTAAAAATAGCGAGATGGAGTTTTCCTAATTATATTTTATATGATTATATTTTTGATGTTGTCACTATATTAATAAAATGATTATTGAATTATTGAAGATCTAGTGAGCTATTTTTGCTGGGAAGTTCCCCATGCCAGCTGGGTTTTCACCAGTGACGAAGAGGGCTCACATTAGACTTCGCGGACACGATCAACTGCAACCTACCCCTCTCACCAACCTATGACGACACGCGCTCTACGAGCTGCCGCCCTCAGTGCTAAGTGAGACTACTTGTGTATATGTTCTGTGGCGAAACGCCAAAGCAAATGTACCTGCGGCTTGGCAGTCCATTATAACCACTCGGCCATCATTGCTTCGTAATGAAGTTTCGTGAATAAACAAAACGCGTCGAAAGTTTTTCCGGATATACTGCGTGGCGTTTATGAAGTCACGTCAGCTTAGCAGAAAATTGAGATGGAATTGTCACTTATATTTTTTTCTCTGACACATTAATTTACAGTTTTCTGAAATATTTGTTATTATAGAAGGATTTGTACTGTACAAATGAAAAAATATTTCAGGTTATTCCATCGTCGCCCGTTTGCTTGTTCTTTACACCTTTGAAAGTTCTACTTTTGCATGCGATAAGCAAAATTAGGTTAAACACAGTGGCTATGAGTGTTGTAATCTTTAATTTTAATCGCTCAACGGTAATGGGAAACGAATTATATGTTATTTATTTGGGTCAACATAAAATATTTAAAGCTCACTAATATAGGTCGTGCTTATTAACTTGCTAGATAAAGTTTTCATTCAAAAATATGAATTATTAGTATGACTAATACATTTAATTATTTTTTTATTGAGCTAGGGAATCCAGGTGGCATACGTAAAGCTCCCTAGCAATATGTTAAGTGATGAAGTTTTCAGGCTGCTTCAAGGTCTCTGAGATGTAAGCCAAAATGACTGCCATTCTGGGACAGTAACCGGTACCGACTGCTTAACTTTCCTCCAGAAGCGCGGAAACGCTCAGTAGTATGTAAATACCATTAACGATCACATCCAAGTAATAACCCCAGAGATCATTCCTGATCGCTGAAGAATAATCAGCAAGCTCCACTTAGTCTACTTTGAAAAAAATCAAGAGCAAACAAGCATGTTTATATTGTAATAGGGCATTTTGCGAATGCCCACCTGGCTTGCTGCCACCCTCAAGTAGAAAATCTGTGATCAAGCACCTAACGGTGTATTCCAGCAGCTGTCCTTGAGAGCCCTACGCTTGTAAAGTACCCCAAAAAAGTATTCCCAATATTTATAACATCAACAGCCACACTTGTTATAAGAGCACAATAGTTTTCCAAAGTACGCCCAGCAATTTACGCGACAACAAAGTTGTTGAACAACAACAAATCCGGCAAGTTTGTTGTTGGAGTCAACAATGAAGCAAAACTAGCGTCCACTAATCTGGGGCTTTGGGAACGGTAAACCGGATCTGTGTAATATATGTGTATACCTCTATGTATACCTATTTATATTAAGTTCACGCAAAAGGTTGGTGGATTGTTGTATTTGTCAAAGTTCCGGTAATTTGTAGGAATTCGTATGCCTTAATAATCTATTTATCTTCACGAACATGTAAAAATGAAGTATATAAAGATGACAGTGTTTTTTTGATCATTACCCATCACATCTTTCTGTTCACCCACCACATTTTTTTGTTTTTTATTCATGATAGGTTTGCGTTTGAACACACCCTGCCTGATGTTAAGCATTGATGTGGTCTAAGATGTGGCACGCTTACCTAGAAGAAACCTATTTACTCTCGATTGGAAGACACCCATGTTGTATCCAACGGGAAAAACTGACAACGGTAATGAGTTCCACTCTTTCGCAGTACGCACGAGAAAAGTTGAAGCGTAGCACTTCGTACGAGTCCTGGGAATACGAGGGGTGATCCAAAAGTAATGATAATCAAAATAATACACGGTGGTTAATGTTACAAAAATAATTTATTTTTCTACATAGTCTCCTAATAAGGCAATACATTTAGTTAAACGTTTTTCTCAACCTAGGATTCCCTTAGAAAAAAAATCTTTATCTTGACTCTCCCAAAATGCCTCAACAGCTGCCATCACTTCGCTATCATCTTCAAATTTCTGGCCTCGTAGATGTTCTTTGAGCCGAAGAAAGAGATAGAAGTCACTGGGAGCTAGATCTGGCGAATAGGGAGGGTGTTCGAGCAGTTCGAACCCTGTTTCTTGAATGGCAGCCATCGCAACTGCGGCTTTGTGAGCCGGTGCGTTGTCTTGGTGAAACAGCACCCCAGCTCGCAGTTTGCCGCGCCTTTTTTCTTTAATGGCCTCCCGTAATCATCTTATTTGGTCTGCGTAGTAAGAGCCCGTAATAGTAGCTCCCTTATCCAAGTATTCGACCATAATAATTCCTTCAGCGTCCCAAAAAACGGACGCCATAACCTTTCCCGCCGAACTTGAGATTGAATTTTTTCGGCGTCGGTGAGGAGGCTCGTTTCCAAGACATCGACTGCTTTTTGGTTTCCGGGTCGAAATGGTGGACCCAGGTCTCATCCATGGTCACGAAACGTGACAAAAAATTTTCTTTATCGGCTTGGAACTTCTCGAATTAACCTTTGAAATGTCAACTCGTTTTTTCTTTTGCTCGTCTGTTAACATTCTCGGTACCCAACGCGCCGAGACCTTCTTCATGTGCAATTCGTTGGTTAAAATTCTTTGAACGCTACCATAAGAGATCCCTGTCATCTCAGCTACGTGCCTGACGGTCACTCTTCGATCTGCCATCACGATATCCTCTATCTTTTTGGCATTGTCTTCAGTGATGGACGTGGATGGGCGTCCTTCACGATGTTCATCTTCCGTGGATGTTCTACCCAGCTTAAACTCCTTGGCCCAGCGTGCAACCGTGGAATATGGAGGGGCAGAGTGCCCCAATGTTTCCACCAAGTCGTTGTGTATGTCTTTGGTAGACATTTTTTTCAGAGAGAGATATTTAATGACAGCTCTGATTTCGTTTTTCTCCATTTTGATGTTATCACTCCGGTTGTCAGTATTCAAATGAATGTAGATACATTGGAATCATGGTGTATTTATACGATTTTTTCTCTCGCACCTTGTGGATGTATGAGCAAGCAAAAAAAATTTTTTTTAGATTTTAATACGGTCTAGAAATACCTGATTATCATTACTTTTGGATCACCCCTCGTATCAACCATGGCGTCTCTCCGTTTCATTATCCAGGATTAAGCACTGTCTCATTAGTTAGGAAGTGATATGTAGTTGATGATGTTGTTCACTAAACCTAAAATTACTCTCAATGGTCTGCAACATATTGCATGGCGCTCGGTGATAGATTTTACTGGAGCCCTGTAGATATCCAGGCAAGCATTTGCAAAGTGCCCTTATATTATACCAATAATGCTATCATTATACAAAGTAAGCCACTTACCACGACCTTACCTATTGGTAAATGATGATGTAGTTTTTTTTATTTGCCTTTGACCACTTGATGAAAGAGGGGATGTATAAAGTTACCTCTTTGATATTTAAAATAGATGGAAAAGATTAAAGTACCTAAATAGAACTAATTAAAGTATCTAAATAATGTGTTATTTATGATCTCTAAATGGGTCATGTCTAATAATCTTCTCTTATATTTAAAAATGACAAAATTTGTAAAAGGTTTATTTACCAAATGTTACTTGTTACCAGATAAACTCTATTGATAATTTGACAGACTTCCTGGGCATCAAAATGGATTCAACTTTACAATTGGAACCACATGTACGTGATCTTTCCGGAAGACTTCGTTCTTTTGCATATGCAGTTCGTAAGATAAGCGTACGTAGCTACGCCTAAGCTACTTTATTTTGCGTACTTCCATAGTATTATGATGTGTGGTGTATTGCTTTGGGGAGCTGCTGCTGAGATAAAAACACACTTTATAACACAAAAGCGTGAAATTCGAGCCATATACAAGTATGGATTGGAACTTAGCGAATCTCTAAGGATTCTATTAAGAGAAATTAATGTAAGAAATCGTTAATTTAAATTAAACAGTGACTCGTATGACACTTTAGAAATAAAGATAAAATGTGTTGCCAGGGTTTAGATTAGCAAAGACTAATAATAAGTCATCTTTATGGAATTGTGAGCGGTTTCATAATAAAGTACCCAAAGATATTAAAATCAATGCTAACAGAGGAAAAATTCTAGATGAATGTCAAACACATTTTGATAAAAAAAAATCTGTTATATGATATATAAAAATATCTTGTTTAAATGATCACAGAATCTAGAATAATTATTTAAACTTATTTTTTTGTATTCTCATCTTGAAGGAACAAGCATTACCTACCGCTTAACATCAGGAGCAGAACAAAGCACTTAAGTGGTCAGGTGCAGTTCGTCACAAGCGAAGAACTGCACTGCGCTTATCACCTTGAGACATAAAGTTGTTAATTCTCAAGTGCCTGTAATTTCACCGGCACTCATGCCCTTCAAACCGGAACACAGTAATGGGAGCATTACTGCTTAGCGGTAGAAATAGGTATGGTTATACGATGGTCACAAAAAGTGCTACTAATAGTAAAATGGCAAAAATGTTAGGACATATCCGCCTCTGGCAAGACGTCCACCTGTTGCCTATTGTAACGTTATGCCTAACGCCGTTACTTAAATAATAGTATTATTCGTAATATGTTAATAAAAATATATTAATTAACTTCTTTAACTAACTTACATACTACTTAAAATTATAAAATCACATTAATATTGCTAATTATTATAAATAATTACGTGCGGAACCCCCGGCTTGTGTACGTTTAAAAGCATTTCGCTAATGCTTCCAAAACCAGTGAAGGAACGCTAAACAAATCCCTTATCTCTTGAACGCAGTTAGCTCCTACTACTATGAGTTAATCTGTGGCGTGCATTCATTCTTCCATGCAATTGGCAAGGAACACTCATCTTGCGCTAAATAAAAATACAATACGTACTATCGATCATAATTTGTTATTTACTTGTTGTGAAGTACGTGAATCCTTCTAGGGTGAGTTCCTTATTATTATTATTGCATAATGCTGAGTGATTAATTTAATTTTAGAACCTTAACAGCTGTTCTGCCTAACCACGCTAGACTGATAATTTTAAAGTCTGAGTCACTGATAACCTGGTAGAATAACGATCGTGTCAGGCAACTAAGCCGGTGTATCTCTTCTCCAGGATTCTACTGCTAACCTGAAATAACTGGAGGACTAAGACTGTAACCAGCTACCGATAGTTGAGAAAACAGCCGACGTCAAGACCGCCAGATCTGAGCGACTACGGATCACATCTTCGATCAGGCCAGTGACTCTCTCCGGTTATCCACCTTCGAGTAGAAGTGCGCTGCTGTGCAACCTGATAAGGCCTAATAAACTTTCAAACCCATTCCCTGAGTTTACCTATCTACCTGCTGGCCGTGGGGTGCTTAGCAGCTCCCTAACGCCGCCGCACTATGTATTTTATCAAATATTGTCATAATTTAATAATAAATTACAAAATTACAAATTTACGAGAGAAAAAATTATAGTCATGTGCGGGATTCGAACCCGCGTCCATCCACCCCTTTAGCCGGGGTATGCTCTAACCAATTGAGCTAACATGACACAACGAAAATGAAAATTTATACACAATGACTCATAACTTTAATTCTTGCTCTCGTTCTTCAACCATCGTATCGGGATTAGAGCATAGCGGGGTTAGAGCTTACCCCGGCTAAAGGGGTGGATGGACGCGGGTTCGAATCCGCACATGACTACAATTGTTTCTTTCGTAAATTTTTAATTTTGTAATGTAACTCGCCTAGAAGGCGTTATTACAATCTTAACAATATTAAAAATGTAATAATGTAGTTTGAAACAAATTGTTAAGGCGATATAGTCTGACTAAGTAACATCTTTGAAAATCGAGATAAAAGACTTCTTCGATTACCTAAGTTGCATTCTTTTGATATGTATATCTTCAGTTCATAAACTTAATTATGATCTCGGCAAAAACACGATTACGTAAAAAATCCTCGATAGATTTAATTTTTGAAAAATATGCTTTTTAAATTTTATTATCGCCGATATCTTAAAACTATAATTAATATTAACACTAAACTGGTTTTATTCGATAGTTTATTAGTATATCTAAATATTTGCCTAATATTTTATCAATATCTATAGTGGATGATTTTCTGGCAATATTTTCTCATTATAACCTACGAGATCCCTTGTGCCCGTGTCGCCAGTACGCCCGTGACCGCTGTCAACGACGGTACTGTGCTCGTTTCTTTCGCGCACGGATTGTATACGCTATTTCGGAATCGACGAATAAATAAATGGGAAACCACAGTATAAAAAATAAGGAACGCTTACGTCAGCTGAGGGAGCATATTATGATATTGATTAGAGATCGAAATCGGTAAGTACTAACTAGTAGGTAAGTAACTAATACATTTATCAAATGAATAAGCCACATGATGGCCTTTGTCGGTGTAGAAAATAAAATCAAATATTTTTCATATGTATCAGTATTTCAGTATTATCAGTACTAATATTATAAATGCGAAAGTAACTCTGTCTGTCTGCCTGTTACGCTTTCACGCCAAAACTACTGGACCTATTTGAATGATATTTGGTATGGAAATAGTTTGAAACCCGGGAAAAAACATAGGATAGTTTTTATCCAACTGCGCAAAAAGAGGTTAATGTTTTTGCGCGATAACCGACATACGCGCAGGTGGAGCCGCGCCCGGAAAGCTAGTGGTATAATAATCACATAAGTAAATGCTTAGTATATTCCACGTTTTGATATTTCCCTATTAGTCAGGTTCATCTGTACTGGACGACTTATTTGCATATCGCCGTTTAGTTTGCGCATGTAGCGCCAACATATCAATATCAATAACGATTTCGTCTGCCAACTGTCTTCAGTTGCTCCGTGATGAAAGCAAAGTTGCTCCGATTTGGCTAAAAATAAAAATCGAGGTTGTTCTGGACGTCCTCACTCCGAATGCAGACCTTATTTCGATGACGTCTGCCAAGTGAAAAAAGTTACTCCAATTTGGATGAAAATCGATATCTAGGTTGTTCTGGATGTCCTCATTCCAAATTTGGAATTTATTTTACGATGACGTCTACCAAGTGAATAAAGATACTCTGATTTGGCTGAAAATCGATATCTAGGTTGTTCTGGATGTCCTTATTCCAAATTTGGAATTTATTTATTGATGACGTCTGCCAGGTGAAAAAACTGACTCCGATTGGGCTGAAAATCGATGTCTAGGTAGTTCTGAACGTCCGTATTACGAATTTAGAATTTGATTTCCGATGACGTCTGCCAATAGAAAAAAGTTACTCCGATTTGGATGAAAATTGATATCTAGGTTGTGCTGGATGTCTTCATTACAAATTTGGTATTTTTTCTTCGATGGCGTCTGCCAAGTGAAAAAAGATACTCTGATTCGGCTGAAAATCGATATCTACGAGTAGGTTGTTCTGGATGTCCTTATTCCAAATTTGGAAATGATTTTTGATGACGTCTGCAGACTAAGAAAAGTTACTCCAATTTGCATGAAAATCGATATATATGTTGTTCTGGATGTCCTCATTCCAAATTTGGAATTTATTTTTCGATGCCGTCTGCCAAATGAAAAAAGTTACTCTGATTTAGATGAAAATCGATATCTAGGTAGTTCTGAACGTCCATATTACGAATTTAGAATTTGGCTCCGATGACGTCTGCCAAGTGAAAAAAGTTACTCCAATATGGATGAAAATCGATATCTACGTTGTTCTGGATGTCCTCATTCCAAATTTGGAATTTATTTTTTGATTACGTCTGCCAAGTATGAAAAGTTATATATCCGGTTTGGATGAAAATCGATATCTAGGTTGTTCTAGATATCCTTATTCCAAATACGGAATTAAATTTTCAATGACGACTGCCAAGTGAAAAAAGTGACTCCAATTTGGCTGAAAATCGATATCTGGGTAGTTCTGAACGTCCGTATAACGAATTCAAAATATGTTTTTGAGGACGTCTGCCAAGTGAAAAAAGTTACTCCGATTTGTTTGAAAATAAATTTCTAGGCTGAAATGGACGTCGTTATTCTGAATATGTACTTTATTCGGATGGCGTCAGCCAAGAGAAGACAAATGACGTATCACTAAAACGGTATTATGGAGTGTAAATATCAGTAATATATTTACAGTTATAGTGCGTACTGGGTTACACGGTGTCTTAGTAGTAAGTAGGTACTAATCCGAAATTGTCTCAATGTAGATCTACCTACTCTTTTGATAAACGTATTATTCCTAAGACTTTCTGAATACGGAAAAATGAAATATGAACTGTTCCACAGAAAAAGTAATTCACTCTCCACTTAGCAAAATATATGGAAAAGTATAATTTCAGGTTGGTGCCACAGTAAAAGTTCTTTATAATGACAACGCAAAGGAAGGGAAGACTTCAATCAGCTTTTTTCGACCGTTCCGTGTTACCATGTATGAATGTACAGAATATTACAATTACAATACCTTCCTCATATATTACGATGCTAAGTTGATACTTATTATTATACACATTGAAATAATAAACTTATTCTGAGATTATACATAAGTATTTGCTGTCATTGATATTTTGCATACCCGCTACGAACTCAATAATCAAACAAAAATTATAAAGATTATGGTTTATTTTTAGTTTGTCCAATCCTTACGCTAGTAAAATAACGTATAATAACCCCGATCTTTATGGCAGTTCGCAATCGGGTGGTGTACAACAAACGAGATAGTATACTTTACCTCGGAATTGGAACGCAAACCTATAAAAAAACCAGATATAACCGAGTAACATAGCTAGTAATTTTTGGAAGTGAATATAATCGAAAATATGTACCTAATTATATAGTATATAATTAGCGCATTGACTGTAGATTATCTTCAGCTTATAAGTTTCCATAGTAAAGGATGTTATAAGTACCTACTCACTTACTAAATACAAATCTTGAAATTATAAATTTACCTTTTTGTACTTACTAATAATTGCTATAAGTAGATAGATTTATAAGGGATTTATAATTATGACTTATGAGGGTAGGATTGTCTACATTTAAATTTTGTACACATGCTACGAAGAAATTCATATACAAAGAAACAGCAGCATATGAAGCAGTGATTCTTGAGTAGTGTTTCGTCAGCAGTGAGAGTCAGTAATTTTAGTCACTTTACCATCCTTGACTATATTCTATACTCGTGATTTGGTTTGGTATACACATGTTGTAAATATGATAATTGTTCAATTTACATATAGTAAATCATGGTTTTAGGGAACTAGGCGTGTCGCAACTTTTAGACAATGGTGGTAGCGCCCAGGAGCCTTCGAACAAATCTTTTGCCAACTTCAAAATGACCTTGGTTTCGAGAGTTGAGTAAGTACTTGTCTAGATTTTTATATTTGATGTATTTTATATAAATCTTATCATAACTTTTTTACAGGTATTCGGACGGCGCATTTCAAGATAGAGACTGCAGTAATTCAGATAACTCTGAACTGACCAATAACTTAAACATCTATGCAGAAAATGAGTATGTAGAGTTCAAATATACAAATAGCAAACAAAAGAAGTAGTTTTTTTAAATATAATTTGTGATTTTATATTCCAGTGTTGAAGAACAACTGACAGAACTGACCGTTGAAACGATCAGTGAGTCAAATGATTTTCACCCCGTTACTGGAAGAAGATTTGTTGATTTGAATGATTTTCTTGCTCAGCTACAAAATAAAGGACGCTTCAATAGTTTGTCCACTTGTAAGACTGAAAATTTTAGATTGGTGGACGAGAAAAGATTAGGACTGACATCAAAATTTAAATTTGAATGCAATATGTGCCATGAATTAGTGGTGATTAAATCTGAGGATAGCAGTGATGAAAAATGCGTAAATGCAAATATAGCTGCTACTAGCGGAATCATAGCTTTAGGCATCGGTTACTCTCAGTTTCAGGAAGTTTTCTCTGCATTGGACGCACCAGTCATTTCGACAAAATATTATGGCAAGATTCAAATTCAGGTTTATGAGAAATGGGAAGGAGTCGCAGTTGAATCAATGGAATCTGCAGCATTGTGCGACAAAGAAGCAGCTATAGCTGAGGGTAGGACTAAAAATGGAGTAAGTACCTTTAATTGACAATTTTGTCCATGGGTCTGCAAGGTCAAATGGTATGATAAAAAATATGAAAGAGGATGCATTATTGGGGACAAAAAATGAAACCACAACTTGTAAAATTTTACATGGACTCTCTTCTACCTAAATAATAGATCCTCGAAGATAAGAGGGATAGAGATAAGAAAAATAAAAAGAACTAAAGAAAATAATTGATTACTTGTAATTATTATATTTAAGTTATATATATTAACAAATTAAACTGCATTTTACTCTAAAAATATTAAAATACTTAAAAGTATCCTGGCCTTTTAATAATCTTACCTAATTGTGTATCTACCAACACCCTCCTAAATTAAAAATCTCCTTTTTTGACTTTATTTAAAACTATTGGATTTGACTATTCCGTGTTACTTTTACATATAGAAATTATACATTTACGCATTACTTGATATTATATTTTAACTGATTACTAAACAGCATTTTGACTCTAAAAAAAATTGATACTTTATCTTCTATTACCCTTACCTGATTATTTACGATTATTCCTGATTACTATTACGATTATATTCGAAATTCAACATAAGTATGACATACATATATTTTCAACACCCTCACCCGTAAAGTGAGCTTTATTATATCGTTCTTAGGGCCATAAACCGAACTATAACACCCTCATGCATAATAATATGACACACTAGTGCGTAATAGAATTATCCCTACAAAGTTAAATTAGTACCTAAATGCAAATTATATAAGCCTTTTATCTAGTAAATCGTTGACTATCTATGAACATATATATAATCGTTGTTCCATTGTTAGTATGTGTCTTATAGTCATGAACATCATTCATTATTTATGTATGTATATATTATTATGTTGTATATGTGCATGTATTATTATATATGAATATTATTTGTTTATCTATATGAGTATTCTAACTTTATTTTTGTATTTATGTAATGTAGGTAATATATAAGTTAATTGTCAGTGTAAGTACTATAATTTCTTGCTCACCGCCGTCCCTTGGATCTCTTTAAATTATGTCTCTCCTTCCAATGGTTGTCTGGAAGAGATCGCGTTCAACGAAAAGACCGCCAAATGTTACATTATTTTAAATTGTGTTTCTGCTTAAACTATTTATACGGTGTTTCAATAAAGTGTATATCAATCTATCAAATTATATGCGATTAAACAGGGCATTTTCAATTTAACCGGGTAATGTATCCCTATAAAGTTAAGTTATTACCAAACTGCAACTTTTATGCAAGTAAACAGAGCATTTTCAATTTAACCGGGTTATACAGATTTGTTACAACAAAGAGGTTTATAAGTATGTAATCAACACCATACATTTGCCGCGTGCAAAAAAAAATACTACATTCCATAATTTTCGTATGTATTATTTTGTTTGTATCGCATTTGTGCAATTTTTTTTTTCTCGCAAGGGTGTTGAAAAAGTGAGTATGAAACTCGTGAGCAACTTGCTCATTATACACTTGGCTGAATTACGCCCTCGCCTACGGCTCGGGCTGCAACCTACAGCCTCGTCTGTAATGAGCAACTTAGCTCAATTGTATAATAATTTACTATTACGCACGTAAATATTATTAATCCACCCGTAATATTATTACTTCGTCCGTGTCTGTAGTGTTGCAGTTTAAAGCCATAGAAACTACACTTTTAACATGATTGTCATTGTAGCAAAACGTGGAAAAAAATATTGTAATAAATGTTAAGCTTGCGAAACTGTAATTTTTACACTGTGACGCTGTCTTTTCGGACTGGAGGTCGTTGACCGCGTCGCGTAATTCGCGGCTAGTCCATGCGTGTGGCTATGCGTACTTATCTTATTCTATAGAGATACGTTCGAGAGCTATTTGCCTAAACTGTCCGGAAAACGTCGCCTAAGAATGGCCCCGAAGTTTTAGATCGTCCTTGTCGCAGTGACTCTATAATTTTATTTTAGTTAAACGTGGCAGTAGTATGTAAATATTTCAAAATAAAAATTTGTAATTGAACTTCAGAAGATCGTCGTAGACGCCTAAATGGAATGCACGGTATTGACTTTGACATATCGAGTGCAATAAACTGTTGTATACTTGACGATAGATTTCCTATTGGAGTGTGGCAACGAAAAAGGCGAGCATTCTCAAAATGCCTAACCACTAAGTGCTTAAGCTCATGCCTGGGGTACAATTCGAACCATAAACCCTCCGTAGTAGTTCATTTCTCTGGGCAATCGTCATCAAAAAAGGACTATGAACCTAGCTCTTAACTGGTAGGGAAGTCAGGCTAGCCAATACACTTAGTTCACTACGCTCTGAGCCCCTGTGCCATACATATTCATTTAGTACACGACTACAACACATACTATCATATTTCATATGATAATGGGATGATAATCATAAAAAAACATAAAACGATATACCCCGACCCAAGTTAACCCTTAAATGAGTGAGGCACTTAAGTGTAAAAAGTAAAGGCGATATACCTACGTCTAATAAGGCCCAAGCCTCCGCGACTCGCATAGCAATGTAAGGTTTCACTAACAGAAGGTACCTTTGTCTAGATACGACAAAAATCTTTACATTAATTAATAAAAAGTCCATAGTTCCAGAACTACCTTTTATCATTAGCTTGAGCATAGCATGGTGGAAGAGTGTATATTCATTTCGAGTCTATTTGCGAGCGGCCTCTAAATAAAGTGAGCCAGTAATTCTAGGTTAGCTTGAAAAATATCTTCGACCATATCGTTACTTACCATCAGGTGAGAAAGTGGTCAAAGTATAACCTATAAGATATATATTAAAAACCAGCCAAGTGCAAGTCGTACTCGCGCATTGAAGGTTCCATACAAACCTGTAGTTATACAAGTAAACGTTATGGTATTTTATAGCTTGATGATATCCATAACATTTTGAAATAATTAATAATATTTTTATAGAAAATTATGGCTTACACAATTTTTCCTTTATTTGTGCCAAAAGACGTTCCTTCGTATCAAATTTCAAGATTCTGGCTTCACGGGAAGTACCCTGTAGGTTTGATTCCCTTACGAATGTTGGAAATTGCGGCATAAATGGCTGTATCTTTTGATTGCGTTGGCTTAGAAGTTTGATATTTTCATAGCTTCAAGGTACTAATCCTGAGTATTTGATATGAATTTCAGCTTGATACGTTTACGCGTTCTTGAGAAAAAGGTTCTTGACAGACGTCTGTCTGCACAACAGAGTGATCCTGTAAGGGTTCCATTTTTCTCTTTTGAGGTATGGAACCCTAAACTACACGCAGCTTAGTACTCTTTATATAACATACACCACATCAACAGCAATAATGTATACCGATGAACAAATACCTTCTCCGTTAGGGGGATTTGCCGTAATCCCCATGCTGGACGTCTTGGGGATCGTACTTATACTACTATAAGATGGCAGTTCTTCAGAAGGCACAGATGGCCACCTGGTATTTTCCCCTTCGTCGCCTCTTACAACTTAGTATAGAAGTATCCGTATATATATATATATATATTTACGTGTCACGTTGTATGTCCGCGATGGACTCCTAAATAACTGAACCGATTTTAAATTTAATATGCACACCGTATGGAATTTGATCCAAATTGAAAGATAGGATAGCTTACATCTCAATTTATAGACGCAATTACCCGTGCAAAGCCGGGGTGGGCCGCTAGTTATATATAATTCGTTATGTGTCCATTCCAGTTAAGTTTTCTTTACATCTTTGACACTACAAACACGGAATAGCCTCTTGAAATTAGCCGCAGCGCGTCCGCGTTTTTATTGCAGCTCTTAGCTCGGAGATTTGTAAGGCTGAGACACATTTGGTAATATGTTTAAATATCATGAGCCCGTGATTATCCTTAAGGTCCATCACACATAAAAAGTGAAATTATTAACTTTCCAGAGCATGCGTACAAGAATGAAAATATTAAAATAATAGGGTTGTGGCATTATTAACAAGTTAGATAGCTGCAAAATTGTATTTTTTTTCAGAATGAACTACAGAATACAAAAAAGTGATCCGATATCAAGGATAATGCTGTATTAAGTTCTGACATCAAGGCATCCAAATATCAAAAATCTAATTAAATGATGATGTTTTTGTATGCACATGCATAACCTTCAATGGGAAGTCTTCAAAGATAATGCAGGCATGAACACAGCGCTAAATGCTTTGCAATAGACAACATTAGAACAAAATAAAGTGTTTATCCGCCGGAAATAAAAACAAAATCCGCCAGTTTGTTTTATTTTCTTATGTATCTAGTTTCTGTTGCACTATATAGGTAGACGAATCTAACGATATCTCATACATTAAAATTGGTTAGGCCGTTTAGAAGTTATGTTGGAATAAAGAAACTCACAAACAAACGTACATACATGTACACTGAAAGCATAACACTACTTTTTTCGGCAGTCGTGTAAAAAGAAGGGAAGGTCGTACCGATAGTTGTACACCTACCTCTAAACGTGACGATTTCATTTTTTAATTCCGTGCACGTCCACACCGGCATAAGACGTCGATTTTACTAGGGATTTGTCCTCCAGATTACACCCCTTCCCCTTTATAGGGGATGATCACCCTACACTTTATAGAGGATCTAAATCGAATCGGTTACACGGAACAGTTGTGTTTTATCAACAGTATGGGTGTCTATCTGCTTATATAACAAATCATTTAGTAGGTCAAACAATTTTTTTACTATTTATATAAGTTTTGTTATAGGATTGTAACGAAACAAGCATGAGGCGCATCTGATGTTAAGCGGTAATCTCTTCCTATAACCGATGCATTTCGTCACAATTGACCAACTGCACTGTACCCATCACCATCCGACAACCAACGTCATATAGTTGTTAGTCTGATTTGTCTGTAATTTAATAACTACTTACTGGCTGTCAAGGACTGCTGCCGGACTGAAAGGTGTTTGGCGACAGATTTACTACTTGAGGGTGGTTGCTCGCAAGACGGGCATTCCCAAAATGCCCTTCGACCATGCGGTAAAGCTCAAGCCCGCGGCGGGACTCGAACCATGTTTGTCCCAAATCTTGTAGAATATGTCGCGCGACAAAATATTGTCGTAAGGAAATCTCCAATTCATGTCTCTGTTCCTCGAAGTTTATGTAAATTACCCTAAATCCTTTTACTGCTGAATAAATTCAAATTTTCAAATTTATTTATTTATTTGTTACAATAAATGTTGGCCTTAATTATCTTAAAAACTATTCTAAAACTAAACATTGCTTGCAATTTAAAACTTCAGCAAGATAACAATTTATAACTCTAGCTATCACGGTAGGATTCCCTGTTTGTGAGAGCTAGTACACCTTTAGGGTATAACTTAACTAAGTAGGTGAAGCTCAAGTAAGCGGTGGGGTTCGAACCATGGACCTCTATAACTGCAGTTCATAGCTATTACAACTCGGCTATCATTGCTACATAAATAAAAGTAAAGTAAAAGTAGTACTAACAGATAGTCTCTTCTACTAGTAGCACAAAAATATTAGTAGCAGTCTCGTGATGTTACCCTTAGATGGTAATAGGATTACTCCCCACCAACATGACCTAGAGTCATAACTGACAATATGTGTTTTTTTTATGTGACTGTTATGCCAATGCCTTCACCACCCCACACTCAATGATCTCACCTGTTAAACAGGCTCTAGCCTGTTACCAAATGGTTAAAAAAAAACAAATACTGGAACCACCATGATACCATGATAGTTCAAAAGTACCTATATCACAAAACAGTGCGCATGGTACCGACTTCGACAAGTTATTTCACACTTTTGGGTGTTGAAGTAGGTTCCATTTTTTGCGAAAAAAAAATTTTTCACTCTTTTTAGTGACCCTTGTTACTTACGGGATCAATTACTAATATCATCAAGATGGGTAAATATTTTTTAGGTATTTTTGTGTTACTCAAAAACGGCTTGACCGATTTTGATGAAAATTAAAAAGGGGCCAAACCAAAGTTCTGAGGTAACAAACATAAAAAAAAACAGGCGAATTGAGAACCTCCTCCTTTTTTGGACTTCGGTTAAACTCAACTACAGGATCACACCTTTATATCATTGGCGACAGATTTCCCGCACAGATATCTTGCAGTTCATTTATTTAATAGCCACACTGACACATACAGTTGTTAATTCTCATTACGTGCCTGTAATTGTACTAGCTCTCGAGGACTGCTGCCGGAACACACTGTTAGGTTCTTGGCGACAGATTTTCTACTTGAGGGACTACCCTGCATTCATACCCTACATTTTACCAAATTAGCCAAGCGAGCATTCGCATAATGCCCTTCCACCACGCATTGAAGCTCAAGCCAACGGCGGGCATTGAACCATGGACCTGTGGCACCGCAGTCCATTGCTGTAACCGCTCGGCTATCATAGCATCAAAAAAATTCAGTAAAACTATTCCTAACTGACAATATGGTTGTTACATAGATAGGCCTTTTCTTAATTAAGAGACTGAGAAAATGACAGGGCCATTTGCATAGATAGATAACCCTTTCCGGCTATGCTCTTTATTCGCAAGTGATAGTGGGCCTTATTACAAAGAAATAAAATAGCTATTCCCTTGGTTAAAAGGTTTTTTTAACCGCTGTCATTCAATTTTATGACCTGACCGTGATTTTGCGACTACAAAGTAATTAGTTCAACCTAGCACTTAAGCGTTTTTATTGCGTCTACTCGTAATTAACTTTTTTCATTATAAAATATGTAAAAAAATGATTCTAGAATATTCGAGGTTTATATTTAATACTACAGTCTTTATTTGAATTGGAAAAGCCAGCATCCTGGGCGCGCTGCCAACTGGTAGTGGAGCTTTAAGACTGCATGTGAGTCTGCAATGACTTGTAGGTTGTCTAAGTTTTTTTTTAGTAGTAGCTGAAGTATTGTATATAGTTTGTAGTATTTTGTTAATAAGGCATAACGCCGGTTAAAAAAATGAATTGAATAATACGAAGATGATAAAGTCAATTGAAATTAATGAAGTTTATTAAAGTGTTGAAGAAAGTTAAATCACTCTGTAGACGAATAATAATATAATAATAATAAAACATTTAATTCAGACTAATGTCCGTAATATAAGTAACTATTAATACTAACTGCTATAACATTGCTAGACACGTGGCGAGGCTTGTTTTAATCTAAGTCAATTTTCGTATTCTTGCCCTTGTTCCATGCTAAGTAGAGGTGACATGATTTATGAAATTATTTTCTCAGTGTTGGATATGTGGCACATACGCAATTACCTGTTTAATCTAGGGCACTTTATCCATTTCCTGATATATGTTACATGATCTTCTATTATGGTTAGCATAGGAGTTGCCATAATCTCCACGCTTGGCAGACGTCTTAAAGATTTCAGTCATCTTACAGATGACTGTTCTTCAAGGTGTTGTGCAGCCCGGCACCCCTTGTAGTCAGGGCAAGTATATTTACTCGTTCATCTACCGAACAAAGCTATAGACTCCGAAATGTCCCTTTTCAGCCTTGACACAGAAATGTCTTTTTTAGAAAAGCCCAATAACAGACCGAGCCGGGTATTGCACATGACATAGGACATTGAGGCCCTAAGACAACATTATGCCCTTCGATCAAGGAAGCATTCTTCATATCCTATATCGGTAATCATCATCATCATTCATCATCATTTCAGCCGCAAGAAGTCTAATGCTGGATATATGCCTCCCCCATAGATTTCCAAATAGAACGGTTGGAAGCGGCCTGCATCCAGCGTCTTCATGCGGCCTTAATAACGTCGTCCGCCCACCTTGTAGGTGGTGTTCCGACGCTGCGCTTGCTTGTTTGTGGCCTCCATTCAGAACCTTTCTGCCCCACCGACGATATCGGTTATATAATGAAGCATTTTCAGTAAAGCAACAAATTATTTTTGACACTAATGTGGCTCGTATCCGCTGCGGCATAGTTAGGGCATAAGTAGTCGTTATATAAACAAGCATAGCCTACAAGGTTTTCGCCAAAGTAAAATTAAACTTTGTTCGAAGTACCAACAGGAAAAAATTTAGGGTTCTGTATATAAAGCACAAAACAAAACTCTATCAATGAGATTCTGTTGTATATCTAACTGTACCCGCCCGTGTTGTACACGAGACTCTGGAGTTTTTTTTTTTTGTAATGATTATTTAATTCGTATATTTTGAATGCTTGCTCTAAAACAAATATTGGACTACTGACTCTTAGAGCTGAAGATACACGACTTGTATATCATGTTTTTTTTATGTTTTTAACCCCCATATTTCCGCTGTTTTGAAAAAATTTTTAAGATAACATGCACTATCATGTTCTAAATGAAAATCGCATTTACAAAATTTGAGACACTCGAGTCGAGAAAAATATTAGTACTCCAAGAATGTTGTAAATGAAATTCCATTAAATTATTTCTGCTCACAAAATTTCACAAGAACAGTTTGAGAAATGCGGCCTGTAGGATAAAACAACCGCATATCCGGAAATCATGACACACGAATATATTTTTGTCCAACCAAAATGGACACGCATGGCTCCCTCAGTCGATTAGAAATTTAATATAATAATTTTTCAGGGCATTAAAAATAAAACACTATTGGAAACACATACATGAGAAGGTAGCTCGTAGGACATATCTCGGGATGTTAAGTTTATCCTCTATTATACCAACAAATACTGAAACTGTTGATGTAGTTTTATCTCTGAAATCTTCTTGCTGTGCCTTCATAATACTGTTTTTGCTGATGATTCTAGGTTTAGCCTGTTAACACCTTCACCCACATCATCACTTACCATCAGGTGAGATTGTGGTCAAAGGCTTACCTATCAGCAATTACTTAAAAAAAAATGACTGCTCTCGTCATTCGGAGACATTAGTTGTTACGCATCATTCGTGTACTTCACGCCTGTGATAACGGAACTAGCTTTTGACCACAATCTCACCTTATGGTAATTAACAATGCAGTCGAAGATATTGTTAAGTTACCCTCTCTCTCATTGCTAATCTAAAAGCGCATGCATGCTTTTTTGGAGGGGGTAGTTAAAGTATCATTTTGGTATATTGAGTTGCTAGATTTAGTGGCCCGGGACCATTTCGTACGGTTGTTGTGTTTATCTGACTAGCAGTCGATACCATCAGCAGTTCAGCGATTGAAACTATGCCAAGTGGATGGAAATAGGCTCGCTTTCTACCTAAGAAAACACTTATCATAGAATTTCGCTGAAACGTGCTCACTTTTGCTGTCATTTTGTCAAAGACCCATAATCTACAAAAAAAATTTAGTTCCAAATACAAAACTCAAGATTTTCTCTGTTTCATTTCCTTATCGCAAACTAAATGGTTTGGTTTTAAATAGAAAAAAGTAAGAGCTGAATCGTTCTGAGGCTTACTAAAAATAGCGGTTAATCGTGTTCAGTTTGGAGAAAACAACGACGACTATAATGAAATATTACTCTCATGATCTATTGAACTAACAGTAATGTCACAGAAACCATCAACCAAAGCAAACAAATTGTGTAATGCCTTGAGCCAAAGACAAACATATCAAGTAAACTCAGGTCACCTCGGTCGGAGCTAAACATAACTTACTAACAGTATGGAAGGGATCAGTATTTTTCAGAGGAAAGAATCGACGTAATGTGTTCACCTGCTGTCTCGACTTCAAACATAAAATAATGTACTAGTGATATACTCCTCGTCATCTTTCACTCGATACACCCCACAGATCAGAGAAATAGAGAGATTTGCTTTTAGTCCGTGTTTGTTCACATAAAAGAGCGTCTCTCCCAACCATAAAAACAATAAGTATGGCATACATATGCACATTTTGCGACGCACACCAAGATATCCGCTGCAAACTAATACACTAACTAATCGTACACATGCCAAAATGGGTTGCGCTTCAGCCTATAGTCACTAGTGACACACACAGATACAGCTATTAAACCACTGATCCATTGCATCTTCAGAAGAGCTGATTCGTTATTGATTTGTGCTAAGCACGAAATGGTTTTGTTACAAACAGGCCTGGAGGCGTGGCACGTGCAAACGCATATGCGTTTGCTCCATTACCTATCTCCTTTGATTCCTAATCTGAGGTACACCCTGTAAAGAGTTACGAGGTAATACACACAAAAAAAAACAACAGTCGAGTTGAGAACCTCCTCCTTTTTTGAAGTCGATTAAAAATGATAGAGATCCAAATGTAATCTTATTTAAAATTTGAATACCATGAAATGATTGAATCGGCTCAGTTTTAGGGGAAAAACAGGTATATACAAAACGTCGATTTCATGAATTTACTTCCTTCTATATTGCATCACTCTCTTTGAGGGACTGGGATGTCATAGTCGTTTCTCAAGACCAGAAACATAATTAGTTTAATAATAATTCAAAAAAGGAATGTATTTAAAAGCAAAATAACAATATGTATTTGCAATGAATTAAATCAAGTTTCTTGTAAAAAATATGCATCATTGCAACATGGTGTCAATTGCGCAAATAAGAGTTGCTTGCATAATTATGTCTTTATAAATTTAATACTTAAATTGATGTACAATTACTCATTTGGAAGATAATAGTTGATAAGGTTAAACAAGAAGTTGTAGACAATTTGTTATTAATTTTTGAACAAAGTTTGTGCATGTATATAGGTTTTCAAATAAGTGAGAATACAATAAAAAAGTTTTACCTAGTACAAACAATGGTCTAGTCACCTTCTTATACGAGCACTTCTTCGGAGCACAGTCCGATTCCCAGTGGTTACTACTGCCCTACAGCCTATAGCAGAAATCTATACCCGAGCACCTACCAGTGTTTCTAGCAGCTGACCTGGAGATATAATAAGTTGAGCTTGCTAACACTATTGATCACATCACTACTTAACAACACACAAGATTGTCATCAAAGATTTCTTGACTCCTATCCCAAATATTTTTCTACATGACAAGTCAAGACGACACACACGCACATCACCAAGCACCCTCTGCCTCTGTATGCTTTGCTCATACTGTTTTTATACCTTTCCTCAGTATACTAGACAAACAACAGCGCATATACTAAGTATCTAGGCAATAAAAAATATGGCTTTATACATCAAGATTATTACATGAAACCTACTTTGAACATAGCCATGAAATATGGCGGTCGTAAAAATATTGTTTCAAATATGAATTTTGTTGACGATTTTAAATGACAGTTGGTTTAAATTTTATATTAAAGTATACAAATAGAAAAAGCTGTGTTTAGGTTTGAAGGGCATTGTGACAAATGTACTCACTGGGCATACAAGGTTGAGCAGATTACTTGCACAGTAAACCCAAACAAATACACATTCATAAAACAATTCATGTTTGATGTGAGTTATGTCGAAGGAATGAAAAGTGCACTAGGTATATAATTATTTGAAAACATTTTTTTTCCGATAACTTAATAAGTTATGGTTATTTGAACTACAGATGCGTCAAAGCCACTTCTTACATTAAAAAAGATAATTTAGTGGCAATTTTGAGTTACGATAATTTTTTTTAGACACTAGTAGATGTTAATTTACTCAAATTAATTCAAAACTTGTTAATTTATTATTCCTAAATATGATGACGAGCAATATCTCGTGCTATGCAAAAAACACATTTAACAAATTTTAAGAAATAAATACCCACTTGGGGTAACAAATGTTATACAAAAAATTTGTCACTTCGAGCGATGGACGTTATTAGTAAGGACCTGCTAATACGAGCGCACCCAAGAATAGTGATATTATAACTAGGGATAAGGGTGACGTCATCTGTCAGTCTCGTCACGTCATCCCAATAATGAGCAATATGAAGAACGCACTGTCTGGGGGACGATTCTCTTAGCTGTTGAACGACGTTAAGGAAACTTAATTGCATGGAAATTGTAGTTTTTGACATTATTCGTTGTCTGCCCGCTATTTAGGTTCGATCGCACGTCAGTGGCTTGCTATAAATAGTTTTTTACATATTAGGTATGCTGAAAGTTTTTTTTGGCGATTACGTTGCTACAGTGGTATAAAATCGGTAGTCTGTTCCATATTTTGACGTTTCTTATTATCTTGGTATTACGTATCTTATTTCAGTGGCAACATTTGCAAGCCATAGCACAGCCATACGATAGCGACGCGACTGCTACACAACTGCGATTAGGAGCCAAAATTAGCAGACTACCGAATTTGACATTAACAGCAGTACGATTGCAGAAGCATCGCAGTAGTATGGCGTTTGGTCTATAGTTAAGATAATTGGGGCCCTGGTCCAGAGGTATATAAGCGATAGGTCTAATGTCAATTTGACTCATTTCACTCAAAAACTCCTCAGTAGTGGCTTTTAGCAGTTCATAGTATGGAACTGCTCCTCGCGGATGGCTTTAAATTTACTCATAAAACTATTAAAACAGCTGATGAAATATGGAATATTATATGTATTAGCAGTATTCATTTAATAAACATAGTCTTAGATGCTGTTTGCCACTATATTTTTTTTATTTTTTTTGTTATTCTGACGGATCAAGCTCGAGGCCCACCTGATGTTAAGTGGACCAACCTCTGCCTATAACAGATGCATTTCATCACAAGTCACGAATTGCACTGCGCCCGTCACCTTGAGACAAAGTAGTTAAGTCTCATGTGCCTGTAATTTCACTGGCTCTCAAGGACTGCTGCTGGAACACACCGTTAGGTGCGTGGCGGTAGATTTTCTACTTGAGGGTGGTCGCTAGCCAGGCGGGCATTCACAAAATGCCCTTCCACCATGCGGTGAAGCTCAAGCCCGCGGCGGGATTCAAATTATGGACCTGCTGCAGCGGCAGTCCATAGCCAGTACTACTGAGCCATTACTGCTTCAAAATACAACTGCACCGGACTCTGGGTGAGGGCCTACCCTCAATAGTCCTGCGGGTGATTGCTGATGGCACTTCACCTAAGGCAGGCGCAGAGAGCGTGAACGCCTTTTATATCACTCGTCTGCGGCTGCCGTAAAACGCACCGCTACAAATTGAGGAGTTGACAATGAGAACAACGGCACCATTGTAGTACGGACCTCGGCTTGAATTGTTGCCACGATTTTTTGGGTAGATGAAAACTAATTGTCTACAACTTTGCCATTGAAATGTGACCTTACGGGTTTGCACTGCGACTACTTCGGGAGACACCTATCGGGACTTTGTGTTTACCTCTCGCTCGCCAGCGAGCTTGTTAAGATTTTTATTGCATTGCCCTTTTTACATTTTACACTAATTTGTCCTACAAAAAGTCAATATTTTGATCACGTAGCATCGACCAGTTGCCCCGAAATTTGTTGGAGCAGTTGGACAATAAAGAAGTCTTAAATCTCTATTTAGTAACATGACCTAAAACAACATTAACAATCGGCAAATAACAAGGCCCATTTAGCGAGGTGACCTGGATGACCTGGGGTCACGTTTAGGGTTGCCACGTATTTAAATCACGAATAAGTTTATTAGCGTTAGGCGTAATTTTATTTGAAAAAGTATACAAAGCATTTGTTAGTCGTGAATATACTTTGTCGCTCGTGGCCCTTGGCACAACCCTACATAAAAACTTATTTTTTTTTATAGCTATTGTGATTTAGGTAGTATTTTTTGCGTGGCATTCTTTGTGTTTTGTATGTGTGTATTACATTTATCGTATGCTTATGTTTAGGGTTCACACTTCGTAAAGATGAGTCGTTAATTGCCTGTATGCCAGAATTCAAACATGTATTTCCGTGGTTTGAATTTATCCCCAGTTCTGGTTTCCGCAGTTGCTCGTGCTCACATGAAGTACTCAATGAGCTTTGTAGCTTAAGAAAAACTTAATTCATCATTTTTCGTATCTCACCTATATGTATCAGTCGGTTATGCTAGTTACTTTCTAAAAATATCGCTATGAGAAGCCTGATGGTAAGAGTGGCAGTATCACCATTCTTGTTTGACTTGATACTGCACTGTGCTCGTCACTTTTTTACAGGTTCTTATGTCTCGATCGCCCCTTCACAAATTCACATAGTACTATTTGCACGCTACTGCTACTAGGCGGAATATCTGATACTACTGTAGTATCTACCAAGACGGATTCTCAATAACCTAGTATTGTGATATATTTTTGAACCCTTCGTAACATATTCACTTCTGTTATTACTGAGATGGGTAATTGTTACTTGTATTTACTACTGAGCACTTCTGTACTCTGGCTTACGTTAAGTAAGTCTATATAGCCCATGGCCTAAAAACTCAGAAACTTAGCATGGTGGCGTAGCATTTTGACCTCTTAGCAAATGCATTAGACGATCTATTTCTATTGTTATTTCTATTGTTATAATTATCTATGATGCGCATAATGGGCACCATCAAATAGAAAATCTGTCACCATATGGCGTGTTCCGTATGCTGTCTTTGCTGTTTTCCTTTGGCTAAGCTGTCCTTGTGAGCCAGTTTCCACTCTGAGTTTTACCCGTGAACCATCATTGATCGCATAATTACTTACCGTAATGTGAATTGTGGTCAAAGGTTTTTGGGATTATATGATATAAGCATTTTAATAACAAAATATAACATTTTGTGTACCGTCTTCAACTTATGGGCTATAAGCTCAAAAACTCAAATACAACTATCAATTGAGAGTTTTTTTTTCACGATAAAACCCAAAAGCAGAAGAAACTTACCAAAGAACTAAAGTCAAGTGACATTGTACAGTAATATGAAATACAATTTTAACTACCAAACCTTACCTTATCAAAACTAGCAAATTTAATAAAGTCAAGCAGTTAGAATTCAAAACGTATAATACAGCTGTCTTGCATATTAAATAGAGCTTTTTTTCTTTATTAATAAAAGACTAGAAACTATATACACCTCTAGAGCTACTACAACGTAAGCATTTAGGCTACAAAAGGACCATTGCAAGTCCACAAGTATTCCAAATGCTCCAGCCTACACCAGCCATGAGAGTGCCAAGCAAGCTGGCAGCATTGCCCCGTTGGATTGCAATGCTTTTTTGTTAAGCCAATTAGTTGTGGTATGGACCAAGCACTCCGATAAGTTGAGTACCCGGCCCCCACGGACCCAATGTCTTCACACCGAACTGCTCAACTATGTAACAACTAAGGCTAACTTCTTTTCAGGAAGAATATTGATAAGTTGGAGAATGAACTCAAAGTTAAAAATGATTGTAAGTAACAGAAATAAAAACATATAAGAGTACGGACCACGAGTCTGTAGTGTGTAGAAGATACCAATAAAAAATTAATTAAAAACATATATATAACCACTATCGAGATTAGCATACTTGTGCCACTAGAGTCACTCCACACTGTAAAGTCTACTAAAAGTAAAAAAAGTTATACTCTTATATAAATAGCTTTCTTTATTTTGTCCTTTAAACAATATTGCATTGTACAAGCAGTAATACTTTGTGATGACAACCCTCGCCGCAAAGCACGAGAACAAATATAGCAAACAAGAGATCCAATGTTGGTTTAAAGCGGTTGTTATGAAGCTTTAGTTTTAGTTGCGTTGCGAACTTGGCCGGGGTCGCGGAAATATGAATGTTGGTTTCGGCACTTCAACTTTGATATTTGTTCAAATATTTTATTTGGAATTGAGTGTATTTCGATTAAATATGGGAAGATACACCAGAAATGAAGTGATACTGTTGTCTTACCTACTAAAGTACGCGTAAAAGTGAAAAATTCACTGATTTATTTTTGGATTAGTTTTTTTTTTATTATATTTTAATTCGGGTACAAGTATTGTATGTAATCAAGAAACGACAACATTGAAAACAAGTATCTATTTACATGTTTTTGCTTAAAAGAATAAAAATGTAGCTGTTTGTCTCCGTTAGATGGAAATAACGGTTATAAAACATGAATATTGCAGCGTTTGTCTCAGATTTTTATTTGAATAGGTCCAATTGCCTGTTTTTTGCTCAATAAACATTATTATTATTATTATTAATTCGGGAAAGCCAGCCAGTTCCTTATCACTGATCTATTGAAGTAAGAATAGTGTTTGTACTTAGAAGAGCTATGGGTGATAAAGTCGGAGGCGCGGAATCATGAGTGGGATTCGTACCTGCGACCATCCGTCCCTTTAGCTGGGACACGCTCTGCCAATTATGGCTCCAGATACAAACTTTTTCTCTCGTTGTTATTTTATAAGCTTTATAATATATTAGCAGGCCTGGCTTACTCCGCAATTTCATCTGCGTATCCGTCTAGATGAGATTATTGTACGGTACGTGCTACGTCAGAAAAGATGAGAGCTATGCGTGGCTATGAAATAGAAATAGAGAAACCTTATAAGTATGAATATAAATATTAGGAACTCCGTGCTTCGCGAGCTGAAGTGCACCTTATTGCTTCGTAGCTGGAGTCGCTTATTTATTGGAGTGGCTTTACGGAGTGATGCTTCTGGTTTATTTTATTTTGTGCCATTACCAACAATAATTTTCCTAAAAGACGCTATTTTGGTTACGTAGTTTGAAGCAGTGATAGCTCAGTGGCTTTGGCTATGGACTGCCGCGCAGCAGGTCCATGGTTCGAATCCCGCCGCTGGCTTGAGCTTCACCGCATGGTGGAAGGGCATTTTTGCGAATCCCCGCCTGGCTAGCAACCACCCTTAAGTGAAAAATATGTCGCCAAGCACCTAACGGTGCGTTCCGGCAGCTGTTTTCGTTGAGATGTAAAACATAAGACAACGCTTTTTTAGTAGTATAATAGCTATCTCTTGGATAATCGAGGCATTACAATGATAGGAGCTGTGCTACTTACGCGCTACTCACATCGACGCAAGTGGTGGCGTACTGCTGCTCAACAGGGACATTTATTCCCTTAATCATCTTTTATGACGTCTAACATGTTAGGGAACAGTCATAAATGCTTAAGTTAGTAACACGTAGATTCATGTAAATTGTGCCAGTTACCGAACAAGACTACTTTAAATGATGTTGTTAGGTCATGGACCTACAAAACCCACAAACCAAATATAATCCTAGATCGCTGCACCAAGCCTAGATAAGACGAGGGTTGGCACAGAGGAGACAATTCAACCGAGACAAATGAAACGTACGTAGGCCGCGGCTCGCGCTCAAGTGCTCTTCAGGAAAACTAGAGGTGGGATACAGTTGAAGTGTGGTGGTATCGATAAGTCTTAAGTTTAACAAATTCAATAAACCAGCAAAAAAAACAAAAAACAAGTCGGGCTTTGATTTACTTGGGATCTGCATCGTAACAATCCGATAAAGAAAAAGCTTTGTGGTCTTTTCACAGCTTTCAATATGATTAAACGGTTTTCGTTTTAGTTGAAAATGGTCGTAAAACACATTAAATACAAGTTCTAAAAACTAATCTGTGCTAGCTAGTTTCGTTAGAGTACGGAAGCCAACAAATAAAGTTTTTGGAATGAGAATAGCTTATTAATTTTTTCATACTTACATTATAGGCTGAATCTGCTAGATAGTCATTTTTGCCCTGTCTTAAACAAAAATTTTGAACAAATTAAAAAAGCAAGTTTTATAGAATACGAGCCAGTAATTTTTAGTAACTAAACGTTACGGACTGCATTACCAAGAGATAGTTAGTAAAGGCAATAAAAAATGCCACCGTCAATGTGTAATGTAAATATATAACGTAAAATATATAAAATATATAATGTAAAACGCATGGTTTCTTTAAAAAATATTATTCAACTAAATAAATACATATTTGTGGCTCAATCAGCACTTTTTTAGATAAATCAATTTATATTATGTCATGCTTCATGTAAAAAAAATATTTTAATATTAAATATACTCCTATACAAACAACTCTTGATATTAAATTTAAGGGACATTCAATGTTTCAATGACAAATCTTCGTTTTTAATTCATTTGTGAGATAGAACAACTCACACAAAGTAGGCACAAATATTAAGTTGTAAAATCTCATTATAAGAATAGCGTAGGAAGGTTAGTATGGTTATACTTAATGTTCGTAATGTTTCTCGTAACTTTTTTATTTGATTCTAGCATCAATATTGTCTACACGACTGATTCTTGATGAATATTCATGATAATGAAAAGTATCCTATAATTTATCCAAGACTTAACTACCATATAGGTGTATACCAAGTTTCATCTAAATCAGTTCAACTATTTCATCGTGAAAGAGGGACAATCACATTACCACTAATAAAATTTTGCATATATAATATTAGTGTGGTGTGATATAGAGTAACTCTTAAGAAGCGCTTATGTTAAACCATAAAATATCGTGATAAGAAAAAGCATAGATATAACAACCAGGATGGTTTATTATTCGTACTATCGATATCGATAACATATCCTGTGACTATCACATCCCTACAAGGAATACAAAATTGCATAGCAAGAACCAACACAAATGCACTTCGTCGGCACAATGAGTCGAGAACAACTCGCACACATCTGTCCAAGAGCGGCGAAGAATTCTAATGTTATCATTTTGTTTGTGTAACATTGTTTCAAATATTTATTTATTTAGGAATCATACATAAGTAGTCATCTACACTAATATTATAGAGAGGAGATTTGTATTTTTGTTTGTAACAGAAAAACAGCTTAAAAACAACTGGACCGATTTGAAAAATTCTTTCACCATTAGAATCCTACATAGGCTATAAAAAATGCTTTTTTTATATTTTTTGTTAAATATCCGTGCAAAGCTGCGGCGGGTCCCTAGTATTTTATATGATCATTTTTATTCGTTCTTCCAATACACTTTGTGGAGGGCTGATAAAATATGTTTTCTACAACACAAAAATAATTTACACATTTAATATACATATATATTGAGAATACTCTCGTTGTTAGTATAGTATGTTTATAAGGGCGTTACATAGGTAAATAGTTTTGAGTTTTTTTTTGTTATGAGCCTGATGCAGAGTAGTAAGTTGACGTGAGTAAATTCACGCTGCGTTCCACATATTTGACCTATTTGGCGCAATTTTTGCATATCACCATCAGTTAGGGGTGTCAGTTATTGCTTATGATAGATTTATAGCACTTTATCAACACATCACAAATTTAAAAACTTATAAATAAAAACATAATAACAAAGGGTAGTTGTGACAATGGGCGGCCTTATTGCTGGTAGCGATCTTTTCCAGACAACCCGTTAACAATATATATTTAAATAAGATATGGACGGAGGTCTATCTATATCAATAGTAATAAAATTACAAAATAAATCATAATTTCCAAAACATGAAATAATCATACAAAAAATAAATTAAAACGAAAATTACCTGCATCATTGAATGTTCTCCTTCTAAAGGGTACCATTGTACTGAACTAAAAATTAAAAATTACTTCTAGAAAAACATTGAAAAAATATTTTTAAAAAGTGTATTAATAAAAATAAACTAATTATTATTGGTACAGCATTATACACAGTTCTCTATTGGTGATATAAATACAAGTCACAATAGGATATTCGTATTAAGTGAGAGAGAGAGAGTCCCGTTTATCTCATCATTCGTGTCGTTTGGGCAATAAAATAACAGCAAATACATTATATTCACAATTCAATTAAAGTCCTTTTCAGTCGTTGTCAGACCAAAGCACGACAAAACAATCGAGGAAGAGAGGTGCTTAAAATCCAAGAATCCTATAAAAGGAAAATAAAGTAAACATAAATAGATTGTGTTTCAGAGGTCATTAGCTGAAGCATCCGTTTTCATTATTTCAATAATTCCTGTAATTTCCTCAACAATAGCTCCTTAACAACACAACAATTATGTTAACGTTATAATGGGCTTAGGTTTTAGAGATTTGTTTACATATTTTTTTGTGAATTCAAGTTTGTTACAAAGGTTTTTCTTTGTACGCACAAAAATATTGTATAAGAAAAGTCCTGAATTGCTAATAAATTCTTAGGCATTGAGGTCAACATGGATCTTATATCCTAGAAAACTTTTTTTATAGATATAGCCTTTGACCACTATGTATTACACACCTTATGGTTGGTGATGATGTGGTCGAACTCATTTCATGAACTCATTTACCAGAACATACTCGTTCCGGTAGCCGAAAAATGTTGTGCTCCAATAATTAGTAAATTTATTTTGACTTAGCACGCAGTAGTGCTTGTAATCATATTTAGAAATTCCCCTAAAACTGCCAATAAATCAAAAACTTAATTCACTTGTTACAAATTTAAATATAATCAATGCAATAAGTCATTATTATTATGTCAGATAAATGTTTTCCGAATCTCGTATTACGTGTCCAAGAATATTCGTTGAACGATTTAGCGACAAACACAAAAAAAGATTAAGGGTCCGATTCAGAATGTACTAATAAAGTTTCGGGTTGCTAAACAACACACGAAATAAAAATGACAGTTAAGGACATATAGATAGAAGATAGATAGAAAACTCTTTATTGTTACACCACATATAAAATATTAAAGTTTACATCATAACATGTAATTAAATAATAATAACATAGTATTACAATGGGCGGCCTTATCACTAAAAGTGATCTCTACCAGGCAACCTTAGGATGGAGTTGAATAAACAAAACATTTGGGGCGGGTGTAGTCTAACAATTAACAATTAAAAAAGTACAAATCCATAAAAATATTTAAAAAATAAAACCAATTTTACTATAGTTTCTAAACAAATGTATAAAAATAGGATGTAAGTTTTTAAAATAAATAAATACATAATATATATACGCATAAATAAATATATACATAAATATATACACATATCAACATACATAAATAGATAATGATATATATATACATATATACGTATATATATATAAATAAATAAATTATATAAAGATACATACATATCATAATATTATCCCATACAAAGCCTAGACATTGACAAAAATGTAGTGCAAAATTAATTGAAAAAAAAAAATTTTTTTTACTTGATCCTTGAACATTCTGAGAGTCGGTGCTTGTCTGATAGATACAGGAAGAGAATTCCACAAGCGAGCAGCCTGAATGGTGAAAGATTTGCTATTGAACGAACTACTATGAGGATGGATTTCAAGTGTAAGATTTTCTGATGACCTTAAAGTGTATGAAGAACAGTGAAGGAAATCAAAACGTTCCTTGAGATAGCGCGGGGATGTAGGATTAAACAATATATTGTAAAGGAGACTAAGAATATGAGCATTCCGGCGAAAACGTATTGTCAGCCAATTGAGTTTAGAACGAAACTGAGAGACGTGATCATATTTGCGTAAACCAAATATGAATCTAATACAAAAATTTTGAAGACGCTCAAGTTTATCTAGCTGTTCCTCCGTGAGATCGAGATAGCAGGCATCAGCGTAGTCAAGAATTGGAAGTAATAGAGATTGAGCTAATGCAATTTTAGTGGCTGTTGGAAGAAAGTTGCGCAACCTTTTTAAGGATCATGCTGCGGCAAATAGCTTGCGACTGGTAATTTGTAACTGTTGATCCCACCTCATATAGCGATCCATTGTTATTCCGAGATTCTTTACAGAGCTACTAAAGGGAATAGCAATACCACCAAAGAAAACTTGAGGAAGTAATACCCAGTCTATTGTTGACATTAATCTTGAGCTACCAATAACTATTGTTTGTGTCTTTATGGGATTTACTTGTAACCCAAAAGAATTGCTCCATTTAGCTATGCGATCAAGATCAGCATTAACAATCTGAATGGCTTCAGGTAGTTTATTCACTGGAGCCTTAGAATAAATCTGTAGATCGTCTGCATATAGGTGGTAGGAAGAAGTGAGGTTGTGAGAAATCGAATTAATAAATAAAGCAAACAATAAAGGAGATAAGACGCCACCTTGCGGGACGCCTGCGGTCGTGCTACACCAGGAAGAGTATTCATCTTCAAGGCGAACACGCTGCTTGCGCCCGTACAGATAACTGCGAAACCAATCAACTGCCGTTGGAGAAATGTTAATTGAGCTAAGGAGAGCAAGAAGAATGTCAAAATTCACAGTGTTGAATGCGTTGCTAAAATCTAAAAGAGTTAATACAGTAACTTCGCCATTGTCCATTCCAAGACGGATATCATCAGTAATAGTTATGAGAGTAGTTACTGTGCTATGCCCAGGTCGATAGCCAGATTGAAAAGGGTTTAAAAGTCTGTTACTAGTTAAGAATTTGCTAATTTGGTTGTAGATAAGACGCTCGAGCACTTTTGACAGGAATGGAAGGATTGAAATGGGTCGATAATCGGAATAAGATTTTGGGTTTGATTTTTTAGCCAAGGGAATAATTTGAGCGTCTTTCCAAATTGAGGGAAATACTCCATCAGAGACAGAGTTATTAAAAATGTGACAGAGAACAGGAAGTATAACATCTAGTATGGGCATAACCATGTTACGACTTATGCCGTCAACACCAACAGCATTAGAAGTGATCGAAATTACGCTCTTCTTAACATCGCAAGCGGACAGTTGATTAAAAATAAATGGCGAATGGTCGGGAGTCGGTAAAGTTGAAAGGTAACGTAAGGTATTGTTTTTATCTGAGATGTTAATATCAGACAACGAAGAGAAATGTTGGTTTAGAGAATTGATATTTACATCATTTGGAATAGATTCTTGTCGTGATTTACCTATTCCCAATGACCTGAGTAATTTCCATACTTTGGCAGGGTCCTCATTAGCGACAGATTTGTGAACATGGTGGCGTAAAGCATCCCTACACACCATATACCCGCCAGCTAAAGCGAAACCTATTTATAAACTTAACTTGTTATTTAAAAAGAACTCGCATGTAAATATATCCTAATATTAGACCTATCGTTTCAACTTTGAATCCATTTTTTTGGACTAATAATAACAAAGTTTAGTATATATCACTCGTTTTTAGGAGTTTGAGCGCGTTATTCGAACGAATTTCGTTGTTCCAGATTTATTTAAAAAATATAGCACACATGTATAAATAACTTCCCAATATAGAAAGTTCATTATATTTCCCATGTTTGTGGTGCAATAGAAATATTAAAAACATACTTATTTTTCTTGAAAGGGGTGCTTAAAGTTGGGTCTTTCTTTTATCTAAAATTATGAGTTTCTGAGCTAATGTAATTTCAAAATTGTATAATTTAATGAAAATATGTTACATCACAAACCTAGATATTAAGATAGTGATTACGTAGGTAAAAAATCATTGAGTTTTATTCGCTATTACTAAAATGAGATTGGAACTGCGTTTGTATGGGGGCGTTCGTCTAAAATATACCCTTAACATGCAGCGCGTTTCAAGCTTTAACCGATGGATAGGCTAAATCGATTACTGTGAAACGCAAATATATATTTTAAGTGTTTATTCAATAAAAAAGTTCCAGGTCGTATAAGTGGAACTTACTCGAACATTCTGAAACAGGCCCTAAATGTTGAATTTCCAGCCATAGATGAAAGCAATCACCGTCAGCCTGTATACCATATGCGATGACATCAACTTACCATCAGGTAATATTGTTGTCAGAGGCTGGGCATTGGCATTAAAACACCACCAATAGATTTGATTCAAGTTAGCTTAATCCTAATTAAAATTACACAGAAATTCGTAATGTTATTCAAAATATGAAAGTGGTTAAAGCCAAATCCGGCAACCGAGACATCCACTTTGAACAACCTCCGGATTTAAATATTTGTTCTTCTCTTTTGATCTCACATATCAAAGCCAAAGGTTTTCCTGTAGTCTTTATGTAAGGAATGTTTCGTTTTTGTAGCAATTTCTTAGTTCAGTGAGTAGAACGTAGATGGGTATAGACAGGTGACAGACGTACTTGGTGTCTTTGAATTTTATATTGAGTATATTTATATATCTGTGTGCAAGATAAGAAATATTTCAAAATTTAAGATGGGAATCGTGTCATGTTGTGAAGGAGTTTCGATTATTTTGCATTTTATGTTTTGAAAGAAGTGGAGTAAGACGAGTGTGGCTGTGATGTGAATGTTTCAGCCGACTTAACTTTTTTGAAAGATTTACTTTTAAAAAAATAGTTTTTTGTGCGCAAGTGAAGAGACATAGGGTCGTATACAAGAGCCAATGTTGAATTAGCCCTGACTTTATAAGCGATCTACTTTCATAGAAAATACTAGCTTTTACCCGTGGCTTCGCTCGCGTGGACTATCCCTCAGGAACCGTTAACGGTTTTTGTTAGTCGTGTAAAACGTGCCATATATATATCCATTTTAATCCTTTTGAATATTTTTAAATTAAGTTTTATGGGGCTTCAAACGTAATCGTTTTATAGGTCGACTTGCAGTACCAAATTTTCCATAAAGTTTTCCATTCTAGTAACCTTTGAAATCATAGTTATATACTTGCCCCGCGGTCCGAGCTCAGCGGTGAGGCACCACGTGATGGATCGGAACACTATACTCGAGTTATTATTTAGTAACCGGCTAGGACTCGCGTAATATTTACCGGATATTGCTCCGACCAGTTTCGAACCTTTTTGAAGTTCTTCGTCTGGGAGTCACGATTGTGCACAGCGACGAGCGCGGGCCTCAGCACGTAACTGGCGTTGAGACGGTTACGCCGCAGCTGTCAAAGTCAGAATTCCTCCATCCGAACTGTCACTTCTGTCACTATCACTGTGATTGTCACTGTCATTTTGGTAGGTAAGGGAATGTTGACACCCTACACTTGTACTATCCTCTTCGCGGTTCCACCCCGATGCCGTATCACGAAGATGACTACATTTCCCACGTATTTCCAGTCAGTAGCGCCAAAACTACTCGAGATATTTTTTAAATGAAGTTTCGGTCGGTATGAAAAAAAATGCATATGGCCCTCTAAATTACATTCACGATTGCCTTCAAAATCATATTTCGTCTGTACTGTACTGTATAAGCCGGATCGCTCTGCTTTGATCAATCACTGCTGAACACAGCTTCCCCTATGTAGGGGGTAGTTACCATAATCCCCACGCTTGGCAACAGGCGGCTTGGGGATTGCAATTCAAGATGGCATAGTTCTGCTGCCCACCTTCTAGTATTTTTCCCTTAGTCGACTTTTACGACACCCACACGGGAAGAAATGGGGAGAAGGATGGTTAGAATTGCACTCTAACCCGGCACCGCACGGGTCATATTTCATCATTATTGCTCAAAAATTATTCACATTTTTCCAATTATAAAAAGTAAGTCCGTAAAAATGACACGAGAACGATTATGATGAAATAAAAACCTCCAGGAAATATCGTGTGAAAGAAGCCTGCCAAGATTCCAGGGTTCATTATCTGTTTACTGAAAATAGCTTTCTATATGTGGGTATTAAGACATAAGCGAAACGATTATACCACGAAGTAATTACGTTTTGTTTTTGGTGACCGACGCTATCGTGTTTTATAACTAGATACAAAATAATTTATTCCTAGGCTTTTGTTAAATCAGATATCTTATCTCGCTTCAAAACCATCTAAAAATTTTATTCTCACTCGGTACAAACAACAGCAAAAAATAATCCCACCTACTATAATATACCACTACAATCCGGCAGTTGGATCAATATCGTTATCGACAACCATGACCGACGAACAAATGCTTCTTCCTTTAGTTTGCCACGTTTATCATTATGCTTGGCAGGCGTCTTGCTGGACGCAGTGGAAGACGCAGTTCTCAGGAGGCGTTGCTGCCTGCTTTCTTATATATTGCTCTTTGTCACTTCTAACTACATGAAGATATGGGGGAGTGAGGGGTCAAGTTCTAGCTTAAATATTGAAATGAAATGAAATGAAATTTATTTATCGTTTTAACAAACATTATTAAACTTAAATATATCAGAGTATAATAATAAAATAGTATTATACACATTGCATAAATTACATAAACATTGGAAACACATTAGTACCCAAACTAGGATAGACCTGTGATATGGCATACCAATGCCCTCCCCCGGACATAAATAGTAAATTAAGAAATGTTACAACTCATTGATTATATTTATATGTATTATAATAACGAAGTTAAATGGGTTTTAATTGTTTCGGAAACTAAGTAATGAAATTATAATAAATATGTTATTTAGCATGCATTTTACATATTGGCCTCTGACAAACGGTATGGTATATGATCAGGTACTCTCAATATTCTTTATGTTAATTTTTGATTACAAGAAATGTCTTCAAACTTAAAAAAGTCAAGAATTTGGTTAATGATAATTATTAGGAACATTTTGATGTTTTTAAACATTTTTTAAGCTTGGTGTGCTTTAAACAGTTGCGTTTCGCAGATAATTATATTGAATTTTTAAACCTCGTGAGACGCAATTGCGTTTGCAAAACGTGTCGTGTGTCCTTTATGTCGTGATCTCGCATGGCAATGATAATTAGAAGCACTTGAGATTTAGACTGAATTTGAAAATGTATTCTAAGTTTATAAGTTCTTCAAAAATATCATAATAGGCACATACTTGACATTCAATGTGTAACACGAAAACTTGTCGCGTTTAAAATGTATTTTTTGTGTTTTCTCGTTATGTTTTTTGTCATCTTAACGAAATTGATGATTTTTTTAAACGTATTAATATACTTTTCAACACACTTGCTTATAAATTGGCTCTAATTAAACCGCAATTAGTCATATAATGACACCTGTATGACTATGATGGTGATGATGAGTTATAGAGTTTTTTTTTATATTATTGGTCGAGTTCCTTTGTTCTTAATAAGTTTCGACACATAAAAGATCGTGTTCAATAGTACAAATAAATTAATGCACCTAATTGTTTGCTCATTTCATACAACTTCGTATTTAAATAGATAATATCAACTTCTGCGTGTTTAATAAATAAAACTTTTACTGAAATATAACTTCTATTTTCTCTGTAATAAAGAAAACTTTAAATTCCCCATTTTGTACGTGGCTAAACGCTACCCGCGAAAAGCCAAAAAGAAATAAACCCCATTATCTAGTCTATGGCCGATGGCCATGCGCGCGAATAGGAAAACTGATTAATTTTTCCTGCCATTGCGAAAATTTTCCACAACTCGTTTTCACCGTTGAAATTAAATTATTTTTTAGTATTCTTTTCTTGACAAGTGGTTGCATCTAGTAGGGCCTTAACGTCACATCTTTCGTTTAGTGTTCACCACGCTGTTAATTATGACTTGCTCCATACAACGTCTATTAGGCCAGCCACCAGATTTCCCCCGGGCCCCGTGGCTTTGCTGCGAAAAACTAACTCCCAAGCCAGCTCACCTTCTCGCCATGATTGGCTTAATATGCCAATATCGGAGACGGCAAGGACTGTCATTGACAGTCGTTTACATTTGCAATCGATGATAGATGTGAGGAAGCCGAGCAGACGATCTGCGGCAGTTCACGGTGCCCTCGCCGCTTCGTACCCATTACTCACTAATGTGAGGTTGGTACAATATTTCTAGTTTAACTACTAGTTCAATTCTAGGTTAGCCTGAACATCATCTTCGACCACATCATCACTTACCATCAGGTGGGATGGTGGTCAAAGACTAGCCTATCGAAGATAAAAAAAATGGATTCCTAGTAACATTAGAACATAATTATTGGGGGTTAAAATATGAAATGGCTGTTTCGTAATATTTTTTTTACTCCACAAGTTTTCTAGTAGAGGTTTTAACTAACTGTCTGGCAGAAATGTGTAGACCACACATTTTTGCCATCTCAAAGGAAGATCATTTAAACATTACATTAACAAACATATAAGGGCTATTATTAAATTAAGAAATTGTTTCGTAAAGTGTAGACATCTATAATGAAAAGAAACCTTGTGGAACCAAAAAAAAAATACTATATTATAATCCCATATATTTACCATAAATATTTAATTTTCTCGTATAGGTTTTAATGACCTTCCTGTTAGTAGGAAGATCATTTAAACCTCTCTCAGATTTGTAGACCTGGCCTCCACAAACTGTGTGAAGGCATTTGTACTGTTTCGTGCATTGAAGAAAATTTGTTTCTGTAGAATAAAATCCTTAGTTTGTGAAAGTCCTTTATCCATCTTAATGAACTGTTCGTCACATGTCACAATTCGGCCCAAAACCGCTTCACTTTTGTATTGGTCCTATATAAAAGCCTATAGCTTCAACGAGTTACGGTCTCTGCATACCAGTCAAATAAAAGAGCACACATTTTTTAAGGTTTTTAATTTTACTGATTTTGTGCAAATGTTTCAATATTGTGGTTATATCTAACCATGCCTCTTACTTTTTGGTAGTTGACAGGAATTTTCTGCCATAATCAGCTGTTTTCATCGTAATTTACCTTAACGTCTAGTCCTCCTTGTGGTTCATTCTTCAGGAAGTAGTACAGGAAACTTCCTGTGCGATAGTGGGTACAAGAAAATAACGCATGGTGTTGTTAGTCGTATCCTCTTCAAAAACATTATTGACATTACTAGCAGTTTCTTCTGCGTAACTTGTAATTGAATATTACTCTGATTTGTATCTGTATCCATCTTCACCATTAAAACTGAATGTAAAAACAATTAAAAGTCGAAAATCAAATGATATGTCCGTTTGCCGACTGCCCAAAAAAATAGTGTTATGTTTTCAGGGTTCATGTATGTATGTATGTTTGTGAGTTTCTTTATTCCACCATAACTTCAAAACGGCTCAACCAATTTTAATGTATAATATATCAAATGATTTGTATTTATAGTGCAGGTAACACTACATACATAAAAAAGTAAAAAAAAAACAATCTGGAAGATTTAAGACGCCATTTTTAGAGATAAAAATATTTTTTCTCTAAAACCCATCGAGTAGGGTATCAAAACGAAGGCCTTTATGAAACTATTCCATTAATATACTCGTATATAACTTGCAGTTTACATTTCAATGGAACGACAAGACGCTTAACGAAAATAAATAATATGCAGTCGGGTTTTTTTAATATTTAGTTAATTTACATTTGTTAAATCTACAATGTTATTGTTATCTGTTGTGAAAAATGTTTTGGAATTGGAATTTAGACAATTTTTATTCAAAGTGGCCAGTGCGTTGAAACGGCGACTTCATAATTAATAACACTATTATTTAAAACTGTGTTTTCGCTAACAAGAACAAGAACGAGACCAAGTTATAAATTTTCAGTCCACTTACCAGCCTTAACTCAAGCATGCTACACTTACTGAAATCGAAGGAAAGAAGGGCACCTTAGGAACACTTCACTGCCCTATTCCGACAACCAAATTATACCTCTCGTGGCAAACCTCTACAGAAAAGCCCTTAAAAAGCGTAACTCCATTTACCTCCAACCAATAATTTCTATAAATTAATGGTCACACAAAATAATAACTCTTTAGCGATAAGATTTACCTCGAAACCACCCGTGTAGAGCTTTCGAAACACAATTAGTTCAATGACCTCACGTAACCTATTTGCTGCACGCATGACTTTTTCCATATAAAAACTAACTATACGACCTTTTTGTTCAAAGACGACTTCTAGGCGTCTTATAACTAAGATGCCCTTAAAACTTGACGTTTTCTAACCTAACCTAATTATAAGTGTGAAGTAGGTGATAATGCCCTTGGTTGACGGACTAGAATTGAACCCACTATTAATAATATCTTCCATTGGGAGTCGAAAGGAGCGATAAATGGAAAAATACATGAAACAAATTACTTCACCCTCAAGTAGAATATCTGTCGCTAAGCTAACCTAATGTTCTATTATCTTAGGTTACGTTGAAGTCCATTCTACCCATACTAGCTTTAGATTGTTGGTCAAAAATGCTCCACCAATGAGTCATCATGAGAGCTTCATCTTTGTGATAGTGAGTAAATTCTGTATTAAAATTAACAAATTTTATTAGAGTCTCTATCTTCATGACGCACGCTACTCAGTCCTTGTAATTTCATCATGATCTGTTCAGCCGTATTAACGTAAAAGAGTTCAAACTTTCTCGATATAAAAGTGTACTGAAATTTATTTCGTTATATTATATAATCTTTTATTAAACAAAATACTATGAACTATATACAACACTACAGCTACTACAATAAAAGCATTTAGACACCTATAAGTCATAGCAGACTCATAGGCAGTCCAAATGCTCCAGCCCACTCCCAGTTGGCAGCGTGCCCAGCATGCTGGCAGCATTGCCCCGTTGAATTGCAATGCTTATTCGTTGAGCCAAATATGTGCCAGGATTTTGATCACGCGTCGCATCGACCAAGCGCTCAGATAGGTTTTGGAAAATACGATGAGCTCCCGGTCCCCACGGACCCAACGTCTCTACACCAAACGGCTCAAATATGTAACCCATACCGAGGTTAGCATATTTGCGCCGCTTGAGTTGCTCCGCCGAAGTAGCCGCAGCGCCAGCCCTCACGTTGGTTTCAGAAAGATGTGACGGCGCTAAAGTGTCCACACACGTAGCGTCCCACATTATTATATAATTGTCAAAACTATAGTCGGAGCTATCTGACTGATTCACGTGAGTTATCCCGTATTATTTACTAAAATGAGTGAAAACCACGTTAGTTTTTATAATAAAATTGTCAAAATGTCAGTTTATTGGCAATTACAAAGTCAGTAGGTAGTAAAATTATAATATCGCGGATTTAATATCCTTGCGACATATCCAACTTACGCGAAAGGAAGTTTACGAGAGTGAACCTCTGTTCATTACCCAACTTGGGGTAGATCTGGTTCTACGGGAAATTTAACTTATTAACGTTTTTAGTTTAGCCGCAACACAAATTTTGGCAGCTTTATTTACTGATTGCTTGTTTTGAGGCATTTGGAATGTTTTTAGATCTAGGACTGAAAATAGTATGATTTTATCACTAACACAAAATTATAACGAGAGAAATAAATATTTTCATGTACGTGGGTGGCGCGGGTTCGAATCCCGTACACGACTATATTTTTTGGCTCTTTGAAATTTTTTTATGTAATCCGTGGAGCGTGGGACATTGCAAAAATTAAAATATCTACATTATAGGGTTGCGTCATCGAAAACAAGTTTAAAGCTGATTGCATAAAAATAGTCTTGTTTGTAAACGTAAGTTGAACTATAGATGTCGCTTCATTCCCATACGATAGTTAAGCCAAATTGATAGTTAGTCATACGTCATATGTCATGTTGGCTTAGCGTTCAGAGCATACCCCGGCTACAAGGGTGGATAATGGGTTAGAATCCCGCACATGATATATATGTTTCTTCTCCTTGTAATTTTTTTATTGTAATCAGCGGAACACGCGTCTTTGTAAAAATAAAAATATTCAAAATAAGGATAATTTTACTAAGAAACGAAAATACGCGCTGATAAAGCAGCACATTGACGTGTTGTAGTGCTTCGCTGCGTATTAAACACACCACCGGGCTCTATAAAGCCGAAAAGTAGTATGTATACTACTTACAACCATTCGTAAGTCGGGTTAGTGTTAGGTTAGCGCCCGACAGTGAAATCCTAATTAGAGTCTAAACAATCATGTATATATTTGAAGTATTGGGACATGCATACATCTATTTGAATTAATGCTGAGCCCTTACTTAAGTCAGTACCTGCCTGACCACTAGATCGAGTTACATGACCCTAAAATTATCTCGTTGAGGCAGTATTATTACTCAAAAATTGTATGTGCAGCAGTTTATATTAAGAAGATAAAAAAATTCAGTTAGAAGGATGAATGTGTCGAGGTGATTAGTGATAAAGACAATAAGTTTAAGTAAGCTCATTTCTTCCACGTACTTGTGGGATGTGGAACGACCTTCCTCCGGAGGTCTTTCCGCGAGGCTACGACATGGACCATTTTAAAAGGGGCATCTACAAATTCCTCTCTGGGCAGGCAACGCATCGGCAGCGTAGCTAGTGTTGCAGATGTCCATAGGCGGCGGTTACGTTTACCATCAGGCTGGCCGTCTGCTTGTTTGTCACCCATAACGTAAAAAAAAAATAAACCAAATAGAGATGGATACAAATCGTTCCCACAACTCCTAAAACCAATGATACCCGCTTCTTATTTTTCTACTAAGCATGACGATCCAAAAATTATATATATATTCCAGCGTAATATGTATTATGCTCTCTAGTTTTGAAAACGGGTAGGAAGTTGACGATGACAACCGTCGTATATTCAACCCACAAGAGGTTTACGAGAGTGTACCTTCGACCATTACCCAACTTGGGGTAAATCTGGTTTTACGGAAAATTTAATTTATACACATGTTTTTTGTGTAGACGCAACACAAACTGTAATTGCCTTAATTAACTGATTGCTCGTTTTCCGCGTTCGAGGTTGTTTTTTTTTGTTTTTGAAAGTGCTAAAGAATGGAACTGAAGAGTGTCTAACAAGCTTTTATTTTTCTTTGTAATACTTCTTAAAATTTAAATCGCGGGATAGGACAAAGTTGACTTTCAGCGGAACTTGAACCCGCACTCTCAGAATACCATCCTGTCACATCATCAATTATTATACTATGGAAACGAAAACTATTTTTATATTTATTGTTATTTTAATTACCATTAACGTATGCTAAGCAAAATCAAGAGGAGATAATTCGACTATCCATCACCCACTTCCATAGGTTGCAGGTTCAAGTACCGCTGGAAGACATATTATTCCTATAAGATTTTCGTAATCGTTATAACCTACTATTTCATTTATTTGCCATTATTTCCTCATCGATTTATAACTTTATTATCTAACTACTTAGTTCTGGTGACAATTCAATGCTGACATTTGCCTGGATATCATAGTTACCTCCATCGATTGGAACATATGTCCTAACGGGGTGTTTAGGCAGCTGTTCTTGAGAGTATTCTAATAATAGATCCAGCCAGTTTAATATCATCGCGTACCAAAAGATGAGATATATACATTAGGTATATACGAAAGCATAGTCTATCACCGATAAAAAATGACTATATTATTACCCTGTTTACAGCCCCATCTCAAGTTTCCAGCCTGTATATGGAGAGTGAAGGGCAAACAGGTCAAGGGCTGCTCTCGTATTTTACAACTCTATGACACACCCCTTTACGACTACATAAATTTTGCAAACTTTGACGAGTATATGAAAGTATGTTGCTTTTAGGCAGAATAGTCGGCTGATTTGGGACTTGGCTAGGTATATTTTGAAGCACTCGTAGCGAAGTTTGCTTAGCCGTTCTGAACCGATCAGCAAAGTTAAGCAACGTCCGCCTCGGTCGTGACTTGGATGGGTGACCGCTGGTGACATTACTACTGAGCGCTTCAGTGCTTCGGAGGGCACGTTAAGCCGTCGGTCTCGGTTGTTGTCTTAGGAAGGCAGTCTTTATAAGCATGGTGGTAGGGCATTTTGTGAATGCCCGCCTGGCTAGCTACCACCCCCAAGTAGAAAATCTGTCGCCAAGAAACTAATTGTGTGTTCCGGCAGCTGTCCTTTAGGTGCCAGGAGTACCCTAAACCGACGCTTATGTATGAAAGGATTGATGAGCGTAGATGAAGCGAGAGAGATATGTAAGGATCGTAGCAAGTGGAAATCTGTGGTCTCTGCCTACCCCTATGGGAAAGAGGCGTGATTTAATGTATGTGTGTATGTGACCTAACAAGCACGAGGCGCTGATGGACTAAGCTCTGCCTAAAACAGACGCATTTCATCACGAAGTACGAATTGCACAGCGCCCGTCACCCTGCAACATACAGTACAGTCTCATGTGCCTGTAATTTTGCTGGCTATGAAGGACTGCTGCCGGAACAGACTATTAGGTGCTTGACGAAATATTTTCTACTTGAGGGTTGTAGCTAGCCAGGTGAGCATTCGCAAAATGCCCTCCCACCAGGCGGTAAAGCTCAAGCTGCAGGTGAGGTCGAACCGGCCCGCGGCAGGGAGTCCATGGCTATTACCGCTCGGCCATCAATGCTTTTTTTTATATTTTTTTTATTGCTGATAGGTAAGCCTTTGACCGCAATCTCACGTGATGGTAAGTGATGATGTGGTCTAAGGTGTTAACAGGCTTAACCTAGAATTACTGGCGCTCAAGGACAGCTGCCGGAACACACCGTTAGGTGCTTGGCGACAGATTTTCAACTTGAGGGTGGTCGCTAGCCAGGCTGGCATCCGCAAAAATGCCCTTCCACCATGCGGTGAAGCTCAAGCCCGCGGCGGGATTTGAACCATGGACCTGCTGCGCGGCAGTCCATAGCCAAAGTCACTGAGCTATCACGGCTTCAATTAACTGCTTTTTCAACTAACATGTTCAAAGATTATCTGAATATCCAGAAAACTCTTCAAATGACTGGTTTTAATAAAACCTTCTAGCAAGCATCTATCTAGCATACATCAACGAAGAAGGGTTTAGCATAGGTAGATATTATTACGTTATACTTTGAGAGCTCTTAAACAATAATGACGCCTTTCATCTCGTTTTACAAGCCTGTAAGTTGAAAGCTTTGATTAAAGAGTGAGAGACATGCTTTAATATTCTCTAATTATTTATTAACACCAGGTGGAAGGTCTCTTCAGCATGAGTCCACCTTGGTGTGTACCGCGTCCCTTTTAGTGTAAGGTACTTTGCCTCGAAGCAGTAGTGTGTTTAGGCGTAAAGAACACTGTAGCAAGTTTAATTACTGGGCAATCGAACTGTATTTTTTTTTTATTTATATTACCTTTGACCATTATCGCACCTGATAGTAAGTGATGATGTGGTCGAAGATGTTGTTTAGGCTACCTAGAACGTACCGCCAGGTGCTTGGCGACAGATTTTCGATTTGAAGGTATTCGCTAAATATCCTACCAGCGTATCACAACTGACATCCTAAGACAACAACCGGGACCTATAGTAGAGGAGACATGGAAGGTCAACCTTCACCCATCTGAAATCCTGATGAGACATATTTTTATCAAATATAATTTATTATCAAACATGCCCATGATAACTTGCCTATCGACAAGTTTTCAAAGCTATTTTTAATAGAATTAATCTCATCTCCTTCACTCTTTTCATAACCGAATTAATTTCATCAACCATTTCAATATCAAATTTCAATATCAATCATTTCAACTAATAGTTTTTAACACACAGAACACCTATACCTAGGTAGGCTTGCCTACTTATTTCTGTGCATGGCTATCTGGCAAGCGTGAACGGGTAAGTCAATACAGGTAACTACCCAAGCGAAATTGATGTCATAAGTAAGATATTTTAATTACAAAACGAATCGTATAGGCTTGCCTTGCCTGGAAAAAAACGCACATGAAATAAAATAAGTTCAATTAAAAATAGCTATGAAAACTTTTCGCAGGCAAGTTATCATGACCATTTTGTTAATGAATTATATTTGATTTAAAAATATATCACATCAAGTTATCTGATGGGTGAAGATCGATCTTCACCGGCTCTTAGACTACGACGGCTCATCATGCCTTCCAAAGCAAAGGATCGCTTAGTCAGAAAAGCTCATGTTACTAGCAGTCACCCATTCAAACCAAGACCGAAGCGGACTTTACTTAACCCAGTTGATGAGTTATGAAAGAATAAGCAAGCTTCCCTACGAGCGCTTTAAAAATTCACAATAATATACAGGGTTTTTGGTAAAATGCTAGCAACCACTTAGGGTTGACTTCTGCTAGAGCTAACAAACATTTTAAGATGTTTTTTTGTTTTGTTTTTTTTTATTTATTTTTGTTTTTTTTTTATGTGATTTTGACGGAATAAGTACGAGGCTCATCTGATGTCAAACGTCTCTTGTGCCTGTAATGTATTATTTCATATATTTTATTACTTTGCTCGACGTATATATTCAAAACTCTATTCAAAGGGAGCACAACGTGGTCCAGTGTTGCCGCGGTGGACGCTCTTGGCGTGGAATAGGCATACACAAGAAAAATATAAACAAAAACCTTTTTTTTATCAGACCAAAAAAAATCGTCTTAAAGTGTTTGTTACGACTAGCAGAAGTCAACCCTAAGAGGTTGTGAGCATTTTACCAATAACCCTGTATAAAAAAATATTTTATAAACGTACAAAAACCTATCTTTATGCATGAGAGTATAAACGTACAGCCATCTAGTTTGAACGTATTAAATTTTACTGGAACTGTAAGAAAATAAAAATTCCTATAAAATTTTACTTCATAAAGTTTTCAATAAAACCGGTTTGAATAAAACCGCGGTCTGTTTTGACTGGATCAGTCATAACCCGTCTGATAAACGACTTTAACTCTTAAATTATAGTGCACAGATGATAATTTTGTTTGTATCTATTTGTTAGTTCTAGAGTTACCCCAGAGAATTCAGTTTCGTCACTATATTTTGATGTTCGGTGCTTTAGTAAGAGAAATTTTTATGCATGGACTTTATATAAAGATTTATCAAAGCGGCTGATAGAAAAGACAAACGACCAAAGGGCTGGCGCTTACCTCGGCCAGAGAATTAGTCTTGCCATACAACGGGGTAATGCTGCCAGCCTTTTAGGCACTCTACCCGTGGACAGTGACCTGAGTTCTGTTTTCTACTTATGATTGCCTCCTGGTAGAAAACAGAGCTCAGAATTTTTAAGTTTAATATTTTTAGGTCATAAGTAGATATAGTTAAATTATTTATTTATTTTTGTATTAGTATATGTACTGTTAATTTTTTCTTATTTTATTAGAGAAATTTTTGAATGTTTAATATGGAGTATTGAATAATTTTGATGTTTTGTTTATGTGAACTGTGCTGGTATATACTAAGCATTTTGTCATGGCTTCACACTCCCGAATGGGTAGTTGAAAGTATTTTTGCACCTAAACTTCCCGTTAAGTTTGGTCTCATGCTTTAGCGTCACGTTGCTATCTACTCGTATCGTGCAAAAACTTAAGTTGACCTTTTTTTTTAACAATAAATAAAAGAACTTTTGTCGGACGAAAGCACATATAAACCAGTAAAAAGCGATCCAACAGCTAAAATGGTAACAAAAACTAAGGAAATAATTTGTAAATACTCCGATACTCTTGGGTTAGACGTCACGGCACTGGTAGCTTTGTGTGTGAAACCACCAAAACTGTATGGATTACCAAAAATACACAAGACAGACGTTCCTTTGCGCCCAATCGTAAGCCAAATTGACTCACCAACATACAAACTAGCTCAACACCTTGCTAAGATACTGTCTCCACTTCGCGGTCAAACTAGTGCGCATGTCAAGGATTCTTACCACTTTGTCAGTCAAATGAAAAATCTACAACTGACTGATGATGAAGTTATGGTCAGCTTTGATGTACAGTCGTTATTCACCAGCCTACCTGTACATGATTGCATTGAAATTGTCAAGAAAAGACTTAGTGAGAATGACCTTCCCATGGAATATGCAGAATTACTGGAACATTGCCTAACATCTGGCTATCTATTCTGGGAAAATAAGTTCTACATACAGATTGATGGTGTAGCTATGGGCTCTCCAGTCTCCCCCGTTGTTGCCGATATTTTCATGGAGGACTTCGAGGAGAGAGCTCTTTCCACAGCTGTGGCTATGCCGAAGATCTATAAACGGTACGTAGATGATACTTTTACCATCCTCCCCAGTAATAAAGTTTCTGCATTTCTTAACCATCTAAACTCTTTACATAACAAAATTCAATTTACAATGGAGCCTGAGGTCAATAAATGCTTAGCTTTTCTTGATGTTTTAGTCATCAGGAATCCTGACAACTCCCTAAGTCATACAGTGTATAGAAAACCCACCCATACAGACAAATATCTCAATGGTAACTCCCATCACCATCCATGTCAGTTGGCTACCGTAGGCAAATCTTTGTTACAGAGAGCACATGGCATCTGCGACACTGACCATCTCAAGGAGGAGCTTCAGTATGTAAAACAAGTACTGCGAAGCAATAATCACAAGCTCCCACGTATGCGTCACAGAAGCCGGCCCAAGCCTTCCACAGTTGAGCGACAACCTGCCATCTTACCTTACATCAAGGGTGTCACGGACAAAATTGGTAATATCTTAAGACAAGCTTCAATAAAAACTTACTTCAAGCCGCACAAGAAGATCAACCAATTTTTAAGACCTGTTAAGTGCAATATTCCCCTACAAGATGCAGGTGTTTACAAACTTGATTGTGAATGTGGGCTGTCATACATTGGGCAAACAAAGAGGAGCGTTGGTATCCGGGTAAAAGAACACATTGCTGACATGAAGAACAGACGCTCGACCAAGTCTGCGGTTTGTGAACATGCCCAGGACAAACCCAACCACTACATTCGGTTCGACAACCCACAAATCCTTGCCAGAGAGACCCGGTTTATGCCAAGAATGTTACGCGAGGCTATTGAAATCAAAAAGTACCCAAATTTCAATAGAGATGATGGTTGGCAAGTACCACCTACTTGGGATCCTGTTATTAAATTAATTAAATCTCATGGCCGACACAAATCTGCAAGACCTCTGGACACCGTGAGCGAATACTGCGTGAATAGGGAACGTTATGATTAATATAAAAAATTCTGACGGTAGACCAAATAATTTCTTAATAACTCATGTGACAAATAAAACCAATTAGTCACCCCGTGACCACGATCACTGCAAAGTGTTTGAAACGTCGGGACATAAATAATGACAAATATACGCGATTTAAACCGTTTAAAGTTGTTTAATTACTATGTGTAACAATCGCGAAAACCTAAGACAACATTATTGACCTTTTTTTTTGTTATTAAGTGAAGAAACGGACAAGCCGCCTGCTTAAAGGTAAGCGTCACGAGTATTCACCACAGTTGCAATGTATTTGTTCTGCATGACGCTGCATTGCGCTTGTCGCTCTAAGGCGTTAGTTCTAAACGTATAACACTAATGTTTGCACACTCCTGCGTGGAGGAAGAATATGTGAAACTGCAGTGGTACTCACCTTGACGGAATCTTGCTGAAGAAGCGTAGCAGCTGCTAAAGTACCCAGTCATAGTGTATCTTGGCGCGTTTCGATTCTACGTGAAGTATCTTCAGGAGATGTTGTATTTTCGTACGCACTTTCAAATTTAATTGTGGTTTAGTATTAATCTCAATTTTTTTTTTAAATACTGGTATATCAGTACTCGTAGAATACTACAATTTAAATTGGGATTAATAATAGCGCCTAGGTTGATCTTCTCAGTTGAGCACTCCTGTCAGAGTGGTCGTGGTTGCGCTGATGCTGTACACGCAGAGGCATTGGTTAGATCCCTAATAATCTCAAGGCTTGCCCTCTTAGCGATGTTCTTCTAGGTTAATCATATCTATATAATCTTCTTATAGGTTATCCTAGGTTGATAAATTGTTTTGAAATACGACTATACTAGTGATACTAGCATACTTATCACTACTAAAATTAATTGAACTTAATAAAAGCTTCGTTAAAAGCTTTATTGAATACATTATTTTGAAATATAGGTATACCAGTACTAGTAGTGTACGTATCAATACTAAAATTAGTAATTGATGTTAATAAGAGCGTCGATGCCATAAGTAAATTATTTTCAAATACGAGCACACCAGTTCTAATAGTGTACGGATCAATACTAAAATTTTCATTTGAATTCTATAAGAGCGTCGTAAACGCCTAAATTGTTTTAAAATACGTCTAAATCTGTACTGGTAGTGTACGTATCTAAAAGTAGTGATTGACTTTAATAAGAGTGCCGTTAATACCCAAATATACTAGTACTAGAACGTATCAATACTAAAATTTATAGTTGACAACCATAAGAGCGTTGTAGATGCATCTTCGAATGAAAGATTTTGAATACGTATTTGACCTTGTTTTATTCACGAGCAGCTTGAAATGAACTTAAAACATATCATCAGTACTAATATTGTAAATGCGAAAGTAACTCTGTCTGTCTGTCTGTCTGTTACGCTTTCAGGCCAAAACTACTGAGCCGATTTGAATGAAATTTGGTATGGAAATAGTTTCAGACCCGGGAAAAAACATAGGATAGTTTTTATCCAACTGCGCAAAAAGAGGTTAATGTTTTTGCGCGATAACCAACATACGCGCGGGCAGAGCCGCGCCCGGAAAGCTAGTGTTACATATTTCCTATTTTAAGATCTTTACGCTTGTCCTATACCCTACCCCTTAAGATAATGATAATATCTGTACTCAGCATTAGTTCCCCATTCGGTACACATTTGCCCCTTGACCGTGGGCTATATGTATAACGTGACAAAAGTGACACACGACGGAATGACGTGCAGGGCGTGTCTCTCGCTTAATGTCTGTTTGTGGACCAAGTAAAAAGGTTAGAGCGATTCTGATGCTTGGGAGTTTATATGAGTTTTTACGTGCATGTCACGCCTGACGTCTTTATTCCTCCAAAAAGGAAGGGTTTTAAACAGAAACAATTCACTGGTTATAATTGAGCTTAAATGCAGTAGGAGGCTAGAGTATTAGGTTCTTCTGGCCACATTTTTATATCTCCAGTCTGTTACTTAAAATCTACGAGACGGAAAAACAAACAAATAATTTTGTCTGATTCGTCACAAAAAAACCACAGTCATAATATAGAATAATACAATAACCAGTCCTGAGCACTTCAAAATACGAAATAAAATATTCGCAGCACTTCGAAAATTAAGGAAACTACTTATTAAGATTGCTTTTGAACATTTGTTTATTAACCCTGGGTCTAAATAGAGTGACACAAGTTGCACACGATGCGTGTAATACTAATGTTTTACTTTAGTCAACACCGTACTAAGAAGTAATATTTCTCTGTATAAAGAAGAGCCGCAGGATATAATGAGTATACAAATACAAAACATTCATAATAAGAAAACATTCCACTTAGTACTGCCACACAAATAAAATACAAAATCTATTTTCTATTAATGGTACTAGTTACTTTGTCCTTCAATCAAAACAGTAATATTAACTCTGTAGTGAACAAGGGAGTTATCACGAGTACCTTGAGGGTATCCTAATCAAAGGATTAAAATGTTAAGTATAGACAATCGTGGTATGCAAAAACGGGGTTATACCTATGTAAGTGAAGATTTGGTAAAACATATTTCATCAGCTATTGAAATGTGTACACATGAGAACTCTGAATTCGTAGCAAGGCTAAGCGTCGTTCTTAACTGAAACTATGTTAAGCTATTTTCTATGTGGTCAATACTTGGATAGATGTTCTCTACTGGTTGTGCGTTTTGTGGCATTTTCTACTGAGCTTTTTCACACATCAGAGAGGTCAATGAACTTAAAATTGAAAATCAAACTGAGCTAGTTACCAATTTTGCCAAGCTGTAATTGAGAGCTAACTTCCATATTAAGCTATGCCGGTTTTCCATTCTCAAATACATCATCAGGCACTTACCATCAAGTGATATTGTGTTCAAAGGTTTGCATATTAGAAATTAAAAGAAAATTCATCTCTCACAACAATATCTCGGGTGCTAATAGCTATTGATGCAATTAGCAATTTTGCTCGCTTTTTCCTATTACTTGTAACACAGCCGAAAACTGGCTCGTTTGTCTGCAGCTATCAAATTAGCCGTTGGATTGCCCCTTTGGCCCGCTAACTGAACCTAATGCGTTGCGGACCCTGGGTTCACTGTCCGATATTGTAACTTTAAATTTCGTCACTTTGTTTATGTTTACAGCATATTACTAAGTGGCTCTCCGAGCTGTAGACCTCGCGGGTCTGGCCTTGTAAAGCTCACAATTGAATAAAGGTTAACTGCGTATGTCAATGGGAGTGTAGGATATAGAGATATTAAAGATATACATTTCTAATAATATATAGTAACTCATATATTTGTCGTAGTTAATTTACTACTTGACTTGCAACACTTTATCGACGTTATTATAGTCTGTGGTAGCTTCTAGTCTATAGTCATTTGAGATACTATGACTCGGCCTTCGCAGCTTACGTCACAAGACACGGCAGGTGACTCGGCAGTCTGTTACCGACTTCCGAAGGCGACACACCAGAAACCGAATCTATATTGAGTGCATATAGTGCTGACAGTGTTTAGAACCGTGGTGAATCACGCCACTACAGGGAGAATGGGTCAAGAAATCCAAAAATCTAGATAATATAATGTAAATAATAAATGATGATAATGTGTTTGTCTCGAATTAATATTTATTTATTTATTTATTTATTTACAAAATCATAGGAAAACTTACAGCTAGGTATGTTACTTTAGGTTTATAGACATATACATGCAGCTTAAAGTTACATATACAGGAAGGCCAATTAAAAGTTTTCACATATAGTATTAGGAATAGTATGTAAATTAACAGTAACAGTTAACGACGATTAAAGTAAAAATAATAAAATAAATATAGAAAAGTATTACACATTCACACGCGGAGCAAATTGTGTGCCTTATTTATGAACAAAGTACATATCGTTAAGTAAGCGTTTAAGCCTACTTGAGCTTGTATTAAATAGGTCTATTTCACAGTTTGCCTTAGCTAAGGAGTTAAATGATCTCGCCACTCTTATAACAAATGTGTTCTGTCTATAATTAGTTGTAACCAAAGGAACATGAAGAATGTCAGGTTTTCTCAGTGGGACTGCAATTGTACGCAGCTTTATGTGCTCTAGTAGTTCAGGGCAGTCTACAGTGCCATTCCCAATGCCTAACAAATAACACAAATCAGCTGCTTCTCTACGTTTGTACAATGGAAGGAAATGAAATTTACGACACCTTGTATCGTAATCTGGCAAGAATATATGTGCTCTAAATTGTAGATATCGTAGAAATCTCTTTTGTATAGCTTCTAGTCGTGAAGAATACACATCGTAACAGGGATTCCACACCTGTGAAGCATATTCAAGATGACTACGGACATATGCGCAGTAAAGTATTTTAAAAGTTTTAATACTTGTGAACTCCGACGACATTCTTAAGATAAAACCTAAAGAACGTGATGCCTTCTTTACAACATTGTTAACATGTTGATCAAATAACAATTTGCTGTCAAAAGTAACGCCCAAGTCTTTAATTGAATATACTCTAATTAAGGGCGCATTATAAAATGTGTAATTAGCTCTTAGTGTTGTGGTTTTGCGACTATAGGTACAAAAGTAGCATTTCGAGACATTTAAATCTAATTTGTTTACTGTACAGTAATTTTCAAATCGAAGGAGATCATCTTGCAGACACTCGACGTCATGAATATCATTGATTGGATGCAGAATTTTCATGTCGTCGGCGTATAGAAGTATTTTAGAGCTCATAAAGCAGGAAGCTATGTCGTTTATAAAGATTGTAAACAGCAGGGGTCCTAATAAGGACCCCTGGGGTACGCCGGAAGAGATGTTCATAGGACATGAACTGTAACCACCCAATACTACAGTTTGACAGCGGTTTCTGACATATGACGAAAACCATCGAAAAAGATTTCCCCTAATACCTATTCTTAGAAGCTTATTCAATAGAATAGAGTGATCTATTCTATCAAAGCACTTTGAGTAATCTGTATAAATTACATCGACTTGGGAGGGTTCAGACATATGCCTTGTCAGAAAGTCAACACAAAGTAAAAGATTTGATGTAGTGGATCTGCCTCTCAAGAAACCGTGTTGGTCTAGCGAAATGCTCTGTTTCAGTGCGGGGTACAGCTGTGCATAAACAATTTTTTCTAATACCTTTGCAAACAGGCACAGCTTGGATATCGGTCTATAATTTTCTACCTTATTCTTTGGACCTTTTTTGTAAATAGGAGTAACGAAAGCGGATTTCCAAACTGTGGGGACAACGCCTTCAGTTAGAGACCGACGGTAAAGCAGGGAGAGAGGAAGAACAAGGCTCTTTGCACATTTCACTATTAATACGGCTGGTATGTTATCAGGTCCCCCAGATTTAGATAAGTCTAGAGATTTTAAAAGTTTTAAGACATTTTCTTCCAGAATATCTACTGAACAAATATCAGCAGAAGACTCATGATCAGAAATATAAAATTGACCAGACTCTTCGGTAGTAGAGGAATTATCGAGAAATGTTGAGTGAAAATATTCCCCGAACAAGTTGCACATTTCATCACCTGTATTAGATGCACGATTACCATATTCGATTACAGACGGATACACATTCGAATGATTTTTGCTTTTGACAAAAGACCAAAATGCGCGTGGGTTTTCTTTTATGGAGTTTTCCATATTTGAAATAAAATTATCATACATGGTTTTCTCCATCAGGTGTGCTCTCTCTCGGAGTAAAATGAATGAGTCACGGTCATAGGTATTGCCATAAGTCTTATATTTTTTGTGGAACTTAGCCTTTTCCCGCAACAGTTTTATCAATGGTCGCTTATACCATGATGGGTATTTACGGGAAGGCGTAACTAGTTTGGTATTCACATAAGTGTCACGAAGATTATATAAAATTTGATAGAAAAAGGAGATCGCGTTTTCAATACTTCTTCTACCAAGTTCAGAATGCCAGTCAACGGAATCAAGGTTGGCACAAATAGAATTAAAATCCCCAGTATGATATAAATATCTGATGTAAGGCCGTGGTGTAATTGTATGTAATTGAACATATTCAGCAGTAATGATGAGAGACCGGTGGTGAGGATCTTCAGGGACAAGTGGAAAATCACATGCATTTATGAGGACATCACTATTTGAAAAAATTTGATCTAAGAGCCGTCCGTGACTGTCATTCACCAGATAGTTATATTGTGAGAGATTACAGGTAATTAAGTTATCGAAGAATTGTACTTGGTGAGGACCCTGAATATTAGTAGGAAGGTAGGAGATTCCGTCATCGTTGTCCAAGGTCCAAGATACATAGGGCATGTTGAAATCACCAAGTATAATTATTTTGTCAAGAGGGTTCTCCAACGCAATTTTAGTCATACTTGTGGAAAAGTTAGATAATTGAGTTGACATTGAGTTTCCTAAGTTTTCATCACAGATGTAGACTACGCCAATATGCATTTTGTAAATAGATCTAGGACTACGGTTTTTCAAAGTTAGGGTAACCCATAAGTCCTCAGCACTTGAAGACCAGTCATACCGAGCTTCAGATGCCAACTGCCGATTGATACCTATAATAATTCCGCCGCCCCTATTCTGCTTGGTCTTTTCATAAAAACGTTCCATTCTAAAAACCACGAAACGATCGTCAAAAAGTTCACTGTTATGGAAGCTGTCGTTAAGCCAGGTTTCTGTGAGACAAACTATGTCATACGAACAAAGCGACAAGTTCCTAAAGAATGTAGTAGTTTTGGTTCGAAGACCACGTACATTTTGGTAGTAAATTCTAAGCGGATCCATTTTTAAAAGAAACAATTGTTAGCATAAGAATAGTTTGAGAAAGCCACAAAATCAACATTGTAAATAAAGTGAGCATAGTGTTGTTATGAGATAATTTAAAAAAATAACCGAATAGTGACAGAAATGCAATAAAAAGATCAACCAGAGTAATGTGATAATAAATAAAAGTCAAATGACTTACGTAAGTGGGTAGCAATAGGCAGGAGCGAGCAAAAGCAGTAACTACACTGAGTAAACCTAAACTGGTTAGCGATTCAGCGCTGGCCAAGTTTCGTAGCATGAGGCCCGCAAATTGTAAGCGAAGAGTGGCGAGACAGATTATGTACACAATAAAGCTATTTATAACTTTTTTAATATACTGGCTACAAAAACATGGAAAATAAATAATTAATTATACGAAAGAGACAGCCTATCACTTTTAGGCAACTGAAGTGCGTTTGGACATTGCCGTTAAATAAAGTGCAGGCGTCCATAGTTTCAACACCTTATAATGTATATCTTCGTCATTTGGAAAAACTTCCAAAATCAGAAACGACAAAAAAAATTATGGACTTAAACCTGCTCATAAAATTTCGTGAGAATAGGATGAGAAATGCGATCTGTAAAGGAGAACAACCAGACACACGAAAGCATTTTTGTCGAAGTTGAAGCAGAGACGCTTCGCTCGAACTAAGTTCTCGCTCAGTCAATTATTTACCTTTTGTGAAGGCTATTGCAATTTTGTATCCTTTGGCTTTCAATTTAATATATATGTACTAAATTTAAATAAAAAATGATGATTTTAACGTTAATTTTGCAACTGTCTAATATTTAATACATTTTTGTAACTTTGAATTTCGTCACATTGTTCATGTTTAGATATATTCTTATTTACCTTTTGTGAAGGCTATTGCAATGTTGTACCTCTTTGGCGTGGTACTAATACGGACTTTGGTTTCAATGTAAAATATATGTAGTAAATTTAACATTAAAATGGTGGTTTGGATTAAAATGAACGTCAGGTTTCCTTTTTTAGGTGACATTACAAATAATATGTTAAACAGATACATATACAACACGCTTTAGATTTGAACTAGCTATATTATTTGTGAGGCCAAGTATTGCTTTGGTAAACTGAATCGGCATTGGTTGACTGAGGGCCAGTTTCACCAAACTACGATAAACTATACAAGGATAGCTTTAATCTCTGTAACCAACAAAATATAATAGACATTTGTCAAACACTATTAGACATTCAATAATGTTAAAGTATTAAGATTTAGATAATATATACCTAAGATAAGATAAAATTTGCCGTGATATTGATTTTTTAAACAGAAACTTGACATTAAGCAGACATCTAAAGCAAAGGAAAAAATCTTATCAACGATCAAAAATTTATATAACGGTATAAATTTCTAAGATTTTTTCCTTTTTGTTTTCGTTTTGGAGGTATAGTATACTAAAAACATGTATGACCACTTTACTGCAGCTTATAAAACATAGTTTTTCTTTTGTCCGCGCTGCTGTCAGTTCTCACAAAAGTTCAAAGCAAGGAGTTTTGATTTTGATACGGCATGAATCCAACAAATTTAAAATCTGTGTCTAGTTTTTACTGTCTATGATAGCAAAGGCCTTCAAAATCTTCGTGGTTTAAAGCATTAAGTTATCCGAATATTAATTTATCCTTATATTGGTGAAATTGGAAGTTTCTATTAATAAATTTTGTTTAATTTTCATTGTCAATTATTATAAAATATTACAAAATAAATATACAAATTCATCATCAACTCACAGTAACGGTTCAGTAAAATAGAATGACAGATTTACAAATAAGAAATCCAAATATTATAACTAGAGTTAAACTTTTTGCTTTCGACCTTCACGTGACCTGATCTTTATAACATATTATTCTAGCCAAATGGATTTCATATGGATGGATTACTGCCTGTCGAATTGTCCATAATATTACCGAGAGCCGAGCTCTAATACAACTAAAGAAAACTTTATACTTAAACTCTTAGTTAAACCACAGGCAAATTCCATGTTAAGCTACTTATTCCAGCTTACATATTTACCCGTACTTATTCTTTTCTCCAGCTTACCTGAAACAGTAAAAACGAGTATTTTAAAATTTTGATGCAATGATAGCCGAGCGCTACTAGCTATGGACTGCGGTGCCGCAGGTCCATGATTCAATCCCCACCGCTGCATTGAACTTCATCGCAAGAAGAGCATTTTGCGAATGCTCGCCTACTACCCTCAAGTAGAAAATCTGTCTTCAAGTACCCGTGTGCTCCGGTAGTATTCCTTGTGACATGCGTATGTGCCACCAACAGCCAGTGTGTTCCGGTAGTATTCCTTGAGAGCCAGTAAAATTACAGACATATGAGACCTAACAACTGTACGTCTCAGTATGATGGGCGTACTACCACTAGTACTACTAGTGGCAAAATGCAACTGTTATAGGCAGAGGTTAGTCCACTTAACATCAGGTGGACCTCGCGTTAATTCCGTCACAGTCCCATTAAAAAGAAATTTGATAGTATTAGATTAGGATTTCGCTTCTCTGCTAATTAAAATTCTGTTAATACAGACAGACATAACATCACGCCTGTTCGTTGGATTCGTTCCCTCTCATCCTCGTTCACGTTCGTTGGTTTAGGGACAAGAGGTATGAAGACGTGGAATTATCCAGGATGTCTCCGCTTTAATGAAACCATGAGTATGTTCTCCAAGATTTTCCTTCATTTTGTTACTTCAATAGGTTCATAAGGCGTGTTATAATTAAAGTCAAAGTCATACCGACTTCCAAAAACAGGAATAAAAAAAGACGGTATATTTACCTTGAATTTAGAATCAGCCAAAGTAAATACCGACTTTTATAAATCGCTCCTTTTCTTTAAATTTTAATACTAGATCAATATTCATTTAAAAGATATATAAGTGCGGTATGGAATATTGTTATATTCCAGACGGAGACCTTTGAAAGAAGGATGTTTCTTTCAAAGGTCTGCGGCTCTCTGGGTAACGCGCGTCCATAATGTCCAATTTTCAATGACTCGGGTGTATAAATCTGGCTAAATTTGACCGATGGTATGGGTTACGTTGGCTTTGAGGAACACTGTAGTTTGTGGCTTATTTGCATAGACCTGTGACTTAAGTAAACTCCACAAGAAAAAGTCGAACGAGGTCAATTCATATGATCTTGGTGGTTAGTTCACCTCACCTCCACGTCAGGTGACCATGCCCTCAAACCGCCCGAATCGAACTACGTATAATTGTAGTTCTGACTAAGGCTCATCTAGTAAAATAAAGGGGTATGATAAATCACAATTTAGGCTAAGCTCGCGATGCGGGAACCGACAAATAGTCTTGGACCAACCTATCTACGTATAATTAACTAACCCTTCCCAGTGGTAGGAGCCAATAGGATACAACTCAAAGCATCAATTTTCCTACCAATGCAAAACATTCACCGGCACTTCTACATACATCACCAGCAAGAACAAGAGCGTAGCGACAAATGTTAAATAACTTGTTGAAATCGATACCATGATGATTTGAACCTAGCTCACACCTTAACGGTCTCAATTTTCACAAGTTACTTTATATTTTTCAGTGTCCTAAGTCATGTTAATTACTTAAAAAATTTTACCTTACAAAATAAATCCCACGTTTTATTTTATTTTCTGATCAATGCCTTATATTGTTGAAGAGAGTCGTGTGATGGTGTTGACTGGTACCTGGCACCTACCTTGCTTAGCTTTAAGTACATTATCTACATCACATTTTTTTCACAATTCTTAACAATAAAACCGTCTCTTAATAAAATTTTTTATTCATTTTTTTATTTATTGTTTTGTGTATATTACGAAAATATACTGTATCAGCCGGTTCGTCCACTGCTGAACACAGCCTCCCCTATGTAGGGGGTATTTGCTATAAGCCCACGCTTGACAGGCGGCTTGGGGATCGCAGTGCATGATGGCATAGTTCTTAAGAAGGCGCTGCTGCCCTTCTAGTATTTTTCCCTTAGTCGACTTTTACGACACCCACACGGGAAGAAATGGGGAGGTGCAATTCTAATCCGGCACCCCACGGGGGTACGAAAATATGCTTGCCGGAAATTGATAAAATCGAAATGATACGAACTTGAAGGTAAACTCTAATCTATTAAAAATAACTATAATTCGCGATAGTTTTTTAGCTCCTTAAAATAAGTAAAAAGTTTACAGATTTTTATATCTCTATGAAAAAGTTATAGTTGGTTACTTACTAAAACAAATACGAGCATTGCCTTAACGATCTTCCTCATTTTTTGGTTTTCCATTAAAATTATATTTTGTGCCAAGCAGGTACCTAATTCAATCTCTGTACACTGTGATGTGTACTACCAAACAAAACTTTGTAAAACTCCTAGTAAGGCCACAGATAAGTAGCATTCAAGCCACGAGCTCTAACTTTTTTATTAGTCTATGCTCCAGATTTTACTTGAAACAGTAAAGAGCACATTAAACAGTGAGTACCCCCGTTCTGAAAATAAAGTAGTTGAAGCCCTCATGTCTAATGACACCGAGGCCCATTCTGCTACTTTTAATATTGCCGTAATGTTATTATCAAAATACAACTGCTATATTTTCTGTGCATAGTAATATTTATTTAAATAGTAAATTAGTATGTGAGCGCCCACCTCCAGCGCCAACTACGTGAAAATCGGTAAAAATGCGCTAACTCTGGGACCATTCAAAAAATTTACATAAGATGGACTTGTGTGAAATTAATCAAATTCTATTTTTTTGTCAGTCAAATGGCCACACACAAAAATTTTGTATGAAAGAAATTAAAATGTGTATACGTAACTTTTAGCATGTTTACAATATTAGTAATGAGTAGCAGATTTTAACTTATACCAACAGAAAGAAGATAGATTTGCTTCTTTTATTAAGTGGAAATAGAAAACTTGTACTTCGTATCACCAATCCTAACGGACGAACGTCAAATGTTTGACAGGAAAGTATAGGTAGAGCAGTTTATATGGGAAAATGAAATTGTTGTTCTTATCATCTTCGTCGCCATTTTTCCATATATTCTTATCGTTTAAACCTTCCCTGGACAACGTACAAACATTTCAAAATCAACTAAATTGACTCACTCAGCTGTTCTCGAGTTTTAGTGAGAACAAAAAACGCAACTGATTTTTATATAAATATAGAGATAAGGTATAACTTTGTCAATTATTTTCTTGATCGGTGGTACAGGGGATTCAAATAAAGATAATAAATCATTTAACGAATTCGCATTTTGATACAAATTGATAAACCAGTCAGCATGTTTGGCATGCTGCCCTCTGTTAGTACGCTATAGCACATAAGCCTTCAATTCTTCATAAGTTTTGTGGTTTTGAAACCCTCGTAGTGGTTGAAGTCGTTTTTAACCGATAAACTGGATTAAGCACTTTTACTACTAACCGCTTCCATGCTTACGAGGGCACGTTAAGCTGTAGGCCCCGGTTGATGTCTTAGGATGGCATTTTAAGAATGCCCTCCTGGCTATAGCCACCACCCTCAAGAACATTCTCTTCCATAGCTTCACTTACCTCCCATCAAGTGCGATAGTTATCAAAGGCTAGGCGCCCGTGGGGTGCCGAGCTAGAATGTCAATCCCCACCTCTTTCCATGGGTGTCGCAAGAGGATACTAAGGGTATTATATTGGAAGGTGGAAAGCAGCGCTGGGGAAGTTCTATCTTATACTGCAATTCCCAAGACACCTGCCAAGTGAAGACAGTATAACAAAATTGGCAAACCCAAATGATTGGGCAAGGCAAAGAACGACATCATTACGAGAATTAAAATTTTAAACGGCACATATTATCTTTCGCTCTTAGTAATTCCATTAGTCTGGTTGATGATCGAACCGTCCCCTATTGTAACAAAACAATAAATAACAAGAATCTAAATATATTTACATGTTTAGATGGCCGAGTGGTCAATGTGTGCGATGCGTAAAACCAGGCTCGATTCCCACTTAAATTGAACACTTTGTGCCCTCAAAATTTGTAAAAGTCAAATGCTATTTATTTTAGTACCTACTCGTATTTTGAATAGCATGTTGTTTTTCCAATGAAAAGAAACCGCTCTAAAATAACTATCATTGCCAATTGTGGTGACCTTACAGTACAAGCCAAACGTAACCTACATAGTGGAATGGGGGCCTAGTTTTAGTGCTCAAAGATGTTTAAAGAACTTTGCTCTAGATACGAAAAGGTGGTCGCAGGATATGACACTAGGTTTATCTTCTAGATTACACGAGACTTTGCGTTTTTCAGAGTTTAGTTGGATTCAGTACGAAAAAACCAATTATTGTTAGGTAAAATACCATTTCATTTTTTATGAGGCACACCTTTGCAAAGCCCCGGAAAAGTATATTTTCTTCATAGAATCTAAATACATTTTTGTATTAACCTATTTCTTACTAATATACGTACGTAAATATTTACAATTTCTCTACGTCTTCGCTTGAAGGTATTGATAATATTCATTAATATAGGTTTCTTCATTTCTCATACTCGGAAAGTAGTGTTTTTTGATCCGAGTAGCGGATGGGATACGCTGCTTCTCACCTAAGGGCAGGAAAACTCATAATAAATGCTTCCTTCCCTAAGGCAGGAATGTTTTGTAACAATGTTAGCCATTGTTGCAAACAAAATTAGATGTATAAGTTTTTATGTGTAAAATACTATGCTGTAAGAAAGCAAACAATAACTTCATTCGTATATATATAAATGCTATAAGGACTAGTTTATAACAGAATTAATGTTACTTTCTCAAGTAAGTGCATCTTATGTGAAAATTTTAGTCACTAATTCTGTATATGAGCAAGGTGTATTAAAAAAATTACCTATATAATAGCTAAATACTTCGTATGGGAATTGATCCTTTGATTTATTATTTTACAACTTGAATAAGATCGTTCAATTATTTGAGACATTTCAACATATTTTTGAAATCTATAAATTGTGCAAGTGCTGTGAGATAGTAACTAAATTTTCATCACAAGAATGAATCAGTAGATTAAAGTATGTATAACTAATATGTATATAGTAATTAATTCTCTATGTTCACTTCACAGTTACTTATATAATTAACGATGAGATATATTGAACCATTTGTATTAAAATACATTTAACACTGATTATTTGAATATAAAATAAAAAAATAAAAATAAAAATAGCCTTTATTTCTACTACAATCTATACTGTTACAACTTATACATAAAATTACTATATATACTTTTACAACCTCCTTGTTAGATTAATATATTTTCGTATTGAATAGTTATATAGGTAATTATATAAGTGGTAGTTAAAAGTTTTAATTATTTTTCCTTATTGTTAGTAATAGTCGCCTCTTTGGCGTAGGCCTCTCCTAAACTTTTCCACGTCTCACGTTCCCGTGCGTCTCGCATCCATAGGGGTCCACATCTCTGGTTAAATATGTCATTCCATCTTTTGCTTGGTCTTCCTCTTTTTCTTTTCATGTCTCGTGGTATCCACTCTGTTAGCCGTTTCGCCCATCTGGTATTAATCATCCTACAGATGTGTCCAGCCCAATGCCACTTGAGTAGTCTTGTTCTTTTCCTTACATCGGTTAATTTAGTTTTTTTCCTAATACTAGTATTGCTGACCTTATCTGATAGTTTTAGACCGAGCATGCTCCTTTCCATCTTGCGTTGGCAGATGGCAATTCTTTCTTCATCTTCTTTTCTCAAGGACCACGTCTGACATCCGTATGTTAGGCAAGGTAATATCGTCATCTCGTAAAGTTTTTTCTTTATACTTAAATTTATATCGTTATTTTTCATTATTTCCCTCAATCCCCAATATTTCCTCCAGGCTAGAGTTATTCGTCTTTCTATTTCTTTTCCTGTGTTGTTTTTAAATGTTACGAGTTGTCCCAAGTATATATATTCCGTCACATATTCAATCTTTTCATTTATTACCGTAATGTCTTGGGGGGTTCCATTGGTTAGAATCTTCGTTTTCGTCGTGTTCATTAACAGTCCCACTTTTTGACTTTCCATAGCTAGTTCAATCATCATACTCTCCAATTCGGTGGCACTTTCTGTGAAAATCACTATGTCGTCCGCGAAACGCAAGTGGTTCAGTAGTTCTCCATCTACTCGTATTCCCTTTGTTTCCCAATCTAGACGTCTGAAAATAGATTCAAGCACTGCTGCGAATAATTTCGGGGAGAGCGGGTCACCCTGCCTTATTCCTTTTTTTATGGGAAATTCTGCACCTTCGCGTTCTAGGCGTACTTTAGCAAGACATTTTGTATATATATTTTTAATTAAGTTCACATATTTTTGGTTGACGCCTTGTTGTGTGAGTGATGTCCATATAGCTTCGAAGTTTAGAGAGTCAAATGCTTTTGTATAATCTATAAAGCACACAAATATCGTCTTTCCATATTCTTTTACTTTCTCGATTACTTGTGTTACAGTTTGGATGTGATCTATAGTAGAGTAGTTTTTCCGGAAACCTGCTTGCTCACGAGGTTGCTGTTCATCTAGAGTCCTTGTTATCCTATTCAAGATGATCTTTGAAAATATTTTGTATAAATTTGACATGAGACTGATTGGTCTATAGTTGCCTAGATCATTTCTGTCCCCTTTTTTGAACAGTAATATTATTGTAGATTTTGACCATTGGTCTGGTGTGGTTTCAGTTCTAAGTATATTATTGAACAATACTTGCAGTGGTTTCAAGAGAATGGCGGACAGCGCTTTAAGGATTTCGTTCGTAATATTATCGCTTCCTGGGGACTTGTCATTTTTTTGAGATTTTATTGCGTGTTCGATCTCTGAAATAAGAACGGCTGGCGTTTCCTGGTTTGGATTTTCTCTATTAAGTTCATTCGATTTTGTGGAGACGGGAGAGTTGGTGTTATCTGCGGCAGCGTAAAGTTCTTTGTAGAATTGTGTGGCTTCATTTATGATATCTGTACGTTTTGATAGTATACTTCCCTGTTTATTTTTCAGATTTCCTGTCCATTCTGATTTGTCACTTAATTCTTTGTAAGCTTTACGTAAAGCCCCTGTTTTGCTTATAAATTTTTCGAAAGTACTTAATCGTATTGCCCTTTTTTGTTGTGCAATATTTTTATTGATTTTTTTGCTAATTGATGTTATTTCGCATTTCACTTCTTTTGTTCTCTTCTTCGTGTTTAATTCTTTTCTTTGTTGTAGCAGCTCCTTTGTTTCATCGTTTATATATTTGTTTATATTATGTTTACTTTTCCGTGGCAGCTGTTTGAAACAATTTTGTAACTCTATTTCTAGTTTATCGTATTGGTTTTGTACCGCTTTGTGTGTGTTAACCGCTTCCATAAATTTATTTCCCCAGTAACTAGCGTCGTTATCTGAAATATTCAGTGTGACTCTAGTATAATCAACGGTTTTAATTCTCCTTCTCTGTGGTTTTGAAGTCAATGACAGTTCGCATCTTATCATCCTATGATCAGAATTGAAGTTCAAGTTTTTTATTATATCAAATTTCTTTATATTGATTGGTTGGCTTGTTAGTATGTAGTCTATCTCGTTGAAATGTTTACTATTGGGTGAACGCCAAGTCCATTTTTTGTGCGGTTTGCATGGGAACATGCTATTAATGAAGTAATAGTTGTTTTCGATTGCAAATTCTACTAGTATCTGACCGTGTGGGCTTCTTTTCCCGTGTGCGTATTGGCCTATGTTCTTTCCTTCATTTTTTTGAGCTTTTCCTATTTTTGCGTTGAAGTCTCCGAGCAAGATTATATTTTTCGTGTGAATGGAGTCTAATGCGAATTGAAGCGTTGCATAAAAATGCTCTATATCTTCTTTAGTGCATTGTTCTGTGGGAGCATATGATTGGACAAATGAGCAGGATGAGTTGTCAGATGCTTGTATTTCAAGTAACGCCACGCGGTCCGAGAAACTTTTTAAATTTACTATATTATTTTTCAAATGTTTTTTAATTAAGAATCCTACTCCATTTCTTCCGTTCGTTGCAGGTGTGTGAAATAGGATATAATCAGTGTATTCTTCTATTGCTTCTTTTTCTCTTCTTATCTCACATAAACCTATAATGTCCCATTTGATTGACATAACGGCGTATCTTAACTCTTCTATTCTGCTATCCGACAATAATGTTCTTACATTGATACTTGCTATGTAGAGACTTTGCGATGTTTTTCTCTTGTTTGTGTTTTTGCTATTAATTTTGTATGTTTGATTTGGAATGTGGTTTAGGAGGTGGTGGTCAGGCTTCTCCACGGTGACCGGCCGGCTTGGAGAAGGTAGAGAGGTGAAAGAGGCGCTAGTTAGTTTTTTGGAGTATTTTCTACATTTACAGTTGGTGGTGTCGGATTATTGAGATTCAGCTGTGACGGGCGTAAGAAGCTAGTTATAGTTTGAGACTTATTTTTTTTTGGTACTTGATATGTCTTTTCATTGCTGTATTCCTTTGTTATTTCATTCGGGATCTCCTCAGGTGATATAGATATAAAACGTTTGTTTGTGTTCCTTTCTGTGGGTGTATGGGTTTCTGGTTTTTGTAGTTTTAGCGTCACAATTTTGTCATAGCGCAGAAATACTTTTTTTCCCGCCTCTCGCTCGCGTTTAAGTTCTTCTTGTAATTCTTTACGTTTTTGTAGTACGCTAGGAGGGAAATCTTCTTTCAGATAAATACTTGTACCGTCCAAGGCTCTCTTCTTCTTAAGTAACAGGAAACACATTTCAACGTCTTTAAAATTAATTTACCATTACGAAATTTGGTGATAGTATAGGTATATGTCATGGTTAAAATCGAAGCTTGGTCGCTCCTAAGTTCAAACCTCAGGTCTGACATGAAAGTCAAAGTCTTAGTCCAAAACGATATTATTCAGGTGGCTTAGAATAGGTCGCATTATGTGACAGAACATAATCGGGGCATTTGTCTTCCAAGTAGCCTTGTCTGCCTTGCCCCTAGACTGTTTTCACAAGCGGAAGGCGTGGAGCTGTAGCAGTGCTAGTCCACAAAAGCCTAACTAAGATTAAAGCTCTGCGAACTACACCGCAGTGCCGGAGCTATCATAGAATTACTACACTTCTATAAAGACATTTGTTTGTTAAGCCAAGGTCTGACTGGTCAAACCCAGCTTATAGAATTGAGTTTCGGCGTTTTGGACTTTGACTAAGTCGCATATCATTAAGTCAGACCTGAGGTTGGACTAATCATACCTAAGAGCGCCCAAGCTTCGATGTTTGGCTATAACATATATGTTTAATATATATACATTTGAAGCAGAGCCGAGCTGGCTGAGCGGTAATGTCGCAAGTCCATAGTTCGATCCCAAACACGGCTTGAGCTTCACCGTATAATTGAAGGGCATTTTATGAATGCTTGCTGCGCTAGCTACCTCCTCAAATAGAAAATCTGTCGCTAAGCACCTAACAGTGTGTTCCAGCAGCAGTCCGTGAGAGCCAGTAAAATTTCAGGCGCATGAGACTTAACAACTGTATGTCTCTGGGTAAAGGACGCAGTGCATTCGTCACTACGTGCTGAAGCACGTAGTAGCCTAGCCTACTAGTACCTACTATACACTTTTATCATTGTAGTTAAAAATTAAAACCGGACCAGTTTGAGTTGAACTCGCGCACTGAGGGTGCCGTTACCAGAATGTACAGAAAATCGTTTCATCTTTCAAAGTATGAGATTCTTGACGGATTTCCAACCTGCATTTGGCATTTATTATTGTTTTTTGTTTAACAATTTTTAGTATCGGCGGAATACCTGAACAAAATGCTACGAACTAAATACAATACTACAGCTATTACAATGAAAGCATTTAGACAACCTACAAGTCATTGCAGACTCACAGGCAGTCCAAGAGCTCCAGTTTAACATTAGATATTGAACTTCATGCCCAATTTGATGTTGTACCACTTTTAAAGTCGCATACACGGATGGACTGAAAGCAGCGGCCCATTTTCTAGTACGGGACCTTGCAAATGCGAAATGCATTAGAGTATTATGTTTTAGAATCCTCTCTGAATTTTCAAACTAGTAATCGGAGCAGATGAAAAAATTAAAACAAACGGTAGCTAAAAACAATGACCGCCGTCTCGACCAGTACCAAACTGTTTACCCGCGAATCAGACGTTATTGCAATAGTGTCCGAAGACCCTCATACTTTTGACGAGTGCAGTGAAGACAGTGACGTACGCGCCCCTACCCTGCCTGCGATGCCATTGCTGCCCGCCGTTCCGCAAGTTTCGCAGAGGAAGTTGCGAGCAGCCACTCGCAGTGCGCGTCTTAGCTGCCCGGATCCCTTGAGAACGAGCATTTTTACTGGTCGAACACCGGTTGGAGATAACGACTAAACACCGTGAGTTCTAGCCGGTATATGTAGTTAATAAGTATGTCAACTCACGTTAGTTTTTACCCCGTCGCCGACCACGGCAGGTATTAGACGACCCGGATGACCCCATCGCAGCCATTACATTGGCAGCTTTAGCGTTATCCGTAAGTCGTCGAGGTAAAATCCCCACGTGTGAGGTAATTAGAGGTCACACAATCAAACACCGAGCCCGCCGGCGAGCTCGAGGCAAAAACAAGGTCACGATAAATTGCTCTCCAAATAGTCAAAGAGTATTATTCAGTAGGGCCCAATTGTGCAACACTGCAGTTGCACAGAGGCATTTTGCTCCGATCCCCCCCATGTCTCTCGACAGCGAGACAAGCCGAGGTCCGAACCACAGTGGTGCCCTTGAGCTCGCTGTCAACCCCTCCTATAATAGCGGTACGTTTTCGGCGTCCGCAGGAGACGGAGGTAGAAAGCGCTTTTCGCTTTCTACGCCCGTCTCGGGAGAAGTGCCTTCGGCACTTCTCCCTCCCGGGCTATTGTAGGGCCAGGCCCTCGCCCAAAACCCGGTGGAGCTGGACGACCGCACAGGCGGTAGCCAGCATCTATGTCCTCCCTAAACTAACTAATTTAGTTTTTATGAATATAAAAACAATGGCACCAGCAAATGGCCGTAGGTGGTTATGCTGTCAAGAACGATTATTGTTCGCATTTGATATGTGTGATATCATAAATCGAATATACTGCGTTGTTATGTTCTGTTCAGAACGTTATCGTACACACATATTTTTTACAATGTCGAAAAAAGGCAATATAAATATTTTTTGGTCAACAGCCGATATTTTTTTTATCGTCTGCATCGAGATGGAGTGGTTGATACCAATTGCACACGTCAGTCTATGATGTTTACACTTTATTCGAAAGCAAACAAAGGTTGTTTTAAAGCTGCTATTCGTTATAATGGTAACCTTCATAGAAAGATTTGTGATTTTGCACTCCTTCAGGAACATATTTTAATAAGAGAAAGAATACATATTAGAATAACGTATTAAGTAACAAATAGGATACCTATTTGTTACTAAATAAAACAAATAAGATACCTATTTGTTACTTAATACGTTTAGGCATTACTATGCGGAAACCCAAAATGAACAAAGCGAGCGAGAAGCGCGAGCAAAGCGTCTCTTTCAGCTTGGGTCAAATTTATTTCTTATGTCTGACGGGCGTGTATCCATCTGTTTTGCTCCACGGGTCGCTCTGATTCTCGTGTAATTTTGTGAGCAGGTTCATTAAAAGCATAAAAAACCTCAAGAGTATACCTGTATAGTGTTGCCATTCAAAGGCGTAAATTTTATCAGCCTTTTAGGTAGGTACCCTACCGATAGACAGTGACTTGAGCTCTGTTTTCTGCCTAAGATTGCCTCCTGGTAGGAAACAGAGCTGAATATCATATATATCTTTAAAATAGATTAGATAGATTGTAGTACTTTTGCAGTTTTCTTTTTATATAGTTACGTTTAATGAATCGGGATAAAATCTATGCGAGTATACTCGTATTATACGAGTATATTACGCAAGGAAAACTGGTCAAGTTTCATTCATAGTTTCAGATGTTACTTTGCAGAAATCCATATTTAATACAAGCAAATATTTTATAAACATTACTATTTTAGAAAACCACTTTATACAATATATAAAAATTAATCTAGTGACAATTCCGTCTAAATAACCTGTTAAGCTGATGTCACGTCATAAACACCACGTAGCCATACCGGAAAAGTTTGCGATGCGTTTAGATTCTAAACGAAGCGTCACTAGGATGTCTTGACTCTTAGATTATTTTTAAGTGTTATTCTACAATATTAATTTAATGTTTTCTTTAAAAAAATGTGATTAACGTCAAGTTTTGTCCAAATACAACTAACCAGCAACAAAGCTAAACAGAGAAATACTTTCACGTATAAAATATTAGTGTGAGAGCCTAAAACAGCTTGCCATTGTGAAGAATGATTAGGCATTCTTTACAAAGCCTGCATTATACACATACACAAACCACTCAAGGTTTTTCCAACAACTCGTAGTGCGAAAAGGCAAATAAAAAAACCCCATGCGGTTGGCGGTCGCAAACTGAGCAAGTAGGTAATTACTAAAATGATCGATAACGTTTCTGGCGCCGTCTGGCTTACCTGTGGTACACACACCTACCCAGGTTAATTCAAAGAAACATTCTTTACTTGCACACAGAGTGTTTGTGGAGTTTTTAATATTATCATCACTACCTATACAAAATTTAATACAAGAGCGCGCAAAAAGTATAAGATAAAAATGAACTTCCAACGAGAATCCCTAATATCGAAATAGGATTCACATCTATTTATTTCCCATCCTTCTTCTTTATTTGGTAATTGAAAACTAGAGTGTATCAACCTGATTGTCCACTGCAGAATACTCTATTAAGGGGCGGTTTGCTTAATTTCCACGCTTGGCAGGCGTCTTGGAGATCGCAATATCAGATAACAGTGCCTCAGAAAGCGCTGGTGTTTCGGGTATTTTTCCTAAGTCGCTTTTGAATACCTCTACGGGAAGAGATTTTGGGGGGTATTCTATCCGGTACTCCTAAGAGTGAAATTGAAAACACATAGTTGAAATTATTTTTATTCACAGCAACAATCATAACGAGTTTGCTATAATCCTCACGCTTCGCAGGCTTTTAGGGAATCGCATTACAACATTGTTAATTTTTCAGAAGATGCTGTTATCGTTCTGAAATATTTTATTTTGCTCTTACGTTTCCCACAGGAATTAAAAAGGGGGTTGCAATTCTAATCCGGCACCCCACGAAGAGGAAGATATTTACAGATCTATATTCAAACGGCAGTAAAAATTGGAAAGCCCACCACCATTTTCAATAGAATTGGATTTTCACTGATGCTTTGCATTTAAGAATTTAGCATTGAGGTATTTTTCTAGAAAAGATAGTAATTTCGCGTTAATGCTGTTTATAGAAGTAATAGAACAAACCACATAGATAATTGAAATTTTATTTGATTTCTTTGAATTTTATTTGATATATTTAGGGTCCGTTTCAGAATGTCCTAATAAAGTTTAGGATTGCTAACCAGCACATTAAATAACTGAATGATAAAATGACAGTTAACTGCAGCGCGTTTCAAGCTTTAACCGATGGATAGGCTGAATCAATTACTGTGAAACGCAAAGATAGTGTTTTGTTTATTAATTATGTTCTGGGTAGTATAACCGGAACTTACTCGAACATACTGAAACAGGCCCTTAGCCTAATTTAATGTTAAAATGGAAAATAAGAAAATCATATTTCGCTTACTTGCCTATGTACCTAACCCATAACGGTATACCTCGACAATATTAATAATAGAGAGAATGTAGCCAAAAATCAAAAGTAAACAAATATCGTTTCAAATTGTCCTCTGTAAAAAAATCGATGTAACGTTGAAACGAGACACGTTACGCGACGCTATGATTTTGTGCTTTGAGTTACAGTAGGTATATTTGGAAGGTGAGTTAAAGTAGGTAGGGGACGAGGGGCGTGAGCGCAACTGTGCTAGGTAGCGGACATAGCAGTGGAGCTCAGCCACTGAGCGAGGAATGACGGGTCGTGTGGAAGGGATCGTGTGTATCGAACCGATGAACGGAGACCTGTGGGGTGACAGATATCTATCGATAGACGTGAGAAAACTTTATGAGTTGGATGAGTTTATCTTTAATGGGGAGTGCATATTTATAAGTTAGAAGTGTTTTGGTGTAAGTGTAGTGAGTCTTCGCCAGAGGACGTGAGTTTGGGATTTATATGATCAAGTAGTTTTCATATAAACGATAAATTTATGTCATAACGTCATAAGTATCTAATGTGACTTTGTGAGACTAAGAATTAAAGGGTCATGTTGATTTCAACTAAAATGATAAGTTAAACACTAAATCATTGCCAAAAATGTCATTTCATGAGAAACAAAAGGGCGTGGTTAGGCTAAACAGAATTAATTGATAACTAAAGCTACAATGGAATTTAATTCAATACAAAATAGATATGTTAAGGCTCTTTATAGATGCTTAGAATAGATTTCTATAAGCATTCGTTAGGTACCTACATTATGCGATATATTATTGATTGTGTGGCACATTATAGTATGTAGTACATAATAGATATTATACATGGGTTCGCGAAGTGCGAAATTCCAATGTAACTCCAGTTTACCAACGAAGCGGCCAGTTCTGGCAATTTCTTTGCTCCGTTCCGACAACGTGGAAAAAACAGGCCAACACAGCATTTTTGCTATGCCAGTAAATTTGTAGGCCAGTTAATTATTAATAAAATTGGTTAGTAACAATGAGGGCTGAGTTACCCTCTTCCGTGGGCAGGAACCCTTAATCTCAAAACCCCACACGCGATTCTCAGGTGCTCCTAATCAAGTGGAAGGCCTCTTTTTTCTGATAGTTTAGCCTTTGATCACTATCTCACCTGATGGTAAGTGATGATGTGGTCGAAGTTGTTGTTCAGGCTACCCTAGAATTACTGGCTCTTAAGGACAGTTGTTGAAACCCATTGTTAGGGCGTTAGGTGATTGGCGACATATTTTCTACTTGAGGATGGTAGCTTGCCAGGCGGGAATTCGCAAAATGCCCTACCACCATGCATGCCTCTTAAGTAAGAGGCTGTCTTGGTGATACTACCGCAGTATCAGATATTTTACCTCTAGGCAGCATTATGCAAACACTGCTGTGTTTTAAAGAAACTTAATTTGTATATCATCGTGTTGAACAGTTTCCTATATGGCAATCCAGGACCTCATCTATTTATATTCTAGATTTCATACAAATCGGTTTAACCCTTTTAGCGCGAATGAATACCAAACATACATAGTCACATCCTAAGTCACTGCTCATAAACAAAAGCATTTATAATATTCAACTGACAAAGGATATCTAAATATCAATATTAAGTAACAACACAATAAATAAGAGTACAAAGACCCAATTAAAATGCTTAAATAATAAAATATTTAAATTCGACTGCATTCTAAAATTAATATTTTCTTAATTACTATAACTAGAGTGCTACGAGTATATCATAATATAAACCAGCACAACAATAGCATTCTTAATATAGCACTATGACGCAAAATGTTAGCGCGCTAATGCGACTATAGCATGCTTTGCTAAACGAAAACTCCGCACGTGCATAATGATTTGCAAATTTGAACTTTATTCAAAGGGGTTATGAGAACAAATAGTCCATTAATGGTAAGGTCATTTAGTGCATCAGCAGAAATCTATTTATGTTGCGTTCTATGATTCCTATCGGGTTTAAGTGCTACGGCGTAGACTTTCATAGAAATCCGTAGCACTGTAGCTACGACGTAGATTGCTCGTAGGTATGGATTGCTTAAAAATCGATTCGGTGTACAACACCACATTGTAAAGTGACTTTCTGCTTAGCAACTAAATTGTTTGGTGAGGAATTTTGAAGCAGTGATAGCTCAGTGGCTTTAGCTATGGACTGCCGCGCAGCAGGTCCATGGTTCGAATCCCGCCGCTGGCTTGAGCTTCACCGCATAGTGGAAGGGCATTCTTGCAAATGCACGCCTGGCTAGCGACCAAGTGAAAAATCTGTCACCAAGCACCTAACGGTGTGTTTCGGCATCTGTCCTTGAGAGCCAGTAATTCTAGGTTGAGCCTGTTAACACCTTGGACCACATCATCACTTACCATCAGGTGAGATTGTAGTCATTGGTTTATCCATCAGTAATAATTAAAAAAGAACATATACAGTTGTTTTATACATAATAAGAATCAATTCCTAAGATGTGCTGAAAATAACACCATCGTATGTCGTTTATAATAAATTAGGACAAGGCATTAATACAAATCCAAACGTGGTACCCTGCTATCAATTGCGACAGATTATTGTGTTTTTTATGAATATGAAGTGACAAAAACAAAATATTTAAAAATAATAACCTAAACCGATGCTTATGTGTGAAAGGATTGATGAGTGTAGATGAAGCGGAAGAGATATGTATGGATCGTAGCAAGTGGAAATCTGTGGTATCTGCCTACCTCTACGCAAAAGAGTTGCGATTTTATGTATGCATGTATAAAGTGACAAGTTACTTTGCTCGCAGTAACTTGGTACTAAGTAGACTCGCCCGCCGATTGCAGTAACAGTGGGGCACTGTTCTGCTTGACTGTGAATGCACTGCGCTGGTCACTCTGAGATATTACTTTTTATGTCTCGGTGGTCAAGTAATTTCACTTGCTAAAGTGCCTTTTCTCCCTTAAACACAGAACTATTAACAGAATATCTTACACTGGGTAGGGACCCACCAAGATTGACCCTTGATGATGATGCCTATCCACCTGGTAAACATAATAAGACATACATAAATAGTATATCTAGTCAAGATGGTTTAATAGCTCAAAAAATCTGCAAAGTGCCAATTGAATTCGTACGCTGAGAAATCGTACCTACACATATATTTGCAAGTTTTTCATGAATTAGAAACCATTTTAAATTAATTCTACAGTTTGCACTATAATCACCACTATGTTTGAGGTTTGTGCTATATATAAACGTTTGTTATATAATATAAACACAAATTTAAAAAAAATATGTGACCCCCGACACAGGTGTTCCTAAATTGTAGCTAGGAATCTTCTCAGTTATGAAACAAAAAAAAGCTTTTCTATAGAACCATTTATTAAGGAGCTACTATGTCCAAGACAAACACTAAACTATTTGCTTCGTGGATTAAAGAACGATGAAAAAACAAGTTTTTCTTGTTTAGGGTTCAACTGGCTTGTCACTTCTCCGTACAAAGCTCGAAGGGTGATTATACCTTTATTTAAGATTTTAGGTCAAAAACTAAGCACATTATCGATAGATCTCTTCACTCTCTAGGCTTATATCGTAACAAAATATAAAAAGATAAATAAGTAGAAATGTATAAGCCTCGCTAAATTAATATGTAAAATTTTCGAGGCTCATAATTATCTAGTTAAAAATCTTTTTATGAAAATATTACCTAGGTAATGAAAAAATCAATCGATATCGTGCTTAGCTCTGGACCTAAAACCTCAAATAAGAGTGTGATCTTCCTTCGACGTTTGTATGGAGAAGTGACCGACCAGTTCACTCGTAATATATTGCATGGGATTTATTTTTATTTGATAAGATATCAACCATAACACATACTTTGACAAAATTTCAAACGGTTGTATAAAACTGTTATATGGTTCAAAAGATGCAACACTTGATGCTTTTAAAAATAGCAAACACAAAATGCTTTTCACAACAATAAAATTTCCGAGCGTCAAACTTGGCATGCAAACTTTACACTTAAAAACAAATAGTAAAACTGTCCAAGTATCAGATATTCTCGGGCTAAGGACCCCGTATAGAACTTTTGTTGGATATACATGTTTACTATGTATACTACGTATAGATCGCGTCTATTGCCACAGACGTTCAGTGTTTATTATTTCTGAAAATACATAATATATAATTGTGATTCATATGGCCACTGTTTATGGACTATCATAGATAAATAGATATGGCAAGAACTTCAAAATTTAAACATTCTTTTGGTTTTGTGGCCAGGTCGTCTAACAGTATTGATTTCGCAATTCACGAGGTGTGAAGATTATTTAGTACAATATCTTAAGTATATTTAATGCTGAATAAATTGGGAGTATTTCCATTTGCCTTCGAATGTCTCTTCAGTCCATCATTTTGTCCATCGCAACGCGGCTGGCTAATTATAACGAATTAATTCAAAAGTTCACATTAAATGTTCGTGGTCTTCCTTTTATTTCTAACACTAGCATTTTGCAAAAAATAATCCTTATAATGAAATCTTTCGATCGGTATGATAAAACTACAGACTGATGTTTTGATTCCCGGTTCAACCATGTAATTATTTAAATATCTATAAATGCAGTTTAAATTGTTTTTTAAATTCAAATAATGTCTTCTTTCAGTAAAATGTTCCATCTACAATATTCAAGGTACTTTCCCTCCATGTGGTATCGCCGTGGGACGCCCTGTATATCTTATATCCTTACATACTTGTATTCATTGTTGTTTCTTGTGGACGTCATAGATTTAGTCACCAGCAGTAATAGTAGCAATAGTTTTCGTAGCAGTAGTTAACCGCTTGGCGGTAGGCACTTTGCGGATTCTCGGCTAGCTACCGCACACAAGTAGAAAATACATCGCTATGCCCTAGTGTGTTCCAGTAACAATTTTTTTTTTTATGACTGGTAGGTTAGCCTTTGACCACTATCTCACCTGATGGTAAGTGATGACGTGGTCGAAGATGTTGTTCAGGCTAACCTAGAATTACTGGCTCTCAAGGATGGCTGCCGGAACACACCGTTTAGGTGCTTGGCGACAGATTTTGAACTTGAGGGTGGTAGCTAGCCAGGAGGGCATTCGCAAAGTGCCCTACCACCATGCTATAACGACTGCCATCCTAAGACAACGACCGGGACCGACGGCTTAACATGCCCTCCGAAGCACGGAAGCGCTCAGTAGTAATGTCACCAGCGGTCACCCATCCAACTCCTGACCGCGGCGGACGTTGCTTAACTTTGCTGATCCATTCAGAATGGCTAAGCAAACTTCGCTACGAGCGCTTCAAAACTATGCTTGAAAGTCAGTACTCTATACTAAACTGGTTTACCATCAAACAAATCATCATTGCCTCATATTTCACTATCATATATATATTGATATATCTACATCAATTTACCTTTTACCTTATCAAAAAGTAAGATGAAGAATTTAAACTAATATTGCAGCTCTAAAAAGTTCCCGACTCACGACGAGCCCTTTCTTTAGTTTCAAAGTTCATTAAAACTGTAAAACTACATGAAAGCATTTCAAAACTTCCAAAAACGAAACGAATGAATTTTAATGTCTACTATTTATAAATTAAAAGTAGTTATTATCTTTGTATTACGGTTCTCAAGTAACAGAAAACCATTAAAAGTAACAATCCAATAAATTTATATTTAATTTGACTATCTACGAAATACTTAAAGTAATTCTAATAATATTATCATTACAATTTACATTGATGGTAATTCTACGACTGAGCCATTGTGAACAAGATTTTTATTTTATAACTAGTTACACAGCCTACGACTCTGCTCGTCAGCTAAGTCACAAAGCTTGTTTTATTTTTTATTTTATTATGTTTTATTCATACTCATCAAGTTCTTACCCTTTTTTATTATGTGTGGTTGGGACACTACTTTTTCTCTTACAACGCAAAGGACAGCACCAAAATAGAAATAATACACATACACATAAAAACCTACACCAGTCCCACCCTCAACTACACGCACTTACACACACACATTTATACAGTAAGAAATTTTTTATTTCAAAGAAATAGCCTTATAGTTCCCGGCTTGATAATATAAAACTCCATGGGACTTTCGTGACCTCCACTGGGACGTCAACAATATTATATTTTCTCTTATTCTGCACATTTCGGGCAGACATTTGTCATAACCACCACACTACAGCGCAATTTGATATTAAACCGTATATGAATACAGTTTAAAGTTGTATGTGACATAGTCTTAATTGATCTGAATCAGCCCTTAATAACAACGTTCCCTTAAGAAGTAAGGCTTAAATAAATTCAGATATACAGACAAAAGCTTTTCAGCTTGTTATTTGACTTATAGGATTAATTCAGAATTAGAGTTAACAACCTTGTAACCTTCTGGAGGGCATTTCACGATTGAAACTCATTTTAAAATACATTTAAAAATCAGTGGGTGACATGAAAATGTAATCACTAAGGTTTTTAAACGATAAATGGTGAACTATATGAATCACATACCTACATATAAAAAAAACTGAGTGCATTTTTGGGATAGGAGGGCAAACGAGCAAGCGGCTCACCTCGCGGTATGTGGATGCGTTGCCGGCCTTTGAGGAGGGAATATGGTCTTTTCTTGAAGTTGTATCTGTTCGGAAATACTTTACATGACAGCTAATTCCATACTGTGGCAGTGCGAGGCAAAAAATGCCGTAAAAATCACAAGGTTGTCTGTCTGTTGACTTCCAGACGTCGACATGAAATTGATGAAACATCGTGCTTCAACGGGACGTCCGGTGGTGAAATTCAGTTGAGTGTTTTTTTTTAATTACGGGACCCATTGAAGAAACTTGTAAAAGGTTCCCTGAATCCTGAACATTTCTACGTCCAAATTGTGTGTATTAGATAACTCTTTACCTTAATTATCAGTGTATTGGTTTGGATTTTTGTGTTGAAGTATGGGAATTTACCTATCGTGCAAATTATATTGCGCTATTTCTGTACATGTAGTACATGATGTGTTCTGAGTGTCAAATAATCGTAAGTACTGTGGTTCCAAAAGACCCTTGTTACGCGGCCCCACTTGAGAACACTCGCGAAAGGGTTCATAGAAGGAATGTCCTTGGCTTGCCAGGTCAATTGTGTGTGTTACGATTTATTATAATGATCAGTTTATTTGGTCTGAGTTTATATTATTTGATTATGGGTTTCTTTAAGTACTCTTAACGTAATTTAGGTAGGCATATTATTTTTACTCTTCATTTTAATAACGTATATTGATCGAATCTTATAATATAATTAAATTAACATACGAGTACATCCAAGACAAAAGGAGGTACTCAAGTTGACAGCATGTTTTTTTTCGATGTTTGTTACGCGCTTACTCCTCCGCCAATTATGAATTCATTTTGAAGTTTTTTATTGTCTAGTTAGGTATTTGGTTACGCAAAATAGCTATTATTGATGATTTGAGATTTGGTGGGTCACTATCTGTTTTGATGGCCAACCTGGAGGTAGACTAGTTTAGTGAAAACCACCGCATACGAATCCATCGTCGATCACCGACGTGCGCGCGCGCTCCCGTTAAGTAATAAAAACACTTATTTGCATAATACCGGCCGGTAGGAGACTATTGTGATTGTGTCAAGTGCCTGCCTATCCTGATGTGATGGATTAACTTCAACCTCCAGCGTAAGCATCCTACAACTTACCAAGGTAACAAGCTTCATCATTATTTCTCAACGAACGTTATATTACCCTCCATGGTTTTTTTTTCTCAGAACAAGCAAAATTACAGTCCACTAATTGAAGATAGCAAAGTCTGATTAAGACTTTACTATCTGTCTGTCAGTCCAAATCAAGATTACAGGACACTCAATACTCACTGAATGTCCTGTAATCTTGATTTGTATTCAATTTAATATTTTTTCAGAGATATTCATGGGAAGGAAGCCAAAACATATAACTTTTTTCATTGTAGCATGTGGAGCGTCATCGTCTAGAAGTTCTTGAACAGGTTTTATATAGTTTACTTGAATAGTACCAAAAACCCCTGGATTTAGAAAACACAGTTAAATTAATGTGTCTTATCTAGTCTTAATTATATTATTGAATATGAAAAAACATTAAGTAAATGTGAGTTCTGTCAGAGTTTTCAAACATTTTAGACCATTTTTGTTACAGGCTCTATTTTAAAAACTAAACTAGTAACGAATCTGAAATTTCGGTATATTATTTACCACATCCTCAATATAACCAGCAAGTGTTGAAAACCCCAAATAATTAATGTCGTTTTGAACCTGTGATCAAAACCGACAAACATATTTATCTATTACGGGCTGATACAATGTGGATTTAAAAAATCTTTAAGAGCAAGGCTTCAGTCAAACTAAGCTAGTAAAGATATAAAGAAGTTTTATTAGCCCTTTTGTATCTTTTTTTACAGTCAAGTCTAAGGTACTTTTAAACATATTTATGCCCCGTGGGGTGCCGGGTTAGAATTGCACATCCCCATAACATCCCATGGGTGTCGTAAGAGGCCACTAAGGGAAAAATACTGGAAAGTGGGCAGCAGCGCCTTCTAAAGATCTGCCAACTTACACTGCGATCCCTAAGACGCCTGCCAAACGTGGGGATTATGGCAAATACCCCTCAATAGGAGAGGCTAAGTTCAGCAGTGGACGATCCGGCTGTTAGAGTATACTACTAAAATATTTTAAATTCTGTGTAAATAATTGGTTAAAATTTAAGAATCATAATATTTTACATTTAATACAGTTAAATAAAATTTGCAGTTAGCACGTTTGCACTTGTCCTGAGAACAAAGATTCTAAAAGCTGCATTGACATATATTCTTTTATTTTTAATCACTTCTTTTTTATAACTGTACTGTAACAGCCGGATCGTCCACTGCTGAACACAGCCTCCCCTATATATTTGCCATAATCCCCACGCTTGGCAGGCGGCTTGGGGATCGCAGTGCAAGATGGCATAGTTCTTAAGAAGGCGCTGCTGCCCACCTTCTAGTATTTTTCCCTTAGTCGACTTTTACGACACCTATACGGGAAGATATGGGGAGGTGCAATTCTAACCAGGCACCCCACGGTTTTTATAACTAGTAGTTATATTATCTAGCCATTACATCACTATTCTGCTACATTAGAGTAACGAGGCTGTTAAAATAACTCTACATTAGCCCCAGACATGATAGAGTACCCAATATTATGGAAAAGGGTACCGTCCCCTGAATAATTTGTTAGAACCGTTCAATGCTGATAATTTATTGATATTCCACTTTATAGTTTCGGGTTGCGTAACGTAAGGGTTGTCGAGGAGTGGAATTTTATCTTTTTACTGATACTAAATAATTTTGACTGTCAAGGTTATGCTATCTATCTAGAAACCCTGAAAGATAGCTTTACTTTGTCTTCTGCGGTTAAGGGTATATTTTAGACGAACGCCCCCATACAAAACGCAGCTCCAATCTCATTTAAATAATAGCGAATAAAACTCAATGATTTTTCACCTACGTAATTACTACCCCAATATCTAGGTTTGTGGTGCATCAGATTTTCATTAAATTATACAGTTTTGAAATTACACTAGCTCAAAAATTAGTAATTTTATATAAAAGAAAGACCCAACTTTATGCATCTCTTTCAAGAAAAATAAGCATGTTTTTAACTATTTCTATTGCACCACAAACATGGGGAATATAATGAACTTTCTATAATGGGAAGTTATTTATACACGTGTACTATACTTTTTAAATAAATCTGGAGCTACGAATAACTGGCTCAAATTCCTAAAAACGAGTGCTATATACTAAACGCTATATAATAAAAAATTTAAATATTAGTCCAAAAGAAAAAGGATTTAAGCCAGAAACGATAGGTCTAATAATACACTATATTTACATGTGAGTTTTTTTTAAATAACAAGTTGAGTTTATATAAAAGTTCGCGCTTTGGCTGGCAGGTATATGTCCTTAAGGCCCAGAGTTTACTTAGTGACTGCTGATCAGAGCTTATACGTTTGAATTCTAGCTTGAGCTTAACATTCAGACTATTAGATTTGATACATTATTTAAATGCTCATCTTGCAAGCTATAATATTTATGTAAAAAATGGTTGCAGTAGTTGCAATGGCTATGCACAGCTGAGCGCAGAGGTTTCGTGGCAGCTTTTTGATTGGTATTGCTCTCCCGGGTAAATACTTACTTTTCTGAAAACCTTTCCAGGTTCAACCTGTCCATCCTTTCAGCTGCATCACTTACCAATGTGTCAGGTTGTGGCCAAAGGTTCAACTACCATACTATAATTGTAAATGTAAAAGTAAGCGCGTACTCGTATATTTTTTGACTGTTGCCAGTTTTGATAAAAATTGGACAGAGACAAATTTTGATAAAAATTGGTATACAGCGGGCAGCCAGGTTGCGACAGATGAGGTGATATATTAATTAAGCCCCGCCAAAGAACATATAATACATTTTTAACTCTGTTTGCTGCGGGAAAAAGCTTGACAGCAATAAAAATGTGTCTCAAAGTATACCTAATCGCGTACTTCACCGGCAGCTGCTGCCCTTTCTAATTGGAATCACATAGATACACATAAGACAAGACAATCCTTAAAGCCCTCGCAGTTATCATTTCGAGTCTATATGCGGACCAGGTAAATGTAACTTCTGCACATTTCAAACGAGCATTGTGATCACCGCATCGGTTGAACGCTTGAAAGACAGGCGGTAAGGTTTTTTGGTGGTTATCACTGCAGCTAGGCGGTAATTGATATTTTATTACTATATCCTTTTGAAACTATCTCACCTAAGTAAGTGATGATGTAATCGAATACTTCAACAGCTAGATATTAACCAAGAACCGATTCTTCTTCTGCATACTTTCAAGTACAGTGGTCGCAACACGTGTACATAAAGTGCACGAAGACATATTTCATAGTAATAGCTTGCCATATAAGTAATCGTTACCAGCAGTCGGTAGTTAAAGCCTAGGGGCAATCGACGCTTTGCAAATTAAACTTTTTTTTAAAGTTTAAATTAATTAAAAAGTAAAAATTCCGACTGCAAATTATTTATTTTCGTTAAGCGTTTCATCGTTCCATTGAAATTAAATCTGCAAGTTATATAAATTTATGAATTCATTTTATAAAAATCTTCATTTTGATACCCCACTCCGATGGGTTTGGAAGAAAAATATTGTTTATCTCACTTTATGGCGTCTAATATTCGCCAGTTTGATTTATGTTTTTTTATGTATGTCACTTGCGCTATCAAGAGAAATCTAACGATATCTTTTACATTAAAATCGTTTAAGCCGTTTAGAAATTATGGTGGAATAAAGAAACTCACAAACATACATACATACATGAACCCTTAAAACATAACTCCCCTTTTTGGCAGTCGTGTAACAATATCCTGCAATCCTATCCTCTGACTTGTAAATACTATATTTGAATGCGTTTTTTATAGCTGCCAGACTAGCATTGGACCACTATCTCACTACCTTCTAGTAAGTGATGATGTGGTCGAAGATGTTGTTCAGGCTAACCAAGAATTACTGGCTCTCAAGGACTGCTGCTGGAACATACCTTTGGCGACACCACTCTCTACTTGAAAGTGGTAGCTATCCAGCGGGCATTGGCAAAATGATCTAAGCAGTAGTACTTAGGGCATTTTACTAATGACGACTGCCATCCCAAGACAAAAACCAGAAGCGATCGCTTATCGCGCCATCCGAAGCAGAGCAGTATTAAATACCAAAAACGGTCACCCAACCACGTAATAACCACTTTCCGACTTTCTTTTCTTAACCGAGGTAAAGAAACGTGGAGGACGTTTCTATACCTCGGTTAAGAATGACTAGGCAAGCTCTACTATGATCACTTCGAATACTGAAACGAGCAGGATGAGATCCATATACCATATTCGATTGGACCAACCAGTGTCGCGGGGTTTTAGGTGCAATGTAGTGTGATCATGACTCATTTGTTACGTAAGAAGATGAAGCGACATCGTTTAAGAAGTAAAATATAGATAAAGATTGTATATATAGTACCGAAAAGTCAGGGAGTGGCTTAACTTGGCGTGTTAGTCACTTTCGTTTAAGCAAACCCAATGAAAAATGACAATACCGAACCGAGTATCCCAAATAAAGGAGTGGATCACTAAAATGTCAAGAAAGCTCAACTCAGGCTGTATGAGATAGGCCACAAGCAACTTACACGCCAATGTAACAAGATCCTCCACCGATCCAGGGACTCTTCAACTAACAAGCTCTGAGGGGATTTGTTGTTTTCGGCAGGGGTCGAGTTAAAATGGTGTAACCGAACTCTGAGTCGGTCGGGGAAACGACGCAATTGCCGTCCACTTTTCTACGCGGGTGATTTATTTCTTCATTTAGATTTATATAGAGTTGAAGGAGTTGTTTATTTTTTTTAACCAGTGTACAATTGACATTTATGATAGGAAAGCGAATGTTATTTTCTCTGCCAAAACACATCGTTAGATCTTTAGCGACCGATTTTCTTTTATTTTTAAAATAAATCTCCGTAAGTACACATTTTTAGTACTGTGTCCACTACTTCCCTAAACAGGGCTTGGATGTTAACCTACGAATAAATAATGAAAAAAAAATTAATTCAAGCTCAAAAACAACAGAACGCAAACCGTACCGCGGCGGGCGTGTTTCAAAAAGTGTACCATGCGGCGCTCTCAGTTCGCCGTGTGGGCTCCAGACATGCGGTGGTACCGCAAGAAGTTGCAACTCAATTTATCAATGTTCTTCTGGGTTGTTTAGTTCTGCAAAAATATTATAGTGAATTGTAAAATTCTGGAGAAGCCATACGGATATCAAAATTTCGGGAAAAGCTTTCATAAACGAGTAAATAATTTGTATACCAATACTTGATCACCCTCAGAGATTTGAAATATATAGATTATTTATATCCGAACACCACTGCTCTAAAAGCTTACTAGAATTTACCTATATACATACCTACGCACATGTATATGCAGTTTGTAATGACAAGGAAAGAACGTTCAAATATTATGCGTCATATCTGTTGTTAGAAAAAGATAAATAAGCAATTCGTGTTACCACCGAACCGCCACGAGACGTTCCGATCACCATTATGCTGCGATTTCTTTCACTCTCTCACACCAAACGATACACATATCTCGCTCATCCATTTCATTGAGTTTAGTTCCTAAGATAAAACAAAATGACGATATTTTCTATTTCAACAATAAAAGCAATAATTACGCGTGAAATGAAACAGTTTTCTTATCTCTCACAGTGCCTGTATAATTGGTGCAGAGTCTAAAGACACAAGAAAGGCATATTATCCACAGATTTGAAGCGATTTTGAAGCGCTCGTAGCTAAGTTTGCTTAGCCATTCTGAATCGATCAGCAAAGTTAAGCAACGTCCGCCGCGGTCATGACTTTGATGGGTGACCGCTGGTGACATTACTACTGAGCGCTTCCGTGCTTCGGAGGGCACGTTAAGCCGTCGGTCCCGGTTGTTGTCTTAGGATAGCAGTCGTTACAGCATGGTGGTAGGGCACTTTGCAAATGCCCGCCTGGCTAGCTACCACCCTCAAGTTGAAAATCTGTCGCCAAGCACCTAACGGTGTGTTCCGGCAGCTGTCCTTGAGAGCCAGTAACTCTAGGTTAGTCTGAACAACATCCTCGACCACATCATCACTTACCATCAGGTGAGATAGTGGTCAAAGGCTAACCTATCAGGCATAAAAAAAAAAAAAAAAAAAAAAAGATTATTCCTAAAAAACCGGATTCGCGGCGATGTATTAACCGGACGCTCGGAAGTGCAAGACTGGTAGGGACTCAAGTGATTACCCTGAATTCGTCTAGTAAATAAGGAGGCCATACAACACATCTACAGGTAAAAAAATCTTAGTTCACCCTGGATAGTTTTATGCAACATGAACTTTATATTAAATCAAAAAGTAGTTCGGAACATTGTTAGTCTTAGAATTCGTAGAATTATTGATTTAAATTATTAATTAATCTTTAGAATTCTCTATATGAAAGTGCGGTTTGGCTATGTAGTAATATTATTATGTTCTTTCAATGCCTTAAGCACGGTAATGTTATCTATACAGTATTTCAACTTCATAGAAACGGACGAAACGCGAGTTATACCTACGCGCCTCGATCTCGGCCTGCGCTCGTACCGCAGACAGTTTCGAGTGTCGTGACTACGCCGCAGTGACGAGCGAATGATTTGTTATTTTTTAACAATAACCGCGCGATTTTTTCACCATAAATAAGTTCAAGTACATATTTACATACAAAATATGACGAGTAAGATATATTGTGCTGTTTTAAGTTACATGAATTCGTCATAAACGCATCCAGAGGTAACTTTTTTGATTACCTGGAAACTGAAAGGTAATACTATAAAATAATTTTACTTAATACTATAAAACAATTTTACTTACTAGTAAGTAAATTTTTTTTATAATAACAATTTTACTTACTAGTAAGTAAATTTTTTTTATAGTCTACATATAGTTGACGGTACATAATGTGTGTCTTTTTAATGGACAAGTATTTCCTTTTATCCCGCGGAAAAATGTCTCAATTAATAAAAAAAAGTGAATAGAGTGAAGGAAAGTGATTGACACGAGTGAAATAGGTAGTAGTTATAAGCAAGTTATAATAATATTACAGGTAGTTATTAGAATATGGATTTTTAATACCTTAAAATATAATAATAAAGCATTTCGTACGTCTCACAAATATTTTTCGGTCGCCAATTTTTAAGAACGATTTTTTATTCAAACATAAACATGGTTTTTTGTTTAAATCTACCTACTGGTCAAGAAAACAACACGCATTTTTAGTGAACGCTTCCTGTTCAATTGACAGAGTATTTTATTTGTTTATATAAAAAAAGTATATTTACAATCACAAAACTAAATAGAAACACAAAGTAGGCAAATGTAATTAAAATGCTGGAGGCGGGCAGCCCTATCGCATGTTAACGTACAGCGCGGCTGTAGGTACTTATTTGGAAGACAGAGCCGAGTTACACTACTGTATAGATTTTTTTTTTTTAGGGAGGACAGAGATGCTGGCTACCGCCTGTGCGGTCGTCCAGCTCCACCGGATTTTGGGCTACAATAGCCCGGGAGAAGTGCCTTCGGCACTTCTCCCGAGACGGGCGTGGAAGGCGAAAAGCGCCTTATACCTCCGTCTCCTGCGGACGTCGAAAACGTGCTGCTACTATAGGAGGGGTTGACAGCGAGCTCAAGGGCACCACTGTACTGTATAGATAACATTACCGTGCCTTAAGTAATGACGGCGGTGCCAGTATGACCTTGACGCGACCAATCAGATAAGATCATTTCTAAGCGCTTAGAGATGTTTACTAACTTATTGACATGACTTCTACAGGAACTAACTTGCTACTCAGCAAATTTCCTCGTATATGATACCACTCTTGACGAATGTCAAATATACCTACCAAGAAAACGAGTCCAATATATACGAGTATGTAATTGTAGTTGTCATTAGAAGAAGAGACGTTAAAATACTTGTGTACAATCTATCACTGGTTCTCGGAAAGTGGCATTTACACAGCACTAAATTCGTATATATACAAGTATCTATACAGAATTAGTTTTCCTTGGATTCATTTATTATTATTTTTATATTAGTACATTTTTACATATTTTTTAAATATTTTTTCTATTTTGACCGAGTTAGGAAATGTCTGTTACAGTAGGTACTGAGAGAACGATCTACAGATTTTTTTTCTCCATCAAACTTTGTTTATCTAGCAACAAGATGCAAAAGTACATACAATATACATGGCCTTACACTCTAATAATACGCAATCGCTCTGTAGGTGTACTGTGTCAGCCGGATTGTCCACTGCTGAACTTTATCTCTTTTTCTCCGTTCAGTATGTTCGATACATATAATCTAGAAGTTTTAAGTGCAAAATTACTAGATATCTTCTAGCATGTACCACGTTGACGATGATATTGCTTTCCACCATGCAAAACAACTGATAAATGGTATATGTAACAAAAAATCTAAGAATGGGTCTGACAAACATTTTTTACTTTACATGCCAAATAAATCTACAAAAAATTACGAGAAAAACTGTGGTTTTACTATTTTCATATCTTAAAAAATGGCTGAGATATTAACGATCAAAGTGCGTATTTCCGGCCGAAGGTTTTTAAAAACGCGGGCAGGCACTCACTAGCCGATGACGTCACAGCCCGGGTCATTCAACAGTCGCGCTCTCGTTCGCACGCTGCTGCGCAGTTAAAATCAAAATTATAAAGTTATCTGCGGTAAAAATTGACAAAACCTACTTTATAGTGCCTCAGTGCTTCAATTCAGCAGTTAAAACACCCGACAAACTCTTTTTTTTTTGTGCCTGAGGACCCAAAAATGATGATAAAGTGAATGACAGCCATTTGAAGACTTGATAGAATAGGCTTTAAAACTAAAGCGCACTTTTTTTTTTGACGTTTTGCATGTTGGAGTGGCATTTTGCGAATGCCCGCCGGGCTAGAAACTACCCTCAAGTAGAAAACCTGTCGCCAAGCACCCTATAGTGTGTTCCGGCAGCTGTCCTTGAGAGCCAGTAAGTCTAGGTTAAGCCTGTTAACACCTTCGACCACATCATCACTTACCACCAGGTGAGATTGTGGATTAAACTTTTAGCAACAAAAATAAATCGGCCAAATGCGAGTCGGACTCGCGCACTAAGGGTTCCGTACGATTAGCTTTACAACACTAGAGTTCATATTTTAACCTTTTTTTTTAACGGGCGTGAGTCCGACTCGCACTTGGTAACTTTTTGTATTTGTTGTTATAGCGGCTACAGAAATAAATCATCTGTGAAAATTTAAACTATCTAGCTATCACTGTTCTTGAGAAACAGCCTGGTGACAGACGGACGGACAGCGAAGTCTCAGTAATAGGGTCCCCTTTGTGTACGGAACCCTTAAAATGTGACGGAACAAGCTCGAGGCCCACCTGATGATGTTAAGTGGACTAACCTCTGCCTATAAAAGATGCATTGCGTCACAAGTCAAAAATTGCACTGCGCCCCTCACCTTGAGACATAGCTGTTAAGTCTCATGTGCCTGTAATTGCACTGGCTCTCAAAGACTGCTGCCTAAACACACCGTTAGGTGCTTGGCGACAGATTTTTTACTTTTTAACTTGTGAACGCCCGCCTGGCTGGCGACTACCCCAAAATGCCCTTCCCTAATGCGGTGAAGAAGATCGATCCCGCGGCGGGATTCGAACCACGGACTCACTGCGCAGCATTCCTTAGCTAAGCAGTGACTTCAAAACTGCTGCACTGCTGTGAAGACCATTTCGATGTTATTATTTGTCCTCTTATCCTTTCCATATTTGATCTACTTAACCTAGGTAACTAGTTGTCAACATTTGGTTATTTAAATAGGTATCTTGCCTACTACCTAGTCCCTACCTATGTAAAGAGCCCTGACGTAATACTTACTTATTAAAAGATATCTAAAGTGCTCGCATACTGAAAGGCTCAATAATTTTGATTATCGGAACAAGCTTGAGGCCCACCTGATGTTAAGCCGTCTAACCTCTGCCTATAACAGATGCATTTCGTCACAATTCACAAATTGCACTGCGCCCGTCACCTTGAGACAGTTTCACTGGTTCTCAAGGACTGCTGCCGGAACTCACCGTTAGGTGCTTGGCGACAGATTTTCTACTTGTGGGTGTTCGCTAGCCAGGCGGGTATTCGCAAAAATTCCCTTCCACTATGCGTAGAACCTCAAGCCCGCGGCGGGATTTGAACCATGGACATGCTGCGCGGCAGTCCATAGCCAATGCCACTGAGCCATCATTGCAATAAACATATATATTCATTAAGTACGTTCTCACTTAATGGTTAAAATATTTGGGATGACTAAAAAATGTTAAACACGCGTCAGTAAATCGCGTCAGGACACGTGACCGTCGTCGTCAACCTCGAGATGTTCATTGCGAGTACCTACCTAGTATTTTTTTTATCACCGCCCATAATAGGTACTAAACTAAATTAAACACACTAAACACACATACACTTTCAGTTAGGTTTAAGTTTGAACAAATTATTACCCGTGAGTAGTTAGTGCTTACTTAGAACATACATACCTTTTCATCTTTATTCCATAAATTTCGGCAGCCATAATATCCTGATATTGTGCATCAAACTATTGACTCTTGGCAGTTTGTCCGTTCGATCTTTAAGTCCTTCTTCCATTCTACACACTACAGTTTCAGTTTAGTGTAATCGGATATAAACGATCGTAATCGGAATAAACTCGAAGTCAAAGGCTTAAACTTCTCATCGCTATAACTTTGGAAATGCTGCCTGCATTGAAGTGAAATAAAAAGTAATGTTATGTACATGATCTACGCTCTGATGTTATGTGTATTTGATAGTAATATTTTGACCCTTTTGTGTTCTCCATTGTCTAGAAGAATGTCAACATCAAGCAGTCTTAAAAACAAAGGCAAAACTTTTACTATTAATAGTAAATCAATGGTGAACAAACTTAATTTAAAACTCTCGGAAGGCATCTAGCTTTCAAAGACAGCTACTGAAACGCACCGTTAGGCGCTTAGCGACAAATTTACTACTTGCGAGTGGTAGAAGAGGAAATACGTAAAATGCCCTACCACCAAATGAATGTGTTTTTATCCTCACTGATGAGAGCATAAAGATAACACTATTTGTCTGTTTTGTCCCTGTTATGTTGCACTATGCACTGTGACATTAGTAACGCAATTAATCATTCCTCGACATTGTATTGATGTCATTTAATTTTGAGGTTAGTACCTAAAGACTTATCTACTATTAAAACTAATTATAAAAGAGAAATAAACCAGAAAACGTCTTCTAAAACCTATGTACCATACATATTGTGTTGGTAGATAGAGGAAACTTAGCAGCATTTGAAATGTGTTGCTGGAGAAGAATGGAAGGTATTAGATATACAGAGAGACAAACTAATAAGAAAGTATTGACAATAGTGAAGAAAAATAGATGTTTGTTCTCTTTAATAGAAAGAAGAAGACAGATCTTTGGACATCTGAGAAGCTTCTTTGGAACATTATGGCAGAGAAGACTAAAAAAAGGGAGAGGAGGGCTCAGACTTAAATCGACCAATTAAAAGAAGATTAAAATAAAAGTCATGTCGTAACAGAGAATCAAATTCAATGGAGGAAAATTTAGAAGAATAAAGATTTAGCCCTTATATTAGGGATGGTGATGAGTATTCGAATAGTTTCTGTCACTACTAGAACAAAACTCTAATCAAACAATTACGTAAAATGCAGTCTGGTATTGGCAAGGCAATTTGTCAGTGTTCAACGTGGTATCGATGTTGCGTGTCTTCGGGCAGTTGAGCTACGCGTGCCCCTGACTTTTGGAGGTGGTGGCCCTTTTTATGTACATACCTACTTGGTACAGTTCAAATTTTCCGAGCACTAGTACAAGTTTTGGTATGTGACTTAAATGTCGTAAATTAAGAACTAAATAGGATAACTTTATTGGGTTATATGCTAAATTATACTAGTTTTCAGGAGTAAGAACATTTTGTGAGAGCAAGTATTAAATATGAATTTCAGAAAATTAACGTCTGAATAATCAGCTTAGTAGGAAAATATATTAAATATATAAATATTGTATGTATATATAATTTTCTTAAAATAACTTTATAATATTTCCTAATTACCTGTTTTATCCAAAACACTATTCCTTCGATTTTTTACGTTCCAAAATTATGAAGAATAAACTTCAAAGATTTTTTTACGTTCCAAAATTATGAATAAAAAATACGCTCACAACAAAAAAAAAACAAAATGTATATCAGTAAAATAAGTAATCCCTATTAGTCTAAGATCCCATTGCAAATTACTGCACTCATCGAGTTGCTTCTAAAAACCACATTTTTATGTATATTTATGATAAGGAGAATATATATCAACCATCACAATGTGGGCGTCTTCTAAAAACCAAATTTTAGTATTTTTGATTACATTTTATGTCAGTAGGCTTTCGTAATTTTGTGACTCAAATGTAAGGTGATCTTTCCACTGCCTTATTTTCATGCCTATACGTACCGTTAGTGATAGAGTTTCGGTTCTTGTCAGCCTAGAGGTGAAGCCGTCATTGAAAAAAGTCAGACTGAAGACATAGGACGTAGAGACTTTGTATAGAAAGCGAGAAAACGAAACAGAAGTACACGATAGTGTGATTGAAAATTTAAATTAATTAAACCACTACTCTTGACTCAAAGCAGTGCTATACTAAACTATCCCTTATTTCATATGTATTAAGTGGCATATTACAGCTTACTATGCAATAAACGGTATAATTATATACTAGCAATGATATTTTCTAAGAAGAATAATCATAAGTTGTAAGGCAAAGCAAAAACTTTGTAGCAATTTTAGAAGAAACTATAAAGTTTTAAAGAAAGCAGAATATGCTTATAACTTTAAAGTTATTTAGAAAACTGGAATAAATAAAATGTACAGGCCAAGTCAATGATATGTTCAATACTTTGAAGCGCTCGTAGCCAAGTTTGCTTAGCCATTCTGAATCGATCAGCAAAGTTAAGCAACGTCCGCCGCGGTCATGACTTGGATGGGTGACCGCTGGTGACATTACTACTGAGCGCTTCCGTGCTTCGGTGGGCACGTTAAGCCGTCGGTCCCGGTTGTTGTCTTAGGGTAGCAGTCGTTACAGCATGGTGGTAGGACACTTTGCGAATGTCCGCCTGTCTAGCTACCAACCTAAAGTTGAAAATCTGTCGCCAAGCACCTAACGGTGTGTTCCGGCAGCTGTCCTTGAGAGCCAGTAACTCTAGGTTAGCCTGAACAACATCCTCGACCACATCATCACTTACCATCAGGTGAGATAGTGGTCAAAGGCTAACCTATCAGGCATAAAAAAAAAAACATAAACACAAAAATCACCGAAATCGGGCAATATTAAGAGGTAAAAAGGTGCTTTTTCTTTATGTATGGAGAAGTACACTCTATATAATCCTCTTAAAAGTCAGAAACGCGTCTCAGATATATAAGGCGTTAAAGGTATGGACGCCTGCGGTTAATTTAATAGCAATGTCCATACGCACATCAGTTGCTAAAAACTGATAGGCTCTCTCTCTCCTATAATCAATTATTTATTTTTCATATTTTGACAGATATATTAAATATATTAACAAGTATGTAAAATATTGTATATTTACTACTTACCTACTTATTTCTGTTACAACTGGCCTTCGTTGGGGCCCGCGTGTCATTGATGTTGTTGGACATAAGACACATTCTTGGAATAATAATAAAAATCATTTATTATTTATATTACTAGATTTATAGATTTCTTGACCCATTCTCCCATTAGCATGCGCAGTGAACCTTTATTCAATTGTAAGCTGTGCATGGCCAGACTCGCGAGGTCTACAGCTCAAATATATGATATACGATACGATACCATGCCATGCTCTGACGTAAAGTCAAAGCAGTGACTTACTGAACTATCCCTTATCCATATTTAATATTATGAATGCATAACTACTGGACCGATTTGGTATGTAAATAGTTTGAGACTCGGGGAAGAACATAGAAAAGTTTTTATTTAACTGCGCAAAAAGAGGTTAATGTTTTTGCGCGATAACCGACATACGCGCGGGCGGTGCCATAGCTGGAAAGCTAGTTTCATATAAGTGTCAGCTTATTAGGCACTTAAACGGTATATTAATATACTAGCAATAATATTTTCTAAGAAGAGTAAGCGTCAGTTGTAAAACAAAGCAAAAACTTTGCAGTCTATTATATTTTATATAAAAAATATTTTAGATGGAAAATAATTGCCTAGGTACTAGGGGGAATTGAATCTGCAACTACAGGCATACCTTTGGTGTTACAAGGGTTTATGGGCTGCGGTAACCACTTCCTTTCGGGCGCCACATATTGAGAATAAAAGAATACTATTTCCCACATACTAACCAAACCCTTATAAAAGGTATACCCTTGGTGTTACAAGGGTTTATGGGCTGCGGTAACCACTTCCTTTTAGGGACGCCACATATTGAGAATAAAAGAATACTATTTCCCACATACTAACCAAACCCTTATAAAAGGTATACCCTTGGTGTTACAAGGGTTTATGGGCTGCGGTAACCACTTCCTTTTAGGGACGCCACATATTGAGAATAAAAGAATACTATTTCCCACATACTAACCAAACCATTATAAAAAGGAGGGGTAGGAAAATGTGATGATGATGACGTAACATTATTGGAGCAAATTGCACATTTTAAACTCGACGTAATCCAGAAAATACATGAGTTAATGTTGTCGAATTTATCGGTATATACACTATATTTATTATTCCCAGTAGAACCAATGAATGTTTGTGGGCTTATTTTATGTGCAATATTTTGATACAACGATTTAATGATATACGTTGGCGAAACGAACAGTTTTGTTCACATGATACTAAGTTACTGTCTCTAACAAATAAATATTATTAAACACACGAGAATGTTCTGCAGGGTATTAGATTCTCCTCGCTACCCGTTCACAGATTAAATAAGAGTTAATATGTAACAGATACATCGCTTTCAAACAACAACAAAATTTCTGTAATTAAAATTTAAGAAGCTCGAACCACGAGTATAAGTGAAATATTAGAGCATAAGAGTACAAGAAGCGAGCGCTTCTGACTTTTAAAAACCGGCCAAAGAGCAGAAAGGGTTCCGTATCTAACACAGAATGAACCTGTTTTTCAATACAGCTCGAGACCCTTAGCGGGCGGCATCTGATCAGCACTTTTACAATCTGTTTGTGTACTCTAGATTTTGTCATTTGATAATACTAAGAAACTTTGACACTTGTTTGTTTTAATGCTTTAATGGTAAAGCAAAAAAAAAATATAAAAGACTTTACTTTTATGGTACATTCTTCTTGTATTATTTTTTCGTTCTATGATATAATATTCTGACTACTTGTTACCGTTTTAAAGATATAGACAATTGAAGATCGGACGGACGGACTGGCGAGGCTTCCCCCAGTTTCTGGTACGTTTTTGTTTGTTTGTTTAGGGAGGACATAGATGCTGGCTACCGCCTGTGCGGTCGTCCAGCTCCACCGGGTTTTGGGCGAGGGCCTGGCCCTACAATAGCCCGGGAGGGAGAAGTGCCGAAGGCACTTCTCCCGAGACGGGCGTAGAAGGCGAAAAGCGCTTTCTACCTCCGTCTCCTGCGGACGCCGAAAACGTACCGCTACTATAGGAGGGGTTGACAGCGAGCTCAAGGGCACCACTGTGGTTCGGACCTCGGCTTGTCTCGCTGTCGAGAGACATGGGGGGGATCGGAGCAAAATGCCTCTGTGCAACTGCAGTGTTGCACAATTGGGCCCTACTGAATAATACTCTTTGACTATTTGGAGAGCAATTTATCGTGACCTTGTTTTTGCCTCGAGCTCGCCGGCGAGCTCGGTGTTTGATTGTGTGACCTCTGATTACCTCACACCTGGGGATTTTACCTCGACGACTTGCGGATAACGCTAAAGCTGCCAATGTAATGGCTGCGATGGGGTCATCCGGGTCGTCTAATACCTGCCGTGGTCGGCGACGGGGGGGTTTGAAAAATGGGATAGAAGAGGCAGTCGAGTAGTTCGATGCCTGGACAACCAATGGGTTCGGGTGGTGGGGCGCTCGATCAAAGTATCGGCGGGCGCAGTCCTTATTGAACTGCGCTAGAGAGGGAAGGTTTAAGTCGCAATGCAACTCGGTGTTCCGGATATACCACGGGGCGCCGGTTGCATTACGAAGAAAACGGTTTTGGATGACTTGAAGTTTATGAAGGTGGGCCTCACTAGCATGACTAAACACTACTGATGCGTAAGTCATGATGGGGCGGATGCAGGCAGTGTAAAGTGTCTTCTTATTACTAAGAGACATTTTACTCTCTTTGCGAAGTAGGGGACCAAGGCGACCCATTATGAAGGCCGCTCTGTTACGGACGGTTGTTATGTGATCGTTAAAGGTGAGATGACGATCAAGGGTGACTCCGAGGTATTTTGTTCTAGGAACCCAGGGAATGGGTTCGTCGAACAAAATAAGCGGTTTCGGGTAAGGGGAGCGTATCTTCTCAGTAAAGCACATAGCTGTGCTTTTAGCTGGGTTGACCGCGATGCGCCATTTTCGGAACCAGTCACCGATCTCGGTGATGGCCCGTTGCATGACGAAATAGGACTGTCTGTTGATATGCCACCCAGTGGTGTAAATGGCGGTATCATCCGCATATTGGGCTAGGAATACTTTGGGCTGAGAGCGTGGGATGTCACTGGTATACAGTGCAAAGAGAATAGGTGATAGCACGGAGCCCTGAGGGACTCCGGCTCTGACTGGGTGGGGGGAGGAGAGGGTGCCTTCCACGCGATAGCGAAAGCTTCTGGCTTTAAGGAAGTCTTGTAGGATGAGCACAAGACGTTCTGGCACGCCAAATTGGTATAGCTTGTAGATCAAGCCGTTGTGCCAGACTTTGTCAAAAGCTTTCGCTACGTCGAGGAAGACTGCTAGCGTAGTCTGGGGTTTGGGGTACTTATTGAAGCCCTCAATGATGTGCTCCGTGAGGCGGTGCACCTGTTGGACGCATGAGTGTCCGGGTCTGAAGCCAAACTGCTCATCTGGGATAAGGTGGTGTTCCTTAGCATGGGACTGGAGACGGTTTGCAAGTAACCGCTCGTAAAGTTTGCCTAAGGCACTGAGGAGGCTGATGGGGCGGTAACTGGTGGGGTCAGATGAGCTTTTGCCTGGTTTGTGAATGCCAATGACATTTGCACATTTCCAGGTGTCTGGGAATAAGCAGTGGCTCATAGCAGCATTGAAGATGCTGACTAAGAGATGGATGAGAGGAGGAGAGAGGGTTTTAAGAACCCTGTTGGAGATGCCATCGGCACCGGGGGATTTGCGCGGTCGGAGGGCCTTGATCAGTCTCTCCACCTCAGCGTAAGTCGCTAAGGTGATTGGTGGGAGTTCAGAGGTGACCACAGAGCTTTTACGTTCGACTTCAGCATCCACCGAATCGAGGTGAGCTTGGTCAACGTGATCTACGTTAGGGGAACACTGAGCCTCTAGGCTATCAGCTAGGCACTCAGCTTTGTCTTCGTCAAAGAACGCTGGGACTAGTGGGACTGGTCTGTATAAGGGAGGCATGTCGTTATGGTTACTTCCTTTCAAGCCTCGCGCCAAGTCCCAGTAAGCATGGTGGCTTGGCACGAGGTTTGAAAGTTTATCGCCCCATTGTTGATCACGCAACTCAGACATGCGACTTTGAACCATGCGTTCAAAGTGGCGTTTCTTAGTTTTGTTCTCTTTACTGGGGTAAGAGTCGTAATGTCGGGTCACTGCTTTACTCTCCGTCACCAATCGTCTCACATCCGCTGGAATGACAAGGCGCCGGTCGTCCGGCACTATGACCTCCTTTGCGGATGCCCCTACTACGGTGGAGAGGTGATTGGTGAACGAATCGATCGCAAGGGTTACGTCATCTTTTGTCAGGATGTCGTCAGGGATCTTGTCTAGGTCCGGTGAACTGATAGCCTTTAGGGCATCGCCTACTTGCTTCCAGTTCACTATCGTCTTAGTGGGGCGGGGGAGGTCAGTCGTTGGATCGGGACCTAGTCGCAGTATAATGGGTCGGTGGTCAGAGTGAAGCTCGTGAACCACTTCTATGGAGCGTAACCGGAGTGTTACGCCTCTGAATAGTGCCATGTCAAGCAAGTCAGATCGGTGGTTTTCCATATAAGGGTAGTGAGTGGGCTCAGTGGGCGCAATTATGTCAAAGTTAAGTTCTGCGATTAGGTTTTCAAGTGCAATACCTCTGGGATTGTTGACGTTACAATTCCATAGGATGTGCTTACTGTTGAAGTCGCCAATCAGAATGACGGCGCTTCCTAATGAGAATAGGGCTTCTAAGTCAGCTCGGACGATCGGCTTTTTGCAAGCTTGGTAACAGGATGCTATGACTATAGGTTGATGACCAGTCATAGCTAGGAGGCAACAAGATGCTTCCATATTAACAAGAGTCGGGGTAGGTAGGGGAATGCAGTGCAGGGACCTTTTGTAATAGATAAGAGTGCCTCCCCCACGGGAGTTCACTCTATCATCACGTACCGTTCTGTAGTTGGCAAACCTAGGGTTCGCCTTCCCCGGTTTTAGAAAGGTTTCCTGCACGCATATGATATCGATAAGGTGGGTACAACAAAAGTCGTGGACGAGGTCACGTTGTTTGAAGAGGCCGTCAGCGTTAAATGACGCTAACGAAACTGAGTACGGTTTCGTGCGTTCGGTTGTACTACCCATAGTGGTTGTACTGGGGAGGGGCCTGGGGAACGAAGCGCTTAAGGGCGCTAAGTAAATTCGCGTGTTCCAATGTGTATTGGATCACGTCCGCTGGGGATTGAGCGTATTGCATCTTGTGGAATAGCTCTTGTACCTCATTGATGTCAACCGACATAGCCAGATCGCTGACTAGGTTGATTGCCTCTTGAAGAGGGGCAGCCATCAATGGCATAGGTGGAGCTTGTGGCCGGGAAGCGGCGCGGGGAGGCGCGCGAATGGTGTTGGCGACGGGTGCCGGGAGCGCGGGGCGAGCCGGGGCCGGTGCGCGGGCAGGGGCCGCGGCGCGGGCGGGTGCGGGTGCGGGCGCGGGTGCGGGCGCGCGGGCCGGGGCGCGGGCGGTAGCGACGGTCTTAACCATACTGGGTGGTTTAGACCATGCGTTACGGGCTGGGAGCGGCGCGGGTATTACCTGTGAGGCAGGTACTACCGTTAGTTTGGGGCTTACCCGTTGGTAACGGTCGTAAGAGGGACGGGTTGGCCTATGCCTTGCCACCCTGTGGTTCACTCGTGGTGCTTTAGGGCAACCACGGTAATTCGCGGTATGCCCTTGAGCGCCACATAACACACAGCTGGGTGGGTCCGGCGAATCCCGGGTGCGAGTGCACGCTGCTGTCGCGTGATCGCCTAGGCACTTAACGCACCTAGCGCGAGCGAAGCAGAATCGGGAGGCGTGCCCGTATAGTTGGCAGTTGTGGCACTGCGAGGGACTCCCATTCTTGTATGGGGCTTGGACATCGAGTCCTGAGAGGCCACAGACCTTTTTTAAATTAAAAATGGCCTTGCCTTCAGGAGTACGATCCAGTACTACGAGTACTAGATCGTAGGGACTGCGGTCCTTCCCGCTGTACATGCGGTGAACTGCATGTACGGGGAAGTCTTGTGCCTTCAGGTCGGCACATACCGAATCGGTATGTACCTCCTTGGGCACACCGCGGATGACCACTCGGAGGACTTTCTCCTCTTCGAGCGCATAAGTGTGAAAACTTATGCTCTCGTTGCGGAGGAGTTTTGTTAGCGCTCTGTGGTCGCTAATGGAGGAGACTTGGACTTTAATGCCCTGCTGCGTGGAGCGGGCATTAGTATAATGGATCCCACGATCCGAAACTAAACGGGACAGCATGTCCCATTTGGTTTTGTCCTGAATGAACAGGGGCGGAGGCGGTTTTTCGCGGCGCGCGCTCGCGTCCTGAGGGGACGCGGCAGTGGTGGCCGGAGCGGAGGGAGGAGACGCGGGGCGCGGGGCGGGGGTCGGCTTCTTGCCGGAGGCGGGGGCCTTAGCGGGTGCCTTGGCGGGAGGGGCGGAAGTTGCGCAACTAGCGGCTTTAGGAGCACGCTTGCGCTTTCTATCTACGACGGTATAGCCGTCGTTATCTGAGTCCGAGTCAGTGCGTAAGGCGCGACTCGGATCTACCTCCATCTCCGCTTCGGAGTCCGAAGTGGGCTCTACAACGGCGATGGAGGGACGGGTGCTCGCTGGCCTCCCGATCGGTGAGCGCGAGCGAGACCTCTCACGGGGAGGGGCTGCCACCGTGCGTCTGTTGTCTGGGCCCGGAGCGGGCGAAAGCGGACTGTCCTCTGAGAAGGACCGGGTCAGAGGAGGGACGTTGGCCTCCGGGTTTGAAGTCCCGGAGGGAGCGATGAGAGTGTCCGTGAAGCGGGCATTCTCTTCCTCTTCTAGGAGTTGCATATGTGCAACGTATAGATCGGGGTGGCGGAGGGCGAAGGTCTGAAGGACCTGCACCTCACCGTTAGAGGGACGGGACTGCATCCTGAGGGGAATACTCAGGACGCCCTATCCAGGGTTTGAATTCCCTCACACACCTTGTGAGCTCACTGTGTGAGAGGGAGTGTGTACCTACGGTGTGCCCTAGTTGTGTACCCTCTCCGAGCTTTTTTCTCGGCGGAGAGGGGTGCTCCTAAGCGCTACTCCGGGTTTGACTAGGGGCGACCCCAAGGCCAGAATTCCGGAGCCCAGCTTGCTTCGGCTGACCCGTGAAGCGGGAAAGGCCACGGTGCAAGGTTAAACCAAAACAACAACAGTGGCCGTTGTCACCGTAGGGTGTCACACTGCGACCGCAGCAAATGGCGGATTTGATCGTTCAGTCGGGTTTGGCTGACGCTACCCCACGCCTGAACGACGTCGCTTAACAGCACAAAGTGTGTTGTTACGCGACTGTTACTATGTTGTGTCGGATAGTAAAGTGGTGAGATGCGCACCGAAAAGTGCGGTCGAAGCAAGACCACCAGCCCGATATGATGTTGTTCGTCCGAAACAAGGGACTGGGTAGGTGGTAATGCCAGACGTCTTAGAGCGCCTCTGCGCGACGGCACGGCGAGCTCGTAGCTCGCGTTGCTCGGCGTTCGGCGGCTGCTCAGCTTCTGCACACAAAACAAAAACTTCGTCAGGACTGCGTATTCCAAGGCACTGGTCTGCAACTAGCGTCGGAACGATGACCCGAGTGAGACGGCAATAGTGCGGGGACTATTGCGGTCTCACTGGGAGATACTGGCGGAGCTGTAGACAGGTGTGCACGGCGTGGCGGCACAGGTCGGAATGAAAAAAAAAAGACAACGTCGCGTAACAACACACTTTGTGCTGTTAAGCGACGTCGTTCAGGCGTGGGGTAGCGTCAGCCAAACCCGTCTGAACGATCAAATCCGCCATTTGCTGCGGTCGCAGTGTGACACCCTACGGTGACAACGGCCACTGTTGTTGTTTTGGTTTAACCTTGCACCGTGGCCTTTCCCGCTTCACGGGTCAGCCGAAGCAAGCTGGGCTCCGGGATTCTGGCCTTGGGGTCACCCCTAGTCAAACCCGGAGTAGCGCTTAGGAGCACCCCTCTCCGCCGAGAAAAAAGCTCGGAGAGGGTACACAACTAGGGCACACCATAGGTACTCACTCCCTCTCACACAAGTGAGCTCACGAGTTGCGAGAGGGAGACAGAACCCGTTAGGCCATCCTGAGTATTCCCCTCAGGATGCAACGTCCCTCTAACGGTGAGGTGGAGGTCCTTCAGACCTTCGCCCTCCGCTACCCCGAACTCTACGCTGATCATCAGCAATCGCTTAACGATGCAGAGAGTGCCCGCCTCACGGACACTCTCATCGCTCCCTCCGGAATTCCAATTCCGGAGGCCATCGTCCCTCCTCTGACCCGGTCCTTCTCAGAGGACAGCCCGACTTCGCCCGCTCCGGGCCCTGACAACAGACGCACGGTGGCAGCCCCTCCCCGTGAGAGGTCTCGCTCGCGCTCACCGATCGGGAGGCCAGCGAGCACCCGTCCCTCCATCGCCGTTGTCGAGCCCACTTCGGACTCCGAAGCGGAGATGGAGGTAGATCCGAGTCGCGCCTTACGCACTGACTCGGACTCAGATAACGACGGCTACACCGTCGTAGATAGAAAGCGCAAGCGTGCTCCTAAAGCCGCTAGTTGCGCAACTTCCGCCCCTCCCGCCAAGGCACCCGCTAAGGCCCCCGCCTCCGGCAAGAAGCCGACCCCCGCCCCGCGCCCCGCGTCTCCTCCCTCCGCTCCGGCCACCACTGCCGCGTCCCCTCAGGACGCGAGCGCGCGCCGCGAAAAACCGCCTCCGCCCCTGTTCATTCAGGACAAAACCAAATGGGACATGCTGTCCCGTTTAGTTTCGGATCGTGGGATCCACTATACTAATGCCCGCTCCACGCAGCAGGGCATTAAAGTCCAAGTTTCCACCATTAGCGACCACAGAGCGCTAACTAAACTCCTCCGCCACGAGAGCATAAGTTTTCACACTTATGCGCTCGAAGAGGAGAAAGTCCTCCGAGTGGTCATCCGCGGTGTGCCCAAGGAGGTACATACCGATTCGGTATGTGCCGACCTGAAGGCACAAGACTTCCCCGTACATGCAGTTCACCGCATGTACAGCGGGAAGGACCGCAGCCCCTACGATCTAGTACTCGTAGTACTAGATCGTACTCCTGAAGGCAAGGCCATTTTTAATTTAAAAAAGGTCTGTGGCCTCTCAGGACTCGATGTCCAAGCCCCATACAAGAATGGGAGTCCCTCGCAGTGCCATAACTGCCAACTATACGGGCACGCCTCCCGTTTCTGCTTCGCTCGCGCTAGGTGCGTTAAGTGCCTAGGCGATCACGCGACAGCAGCGTGCACTCGCACCCGTGATTCGCCGGACCCACCCAGCTGTGTTTTATGCGGTGCTCAAGGGCATACCGCGAATTACCGTGGCTGCCCTAAAGCACCACGAGTGAACCACAGGGTGGCAAGGCATAGGCCGACCCGTCCCTCTTACGACCGTTACCAACGGGTAAGCCCTAAATTAACGGTAGTACCTGCCTCACAGGTAATACCCGCGCCGCTCCCAGCCCGTAACGCATGGTCTAAACCACCCAGTATGGTTAAGACCGTCGCTACCGCCCGCGCCCCGGCCCGCGCGCCCGCACCCGCGCCCGCACCCGCACCCGCCCGCGCCGCGGCCCCTGCCCGCGCACCGGCCCCGGCTCGCCCCGCGCTCCCGGCACCCGTCGCCAACACCATTCGCGCGCCTCCCCGCGCCGCTTCCCGGCCACAAGCTCCACCTATGCCATTGATGGCTGCCCCTCTTCAAGAGGCAATCAACCTAGTCAGCGATCTGGCTATGTCGGTTGACATCAATGAGGTACAAGAGCTATTCCACAAGATGCAATACGCTCAATCCCCAGCGGACGTGATCCAATACACATTGGAACACGCGAATTTACTTAGCGCCCTTAAGCGCTTCGTTCCCCAGGCCCCTCCCCAGTACAACCACTATGGGTAGTACAACCGAACGCACGAAACCGTACTCAGTTTCGTTAGCGTCATTTAACGCTGACGGCCTCTTCAGACAACGTGACCTCGTCCACGACTTTTGTTGTACCCACCTTATCGATATCATATGCGTGCAGGAAACCTTTCTAAAACCGGGGAAGGCGAACCCTAGGTTTGCCAATTACAGAACGGTACGTGATGATAGAGTGAACTCCCGTGGGGGAGGCACTCTTATCTATTACAAAAGGTCCCTGCACTGCATTCCCCTACCTACCCCAACTCTTGTTAATATGGAAGCATCTTGTTGCCTCCTAGCTATGACTGGTCATCAACCTATAGTCATAGCATCCTGTTACCAAGCTTGCAAAAAGCCGATCGTCCGAGCTGACTTAGAAGCCCTATTCTCATTAGGAAGCGCCGTCATTCTGATTGGCGACTTCAACAGTAAGCACATCCTATGGAATTGTAACGTCAACAATCCCAGAGGTATTGCACTTGAAAACCTAATCGCAGAACTTAACTTTGACATAATTGCGCCCACTGAGCCCACTCACTACCCTTATATGGAAGACCACCGATCTGACTTGCTTGACATGGCACTATTCAGAGGCGTAACACTCCGGTTACGCTCCATAGAAGTGGTTCACGAGCTTCACTCTGACCACCGACCCATTATACTGCGACTAGGTCCCGACCCAACGACTGACCTCCCCCGCCCCACTAAGACGATAGTGAACTGGAAGCAAGTAGGCGATGCCCTAAAGGCTATCAGTTCACCGGACCTAGACAAGATCCCTGACGACATCCTGACAAAAGATGACGTAACCCTTGCGATCGATTCGTTCACCAATCACCTCTCCACCGTAGTAGGTGCATCCGCAAAGGAGGTCATAGTGCCGGACGACCGGCGCCTTGTCATTCCAGCGGATGTGAGACGATTGGTGACGGAGAGTAAAGCAGTGACCCGACATTACGACTCTTACCCCAGTAAAGAGAACAAAACTAAGAAACGCCACTTTGAACGCATGGTTCAAAGTCGCATGTCTGAGTTGCGTGATCAACAATGGGGCGATAAACTTTCAAACCTCGTGCCAAGCCACCATGCTTATTGGAACTTGGCGCGAAGTATGAAAGGTAGTAACCATAACGACATGCCTCCCTTATACAGACCAGTCCCACTAGTCCCAGCGTTCTTTGACGAAGACAAAGCTGAGTGCCTAGCTGATAGCCTAGAGGCTCAGTGTTCCCCTAACGTAGATCACGTTGACCAAGCTCACCTTGACTCGGTGGATGCTGAAGTCGAACGTAAAAGCTCTGTGGTCACCTCTGAACTCCCACCTGCCACCTTAGCGACTTACGCTGAGGTGGCGAGACTGATCAAGGCCCTCCGACCGCGCAAATCCCCCGGTGCCGATGGCATCTCCAACAGGGTTCTTAAAACCCTCTCTCCTCCTCTCATCCATCTCCTAGTCAGCATCTTCAATGCTGCTATGAGCCACTGCTTATTCCCAGACACCTGGAAATGTGCAACTGTCATTGGCATTCACAAACCAGGCAAAAGCTCATCTGACCCCACCAGTTACCGCCCAATCAGCCTCCTCAGTGCCTTAGGCAAACTTTACGAGCGGTTACTTGCAAACCGCCTCCAGTCCCATGCTAAGGAACACCACCTTATCCCAGATGAGCAGTTTGGCTTCAGACCCGGACACTCATGCGTCCAACAGGTGCACCGCCTCACGGAGCACATCATTGAGGGCTTTAACAAGTACCCCAAACCCCAGACCACGCTAGCAGTCTTCCTCGACGTGGCGAAAGCTTTTGACAAAGTCTGGCACAATGGCTTGATTTACAAGCTATACCAACTTGGCGTGCCAGAACGTCTTGTGCTCATCCTACAAGACTTCCTTAAAGCCAGAAGCTTTCGCTATCGCGTGGAAGGCACCCTCTCCTCCCCCCACCCAGTCAGAGCCGGAGTCCCTCAGGGCTCCGTGCTATCACCCATTCTCTTCGCGCTGTATACCAGCGACATCCCACGCTCTCAGCCAGACGTCCTATTGGCCCAATACGCGGATGATACCGCTATTTATACCACTGGGTGGCGTATCAGCAGAAAGTCCATTTTCGCCCTCCAACGGGCCATCACCGAGATCGGTGACTGGTTCCGTAAATGGCGCATCGCGGTCAACCCAGTTAAAAGTGCAGCTATGTACTTTACTGAGAAGACTCGCCCCCGTTACCCGCAACCTTTAACTTTGTTTGACCAACCCATCCCCTGGGTTAGTAAAACAAAATATCTCGGAGTCACCCTTGATCGGAATCTCACCTTTAGCGATCATATAACAACCGTCCGAAACAGAGCGGCCTTTGTAATGGGTCGCCTTGGTCCCCTGATTCGCAAAGAGAGTAAAATGTCTCTTAGTAATAAGAAGACACTTTACACTGCCTGCATCCGCCCCATCATGACTTACGCATCAGTAGTGTTTAGTCATGCTAGTGAGGCCCATCTCCATAAGCTTCAAGTCATTCAAAATCGTTTTCTTCGTAGTGCAACCGGCGCTCCGTGGTATGTCCGGAACACCGAGTTGCACTGCGACCTAAACCTTCCCTCTTTAGCGCAGTTCAATAAGGACTGCGCTCGCCGATACTTTGATCGAGCGCCCCACCACTCGAACCCATTGGTTGTCCAGGCATCGAACTACTCGACCGCCTCTTCTATCCCATTTTTCAAACCCCCCCGTCGCCGACCACGGCAGGTATTAGACGACCCGGATGACCCCATCGCAGCCATTACATTGGCAGCTTTAGCGTTATCCGCAAGTCGTCGAGGTAAAATCCCCAGGTGTGAGGTAATCAGAGGTCACACAATCAAACACCGAGCTCGCCGGCGAGCTCGAGGCAAAAACAAGGTCACGATAAATTGCTCTCCAAATAGTCAAAGAGTATTATTCAGTAGGGCCCAATTGTGCAACACTGCAGTTGCACAGAGGCATTTTGCTCCGATCCCCCCCATGTCTCTCGACAGCGAGACAAGCCGAGGTCCGAACCACAGTGGTGCCCTTGAGCTCGCTGTCAACCCCTCCTATAATAGCGGTACGTTTTCGGCGTCCGCAGGAGACGGAGGTAGAAAGCGCTTTTCGCCTTCTACGCCCGTCTCGGGAGAAGTGCCTTCGGCACTTCTCCCTCCCGGGCTATTGTAGGGCCAGGCCCTCGCCCAAAACCCGGTGGAGCTGGACGACCGCACAGGCGGTAGCCAGCATCTATGTCCTCCCTAAACTGCAAACAAACGTTTAAAGTTGAGGGTTAGTGTCAAAATTCAAAATCCGGTGGAGCTGAATGACCGAACAGTCGGTAGTCAGCATCTATGTCCTCCATAAAAAAAAACTATGTCAAGTTTTCAAATAAGGAACCCTTAAATGTTCTTCATTCTATAGTATTTAAATTAAAGACTTACATAACTGTTCGTATTTTGTGTATATCTAAAAGATTCGAGGTTTAGAATGAGACGAGGTAATTAAACTGCTATCGTGCCACTATCAAGAATCACCGTCAAAACAACGTCAAACTGTCGAACGTAGCCATAGAAATATAAATCTCATCGTGCCAGCTTTGATCAATCAAGTGGATTGTCTTGGAAGGAGAAATAATTAACCCACCGCCCCTTTTTAGAGGTCCGAACGAGAATACGGGACCTCGACTAAGCCTCGACAGTCAATCCATCTGACCGTTAAAGGGCTGTATCTTAAGAACGGGTTATTTTTTTTCCAGAATTTGTGATAGTATTGTGGGTTGCATATCATCAAAAAATTAACAAAAATAATGTACCAAACAAGAAACGTTGTTTTTAATTGAATCCAAAACAGAGGATGTTCTCAATTCGATTTTTTTTTTGGGTTCCTCGAATATCTTTTTACAGGGTATACCGATAATGAATTTTTTTTTTAATTTTTGAGTGTTGGTGCTTGAGAAGTACATTTTTACACAAATTTGAGTGAGTTCTGATGAGTAGTATTTGAGTTATCTCTAATTATGCGTATTTCAAGTTTGAAGTCGGTGTTTTTTTGTTAATTTTCAACGATTTTTTTGTTCTTTCTCTTTCCGTTAAAACATACAAGCGTCAAAGTTGATATAATTAAAATCCAAAAACGAATGTACATAAGCAAATCGTAAAGCCAAGACCGGGTTGAGCTCCCACGAAAAATCTTGTACTGTATTAAAAAGTTGAAATTCTCACAGATATTTTGACGGACCCACGGTAAAAAAAAATACTGCGGCCGTCGAAAAATTTCGGAGGCTACTTTTCCATCCTCAATATACATTTTTTTTTAAACTATTTCACTCGAATACACTCATACACGCATTGGAGTTGAAAGGATATATTTTGAGAATTTATTATTTTTTTTTTCATATCCCAACTATTGTCTAGTATACATTACTGACATTGACATAGAACACAATAATCTAATACATCAAAAGGAAAAGGTATTATATTTTGTTTTGTCCCCGCCACTGCTCATATCCGATCCAATGGCTAAATGTGGGTTGACAAGCCAAACCCCTGTATCACAGTTGGCGGTCTTAAATACCAATTGTTTTCTGAAATTTTCTAAGAAAAATAAGAAGCTATCCTATGCCTATTCGCCGCTTGACATTCCAGACCTCTTGTATTACGTTGATGGTCCTAAATATTATTTGATTTTTCCACATTTACAAAATATATTAATTACAAAAAAACTTGAAGATTTTCGATAGAGTTATTTTAATATCATCACATCTGTCGGAGAAGGAGCACACAAACTTAAAATATGTATACTTTTTCCGTCAAACTCGCGTCATCTACGTTTAGCCAGTTTTCCGCGTGGGGTGCCGGGTTAGAATTGCACCTCCCCATATCATCCAGTGGATGTCGTAAGAAATGGTAAAATACTGTTAAGTGGACAGCAGCGCCTTCTAAAAAACTGCCATCTTACATTGCAATCCTCAAGATGCCTGCCAAGCGTGGGGATTATGATAAATACCCTCTAAATAGGTAGGCTGTGTTCAGCAGTGGTCGAAAGCTACATATCCACCAGAAATGTGCTAAGAAGAAAAGTGTGAGAGGTAAAAAAACAAAAGGATCGCTGTGCTCAATGAGGCTAGGAAAATGAAGCGTGCTTTTATTGGTGGACCATTAAATTCAAATCTGTCTGCTGTGGCTATTGAACCCCGAACCTCCAGATTCAAAAGCTCTTTAAACCACTTCACTGACTTAGCCTAAGCGCCTAAAAATACAGTAATAGATATTTTTTTACGCACACAAAATTACTTAACTATAGGGCTGTCGTTCCAAACTATCCATTTCCTATCCAATTTATATCATCGCCTAAATGAATTTATCAGATTGTAGGTAAAAGAAAAGTTTCCATGGACGTAATTAAGGATGGGTCTTTGGGGCTCAGCTCCCAATCGACTACACACTTTCATCAGGAAAAAAAACTCCGTTAATTATATATAGTGCCTATTCTAGGTAACGCATTTTTAATACTCTGGGTGTATAGATAGTCACCAATTACCACAGCAACTTACTTCTATTGCACAATGTGGGTTTTATTTATTTATTGTGCTTTGTCTTTGACTGCTATCTCTCATGTCAGTCAGATATAGTCGAATAAATTAATCAGACTAGAGCTAAAATTCAAACTGGCTCGTTGGAAGGACATTCACGATAAAACTGTATATCTAGCCATAATTGCACTTGCAAATAGCCCTACCGTCATGGTTTCATGACTTTTCCTCGTGGATCTATTTATTTTTCCCACTAATAGGAAATCTTTATTTTATAAATTGAAGTTTGACCTCCTATATAAAACAGTCACTGAAAATGCCTTAAATCCTCCAAAGGTACAAAAAATCGCGCGTAAATCTAAATTTTCTTTTAAAAACAAGGTTCTTCACTTGTGTGTGGAGTACGAAACTTCCGCATACACAGGGCATTCTGCATATCGAGCACGACAGTAGAGCAGAAGCTTTACCTACTCTTGTATAGTCATTATGTTAATCACATACCACACACAAAAAAAAAAATAACTTGCTACATTTCAAAACTTGTGATAATAATAATTTTAAGTTTCTACTGATCAAGGTGACCTTGACTTCGCCCCATATAATCTAAACCTGAGTACATCCCCAAAGTTTCCCTATATTTACGACGTTCCTATACATTACTTATCGACTGTAGGAACTTTCGGCACTCTGACTGGTATCTGGTATAAGTTTGATACAATTTCTTAATGATAACGGTGCCTCGAATACATACAAACTTTCTATGATATGTGTATAACCTGTACAGATACTTATACTCGTATTATACCTTTATCAGTTCTTAGTTATGTTACATGTTCGAAGTATTTTCTAAGGATCGATGATAAAGGAAGAAGAACTAATTAAAGAGGTACTTTTTATTGGTTTTTATAAATACTATGCATGGTGGTAAGGAAGGTAGCCAACCGATGGTATTTTCAAGGAGAAAATATGCCACCAAGCACCTGAAGATTTGTTCCGACAGCTGTTCTCTGGAGTCAGTTTTTATTCTACGTTGAGCCTCATTACCAACTTCGACCACTAACTCTAAACAACAGGGAAAAATAGGCACAGGTCTCTACCTGGCCCGTTTCTCTCACTGTGTATACTCTTATACACAGTAAGAGAAACGGCCCACCTGATTGAATAGAAGAACGTTACTACGATAATGTGTATCTTGTCTGAATTCTGTATGTAAACGATCTGATATCGAGGGCGGATAAGTTGTTGGATTTTTATGTCAAAGAAATTCAAACCCTACATTTGTTTATTTGAGTTAGTATAGTTGGGCATATTGCGTCGTGGAATAATAAATATAGACTTTTGAAAATATTACTTATAATATAAATAATTTTTTAGGTTTTTACATACCAGGCGAGAAAATAGACCCATATGATGGTCATTTGATGGTCTACGAGAAAACCACGTGTAATTTTTAGTAGCTCTCTAGATTCTGGAACTGTGCCTGTGATAGCAATAGGCTTACTCTCTCTTTCATGGGATCAAAAAACAGGGCAGGCGAAACGCGAGTGCTTACACAGCTCTGCCCACCCCTTCAAGGAATACAGGAATAATGATATATTGTTTTGTTTTATGTAATACCTCTCGGTGCCACATTCTTCCAGTATGCCGAAATCGAAATCCCATCTCACATTAATATTTATGTCCCAAGCTAATTATAATTGTGACTAAATATAGCCATCCCGGGAACCTCCGAACTTTCCAGACGTTTCTAATGAATTAAATTAAACGTAATTATGCCGTCTGTCCGTCCATCACCTTATGTAAACCTGCTCGAAATATCACGTGTGATTTTTACTTTTTGTACTTGGGAGTTTAGTAGGTTGCCTTTGAGGGGTTTTTATTGAAATACTTCTTTTGTTTATAGCTGATAGGCTGATCATTTGACCACCATCACACCTGATCTCATCATCCTAGGGTAAGTAGAATGATGAGATCGAAGATGTCGTTCAGGCAAATCTTGAAGCGTTCGTAGCAAAGTTTGCTTAGCCGTTCTGAACCTATCAGCAAAATTAAGCAACGTCCGCCGCGGTCGTGAGTTGGATGGGTGACAAGTGGTGACATTATTACTACTGAGTACTTCCTTGCTTCGGAGGGCACATTAAGCCGTCGGTCCCGGTTGTTGTCTTAAAATGGCAGTCGTTATAGTATTGTGGTGGGGCATTTTGGGAATGCCCGCCTGGCTAGCTATCAACCTCAAGTAGAAAATCTGTCGTCATGCACCTAACGGTGTATTCCGGCAGCTGTCCTTGAGAGATAATCATTCAAGGTTAGCCTGAACAACATCTTCGACCACATCATTACTTACTATCGGGAGAAATAGTGGTCAAAGGCTTAGGGATAAAAAACCTAGTGTTACTGGCTCTCAATAAACCTAGCGGCACACACAGTTAGGTGTTTGGCGACAGATTTTCTACTTGAGGGTGGTAACTTGCAAAGCGGGCAGTCGCAGAATGTTTTACTACCATACTATAATGACTACCACCCTATGGCAATAACCGGAACCAACGGCTTAACATGCCCAACGAAGAACAGAACGGGCCCATCCAAGTCATGACCACAGCGGACATTGCTTGACTTAGTTGATCAAACAAGCTAAGTTACGAGCTTATTTGATAAACAATAAATGATTTTATTGATAAAAAGGCTTCACATCTGGAGCAGCAATCTTTGGTCTTTGTACTACTATACTGCAACAGCCGGATCTTCCACTGCTGAACACATCCTCCCCCATTAAGGGCAACGCAGTGTATAGTGGCAGTTCTTCAGAAGATGCTGCGTTCTACTTTCTGGTATGGGGGCTATGCACCCCGTGGAGAATACCATGGGACTGAATACCACGCAATATAGAAGTCTCGAAACTGTCTAATCGTTTCAATCAGTACGTTATCACCCCTCGATACACTAAAGTAATGATTAGTTAATTTAACCAGTGATATCCAAGCCCAGTAGAGATGCGTGGGCGAAGTGAAGGGTAGACAGTAGTCACAATTGGATAAGCAACATGTCCCCTATATTGTGTCTTCTCTGGTACATTATACCCACGATTGGAGTCCAAGCTAACTCACAGTTCTGACCTTCATCTACAAAATGTGAAATTAGCTCCATTCCGCTATATTCCCCGTACTTACCTGGGGCTCTTCTAATGGCGTGTCGACAGACACCTCAATGGTCAGCAACGTATTTGTTATGGCCTCAGTACCAAAGACATCCATCCATAGCTGATTTTTTTTGCTGAACGTATCATTAGAATGTTGAATATTTTAACAATAAAAAATGTAATTGACCTTAATACGAACGTCGTAGACGCCTAAATTGAATAAATTATTTTTACAATGGCTTGTTTCCAAAAAGTCAAAGTGAAAATTATTTATTCAATTTAGGCATCTATGATTCTCTTATGAAGGTCAATTAAAAATTTTAATATTGAATTATTCTACATTGTACTGCTACGTTCATCAAAAAAATCAGCCTATTCCATTAAAATACATAAATCATGACTTATATGATGACTTCATTATTGTGAAGCAAAAAACCTAAGCGTGGTAACCCTAAGCCTAATGTTAAAAAGATATCTCTTATAAGTAAAGTAAAAGTTTTACAAACTGATAACCCTTTTCAAATTTGAATTAAATTATATTTTGTTTAATGTCAGATTATGAATACGCCTACACAACGGCAAATGGAGTTGTTTATTGTGAAACTAGTTTAATTAAAGTTTAAATTGGTTTCTATAAACTGACACTTGAATATCAATTATTTTATAGAATCATTTTCTGTTTTAGAATCAAGGAGATATTCATTCGTGTATTTTTTATTGTTGCAGATGTCTTTGACTAAAATCTCATTAGATTGTAAGGGATGATATGGTCGAAGAAGGTACCTAGAGTCACTAGTTTTTTAGGATAGCTGCCGGAACACACTGTAAGATGCTTGGTGACAGTTTTTTTTATGTCTGATTGGCTAGCCTTTTACCATTATATCACCTGATAGTAAGTATATATGGTTGAAGATGATGTTCAGACTAACCTAGAATTACTGGCTCTCAAGGACAGCTGCCAAAAAACACATTGTTAGGTGCTTGCCGACAGATTTTCTACTTGATTTTTTTGGGTGGTAGCGGCGGGTATTCCCAAATTCCCCTACCACCATGCAAAATTTACACTACAATCTCATTTAACGGTAAGATATGGTCAAAGAAGGTACCTAGAGTCACTGGTTTTTAAGGATAGCTGTCGGGACACACTGTAAGATGCTTGGCGACAATTTTTTTTACTTAAGAAGGTATATAGTTCCTTCTCTAGTTTATGTTGTTTATTATCTTCAAGCACATCTTCACGTACCATGATTGTGGTCACAGGCTAGACTATCAGCACAATGGGGTTGGTTCGAAATCCCACGTAGTTCCCAAAAGTGAAACTATTGTTCCTTCATAAGATTTATATGTCCAACAAAAAAATTACTAATACAAAAAAAATATAATCACATATATATCCATTCATAAAAATCAGCACGATTAATAATGTTAATTAATATTAAGATATGACTGCATTAAAAAAAAATATTTAATCTTGTTTCCGGTATAGACTTAAAACAACAGAATCAGCCCCGCTAAAGATTTTTCTTACAAAATGTTGATTTTAGAAGAAAACTCTTCCATTCTCGCAACACTGACTCGTACATGCAAATCCTTCAGAAGGGTAATAGCACATTTGCATAAGTAACATCGTCTAGACTTGAAAACATAACAATGGATCTTTAAGGTTGTCGTTCATTCAAGCACAACATATACCTATAATATATCATAACTAAACAGCTAGAGCACTAGACTCCACAGTATAAAAACAAGGTATTTATTCAAAAATACTGATGTATATATAATAAATTACCAAAAAACTTTACTACCTTAAAATATAGTTTGTTGAAACTATAACTTAAGAGCTTTTTTGAAAACAATCCCTTCTACACATTAAAAGAATATATGTCAATACAGCTTGTAGAATCTTTGTTCTTAGGACATGTGCAAACGCGATAAGTGTAAAGAAGAAGAAGAACAAGTTTTATTAGCCCTTTTGTATATACATATATAATTAATAGACTGTTTACATAGACATAATTAGAATTTAAAATATTTAAGTAGTATAAAATTTATTGTAATAATGTATTTGGCTTGCCAGTAAAAAAAATTACAATAGGGCTGATAAAATTTCTTCTTCTTCTTTACCGGGCGTTGCGGTTGCTCGATGGTCTTATTTGCCAACACCACTCCTTCGATCTATTCCACTGCACTATGCAGGAATTTCACAGAGTGGCAATGGATTTTGTAACCAAAATAAATAAAACTTATAGTTATATAATTACTTACATACTAAGAAGTAATTGTTGGTGTTTATTTTGTTTGGAATTCTACACCTAGTCTACCCATTATTTTTAATTATTTTTATGTGTTGTTCTTATTTTTATTCTTTTTGAACCTTAAGTAAGCGAATTGGGTGACTGTCATGCATACTCCAGAGAATGTACATATCAGTACTAATATTATAAATGCGAAAGTAACTCTGTCTGTCTGTCTGTCTGTCTGTCTATCTGTCTGTTACGCTTTCACGCCAGAACTACTGGACCGATTTGAATGAAATTTGGTATGGAGATAGTTTGAGACCCGGGAAAAAACATAGGATAGTTTTTATCCGACTGTGCTAAAAGAGGTTAATGTTTTCGCGCGATAACCGACATACGCGCGGGCGGAGCCGCTCCCGGAAAGCTAGTATGTAATAAATTAATAAATTATCCTCCGTATAACCAATATCGTACGTACGTGGTATCAGGTACGACATGTTTTCTCTAACAAACTCAAAAACCACACTAGAACATATTGTACACTTTGTACAAGGTTTTGGTTTCATGACTGATCACCATCCTGACTTTAAAGTGTGCTTTAAAGTGTATGTTTTTTCAACCTGTGCTTTAAAGTGCTCTTAGGTATTGGTACTATACTCGCTTCTTTGCGGTTTGGTGGGTATAGAACTATGTTGTACGCCTGAATGAGGAAGTAGTTAATTTCTTCAGCAAGATATTTTTGTGGGTACCATCACAGTGTCATATATTTTGCCTCGAAGCCCGGTATACATATATATATATATCATTATCTATTTATGTATGTTGCTATGTATACATTTATATAGTATATGTATATGTTTATTCAAACAAACAAATATTCTTTTATTGACATACATTGATTACAGTAAATACAATGAACCCATAGGTTCCCGAACTAGTGTTTAACTGTGTTTCAGGAACCAGTGGCTTCTCCCATTTTTAACTTCCGGTCAATTTACATTTTATCAAATAAAGTAAGATAGTTAATACAAAATGAAGAAATTTTACATGAAAAATTAAATAATTAAAAAGGGTGTATGTGTGTTATGAGTGTAGAGTGTAGTTTGAAGTGTAGTGAATGTATGTTTTGGGGTGTGAGTAGTGTTTGAATATTGAATAAATAAATAAATAAATATTTAAATAGGCATATTTTACATTAGGAATAAAAGTGTGAAAGCATAATCTCAATACTTTCATAATCGAAATTCTTCAGCCAAGTCACTAGTTAGTCAAAAGTTTATATACGAGGGTGAATCAAAAAGTTCTTAGAAGTGCATATATATGAAACCTTTTTGGATCAAGTTCGATATTCAAATTAAAGAGTGTCTATCACACTATATTTATGCAGACTGTCACTTATTTTTGTCAGTTCGTTCGCATGTAATAAATTTTTTTGTGCAACGAGTTGCTAAAAAGTCAAAATTATGGATAAAAGTGAGTTACGTGCGGTGATAAAATATCTCAGTTTGAAAAAAATGTCTACGAAGGAAATTTTTTTGGACATTCAGCAGACATTAGGGGGTGATGCTGTACCCTATTCTACGGTTGCGTACTGGGTGGCTGAATTTAAAAGAGGTAGATCAAGCTGTAAAGATGACCCGCGTTCTGGGCGGCCTTCAACCTCCGTTACAGAAGAAAATGTCAAAAAGGTTGAGAATCTGGTTTTGGAAGACAGAAGAATGACTATAAAACATATAGCTGAGATCCTAAAGATATCTTTTGGTAGCGTTCAATCCATTTTAATTGATTCACTGGGGTTCAAAAAAGTGTCTGCAAGATGGGTGCCACGAATGTTAACCGACGAAAACAAAAAGCGACGTTTGGAAATTTCCAAGCGTAATCTCGAAATGTTCCAGCGTGATCCGGATAATTTTTGCCGTCGTCTTGTCACCATGGATGAAACGTGGGTCCACCATTTTGATCCTGAAACTAAAAGACAAAGCATGTCTTGGAAACGACCATCCTCTCCATCCATTAAAAAATTTCGAGTTGCTCCTACCGCTGGCAAAGTTATGGCCTCTGTGTTCTGGGATAGTGAAGGAATCCTTTTTATTGATTACATGCCAAAAGGCCAGACGATTACTGGACCCTATTACGCAAATTTAATCCCGAAAGTGCGTGAAGCGATTAAAGAAAAACGTCGTGGAAAACTGTCGTTGGGCGTGTTGTTCCTTCAAGATAACGCTCCTGCTCATCGATCGGAAGTTGCGGTCAACGCAATCCGCTGTGCTGGCTTCAATCTCCTTGACCACCCACCATATTCTCCGGACTTAGCCCCAAGTGATTTTCACTTGTTTCCAAAATTAAAAGAGGAAATTCGTGGAACAAAATTTCACGATAATGACGCGGTTATAGCTGCCGTAGAGGACTTTTTCGAGAGTCAAGAAAATATTTTTTTTTCACAAGGAATAAGGAAGTTAGAAACGCGTTATTCTAAATGCATTGCATTGGAGGGAGATTATGTAGAAAAATAAAATATTATTATTTAAATCTTTGCATTTTTTAATATTGATTCCAAGAATTTTTTGATTCACCCTCGTATATATGTTTATAATTGTATTTGTTTAATTATTGTAAAAAACCTATATGTATGCTATTTTTATATACTTGTTTGGAAAATACAATTAAATACGTTTCATTTTACAATGTTTTTATGAAATTTGATTATGTACTTTTTTTATTACATTGCAATTTTTTGGACTACACCCGCCCCTATTGTTTTATTCGTTCAAGTCAATCCTAAGGTTGCCTGGTAGAGATCACTTTTAGTGATAAGGCCGCTCATTGAAACACTATGTTATTATTATTTGATATGTATACTTTTATTTTTCTAAAGTGGTGTAACAATAAAGAGTTTTCTATCTTCTATCTCTATACTACTGCCAGCACTACTGAGTTCATGTGATGTATGTGAAATTACAGGGTAAACAACAAAACAGACATATGAACTAACGTTTTGAGCTAACGAGTGCATCGTCAAGCAGAATAAGAAAGAGGACCCTGCAACTCTAATGCGTTACCCTTACCATAATTTTGTCACTTCATCACATAAAATAAAGTTACGTGGTATATTGGTTATTCGATACATTGTTTTCTTCAGTCGCCTTTTGTATATTGAACAGTCATATTCCAAATCGGGGATTCAACATCATACAACAACGATTTTACAGTAAGTCCACCCTAGCTATAGTTCTCTTCGATTCGAATGATGATTTGTGGATGCGATTACTTTCATTTAAAGTGACACCTGTGAGTCCAGTCGACGACATCCTTAAGTGTACTATTACGCATTATAAGGTCTTTTGGCATAAATTATAAAGAGGTTGTTGGCGGCTTGTCTATTTGATCTTGGTTGGATATAATTTTGAGATGGTTTGAATTAGAGAGTATCTCGTATTAAGCCTTATTTAGTTACGTCAACTAACTGGTTTGGTTTTACTACTTTTTTATAATAACAAATATTTTATGAAAACATTAATCTTATTTAAGAAAAACTTTATTAATATAAAGATATGTCTAGTGATTATTCGTGCATCGTTTCTCGAGCGTGCGCTCAAGGAGTCCTCCTGAGGATTCTTCGTATAGAAGCCAAACGCATCAACAATTTTTCCGGTTGGCAGAAAAAAAAATTGGCGTCTCGTGTGCAAGTCGCCAAATTCTAGGCCAGTATTGTTAAAATTGTAAGTATGTGATTATACTATTAGGTTAAGATTTGTTATTTTTAAAAAACCGATAGATTATCTTTTGGCTAGTATCTCATCTGCTTATTCGTTTTTGAAACAGTGATAGCTCAGTGGCTTTGGCTATGGACTGCCGCGCAGCAGGTCCACGGTTCGAATCCCGCCGCGGGCTTGACCTTCACCGCACGGTGGAAGGGCATTTTTGCGAATACCCGCCTGGCTAGCGACCACCCTCAAGTAGAAAATCTGTCACCAAGCACCTAACGGTGTGTTCCGGCAGCTGTACTTGAGAGCCAGTATTTCTAGGTTAAGCCTGTGAACACCTTCGACCACATCATCACTTACCATCAGGTGATATTGTGGTCAAAGGCTTACCTATCAGCAATAAAAAATAAATAAAAGAAATGTGATTATTTGGTCCAAGATGTTAATCAGGCTCAATTTAGAAACGGAACTTAGTTTGGAAGAATAACTTCTTTCACCGTTGTAGGTGGATGTTGGAAGAGTTTTAATTGTTGGTGGTAATGAAGATAAAAAATATATTAAACAAATTATATATCTCAAGCATTTCATACAATATTTTTTTTACCTTTACTTTCATATATGTGATGTACTTTTTTTTTAAATAGTCCTCGGAGAAGCCATTAATAAGTAAATAAATAATAATAAAATAAATGAGTCACCTAACTACTTATTGTACTTGATCATGTAAAACGTGAAATTCTGAGAATATTTTTACGATTTCAGATGTCATTTTTAATATGATTGATTACATTCTTTGGGTGTAATTTTGTTTTTTAGCTGCGAATATAAAAAGATACAAACATCAAATCTCAAAAATCTTATATTAAATAATTAGAAAACAGAGGTGGGTTTTTTTTTGGTTCACAAAAGTAATTCATCTTTAAATGTTTGTTAGGGCGAGCAGAAGTCAACCCTATGAGGTTGTTAGCATTTTACCAATAACCCTGTATACCTCAACAAATCAATTCATTTTTATATCACATATAATATTTGTGATTACTTCATTTCTGAATATTACAGTAACAATAACTTGATAAAAGCAGTGACTTGGCGCTATTTTCTATGTTAAATGGCAGTTCAGACAATAACTTGTAACATCAATCAGCTTTTTGCTTGAAACAATATAATATTTTTTCTTGTTACCGACTCCTAAGACTCCTTCAGGGCATAAATGAAGTGAGATATCTTTTAGATATACTTCGAGGTATAGTAGAGCAATGATTGTAGGTATATCTAGCATTATAAGTCACTAGCTTTCCGGCGCGGCTCCGCCCGCGCGTATGTCGGTTATTGCGCATGTTTTTGCGTAAAGTGCTTTTTCCGCAGTTGGATAATAACTATCCTATGTTTTTTCCCGGGTCTCAATCTATTTCCATACCAAATTTCATTCAAATCGGTCCAGTAGTTTTGGCGTTAAAGCGTGACAGACAGACAGACAGAGTTAATTTCGCATTTATAATATTAGTACTGATTAACGTCTTCCTTCCCTTATATCGTAAACAAGAAAATATAATTCATTGATTCCGGCGACTGGTACTTTAACTAAAACCCATGATTAATATGACAAATATTTTAAAAACACATCAAATGTATATTTCAAAAAATATTTAAAAAAAACTGATCCCTTTTCTCTCCACCAGATGTATATTAATTTTTTATCTTATGTATTGTTTAGTATTCTACTTTAATTTAAATAAAGTATTTTTTACCAACTTTTAAGTTTTGTTGGTAGCATCAAAACTTTTTGGGTATAAATTATGATCTTTTGATAAAGTTGGGGAACTATAAGGTTCTATTGAATTATATATAGCCTTTAATATCATTAGAAAAACAGTCAACAGTCTTCGTCGGTTGAAGTCAGTGACATTTCATTAACAGCAAGATTATTATTTAGTATTGGGTTCTACTGTTAGTCCCCCACTAGGTGGATTGACGACATCGTTAAAGTCGCGTGTAGCCAATTGTTACAAGTGGCTAGTAGCCGTTCTTTGTGGTGTTCTATGAGGGAGGCTCACAGTGGACCTCTTCCGGTTGATGATGATGATGATGATTAACAGTATATTATCTTGTCAAATCCCAGTGGGTTCTACCTTTGGATAACAGTGGACCTCTTCCGGTTGATGATGATGATGATGATTAACAGTATATTATCTTGTCAAATCCCAGTGGGTTCTACCTTTGGATAACAGTGGACCTCTTCCAGCTGATGATGATGATGATGATTAACAGTATATTATCTTGTCAAATCCCAGTGGGTTCTACCTTTGGATAACAGTGGACCTCTTCCAGCTGATGATGATGATGATGATTAACAGTATATTATCTTGTCAAATCCCAGTGGGTTCTACCTTTGGATAACAGTGGACCTCTTCCGGCTGATGATGATGATGATGATTAACAGTATATTATCTTGTCAAATCCCAGTGGGTTCTACCTTTGGATAACAGTGGACCTCTTCCGGCTGATGATGATGATGATGATTAACAGTATATTATCTTGTCAAATCCCAGTGAGTTCTACCTTTGGCTAACAGTGGACCTCTTCCAGCTGATGATGATGATGATGATTAACAGTATATTATCTTGTCAAATCCCAGTGGGTTCTACCTTTGGATAACAGTGGACCTCTTCCAGCTGATGATGATGATGATGATTAACAGTATATTATCTTGTCAAATCCCAGTGGGTTCTACCTTTGGATAACAGTGGACCTCTTCCAGCTGATGATGATGATGATGATTAACAGTATATTATCTTGTCAAATCCCAGTGGGTTCTACCTTTGGATAACAGTGGACCTCTTCCGGCTGATGATGATGATGATGATTAACAGTATATTATCTTGTCAAATCCCAGTGGGTTCTACCTTTGGATAACAGTGGACCTCTTCCGGCTGATGATGATGGTGATGATTAACAGTATATTATCTTGTCAAATCATAGTGGGTTTCATTGACGGCCGTTCGATACGAATCTTGTTTTGGTCAACTGTGGATAAGAATCTGACTTTGATAGAGTTATATGTATTGCTATGGCTATTTATTATGATGCCCACTGCATAAAATTATCAAAATTTTGATCTCATAACGTCTTGAGTGCGGTCACTTAGTTAACAAGGACCGAATTGACCTTCGGAACTAGACCATTTGATCCCAATTTGAGAGAGAGAAGAGCATGGGGATTTGCAGAATTTTCTCCTAAATTTTGAATTTCGAATTATTCACGGTATAAGAGCTAGAGAACCAAAATAGCTGCCAGTATTCTGGTCACGCGTGCATCAACCACGCGCTCTGATAAGTTTACGATGTCACGAACCCAATGTATCTACATCTAACGGCTCAAATGTAACCACTACCGAAGTTAGCATATTTACGCTGCTTGAGTTTCACCAGCGCTGGCAAAAATGATATTTGTCTCGGGAAATGTGCCGGTGCAAAAGTTTGACGCTGTCTCATACAATTGTGCTTCGTTGACTTCCAAAGAGCAAAGGTCATTTCAGAAGTTCTTCTAACGTCGACTCAATACTGCATTTACATTCTATTCTAGACTCATTGTTTTACTAGTTAATATGTTGGAAATATACTCGTACATATATTTACATAACTTTACTTAACATAGCTAGAGTATAAACCTAATTAATTGAATTGATAAATTTGATTAGAGAATATCAAAGCCATCCTTTTAAAAATAGAATAACTTATTTAATACAGGAACCTCGAAGTAAACTGTATCGTTTTCAGCAGCTGTAGAAGAAATGCCTCCTATATTAGGGGTGTTTGTAGCATAATCCCCACGCTTGGCAGGCTTGTTGAATTCACAGTGTAAAAGGCAATATGAAGAAATAGTCCCTGTTGCTAAGCTATTGCAATTACAGAGAGTCCTAAGCACGAAACTGCATTGCGTTCACCATCCGAGAAATTTGCCTTTTCTTCAATCCCAAAAAAACCGTTAACCTAAAGTAAAAGATATGATTGAGATAACTTCCTCATCCAAAAATCTTAGTAATGTTGAAATCTCATCAATGTTATAACGCACGGTTTTCAATTAAGGAACACTGAAATTATGGAAATTTCTGTTTGACACGGAGGCACAAACGTGGCGCTTAAAAGCTTCCAACCGCTCTTACTGCCTTATTTTCTTAGTTCTATTTAATCCAAACAGTCTTAGCAGGAAACTTTCTAGAAAATCCCTCAGCGGTTGCGGCTGTTAACTTAATTATTAATTAATCCTTAATAACTTTGTGAACACATATTTTCTTTGTAGAAAAATATTAGAAGCAGATATTTTTATAAAATTTACGCATAATACAATAGCGAAAGCAGTAAAGTATGTAAAAAAACAATTAAATCATAATGCTTGACTGATCAAACATTAATTCATTTTTATATCAACTTATTGTTCTGAGAGCGCCCACCGGGAGCTCGCAGACGCAGCTGCGCACTCGCTATGATCTATATACTCTATATATGATCTATATATCTCGCATCTGATATACTCGAAACTCAGGTCGACGTATTCGATCCCCAACGTGAGTGTTTTTATCGGTTATAATATTTAAACTTATTGATACAACTAACCTGCTAGCTTTGGTTGTATAGGTGAGGTGACGACAGGAGCCGGGGCAGTGGTCGCTGTGTTCGGTGGATAAACAGGATCGCAGCATTCTCTCTCCGGGAACTCGCTTCCCCCAGCACACGTCACTAAAAGTACCAGGATCCCTAGCACGGACCATACTCTAATAAACTTGATGCTCTCGCGAATCATGGACGCAAATTCTCCGGAACGCACTCCCGATACGAACGAACTTATAAGTGTAAACGGACTCCTAGCGTACAACGAACACAATGTTCCGACTGACCAAGTCAGTTTTGTGATATATAGATATATTGCTTTTGAATTCACTCGCGCGCAGTTTAACCAAGTTCTTTTTGGTATTCGAACCAATCTCCTCCTTTTTTCGTCCTTTTGTTTTTTAATCTTTTCATCGCAACTGTCCTTTTTTTCTGTCATCTGATTATTGATTCACATGACACGACTTTCACAAATATTCTTACTTATTTTACTAGTGATATGTTTAAACACTGTCGTTACATAATTGACTTTATACCGCGGAACTTGTTGATATACCATGTATATTTTTTTATTAATATTTGTGTTTACTTAAATCTGTGAAATAAAGGAAAGTAAGTAACAAGAAAAAATTCGGATGGAAAATTGGAGTAACCAAAAAGACAAAGGTTTAAAATATATCATAAAGATTTCGATCACCATTTGTTGATTGTGAAACATACTTTTCATGTGCATCACAAATGTGCATTATTCTTTCATTCATCGTTAGTTAAGTACATAGTGATTTAAATAATGCATCCATCTTTCTTTATCCTTGTAGTCAGTCTTTATTAATATATACATATATCAAGCCACTTTATTAGACATTTTTTATTATAATAACCATACTTACATTCATAAAATCATGCCTCTTTCCCATAGAGGTAGGCATCGACCAGTGATTTCTCTTATTTTACCTACATACCTCTTTCACTTCATCTACACTCATAAATCTTTTCATACATAAGCATCGGTTTAGGTTGGTACTCCTAACCTGGCCCTTTTTTCAGAACGTCTTTAATCTGATTTTGGAAGGTTCACCTACGTCTTCCATTACTTCCGTTCACTTATCCTATTAAATTAAATACTTTATTATTATACAAAGATACATACATATATACCTAAACACCAAATTGTACTTTCAAACTTAATAAAAATATATAATATACTCGTAATATCCCAATAAATAATTTAATAATAACCTCATAAATCAACACTCATCAATCAAAACATGGTTGTCTTCACAGATTGAAGCAAAATTTATGCAAATCACTCCAACTTATACACCGCCACCCTAAACTTAAGAGGGCATTAAACAAATTGAATCCCTAATATGCTATTTAACTTTTTGCTGAAAATCCTCACGCATATTACTTTTGTTCGAAAAGTTCTTCTATTTACGTGAAATTTCATTAAAACGCGGAAAAAATGGTGTTGTGCCTACAAACGGACGTCACACAGAAAGAATGGCGAATATTTTAAATTGAAAACTAACGCGATTCAAATCCGTAATTGAATTACGTACTGCTAAGATCATACTTGTTTCTCTACGGAGGAGCAAATCCTAGTTAAAATAATTAGCTATTAACATGATGTGAGATTTACGGGAGTGACATTGGCAATTATTGACAAATCGTGAAGGAAAAAAAATTATACAAAAAGTTTTCCGAAATAATATTTTATGTTCTTCATAGAATGACAAGAAAAAGCTAAATTGCAAGATCCTCTAAACTCTGAGTAACAGCTTTCGTAGATTCCATATTTGGTAATAGAATAAGACTTGCCTTCTATTACATGTGACAACCGCAAATTATTCGAAGTAACATTCGCAAAATAAAGTTACATCGTTCAAAAATGGCTTCGCAAAATCAAAGTATTGGTATTAGTCCTCGATGTACCAATTGTTACAAAATAGCGTTTTGTGGTCATATAGTCATTGAAACACTTAAGTAGTGAAAGAGGCTTTATTAAACGTATAAATACAAACACTGGAAACAAATTATTATGAAGTTATTGGACGATAGTTTGAGTATGATCGTTCATAATGCTAATTAGTTGTGATCATAATTGTAGGTACTTGATATGTAGATAGGATATTCCAAACTTCTAGAAAATTTGATAAATCGACTAAATTACACGTATCACAAATTTTAGGAGCGCAAATTTTAACCTGGGGCTTGGCTTAAACCAACACCGCAGCTTTGTACCTAACAGTTTCCTTTTTTTTACAGAGATCTATAACAGATACACTAACTTTGCACTCCAATTGATATTTTTCAATACGGCAGGTTAGTATACTACAAATAAATTGAATAAGTGTTTATTTAAACTTACTTTACAATGTTTCTTTCTTCCTGAATCAATCGTTTCCTTAGTGAATATATCAATAATTTGTAGAAGTGATATTACTTAGTGTTTAAAAAACATATTTAGAAGTTTTTGTATGATGATTCTTAAAGGTAAACTTAACTTCAACGCACAACATTTATTAAGCCCCAATTAGAGTCGAAAGTTATGTGCTGTCATAGAACATATAATAATACTACTTGCTGTGTAAGAATAGTGCTGTTATAATGAGTTACGACCACTGTTGTCGCGAACGCGATTATAAAATAAAATATTAAATATAATCAAAGTAAAAGACTGATCAAGTGAGAAATTAAATAAATACTTCCGCTACCAATTGAACTGTCAAAAAGGTAGCTATGGATGGGGGAACAAGATGGCTGCAGTAAGTGCCCTTACAGTTAGCGACAGTGACAGTCGAAGTGCCTAATAAAACGTACATAACTTTGGAGCTCTTGTAAGTCAAGTTTTATCATCATATAGCTTTGTGATAAACATGTAATTACCGTTGATGGTGATGACCAAAGGTGATATGAAATTGTTCTGGTGGTAAGGGACGGCTATATGGGGAAGATGAGGAGACCGTTTTTATAGGGGCAATAGCCCTATTTTATGACATTTCAAATCAGCTTGGCGTAGATATAAATATTGCGTACGTTCCCCTTATAATAATATAGTGAAGCAGAATATTTAAATTCATATATTTGCACTTTCGCAACAACTATATAGGTTTAAACTTTCCGCGTTCATTCCGCGTTATGAACGCCGCCGCTTCTCCGCTGTTTGTGTGACGTCTCCTGTACCCTCGCTATTATTTCAGACTGATATAATGACTTTTGAAATGCGATAATTCATTTTAATTGTAACATTTATGCGAAGATTTTTCTTTTTGTTTGAAAAATGGCAGTCATTTATCTGTAGTGGATTTTTTTAAATGTTTTTGTTAGTTAAATTTGTCTCAGTTGCCCCTCGCTGCAAGCTGTGAGGTAAAAACATCATGTGCCTCACTAACAATATGTAAAATGTGAGTACCATATTTTAAGCTGTATGTAAACTAGCATATTAATACCGATAAGTGGGAGTCGGACCCGTAATAAATATCCCAAAAAATAAAAGAATATATGCATTGTGGTTTCACAGTACGTTTAATGGGCAAGTCAGATTTGACTTAGCCAGTTTTTTTTATGTTGTAACTAAAAACAGAAATTTACTTTAAAGTCAACATAATAAGGAAAATTGATAGGCAGGTTAAGAAAAAGATATTTGCTCGTAAAACTTTAACCTCGACTAATTACCCGTTTTTATCATTAAGAAAATGAACCTGAAATATATAACTTTTCATAAGAAATTTAATGCTAAAAAACCGACGTTCACCGCCATATACACTACTAACAGTAGAGTACTCTAAAGCTATATTAAACCCTTTTTTTTACATAGCTGACAGGCTAGTCTTTGTCCACTATCTCACCTGATGGTAAGTCATCACTTACTTTCAGGCTTTCACATCATCATGTGGTTGAAGATGATGTTCAGGTACCAGACCTAGTATTTTTATGTTAAAGAAAAACGTTTTTTGTTATTTTACTTTAATTTTTTTTTCTTATTTACAAATACGCTTTGGGACGATATCGAACAGATCTTTTATATACAGAGACAAGACAGTCATGCTTCCAAATTCAAATTCCCTATAGTGTTTTGGCAAATGTGGTATTTAGACAAGGTCAAAGTCTATGTCAAAATTGCAAATTAAAACTCAATAATGTACAAAATTTAAACAATTTCACAGAGTAAACAGACCAGAAGGTCCTCTCCGCTAAGGCATTATAGTATATAAGCTCTTTATATTCAGCTACAAGACGTCTCTCTTTCCATCGCTTAGCCACGCATAGTTCTGATCTCTTTGCAAGCGACACACCGTATAAAAAACCTGCAGCTTTGTACCTAAAATGCGGTGTGAGCCAGGCCTGACAATTTACAATAATAATGTATATATATTAATGATTTTACTATTATAATTACCAGGCAATTGAGCAATTCAATACTGAAATGGTTCAGTGGGAATTGAAAGTTCATCATGTTTTCCAAAACTTACAAAAGTATCCGGTTAATTCAATTCTTGACCGAAATTCTGGCACTTATCTATAAAACTTAATCCATGCGCTTCATTGATAATGATAAAAATTGAATTTCATTCATAAATGGCCCACATGGGAGCCAGTTATACATGCGGTACGTTACAATGCTGCCAGCACGCAGAATACGCTGCTCTGGTGATGTGCTGGTGAACTTGGGTTTCTTGGTAGTTTTTATAAATAACACATGAAATATTTTTAATGCATAATTTCAGAAGGCGTTACTAGGTCATGGCTTTTATGATAGCCTCAAGTTTGACTCCAAAGCACTTTATGGGTTAAGATTATTTTTTCAATTACATATATGTCGTTTCTTTAAGTATTTATTTTCAGGAGTTACTTACTTTTTGAACAATTAGTAGAAATAATTAAAATTGAGATACTCTCGTTGAAGTATAGAGCTACTAAGTCGTTCAATTCTTTTGTAACATCAAACAAAAGTTTGATAATTAGTTGAACTATACCGTCTTTACGCGAAAACTCCAAATTTCTTTAGCTCCTTGTCAAATTATAATTTTCTTCAGGTTTTGGATTAATAGACCAGTCTATTATACTGTTTGCTTTGTAGATTAATTTTGATTGCTTTGTGCTTAGGAAAGGAAAATCTGAAATGATTTTGTGAAATTCATTTAATGGAATTGAATTTTTGAGTCATTTTACTGAGAACGATTTACGAAATGAATTTTCATATTTCCCAAGCACTGAGGCGTCTTTCCTAGTAATAAAGTAAGTAATTTCTAAAGGATGTGTACAGTTCCTGGATTAATATTATATATGACAAATAAGGTGGACAGGTAAAGTAAAAGATAAATCGAAAGTAAGCCTGTAGCTTGAAAGGCAACTAGCGGAGCTTTACCGATATATATAACGATTAATACTTGGATGGGTAACCGCTACAGGCATAAATTTACTACTGAATGCTTCCGTGTTTCTGAGGACACGTTAAGCCCACTTCGGTCCCAGTAATTGACTAAGAATAGCAGTCTTTATAAGATGGTGGGGCCTTTTCTGAAGGTCCGCCTGACTATAGCTACCATCCTCAAGAAGAAAATCTGCACCAACTGTGTTCCGACAGGTATCCTTGAGAGCCAATAATTCTAGGTTAATTTGAACTAGATCTTCGACCGTAGCATTACGTAACTCCCATCAGGTAAGATAATGGTCCAAGGCTACCCTATCACGAATAAAAAGTAACATAAAATTTGCGAAATTATGAATTTTAAAACGATTGCATTCGTAACCAAATCCTTTTTTTGCTACAAGTTTAACAGTTAAAAGTTTAAAATCGAATGTCTATATGTAACTATGTAAATCTTCAAAGATTTTACTGACATGAGTTTAATAGCCACGGGGCATAACCACGAGCACAAGCTAGGGTAAGAAGTTAAGTTTGATATTAAATAAAAGTAAAAATAAATAAACGCTCATCCACATAATATTCTGATAATCCTATAAAACTGAACGAAAACGAGACATCAAAACTTCACAGACAATTGCTTAGATTTTGGTTCAAACCCCTCGAAAAGTAAAAGCTTACACTAAAAACAACAATCACTATATCATACCTACCCACATGAGCAGTGCACGATAGAAGGATCTAGGATTTGATTTTTAGGGGTTGATCAAACTTTTTAGTTGACTATCGTCTAGCATATTAAATTTGACACGCCCAATCACATATTGAATAGATCTATTCTCCCTGAAATCTTTGTACACCGTATTGCAACTCCCTACATTAGAATAATATAAAGCATGTGTTTGCTTTATATATTTTATCAAAATTTTAATACTTAGGAAGCCCATTTTGCAATACTTCAAATTTAAGTATATATATAATAATTAGGCGTGTTAAACGTGTGACAAAATATATTAAGATTGACTCCAAAACAAATCTGTAGACGCTTGTTGAGAATCGTCGAAAAAGAATCGTCTTTACTTGGCGGTGGTAGCCATCCAGGCAAATCAGATTACCGTATAAAATTGGATTCCTTCTTGTTTTGCTAACGTTTTGCTATGATGTTCCCACGGTAAGATCAGTGACAGACTAATCAGTAGACGTTCCTAACGACCACATAGCTATTACCACTTTTGGTCTACCCTAAGTAATAAGTACTGGCAACGACACATTCCTTTTATCTCAAGCCATACTTTTACTTATCCAATTCGAATCCCGAGCTGCCAGACCATCCATATAAATCACGCTGACAATAGTGTTGTCTGCTATCGAATCGAAAGTATCGAGACAAGGGCAAATGTAATCGATAGCAGCCGATTCGATATTTATTTGTAAATATCGTGCATTGCACTCCAAATTTGAAATGGAACGAGATTTGAATAATTTATTCGTCTGCATTTCGATTGGGATGAAATTTTGATGGCGACTATTTGCTTGCGTAAATAATATAATATTTGTTTGTCTGAATTTGGATCGCTGAGATGATTTGAAATGAGAATTTTTTCGTCGCAATTTTTTAGTAAAAAAAGGTTTTGAGAAATCTATGTCCTAAATCTACAATTTCATGGGGTTCCAGGCTAGAAGAATGTCACCCCTACCTCTTGCCGCAGGTGACGTAAAAGGAACCACGAATAAAATATCAGAAGGTGGGCAGCAGTGCCTTCTGAGGATCTTATTAATTCTGCTAGATTATACCAATTCCTCCCTTAGCGGGGAAAGCTGAGTTGTCCGAGTGGAAAATCTAATTGACACAGAATATACAAAATACCATTAAAATCCGTTTAGCTATTTTGCATGTTGTTGGTTAGATTACACCGAAAAACACGGAAACCAAAAAACAAATATCAGATTCATTTTATTAGTGTGTGGGTATGCCATGTCTTTTGGACGCCAGTATAGAAACTCTAGGGGGTTAAAGCTTTCAATACCAACAAAAATAAGATCGAGGAAATAATTTCCGATTCATACAGGTACACGAATCTAAAATTACTAGCATAACTTCCATAAGTTAAAACACCCATAAAAATACTTATAAAGAAAACAACGAAGCGCTCGTAGCGAAGTTTGCTTAGCTATTCTGAACCGATCAGCATAGTTAAGCAACGACCGCCGCGGTCATGAGTTGGTTGGGTGACCGCTGGCGAAATTACTACTGAGCGCTTCCGTGCTTCGGAAGGCACGTTAAGCCGTCGGTCCCGGTTGTTATCTTAGGATGGCAATCGTTAAAGCATGGTGGTAGGGCATTTTCTGAATGCCCGCCTTGCTAGCTACCACCCTCAAGTAGAATATCTGTCGCCAAGCACCTAACGGTGGGTTCCGGCAGCTGTCCTTGAAAGCCAGTAATTCTAGGTTAGCCTGAACATCATCTTCAACCACATTATCAATTATCATCAGGTGAGATAGTGGTCTAAGGCTCACCTATCAGGCAGGAAAAAAACTATCCTTTTTTTACGCAATCGTTATTGAACAAGCACGTGGTCCACCTAGTTTAAAGTCGTAACCTCTGCCTATAACAGATGCAGTTCGTCGCAAATGGCGAACTACATTGTGCCCATCATCCTGAGGCATAATGGTGTAAAGTCTCATGTGCCTGTAATTTCACCGGCACTTATACCCTTCAAACCGAAACACAGTAAGGCGAACATTACTGCTTGGCGGTAGAATGGTAGCGATATGGTAGCAGTACTTCCCCAGACGAACTCGCACAATGAGTTCTACTGCTAGGAAAATATGATTATTTTCACGCGTATCTTAAAATCCCTCGTATGTGGCTTTCAGGGAACATATAAGACCATTACTCAACATTGTCAGTGCAGGTTCAAAACAGCGAATGTGTGACAGCGGATGACCGATGCGAATTGTGAATGATGGGTACCTTGACGCACTGGAACTTATGTCGATTACATCCGGCATGTGTATTAAAATGTGTAGGTAAAATTTAAAATGTCATAATAAACTATATTGAAAAATGAAATGCGTAGTTTTTATATTGATGATTGCTAAGGCTTTGACGACAATCTACCTGATGGTAAGTGATGATATGGTCGAAGGTGTTAACAGTTAATATTTTTATGCTGCACTTATTATTTCCCTGCACATGTTCTTAAAAAAGATTCTAAGTCAAGTATTTTCTGTAGTCCAAAACAAGTAGCAATGTAGGAAATATTCTACAAGTGGAAAGTCCACTTTAAGTTTTTACATTTTAAAATATTTTTTTTGCTAGCCTTTGACCTCTATCTTGCCTGATGGTAAGTAATGATGTGGTCGAAGATGTTGTTCGGACTAGCCTAGAATTACTGGCTCTCAAGGACAGCTGCCGGAATACACCGTTACGTGCTTGGCGACAGATTTTCTACTTGACGGTGGTAGCTAGCCAGGCGGGCATTCCCAAAATGCCCTACCACCATGCTGTAACGACTGCCATCGTATGACAACAACCGGGACCGACGTTATTGCCATTTAAGCAATGCGAGTAATTATAATAGCATACAAAATTTAGAACAAAGTCGAACTAATGAAACCGATGTGCGAAATAATTAAAAACATTTACCGCAAAATAACACATGATATAAACTGTATCAAATTTTACGAACAATGATAAATACGCGTACAATCCACTACATAAATAATTCCACGAGATACAAACCCTATTTATTAAAAGAAATCGTCTCCCGCTCAACGGAAGGGTACGTGCGTTGACCGGAAGTCAGCCATATTTTATTTACGGGGATGCGTGCAAACCGGTTGTAGGAAAAATTGCCGTGCGCCTTGCCTTACCTTTATGCTTATTGATTTTGAATAGGATCGAAGGCCAGACGGGCAGTAACAAATTGTTTAGGTGAAACTTAGACGGATTTACTTTTACTTGAATGTTTTGAGTAAAAGTTGTCGGTAAATATGTGAGGCTTTTACTGTTCTTTTGTTGCTACTGATAAGGCTTATTATGATAAGTGTAGGTATCATTTTCTTGACAAAAAAATATAACTGTGATGGATTTTAAGGCAAAATAATACATGTTTCCTTATTTCCTTGATGGCAATTGCAAAGGTACAATAATAATAATAATATTTAATATAATATAAGCCAAATTCAGCAGGTTATTTACGTGTAGTTTTCTGTATTTGGTATAGACTGGTGGAATAGCTTAACGTAGATCTTTATCCTTATTTTAAATTACTCCCAAAAAGAAGGACTATATTAAAAGGGTTGACTTAATTATATTTTGATCAAGTTTTATGCATATATGGGATATCGAAAAATACAATTTTAAACACCAATTCGGGTATACAAACTGTATATACAAAGAACCAGATTACTTACGTATCTATATATGTATACGTACACAAAACAAGGTCTACGAATTGTTATATATTTATGTGTAATATATCATTTAGGCGTGATTGATAACGTTACAGAATCATGCTGGCTTTGTGATGTTACTGACATTGTAACGAATTATTGGTATTCATATGAAAAATATTACAATGATAATAAGTTACAGCTGAGATAGATTCGTAGTAGAAGGGTAGTGTCTATAGTGCTCTCTAAACAAAAGTATTTTTAAAGATTATTTTAGCCTATTTAACTTATTTGTCGACTCTGGAGATCGCTAAACTGGTCGAGACGCCTTCTCGACGTTAACAAACCGTATGTTAAATCGGCTAAAATAATCTTTAAAAAAATATTTTCGTCTAATTTTAAACACCAAGGGTTAACATTTAAATTTGAGTCTAATGTGAACACTTGTATTAGTATTATATGCATCTGGTTTGTCAATTTTCCATAAAATTATGTATTGTCAAAATTATTTGGTAAAATCGTTTTGTAAAGGATTTTTTTTTCACATTTACAGTACCATGAATAATAAAACGAAAAATTGGCAATCCAAAAGCAGAGATATTATGTTTAAAGACATGCATGTGATAGATTGTTTTAAAATTGGTTTACTATTTATTGAAATATTTATTCATTTTCACTTGATTAGTTTCAAGCTTAATATTTATTAAATGGTTTAATGTAACATTCTAATCGTTTTGGAAATACTCTCTGATGTTTAAGACGAAAGTAGGTACTGGTTTAGTTATCTGTGTGTATATTTTATCTGTGGTTTTAATTGAATACTGTACCTAATTGTATTTGTTGTGAGAAACGGTCATAACTTGATTGGGTGCTACCAGTGGCAATTACTACCAAGTGTTGCTGTACTTCGGGGGGCACGTCAAACCAACAGTTCCGGTATTGTCTTAGGATGGCAGTCATTATAGCATGGTGCTCGGGCATTCTGCCAATGCCCGTCCAACAAACTACCACTCTCAAGTAGAAAATCTGTCACCAACTACATAACGGTGTCTTCTGGCAGCTGTCCTCGAGTCCTAGTAATTCTAGTTTAGCCTGAACTACATCTTCGACTTCATTATCACTTACCATCACAAGACATAGTGATCAGAGACTATAGCCTATTAGCAAACATGGAGAATATAAATATGTGGAAGTACGCGAGTCCAATTTGCACTTGGCACACGTGTACAACGGTATCTTAAAGGAGGCCAGGCTTTCATGTGCAGATATAGACTCACCTTTTGCTTAGCGATAAGTTTACTATTGTAAGGTGATTACTAGCTAGGCAAGCAGGAAACATTCTGGGAGTCACAAGATTTTAAAACAATTTAACCGAAAAGCCAAAATGCTTCAGTCCACGTAAGACTACTATCATTAGACAATTTGCCCAGAATTCTGGCAGCAATGGTCCATTTGAATGAAATTGCTGATGGCCGATCCGAATAAGTGCCTTAACAAGCGATTATGAGCGATGTAACGTGAATAATATTTTGATAAAGAAATCTTACTACACTGTTTGTGATTACTTAAACGACAAAAATGCTTGGACTGGTTCGCCTCTGCCAAGCTAGCGCCTGTCACCTACGTAATGTAAATTATGTATTGAAATAATTTTACTATATAGTATGTACTTAACTCATTGTTAAAAAACATTTAAAAAAATGGCCCCGAGTTTCTTGCCCGTTGTTCTCGCAGTGGCTCTATAATTTTTGTTTGCTGAACGTGGCAGTACAATATAGTATATTTCAATATTAAAATTTGTGATTGACCTTAATAAGAGCGTCGTAGACGCCTAAATTGAATAAATAATTTTGAATTTGAACGAGCCTGATACAAACTGCTTTAGAAATAACTATTACATTAATTTCGTCAAATAATGAAATTAAGTAACCAATTACACAATATATACCATCAACGATGAAACTATATATATATATAATTATCGTGAAATATTAATGAGTATGTTCTTACTTCAATATGAATCACTATAAATCGATATAGACGATAAAAAATTCAAACCACTCAAAGAAACGTCTATTTACAATAAGTATCAATATGGAGACAATTTTAGTTATTAATATCATAATAGTTATGCCTGTAATTTATTTATATCTGATAGACTAGTCTTTGATCACTATATCCGCTGATGGTAAGTGATGATGTAGTCGAATATATTGTTCAGGCTAACCTAGAATTAAAGGTAAGAGAGGTTCTCAACGACAGCTGTCGGAACATACAGGAGGGTGGTAGCTAGCCATTATGGCATTTCGTAAAATATTCTACCACCATCCTGTAACGACTGCCATCCTGAGACAAAAACTCGGGCCGACGGCTTAATGTGTCCTACAAAGCAAATAGGCGCTCAGTAGTTATGCCACTACAGCGGTCACCCATTTTCGCTACGAACGCGATAGTTGAAGCCACGTTATTTACGTTAACTTTTTTGCAGATTTGTTTCGTCCCCTGTAACAAAGACCAACCTATTGTCATGTACCAAGCTCAGTTGCAGACCCCATACTTTAACTGATAATTAATTTGTCAGTTAAACTAAGCAAGTATCATACGTGGAAATTGTATCCGTTACCACCATATAATCTTGCCATATAACTAAACTATTTATACATCGTAGCACTTGCTACGGCTCGTAGACATTATCGTAGACTCGTAATGAGTTAATAAATATTTCATTACCAGCTTATCCAATAATGTCGTCAAACAAATAATTACCATCGAAAATAATAAGTCTAGCCAGTATTTCAAGAGAAGGTGAGTGCCATCCTGCCTTACGCAAGGTCGCATGAAATTAAAATTGATTTTGGAATTTAAAAGTTCTAATAAGCTATGCTAAAAACTCGTGATGAACGAGTTTGTTTCAGATTTTTACGTTATCGACAGTCAGCTTAGATATAAATGTCCAATACTGTTTTAGTATATGACCTGGCATGGTGTCAAGGCAAGGTCAAAGTCAAAATCATTTATTCAGTTCAGACGTCTGTGACCCTTGCAAGACAGTCAATTACAAAATGTAACTATGAGGTATACGAGATTTAACTCCGCGGTCAGCATAAAATATAAAGACAGCCCTTATATCATTTTAAAAAATTGGGCAAAAAAATTTGGTGCCATTCCCTTTAAATTAATACAACTAAGAAGGAATCTGGAATACTTTTTCGAGTTTGTTAATGGTTATTATTTTAAATAGCACTTTTGTATTCTTTGCACCTTGTTTTATTTTTTCGTAATTTTAGTATGCATGTACTACATTGTTGAGTTTAGTAGTTAGAGTAGTTTTTTTATAGTAAAATTCTCTTATTTAACAAAGAATATCGCTATAGCCCACAATATGCCTTGTAGAGAAGAACGGTATACTTTTACGAGTTTGTAAGTGGTTTTTTATTTTAATAGCACTTTGGTCATCATTGAATAAATAAAAAGAACACATTAGTTTAGATTGGAAAGATACTGACGTATAAAATATCTTGGACACCATCAATAACTCATCAATAATGGTCTCAAATAACATTGTGTATATTACAGTTACATTCATTAACAATAAATATTTATTTTAACCTCTAAAGTTGGAGGTGAAAATACCTTTATAAATTAAATAATTTATAAGCGGTAATTTATTTTTTTATGCCTGGCAAGTTAGCCTTTGACCACTATCTCACCTGATAGTATGTGATAATGTGGTCGAAGGTGTTGTTCAGGGTAACCTAGAATCACTGGCTCTCAAGGATAGTTGCCGGAACACACTGTTAGGTGCTTGGCGACACATTTTCTATTTGAGGGTGGTAGCTAGCCAGGCGAGCGTTCACAAAATGCCCTACCACCGTGCTTTAACGACTGCCATTCTAAGACAATAAGGGGCTTAACATGTCTTCCAAAGCACGGAAGCATTACTACTGAAATGTCACCAGAGGTCACCCATCCAAGTCAACCAAAAAAAGTAAATTTTACTAACTTTATTAAATTATATGATTATACCTCACGTGAATTCGCCTGATAGATATGTCTATAGTTTGACCACATCCGGTTCTAACCGAGACGAAAACTGGCGCGTTAAAGCTATCTTTATAACTTATCACCGGATATATTCAGAGCTATAACTACTAAAATAAAAGGAGAGGTGAATTTATGGCCACTCGTTTTTTTTATAAAAATGGCTCATCAGTACTAATATTATAAATGCGAAAGTAACTCTGTCTGTCTGTCTGTCGGTTTGTCTGTCTGTCTGTTACGCTTTCACGCCAAAACTACTGGACCGATTTGAATGAAATTTGGTATGGAAATAGTTTGAGACCCGGGAAAAAACATAGGATAGTTTTTATCCAACTGTGCAAAAAGAGGTTAATGTTTTTTCTCGATAACCGACATACACGCGGATGGAGCCGCGCCCGGAAAGCTAGTAATATATAACTGTGTCGATACAATTTAAGCAAAATATGTTTATGATAATTCTAGTAGGTTAAAAAGTTAAAGGGACCGTGCAAGAAATGTTATGTTTTTAACTTTCTTTGATTTTGCTGTATCTTAAAAACAGTTAATACAGACAAGCGTCAAACTAAATGTGATTATGGTACTAACTCTTTATTTAATCCTAGCTTTCCGGGCGCGGCTCCGCCTGCGTGTATGTCGGTTATCGCGCGAAAACATTAACTTCTTTTTGCGCAGCTGGATTAAAACTATCCTATGTTTTTTCCCGGGTCTCAAACTACTTCCATACCAAATTTCATTCAAATCGGTCCAGTAGTTTTGCGTGAAAGCGTAACAGTCAGACAGACAGAGTTACTTTCGCATTTATAATATTAGTACTGATGAAACATAATTTAAGCCACTCAATCTCAAAATTGATTAAAAACCTCCATTATGTATGGTAAATACTTGAAACATGTATATTGTATAGCCTCAGAGCGGAAATCCAACTCGATTTTAGCCAAGTAATAAAATTTACTAACACCAAAAAAATTTATAATTGTTTCCATAAACAACAGCTCTTTCTTAAAGACTTTGTTTTTAATGGTTCTTAATGCAGTTTCACTTGATCTTCTTTTGTGTTTGAAGTATCTTTACCACTCTAATAAAAAAAAAACATATTGTATGCAAATAAATGCATGGTGGTAGGGCGCTACGTAAATGGCCTAGCTGGCTACCCTTTAAGCCTGCACCGAGGCAGCGATACGTAATTGTGGTTCGTTTGATCCTTTGCAGTATCTTTATTTATTAATTTTGAGTAATGTTATTAATATATATTATATTTGAGGATTCATTCTATAAATCATTCACTTTGGAAATAAGATTATTTAAAATTGTCTCGATAGAATAAAAAACCAAAGTTACATATAAAAAAAAGAAATAAACCCTTAGTACGGCGTAGATACTTAACGGAGAGTCATCCGTATTTGAATAATAAAAATACTACAGGTTTTCTATAACGTATACACATTACATTTTTCAAATAGGTATTTGTTTTTATTATACGAAGGAAATACTCAAAATCACGCATGTTCCGCCCATTTTAATAAGAGCCGCGATGCTTTTTCCCTATCCGCTTTAGTAATTCTTCGGCCGTCGGACGGGGCAGCAGTGCAGCACGCCAACAGCACAGATGCAACAGCATCAGTGCTGTTGGCGTGCCTTACTTGCGGACACATACGCGGCGCGCCTAAAAAGCTCGTTGCGCCCTTAATACAAAATCCATCGCCAAGCACCTAACTTTATGTACCGGCAGCTGTCCTTGAGAGCCAGTTTCCATTCTAGGTTATACCTGATTGCTGTAAACTACGCCATCATCAACCTTACCATCAGGCTAACCTATCAGCAGTAAAATGAAAATATATAATAAAACTTTGTGACCTTACACACTAATAAGCAGTAGCTCGTAAATGTCGAATGCGATAAATATAAAACTGCTTATCTTATATTTTTATTCATGTCAGTGAGGTCACGTTAAGTACCTAAGTAGTCAAACGGCCTGGAACTAATCACTAAAGGCCTAGTCTTTACGTAGAGATAGACGTGTTTTAGAGTTCCGTGCGAGAAAATGGTTTTTTTTACAGGGCTGCCTAAAAAAAGGAGTGTTATATATGTTTGTATTTTTTTATGTTATTGTGGCGGAACATACTCGAGGCCCACCTGATGTTAAGCGGTCTAACCTCGCCTATAACTGATGCGTTTCGTCACAAGTCACAAATTGCACTGCGCCCGTCACCTTGAGACATAGCTGTTAAGTCTCATGTGCCTGTAATTTCACTGGCTCTCAAGGATTGCTGCCGGAACACACCGTTTGGTGCTTGGCGACAGATTTTCTACTTGAGTGTGGTCACTAGCTAGGCGGACATTCACAAAATGCCCCTCACCATGCATTCGAGAAACATACAGTGTTCACATATCATATTTACTTTTAAGATAAAATTTCTATACACTATTTAAAAACGTATTCGTCTACAGAAGCTATTTAAAACTTGCTTGCGTTACATTACGGCCTTAAATTATAAAAGTAAAAAAATTAAATACAAATTGGTAGATTTGGTTGTGAAAAAAATAAAAGGCAGGGAATAACGCCAAACGAATTATTATAAATTTTAATTCTCACCATATAAGTAAATTCAAATTCAAATTCAAAATCATTTATTCAATTTAGGCATCTACGACGCTCTTATGAAGGTCAATTACAAATTTTAATATTGAAATATTCTACATTGTACTGCCACGTTCAGCAAAAAAAGTTTATAGAGCCACTGCGAGAAGAACGGGCAAGAAACTCGGGGCCATTCTTTTAAACGTCTTTTTACAATGTGTTATAAACAATATAATACAATTATTACAATATTTGTTTAAATTACGTAGGAGACATGTGATAGCTTGGCAGAGGTGGAATTTTCCAAGCATTTTTGTCGTTTAAGTAATCACAAACTGTGTAGTAGGATTTCTTCATAAAAATATTTTTCACGTGCAATTTGAATTTTCCTTCTGTGAGCATTGTAATATGTTCGGGAATTTTATTATAAAACCGCACACAATTACCTAAAAAGGACCTTTTATTTGTCTTTGCTAATCTAAAACATGGTACCGTACCGTGTAGTAGGCGAGTTAAATTGATCGAATTCGGGATAGTTGTCCAGTCTGACATTCCACAATAATTTCTAAACGGCTTAACCGATTTTAATGTATGAGACATCGTTAGATTTGTCTTGATAGCGCAAGTGACACCAAGACTAAGGGCCCGTTTCAGAATGTCCTTAAAATGTTCGGGTTGCTATGCAACACATAAAATAACTGAATGATAAAAAATACAGTTGACATGCAGCGCGTTTCATGCTTTAACCGATGGATAGGATAAATCGATGACTGTGAAACGAAAAGATAGTGTTTTATTTATTAAATAATATGTTCTGGGTAGTTAAACCGGAACTTACTCGATCATTCTGAAACAGGCCCTTAATCTAAAAAATAAAAATTTGAACTGGCAGATTTCTGAAGCCATATTGTGAGCTAATAAAATGATTTTCTTCCAAACCCATCGAGCGGGGTTTCAAAATGAAGGCTTTGAAGAACGATTGTTTAAATAGATATAACTTGCAGTTTTAATTTCAATGGAACGATAAAACATCTAACGAAAATAAATACTCGTAGTTTGCAGTCGGGTTTTTTACTTTTAAATTAATTTATACTTGTTTTATTTATTTGATGATGTGCTGGGACGGACAAGTCTCCTGATCCTAAATATTACGCCTGTCCATTACAATTCCAGTGTCACGTATGCTTGAAACTGAACTGCGCTCAATACGTTGGAGACTTACGTTCTTATGTCGCGTTTGGACAGTAATTTCACTAGGTACAGTGCCCTTCACGTTGAAACTTAGTAGTGTTTGCTTACTGAGCGTAATAACACATCTACCCGAAAATGGCTGTACATATTTAATAATAATTGACATCCAGTTGACGGTTTTATATAATATGTGCTACACATTGCCGTAAACATAGAGATATCTTTTCTGTGGCCGTAAACATATTAATACTCATGTTGTCCTAGGTTTTCGCGATTATTACACATAGTAACTAAATAACTTTAAACCATTGAAAGTTGTTTTACTACTACATATTAATACTTCTAAAAAATAGTTGATACAAATAAAACTTGACATGCTTATAGTATAAAATTCAAAATAATGTATAATTAAAACTGGGCAATTGCGATTAAATAGAAGTTCCGTACCTCAAAAATAAAAAAAAACAGAACCCTTATGGGATCACTTTATTGTCCGTCCGTCTGTCTGTCTGTCTAGACCCTTTTTCTGGGGAACACGTGGATGTATCTGACATTCATATCATATACTCAAGTTTACTGTCCCTTGGAGCTGTGAAAAAATTAAACTTTTAAGCCAATGCAATCAAAAGATACAACCCTTTTTGCCGCAAATTTTCGACACTCGCAAGGGAATCTAAACCTACTTGGTACTTTCCGAGAACTCAAAATCTTGAAATTTGGTACGAAGCAATATCTCATAGCACAAATAACGGAAAAATTGAGAAAAGTATATATTTTTATAATAACATCAAATTATAATTTAAAATATTTTTAATAATTTTAAAATATTATGAATTTCATTTAGCAATAAAAATACCATATATGTACAGGTCTGTACGGAACCCTCGTTGCGCGAGTCGGACTCGCACTGGGCCGGTTTTATTTTTACATTTGTAGAATAATTCTCATACATTTATCTCGAAAACTACTGCGCGTTGTGTAATAAATGCTTCCCTTTTGTCATAAGAACACCCAAGGTGAAATGTCAATTCATCAAGCGAGATGTGTCAGAATGTTCAGAATCGCCTCCAAATATATATTTTACAGAGGAAAGGAGATAATATAAAATAAGGTTTTAAAACGAAAATTTGAATCATTTACCTAATTGTAATATCAAGGAGACTCTTTTGGTATGATTTATTTCTTAACCTATTTATTACGTTATCCTCAAGCCAAAAAAATGCAGTCCATGATATTGATTCTTATGAGAGTCAATTTTTTTTCATTAGCAGGAAAACAAGATATAATTTTAATAATATTATTGATGTTTTGTTCATATACAAAATCTGTGTTTTTTTAGTGTTACTATGTTAAATGGTTTTTACACAATATTTATCCCTGAGTCTTCGTTAAACTGCACAAAAACTACATACTATAATTCTAGGTTAGCCTGAACAACATCTTCGACCACATCATCACTTACCATCAGGTGAGATAGTGGTCAAAGGCTAACCTATCAGGCATAAAAAAAAACTATATATACAATAGCTAGAATATTAGTACATAGTTTTAATATATAGTTAAAATTTGATATTAGTAGTTTTTCTAATATTGAATGTTTTTATGAATATCTTCTTAACTTTCTTTACATCTGGTTATTTAAACTTATTCATAAGGAGTTATTCAAAAGTTCATAAGGAGTTCCAATCATAAATATAATATTAGTAATATAATTACAGTGGACGATAATACTTCCCCAATCACAGCCATAACAGTAACAAGGTACGGCGCTTAATATTTTATTTCCCAATTTCCTTTCAGCGTGATTCAGTAGCCTCAGGATTACAAAACAATTTCCATTTTAAATTCCACGTGAAAATTTAATAAGAGTATCTCTTACGCTATACCTTCCCGCCATTTTATCCGTCACGCTGCTTTCCCGCGCTTTCAAAACTATTCTATTTTTAAAAGTAAGCCAAAAGTCGTCGTTGCACAGGTTTTAAAAATATAGGTGTATAGCATCCGGCGATCAACAACCTATATAAGTAGGTCATACATTATAGCAATAGCGCGATAGCATCTATTAAACTCAGGCTCGCAATCCACAGGGCATTCTAGCAATCACTATACCAACTGCCACCACAACACGCACCCGGCGATAACTTTGGGGAGCAATAAAAAAATAATCGTTAGAAAAGGAGGGATGAAGTGAATTACGTTTTAAAAAAATCGAAAAGCGCACGCGCGGTCTGGAACGCGCCATCCGTGCGTACTCTACGATGGACGCGGCGGTACTAACGTACTATGCCTGGAAAGGCTTTAGCTGCCCCTACTCCCCCTCGCGCGTCTCACTACCCCTTTCAGCCCTCGGCCGTGGCCACTACTACTACACCCCTGAAATGACACACAACATTATTATGCCACACAGAATTTTGAACCTTAAATACAAAGTCAACAAAATCCAAATTTGTCTAATGGTATAAAGATTTTCCACCGGTGAGATTGTGTGTCAGAAAAGCGAATGCACGGACCATGTTCAAGTCAATAGGTTGTACAATTTCCATTTTTGTGTAACTAATATTGGTCTATATATGTACGATATTAAGGTTTATATTCGATTGCGGTAGTAAAACGTGAGTAAAACCAGGTGTGAATGTGTGCGAGGTACACAAGCGTCTGAATTCGATTGTGTTGTAATTGTTATGTACTGTTACGTAATAATGGTTCTTACCCAACTAATTATAAGAGACATATTCCTTTTTGGACAGCAATTTCTGAATATACTGTTTGCTTTCCACAGCTCATATTAGCTTAGACATTTTATTTTGCAATTAAGGTTTCTAAATTTATGTCGATAAGGTCTACTTTTCTGTGTGACGTCAGGGGAAGAAAAATCGAAATTTAACACCGGAGGACTGATATTAATGCCGACGTAGATTTTGTCAAATGAGTATCATGAGAAGTGCATTTTATCTAGAGGGAATGCATTATGGGATCGGAGACCTCTTTTGAATTTTATGGGTAAATTTAGTGGAGAAAAGTGTCATGTTAAATTATGTACCTATAGGTAATTTAAGCGCTTCAATGACGTATAAATTAGACTTTCAACTTGACTATCTTCTGGACAAAGCAGAGCCCACGCAAATCAGGAAATGTGTTTGAATAGTCAAAGGCTTGATCAGTTTGAAGCGTTTGTATCGTAGCTTACCCAGGGGTTCTTAACTGATCAACTAAATTAAGCAACTTTCGCCGCGATCGCTTAGATGGGTGACCGCTAGTAACATTACTACTGAGCGGTTCTGTGCTACGGAGGGCACGTTAAGCCGTCGGTCTCGGGTGTTATCTTAGGATGACAGTCGTTATAGCACGTGGAGTTAGGTTATTTTGCGAATGTGTGCCTGGCTAGCTACCACTCACCAGTAAAAAAAAGGTCACCTCCGTTAGGTGTGTTCCGGCAGCTGTTCTTGAGCTTAGCATCAGGTGAGATAGTGGTCAAAATCTAGCCTTTACAGTCGAATCGTCCACAGCTGAACACAGCCTCCCCCATTAAAGGGGAGTTTACCTCAATCCCCACGCTTAGCAGGCGTCTTGGGGATCGCAGTTGAAGATATCAGTGTCTCAGAAGGTGCTGCAGCCCACCGTTTTGAAGCTGTGATAGCTCAGTGGCTTTGGCTATGGACTGCCGCGCAGCAGGTCCATGGTTCGAATCCCGCCGCGGGCTTCAGCTTCACCGCAAGGTGTAAGGGCATTTTGTGAATTCCCGCCTGGCTAGCGACCACCCTCAAGTAGAAAATCTGTCGCCTAGCACCTAACGGTGTGTTCCGGCAGCTGTCCTTGAGAGCCAGAGTAACTCTAGGTTAAAGCCTGTTAACAACTTCGACCATATCATCACTTACCATCAGGTGAGATTGTGGTCAAAGGCTTACTCTCATATTTATCAGCTATAAAAAAAAACAACCTTCCGGTATTTTACTTTTATTTGCCTCTTACGACACTCACAGGTAGCAATGGGGGTAACATTCTAGTACAGGGCGCCCACACGGGGCGCAAAGAATAGCCTATCATCTATAAATTAATAAACAAATATTTGGTTTAGCACGGTTATTAAATGATGGGTGATATATTATGCACTGGCCACGATTTCTACTTCTACTATATCTATACTAATATTAAATTCAAAATGTTACAATCAATAAGGCGTTTGTGCCTACAAAATAACAGCATGCTTATCCCAAGATATTAGTTTTCAAAGAAAAGATTATTTTTATCTGATATAACAAATTTACAGTCAACGCGCTGTTAAACCAATATAATAATTCGACAAATTAAGTGTATTTTAAATATAAGGCAGTTTCAAACTTAACCATAAAATTTCTGACTTAAGAATTCAGTACACAGAATTCAAATGCGCCCTACTAATCCTAAACTGATTCCTTATAAGATTCAAAGCTACAAATTTAAATCTTATTGTTCCTTAAAATTCCCGGCATTATTATTAATTCACCATTACTTTGAAAAACTTAATTGAAAACGAAAAAGAGGGTGAGTGGATACGTGCAAGGTTTGGGAACAAAATTTGTCGTTATTTTTATGCTAAATGTTTATATTTATAAATAGGTTTTATTTATCATTATTATATTTATCAATCTAGGATTTTATAAATTACTTTTATTTTTAATATTTTTAATTTTGCACTAACACATGCACTGCGGATTACATTACAAAATTACAGTAAAAAAAGAAGGAGGTTCTCAATACAACCATAGCTTTTAATACATGTTATAATGTTCTAATTTTCACTCGCCGATGTAAAATGAATAAAAAGGTCTATCGGATGGTTTGGTTCATTTACTTTTTAATGCATTTTTGTTTTATAATACTTTCAGTTTGAAGTCGGTTATTTTTTTCCTATATCAAGAAGGAATTCTTCCCTCTGAACATTCCTTAAAAGTCCCGGCGTTGGTTTAAAGCATATTTTGAGGTTCCAAATTCAAATCTCAGTAAAGACCAGCAACATCTAATTGATCTCTATATGACTTGTCTGCGTGACTCATAATGTGTCATTTTCGTGCAGATGCAGATGGTGTCTAAGATAAAGTGTAATAAAATATAGGTGGCCATAAAACACATAGAAACCGAGAATCCAAAATGTTATACAGACTAAATCTACCGTTTGATTATATGTAATATTAATAAATAATTTAATGTGTCTATCGATAGTCTAGCTCTGGATCTATAATTTAAGTAGTTCAACTCAAGGTCATACTGTTGACAGTAGGTACAGCTTTATGTAATTACATAGTTGTATTTTCAACAAGTAATTATGGCTTCTAAGTGTTAGTGTCGATATAAAGACACCAGCCTTGAAAGGTACCGGACCTTGTCCTTGATTTTATTTGAATCAATGTACAGTAAAAAGAGGACGCGTTTAATCATTATTTGTGTTTGTTTTTAAATCCTTCCATAATTTTCCCGCAGAGGTAGCTTTGTGGCAAACTGGCGACGAGTGGCAACATCATGGAACCCACATAGAAACATAGTGGGAAGCGTGACGCGACTGCAGCGGACGTACCACACTCAAAATCCTGAAGAAGGCTTCCGGTAGAAGCCGAAACATTGTCGATAGTGATATCGACTCATAGTAAGTTCACGCTCAAACACCCGTGTCTTCATATAAAATATCATGGAACCCATTCTCTTCTTAGCCGGTCTTAACCGGTCAGCTAAGTTAACACTCCGTTACACGCGCGGGGCACAAAATATGTGCCCCAGGTATAAATATTTGCTTATTATTTTAAAATATATGGACTCAGAATGTCTTACTTCAATAGCTGTCCCCTATATCCTGATGTATTTGTTAGTGACTCGGCAACAACGACAGGGTTTTTTTTTTTTCAACACATTAGTCATATTAGAGTTCCCTTACTTCCTTCGTTTTGAATAGAAACGGCGATCATTCAACCAAAACAACACTACAAATGGATGTGTGACCATACATTATTGCATTTTCTAAATATTTTGCGCAAAGAAGTAATTTTCTTTGCTACGGTTCTAAGCATAAATAAACGCTGATATTTGATACATGTTACCCTGATCGAATGAAAACCCCACAACAAATTAGAACACAATCCAAACAAGAGTAAGTAATAATGTTAACAAACATACTTGTTTTTCATTATGTGTCAAACTACCCTCAAATGTTAATAATTTCTCACTTAAGCGCACACCTTTAAGCGCGAGTCACGTAAATTGTTATTATTGCTCTGTGGCTGCTTTTATCTTGTGAAAGAATATTTTGATGCCAAATTTTAGTTACTAATTTTTTTTATCGTTTTTCTTATGAGAGAATAATAATTTTAATTGGGTTGATATATGCAAAAATTATCTACTATTCATTTAATTCAATAATAGAAAATTAAAAATAATATTAATACAATGGGACCTTGGGGTCCAGAATAATCCAGATGCTCGCCAATTTCAAAAAAAATTGTCCAGATGTTTAGTGGAAGCGACAAGTGACTAAAAAACTGGCGCCTATTTCTGCCAACTTATAAGTTTGTTCTTTCAACGAGGTAACGTCGCCAGCCTTTCGGGCACTTTACCTGCTGACGGCGACTCGGAATCAGAATCCGAAACATTTAATGACATCTGATAAAATATCTTTATAGTCTGAGGTAATAACAGTTTTCCCATATCGAGCATTCAATAGTTAGTAACAATTTATCGCATTCATTTATATTTATATTATTTCAAATTATTCAACATTTTTTTTGCCAACTGAAATGTAGTTTATTATTTATAGTTCTTAATTTGATTAGTAGATGTATTTGAATGTTGTTTACAGCATTCAAATAACAGCATTTCAATAACAGGTAACCGGCTGACGGGCGCGCGCTGCCTCGGCAACTACCTGGTGAAGGGGCTGCACAAGGCGTTCCCCGCGCTGCACGCCGCCGCCAGCGAACCCGTCGTCGCCGCGCCCGAGATACACGGGCCCATCGCGCTCGACGACAGTTGCAGGTATACAACACTCCCCTACTTACATTCACATCTACGTACTAACGCTTGCAAATAATAAGCGTACTAAATTACTACGTAAGGTCCCCCAATAATTTATTTCCATACATACATCTATCTTTACAGGTACTCACCCAAAACAATAGAGTAGCTACTTATACATATTTTATATATATATATTTTACTAGCTTTCCGGGCGCGGCTCCGCCCGCGCGTATCTCGGTTATCGCGCAAAAACATTAACCAGAAAATAAAAGATTACACATTAAGTAAAAGATGTATTTGAATGTTGTTTACAGTATTCAAATACATTTTCATCCAGGACCTGAGAACTTAGAATATATATAATATTCTAAGTTTTATCCCAATCAGTGTAGCTGTTTCTGCGAGGAAGTAGTAAAAATAAGCGCTCACATCCTCACCCACTGGCATTTATTATATTAGTTTGATTTGAAGAAAGTATATTCAACTATTTACATGATGTTGACGATGAATTTAAAAAATTTACCAAAAAAAGAACACACTTCAAACATAAAATACGCATTATTCGGGATAACTGAAACACTACTCGTCAGATCTCACTCAAATTTAAATGGGCCCACATGATAAGCACCAGATTTTGTATTTAAAAACAGCATCAAAATTGGTACGGTATTTAGTTATGAATTAAACACTTGAGGCAATGATGGCCGAGCGGTAATAGGTGTGTGTGCTGCTATATACCATGGACTGCTGTTCCCCAGGTCCATGGTACGAACTTTGGTTTAAGCTTCACTGCATGGTGGAAGGACATTTTGCGAATGCTCACCTGGCTAGCTACCACCCTCAAGTAGAAAGCTGTCGCCCCTGAAAGTATGTTCCGGCACATGAGACTTAACAACTGTATGTCTCAGCGTGACGGGTGAGTGCAATTCGGCACTTGTGACGAAATGCATCTGTTATAGGCAGAGCTTAGTCCGCTACACACCAGGAGGGCCTCAAATTTGTTCCGTCACAATAACATTTAAAAAAAATACACACAAAACAAATACAGTCTTTTTTTTTATGCCTGATAGGTTAGCCTTTGACCACTATCTCACCTGATGGTAAGTGATGATGTGGTCGAAGATGTTGTACAGGCTAACCTAGAATTAGTCGATTTAGAACCTCTTCTTTTTATTTCTAATTTCTCTTCGTCGTTTTTTTTGGAGTAAGGAAATAAAAACTGTAAAATAGAGATAAAACACAGGTGTCGAAAAACACACCTTCATCAAATTATCGACTTGAATAAAACCCGTATCACAGATTACTCGTAGATCCCACAGTAAAATATCAACATATTCATATTTTGTAAAGCAATGATTAATATTACACGTGACATGGTTTTTTATACAAATGTATACCCTTTACTCCCATATTTAAGGTGTTTTTTACATTGTATATGTAGAGTCGAAAACCAGACGGGTTGACCCGATTTGTTAACGCTTCGGGAAAGCAGATTTAGAATTTTCAATATTGAATTGTTTTAGATTTGTCGTGAGAGAAACTCAGATGGAATTTATTTGTATTTTATTATGTTGTATACTTCTGAATGCACTAGAAAAAGAAAACAGAAAAGGTAAGTTTGCTATATCATTGTAAGACCTACTGTATCTGTGTATTATAAGAGACAGGTGAAGTGGAGTGCTTGTGGCAGAGATGCAAATGTCAAGAAGTATGGTGTAACAACTGGGTATTTTTGATTAAGAATCCGTATTATCTATAAGAAATTTGATAAAATCTAATCTATTCCACGGTTACAATAAAGTTATACGGATGGATGTCACGGTCATCTAGCTTAATCAGGCGATTTATAGCTAAGCTTTTTTACTAAACGGCATCGTACTCGTATAATCAGCGGTCTGAACGATCCTAAATGGTAGTCAACGTTTCAATCAAACAGCTAGGCAAATGACTTGTGTCGAAAACGTTCAAATACATGCCTAGCCTAACTCTAGCCTCTTTCATCACATCAACCGGAATGCCCACCGTTGCTTGGCAGGCGTCTTGGGGATCGCAAAAAAAGTTGACAGTTCTTCAGATGGCGATGATTACCTTCCGTATTTTCTCCTAGTCGCCTCATACGAAATCCACAGGACGATATGGGGGTATGACCTTCAACCCGTCACCCCACGGGATTCTTTACTATTTGTCTAACCTGTTCCTACAATTAGCCTTACTTTTTCTGTCGCTTCGCTGGCCGCTGTCGAAGCACGTTCACTCCACTCGATCGGTTCGCGCGTTGTTGTGATCACCAGTAACCTAACATGCTACTCTTCCTTTCGCTCATAGTCTCACCAACGACTATGCCGTAGACTAATCATTTTATAAATGGCCTAACAGACAGCCAGTTCATTTTTTTTATGCCTGATAGGTTAGCCTTGACCTCCATCTCAGCTGATGGTAAGTGATGATGTGGTCGAAGATGTTGTTCAGGCTAACCCAGAATTACTGGCTCTCAAGAACAGCTGCCGGAACACACCGTTAGGTGCTTGGCGACAGATTTTCTACTTGAGGGTGGTAGCTAGCCAGGCGGGCATTCGCAAAACGCCCTACTACCATGCTATAACGACTGCCATCCTAGGATAACAACCGGGACTGACGGCTTAACGTGCCCTCCGAAACACGAAAGCGCTCAGTAGTAATGTCACCAGCGGTCACCCATCCAACTCATTACCGAGGCGGACGTTATCGGTTCAGAATGGCTAAGCAAACTTCGCTACGAGCGCTTCAAAATTTCATTCGGACCGCTAGTTTACGCTGTTAAACAAAAAGGCTAGGCTGGTTATTAAACGACTGATTAAGCTAGTGGTCTGCAACATGGGCATGAAATTAAAAAACATAGTAGAGTTTTGGATATGATTGTGTACGGATAAGTGGTAGAGGAATGTCGAAGAGAGTAGAGATGAATTGCGTGAAGAATGATAAAAATAAAGGTGTGAAAAATTACCGGATTGGAAAAAGGATGAGTGCTAATTCACCCTACTGAAACAAGAATACGCACATTAAAGTTTAAATTTCATAAATAGAGCATTAAATTATAGAATTATTTACGCTGATAAAACCACAATTATGAAATACCAGGCAAAGAAGGGTATAAAGCATATCGTCACAGGGAATGAAAACACATTTTAGGTTATATCACTGATCATATAATTAGTCACTCTTCTCATATAGACTCACTGAGCAAGAAACTTTTTAGTGAAAACTATGCATTGTTTAGGCTTGGACCAGTATTAGATAAAAAACACAGATAACAGTTTATTATGACTATGTGCATTCTCATATTAGTAACGCTGTTATGGTTTGGGGCAATGCTACAAATATAAAAAAAACCTTAAATGTCAGAAGAGGTCAATTAGGATAATAAACGGTTTGCGAAAGCGTGATTCAGATACTAATGACGGTAATATATATATACATTTATATATATTACCGTCTATACATTTACAATAGTCTTATAGAGATACAGTGAAAAAGAAAATTACCCTAAAGTAATGGACTGTACAAGTTACAACTTACGCAACAAAGAAAAATCAGCCAAAGACCAAATTTAGTAAAGTAAAGACGTAAAGCAATGTATAATAAAATAATTATGTATAACAAATTTCCTCTTAGTACAACTAGGCTGAACATAAATGAGTATAAATCTAAAGTAAAAAGATTCCTAGAATCCAACCCATTTTATTTACTAAACGAATATATGACGATGCCTGACTAAATCCTCGTTTTCACATTAAATATAGATTAAAATTTATGATGACTGATTGTGTATTTACTGTACCTTCTTCAATATAAGAACTTTTTAGTTTTAAACATAACTCACAATTTCAGAAACAGTTTCACGGGAACTAATTTTTTTTTCGTAGGTATATAAATTCAAACTAAATCTTAATTTTCATGCTAGCTCTCACCCTCAGGTATAAAATATGTCTCCAAATACCGAGTGATAAATATATTTTTATTTGCTTAAAAGTGGGTAAACACAGTAATGTATTATTGATGTTCAAAAAAGGAAATGATCTACATGGTTGCCTAAAAAACTAGTACAAACATTTTAAATACAGAGACATGCAAGATTTACTTGACAACCAAATATATTATGAAGTAAAAATAAACATATCGCCAGTCAAAACAAAAAAGAAGTAATACATGTATGTATATGTAGCCAGTTTGTTTACATTAGAATACCTATTGCTACAGTGCTATCTGATTTTCACATAGGATGTCTGAATGAAAAATAATGGAGGTGTGTTCTGGCTGTCCTGCAGAGGTTAGCTATTAGCTTTCTAGGTACCCTAAGCCACATCTGCATTGGTCAAAAATAAGCCTACAGTTATAAAAAAAGATTTCGTACAACGCCCCAGAAGCTTGTAAGGTCTGTACCATAACCTCATGATATTAAAAAAAAACATGACGTTCGTTAGAGGATAAACTTTAGTGAGAGCTTTGGGATTTGAAATAAAATAGCCAATTCTCCTTATACTTGACTCTCTATTGTCTATGTTATCATATAATAAACAAACAAGAGTGTCCTATAAGTTCCAAAGTAAATAATATTACGGTAACCTAAATGTGATCTTGTGCGACAACCGTTTGTATGTTTTATCAGCGCCACCTAGTTCTACACTAGGGACTGACTTAATTTAATGACAATTGAACATTTAGATGTCGCTTTATCATAACTATATATCGTCATTAAACAACTTTAAAAATAAAATAGACTTTATTGCGCTTGATAGCATAGGTATTTACCTATGCTATCACGCTCCTAGTGGAGCATTCCTAGCCTTTCTAAACTGATCTATAACCACAGAATAAAAAGCGATAGTCGATGCGACGCGTGATCAAAATGCTGGCACATAAGTATTTGGCTCAACGAATAAGCATTGCAATTCAACGGGGCAATGCTGCCAGCATGCTTGCTGGGCACGCTGCCAACGGGGAGTGGGCTGGAGCATTTGGACTGCCTATGAGTCTGCTATGACTTATAGGTTATCTAAATGCTTTTATTGTAGTAGCTGTAGTACCTGTATATAGTGCATAGTATTTTGTATAATAAAGGCATACCGCCGGTAAAAAAAAAAGCACAGATTCGTTAACGATAATTGGTCACATTTTAGCGTGAGTCAGTTGTGGAAATACATTATATTTGAAGGTGAGACCCAAGATTAAGAAGAAAACAGCTGTTTTGCAAACTTGTTTTTGCCTCTCAAGCATTTATGGAACCTTCTGTAAGGATTTGTTGCGAAAATGTCCATTAAATCATCCAGGTATGCAAATACATTTTTCAGTTAATGAATATTTCTTAAAAATTACTCAGCTGATTATGAATAAATTTAAGTGAGAGCAATTAATTAAAGGTATTATTTATACCAAGATAAAAAACATCAAATAAGGTTATACCTAATTGGTGAAGTAACCGCGCATCAGACATACAAAAAAAAACATTCCATTGAATTGGGAATCTCCTTCTTTTCTGGAAAAAGATAAAAGTTAAATAAACTGCTTTCGGAAGCAAAGTTGTTTAACTTCTATGTTTATATTTTACCCATTAACAGAATATCAGAAGAAACATTTTTGTTTGAAGTTTGTTTTTGTTTTTTGAATATTTTGTAACCAAACATGGTAACGCTGACAGTCATATCTGCGAGTCAGCATACTTACTGACTTCAAATAAGTTATTTCATACTCTTCAGTGATGCAACTCAATTCCTTTTTTATTTCCTGAGTTTTAGGGACTCTATGTCATATTCTAGTAAGGTAGTACAGTCGCCTGCAATTATACAAGTATACACTTCGTAATTTTCATAATAATATGATGTTATAGATGTCAATAATTAATATGAATTCTTAATAATCGAAGTTAACATTCTCCCCATTAGTTCCAGTGGTTGTCGTAAGAGACGACTAAGGGAAAAGTGCACCAAATGAGCAGCATGCCACTTTGACGTGGGTATGAGTAGGGTGTTACGAAAATTAGACGCACAACAAGTCTGTATACCATCTTAGTATCCTGCCAGGTTTTCATACAATATGTTCTTGTGTTCCTGTCTTATATGTTGTTAGCATAAACATAATTGGTAATATTTTCTTGTGTTTCGTCCAGTGTGTTGGAGAAAGAAACATAATTGGTAATATATTCTTGTGTTTCGTCCAGTGTGTTAGAGAAAAAAAATTGTAAGACCCTGCAACTGTGCCCGTTGAATGACAATAGGTTCGCCCCAATTACATTGGACCAAAACTCAATTGGCAATATGTGGGTGTTTACACACCTCTACCCCTTCGGGGAATACAGGCGTGATTATATGTATGTACATAAACATGGGTAAAACAAATCAAATTATTCTTCGTTTTAACATATCTCGCGTTCTGTTTCTCTTACATAGAAACATAACGCACCGTCCCCTATGACGGTTAATGTTATTACTTAAGTAATATAATTAGAGCATGAAATTTCGGCTAGAAATGGCGTGTCCAGGTGGCCGAAGAAGTTTAGGCATCCGACGCGATATCTGAGGACGCGGGTTCGATTCCCGACCGGGGCATTAAATTTTGTGCTCCAATAATTTGTAAAATAGAAACAGAAGTGTTTGCCACAATTTTGAAAATTACAGCGTTTATACTTGTTATTGCAGGTGACTGTACACAAAACAACTGCTAAATAAAAGTTATAGTTCAGCTCGTCACGTGACGTACAAACCAAATGCATAGTAAACACGCAAGTCCGGTCTAAGAATGTACCAAAATAACATTATGAGTAACGTGCTTAGCCAAGGTTTTTTACCTTTGAATAAATTAAGTGGGTGAGTTGCATTATTAAAGCTTCAAGACGAGACTAAATTTCATCTTCTTACCTTTATCCTAACCTCCTAGGGTCGTATTATATTATATATAGATGTTTTCTAAGGCAACGGTCACGAATATGGCGGGAAATCCAAACTTTTCCTGTGTCTTTAGGCACTGCACTAAATTATACAGGCTCTGTGAGAGATCAGAAATATGTTTTATACTACACCTGCTCGGAAAGTACCTTGATACTTTATCAAATTTACGGTAGAAAGTACGTCATTGCATATCGAACAAATATGCGTGGAGAAAACGCATCGGAGTGGGAGAGAAAAGTGTATGAAAATCCATTTCTTACGTGGTTTTTCTTTTTTAATTTTGGGTAAGACTATGCGCTAGTAACCTAAATATCAAAAGCCAAAAAGTTTTAACAGTGAGTTTTTATCTCCAAGTTCGCAAAATGACACTGGCCACTAGCTGTGTGTTGGATGGTGTCAAACAATTTGAAAAAAGAACATGTGAAAATTGCAGATGCCATTGGCGCCATTTTCAATTTGTGTGTTGTTTGAGGATTCAGTTTTCGTAGAAAAGTAAAATAAAAGGTAGGTGTAGTATAAAGCACTATGTATCACTCGAGAGAAAGTGCGATTCCCGATCTCGGGTGTTTTAAAGCCCTCGCCTACGGCTCGGGCTTCAAACGACACCCTCGACGGTAATCGGTCACTTTCTCCTCTCGGTGAACAATGTACTATTATTTCACGCGTAATTATTGCTTTTACTATTGAAATAGAAAATCGTCATTTGGTTTTATCTTAGGAACTTCTCACAATGAAATAGACGAGCGAGGTGTGAAGATTCTTTTGTCTAAGAGAGAGAAAGAGATCACAGCGTCGGAGGTGATCGGAACGTCTCGTGGCGGTGCGGTGGTAACACAAATCGCTTATTTATCCCTTTCTAACAACAGATTTGACGCATAATATTTGAATATTCGTTCCTTGTCATTACAAACTGCGTAAACATGTGCTTAGGTATGTAGATAGGTAAATTTTAGTTGGTTTTTAGAGCAGTGGTGTTCGGATATAACTACTCTATGTATTTCAACTCTCTGGCTTATATAGTATAACATTTCGAAATTAACAATATGTAAAGGATGGCATAGCTTGGTGGTAAATTACCATACTTACGCCGCTTTAGTCGCTCCGCCGAAGTAGCTGCCATTCCACATATTTGTTCCAGAAAAGCAAGACGGTGCTAAAGTGTCGACTCACGTGGCGTTCCACACTCAGGGCCGCCCTAACTTCCATGGAACCAGAGTCATACCACCTCCTACCATAGTCATGCATTAGACTTAGAACATTCGGTTCAAGAATAGGTGCAACATTGGCGCTGGTAAAAGCCCAGTGGATGATGTTGTTACAGCTGCCGGGAAGTTTGAATAGCACCTCGAGAGCAGGAGCGGCCATGGTGGGTGACTGAGTTGATCATCTGCAGAACCACGCTGGCTGTGATAGGCAGCACAACATTTTGCACCCAAGCGTAAGCTATGATAGCAAATTTTATAATACGAAGGTAGTTTCTAAAATTGAAATTTTCTTGAAATTTTTCGCGTTTGTAGCTAGATTAAGTTAAAACTCGGTCAGTTAACGAATAAAAGATAATCATTACATCTCACTTCCGCACTAGACAGGGTTATTGGAATAATGCTAACCTTTTAATATGTTTATGTTTTCAATAACGCATGCTCTGCGGATATATATATTTATGCGGCATATAGATGTCGCTCCATCCCAATACTATGGATAAAAATGATATAGAATTTTTTTAATTATGACTCATTCTCATGTTAGCCCAATTTGTCTGAGTATACCCCGGCTCCCCCGGGTACCCCGTAATACGCGGTATTACACCCGGGGTAATACCCCGGGTGGATGTACGCTGGTTCGAATCCCGCACATGACTTAAAATAAATTTTCCTCTCGTAAACTTGTAAATTTTAACCGACTTCCAAAAAAGGAGGAGGCTCTCAATTAGTATGTATTTTTTTTTGTTTGTTTGTTACCTCAAAACTATTGACTAGGAGAACCGATTTTGAAAATTATTTTTTTGTATGAAAGGTGATGCTTGTCGTTTGGTCCTATTTAAGTTTTATCAAAATCGGTCAAGCCGTTTTTGAGTTACACTAAAATAACTGAAAAATATTTTCCTATGTTGATGATATAGTCGTTAACAATGAATGATAATCAATCCCGTAAGTAGCAAGGGTCACTAAAAAGTGTGAAAAAAATATGGTAAATAATTTTTTGTTATGTTAACAACGTCTTAGAGATGACTTCTGTTAGTCCGAACTAAAAATTTTAGATATTTTTGTGACGAAAGAAGCACAAGGCCCACCTGATGTTAAAAGTCTCTTGTGCCTGTAATTTATTATTTCATATTTTTTATTAATTAGTTCAATATAAATATTAAATGATTGCTCTGAGGGACTAGCAGAAGTCAACCCTATGAGGTTGTTAGCATTTTACCAATAACCCTGATTAGAATATGTCTAAAGACCATCAACCAGATTAATAGAATGTATCTGATCAATAGTGTTTTTTCAAACACTTGACTCCTGGAATGATGCTACGCTTCCATATTTCTAATTATGATAAGAAACACTATCTTGTCAATTTGTTGTCAAAATTAATATTTTCCCGTCAACCACATAAAATCACCGTATCTAACTGTAGGTTAGCTTGAAGAATATCTACAACTTTATCATAAGTTACCATCAGATGAGATAGTACTCAAAGGCTAAATTATTACTAATTAAAAAAATAGCCCGGGACGTTTGTACACTACAACGTAGTGTACCAATGAGGCCTGCCGTACAAATACGTAACGTCCGCTGCGTTTAGGCGAGTAGAATAAATTTTCACCAGACGAAAATTTCACCGATGCGGTCTGCCTAAACGGTGTCATAGCCGTACGTCAATTATTGTTGTCAAATTAAATTGACATTCGGCAACGAAGTTTTTATAATTATATTAATCTTAAAATTTTTTTAAAAAATCCTGGATACAATACAATTAAATATAATATACATTATTATTATTCTCTAATCCCAAAATTTAAACCAAAACCAATACAAAACAAACAAAAACAAGAATACCTACAGGAAAACACCAACATATGTACACATACAACTTGTCTTGTTATATAGTATGTTTTCCCGCCCTTCCGTAATCTTTGGTATTATGATTGAAGTAACATGACATATAGCTTATATCTGACAGCCAACGAAAATTTAGCGATCTCAAAAGGTCGCTAAAATTTAATCTACCTAGCGAAGATTTAACCAAGCGGACGCGCCTAAACGGGGCATATAAAATTTTTGCCAGTGCAAATTTTCGCCTCGAGGAGGCCGTAAACGGGGTGTTTGACGTTTATCTAGTTTAAATCTTATCCTGGCTAAGTCGCCGAAACGCACCCCTGGGCTGGCCGATGGGTGACCGCTATTGACATCACTACTGAGCGCTTCCGTTCTTCGGAGGCCCGCTAAGGCGTCTGTCCCGGTTGTTGTCTAAGGAAATCAGTCATTATAGCATGGTGCTAGGACATTATGCGAATGCTCGCCTGGATAGCTACCACCCTCAAGTAGAAAACCTGTCGCTAAGCACCTAAATTTGTGTTTTAGCAGCTTTCCTTGAGAGCCAGTAATTCTAGGTTAGCCTTAACAACATCTTCGAAAACATCATCACTCACCATCAGGCGAGATAGAGGTCAAAGGATAGCCTATCAGCGCTGAATAAAAAAAAATTAAAAAGCAGCAAGTCGAAAGTTCTTAGTCGTTAATGCCACTAGGGTTCACCCATCCAAATAGTGACCGCAGCAAACTTTGCTTCACCAAAAACTAGGCAAGCTCGGCAACGAGCGTTTCCAACAACGAAAGTCATTTAAAACAAAGCCGTTTCTAAAAGCTCAGAAAGTTTATATCGAAGTCCAGTTGAAGCTAAATCCGCGCTGCGGTCAAGAGATATAACTATAAATGCACTTGGCTCAGAAAACTTGGTCAAAGCGATGCGAATGTCGATTTGAATGCGAGTTCAAGCTAAAACTGGTACAAGTTAAAATTCTTTTGAAAAAAGACTCGATTGTGAAGCTCTCGGCTTAAGAATATGGACTGGTTCGTGGTCGAATAGCGTGAAGAGATGCTTTTAAATTATGAGAACTAGAAGCGCACGATCATCCAGGTCGGACTGTTCTTTTTATAAAATTTTCAGGTTTGGAGTTAAGGTTGAGGTGAAAAAGAATGTGAAAATACATAACATCCGTCGGTGGATATTCTTTTTAGTTTTTTTTTGTTTTCTAAATATGATTTTGTAATCATATAGCACGCGATAGTGCTTGTGCACAATCGCGTGCTATATAGACAATGGAAATTATGTTGGTACATCGGATTGTGTTGTGTATTGTTATATATTAAAACCACTGTTCTGTAGTTTTCCACAGATAAGTAGAAATGTTGAGTACCCAAATTAGTAGTCTGTGCCTATTTTGTCTAATAGTCTATAGTGTTATAAAAATAAAACGGCTCTACTCTGTGGTAAGATGTCCGAACTAGAAGTGTTGCATTTCATTTAATTAACCTGATATATTTAGTTAAAAGCCCTACAAACGCTTCCACTGCGCAATCAATGAAAAATGTGTAGAAAACAAGTTACAACAACTTTCAAGTAATGAAGATCTAGTTGAGAAATAAGTAAGCACAAAATTGTTCGTGTGTTCGGTCGTATGCTGCACAAGACAAGAAAATGGCGTCGCCGGCTTCTGAAAGAGATATTCTTCCACGCCTTGGGAGTGAACAAGGCTTCGCAAATTGGAAGTTTAGATTGAGAATGCTACTGGAAGAAAAACAGGTTTGGAATGTAATCGAGACGGAAGAAACTAAATACTCATCTGAAGATTTAAAAAAGGACGCTAAAGCGAAAAACATTATCGTACAATGTGTATCAGACAAATACCTAGAAATAATCAAAAAATGCAGTACAGCAAAGGAAATGATACGACAACTCGAACACACTTTTGAACGCAAAAGCATATTTAACAAGCTACATTTGAAACGCAAACTAATATCTCTAAAATGTGCACAAAATGAAAAACTACAAGATTACTTCCTGAAATTTGATAGTCTTTTAAATCAGTTAACAGCAGCAGGGTGTACAGTAGAAGAAATGGACAAAATATGCTATCTGCTGTCATCTATGCCACCCCAGTATGACAATGTAATCACAAGTATTGAGACTATGACCACAGAAAACTCAAAAGCAATTGACATCGACTTCGTGAAAGCCAGGCTACTGGATGCAGAAGTAAAGGAGCAGAATACTAGTAGTGAGCATCAGCCCCAGGCAGCGTTCCTGACATGTTATAGATGTGGTCGTCATGGGCATAAAGCAATGCAGTGCAGAGGACGAGGCAGAGGTCAAGGTTCTTTTCGGGGACAACAGACACACAATTTCAAGCAGGAGTATAGAAGAGGTCAAGGAAGAGGACATCCGAGAGGGCAGGGTCGTGGATATGCTCAAGGAACAACAGCAATGGCAAGCAGCAGTGACCAGGTATCATTTGTGACTAGCGACTATGCGCTATCAGGACTCGATTATAAAAATGACATACGGTTTGTAATAGACTCAGGGGCCACTCAAAACCTAATTATTGATTATTATGAAAAGTACATGACAAATATCAAATACTTAGAGAAAGAAACCAAAATTTTTGTAGCAAATGGTCAGTACTTAATTGCAAATAAACAAGGCACCCTAAATGTAATGTACAATAATAACATTCCAATAAAAATTGAAGCACTCATTGTCAAGGGCTTAACCCACAATTTATTATCTGTAAAGAGATTACTGCATAAGGGAAACTCTGTACGCTTTCATGAAAATTCAGTTGAAATAACCAAAGGTACAATTGTAATGTATGGCAAAATGTTTGGTAGCCTGTATGGAATGAATCTGAAACTAAATTTGAATGAATGTTGTTTAGCAAGTAATGATAAAGACTTATGGCACAAAAGGTTAGGTCATGCCAATAGAAAACATTTGAAAATGCTGAATTTACCGAGCTCAGCTGATCCATGTGGTTCATGTATGGAAGGTAAGTCCACACGTTTACCATTTAAACAGGTAGTTCTGCCGAGATCCAAATACATTGGTGAGTTACTGCATACAGACCTTTCCGGACCAGTCACAACTGCGGCTATCAATGGTGAGCTTTACTTTCAATGCATTATTGATGATTACAGTCACTTTTGTGTAGTATATTTATTAAAGAATAAAAATGAAGCTACTGAAAATATTATAAAATACATAAAATATTTAGAAACACAAACAGGAAATAAAACCAGAAAGATTAGATGTGATAATGGAGGTGAATTCAAAAATCGAATTTTACAAGAATTTTGCCATAGAAAAGGTTTAGAACTGCAATTTACTAATGCTTATTCTCCTCAATCTAATGGAATCGCTGAGAGGATGAATCGCACCATTTACAACAAAGCCAGGACAATCATGAATGAAACAGAACTGCCAAAACACTTATGGGGTGAAGCAGTCAGGTGTGCTGTTTATCAAATTAATAGATGCCCGTCTTCAACCATTAAGTTTAGAGCGCCTGCTGAAGTTCGATTTGGACGAAGTGATCTATCAAAACTAAGAGTTTTTGGTTCTAAAGCCTGGGTAGTACAAGTACCTAAAGGAGGTAAATTTGAGAGAAGAGCTAAAGAGATGAGATTTATGGGCTACACCACAAATGGATATAGATTATGGGATCCAGAAGAAAATAAAATTATTTGTTCTAGAGATGTAACGTTTGATGAATCACAGATAAAGTACAAAAAGGAAAACAATGATGAAAATATAATATACCGGACGAGAAATGGTGAAACCTTAGACTATGGAGATGAAAACCAGACTGACACAGAAGATGACCAGAGAGCTAGAAAATCAACTCAAAGAAGAGAAATAAATTACAGACAAGAACAACAGAAAGAACAAGAAGATAAAGAAAACTACCCAGAAACAAGCCAAGAAGAATCAAATAGAGAACTAGAGTCACCAAAACATATTACTAGATCTGGAAGAGTATCAAAGAGACCAATATATCTTGAAGACTATGACATTCAATCGGGAAAAGAAAATAACCAACTAAGACTTATAGAAGATAAAGAAGAAGAGTTAAATGTAGCATATTGCCTATTGGCAGGGGAACCACAAAATTTTGAAGAAGCAATAAACAATGAGGATTGGAAGGATGCAATAAATAAGGAATTAAATGCACATAAAAAATTTGAAACTTGGAGTGAAGCTACTTTACCATATGGAGCAAAGGCTATAGACACTAAATGGATTTTTCGAGAAAAACAAGACGGAGTTAAAAAGGCTAGAATTGTAGCAAAGGGATTTCAACAAAACGGTTCAGAACAGACATATTATTCACCTGTTGCAAGAGCATCAACCATCAGAACCTTATTAAGCCACGCATTACAAGAAAATTTAAAAATACAGCAATTAGATGTACCAACTGCATTCCTAAATGGAAAATTGGAGAAAGATGTTTATATAAAATGTCCAAAGGGCTTAGAACTGAGAGCAGGTAATGTCCTAAAACTAAATAAGGCTTTATACGGTCTCAAAGAAGCACCAAAATGTTGGAATTTACGGTTTCATGATTTCATGACAAAAAATGGATTTGAACAATCTAAGTATGACTTTTGTTTATACAAAAATAAAGGGATATGGATACAAATATATGTTGATGATATTTTATTATTAGGACAAGGACAGGAAATATTAGAAAAATTAATAACTGAATTCAAAGTAAAGGACTTAGGAGAAATAAAATACTATTTGGGATTAGAATTAACAAGAAAGAACAACACAATAGAAATTAAACAGAAAAATATGATATACAAAACTCTAGAAAAATTCAATATGCTGGAATGTAAAGGGGTAACAACACCAATGGAATCTCATTTTACACCAGAACCTGAAGAAGAAGTCATAAATGTACCTTTCAAGGAACTAATTGGATGTCTACTATTTATTTCAATGAACAGTCGTCCTGATATATCTTATGCAGTTTCATACCTGAGCAGACACCTCGATCGACCAACGGCAAGCCTATGGAAAGCTGGGAAGCGAGTTCTACGATATTTGAAGGCAACCGCAGACAAAGGTTTAGTATATGTCAAATCTAATAATCATTCTCAGGAACTACTCAGTTACTCCGACGCAGACTGGGCAGGGGATAAGTCAGATCGAAAAAGCACAAGTGGTTGTGTAATATTCTATTGTGGTAATCCTATTCATTGGCACTCAAAAAAAGCAGACTTCAGTAGCATTATCTACATGTGAAGCTGAGTATGTTTCCGGAGCTACTGCTGTAAGTGAACTCATTTATTTAAAAGGAATTTTGTCTGACCTAACCTTGCCACAAAGTAATATTAAAGCCAAATTATTGATAGACAATCAAAGTGCAATCCGAATGATAGAAAGTTTTGAAAACAGTAGAAGATCTAAGCACATTGACATAAAAGCACACTTTATTAAAGATACTGTATTTAAGAAAATAATATCAATATCCTATGTATCATCTGAAGACAATGTGGCAGATATCTTCACAAAAGCTCTTTCAAGTAATAAACATACATATTTTGTAGGAAAACTTAACCTAAAATAATAATATTACTATAATAGTTTAGAACACTTTATTGCATTATCTTGTTTTACATTAAAGATTAAATATTTTTGTTACATAAATGGGAGAAGTTAACAACTATAACAGTTATTTTACCTTATCTTATAAGTCATTGCATCTAAGCAAAGATAAGTCTCTTACCACCTATTATGTTAAGATTATAACATGTATGAAATCAAAACTTTATTAGTATATCAAAAGTAAACCTTCTATTAATTATGTAGTTATTGTAAACTATATAGTAAGTAGTCTTTTAACGCAGGGCTATCAAAATAAGAATATGTATTTAAACTAACATAATATTACTTTAAGTTTCAACTTTAAAATATTTAAGACTTTAAATAGGTATCATTCTGAAATTGTAATAAGATAAATATAATTCCAGAATATTAAAATGAAGTTGCATGATTCAGTGTATAACTAACTAATAATAACTTCTAATTAACCAGTTAATCATTTTAACATTCTGAAATTAAGAGGGGATGTTGAGTACCCAAATTAGTAGTCTGTGCCTATTTTGTCTAATAGTCTATAGTGTTATAAAAATAAAACGGCTCTACTCTGTGGTAAGATGTCCGAACTAGAAGTGTTGCATTTCATTTAATTAACCTGATATATTTAGTTAAAAGCCCTACAATCTAAACATAAGTTTTGGATGTGGACATTGGTCTTCAACAGATTGGTCAGCACATAATAAAAGCAAAAAAATATAAATAAATTGGGTCCTTATATTATAAGTTACATACATATTTTTTTTATTAGCTCTGTCGTGTTAAATGTCTAACTGTGAGTTAACAATGTTACTTAACACCCACAAGTTACTGAGCACTTAACGTTGTCTTCCAGCAGCTGTCCTGAAAAGCCGGTTTCTATTGTACGAGTAGATAGATCTTGATTATCATCTACTAGTACGACCATAAAACTGTATTATTATAAGATGATGGAGTGCGCTTACCCAGAAGATGCCCATTCACTCGCGTTTTGAAGACCCCCCATACACAGACTCAATCAGGGTATTCTATTCCCTGGCGGTTCGTATAATGAACGAAGAAGCAAATCGCTTCGTTCGGGTAAATGGAATTTCCATCATATAGCGATGGCGCTTCTGATTATCCCTGGATGTCCGATTATAGAATGGGGATGGCGGAATCAAATTGTGAAGTTCCGATGCACACTCACCGAAATGTACCCGATAAAAAACCGATAAACAAGCAACTTTGTGGCGAGGCTCTTTATTGTTATTTGTGAGGCAATACGCTATACCAACTCATATTTTGTGAAAACTTTCAATCGGATACCTGTTCCAAAGATTATCCGGTTTTCTAGTACGGACCTCTAAAATATTCATCAAACACATGTTAATACGATGGTTAAGTACTTAATGAGTGACCTCATTAAGGCACGGTCAACATAGCGTGATTACAATTCACGTTATGAACTACGCTTTAGTTGTGTTTTTATTTTTTTATTGCTTGTATAGGGCAATATTTTAGGATGGCTATAACAGTGCGTTTTTAGTTGCTTATTTTGTAAGAACTGTCGAAAACGATTTCTAAATCCAACGAGAGTATGTATAACTTCGTGAGTGAATGCTATGGAGTACTTTTCGACGTCGACGTATATTTATGTGGAATGAGCTCCCTGCCGTGGTTTTCCTGATGGAGTACAGCATGGGGTTCTTCAAAAAGTGCGTGAAGAGGTCGGCAACGCGCTAGTGATACCCCTGGTGTTGCAAGGGTCCTATCCTTATCATACTATCCTTAGTGTTATCCTTATTATGATAACGATAGTAGGAGTATAAATACCTACTGATGTTGACTGAATTACTCATAGTAATGTTAACAATAAAAAGAAAAAACAGAGTTATGTTTTTATAACGTTGCACTGTGACCTTCCAAGAAGACGTTCTTGACACTTCTAAATTCCCATTTAAGTGATGAGTTGCTTTTCTAATTAAACTATTAAGTTACCACAATACGGGAACGATCTTTACTCTTAAGTTATCTTTCCTACTTAGCAACAAACACTTATTGAAAACTACCGTTAGGTACATATAATATAATATCAAACTATTCCTAACGGACTGGGTCGCCTCCTAGTCGCCTCCAATGGAACCCGGTCAATGAAACAATGAAGAACCAAACACACAAATAGTTCACGATGCCGCCGTTAGGTGGCGCAATAAAACAATTACCACGTTACGGCTTGGTAACTAAACAAAATATTTCATACTTTTCAGTGTTAGAAGTTTCTTTTTTTAATATATTTTATTTGATTTCCTTTTCGGGATTATACTATAATTTTTACTTTTTATGTAACTCCGCTTAACTTTCTTGTCTGTGACAGGCGGTCTGCGAAAGCCCATAAACGCAGCTTTATTGAAGCAAGCGTATAAAAGTTACGACGTTAATTTGCCCTAGATCAGTTCTCCAGTCCCTTTTAGCCTTTGCTCGTAAACAACACATTTACTTAATATCATACATAATTTTGAAGCAGTGATGGCTGAGCGGTAATATATATGGAATGCCGTGTCGCAGGACCATGGTTCGACACCCACCACCGGATTGAGTTTCACCGCATGGTGGAAGGGCATTTTGCGAATGCTGGCCTGACTACCTACCTATGTTTCAGTGTGACGTGCGCAGTGCTATTCGTTTGGACGAAATGCATCTATTAGGCAAAGGTTACCGCTTAACATCAGGTGGGTCTGGTGCTTGTTCCGTCACAATCACAAATCAAGTATAAATTTATTAAAACGAAAAAATCCGATTACATAATAACATATTATTTATTATCGTTAAGTGTTTTATCGTTCATTGAAAGTATTACACATATATATATGTATACATTGTAACGAAATGTTACATGTATATTTTAATCTTTAAACTATCGTACTTAATAATTATTAACCAACAAAATATATATAAAACCTATTAATAACATTTAAAATTTTCTTATATAAAATATATACAATCATTTAAATATTATTCAATTTGATAGGTAATAGTGAAACCATCTTAATAATGTAAACGTTCCTTAACGTGTAAACGTGCCTTAGGAGCGCGGAGCGGGGAGACGCATGCGACGGTTATTCGAAGCGGTGCTCGCCAGTCGTTACTAGGCTGAACCGACGGCTAGTCCACGCCACTTTGCGTCAACCCGTGCGCTCTAGCCGGTTGCGAGGCGTATTTATTACTAGTGAAAACATCTGGATCGTAATAGTGATAGATTGTATCTACTGTTTGACATTGTAACAAATCTCTTTAAAGTGTTTCCCGCGATAGGGGTAAGTTTTGAATAGCACACAAAACACAAATAACTCGCGATTGCTAAAAATCATATATGTTGTTAAATCCTTATTCATTCATTTCAGCTTTACTGTTTTTATTCTATTTCATTAGCAGACATAATTATTACATTTCATTCCGTATAAAATTTCATCACCCATATTTTTAACTACCTCTCATTTTTTAAGAATGATTTTGCATTTTTATCTAGACAATAACATTATTTCTTTTTCCTTTGCTTTGTGCCTTAAAACTAAAATGTAAACTCCGTTCTGATAGTTGTTTACCACCACGGCAAAACTACTACGTAAGTACCTACCTATTTCTTTGTGACACCGTGGTGGGCTATTGGAACGGGACCTATAAATTACCGAATGTGAAATATTTGATTTTACGCATTCCAGGAACACTGTCCGGATTTAATTCCGATACACGAGGCGTGTAAGGACGCCTACTATCATCATCTGGTCCAACGACTTAGGGAAGTACCGCACTACGGAAGCAGAAACACATCTTAAGGTTGAACCACGACCTCATAAATTTTATGTGCCCGCTTTAAAATTCAATTACAATTTATAATTTATTATTGTTTCATAAATTTTAGCTTCTTTTAATATCTTGTAAATTCATATTCATCTGTCATAGCTTCATCCATTTATTTAAATTTCTATAACATTTTTTTTTTTGCATAAAGTATTGTAGTATATTATATTTTTATTATATCATACTGTATCATAGTACCTTAGTTTCATTTCTTCTACTACCACGTTAGGTAGGTTAGAAACTAAGTGTACCTATAGCGGTACAACATATGTGGGCTTTTAAAAACGATTCCATATATATATATATATATATATATTTATATGAAATCGTTTTTAAAAGCCCACTCGATAAGCTGGGAAGAAAAAAATGATTTTTTCTTGCTAGATTTTAATTAAGGAAGGAAGAAAAAAAAATGTCTTACAATATGGCGTATATTATTATAATCTGGCAGTTTCTCTATAAAAATACAAAGATTGTATGTCATGTTTTTTACCAATCACCTCGTTACTTTTCGAACTACTTAAATGTAACTGTTCTCTAAAGTGAGAAATACGAAAAACATTTAAGCAGGGGTTTCTTGCTAGATTTTAATTTAAAATTAATATAATCATGGAATTTAATTCAAAAAATACAAAAAAATACGCTTTATGGGTAGTTTTGATCGGTATCTAAGTAGTATCTATACAAGTGATTATGTGGTAGAAAATGGTGTACAAGTCACCCTGGAATAAAAACAATACTGAAGGTACTAATGGGGAAGCCCACTGTCATATTAGTTCCATTCAGATGGCATTGACATGGATAGAATGGCATTTGTATAGATATATTGAGTTACTGGTAACTCTAGGTAAGCCTGAACAACATCTTCCGACTAGGTATATCATCACTTATCATCAAGTGACACAGCGGTCAAAAAAGTTATCAGCAAAAAAGATTTTTTTTAGTTTTTGTACATCTTTTAATGTAGTTTTTTGAGATATTTGAATTTACAAAAAAGTTCGTCGCGTGGAAAAAAAATATTTCGTTGCATGGCATACTAGTTTGTCAATATCAATAAATTAATTGCTTTAAGTAAATTCAATTCCAAGATTATATTAATTTTAAATGAAAATCTAGCAAGAAACCTGTGCTTAGATTTTTTTTTGTATTTCTCACTTCACTAGGTATTTAGGTCATCAATGACAAGACTGAATAATTTGCTTGCACAGTAGCAAAATAAGGCTAAAGCATATTTTATCCTTAATAACTTTGTGTTGTTCAGATGACGTCCTATGTGACCGGCCATTGCTGCACACACACAGACAAGTTAACAGTATAAAGTGTAGAAGGCTTTAACAAATCTACCTTACGAAAGGCTCCCAGGCTGGTGTATTTTCGCAGCACTGCCAAGAACTGACAGGTCCAACAAACCGATACCTTATCTTAAGACAAGAATCGTCTTAAAATAGTTCTTATGCCTCTACCGTGGTACTCGCTTGGTTCGCTCCGCTCGTTCCCTGAAGTCTCCTAACTGCCATTTTTCTTACTAACCGCGCTCGCGCTGCTTCGTGTGTGCCCCATCGCACTGGGATATCCGCGATCGTCTCTTTGGAGCTGTGTACTAACAGCTTCCCGCGCTCGCGCCGCGAGTCTACAACAGCGTGAAATAATTCGAAGAGCCACTACATCTGGACAGCAGGACGCCTTGGAGTGCCGCAGCCAACGAGATTTAAACCCCCGAGAGGGAAATTGATGGTTCGCCCGATCATGCAACTGGTGTGTGATTTCTAACACATTTAAGTCATAGCATGAGCGCACATAAACAGTACGCGACCAGAAGCTTGATCCGTACGTACGTGTTTGAAAATATTTTTATTTTTGACGATTGTAGGCACTCAGTGCAATAAAAATGACTACCTGCTCCATTAAATGGTGCGGGAAAAGTAGCAAAACATCCAATTATAAAAGAGATGGAATTACCTTCCACAAGTAAGTAAAATTATTCAACTTACGTAATTTATCTACTTCATTTTAATAGGTCAAGTTAAACTGGACAATCTATTAGACCCGTATGAATGCATTTCACTCCCACTTACTACATTCATCTATTGTCATCCTTGTCTTTCTGTAAACCGCGTTCTTCCTAGTGTTGTGCTTATACAGTACGGTAATTTATCGTTTTAGTGGGACTAAAATCGATATCGTCATACTCTGGATCATAAATATATTTAGCCATGGATGTAAAGAGGGTTTTATATGTTTGATTTGAGTTTACAATAATAATAATTTATTTCACAATTTACAGTTACATGTTTTTATTCTTAACTTTATTACAATCGGTACACCAAATTGTATTGATTTTTTGACAGTAAAATGACATGCAGATCCCACATTAAGAAAAAAATCTTGTGTCATGGGAGTCAGCTTCCTTCAAAAATACATTAAGATTGAGGTTTGCTTATTAAATGATATGGCTGTATAAAATTTCGTATATGTTTGAGTAAATATAATATTATTGTGTATGTGGGTGTGTGACAGAATTTGTGTGTGTGTGTGTGTTTGTGTGTATGCATAAAGTGCGATGAATATAAAGCTTTGTGTGAATATATAGTGTAAACTTGAATTTTTATTAATAATACGATAAATTTAAGAAAATCTTCAGTTTCATCGTGGTTGAGAGTCCTCAACTACTTGTTTATTTCGATTTTAGCTTGCTTAGTCATGTGTGTTCTCAGATTAGTCATGACTTTACTAGTTTTGTTATATACATTGAGCCAAGAAAACTCTGATGACAGTGTGCCAGTTTTGTGTTGAATTTCTGTCTAATAAACACCAAATCTTTATGTTTTTTACTTGATATAAGTCTATCTTTATATAATCTTATGGTATATCAATATACGTGTATCAATTTCAAAATCATATTTTTGTATAAATATATATAGTCCTTAAGTCATTCTATGGTAATATTAACAAACAAAATTGTTATTTTTTTTTAATAGAACTAGTGAACCAAATCTCAAACAAAAATGGATTGAGCTAACAAGACGAGAAAATTGGTTTCCAGCATACCACAACAGAGTTTGCTCCAGTCACATTTCAGACGATTGTTTTTATGTAATGAAAAGTGGCCGCCGACGTTTATTTCATACTGCGATTCCTACAAAACACTTGCCTGTTGTGGTAAGACATACAGGATAATTTTACTTCAAATATAAGAAATTTACTCCAATAGTAATTTGTTAGGGAGATATATAAATTACTAAATTACAAATATACTAGAGGAAAAATTTAAGTCATGTACGGGATAAAATTTTTCCTCTCGTATATTAATTGTAATTTTGTAATGTAATCCGCAGACCATGCGTTATTGCAAACATAAAAATATTAAAAGAGGTATATTTAAATGTTTATTATTTTAGTAAAGATATTTAAAGCAGAACTGTGGAATCACACAACTATATCATTATTCTATATTTTATTATAACAAAACAGCTATACTCATACAAAATACCGCGCGAGGTATCTGCTGGGTATTATTGCCAACGCAAGTGGGATAAATATCACTTTTATCTAAATAGGCCGTCACGGAGGAATAAATTATACGATCAGCTTATATATGTTGTACGACATATTGATATCGATTATATTTGCATAAGAATCATGTCCCATCACTATGGGACTAGGGTGTTTACCGCATGGAGGTGGCTTAGCCAATTAGAGCGCGTTTAGGTTAAACAGAGTTTGGCATCAATTCATCTCGAACAAACCAAATCTTATTGCATCTCTAAGTGTTATTTTCTCGATGGCCGCAGCTAAGGAGAGCTTAAGAGAAAAATCTAAGGCGAAGTCGCAGTAACTGAACGCTCCTTCTGGCTTCGCTTGTTGTCGCACCTAAATATGACTTTGCCTTAAACAAGTCATCAACTTTGAGTTAAGTCATCAATTTTAAGTTATTTAACGGGAGTTTTTTCCCAGTAATGTAAGTTATATAATATTTTTTAATAGTTGAGCTAGTGGGAAATTTTGTTACAGTTTTTAAACGCATATACAGGGTTATAGGTAAAATGCTAACAACCTCATAGGGTTGACTTCTGCTAGTTCTAACAAACTTTTTGAAATGATTATTTTTTCAGTTTTTTTTAAATTTTTAGTATTTTATAATTATTTTTTGGCTGAATTAGTACGAGGACCACCGGATGTTAAAAGGCTCTTGTGCCTGTAATGTATTATTTCATATTTTTTATTACTTTGCTCGATGTAAATATTCAAAACTATTTTCAAAGGAAGCACGGCGCGGTCCAGTGTTGCCGCGGCGGGCGCTTTTGGTTCAGAGTAGGCATTGAAACACAAAAAATATATATATATATATAATTTTTCTTTCAAAACAAATAATACTTTTCTCAAAATATTTGTTAGGACTAGCAGAAGTCAACCCTAAGAGGTTGTAAGCATTTTACCAATAACCCTGAAAAATATTTCAAGAGAGTTAAGCTACTGGAAATAAATGCCAGCTTTGGAAGTTATTACGCCTGTGAAACACTTGATAAAACGTGTTATGTCTCAATGAGATCTTTGGGTTACAGCTGTCAAGCTTAAAAGTGGGTTTACCTCTGAAACTACTGATCCCAGACAAATAGTTTCTTTACAGCAGTGGATCAAGATTTTCATTGGATGGCATCCAGACTACTAACTTTCAAAACAGCTGTAAAATGTTAAAGGTCTTTGATAATATTAATCTTAAGAGTTATTACTTTTGTAAAGAAAATAAGAACTTATGTGAGATTAATAGTTAATATACCTAGGTACTACAGCCCTTAAAATTTTAAAGCTGTTTCCTAAACTTCTGGATGAGATCTTTAAAGTTGTTTTTAGTCTTTGTTTTTAATCTTTAATTGTTTTGAAATAATTACACCTACTTTGAAAATTCTCTTAACTAACTTTGACAATAACTACAGTTGTCACATGGAAGACCCATTTTGCCATATATTTTTAGATTCACTATATCTAAAATGTTCTAATACAGTCAGAAATGCAACTTCAAATGACATTTTGACAGCGTCAAGATCTCTTTCTGGGTCATTATTGATATGACAGCCGTAATACTGACAGTTGTCACATTGAATGATTAAATTAAACAATTAAATTTCACAGAAGTGCGTTTCACAAACAGATAGATTTTAAGTTAAAAATTAATTTAGGTTAATTTTAGGCTAAATGAGAATAATATATATATATATATATTATGTTATTGTGACAGAACAAGCTCGAGGCCCATCTGCTGTTAAGTGGACTAACCCCTGCCTATAACAGATGCATTTCGTCACAAGTCACGAATTGCACTGCGCCCGTCACTTTGAGACATAGTTGTTATGTCTCATGTGCCTGTAATTTTACTAATACAAATTGAATTGAATCAGCTACAGTGAGTTCAACTTTAATATAACATACTCAGTTGAACTACTGGGACAAAAAACTCCCACTCTTTCAACAATTGAACTAAATGGTACTAATGAGAGCATTATACAAGTTTTAACATTAACAGTTAATTTGCCTCTGACATTTCTAATTTTATTTTCTCGGTTGAGGTACCATACTTGCTTTCAATTACCAGACCTGTTTTTTATTTATTTATAAATCTACACTCCACATACTCCAGGGTCCATGACTTTTATCAGTTATGACATTTTTTATTTAAAACAAGCAATAAGAAATATTAAACATGCAACATTCTTAGGGGAACAGTTTTAAAAAAAAGATAAGTAATGTTTTTCTGGTAATGTCATTTACACTAGCATCCAGAGCAGACCGGCGTCCTCTAGCAGTGCCCGTTCACGAGTTGACGCATGTGCCACCCATCACCTTCCTCAACCATTTCTGAGGGAAGATGGCGACCCGATACGCTATACCGCCGCTACACAACACACCTTTCTGTGAATCATCACCGCTCCGTACCCGTGCCAATGATTACAATTTTGAAAATATTTTATATAAATTGCCGTGAAACTGCAATGACTGCGTGCGGGACGCTATCGTGCAGCTTCATGCTGCTCTTAGTCTTGATGGCGATGACCGACTCATCAGTACCAGACCTGTTTAAAATTCCCGTGGAGCAAATGGTGATCTATCATATTTTTAGCAGTGATAAATCAGCGGGTTTGGAGTTACTTAAAACTCTTATACCTGATGAATTTCGGAAACAAAGATTTATATTTATTGGAATACAGACAACGATTGTATCGAACTCACTATTACAGAAAAAAGGTTTTTTTAAATTATCAACAATAATAACAATCATCAACTTCCTCTAATAATATTTGTAACATTTCTCCTTGTTTTTTGCAAGAGTTTACTAATTTGTGGCAACTGTCGGGAACCTCAAGTCAGTATCCCTCAGATTTTCTTCCATCCATTCTTCAGCTTGCTTTGCCATTTCATCATCGAAGTATTCGCGCCATCCACCACTTTTACCTGCATTCAAAAATACATGGATTATTCATTAGCTTCACACCTACATAAGTTTTAATGTTTGGATAATTAGTGTATTTTGAGTCAAACTGTATACGTCAACTGATAAAAGAACGTTGTCTATATGGTTATATAATTCTATTTCTATTTTTTAGGTTATACTTATTATCCCAGTCTAATTTCGTGCCACTGGCTTTAACGTTTAAGTCTACTCTCATTTCTTAATCATATTTTTTAGACTATCTGTTTACTACTTACGTACTAGCCTACGTACTAGCCTACTAAACGACCGCACCTGTAAGTAGTCGGCTTGCCACAAACACTGCAAGTAGACACTGTGACTGGTCTTTTCTCATTGTAGATACTACTCTGCGCTTGAAACGGATAGTCTAGATTTGTCCATCCTTTGCGTTTATCTGTTAGGCAGTTCAATGTGATTCTCCGCAATCTCGTAAGCACTGCATATTACCACTAACATGTCTATACCCGTGGTGGTGAAATTACATGAAGAAGCCGAGAAGAACCGCTACAAGGCTGGACCTTTTACCTGGACCCGACAATGAACTACCTGGTAAACAGGGCTGATCATCATTACTTGCTAAATGCAGTGTCAGTTGAGAGACCGTTTAGTCGCCACTGTCTTATCCAGCTATAGTTTCTCAGCCATTTGTAAATGTGCTTATTATAACTGCTGCGTTTATACTATGCTAGATAACGGGAGCTTCATACTTTACAATTTATTAGAGTACAAAACTTTATGCCCAAGGCGGGAATCGAACCTGCGTCCTCCGATATCGCGTCGATTACTTAAACCTCCTCGGCTAGAAATGCTGAGTCTAGGTGGCCGAAGAGGTTGCGGCATCCGACGCGATATCTTTGGGCATAAAGTTTTGTACTCCAATAATTTGTAAAGTATGATTTTCGCTTAGCACGGTATAGTGCTTGTAATCATATTTAGACAAATGGGAGCTTCATTTTACATGAGACACCTAACCTCTGCCTGCCACTTGTTCAGGGATATTCAAGCATTATTTTAATTATATTTACAAACATATTCGTTTACAAGATTCTTATTTTAAGGATGGGAAAGTAGATGGACAATCTCCTCATCGTACATGACCTACATATTAATACTCACATCTCTGGTGATCCAAACGAAGGCTAATAAATAGTACTGTATCAGCCGGATTGTCCACTGCTGAACACAGCATCCCCTATGAAAGGGGCGTTTGCCATAATTCCCACGATTGGCAAGCGTCTTATAGGGTCCACAGTTTAAGATCACTTTCTGGTATTTTATTTGTAGTCGCCTCTTACGACACCTACAGGTAGTAGTGGGGGGGGTGACATTCTAGGCATCCGACACCCCACAGGGAGTAAAAAGTGCAATGTCAATAAAAAAAAATAAAAAAAGTGAATCTACTGATGTCGCTCTGTCCCCTTAATTATTATGTAAGTAAAATTAACACGCGGTTATACAAAACCAGCAAAAGGAAAAAAAATAGCGATGACTCACCTATTACGATAGTCAATTAGAAGAGCACGTCGTCGCTCGTAAAAAAATAAATTCTTTTATTCTAATAATTTAAGTTTTTATTCTAGTAATTGTGTCTGCCCTGACATAATTAGGAGGACATAAACGCTTAGTGTACGAGCTTAAACGTCCGATATTGAACGTAACCCTTATCTTAAAGAAGATACTTAAAATCTTATCAAATCTCCGCCCGCTTTAATACCAAATTTTCATTTTTTATACTGTGATTGTGACGGAACTATCACGAGGTTCACCTGATGTTAAGTGGACACTATACTATATATGCATTTCGTCCGAACGAATTGCACTGCGCCCGTCACACTGAGACATACAGTTGTTAAATCTCATGTGCCTGTAACTTTTCTGACTTTCAAGGACTGCGGCTGGAACTGTTAGGTGCTTGATGACAGATTTTTTACTTGAGGGTGGTAGCTAGCCAGGCGGGCATTTGCAAAATGCCCTTCCACCATGCAATGAAGCTCAAGCCGGCGGCGCGGCGGCCGGGATCGAACCATGGAGCTGCGGCACTGCAGTCCATAGCTCGGCCATCATTGTTCCATTATTCCGTCAAAGTTTCAATCATATTTTACTTAAACATTAACATCTGTGGTTCAAAATAAGAAAATAATTAAATATCGTGTTTTCATACCTTTCCTGACGAAGTCTGATTGTTCACACACAACTTCATGATTAAGCTCCTTAAAATAATTAACGTTTACTAATGGATTCTTCTTAAAATTCTCAAATTGAAGATGCTCACACAATCCACTTATTTGTTCTGCCGTATAATTTTTTCCGAAGAATTCGCAAATTTTTTCAATTGTTTCTGGGAGTTTCTAAAAAATACGAAATAATTACTTTTACACAAATAGGTCATTGGTTTGAAATATTTATACTACTGACATTTTGCATTTGCTAGAAGCCCGTTAAATTACCTAAATTAAATTCTTGTAATTAATTTACCGATAAACAAGCAAACTAGGAGCTTACATATTAGGCTCAAGAATAAACATGCACATTTCAAAGAAGTTAATCTTCTTTCCCGAACATGAGATATAGACTTCACGTTCGAGGAAGAAGATTAAACTGTCCGAACATTGTGGGTTTCCACCTATATGTAAGATATGACACTACGTCATTATGTAAAACCCTGCACGGCGTCCATTATTTATCCTAACACAGGAATTGGCGCTCAAAGTGGTGGACGAAATTATCATTCATTTGCCATGACACAATATTTAAAGCAGCCTGAATTAAATTTAGCTTTAATGTCGCATACAACATTCAATAAATTGGCTGGAAAATACTTTGCCCATTTTAGGTGTAGTAGAGTTATCTCTTCAATGTGGAAAAAAAGAATAACTCGTTTTAATATTACATATTATCATAGTCTAAATATATTATTTCTTGGAGTATAAGTAAATAGGTTATAACGTTTGTATAAAATAATATGCAACTCAACCCAGAATACGTTGGTACATACATTTAAAATCGTTTGAGTGAATGAGTTTAAACAGTGTTTTTTTTATGCCATTATATTTCGATGTGCGAAGTTACATACTACTGCACAACATCAAATGTATTAATTCATTGTATGTTGTGCAGTAAAAAATGTATAAAATGTATATACAGTCAATGAAAAAATGAACAGTACATATATGAATACAAAAATAAATAAATAATTTAACTATATCTACTTATGACCTAAAAATATTACACTTAAAAATTCTGAGCTCTGTTTTCTACCAGGAGGCAATCATAAGTAGAAAACAGAGCTCAGGTCACTATCCACGGGTAGAGTACCTAAAAGGCTGGCAGCATTACCCCGTTGTATGGCAAGACTAATTCTCTGGCCGAGGTAAGCGCCAGCCCTTTGGTCGTTTGTCTTTTCTATCAGCCGCTTTGATAAATCTTTATATAAAGTCCATGCGCTTGGACCCCACGGACCTAATGTTTCTACTCCAAAGGGCAGAAATATATAATTATCGCCGAGACTCCCGTATTTTCGCCCTTTGGAGCCTTCTACTGCCACTGCCGCTGCTCCCGCCGTCTTGTAAGTGGATGGTAAATGAGACGCCGCAAGTGTGTCAACGCAAGTGGCATCCCAAACTAGCGGCCTTCCACGACTCCAGGGAGTTAAGGTCATTCCGTCAGGTCTCTTGCCATCGTCACGTGCGATACCGTTCGGCTCAAGAATAGCCGGCAAGAGCCCTGCGGATGACATCATTCAAAGAGGCGTGGCGAGAAAAGCGGCCAGCACTTCGACGGCAGGAGAGGCCGTGGTGTCCTTGGCGATCTACTGGAACTCCGCAGAAGCAGTTATGTGGTTCGACTGTGTTTGACCCAATTCGCAGGCTGATAGAAAGGGCAAACGACTTACTGTCTAGTAGCGTCCCAATGTTGACAGATGGTAAAGCCTGAAGCCAGAAACCTGATTCTCGCTTCGCAGAGGCAAGAAGACGAGCCCGATCTACTGGAGAAACTGTGTTATTTAAAAGGTCAGTTGAGATCTTTTTATTTATAGGCTCATCCCAATGTCTCTGCGAATGGAGTTTGTTAGGAAGGCTTTCACCTGGACAGGCTAAAGTCCAAGCATTTGTAGCATCTTGCATACAATTAATTTGTACATTTCCTAAAGAATTTTCAACAATTTTTAAAAAAAGGGCACAAGTACTATGAACTGAGGATAGAAACGCCGGGAGTGAAACACTGGAAATTTTGCGGATACCCAAACCACCAAATCTGATCGGAAGGGAGGCTTGACACCAAGAAATATCTGACATTGGACAATTTAGAATTTTGACTAAATAAAATGTATTAATACATTTTATGTACCCATGCAACACGATTAGCGCCATCTCACCAGATGGCGCTAATCGCAACCGCGCATGTTGTATGTGAGTTACCACAGATGAAACTAGTGTCGCTCTATCGGATATCTGAATCACGGTGACGAGATTCTCCGTGCCGTACAGGTAATAATTTAAATGTTCCTATTAAATAGATCCCTCTAACCCCCTAGAAAATGTAAACAAGTGTTTTATTACCCAAGTGTCTATCTAGTCGTGTTGTGTTCAACTATTTTTTAATATTATTGTGACAGAACAAGTACGAGGCCCACCTGCCTGATGATATGCGGATGCGGTATCTTCTGCCTATAAAAGATGCATTTCATCACAAGTGACGCACTGCGCTGCGCCACGGTCACCCTAAAACACAGAGTTGTTAAGGCTCTCAAAGACTGCTGCTGGAACACACTGTTAGGTGCTCTGCGACAGAGGGTGGTAGCTAGCCAGGCGGGCATTCTCAAAATGCCCTTCCACCATGCAAAAATTCCACAACTAATACGAATTATTCACAGTTACATTTTTATAAAATAAGCAGGTTAACGTGCTTATAAAAAATTACCTGATAAATAAAGAATGTAGGCACATTTAATAGCTTAAAAAAGTGATAACTAAATTTTGAATAACGTAACACTTTTAAAATACGAACTTGTAGAACTGTCCACGACTAATTATACACTGTGGCGCGCTCACACGCTTTCCCGAACAGTTCTGTGTTGTCGCTCGATACTATGCCGCTCCCCGATAATATAAAAAAGTGTTATTCAATTGAGGTGTAATACTACTCAAAAATCTCAATTTTCTTTAAAAAATGTCAAATCTTTTGTCACTAGCAGTCAGTTGATTTCTATTAAATTCTTAAGCATGCAATTTTCTCTAGATTAATTTCACACCTACGTGATATGTGTAATTTGTTTTACTTTGTGTAGTTTCGCGTTCGAATCCCGTTCGCAGTTAAAGCTGTTCCTTTCGTTGTCATTTTGTAAGTTGTATAGTCTATCTTTTTGAGTCATATATATTTTGATGCACTAAGTTAATTTCCCCAAAATATCCAACTATTGGACACTATACAGGGATATTGGTAAAATGCTAACAACCTCTTAGGGTTGACTTCTGCTCGTCCTAACAAACATTTTGAGTTTGTTTTTCGTGTTTGTATGCCTACTCCGAGCCCAGATCGCCCGCCACGGCCACACTGGACCGCACCGAGCTCTCTTTGAATAGTTTTGAATAATTACATTGAGCGAAGTAATAAAAATATGAAATATTTCATTACAGGCACAAGATACTTTTAACATCAGGTAGTCCTCGTACTTATTCGGTCAAAAACAAATAAAAAATCACAAAAAAAAGGAATCTCAAAATGTTTTCAGAGCAGAAGTCAACCCTAAGAATTAATCGGGGCAATGGTGCTAGCAGGCTGGCATTTTATGCACGCTGCCAACTGGGAGCGGGCTGGAACATTTAGACTGACTATGAGTCTGCTATGACTTATAGGTTGTCTAAGTGCTTTTATTGTAGTAGCTGCAGTGTTGTATATAGTTCGTAGTATTTTGTTCAATAAAGGCATACCGCCGCTAAATAAACCTAAGAGCTTGTTAGCATATTACCAATAATCCTGTACAATGACCAAAATAATATTACGTTACATGTTTTATACTGAATTTACATTTAGTTTAGAGAGGTAGGCGGTATACAATATGTATAATGCCTACTTTGTAATAATTACCGACCTTGATGTATAGTTTAGATTTAATATAGTCCTATATTTTATAGCTATATTTTATGCACATAATAAATAAAAATTGATTAATTAAATTAATTAAATTAATTAATTATATTAATTACTTAAATTGACTAACGACGGACGCTCCAATTTATAATTATTATTACCAACGGGATATTTACCGTGTTTTTGGTTAACCTAATCAAAAGCCGAAGAAATGTTACAAATAGTTCACGACCTGATACCGTTAGTTTTGTATTGTTAAATTTAAATAGTGGTGTGAGTGACAATGACAATAATAGTATCGCCTTGCCGAAAAAACGTACTAGAAAGAGGGTAGACCGGTTCGTCTGCTCTTAGAGCCTACCATCCACTCGCATAGACTTCAGTTTACTCGTGATCATGGCGCTTGCAACAGTGCCGAAATATCGGGAGCTCAAAACTAACCAAAAACACGGTAAATATCCCGTTGGTAATAATAATTATAATTTTAATGACCGTGACAGTTTAAAAACTCATAGACGCTCAAATTTATTAAACACATATAACATCACAAGTTATTTTACTGTATTGTAGCGAGCTATATTTAAATTTTCATTTTGTGCTAATATATTATTAACTCACCAGTGTTAAATCTTCATAGAAAATGAAGAGCAAATTAGGATGATTCCGATTTTGCCAGGCTTCTTTAAGATGACTGAAGAAAGGAGTCCTTAAAACTAGTAAATACCATATTAGAAATAACGATACAAAAATTACACATGGCTTAAGTTAACAGAACCAAACTAATATTGTACAGGCAAAAAAGTTTGTGAGTGTGTTTGTATGTTTGTTACTTCTTCACGCTCAAACGGCTGGACCAATTTTGTGAAAATTTGGTATGGTGGTTGATGAGGCGCTGGAGTAACACATAGTACTTTTTATCATCATCATCCATCACCAGCGGGTTTGACCGCAGGCCCAGCTAGTTATGGTAGATATAAACCTATATATTAATTCGAAATATTTCTATCACCACTTCACCACAATATGTAGTATAATATTCCTTACACTGAAGAATTCTTCTGTTCAATGTCAGAAAAGGTGACTAAGGGAAAGAATACTCTAAACTATACAGCCATCACCAATCACATCAACGTTAGTAGACCGTCGAACATCTCAAACGTAGCCAACAAGAGCTTTAAAATAGGGTTCTAATTTTTAAATATATTTATATAATCTCATTCGGTAATATTCTAATTATGAAATGAAATACAGACCTTTATTGGCACACTTTATATACCTACATACTTCTTTAAAAAAATTAAAAAATTAAATTAAAGCATTATTCTCGTAACAAAACAATGCTTTAAAACAATTTTTTAATTATTAAAGTACAGTGTGTCCCTACCAAGGAGGTTTCAATTCAATTTAAGTACACATTATCTGTGGTGAGCGCGCTGCTTTTTATATTGCATTTTATTTAATGTAGCTACTTACCTATAGCCATGAGATTAAATAAAGTAGTGTATGCAACTGCATATAATTAGGTATTAAAACACTCGTGTAATGTAAAAAAACTACACTCATGTTTTAATACCCTCTATTATATGACAGTTGCATAAACTACTATTTTAGGTTTATACATGTACTCATTTAAACCTTTTATTTACATTGCCTATATTATTTGCTCTATGAATGTCATATCATAGAGACCGCTGTGATCATGACTTGGATGGGTGCCCGCTGATGGCATTACTACTGAGCGCTTCCATTAGAGGGCACGTTAAGCCATCGATCCCAGTTGTAGTCTTAGGATGGCAGGCGTAATAGCATGGTGTTAGGTCATTTTGCCAATGCTTGCCTGGCTAATTACAGACCTCAAGTAGAAAATCTGGTGTTATGCATCTAACGGTGTGTTCCGGCAGTTATCTTTGAGAGCCCGTAATTCTATGTTAGAACTGAACAATATCTTCGCCACATCATCATTTACCATTATGTAAATATAAATAAGAAAAATGTTGCTCCTTTTGAATAATACATAGATCTAAATTTAATTTAAAACTTGAACTTACTCAGATCTCTTTTAAATAAGTTCCAATAAGTCTTGAAATCGCCGATGAACTCCACCCTGGGTTTTTGGAAGTGGAAAAATGATACTGCAACGTCTCTTGGGTCACGAGCCACATATACCACCTTGGCAGTGTTCAATAAATTTGGTGGAAGCAAAGACAGCGGGATATGAGTCTGTATAAATCGAGGATCAGACCTTGAAGCAAACATATCTACACCCCATGTTTCATTACGTAACTTAATAAATTTTTGTACTTTATCGCTATTGGGATTTTGCAATTCAGTCGCAACTTCATTATGGACAGCAACCGGTGCGTAACTAAAAAATACGACAAGAATTATAATAATTCCACAGGAATAAAAAATTACAGCATACAAACTAAACTGTTAAAATTTTACCTTCTACTTAAATCTCGAAAATGAATTAAAATGAATTTTAACTTTTGCCGCAAAAATTTCAAATCTAATAAACATTAAAATTTTTCGTCACTATCGTTTGCTAGGCTCAAAATAGCGACATCTAGCGACCATGCGAGGCAAAGGAAATGATTTACTCTCATTATGGACTTTGGACGTCACCGAACGCATATTACAGAGCACAAACGTGAAAACTTTTATTTATTTGGGTTTTTATATTATTTATCAAAATTAAATGTATTTTTTTACCCTACTTATTATCATTGATTGTGTAACGTTGGTTGACGATAGTAATAAGAATCTCGAGTAATTTGCGTGGCTTCAACGCCGTGCCGTCTGCGTGATTTGCGCAGGCACAAGCACCGTGGATTTTTATTGTACTTAATATTAAAAAAACGTATTGTAAATTACAATTAGAGAAATTTTCATTATAATTTGGTGCGATTTTTGACACTTGAATGTTCAATCAGGTCGTACATACTATTTACTCGTAGTCAACGTGACGATTATTGATACAACTTGATCGAATCGTAAAATGCTATGTGTAATTCGAACATTTTAAAGTTATAAACCCAGGTTAAATATTAAGGCTAAGATTCAGAGACAAGTCTAAGCGTGAACTAATGCTTTAATTTAAACCGTTACAATGTAGTGCTTAACCTCATAATTGCATTCAGTACGTCTGGTACTATCGCGTGCTATGCTAAGTAGTGGAAATCGACTACTTTAAATAATATTCACACCGATTTTACTTACAGTCGAGTAGCTGGACTACTTTAGCCTGTCTCAAAGCGAGAGTGGATCCACCAAATGAGACACTGAGGCGTACGGTGCAATAAGTTCTTCAGGAGCTCTTTTTTGTTAATTGAAAAACACTTATTTTGTTTCACTTACTCCAATCACATTTTATATACTGTTGTTCTTGTCCTTTTCTTTTTAAATCAGGATGCACAGATAAACAAAAACTGGTAAACGTTCATTAAGTGAAAAATGTGCCATAGATAATAGAGTGTGATCTAAAAGACAGGCTAAAGTAGTCGAGCTACTCGACTGTTTTAACGTAAGTAAAATCGGTGTGAATATTATTTAAAGTAGTCGATTTCCACTACTTGGCTTAGCATAGCACGCGATAAGTTAAAGCGCTTTACCAGACGTACTGTTATCTTAAAGAACGATTTGAATTCTTTTGCTTTTGCAATGACTTAAATCTTCGGTCATCAGAAAATTTACTATTGAAGTTGCCTACACACACAAGTTCCTTTTATGATAAGTCTTTTACTGTGCAAGCTGCTCGGCTTTGGAACTCTTTACCAGTAGAAATTAGAAAGGCCACATCGCTTTTTTCATTTAAAAAAGGAGTTAAGAAATTTTACCTTTCTTCAATTCATCATGATTAACTATCCAATTTTTATTTATATTATTGTTGTTTATATTTATATAAATGTATATATATATATATATATATATATTATTATAATTATTATGTATTATGTATCTATTTTAAAATTATTTTAGTTTTTATTTTGATTGTATTTTAATGTATCTATTTTATCTATTATAGTTTAATATTAAATTTACTAACGTATATATATTTTGAGTATTAATTATTCTGATTACATACATAACGCACTTTAGTCTATACCTCCATCTAAATTAACATGCAAGTATCTGTTGAGCCTACGGTTGCCTGGAAGAGATTGCTGCCTAGCAATAAGGCCGCCGATTGTACTATTTTTAAGTTATTTTTTTTTTTTTGTAACTAGTTTTAATAATTTTAAAAGTGCAATAAAGTGTTATCTATCTATCTATCTAATTCGAACATTTTAAAGTTATAAACCCAGGTTAAATATTAAGGCTAAGATTCAGAGACAAGTCTAAGCGTGAACTAATGCTTTAATTTAAACCGTTACAATGTAGTGCTTAACCTCATAATTGCATTCAGTACGTCTGGTACTATCGCGTGCTATGCTAAGTAGTGGAAATCGACTACTTTAAATAATATTCACACCGATTTTACTTACAGTCGAGTAGCTGGACTACTTTAGCCTGTCTCAAAGCGAGAGTGGATCCACCAAATGAGACACTGAGGCGTACGGTGCAATAAGTTCTTCAGGAGCTCTTTTTTGTTAATTGAAAAACACTTATTTTGTTTCACTTACTCCAATCACATTTTATATACTGTTGTTCTTGTCCTTTTCTTTTTAAATCAGGATGCACAGATAAACAAAAACTGGTAAACGTTCATTAAGTGAAAAATGTGCCATAGATAATAGAGTGTGATCTAAAAGACAGGCTAAAGTAGTCGAGCTGCTCGACTGTTTTAACGTAAGTAAAATCGGTGTGAATATTATTTAAAGTAGTCGATTTCCACTACTTGGCTTAGCATAGCACGCGATAAGTTAAAGCGCTTTACCAGACGTACTGAATGCAATTATGAGGCTAAGCACTACATTATGACGGTTTAAATTAAAGCATTGTGTATTTCGAATTATAAGAAATTTATTAGTGGTAACACATATACAAATACTAAATTACAAACTAAAGACGTCGCGTCGCAATCAAATTGGTTTCTTAAAAAACTATGATGCCTTCTCATGATCTTATGGAGAATGATCTCATGATCGAATGGAGGAAGTAAAGTCATCATCCCTTAGAGGTAAGAAAGGTCGAATATAACTGCAATATTGTTTTATTTACAGATCTGCTTTTGTAGTGTGTGAAAATGATCATGGTGATGTCTAGCAATAATAACAAAGATAGGTGTGTACCTTTTAATTTTTGCAAAATAGACACGGAGACATGCGGTCTGAATCAATTTTATAGCTTTTGACCAGTACATTACGTTTGTAAGTAATGTGTTGGATGTTGTTCAGTGAAGTATAATTGACCGAGCGAGAACTAAGGTCGAGCGAAGCGTCTCTGCTTTAACTATATAAAAATGCTTTCGTATGCCTGGTTGTTCTCCTCTACAGGTCGCATTTCTCAACCGATTCTCGCGAAATTTTGTGAGTAGGTTTGATAAGTCCATATTTTTGTTTTCGATTCAGTTTTTGTATTTTTTCAAAATGACGGAGGTATAATGTACCTACATTATAAGGGGTTGAAAGTATGGACGCCTGCGCTTAATTTAATGGCAACGTCCTGATACGCACGTCAGTTGCTTAAAAGTAATGGTCTTTCTCTCTCATACAATCAATTATTTATTTTCGATGTTTCTGTAGCCAGTATATTCATTCGAGATAAATACATTACGAAGTATGTAAAATTATTGTATAATTACTACTTACCTACCTATTTCTGATATAACTAGGTTTCACTGGGGCCCGCGCGTGTTTTTATTATTTACATTACATATCTAGATTTTTGGTATTTGTGACCCATTTTCCCATTAGCATGCGCAGTGAACCTTTATTCAATTGTTAGCTATGCAAGGGCAGACTCGCGAGGTCTACAGCCCGGAGAGCCACTAGTCTATAATGGCAAGTTTGCAATAACAGTTGCTGAAATAAACTGTTAAAGGCGTGGGAATAGGTTTTCTGGTTGTGAATGGTAGCCAGTCATGCCATTATTCTCAAAATATCGTACTTAAATTACTGCAATGACACTGACTGTCGTATTCAAGAATTATGGACGAAAAAAATCCTTATTATTGTTAGTCCTGAATAATATGTAGTACTCGTACTTAATATTTTTGGATTTCGTGCTAGAAAGCACCGCACCACGAACTTGTTATATGAAAATTATAACGTTTTTAGGGTTCCGTACCAAAAGGGTAAAAACAGGACCCTATTACTGAGACTTCGCTGTCCGTCCGTCCGTCCGTCTGTCACCAGGCTGTAACTCAAGAACGGTGATAGCTAGACAGTTGAAATTTTCACAGATTATGTATTTCTGTTGCCGCTATAACAACAAATACAAAAAAATTACCAAGTGCGAGTCGGACTCGCACGTTAAAACAAAAAAAGGTTAAAATATGAAGTGTAATTTTGTATACCTAATAGTACGGAACCCTTCGTGCGCAAGTCCAACTCGCACTTGGCCGATTTTTTGTTACATTCTATCTATATATAGTGATGCAAGTTAAAAAATAATCTTTGGTAACACTTACTCTAAAGTATGGTATCTTCTAAAAAGATATGTTGAATTTGCGGTATCATAATCTAAATCATTGGCAACCAGCCAAATCAATTCTTGTGTCCATGTTGTTCCTGTAATAATGAACAGTAAATACAGTTTTCTTGAGCCCAAAGGCTGCCTTACCAAACAACGATTATCCGGGATGCGACGCCATCATGCCAGAAAATTAGAAGAAAAGAGCATATATGACATTTCTGCGCAGTATGTATACAGCGTGTATGTGTACTACTTATCTGTACATTAGTCCCCCTATGGTGTAGGGGAGAGGAGTGTTATACCGTACAGCGGCTAACTTCGTACAGCAAAGTTTTTATGGAAGGAAACAATGTAAATGCGTTTGTCCCTATCTTACACATTCATTTTGTGTAGTCTCACTTCCTCACAAGTCATCACGTCAATCTGGGCTGCATCTTTGGTGAAATTAGTCGGGAAGTGATTTCGCGCTCGCTGTTTCAGTTTTTTCACATTAGAAATCACCCCGTAATTTTTTTATGTTTACATAAATATGTAGTAATGGTATTGTGTTTAATTTGAAGGTATAAGTATTTGGGAGAAGATTACACCTGATTTATCACTCTATGGCTTATATTTTTTGTTATTACCGAACGTTGTAAGTCTAAATTGGGATTCGGAATATTTCGTACATTGTACGGTATTACCATCTATTCAGATACCTGAACAAAGAAATAAGAATCTGATAACTAAGAACTAAGAATCTGAACCAGATGGAGCCGATCTTGATAAATTTCTTCATTCTTCAACCGAAGGACCAAATTAAATAAAATCAACGAGGAAATATATTGAACATGTTAAAAGAAATATATAGATATCTCCTTAACCTGCCAATTGCTAGTATTTAAACTGAACTGAATGGCAGTGTACGAAATAATACGCCAGCATCGAGAAACTCCATACATGCTTACTTTTTCTATTACTCTATTTTGATGTTCCCATGGTAGATAAATATAAACAACGATATGCATATGTCAAAGAAAACTAATTAAAGGTGACAATGGTATATAAAACTTGGCATTTAACTCAACAGATTCATTTAAATTGACCTCTGAGGTTAGGTGTACGGCAATACCCTTTGCTCCCCTATACCCCCGTGGGGTGCCATATCAGAATTGTACCGGTAAAGCTACAATTCCCACAGCAGCCCGATACAGTACAATACTCTAAGTAAACTTTAAATAAGCATTTAATAGTTTAAAACAAAAAAGGAGTCATCGTAGTTGTCAGTTAGCTTTTTCGTGACTCAAACTGCATTTAAGTGTATAGAAATTGTTTTATTTTCAGACACATATGATAGCGAAGGTCAGTCCCGTATACAAATTATGTAGATAAACCTAATCCTAGTAACATTAGGCCCATATCAGTGATAAGCACTAATATATAAATATAGAATATCATATACGCGCTCATTCCAGTTCTTAAACGACAAAGATTGCTTGATAGCCAAACAATACGGATTTCGTTCAAAGTCAAGTACACCGTCAGCAGTTTTAGTTATAGAAATAAAGATTAACATTAATCCAAAAAAGCATTTGACACACTGATATAGCTCCAAAAATGTTTACATATTTTTAATATTGTTTAGTTTGCAATATTAAAATTATAAGGTTGCGTCATCATTTACAAGTTTAAAACCAATTGCAAAATTGGTCTTGTTTGTAGTACAACGCAAGTTGAACTATAGGTGTCGCTCCATCCCGATACGATGGTTGAAGATCAAGAGCAAGAATTAAAGTTATGAGTCATTGTGTCATGTAAGCTCAATTGGTTAGAGCATACCCCGGCTAAAGAGTTGGATGGACGTGGGTTAGAATCCCGCACATGACTATAATTTTTTCTCTCGTAAATTTGTAATTTTGTAATGTTTACATATTATCTAATCTTTATCAGTATTATCTAAGCAGCATTGACGCATGCTAACCAAAATCATACAATAATTCCAAGGGAAGTCGAACCAGCAACTCCAGGATACCTTCCTGTCGCATTACCAATTAGGCTACGGAAACTATACATTTGGAATTGGAATTGTTTCCATCCTTTTTCAATGAACGTCTTTCGACGATTCGGCGCTTTTATTTGCACGCTCTACTATTATTATTACGTAGGTATTGAATTCTTATGTATAATATAATAATGTTATGTTTTATATTTCTCGTCCAACATCCCGCAGAGCCTAAAGACCAAAGTCTTCAAACAGTGTGTGTTGCCAGTGATGACTTATGGCACTGAAACGTGGTCCTTAACTTTGGCCCTTATGGATAAACTCAGAGTCACTCAGCGAGCTATGGAGAGAGCTGTGCTCGAAGTTTCTTTGCGCGATAAAATCCGAATCGTGGATATTCGCCAAAGAACCAAAGAACCGACATAGCTCTCAGAATTTGCAAGTTGAAGTGGCAATGGGCGGGGCACATTGCTCAAAGAACTGAGAACCGATGGGGAAGAAAGGTTCTCGAGTGGTTACCACACTACACCGGAAGACTGACTATATCGTGAAAGTCGCGGGTAGCCAATGACTACAAGTGGCTAATAGCCGTACTTTGTGGCGATCTATGCGGGAGGTGTGAGGTGTTTGTTCAGGAGTGTACGTCTACCGGCTGATGATGATGATGATGATGATTTTTTATATTCAGTGCCACATATTACGTTTATCAACGTTATTACCAGTATTTTGTTCCTTCTTGTATCAATGATGGTAATTGAAATTTGAATAGATAAATTCTCGAGGCTGGTGCTGTTATAAAAAACAAAAGGATCGATTTGTTGTATTTTCTTTCCATGTGAGAAAGAATTTCAAGTATGAATTTTAGGTCATACAGCTTAAGAAGGACTTTAGATTCCAAATTACCGATGCTGCCCTTCCACCATCAAAGTAATCTCCACCATCGGATCTCCATTTGTTAATTACCTGGTTAGAGTTCAGTACGATAGTTCTTAGCTGATGGTACCGCCAATTTTGACCACAATCTCTACTAGTTCCAGTGATGTGTGTTGGTAAAGGCTTAACTTAGAATAGGAATAAATAATTGGAGGCACGACCAATGGGAAAATGGGAGTGATGTTAGTCTAAATAAAAATCTAAATGTGCGACATACCTGACCTCGGAAAAGATACAACAAATACATCTTTTTGACGAATGGATAGGTTGTGAACAGCGGATACCTTATCCTTCATATCAGTTTCTTCAATGAGCAAGTAGCCTTTAGGACCGATGCGAACGAAATTTTCGAATCTCCCTGAAACAGAAAATAAGGTAAACTATATCTAAAACTTTGCGTGAATTTGAAAACTATGAATTTAAGTGAATCTTGTCGAATAAACATAATATAATTTGTGTCACTGAAAGAGTAGGCAAATATGCCTTAAATGACACGTTTTGTCAGTTTATTTTTGTAATAGAAGGCGACCCAACTGTTGCTGAAAATATTGTGTCAGAAAAACCCAATAAATATATTACCCGAGAATTATTACGCCGATTCCTTGACCGAGGCAATAAAGAGTCAATCAGTCAAGTAGCAAATATTAATACAGTTGACAAAATAAGCCGTTAAGGTCTGTAACATAATATGTTTCATAGATTACTTGACGCATGGGTGAGTGTCATGGTACTGTTAGCATATTTTGTAATCATTTCAAGGCATTTGACTGTGTGAGTGTGAGACCCGCACACTGATTGGAAACTGGTAATGTTTCCAATCACTGTGGTATTTGTGAAACAGCTCTGAATCTTATAAAATCATATTAGTTCAGGCTACGGAAGGATGAAATATATGATAAAACGTACATCATTCAACGCAGTTCTGAGAGTATTTTGTAAAAATGTGAGTTCCCTAAGCATGACCATGATAATGTAGTAGGACTTATTCTGTTTCTAGCATATAACAAGGATTTGACTCTTTCAAAGATCTCTTCCATTGTTTTATTTATATGTGTTACCTATCTAATTTACGAAAAGATAGAAAATATACATACATAGACACATAAAATCACGCCTCTTTCCCGTAGGGGTAGGCAGAGACCACAGATTTCCACTTGGGAATTCCACGCTAGGATCCTTATAGTATACTAAATATATAGAAAATATACCGATATATGAATTAATGTTCAATATATTAATCTTTTTTATATAATTTTGTCATTAGATGGCTAACTGCTGATAATTTACGATAAAACAGATGCATTGTTTTTTTTTGTAGGTATGTGTTACCTCTTTAATTTAGGAGTAGATAGAAAAGATACCAAGCTATATTTAAGTGAATAATGTGCAATATATTTTTCATGGCTAAGTGTATTCGTAAGTAATATACGATTAAAATTATTAAACGTAACGACGGGATCGATCTCTTCAAGACTCTTAATCCTTTGGTAAAAGCCGTCCATAAGAAAAGATGGTATAAGTAGCTACAAATTTTAAATAAATAAATAAAAATAAAAAATCCATTTATTGCCTTTACCAAATTTACAAGGAATTATACTTAAAAACTATCTTTTTCAATTTGAAGGGCAATAAGATTATGCTCATTATTTTCTAGTAATTTCATTTATTTACACAGCGTGACCTCTTATCATCCGCAGTGGACGATTTCATCCATTTCTATTGTTATAAATATCTACGATGCGCATCGGTTAATATGGCGAGAGTATGGTGTGTTTTCAAGAGAAAAAAAACCAGATACCAACCTAATAAATATGAATAAAACTGTAGTTCCAGGTTTATCATTGGCAAAATTGTATTATTTTAAAAAGTATTTCTTAGGAATTTATGGAATTTCTGATTCTTCGCACTAATTTTTCAGTTCTCACAAACGCGAGGGTTTTTTGGCTGAGAAAATTTTTTAATTAGATAATGCTTCTATACAGTTTGTAATCGTTTAGACGACTAAGATGCTATGAATATTCCACCACAGTCGAGCCGAAATGTATCACCTATATATGTTATACGTTATAAAACTAAATATTGTATAATTGACTTGTAAATGTCAAAGTTTCAAGTGTGGAACATACATACACTGTAAAAATAAATGGCCCCAAAATTCTTACCTGTCCTTCACATTGACTCTCTATACCTCGGAAGCATAATATTTTAAGAATAGCATAATGTTGTAATTGTCGCTCATTGAGCGCTATAGATAATAATATAAAATGTATAATTTTGATATTTTTATCCCAATACGATGGTTAAAGAACGATAGGAAAAATTTGAGTTATGACTCATTGTCATGTAAGCTGTCGTACTTAGTCAGATGTTCTGTCGAACGTGTCTGTGAGGTTGCTTATGTGGAGGTGAACAGGCATCTTGTGTTGTGTGTATATCGACCACCAACAAATGAAAGTCGTGCTCAAAATTTTACAGAATTTTTAGCCACTCTGGAAAGGATACTACTGAAAATGTCTAAATTACAAAACCCATATTTGTATGTGGTTATTTTAAAGTAATATACAAATACTTTTAAAAATATCTTTAAAAAAACATTAAATAATATTTAAATAAAACACTTTAAAAAGTATAAAATTATATATCTAGTGACAATTCCGCCTAATTTTCCTGTTATCTACGTGACGTCATAAACATCACGCAGCCTAAACGGAAGAATATCCGACTAGTTTCGCTTTTAAACGAAGCATCTTCAGGAGGTCTTGACTCACCGAGCGCACGATCGAGACGATTTTAAAGTAGTTATTTTATTGAATTCTAAAAATAAGACTAATCTTATTTCATTATTAAAGTAATTTAATTTGAAATTTCTATTCTGTGAGCCCAATAGGATAACAGGCACTTCAGCTACCTGTATCGAAAATATATAATCAAATTGTAAGACTAAAGAAAAATCAATAATGAAGGGTGTTAGGATCATGAGGGCCTAGCGATTAAATTTGATTGAAATAGAGAAACAGTTAGAAATTGAACATAGGCCGTTAACAACCAGTAGGCTAGAAATACTCAGTACCAACATAGAAGCTAAGCTTGGCATTACAAGTATTTCTCACAGTGATCCAAATGACATTTATAATAGTTTATTTTATTTAGTATATACTGAGTTTCAAAATTTTGTCCAAAAATAAAGAAAACAGTAAATGGAAAGTTGAAGTTCGGTGAGTGGGCAACTACAGGTATTCGAAAAAGTAGAGATAATTTGTTTGATCTATATCGCAGGAAAAATTTAACATCTGAGATCAAGATGTTAAATTTTTCTAGCTAGTTTATAACATAATCATGAGATTATGTTAGAAACTATTCAAAAATGTTTAAGTCTGTTTGCTTGTGTGCTAAATCTCTTTTCATTAGAAACGAAATTCGCAATTCTAAAAATAAAATAAAAACAATTTGGGACTATTCATACTGAGACCGGTAAAAATAAACTAAGAGATTCTACTTATGTCTTAACAATTGATAAAAATCAAATATCTGATTCAATACTAGTGGCAAATATATTTGTAATTTTTTTTCTAACTTACCCCTACCCCAGTGGGATCCACATAAACGTGATCTATCCGGAAGAATTAGTTCTGCTGCATATGCAGTTCGTAAGATAAGACAGCTAACAGACGTAGCTATGGCTAGGCTAGTTTATTTCGCGTACTTCCACAGTATTATGTCGTACGGTGAATTGCTGTGGGGAACTGCTGCTGAGATAGAGACAATCTTTATGTTACAAAAGAGTGCAATTTGAGCCATATATGAAATGGATCGTAGGGAATCCCTGAAAGATCTTCTTAAAGAAATTAATATTTTAATTTTACCAAGTGTGTATATATTTGAAAATATTATGTATGTTCGAAAAAAAATGAGTAATTATAAATTAAACTGTTATAATTACGACTATAGCACTAGGAATAAAGATAAATTAGCGGTGCCAGGTTTTAGATTAGCAAAGACATACAAAAGGTCCTTCTAAGGCGTGTGTGGTTTTATACTAAAGTTCCCAAACATATTACTACGCTCACAGAAGGAAAATTCAAGTTGCACGTGAAGAATTTTACCTCGCACTGCCATATTATGGAACCAGCTGCCTGGTGAAGTATTTCCGAACAGTTACGACTTAGGAACCTTCAAGAAGAGAGCATATTCCGTCCTTAAAGGCCGGCAACGCATCCTCGAGACCTCTGGTGTTGCGGATGTTTGTGGGCGACGGTGATCACTTACCATCAGGTGAGCCGCCTGCTCGTTTGCCCTCCTATGCCATAAAAAAAAAGAACATTTTGATAAAGAAATCTTACTACACATTTTGTGATTACTTAAACGACAAAAATGCTAGGACCGGTTCGCCTCTGCCAAGCTAGCGCCTGTCACCTACGTAATGTAAACATATATTGTAATAATTTTACTATTTAGTATGTAACTAATTGGTAAAAGACGTTTAAAAGAATGGCCCCAAGTTTCTTGCCCGTTCTTCTCAGAGTGGCACTATATTATTTTTTGTAACTTGTAATTGACCTTCATAAGAGCGTCTTAGACGCCTAAATTGAACGAATGATATTGACTTTGACCTTGACCTTGACCTCAATTGGTCACAGCATACCACGGCTAAAGGGGTGGATGGACGCGGGTTCAAATCCCGCACATTACTTTAATTATTCCTCCCGTAAATTTGTAATGTATAATTTTGTTTTGACTTTTAAGCAGCTGAAATGTTTCCAACTACAACCGAAATTGCAAATCTTACCCAGGTCAAATAGATACCTGCATTTCGCCACATTGACCAGATACTGATGCAAATAAGATTTGAAAACTTCGATAATCTTCCTGTCATGCTCCATCATTGACCTACAAGTGCTAATATTCAAATTTTAATTTAATTAAGTCTAATCTAGCCAAGTGTCTGATGCAACTGACATTTGATATCAGTACAGCTACACCGTAATGTTGACAGTTATACCTATGCGGCTGCCGCGACATAGTGATTTAATAACCAAAAGTAAGAAAAAATAATATAGGTACTTACTGAGTCCAGAAAAATACTCGTGAATTTTTCTTGTACTCGAGTTATCAAGACGTTCGCAACTTAAAGTATTGTCTTTTGAAGTCATGATTGCAGTTTTTCTTGATTCCTAATATTGTAGTTGAACCTGTAACACAAATATCAGGATATAAAAAGACCAATATTGATACAAATATTAAAGACAGATAAATATATATAGATTAAAAATATTAAAAAATATTTTTTATTTATTTAAAATTAATTATTTATTTAAAAATATAAATGTAGACATTATTAATGCTACGCTAGCGTTTATATTAACCTGAAGTGTTGAAAGTTGTGACTATCGTCCCCAATTGTTAAGACCAAAATCCACGTCTAACTCACAAGACTCTAATATGAAAAGATACAATACACACTTAGTTAAAAAAATACGTAGCCTTATCTTAATATCATGAAGTTGATTGTGTGTTGGGGGGCCGGCGCGGGCGCCGCGTGGCCGGTTCCGGGAGACGCGCACTGATAATGCCATGTTCTTGATACCAGTCGAACCACGCGAAATATACCTTACAATTAAACACCTTAAAAACTAAATACAGTTACGATGCGGACGAACTATCACTAAAATTAATAAACAAATGTGCAGAAGAACTAACGTTGCCTTACTATTTGCTAATTAACCAATCGTTCAGTGAAGGTACGTTTCCTATTCTATTAAAAATAGCCCTTACTAAACCTGTCCATAAGAAATCCTCAAAACAAGATCCAAACAACTACAGGCCAATAGCGCTCTTGCCTTCTTTTTAAGCATTTGAAAAGATAATGCAATTACGCTTGAACTCATTCTGCGAAAATATCATATAATAATATGAGTACTTGACGATTCGCAAAACGGGTTCCGAAAAAATTGCTCGACTATTTTGGTACTGTAGATATATGTACAACAAATATTAAACATCATTGATGACAAAAAATACGCTATAGGCATCTTACTAGACATGAAAAAGTCATATGACAAAGTACAATTTAAAATTTTATTACAAAAACTTGATAACATAGGAATATGTACGTGGAATTACACATAAATGGTTTAGGTCGTACTTAGAAAATCATACGCAATACGTAGAGATTGAAAATAATGACTGGCACAGCGGATTAATGAATGTAGCGAGATCAACTCCCACCATCCCCCAAGGTAGCGTTTTGGATGTATCCTATTTTTAATATATATATATATAAACCCATAAGCATTCAAATAAAAATAATAATAAGTAAATCAATTTGGTACAATTGTCAGGCAAAAAAATTAAATCATTATGTCAATCAAATTACATTCAGTTGGAATACACTGCATATTGCAAATACATATAAACACAATTACAAATAAATTAATAAATAAAATAAAGAAGTCATACAAGTCAAGTAAAAATATTATAAGCATTATTATTATAAGCATTGCAATTCAACGGGGCAATGCTGCCAGCATGCTGGGCACGCTGCTAACTGGAAGTGGGCTGGAGCATTTGGACTGCCTATGAGCCTGCTATGACTTATAGGTTGTCTAAATGCTTTTATTGTAGTAGCTGTAGTATTGTATATAGTTCATAGTATTTTGTTTAATAAAGGCATACCGCCGGTAAAAAAATAAATAAGAATATTAACGTTAATAGTACATTAAATGAAAAAATTAACAGTACATTTACGAATACAAAAATAATTAACGTTAATTGAATTTATATTCAAAGGGTATTTTAATTCTCAACACGTCCAAGATAAGTATATAAATGTATCAAGTCAAGCAAGCAATATATATAAACGACCTCCCATAATCTATAAATGAAGCATGTTTACTCATCGCTGATAATATTTCTATCTTGACATCCTGTATAGACACTAAAATTTGAATAATTATCCAACTGACACACATAATAATATAATTAATTGGATGACTGACCATAACGTTGACCTTAATTTTACGAAAACTAAAATGATGCTATTTAGACCCTATCAAAAAGCCCCCTCAACATTAACTTTGAATATTATAATAATCGATTGGAATGCATTGACGCGGCAACACTATTAGGCCTAGAACTTGATTCATACCTTTATTGGAAATCGCATATCCAAAAAATTTAAACAAAATCATCAAGTTTTGTATATGCACTAAGAGAGCTGCGACGAGCTACTGACGCTAACACAGCCTTAACAGCGTACTTCGCATATGCATACTTCTGGTTCAGATAAGGAATTATACTCTGGGGAAATAGTGCAATGATAGATCAAAAAAATGCTTCCGTATGTTTGCCAATATCCAAACCCCCAATATTAGTAAACCATACTTACATAAACCATTTTTTATAAAATACAAAAATTTTACTATCTCAACCATATACATATTTTAAACTTTCAGCATTCATGTCTTGTATTTAGAATGAGGAATACGAAGCTTCTTATCAATATTAAACACTGTCAACCTCACCTCTCTGCTGATTGACTTGCTCCAAGGGCTTTAAAGAAGTGGTTAATCAACATATACTTTGGGACAGGTTTTTTATATGAATAAATAACAATTACATAAATATTTATAAAAACTAAGATGCCGTCATATGTTATTACCGATTTATTTATAGTATTAGCCATTAATATGCGGTTGGTACGCTTATTACACAACCTTATTTGTAATTAAATCTTCGCTCAAAAACATTTTTTATTTTTGGGATATGAGGGCAAACGTGCCAGCGGCCCACCTGGTGATAAGTGATCATTGTCACCCACGAACATGCGCAACACCAGAGGTCTCGTGGATTTGAGGAGGGAGTATGCTCTTTTCTTGACACTCCTACGTCGTATATGTTCGGAAATACTTCACCTGGCAGCTGGTTTCATAATGTGGCAGTGCGAGGTAGAACATGCCGTGAAAATCGCTAAATTGTGGACTTTCAGACGTCGACATGAAATTGATGAAACATCATGCTTTTGAATGAAGCTTATTCCTACTACCATCTTCCTTATCCCCTGCAAAAACTAAAGCTGCACCCACCAGCAGTGCTACTAGACCCACCAAAGTAAACAAGAACGATTACTGACAAGGGACAAGATTGCCGCACCAATACATCCCAGCACAGGAACCATCGTGTCACGCATCGTGAAGCGCTCGTAGCGAAGTTTGCTAAGCCATTCTGAAGTGATCAGCAAAGTTAAGCAACGTCCGCCGCGGTCGTGAGTTGGATGGTTGACCGCAGGTGACATTACTACTGAGCGCTTCCATGCTTCGGAGGGCACGTTAAGCCGTCGGTCGCGGTTGTTGTCTTAAGATGGCGGTAGTTATAGCGTGGTGGTAGGGCATTTTGCAAATGCCCGTCTGGCTAGCTACCACCCTCAAGTGTAAAAATCTGTCACCAAGCACCTAACGGTGTGTTTCGGCAGCTGTCCTTGAGAGCCAGTAAGTTATTCTAGGTTAGCCTGAACAACATTTTCGACCACATCATCACTTACCATCAGGTGAGATAGTGGTCAAAGTCTAACCTATCAGGGATAAAAAAAACAAAACGCAAACGCCTTCCTACAGTTCTTAGCCATAACAAATAGTCAACGCTAAAACCTACGAAACATCTTGCAGTCGTTTAGGCTACTGCGTGTGCTACAGTTCTACACTTTGGCACCGTCAGCAGATTATGTATCCTGCCCCGATTGTAACTGTCGGGGACGAACAAACGACAAAGCTGGTTGTGAAGATTTGGTGCGTCAATTTTCCCTCGTAAAATTTTGCACATAATCGTTTGCTGGTCATGGGATCTTTGTACCCTAGGGCACTAAGCAGGAAATCAGTAGGATACATAAAAGGATAGTACCCAAATTTACGTTTGTATAAGTATCTGAGGAAGGCCTTTTGAACCTGTAGTATACCTTTAATTTAGTGTTTATGTAGTAGACCGCGATATAATAGTTTGATCTAATTTATAATGGAACTCGATTAGGCGTTGCATTCGGCCAAACGTCATGTCATAACATTTAGAGACATTGAACTCCATTTTGTTATTGACACTCCATTCACAAATAGCGTCTATATCTTCATGTAGCTTTAAACAGTCTTGTATCGTTATGATTTCTTGAAATAATTTCTAGTCGTCAGCATACAACAGACATTGGGAGTGCTTAACAACTGCAGGGAGATCATTAATCATGATTATGAAAAATAACGGTCCAAGTATTGAACCCTGACTCACTCCGGACCGCGTATGATAGGATATACTTTATTTGACTTGAGTGAAGAAAGAGAGCTAAGCCGCCTATTGGTGGATGAAGCTTTCATAAGCCATTGCGGGGCCATAGTGATAGCTTCAAGGCTTTCTGGAGTTGGCAATCTTGTCCTCATTGGAGATGTAAATCAGTTACCTTACATCGACTAAGAGCATCTCTTCGAGCCAAGGTACAATCGTGGGCGATTGAACTTGGATCACTGAACTTGGGTTCAAACACCAGCCAAGAGTTGTTATGCACGCACATGAACCCAATGGATGTCGCATATGCGCTGAGTGAAATATACTCAGGTATATTTTCCTTTCCGTTGGGTGCCGGGCTAGAATGTCACCCCCCATCTCGCGAGTAAGGGTAAAATACCGGAAGGTGGGCAGGAGCGCCTTCTGAGGTGCTGAGGTGTGACTGTTATCTTATATTGCGATCCCCAAGATGCCTGCCAAGCGTGGGGATTATAGCAAAACCCCTTTGAAAATATTATTAATTACCGACCATTCATATCGCCCTTTTGCGAATGCCCACATGACTATCAACCATTCTCAAGTAGTAAATCTGGGGCAAACCATCTAACTGAATGGCCCGGCAGCTGGCCTTAGAATCTATTTCGCATTCTAGGTTAATCATGTTTCCTACTTTTTACCAAATCATCACTAATTATAAGTGGAAATATATCCACGGATCCACATGTGGAGCTTACATATGGATCCGAGGATATATATTCCACTATTGAGGATCATAGTAAATGGAACTAGAGTATGGACCATAAACTAGACAGAAGAAGGGGTATATGTTCACACCTTCCTGACTTAAATTTGATAAGGTATATATTTGATATACTAGGCTATCAAATATATAATATATAATATATAATATTTGATAGCCTTCCGCACAAATGAATCCATCCTGCGTGAATTAAAGATCAAAATGAGGCTGTCCAACGTCTGCTTGCAAAGAGTCCTGAAGTATTTTGGCCACATTGGTGGAAAGAGTAGCGACAACCTGGAGAAACTCATTGTCACTGGGAAGATAGAAGGGAAACGCCCAAGAGGTCGCAGTCCCATGCGATGGTCAGACCAAATCCGTACTACCCTAGACAACAGTGTTCATGACGCCATTCACATCGCCAAAGACAGGTCGCGACAAATTGTTAAAAGAAAGGTTATTTCCACGGGGTATCACGACCCTGAGCTTTGAGGATAACGACGCAAGGAGGATATTTCATAAATGTAATCCTATGACTACGCCTAATACATTTATGTATTATTTGTTCATAGGCGTAAGTACATATTTTTTAAAACACCTTGAACACTGATTTGCTTCCTTGGTGAACAATGTTCGTCGAAATCACGGATATAATTTTATGAATTTGGGATTCTATCAAAAAAATATTGTAACTAGGCTTTATGGAGAGTTTTAGCTTAAATATCTATAGAAAAATGTAAATTTGCGTTCATATGATGAGATTTTTGAGCTCATACCTCCATCACACTTTTATAACCGAACTGGCCGTTATCGTCAGAAGGGCCACCCACATTAAATTCTCCTGCTACTAGATTTTATCGTCTGTTTCTGCCAAGTATCTGTAAATTGTGCAAAACCTCTTCCACCTTACGTTGTTCCTCAGTTCTACAATCTGAATTGCTTCAAAAGAGGCGTGAATAGAGTCCTTTCACTCAATGGTAAGCAACACATTAGCGTTTTACAGGTGTTCATAGGCGTCGATGACCATTTACCATCAGGTGGACCCTTGGATTGTTTGTCACCTTTCGTATAAAAAATATGAATGTTTTGCAAATATATTTATTAGTGTTAAATCTGGTTTTAACTGATTTACAACACTTATAATAATTATGTCACCGATAAAACTCGTACAAAACAGGAAACAGATAACTGTTTAAAGGACTACAGAGTATAGTTAAACTATCACGACTATAACTCAACCGTGTAATTTTAAAACAACATCTACGCAATTTTTTCAGTCATGTTTCTTATCTCATATTGTTCTTTATCCCTATTACACCTTTTCCATAAAAAATATATAGATCCCGTGCGATTTTTAACCGTTAAACGTAGGGACGTTAGGTCGGTGTGTAGTGGGCTGGAGCATTTGGACTGCCTGTAAGTCTGCAATGACTTGTAGATTGTCTAAAATGCTTTTATTTTTGAGAGCCAGTAATTCTAGGTTAGCCTGAACAACATCTTCGACCACATCATCACTTACCATCAGGTGAGATAGTGGTAAAAGGCTAAACTATCATGCATAAAAAAAGCTATAGTGTTCTATAGAGTTCGTCGTATGTTGTTTGTTAATATAGCGCCGGCTAAATAAAAAGAAAATTAGATTAAGTTGAATTTTTCAGTGTACATTTAAAATAATACATGTACATCTATAGGAACTGTACATATGTTGTTTCAATTGTTTCTAAACGTTTTGTTGAAAAATCTTTGTAAACACTATTACGTTTTTGAACTTATTCACAGTTTCCTTAGGAAAACTGCCCATTGCACTCGAAAGTTTATACATTTGTCAAGGGTTCAAAATGACATCCATGATTCTTTTAAAATAGCACTATTCAATTATAAACTATAGTAAGATTCTGAATTAGTATGGTCAATAAAATTTACTGATTTAATAGAAATATTTTAATTAAGGTATGGTCTTTTTTAATGTTTTATGGTCGATTTAATATCTGCAACATTACTACATTCGTTTTGCATAAGTCACTCATTTTTCGTTACTGTCGGGAACCTCAAGTCAGTATCCTGTAGGTTCTCTTCCATCCATTCTTCAGCTTGCTTTTTCATTTCATCGTCGAAGTATTCGCGCCATCCACCACATTTACCTATATTAAGAAATACTCGGATTATAAAATAACTTGCGAATCAGATTGTCATTTATAAATGAAAGATGGATTACCATTTTACTTTTGGTTACTCACTCACAATATTGACTTGTGTTACAGGTCTTTAACACGATAATGTCGAAGTCTTTGATTACATAGAACATAATCAATTTACTATTAAATAGTGTCTCAATTGACCTGTCTACTAGCTAGCTCGAACGACCACTGTTGAACATAAACCTTCTCTAAGGGCCTGTTTCAGAATATCCGAGTAAGTTCCGATTATACTACCCAGAACAGATTTATTAAACAAAACACTATCTTTGCGTTTCACAGTCATCGATTTAGCCAACCCATCGGTTAAAGCTTGAAACGCGCTGCATGTTAACTGTCATTTTGAACTTTCAGTTATATTATGTGTTGGCTAGCAACCCGAATCTTAATAAGACATTCTGAAACGGACCCTTAGAGTAGAGAGTTGCTATATCGAATTCTATGTTTCCATATGTAACGAATAAAATTTTCGCCTTGATACCAAACTAAAACTTCGACTACAAAATGCAGTCAAGGTTCAAATTGTATCCTTAAAATAATAACACCTATGGTTACACAAAGATATTGATTATATATTAAGTTAACATACCTTTCCTGACAAAGTCCGATGGTTCAACCACACATTCGTTATTAAGTTCTTTTATAAAATCAACGTTTGTAGATGGATTTTCCTTAAAATTCTCAAATTGGAGATGCTCAAACAACGTACTTATTTGTTCGTCTGTATAATTCTTTCCAAAGAATGCGCAGATCTTTTTAAGTGTTTCTGGAAGTTTCTAAAAAATACAATGTATGTTACATATACGTGTACCAGGAGCATACAAATTAAATTCATAAATTATAATTCAACATGTAACGGAGTTTTAGCATTTGGTATTAAAAATAAAGGCAAACCTACGTTTGCATAGATAGCGCTGCATATACTCTGTTGAATTGTATGAATTTTGACACATTTCAGCTAGTAGATAAATATGTTAGACGCCTATGTTTGCCTAACAAAAAGACTCTTAAAGCATAGTGACAGAGAAAATGGATTTACAAATACCTACGTCCAAATAATTAAGTGATGAGAGACAGTCACAGAACTATACAGATAATTAATAAATTCAAACGTTACTTTGCCGACATCCATATTTAATAATAATAAAAAAACACTACAAATATATTTAGTTTTTATGAAACACGCGCCATCTCCTTAAAACGGTTAAAAGTTTAGATATACGGGATAAATGTGATCCATCACTTACTCACTTGCTCAGTTAGAAGAGCATGTCCTGGCTATAGGGATGGATGGTCGCGAGTTCAAATCCTGCTCGTAGTTAAAAGATTTTCTTTCTTTGTAATCTTGTAAACATGTTATCACCTTAAAACACTTTTCAACCATTGATCTATATACTAGACGCGACGTCTCAAACAAGGATACTCGACCAGTGCAAATAAGCTGACGGGATACTCTCCCCCAAACGTAGCTCGGCACTCGTAAAAATTACACGCGCGAATATTGTGTATTATCAATTGTGTATTTTGAATACACAATTTTCGAACGTAAAGCGCGTGTAATCTCTACGAGTGCCCAACTGCGTGTGGGGGAGAGTATGCCGGCCAGCATACTTGCACTGGTCGACTATCCTCGTTTGAGATGTCGCGTCTAGTATATATAGGTCAATGTTTTCAACACACTCGCTCGTAACGGGCCTTTAAATGCACCGATTTTAGTGTCATAATATATTCTATAACGCACTCGTGCTTTTTGTTTACTTTACCGCACTAGTGTATTAAATAGAAAAAAACAACGTTTCCACACTAAAGAGATTTTAGTTTGTTTCGTTCGTTTTTCATATAAAAACAAACTAAAGAATTGTTTACCTACTGAAGAAGAACTTTAGTAGATTTAATTATAAAACTTCTTAATGAGATTATCGTTTTTCATATAAAAACAAACCAAAGAGTTTTTTACCTACAGAAGTAGAACTTTAGAAGATTTAATCATAAACCTTCTTAATCAGATTATTATTGCTATCAAAAAGATCAAGAAAATATTTTCGTATTCGTTCCTTGCAACTCGCAATTGTGTTGAAAAACGTCGTAAGAAACTCGTGCGTGTTGTTAATTACAATCTCTACTCCAGAGAGTTGAAATACAGTTGATATACATAGAGTAGTTATATCCGAATACCACTGCTCTAAAAGCTTACTAGAATTCACCTATCTATATACCTACGCACATGTATATGCAGTTTGTAATGACAAGGAAAGAACGTTCAAATATTATGCGTCATATCTGTTGTTAGAAAGAGATAAATAATAAGGAGTAGAGATTGTTGTGTTACCACCGAACCGCCACGAGACGTTCCGATCACTCTCTCAAACCAAACGATACACATATCTCGCTCATCCATTTCATTGAGATTAGTTCCTAAGTTAAAACAAAATGACGATATTTTCTTTTTCAACAATAAAAGCAATAATTACGCGTGAAATTAAACAGTTTTCTTATATCTCACAGTGCCTGTATGGTGCAGAGTCTAAAGACACAGGAAAGATATTGTCCACATATTATTCCTAAAAAACACGATTAGAGCCGATGTATTCACCGGACGCTCGTTAGTGCAAGACTGGTAGTGACTAAGGTAATTATCCTGCATTCGTCTAGAAAATATGGAGGGCACACAACTCATCTCCAGGTAAAAAATGTTAGCTCTACTCCATTTCATTCACCCGTCTCGATTGTAATAAACAACTTCGCGCACTTATTGCATAATGTATTCTAACCCTTAAATTTCCCAACTATAGGACGCTCAAATTTATTTCACACTTATAATGTTACACGTTTATTACTTTACTGTAGCCTATAATATTTTCCATATAAGTATTTCAATTTTAATTCTGTATTCAAGTATAAACTCACCTGTGATAAATCTTCATAGAATATAAACAGCAAGTTAGGATGATTCCGCTTTTGCCAGGCTTCTTTAAGATGATCGAAGAAAGGAGACCTGATAACTAGGAAATGCCAAAATCAAAATGAAGATTAATTGTTTACAAATGGATTAAGTCCAACACCAAATTAATACTTACAAAACTGTTATTAATCTGAAATATTAGGGGTTAAAATAAAAATTAGGGTATGAACTTGCCGATTTGCACTGAAAAACCGAAATTAGTTTTATTTAACATATTTATTTAATCAAAATAATCACCATTATCATTGCTGCCATCGAATAGGAAGGTCATTTATGCCATTGCCATAGAACTCTGGCGATTTAGATGCGACAAACTGTGTTTAATAATTTTGTACTGCTTCCTAGGAAGAAAACTTTTTTATTTTTTATTTAAAACTTTACTGCACAAAAAACATATGTACAAAAGGAGGAAGCGAAGGCATTATCAACCAGTCATCCACCGATGGTGTTTAAGAAGGAGTATGTGCATCAAGGGGTGAATAAATAGGTTAAGTATGTGCGTAGACAACTACAAGATGCACAGAAGAATATAAGGAAATAAATTGCTGTGATAATCATAACTACATATATAGTAAATATATGCATAATATAATATAATATAATATAATGTAATATAATATAATATAATATAATATAATATAATATAATATAATATAATATAATATAATATAATATAATATAATATAATATAATATAATATAATATAATATAATATAATATAATATAATATAATATAATATAATATAATATAATATAATATAATATAATATAATATAATATAATATAATATAATATAATATAATATAATATAATATAATATAATATAATATAATATAATATAATATAATATAATATAATATAATATAATATAATATAATATAATATAATATAATATAATATAATATAATATAATATAATATAATATAATATAATATAATATAATATAATATAATATAATATAATATAATATAATATAATATAATATAATATAATATAATATAATATAATATAATATAATATAATATAATATAATATAATATAATATAATATAATATAATATAATATAATATAATATAATATAATATAATATAATATAATATAATATAATATAATATAATATAATATAATATAATATAATATAATATAATATAATATAATATAATATAATATAATATAATATAATATAATATAATATAATATAATATAATATAATATAATATAATATAATATAATATAATATAATATAATATAATATAATATAATATAATATAATATAATATAATATAATATAATATAATATAATATAATATAATATAATATAATATAATATAATATAATATAATATAATATAATATAATATAATATAATATAATATAATATAATATAATATAATATAATATAATATAATATAATATAATATAATATAATATAATATAATATAATATAATATAATATAATATAATATAATATAATATAATATAATATAATATAATATAATATAATATAATATAATATAATATAATATAATATAATATAATATAATATAATATAATATAATATAATATAAAATAATATTAATTATAGATAAATATATTTTTTATAATTATGATGTAAGTTGCTGTAAATATATAATAATAATATAGAAACATATAAATAAAATCAAAAAATAAGATAAAAGCAGCAAAATTATATGTAGTGCAACTAGAACCACATCAAGGACCTGAGGAGGAAATTTTACTTAAATAAAAATCGTCAACTAACTTTTCAAAAGTAGCTTTGGAGGGTGATTTTCTGATATTGACCGGGAGTTGATTCCATAACCTCACTGCTATAACGATGAAAGATTTGTCCATGAAAGATGTAGTGTGGGAGCGTAGCAAGAAGCAAGGAATCATCAGAACGTAGGTATAAATTGTGACTATCGGCACATTAATTACGGTTATTTATTCATGTGCTATCGGCCAGAAAATTTAACTCTTCTTTTAGTTAAGTAGGCGAAAAGCGATCATTGAGTATATTATAAAGCAAGTCCACAATCCTGGCATTCCTTCGGTCCCTAATGAGAAGCCATTTAAGTTGTGATCTGTATTGCGAGATGTCATCAAATTTACGAAGGTCAAAGATAAAGCGAATACCAACATTGAGGAGACGATCAAGCTTATTTAATATATCTTCGTTAAGGTAACATCTCTCTGTAGTCGTCCTCTCATGTTACCTTAGACAGATCATCCGATCTAAGTGCAGGCCATCTATCGATGACCACGATCCTCGTACGACGAGGATCGTGGTCAGATCGGTATACATCAGCGTAATCTAAAATAGGCAATAGGGGCAAATTGACAAGGGCAATTTTAGTTGGAGAGAAAGTTTTTTAGCTTAAATAAAGAGTGAATAGAAGTAAAATATTTTTTGAGATTTACGAGACTTGGGTTGCCCAATTTAATTCGGAATCCATAATGATGCTCAGATTTTTGATAACTAAGAGGAATAATACAACCGTTATATGACAGGGAGGGTAACAGCTGTTGTCAATTTTAGCGAGCTGTTGACTGCTCCCAATAATACTGCGATTTACTAGGATTCCATACTTTAGAAGATACCGCAGTGGCAATATTTTCAGCGTCAATGTGACGGTAAAGTTGCAAATCATCTGCATAGAAATGATAATTACAACTGAGGTAAGCTTTACTTTAGGACACTGTTGCGGCGTTTGACCTGGGGTCAGCTTGCATTTTTCGCTTACGGTTATCGTAGAGAATCCACTTTTCATCGCATGTCACAATTCGATCCAATATTCCTTCATTTCTGTATGTACTTGTTCAACAAGGCAACACAAGTTTCAACACGCGTTTCTTTCTGCTGATCAGTCAAATCATGAGGCGCCCATTTTTCATATTTTTTTATTATACTGATTTGACGTAAATGGGTCAATACTGTTGGTAGGATAACGTTAAAACATGCCGCTAATTCCTGGTTAGTTTAGCTCGGTTCGGCTTTCACCATACCTTTCAATTCATTGTTATTCACCTATGTGGGCGGTCTTCCACATGGTTCGTACTTCAAATCAAAGTTTGAATCCCGAAATCGTTTAAACAAAAATCTTACGATGCGTTCATTAGCAGTCTCCTCTTCAAACGCAACATTGATATTGCGAGCTGTTTCTGCTGCGTTAGTTCCGCGTCGGAACTCGTATTCAATAATCACTTGAATTTTTGAAGTATTAATCTCCAAGCTGAATAAAAAAAAGACTGAGAGACGATAATGGAACGTTGCACATTTTATAAAAGAAGAACCTCATTCGTACCGTGTGAAGAAAGTTTCACTCAAAAATCTCAAGCCATAAATGTTCTATGACAATTCCAAGTACCTATTTCAATCAAACGGCAATTTCATACGTTAACCCCTATTATATTATGTGTAGGTAAAATCTATAACTTTTAACTCATAATGTAAATATTACATAGAACTGTTCTGTATTCTCCTGTTGAATGTTGATTGGAAAAGTTAAATATAGGACAAGAATGTTCTAAACTGGTAGCACCACAACCACTCATTGACGTTAGTCGACCGTCAAATATTTCAAACGCAGCTAACAATCAAGAGCATTTAAAAAAACCCCTTAAATTTTAATATATTCCAAGATATCTAAAATAATTTAAAGCATTAACGCTGCCTATATGAATGTCATATCTGATAATATAACAGTATTAAAAAAAAAAGAATTTAACATTGTGTTCAGGATATTACAATCATTGTTATCGCAAAGTTGAGCACAACTATACTCGTAGTCCTTATTTGAATACAAAATAAAACTTACTCAGATTGCGATTAAATAAGTTCCAATAAGTCTTAAAGTCGCCGATGAACCCCGCTCTGGGTATTTGGAAGTGGAAAAATGATACCGCAACGTCTCTTGGGTCACGAGCCACATATACCACCTTGGCAGTGTTCAATAAATTTGGTGGAAGCAAAGACAGCGGGATATGAGTCTGTATAAATCGAGGATCAGACCTTGAAGCAAACATATCAACACCCCATGTTTTATTAAATGACTCAATTATTTTTTTTGCTTTGTCGCTATACTGTCTTTGCTGCTGAATTGAAAGTTCGTCGACTGCAGACGGCGTATAACTAAAACATAGTACAAAATTTAGATCTAGTCCTGGATAAACAAATTAAATCGGCTTCCATTGTTGCAGACCACTAAATATGTAACTTGTTGTTAGAAACGATTATTTATTTTTTATCAAAATCAAATATTAAAATTTAAACTTTTTTAAATATTTATTTATTCTTGTTGGTCACAGAATCTCGCGGCAAAGTATCTACATACTTAGCCACGAGATAAGTATTCCCAACTTGTCTTATTTCGCAAGTAAGTTTTTGGGACAATATGTATCTGACCACGAGCACACTCTACACGGTCAGAAGTGCACACGTGTCTGCAAACACCACAATGTCAATAAATTGCATGATAACGCAAAAGATTGTCTGCTTTGTTAAGAGAATTAACAAAGCAGACATTACAATAAAATAAAAATAACAATATTAAAATAATTTGAAATCGCGAAAATCCATGCTTTTGGTAAGCATAATTTCAAACGAATATACCTACATAATTTATAAAAATTCAAATACTTATTTAAAAGCAGATTATTGATATTGATACAGTACATCCTTGAAGAAGCCAATCAGAGCGCATTTATCAAAGCCTTTTAGCGGAATCGGTTTCGAACTAGAAGAAGATGATTTCAGCTCTCGGGAGCTTCATTTCTTTGTGTTGTTGGAAGTAATAAATAACCAGCGTAAGTATTCGACTTCGCCGCAGTCTGCTTGATCTTGTTTCACATTTTTAATATAATAATAGTTGTATTTCACAACTATTATTATCACATATTTCAAAACATGTATATTATGTAGTGGAAATAAAAATAAAAATTGTATAACTGACTGCTTTGGTATTACTTACTCGAAACAATTGTATCTTTCGATTAGATATTTCGATTTTGCAGTAGCATAATCTAAATCATTGGCAACCAACCAAACCAACTCTTGCGTCCATGTTGTACCTGGAATTAAAAGGAACATATCTGGCAACCCTGCCACGGCTAATACTTCACTCACTACAGTTTTCTATTGTTTTATGTGTTAAAACTCGCGAAGCTATATATAAGTAATTTACAACGGAAGATAAGTTGTGTCACGACCTCAGAACGTGTTATCTAGCAATTTCGCCGTGAATTAGTGGAACTACATGTAAGAATTAATTCATCTTTAAGTACCCACGATCCGTATTGTCGCATATTGTACCCTCATAATAATTTAATTACATTTGTCAAAGTCGATTGACAAAGACAGATTTGATTTTGACACATCCTTTGACACAAAAGTGTTGCCATATCTGTAAAATTTGGCCATTAGTTGGGGTAATTCTCAATCAATCTCGGACTGCCCTAGATAGAGCACACGCTTGTGGTGTACAATGTTTACGTGTGACAGATGTGGATCGGAACATACTGCTGGACCTGCCTGCAGTATCTGTAAGCAACGTTTCGACTTTCAATGCTCGGGAATTACGGAGAGTGGTTTTCGTAAACTCGGTGATCGCAAAAATGCCTGGAAGTGTCCGAAGTGCAAGTCTAGCCCTTCGCCTTCGCCTGCAGCTACCTCGCCTTTGCCCAACCAACTGGACAAAATCCAGGAACAACTGAGCAATGTAATGTTACGTCTGGCACCACTGGCATCATTATTGGAAGACGTGAAAACAATAAAATCTGAGATAAATTGTCTGAAAGAATCTCAAGAAATGGCATATCAGCTCATTAGCAATTTTTCAGGAACGGTACAAGCTCTGGAAACTCGTGTAATCCACGTTGAAAAGTCAATGGCGGAAATTCCTGTTCTCCAAGCTGACATTAACAAACTTTGGCAAGAGCTGGATGACTGAGATCAATGGGCAAGAGCTAATAATGTCGAAATAAGGGGCATCCCATTAAAGAAGACTGAAAATCTGTACGACATAGTGCAGAAGGTTAGTCATATATGCGATATTCCAATTAGGAAAGAGGAAATTAACTACATAGCTCGCATTCCTACTCGCGTACCCAACGCTGAAAAACCTATATTGATCGCCTTCAACAACCGTTACACCAAGGAGGAGCTTTTGGCACGGTCTCGCAAATGTAAGAAACTTAATCTGCCAAACCTTGGCCTCGCTGGAGAAGGAATCGTCTATGTTACTGACCATCTGACGCAACGCAACAAGCTCCTATTAAGCAAGGCAAGATCACTGGCAAAGGAGAAAGACTTTAAATATATATGGGTGAAACATTGCAAAATAATGGCCAGGAAATCTGATACATCTCCAATGTTTTTTATAAAGTGCGAAAAAGACCTTTCCAAGATAACGTAGATTTTGTTTTGCTTTCATCAAAATTGTCTTCATCATTTTATATTTTTAAGCTCCACAGTTTGAGATACTCGGCCAAAGATAACGATTCTAACTTGCATTGTTGTCAGCCGAACGTGACTGCCGGTGTTTCTGTTCGAATCATAGCTCACGTAAGTCCATTTCGGTATATGCATATTTCACATTTCCATGTTTGCGCTCACAATATCGATGAGGTTATACTCGCCTGCGGCCTTACAGACTCATACTTTTATTTTAATGTGAAAAGCTTTGCTTTTTTAAATTTCCGAATCACCGCACTTACAATTTTATTTTTATTTCATATGATAAAGCTACTTTTGTTCTTGAATTATTTATTCTTTTACTATGTTATTATTGCGTTCAAACTAATAATTATTATTGGAAATCCCGATTGTTGTCTTATAAAATTGATTCACCTCAAGTTAGTTATAACAAACATCTTATTTTATGATGGCTTCCTACGGTCTTAATATTTACTACCAAAATACTCGAGGGCTACGCACTAAAACTCACCAATTTAAAAGGAATTTATTATTACATTCGTATGATATTATCTCAATTACTGAAACTTGGTTGCTCGATGGCATTAATGATAGTGAGTTATTTGATGAGAAGTACGTTATTTGGCGGAGGGACAGAAATTATTCAATTACACAAGAGAAATACGGCGGAGGTGTACTTTTAGCGGTAAGTCGGGAGCTCTCTGCAGTAGATCGACCGGAATGGTCATCATCTGCTGAAGATTTGTGGGTCACCGTCAATACAAAAAATAAGAGTTTACATTCTATAAATATACATTTTTGTACCATTTATCTGTGTAGTGTTAGACAGGGTAACACATTTAACTTGCAGCTTTCCAATTTCACCGAAAAATTATTGACTATTGTAAACTCGTGTCCTAATGATTTGTTCGTAATTCTCGGTGATTTTAATTTACCTAAAATTGAATGGTCCCTCGACAGTAACAATCGTCAAATAATCACAGGAACTGCTGGCGAAAGTCAAATTGATTTTATCGATGCTTTATCAGCCTGCGGCCTCACTCAATTTAATCTGTGTCGTAATCAAAATAATAGAATTTTGGACTTAGTCTTGAGTAATACTGACTTAATGGTATCATCATGTGATGATCCTATAGTTCCAGAAGACCTTCATCATAAGTCATTGGATATAGTGTTAAACCTTTTATCTTCTATTCCGTTGGAGGTAAATAAACGTTACAAACGTTATTTTGAATTAGGTGATTACAGCAGCATAACACAGTCGTTAAACGATGTAAGTTGGGATGAGTGTTTATTTAATATTCCACTTGATGAAGCCTTAAATGTTTTTTATAAGCGTTTGGATGACGTAATTGTTAAGTATATACCGAAAAGAATAATTCATAATAATTCAAAATTTCCATCATGGTATACCGCTCCGTTAAAAAAAGTACTAAAAGAAAAATATAAATTTTTGCATAAATTTCACACGTACGGCAATACTTCCGACTATAATACATTTTCCCTCCTAAGACAGAGAGCTAAAACTTTAGAAACTAAATGCTACTCTAACTATTTAAAAAAGTGCGAAGATGGTATTATTAAAAATCCGAAAATGTTTTGGTCATTCATTAAGTCAATTAAAAAAGGTTCTAACACACTCCCATCCTCTCTTTCTTATGAAGGCCAAACTGCTAACACCGGTGAGGATGTATGTGGTCTCTTCGCGTCTTATTTTCAATCCACATTCTTGCCGTGTTCTCCTACAACGACCTCAGGTTCTCATTCTATGATGCATGAATACAGTTGTAATTACATTAACACAATAAACAATATAGAAATTACCCCCTATCACATAAATAAGCTATTAAAATCTTTAGATCTATCAAAGGGAGCGGGCCCAGATGAACTACCACCACTATTTATCACAAAATGTGCTGATGCTTTAACAAAACCTCTTACCATACTATTTACACGATCCTTAAAAGAGGGCGTCGTTCCAAGAATGTGGAAATCTGCTCACATATCCCCTATATACAAATGTGGAAGGAAGAATGAAATTATAAATTATAGGCCAATATCAAAATTATGTATATTCGCTAAATTACTGGAACGAATTGTATATGGACAGGTATACAATAGCCTAGCTACCTCTCTTATTACCGAGCAACACGGTTTTCTTAAAAAACGATCTACCACATCTAATTTGCTCACATTTGTAGATTATGTAACCAATCATATGGATAATGGTGGGCAGGTAGATGCTATCTTTACAGATTATAGCAAATGCTTTGATCGCATTGATCACACTGTGCTGTTACAAAAATTGTATAATGCTGGGATTCATGGAAATTTATACAGATGGTTCACCTCTTATATCGAAAATAGATCTCAAGCAGTAGTTTTAAATGGTTACTCCTCAACATGGATGTCAGTGCCCTCGGGGGTACCTCAGGGTTCCATCCTGGGGCCCCTGTTATTTAACTTATTTGTTAACGATATTGCATCTTGCTTCCATCATTCGAAATTTGCCCTTTACGCCGATGACATGAAAATTTTCAAAAATATTCTCGACATTGGAGACTGTTATCTTTTGCAACAAGACTTAGTAAGATTTGAGGATTACTGTAACATAAACAAACTCGACCTTAATGTAAAAAAATGTACTACTATAACCCTCACTTGTAAATTTAAACCAGTTGATTTCGCATACAAGCTTAAGGGGCAAATTCTTGAAAAGGTAGACCAAATTCGCGATGTGGGTGTAATCCATGACTCAAAATTATTATATGACAAGCACATAGACAATATAGCTAACAGAGCCAATAAATCGTTGGGCTTTGTTATCAGGTCGAGTAGTCATTTCAACAACTTAAAGGTGATCAAAATATTATATTGTTCATACGTGCGTAGTATCCTCGAGTATTGTTCGCAAATCTGGAATCCACAATACAGTATTCATATCAATAGGCTTGAATCAATTCAAAAAAGATTTATGAGGCATTTACAATATAAATGTAAAAAATATGATGACAATTATGAGGCCAGATGCAAGAGACAACATATATTACCTCTTCATATCCGACGCCAAATTACAGATATAACCACTTTGATAAAAATAGCACAAAGTCAAATTGACTCCCCCGATCTTCTTTTTAAAATAGGTTTAGTGACGCCTACCCGATCTTTCAGGCACAATAATTATTTGCACGTCCTAGTAGTTCTACAAATTATAGACAAAATTCTTATTTTATTAGATCTTCAAAATTTATAAATGATTTGGACTTGCCTGAGTTTGACTTGCACAACACATCACCTAATCAAGTTCGTAAATTGCTTACGAAAAGTTGGTTCGATTGCGCGGAAACCTTTGACGAGTTTCAGAACCCGAGTGATTTCTAAACCTGTTGAACTTATTTTTATTTTTTTAGTAGTTTCTTTTTTTTTAAACACATATGCATCTAAGCTCTATATGCGAAAACAATTTATTGGAGTATAGTTATTGTAATTTAGTTTAAGATAGTTATAAAAAACTCTGTATGTTTTCCGAAGAAAATAAAATAAAAAATAAAAATAAAATAAAATAAAATAAAATTATTATTTTTATTATTATATCAGCCGGATTGTCTACTGCTGAACACAGCCTGGAATGATTTACAGTAAATACAGTTTTAGTTAGCCAGCCGAACAAAGATTGGTACATACCAATCCTTGACTTTTTCTTGTATTTTGAGGATACATTTCATTCGCTATATTAATAGCTTATTTTATTATATATATTTTTAAAAGTTTATTATTGGTCTAAAGACCGTGACACGACAAAGTCAGGACAAAAAACATGGCGTTCCACCCGGTGTGCGAGTACTTAATGTGACGATTAGTCACCATTAATCGAAATAAAATACTGCTCGAGGAAGAGCATCAAAAGGCATTGTCGCACCTTATAAAAGAGGTAAACGCTGCGTAGCAAAAGACCCAAACTGTCCAAAAATGGGGTCAAAAGTTTGCAAATAGCCGATATTCCAATTTTTATTTAAAAAAGCATCCATTTATTAGAACTAATCATAATCGTTTTTCGTATGTGAGTGCACATATATAAAGTGCTAAATCCACTTGGGATCAGCTTGCATTCAGATGGATTCAGTGACACCGATCAATTCATCTAGAGAGTTATGACGATTGAAGAAAACATCAGCGTGGAACGCGGCTTCTTCATTTTCAATAGTGAGTGCTCTTAATCCGGGCATAGAAGAAGTATCCAGTATGGGCCTTCAAGGCCAATCAACTCCAGGACGAGTCAGCCATTCCGATCCCCACCACAACGAATGCTTTATCAAATCGAGCGCATTCGCGTAAGGCATAATCAGCGGGGTCACACTTTTCCATATCAGTGACTTGTTCTTATCTACCAGTGGTGGATAATAAAAATGATCAACTTGTCAATAAAAATCTTCATGTGTGACATACCTGACCTCGGAAAAGATAGAATAAAAACATCGCTTTTACGGATGGATAGGTTGTAAATGGCCGACAGTTTATCTTCCATATCGGGTTGTTCAATGTTCAAGTAGCCCTTTGGACCAACGCGAACGAAATTATCGAATTTCCCTAAAACAGAAAAATAAAGAAAACTATAAGTTAAATTATCAGGTTAATAGCATTAAAACTATATAACATACGGTACCGACAATATATTATTAAATATGACCTATCTGTAACTGAAAATTTTGTTGACAGAAAATCCTAATAAATATTTTCATTACATCAACCGGAACGTTCATCATTGAACGAGCAAGCGTCTTTAGGAACACAGTAGTAGTTTTTTTTAGAAGGTGCTGCTTCCCTCCTACTGTTATTTTCCCCACGGTCTTCTCTAACGACACCCACGGGAAGACATGAGAGAGTGGAATTCTAACCCAGCATCCATGGGGAAGAGACATATTGCCAAGGAATTATTAATCCATTCGACTCATTCCTTAACCGAGGCAGTTGAGTGACCCACGAGTCAATGAGTGAAGTATAAGCATACATTATTACAGTGGACATACCTATCAGCCGTTAATATATTTACATAATATGTTTCTTATGATTGACGCAAGCGCGAGGTCATATGCATTCAGTGCCATCAGCGTACTTTATGATTATTCCGAGCCATTTGACTGTGTAGAGAACCGCACACTGATGTGTAAACTTTACACACCGTGTTAATCGTAAAACATCTCTTTATCTTACGTCATATTTATTTGACAGGCTTCATAAGGATTGAATATTTGAATATACAGCATATGGTCCGGGTTTTCGGGCGTATAGAATAAATAGGAGTTTCACAAGGATGAATATTAGGACCTCTTCTGTTTCTTGCGTATGGTAAGAATGTATGAGAACTATTTTGTAATTTTTCCATCTTGTACACTACATTCTACAAATAAACTTATTTGAATTTGAATTTGGATTTGATATAGATTTGACTTTCAATATCTTTGCTATACCTATTGTTTTAATTGCAATATACATATAATACAAGTGAATAATGTGCAATCTATTATATTTAAAAGGCTAATCGCTAATCATTTACGTTAAATAGATTCCATTAGACGCCGATTTCTTATTATAGATGATCTCTCTAGGAGATTTAGTTGCTGTAGTATATGCCGTCCATTATATAAGACGGTGAATGGAAGAAGCTACAGGTTGACTGGTCATTTAGCGTATTTACACATCTTTGTGTCTTAAAATATGGTGTATTTTAAAGAAGAAAAATTTTATATCAACATTTTTTTTTAAATAAGGTGTAATTAATGTAATAATGGTATTCCTATTTTTTTACAGTGATTGCTCAGTTCTCACATATTTTATGAGGAAGATCAATTAGAACAATTTACGCTGTAGTTGCTAATATAAATTAAATACTTTGACTTTCAAACTTATAAGCAGCTGAAATATTTCGACCTACAACTAGAATTGCAAACTTTACACAGGTTCAATAGATTCCTGCATTTTGGTCACATCGTATCTAATGCAGCAGACTATTATATACAGATATACTGCTGATATACAGATTTGATATCAACACAGTTGCTTCTTGATGTTGACAGTTGTATAACTTTATGTGGCTGCTACTATAAAGTAAATTACTTACCAAAATCAAGAAAAATAATATACTTACTGAATTCTGAAAAATACTCGTGAATAGTTTTGGTACTCGAGATTTCGAGTCTATCGAAACTTAAGGCATTGTTGTTTAAAGTCATAATTGCAGTTTTCTTGATTCTTAAAAATGTGTTGGGACCTGTAACATATTAAAACCAGTTAAATACATAAATTTTAGTTTTAGATCAGGAAAATTCAAGTTGCACGTGAAAAACATTTTGATTAAGAAATCTTACTACACAGTTTGTTAATACTTAAACGTCAAAAATGCTTGGACTGGTTCGCCTCTGCCAAGCTAGCGTCTGTCACCTACGTAATGTAAACAAATATTGTAATAATTTTACTATATAATATGTAACACATTGTTAAAAGACGTTTAAAAGAATGGCCCCGAGTTTCATGCCCGTTCTTCTCGCAGTGGCTCTATAAATTTTCTTTAGCTGAATGTTGCAGTACAATGTAAAATATTTCAATATTAAAACTGGTAATTGATTTTCATAAAAGCGTCGTAGACGCCTTAATTGAATAAATGATTTTGACTGAGTTTTTTTTAATGCCTGATAGGTTAGCCTTTGACCACTATCTCACCTGATAGTAAGTGATGATGTGGTCGAAGATGTTGTTCAGGCTAACCTAGTTTAAAAATACAAATGTAAATATTTTTGATAGATGCCACGCTAGTTGTTATATGAACGCTGGCGTGCAAAAAGGAGTCACTTTCATCCTATTTTTTTACTAAGGAACAAAATCCCTATCTTACTCGCAAGACGCAATAATTAAGGTAAAAATTAATATTAATTAAATAATAATAATTAATTAATTAATATTAAATTTAATTAAATAATTAAATAAATAATATTAATATATAATTAAATAAATAATATTATATTAATTAAATAATATTTAATTAATATTAAATATTAATATTAATATTATTAATAATAATTAATTAATATTAATTAAATTAATAATTGATTTTTAATTAATAATTTAATAAAAAATACTTAGTTTTATCTGAATGTCATAAAACCAGAACATTTGAACCGCGCACAGATTCATCATCTATTCTACATTATGCACAACTCAAGGTATACAAACTCCAGAGCTATATTCAAATCAGCCTTAGCTTGTAATTAAAAAAGTTAAATTTAAAGGCTAGTATAAAACCAACATAGAAAACGATGAAAAGTTTAATTTTGTTCTAACATGCATGTCTTACATAAAAAAAAAATAGATATGAATACAACATGGGTGTCTTCAAATCGAGAGTAAAAAGGTTTCTTCTAGGTAAGCGTGCTCTATCTTAGACCACACCAATTCTTAACATCAGGCAGGGTGTGGTCAAACGTCAAACCCCCGGCCCCGAGTTTCTTGCCCATTCTTCTCTCAGTGGCTCTATAATTTTTTTTTGCTGAACGTGGCAGTACAATGTAGAATATTTCAATATTAAAATTTGTAATTGACCCTCATAAGAGCGTCGTAGACGCCTAAATTGAATAAATGATTTTGAATTTAAGACATATAATGAATAAAATAAAAAAATAAAAATGGAAAAATAATAAATACACAAGGCTTCTAATCATATTAAAAACTGACAGTCTCACCTCTTCCCTGACTGACTTGCTCCATGGGCTTCAAAGAAGTAGCCAATCAAAATTATATATTATAGGATATTATACCTAGCTAGGGCAGTTTGTATGTTAATTTGCAAAAGAATTTACATTAATATTGATATAAGCAAAGACGGTGTCATTTGTTCGAACTTCTGAATTATTAATTTATTGCTAGACTAGCTTTACCTGCGACTTCGTTCGCGATTGCCCTACCTGAGACTAATTATTCACATTTCAGCACTGTTTATCTCCCGACGCTGTGGTCTGCGGTGAAGTGCTTAACCGCACTTCACCGCAGACCGCAGATTCTTAGTAAAGCATAGCTCAGAGAGAAGCTCTTTACTTTGGATTTGAAAACTCCCGAGTTGTTTTTTCCAGAAGACAGTATTCATGTTAAGTAACTCAGATAGTTCCTTCGCGGTTCGCACAATAAATGTAGACGCAAAGTACTTTGTGTTGTGCGTTCCTTTAAGATTTCGATTTGAAAACGGCGGTTTTGTGTGGCGGTAGAGCAAAAATATATTAGATCGTGCACTTCCATTGCGCAGTCTCCGACATGTATCCGGCAAAAGATAGATAGTCAAAAAAAACTGATTATGGCGAATGTTCCAGATTTTAGACTTTTATCGTAGCAAGATTTCAAAACTAAATAAGGGTGCCGGGCTGCCCGTGGGATTCTGGGCTACCTGTGGGGTGCCGAAATGCCCGTGAGGTATTCCCACCATTCTACCAAAAAAAGAATGACTGAAAACGGACTACGCGTTAATAAATTTCAACTAAGTGTACATTTTGAGTTTCATCCCCTTTCCCAGGGGAACCGTGCTGAATTTCGGGATAAAAAGTGTCCTTCTTCGTAGTATGAACTCAAATCGTGCTAAGTTTCATTTAAATCTGGGCGCAGTGCAATTCGTCACTTGAACGATGAACTGCATCTGTTATAGGCAGAGGTAACCGCTTAACATCAGGTAGACCTCGAGCTTGTTCCGTCACAATAACATTAAAAAAAAAAAAAAAAAAAAAAAAACCTACTAATATTATATCCTACTAATATTATAAATGCGAAAGTTTGTGAGTGTGTATGGATGTATGGATGTATGGATGTTTGTTACTCTTTCACGCAAAAACTACTGAACGGATTTGAATGAAACTTTACAATAATATAGCTTATACATCAGAATAACACAGAGGCTATAATTTATAAAGATATACTGTGTAAATTGACGAAAATATCAAAAAAACTGTTAATAAGCCACACTAGAAATTTTTGCGACGTCTCAACCCAGATGAAGGCTCGCGTCAACAACGTCGTCCGAAGTGCGCGCGCCGGTGTCGCGGGCAGCGTTGCCATGGAAACAAAAAACGGGCAGCGTTGCCATGGAAACAAAAAACAACTGATTAGAAATTAGCTCGACAAGAAATGTCAAAAACCGATTGTATAAATAAGCTAGATCATGGTCTAAGAAAACTTTCGGTGCTAAAGTACAAAAATAATTAATTTCAGGCGAATTTGGTAGTATTACTTAAATATAGACTTTACGATGAGGCCGATTTATCAGAACGTTTCGGTAATATTCGCGTACGTGTGTCGTTTGAAAACATTCGTGTTGGTTTCTTTTCGTTTTAATTTAAGGCAAATTTTGTGGCATTACTTAAATATTGACTTTATAGTAAGGCGAATAATTCCGTATGTTTCGGAAAAAATCGCGTAAGTGCGTTGATTGTAAACTTTCGTGTATGTTTTATTTCGTCTTAATTGAAGGTGTATTTTGTGGTCTTTCTTAAGTTTTGACTTTTCAATGAGGCCGATTAAGCCGTACGTTATAGTGATAATCACCGTATATAAACCGCCGTAAACGTAACGCTTATTTTATAGTCAATACTGCAATTATTATCGTATTACGTTCAATTCTGAAAATACTTTACGGAAGGCATTTTTTGCCGGTGGTTTTTATGATAATACATGGTATATTTTTATTGAATTCGCTTTGCGTGGTGAAAATCATCGTAAGTGTTGTGAATTCATCTTGCGTAGTTACATTTCAACGGTAAAAGGTTAAATTCGATTTAAGGTCCAAAGGCATTTTTCTCAGTGTAGTCGTTAAGTCTAATGTGATTGTAATTTCACTGTCACCTTGCTGAGAGGTGAACGAATATTAATTATCTTAAAGTAATACTACTCATTAACCGACTTCCAAAAAAGGAGGAGGTTCTCAATTCGTCTGTTTTTTTTTTTTTTTTTTATGTTTGTTACCTCAGATCTCTTGACTGGGTGAACCGATTTTGAAAATTCTTTTTTTGTTTGAAAGCTGATGCTTGTCATTTGGTCCCATTTTAAATTTTATCAATATCCGTCAAGCCATTTTTGAGTTACACTAAAAAGATAGAAAAAAAAATTTTAACAAAAAATGGAACCGACTTCTACACCCAAAAGTGTGAAATAACTTGTCGAAGTCGGTACCATGCGCACAATATTGTGATAGTAGGTACTTTTGTACCATCATGGTACCGACTTCAACAAGTTATTTCACACTTTTGGGTGTAGAAGTCGGTTCCATTTTTTGTTAATTTTTTTTTTTATTACTCATTTTACTACTAGCGCCATCTACCCATTAGGCTGCAAAATATGATAGTAGTATTTTCGTAATATATCTAGCTAACTAAATAATTAATTAAATCTTAAAATAAATAACAATTATTAATAGGACTATATAACAATAAAAAACTATAGATCCAGAATAATATCTGTCAGGACTGTCCTGTCAATTAACTGTCAAACGTCAAATATGGCCACGGTGAGAGTTCTCACTTCTATTAGACGCACTGTTATATATATAACATGCACCCTTTATTGCACACTCCGCTCCTTTCCTGCCTAATCATCATCTCTTTTGTCATAGTGCCTCAGCCAACTATATTTCTCCTTAGTCTTCACCCAACTTCCAAATCCGACGGTTGCCTTAAATTTAATTTTGTATTTTATTTCTTTTTTTAAAAAGCCTCAAGCCCGAAGGCTCATAACATTTGGTGGCAGCGTAAAGGGATTTAAAAGATCCCCGGTACCGTCTCCGTTCAAATAAGTGTTAAAGCGCGAAGTGAGTGCTGTGAATGTAAGTGTCTACTTCATAGTGCATACCCAGAGTATACCACAAAGTGCATCAAGTTTCGACCCGGCTCAACTAGTCCACTGAGAACTACTTCTACGAAAGGCCCACTGCTGCGCACTGCTCGTGCTGTGGCCGGTCTTCCACTAGGAAGTAATACCCATTGTCACGCACAACACAGTGCAGTGGCCGGTATTCACCATCCGACGAGCAACGAGCACCCATCCGACTCGATAAACCACTACGTAACTCTTATCTACATCCTGTGCGAATACACCTCACCTGTGCCCGCCGTGCGAGAACTTTGAAGAAATGATAACCTTTGTTATCGCTCTGTCCGTATTCAAGTGAGTGATTCTTGGTCATTGCGATTCTCAAACTTTTTCTTGTTATTTTTGTGTTATTAATTTAATTATTTTATATTTCTACTTCATTCATTTTTGTGTGAATTGTGATTGCTATACCTATACTGTTTATTTTGTTTTGACATTGCAAATCTAAAATGGCTGAGTCTAGAGCCACAAGTCCAAAACCCGAGAGACCCGAAATCGCTGTAACAGACACTGATGATGATGGTTTTTGTCCCCCACATCCTGGACCTACAACAAGGTCCCTCGCTAAAAAGAAAACACAAAACGTAAACAGTAAATTGGAACTAGATCTTGCCACTTTATTAAAATTCATAAAAACGTTTGACGGATCTAGGGAAACATTAAACTCCTTTTTAGTAAATTGTAATAACGCATACGAATTAGCCTCGGAAGCCCAAAAAGATATATTATTTAAATATATATTAAGCCAACTGCAGGGCAAGGCACAAACTGCCTGTTCTGTCAAAGAGTTCACCAATTGGCCGCAACTTAAAGAATTCCTCAAAACCCAGTTCAGTGAGCGGAAACACTATGCCCATTTGCTCACCGACCTTCAAGAATGCAAGCAACAATTCAACGAGCCTGTGAGCCAGTACGCTTTAAGGATAGAATCCTGTCTATCCCAGTTACTAACAGAGATATCCATCTCACATGGCCATAAGAATAGAGAAATGATAGGACGCACAGCTGCTATGGAGGAATTAGCCCTCCATCATTTCCAAATGGGATTGATAGGCCGAATATCGAATATTGTAAGATGCAAATCACCCAAAACGCTTAACGAAGCCGTTAATATTGCCATCTCAGAAGAAAAGATCCAACAATTTCTGTTTAAACAAAACCCTTCTAGCTCACGCTAAGAGAAATCAAATTCCTCAAGGCCAAATTTCCAACCTATACGTCGCGATCAACACCGGTCATCTCCTCCAAATCCTAACCAGCCTCGACCGAACTTCTATCCTAATCGACCTAGCAACGGCAATAACAATCCTTCTACCCCAGTCTGCAGATATTGCAAGGCACCTGGTCATACACTGGAACAATGCCGCAAACGCGAGTATAACAATAATCGCTTTAAAGTCGACCAAAACCAATCAAGGCCATTTCAGCGTGTCCATTTCGTGTCCGATGCCCAAGACGATCAGTATCAAGACGAATCAGCAGAGGGCTATGACACCGTTGATGCTGAAACAAAAAACGAGTAGCCGTCTCGTCCCGGTGTCGTACGGGACCTCATAATTCAGAAATCGACACCTTAGTCTTTACTTCTAAGCCCAAGTTAACCCCGCTACATGGAGGTCAACCAATAATTACATCAAAACCTTTGCAGTCTCCGCCACATGGTGACCTGCCAAAGCCCACTGTATCCACGCAGAGTACTAACCTGCCAAAATCCTCTGAGTCCAGTCCAGTATTTGAGATTACGAATGATCCAGCGATGATGTTACTACCTCATGTACTTGTCGAATCTTCCGTGTCAGACATTCCTTTATCCTTACTAGTGGACTCAGGATCCTCGGTAAGCCTGTTAAAACACGCTTGTTAAGAAAGACATCCTAAGTTAGTAAAAGAAAAAATCCAATTGAAGGGTATAGATTCATTAGAAGAATCTATAGAAACCCGAGGTCACTTTCAACTTAAACTACGATTAGCAAAATCCAACATATCGCATAAGTTTCATGTCATCGACAAAATACACTTACCATACGATGGCATTATAGGCTCCGATATGCTCAACGCACATAGCTGTAACATTGATTATACCAATAATTCACTCTATCTAGGTAAATCGTCCTTAAAATTACACTTTCACGATCCTGCATATTTAATCCCCGCTAGAACAGAAACCATTATTGAATGTTCAGTGCAAAATCCCAAAATCAAAGAAGGAATGGTTCTCGATCAGAAATTTTCAGAGTCTTTGTTGATTGCAAATTGTATAGTACGTGTTAAAGACAATAATAGGATAAATATATCCGTGGTAAATACCTCTGAAGAACCTGTGACACTGAAATCTAATCTTAATTTAAAACTTACCCCGATTGACCACTCAGAATTCAAAGAATTTTCTTCAAAATCTGTAAACCATATAAATACTACAATTGACTGTGCTACGCGAACAGACGAGGTGTTAAAGCAATTGCGCATCTCTCACCTTAATAGTGAAGAAAAAGAAGCTCTCCTACAATTGTGTTCTGAATTTTCTGATATTTTCCACCTTCCCGGAGAGAACTTGTCTTACACTAATGCCTTAAAACACGAGATAAAAACGACGACAGATATGCCGATCCATACGAAAACTTACCGGTTCCCTGAAGTCCATAAGACAGAAGTTCGTAATCAAGTTGATAAAATGTTACAACAAAATATTATAGAACCTTCCAATTCCCCATGGTCATCGCCAATTTGGGTTGTCCCAAAAAAGCTCGATGCTTCTAATACTCAAAAGTGGCGAGTTGTAATAGATTACAGAAAGCTCAATGATGTTACAATTGGTGACACATACCCCATACCTCAAATAACCGAAATTTTAGATCAACTTGGCAATAGTAAGTACTTCTCTACCTTAGATTTAGCATCCGGGTTCCATCAGATATTACTAAATGAAGACGACAAAGCCAAAACTGCGTTCACTGTCCCAGAGGGACATTTCCAATTCCTAAGAATGCCGTTTGGACTCAAAAATGCCCCTTCCACATTTCAGAGACTGATGAACTCTGCTTTATCCGGGCTCCAAGGCATTCGATGTTTCGTCTATCTTGATGACATAGTTTGTTACGCGTATGACGTCCGGTCCCATATCCTGAACCTAAGATCAATTTTCCAAAGAATCAGAGAATTTAATCTAAAATTACAGCCCGAAAAGTGTGAGTTTCTACGACGAGAAGTCTGTTACCTTGGTCACGTCATCACTGAGCAAGGCGTCAAGCCAAATCCCGACAAGATTAAAGCCGTTACCGAATTTCCAGCTCCTAGATCTCCTAAAGACATCAAATCGTTTCTTGGCCTAGTCTCTTACTATCGACGTTTTATACCCGATTTTTCTAAAACTGCAAAATCCCTCACTAACCTCCTGAAAAAGGAGACAACCTTTAAATGGGAAAACGAACAACAGCTGGCCTTCGACACATTAAAACGTAAACTAACAACTGCCCCTCTACTAATTTATCCTGACTTTTCAAAAGCCTTCATTCTTACCTGCGATGCTTCAAACTATGCGGTAGGAGCTGTCCTTTCCCAAGGACAAATCGGTAAAGATCAGCCCGTAGCTTTTGCATCACGCACTCTCAATAAAAGTGAAGCAAATTATAGCACTACTGAGAAAGAGCTATTAGCCATACTTTTCGGTTGCAAAACATTCCGCCCCTATCTTTACGGGAACAAATTTGAAATTGTTACCGACCACCGACCTCTAAAATGGCTTTTCAACCATAAAGATCCTAGCAGCAAACTTCAACGTTGGCGGTTAAAACTCGAGGAGTACGAATATGAAATCGTATATCGCAAAGGTAAACTAAATTCAGCAGCTGATGCCCTTTCCAGATATCCTGTGAACCCTATCTACCCTGAAAATAAAGAAAGGTTGACTCCAAATACCACTAACGAAACTATCTCAAATTCTAATGTCGAAGTTCAGCCAGAATCACCACTCCCTGAAATTCCTCAAGAAACACTTGAGGACCTAATGACAACAAACTTCAGTCCAGTAAATGAAAGAGACTTTGATTTCAGTCCCTTAAATCCTCCAACTCCCGTAGAACTTCGTCCAATAGTAGATCCACCAATTCCTGTAGCTCCTCTTATCCCCGCAAATCCTCCACCTGCACCGACCGAACCGCATCCTGAAAACGTACCAGAACCTCAACCATCAACTAGTTGGCAGAATCCTGAAACCTTACCTGCATCCATATCTGCATACCGTGACCCGGATACTCCCCCTTCAGCACCTGAAAACTTACCTTCACCCGACGAGACCTATAATAAATTTTTGAAATCACCCACAAAGATATACAACACTCATATTATAGAACATAACGAAGAACTTCTGAAAGGAACACAAAAATTGATAATAGTACCTACCTCGATAGACATGGACGAGTCCATGCCTTATATCCAAGAGATCCTTGGTAATTGCTCAAACCTGGAGCGTGAAGAATTCCTAAAAACAGAAAGATCTCTACATACCCTTTCACCCCTTAGCACTGGAAATAAAACTTACCTCTTTCTATTCACGAAAGTTCACCATTTCGATGACCACTCGTATCCCGATTTATTTAAATGTCTGAAGTACGCTCGCGATGAAGTAATAATGTTCTATCCCACAGCTAACGAAATAAGTATATCAGATTTCAGAAACCCTTTTGATAGACACTCTTTCACCAAAATCTATAATATGTTAGCTTACCTATTCGATGGCACCAATATAAAAATACATATCTACCACAATAATATTATATATCCTTCACTAAGTGAAATCCCTAAAATCTTAAAAGAAAATCATGATGTTCCCATCGCTGGACATCTAGGCTCCGCTAGAATGCTAAATCGTATTAAGGAAAGATTTTCATGGAAAAATATGCGCAGCGACATTGATAACTATGTCAAGAAATGTACATCATGTCAGACAAACAAAGCGTTGCGTAAAGTAAACAGAGCGCCGATGGTCATAACATCCACTTCCACATCCCCATTCGAGAGACTCGCCCTCGATATCGTAGGGCCTTTGCCTGAATCCGGCACAGCCAAACTTAAGTATATCCTGACAATGCAAGACGACCTAACCAAATTTTCATTGGCATACCCTCTTCGCAGTAACACAGCGGCAGAAGCAAGCGACTGCCTCCTTCATTTTGTCTCTCTATTTGGGATTCCCAAACATATACTTACCGACCAAGGCACTAACTTCACGGCTGACCTCTTTAGGAAGACGTGTGAATTCCTAAAAATCAAACAGCTATGGTCATCACCCTATCATCCACAGACACAAGGTGCTTTGGAAAGATCCCACTCTACTCTTAAGGAGTACCTCAAATCGTATGTTAACGAAAATCAGGATAACTGGCCCCAGTATGTGTATACTTCTATGTTGGCCTATAACACCGCTGTACATTCGACTACACATTACACACCATACGAACTATTGTTTGGACACAAGCCCCACATCCCGGACTCGATATATAACGATAATTCCAACACAACGTATCCTGAATATGTTAAACTATTACAACATCGCATGAAACATGCGCGCGACAAAGCATTAGAATACATTCACAGATCTAAAGAAAATTCTAAAACCTATTACGATTCTAGCACCCGTCCGATTGAGTATAAAGTAGGTGATTACGTCTTGCTGAAAAATCATCTTAGGATGCGGAAGGCCTTATCGCCTTTATGGAAGGGACCATACAAGGTAGTCAAAATTCATGGCAACCATACCTTGTCCCTACTCATAAATAGGCGTCACATAAAACACCATTACGACGAAGTGAAACTCGTGGAGAACAATGACGCCTCTCCTAATTAAATATGTTTAGATATATATACGTATATACTTTCCTCTTACGTATTAGAACCTAAATTGATTAAGTAGTAATTAGTGTCCTTATTAGGTAACATAGTTTAAAATATTTGAGTTTAATTTTAGTAACTGCTACATCTCTTTTTATTACAGCGTACTGGCCCAAGGTCATCCAGAGTATGTCCAACCGATCAACTCGAGCTCCGGCATATATTTTGATCCAATCGGTGAACTCAAAATAAATATTGGCCATTTAGATATAGTTACTCCATTTGACATTTCTTACATTGGACCCCACATTCAAAATATTAACGCTATATTAGGTACAACACGTTTCTTGTGCAATCAATTTAAGATAGAACTTGCCAACAAGCTGGAATGCCACAACGTGTTGGAACCACTCTCAATCAGGTATAACGACATCGTTTCCGAGTACTCCTCTATAGCTCACCTCACGAGCCACAATAGGTTTAAGCGCAGCGCATGGATAGGTGGAATAGGTACCTTATCCAAAACCATCTTTGGAACTCTTAACGAAGATGATGCCGCAAGATATGACAATGCAATACAAAATATACAGAACAACGAAAAAAGGCTGAGTTCATTAATTAAGGAAAACATTTTGGTAACATCTTCTTCTTTGTCAAAATTTAACGAAACCTTAAGTAAAATAAAAATTAATGAAGCCAGGCTTAACGAAGGTGTCGACAATCTGTCATCACTTACATTAAAAAACTTGTCACAATTATCCAACGATTTAAATATAAAAGCAAATATTAATTCAATTTTAAACAGTTTGGAAGCCTCTGTACTCACCTTATCATTCCAATTGGAGGACATAATTAATGCCATTATGTTTAGCAGTCAAAACATACTTCACCCAGCCGTGTTACCTCCCACGCAGCTATATCAAGAGCTTGTTGATAATTATAGGTACTTACCTTTAGAACAGAAATTACCTGTTACTTTAGAATTAAGTCATATGCACATATTAATGAATATATCTAATGTAGTTTGTTATAGTTTAAATAATAAGATTGTTTTTATATTGAGAATACCTTTAGTGTCCTCTAAACAATACAATGTATATCATAATATTGCACTGCCTACCCCACATAGTAGTGTTAAACCAAACTCATTTAGTTTTATAATACCTAGCAGTAAGTATATCGCATTGACCAAGGATAAATCTGAATATTGTAACATTGAATCACTCAAAGAATGCAGAGTTATAAATCCCAACGAGTTTATCTGTGACGTCATGACCGTGTACCCAACAAGTGCGAATCCTAGTTGCGAAAGTGAACTAATCTCAAACATAGTGAGTGCCCTACCAGTGCAGTGCCAAACTGACTTCATATACGGACACTTAGATTTATGGAAACCACTTTGCAATAATAACTGGATTTATGTACAGTCTCAAAACAATAAATTATATATAGAATGCCCTGGGCAGAAAAGCACGGAAATAAATATTATTGGAACGGGAATTGTAAACATCCCTATTAACTGCTATGCATACTGCAAAAGTACCAAATTGATACCTCAATATAGTAATATACAAATTAATGTCACCGTTACTCATTCTGACTTTAATATAATTAATGACTCTTGCTGTACATTAGATAAGTTTAAAATGGAGATGAGTAGTGACCCTAGTATAAAATTACAAAATATTGATTTAGATATTTTCACTCCGGAAACAAGGTCAAGATTAATATCTATGGCGGATGAAACCGACAAAATTGTAAACCAACACCAAATAATTAAATACGAGACTCATTACTCAATTATTTTAATTTTAATTACTTGTATTATTCTACTTTTTTGTATATTTAAACTATTTTTGTATATTAAATCGCGCAACCGTCTTCCATATCGCTTCCCTAGGTTTTTCCGTTCAATATCAGTAGAATCACCAGTAGAACAGATACCAATTCCCGATCCTGTCATACCCGTCAAGGTCAATAGACGTCACCAGACTCCGGAAGAAATTCCATCCCCTAGTATTAGAAGAAATATATAATCAACCGAATGATCTATTCCTAAACTTCAAATTTCAACCCCGAAGTTTAGTCTACCCCAGGGAGGTGTTATATATATAACATGCACCCTTTATTGCACACTCCGCTCCTTTCCTGCCTAATCATCATCTCTTTTGTCATAGTGCCTCAGCCAACCATATTTCTCCTTAGTCTTCACCCAACTTCCAAATCCGACGGTTGCCTTAAATTTAATTTTGTATTTTATTTCTTTTTTTAAAAAGCCTCAAGCCCGACGGCTCATAACAGCACGTTGTATTTTTAAAATAATTCATATAAACGTGAGCCATTGGGCTATTTAATCTCAACGGCTTAGTGAACTCATTTTATTACCATATAAGGTAATAGAATGAGCTACAAACTTCCGGGGCTCGGAGGCCTATGGCCGAAACCGCAAATTCGAATCACTTCGCTCCGAGCCACGCCGTGAAAATCTAATAAATGAATGTAACACAGTCTATACGACTAGTATCTTATAATATTAATTTAAATCCAGATACCCCATTTAACCGGTGAGTGAATATGTGTTTGACCTAATACCATAAAACTAACCTCTCTTCTTTGTGTAATTTATTCTTGGTATGTACTCTCACTGCTATTTACTGTGTCCTTTATGTTTATAACCTTGCTAATAGCTCTTCTAGCTATAAGCATAAATATCTTGTTAACTTATCTGTGTTTTTCTGTGTTTCTTGGTTGCCTCACAACCACTAAATTTTTATCTACGCCCTTAAGGCATCTGTTGTTTGCTGGCGGGCCACATCCTTGAGGCCTCTGCGTGTTCCTAGCCATGCTCAGTAGCAGAGGAACAGTGGACCCACCAGCTCAACATTTTACTGGAGCGATTGTGACCGGAGCACATGTGCCTTCCAGGGTTCCAGTACCAGGGTACCTGTACTAGTTTCCCAGTACCCGACGAGGTTGACCTCCTGCACCGACCGCTGCCAATTCTCCCATCTCTACAGCACCTAGCTGGGACAGCCTACCGGAGCGGCGGGGATGGAGCTGTGCTACTGCACGGCAGACCTGCTGCTGGGCATCAACTTATTGCTAGCGGAACCGGAGATAAGTCCTCGAACAAGGAAGCTCGCTATTGCCACACCTGTCTGAAATCAACGACCCCTTTTCTGACTAATATACTTCTAATTCTGTTCTCTCTTGTTTCTCTTATGCTCTTCACTACCAATCTTAGGTAGGTAGGTGACATCACTATTTAAAATTAACTTAAACCTAAACTTAACACTAAACTTTTTGGGAGCTGTGTAAAAAGTGTCATATATAAACAGGTTACTTTTTAATCTTTTTAAATTGGCCCCGAATGTTCAACAAACAAACAAACAAACTGCTCCTATACATTCCATTTCTATTGAAAAAGCCTTTTTCAATCTCGATCGAGTTACCCCACAAAAGAAGTCCGTACGAAAGCACAGACGACACATAACCGTGGTACGCACTAAGTGCAGGTTCGATCATTCGGGAGGAAATCAATTGTAATCATTTTATAGGTCGACCTTCAGTACCAAATTTTGCATAAAGTTTTAAATTCTGGTACACTTCGAAAACATAGTTATATGCTTGCCCTGCGGCTACATGATCATAGGTAGTGGTCGAAAGAGTATAATACGATTATTACAATATTTGTTTAAATTACCTAGGTGACAGGTGATAGCTTGGCAGAGGCGGAACTTTCCAAGCATCTTTGTCGTTTAAGTAATCACAAACTGTGTAGTAGGATTTCTTAATCAAAATATTTTTCACATGCAACTTGAATTTTCCTTCTGTGAGCATTGTAATATGTTTGGGAATTTTATTATAAAACCGCACACAATTACCTAAAAAGGACCTTTTATTTGTCTTTGCTAGTCTAAAACCTGGTACTGCTATTTTATATTTATTCCTAGTGTTGTAATCGTGGTTGTCACTATTTAATTTAAATTTACTCAAGTTTTTCCGAACATACATAATATTTTCAAACATATACAGACTCGGTAAGTAGTAATTTCATTTATAACAGGGCAAGTGAGATAAAAATCTATCTAGTTCTGAACTGAACTGGGCATTATGATCTAGTGGGAATAAACACATATAATATATCAATTTCTTTAAAAAGATCCCTTAGAGATTCCATAGGATCCATTTCATATATGGCTCGAATTGCACGCTTTTGTAAGATAAAGATTGTTTCCATCTCAGCAGCAGCTCCCCACATCAATACACCATACGACATAATACTGTGGAAGTACGCGAAATAAACGAGCCTAGCAGTAGCTACGTCTGTTAACTGTCTTATCTTACAAACTGCATATGCAGCAGAACTAAGTCTTCCGGCTAGATCATGTATATGTGGATCCCACTGTAAAGTTGAGTCCACTTTGATTCCCAGAAAGACCAGTAATATAATTATTTTTATAATAAAGTTTTTATTGTACTGCGCCCATCACACTGTGACGTACAGTTGTTAAGTCTCATTATGTGCCTGTAATTGTTCTGACACTCAAGGACTGCTGCCGGAACACACTGTTAGGTGCTTGGCAGATTTTCCATTTCAAGGTGGTAGCAAGCCAGGCTAGCATTGGCATTCGCAAAATGCCCTATAATGCAAATTTAATTGAATATCGAGAATTAGAAACCAGGTGTGAAGTAATTTCATTTATAACAGGGCAAGTGAGATAAAAATCTATCTAGTTCTGAACTGAACTGGGCATTATGATCTAGTGGGAATAAACACATATAATATTAAATAGAATATTAAATAATCAATAAAACTGTATCTTACGCATAATAAGCGTGCAAGATATCCGCATATCAATGAAGACCTTGTAATAAATGAGCACTGAATTATGGAATTCGAATAATTAATGCCATCTTAGATTACATCAATGTTAATGTTTTTGTAAAGTAACATAAAAAACCTGCTACTAACTATATGTTGATTGGCCACTTCTTTGAAGCCTTTGGAGCACGTCAGACAGCAGAAAGGTGAGTTGCTATTTTAAAAGGCAAGGTATCGTTTCCTTTTATATGCAACACATGAATGCTGGGACACAATTAAACTTTTAACATGAAGTTTATTTTTCAACCAGAACAAAATTAAGCTTTAATAATTTTCTATGTTTATTGTGGTTTTGTGCCTATGGATAGTTGGGTTTTCATCATATTAACTATAAATCAAATGTTATAAGAAAAATTTAGTAACAATACAAAATTTCATATCATAGTTGTAAGCATTGGGGTAATAGTTTTGGTACATGTATTCACACGACTTATTTTCTATTCTACCCACGGTAAACGGTTATAATAGATTATGTTTTCACCCTTTAGAATATATTTTTGTGTAATTTATGATCTAAAGTGATGCTACGGCTAGAAATAGCCTACCCAGGTGGTCGAGTGGTTAGGCATCCGGAATTGAAGGACGCGGGTTTGATTTCGGGGTATAAAACTTTGTGCTCCAATGATTCGTTTAATATATTAACTGTAATTGCTTATTTAAATAATTATACTAGCCCTTCAATTTAACCTTTTCATTACAAAATAAGGCAACTCAAGCGGCGCAAATATGCTATCTCGGTATGGGTTATATATTTGAGCCGTTTGGTGTAGAGACGTTGGGTCCGTGGGGATCGGGAGCTCATCGTATTTTCCAAACTTATCTGAGCGCTTGGTCGGTGCGACGCGTGATCAAAATGCTGGCACATATTTGGCTCAACGAATAAGCATTGCAATTCAACGGGGCAATGCTGCCAGCATGCTGGGCACGCTGGGAGTGGGCTGGAGCATTTAGACTGCCTATGAGTCTGCTATGACTTATAGGTTGTGTAAATGCTTTTATTGTAGTAACTGTAGTGTTGTATATAGTTCGTAGTATTTTGTTTAATAAAGGCATACCGCTCGTAATATAAGGCACTGGTTGTATAATTTTAAGATACAGCTATCTTTTTTTTACTAATATAGGTATATCTTAATTTTTGAGTCATGTTGGTTAGAAAAGGATTGAGGTAGTCACAACTTTTTGCACTTCAGGTTAATATACTCTGTCAAGCAAGCAGTTATCGGGAAAAGATTAATACTTAATACATACAATGTTTTCTTTTATGCCTGATAGGTAAGCCTTTGACCACTATCTCACCTGATGGTAAGTCATGATGTGGTCGAAGGTGTTCAGGCTAACCCAGAAAGAAAGTTAGTTATTCATCCAAATTTATTTTATCACCTTCATATACTCCTTCAGAAACGATTTTGCGGCAACGAATATCTATATCCAATCATCAAATAGGTATGAGGACTAACCGACCGGCAACATGTTTCATAGTGATTATTAAAAATGATACGAATCGACTCGAATACAGAAAGTTCGGCAACTATCTCAAACTTGAATGAAGATTTTCAGTCACTTTTGCGATGTTACTTCACTTGTAGACGTTGATGGCCACCAGAGGGAGGCAAATCTTCTATCACTTTTGAACGCTTTGTGCCATTAATTAGCACGTGTTTTGATAAAGTCAATTCACCGTAAGCCTGTAACATTTTCAGTGACTCCGAACACAAAATTCCATTGACGATGTAAAATTTAAGACAAACTCTTTGTTTGATGTTTTTGTGCATTATGAAATGCTTTGCGCATATGATATAACTTAAGAAAGCACTGTATTTAATCAAAATAAACTCAAACTTCGCGCCAAAACAGAAGATAGTTGTGCCAATCTAACAACAAAAAAATGGATTTGGAACCATAAACAAATCATCCATTCCCGATATTTTTTTTACCGAATGTAAAGGTTAGGGTAGTATGTATCAATAATGTCCACATTTATACTAAAAAAGTGATGTCTTTAGAAATGACCAAACTCAATGTGAAGGAGTCGACTTATAGCTAGTATTATTAATACTATTTCGAAGCAGTGATGGCTCAGTGGCATTAGCTATGGACTGCAGAGCAGCAGGTCCATGGTTCGAATCCCGCCGCGGGCTTGAGCTTCACCGCATAGTGGAAGGGCTTTTTGCGAATGCTCGCCTGGCTAGCGACCATCCTCAAGAGAAAATCAGTCGCCAAGCACCTGACGGTGTGTTCCGGCAGCAGTCCTTGAGAGCTAGTGAAATTACAGGCATATGAGACTTAACAACTATGTCGCAAGGTTCAGTGCATTCGTGACTTGTGACGAAATGCATCTGTTATAGGCAGAGGAAACCGCTTAACATCAGGTGGGCCTCGAGCTTGTACCGTCACAATAACAGAAAAAAAATATATATTATATGTTCTATATTGTAGCCTAAAATTAGCCTGACTAGTTTTGTGAGCTACTAGTATGCTCCTAGGCTCGACACACGCACCGCTCAATCCTACCCACTGCACACATAGTATTGGGTTATCATTATTTTATCCTGTCTGTATTTTATAAGTACCTACCTATTATATAGTTACTGTCCTACTGCACTACGCAAACATATAATAAATGTGTAAAATTTTAGTAATCGCGAACGTAAGTATTTTTATTTACTGTAAGGCTTTCATTACATAAAGTAGTATTATATTAAGGCTTATGTTTACCGTTCCCACTAGATTTAGTAACATATAACAGATAAAAATAGTAAACGATCACAAAATTAAACACGCATTTTAATGTAAACTTATAACCAAAGTCTTAACATCTCACTAGCCTATTAAAGCAAAATGACTCCAAATAAATCATTGTTTACCCAAAAGTAGTAAATGATCACCAAAATTAAAACAGCATTTTAATGTAAAATTATAACCAAAGTTACATCTTGCTATAATTTAGTCGCACCTGATATGACTTTAGTGATCATTTACTACATTTGGTGTTCGTTTACAATATGGCGGTCATTATATTTAATCCCATAGGCATATAATATTATATAATTAATTTACATTGCGGGAAGACGTCGGTATCCGGGAAACAGAATGTCTTGTCTGTACAGTATTTCGATTGTATAAGTAACTTTAAAATTATATAAATAAATATATATTTTAAAATATATGTATTTATAATATAATCTAAATATATATTACTCAAAGGTGACTGACTGAGTGACTGACATAGTGATCTATCAACGCACAGCCCAAACCACTGGACGGATCGGGCTGAAATTTGGCATGCAGGTAGATGTTGTGAAGTAGGCATCCGCTAAGGGATTTTGATTAATTCTACCCCCAAGGGGATACAATAGGGGATGAAAGTTTGCGTGAAACTTTGTCAATTTTAAACTGATCGAGCTGAGACTTTGCATGCTTAAAGCTATTATGACGTAGGCATTCAAAGAAATGATTTTGAGATGTAGGCTATATAAGATTAGTCACTTTTCAGTTTAAAATATACGAATTTCTGTATGCTAGCGCCATCTACATTCAGTTATTTTGGAGAGAACTTTGAATTAACCATTTTTGTGCATAGTGCAAAGATAATATATCTAGCGGATTATATTTGACGACTAGCTTATTAATAATAATACTTCTTAACGCGAGCGAAGCCGCGGGCAAAAGCTAGTCTTTTATATATATCAATATTGGTATTTTTATATCCTGATATTTGTGTTACAGGTTCAACTACAATAATAGGAATCAAGAAAAACTGCAATCATGACTTCAAACGACAATACTTTAATTTGCGATCGTCTTGATAACTCGAGTACAAGAAAAATTCACGAGTATTTTGCAGGACTCAGTAAGTACCTATATTCGTTTTATTTGTTTAATTTTGGTAAGTAAATCACTCTGTTGCGGCACCGCATATAGCTGTCAACATTAAGCTGTAATTGTACATATCTAATGTCTGTTGCATGCAAGGAGAATCTAACCAAGTGTCTACACTTGGTTAGATTCTCCTTCTAAGTCGATATACGCTCTTGGCAGAGCGGTCGTGGTCGTCATGTAGGAGGAGGCAGACAGTACACGCCTCACGATGCTCCGCCATTTTTCTCTCTCTTCTTGAAGTCATCCTGCCCGGCTAGTATGCGCGCCGCGAGTAAATTTTGTCTACCATTTATCTCGTGTAAAATAGACATATCGACATATGTCTACGAATGCTAACATAGAACTCGTCCGTGTTTACGTACATTTTGTGCTACCTGTGGCAACTTGTCGACCAACACTAACATGCGCGCCCTTCGTTTAAGGGTCATTATCAAAAAATATGTACGTCACGAAATTGTCAGTAAAATGTTTCGTCATGAAATGTCAGGTAATGTCAAGAAAAGGTAAAAGTAAGGACACTGTTCACACTACTATAATATTTAATTTCAAAAATATTTAATCAAAATTGACACATTTACAAATGCACTAGTATCACGCCTCTTTTATATTTATAGGCCTGGGAAAAATACAGTAGGGATGATTTTCAGTTGGGTATGGTAGGTGTTCCACTATATCGCCAATATCTATTATAGATATATCATTTGGTATTATTTTGAAGGTTGTTTTTTGTTTATTTGTAGATTTAAGCCCTTTTACTATACTATCTTTTCATCTTTTATGTCTTCTATGATACAAACATATTTGTATATTTTCTTTGTGTTTAAAATGAAGTTAGCTAAAATATATTCTCCAATCTCAGGTTTTTGTTTCGTTATTTTTGGTTTTAATTCTATAAATCCAGTTTTTTCATTTAGAATCATTTCTACGTCTACATCAGATTTATTTAGAGGCACTTTGCTCTTTTTTCTGATTCTTTTTTACTTAACTCGATCTTTGCTTCATCTATCGTTACTTTATTTCCAGCATATTCCACTTCTAATCCAGTTTTTTCATCTAACACTTGCATGCATTCATTTCTGATTTCTAAATCTGACTCTACTTTATCTATGTCTAAGTCATCTACATCTGATAATATTGCTAGTGGTACTTTGCTACCTTTTTCTGATTTTTCTTTGCCTAACCAAATCTGTTTCATCTATCTTTACTTCATTTTAAGTATATCCCATTTCTAATTCATCATTTTCATCTAATACTTGCATGCATTCATTTACTCCTATATCTTGATTTTCTATATCTACATCACATAATATTTTTAGCAGTACTTTGCTCTCTTTTTCTGATTGTACTTTGCATAACTCGATCTGTGCTCCATCCATCGATACTTTGTTTCCTTCATATTCCATTTCTAATTCAGTATTTTCATCTAACACTCGCATACATTAATTTCTTGTTTTAGATTTTAAAAAAAGTTTACTCGTTCTATGTCTATTTCTTCTCCATCAAGTTGTTTTTTTTTTATTATTCCTGATAGGTTAGCCTTTGACCACTATCTCACCTGATGGTAAGTGATGATGTGGTCGAAGATGTTTGTACAGGCTAACCTAGAATAACTGGCTCTCAAGGACAGCTGCCGTAACACACCGTTAGGTGCTTGGCGACAGATTTTCAACTTGAGGGTGGTAGCTAGCCAGGCGGGCATTCGTAAAGTGCCCTTCCACCATGATGTAACGACTGCCATCCTAAGACAACAACCGGGACCGAAGGCTTAACGTGCCCTCCGAAGCACGCAAGCGCTCAGTAATAATGTCACCAGCGGTCACCCATCCAACTTCTAACCGCGGCGGACGTTGCTTAACTTTGCTGATCGATTCAGAATGGCTAAGCAAACTTCGCTACGAACGCTTCAAAAATATATTCTCCTTCATCAAAATATATGCTGTCGTCTGATTCAGCGTAGCTAATAGCGTCACTGTCGTAATTGTCACTGTGATACAAAACCATCCAGAGTTCTTTTAACAGCTCCATCTGCAGCCTGCAACTGTTTTTAATGAAATTAAAATGGGACCACACGGAAGCACTAGCTATCAAATAACGAAAGAATCATCAAAATCGGTTCCCCTAGTCGAAAATTACGCGTCGAATTGAGAACCTCCTCCTTTTCGGAAGTTGGTTAAAAAGTTACATGCTTCTAATGAACATCTATTCTTCGGAATTAACAGATAATTAAAGTCAACTAGGTACTTACTTACTTTTACAAAGGTTCATAATGAGGACACACCTTTATTTACTGACGTCAGGAAATGTCAAGAAATTGTTCGTCAGTAGAGGGTAAAAATTAACCTATAAATATTTTTCCTTCAAATCAAATAGAGAAAACCTATAGATTGAGAGCGTATTTCATCTATACTATCGCTATTTCTATATAATACACACCATATACTCATACATATCACATAATTGTTTAAAAAATACTCACTTTCACGCAACAAGATCTCGTCAGGAAACTGTAGTAATTTTTTTCTGTCCGTCTCTCGCCTCCTGTTTCGGTGGCACAATCGTTCAAAATGGCGGCGTCATCGCGATGGTCCCTCCATTTCATGACAATATCAGTGTTGCCGGACGCAAAAAGTAATTTTGTACTGTTAAATTGTCATAAAAACAATGTGAATCGTGTCAGTAAATCGTACTTAATTTTAAGACATTTAAATTATTTTTATTTTATTATTATTAAAGTACGTAAAAGAGCAATGGTATAAACAAAATACTATCTACATTTCTACTTAATAATAAAAAATAAAAATAATATGGGGCGTAGTTGAAAAATTTAAAAAAATAGTATATTTTTATAATCTGGTGACATTGGGACAACACAAAAATGTTACTAGACAATATGAATGCCTTTTTTAAAACCATTTTAAAAAAATGATTTTATTACAAATTCATTGTTTTATTTAATAGAAACGTGCGTGTAATGTTTGAAAGTCGCAATAAATTAAAAAAACACATTGATAGTCACACAAAATATTTTTTTAAATATTTTCATTCTACCATGACACGACTTTCGGTGCTAAAGTACAAAAATAATGATAATGACCCTTAATCGATTTCTGACACTTATCTGCGAGTATTTGCGTGTATTTTCTCTACCTCAGTTTTGAGGACGTGATAAATCGAGTGTTTCTCGCGCGTCTAAGTATAATGGGGGCGATCGACGATTTAGTACAAATTTACTTTCCGTCCAGTGTTAGCAGACCCGTTATATATATGTGTGTGTAATCTATATAATAAGAATAACGTAATTTGAACACAACTCGCGAACTCTGTTTGCGTGAGTTTAAATAAAAATCTTTGAATAATGCTGTAGGTAGGGTAGGTAGTTTTTTTCAACTATTTTAAATGTAGGTAATTACATTATAGGTACTTAGTTGATTACTCAAAAAATCTATTATATGTAAATAAATGAGTAGGTATTAAAAGTTTAAATTTTAATATATACCTAGTACTTAAGTATTACATTTTATATGAAATTCGCAACAGTAAACATTTAAAGTAATCTAAATGAATAACTTCGTTTTAGGGTTTCGTACTCAATAATATATTGCTACAAAATATTATTATATTGTTTAATTAAGAAAAAATGAATGGGACACTGAAAACTAGTTAAGTACCTAGCTGTGATAAAAATTTTGTTTCGCTACTTAGCATTCATCAACAAAAAAACATTTAAGCAACCATCGCATCGTCAAAAGAGCCATTCTATTTACACCTTTATCATTCGTTTGAAAATTACATCAACGATAATAGTTTTCAATCATAAAAATCATCATATTTTCTAATGAAGTGTCGAGAACGCTAAAAATGTTTAATCGTTTATAAAAGTATGGTATTTAATTAGTACAAAGTCCATCACTGCTTATTTCCTAAAACTGTTCGCAATTCAACTAACAAATAGCGCAATGGAGAATCGTTCATAGATAGTCTCAATTAACGGATCTTAGCGTGGTGCGGCCGCTGCTGTCGTCCACCACTCTCTTTACGCGCGAGAAAAATACTCTTCTCGTGTCATGCGTGAGATACGTCTTATTTGTGCATGCTAGGCAGGCTGGTGCACTCTTTTAAGAGCGTACCAACAATTTTCTTTATCTGGACGGTCCATCGAGTGGGTGACCTTCCGCGCGGTCTAGTACCTTCCTCTTTGCCCTGTACGACTAGATGCTCTTTGAACAGATTATCACTTCTCGAGATGTGACCAAGGTTAGATTGGACTTAATAAATACTTTGAAGATTAGACTTGTAGTTCCTTGACGAAGAATGACGGGAAGCTCATCGAAGTTTTCAAACGTTTTTTGAAGCGCTCGTAGCGAAGTTTGCTCAGCTATTCTGAATCGATCAGCAAAGTTAAGCAACGTCCGCCTCGGTCATGACTTGGATGGGTGACCGCTGCTGACATTACTACTGAGCGCTTCAGTGCTTCGGAGGGCACGTTAAGCCGTTGGTCCCTGTTGTTGTCTTAGGATGGCAGTCGTTACAGCATAATGGTAGGGCACTTTTCAATTGCCCGCCTGGCTAGCTACCACCCTCAAGTTGAAAATCTGTCGCCAAGCACCTAACGGTGTGTTCCGGCAGCTGTCCTTGAGTGCCAGTAATTCTTAGTTAGCCTGAACAACATCTTCGACCACATCATCACTTACCATCAGGTGAGATAGTGGTCAAAGGCTAACCTATCAGGCATAAAAAGAAACTTTACTTGAATCACTGTCGATCTATCATCGGCGTGACCACAATTCATGTATTTATTTGACCTGGGTATGATTTTCAATTCGAGTTGAAGTTGGAAATATTTGAGCTGCTTATAAGTCTCAAATAGAATTAGGAACGGATTCTAGCGAATCACCAAGTTTTTAAAGAAATCAATATAAGTATTTATATTCATAAAAATATGTTGTATACTCGAAAGAACCTAGGTAAATTTAAATTAAACAGCGAGAATCACAATTTTAACTCTAGGAATAAGAATAAACTAGCAATGCCAGGTTTTAGATTAGCAAAGGCAAATAAAAACTTTTCTTAGGTATGCAATTAATAAAATTCCTGAAGATATTATAGTTCTCACAGACGGAAAATTCAAGCTGCGTGTCAAAAAAGTTTTTTTATATTTTTGTGACGGAACAAGCATGAGGCCCATCTCATTTCAAAAGTCTCTTGTGCCTATTATTTCATATTTTTTATTTTTTTATAAATGGAAAGTAATGAAAAACAAATTAAATGATAAATTCCTGTAATTTATCATTTAATTTGGTGCCTGCAACAGATACTTCTAACATCAGAAGGGCCTCGGGCTTGTTCCGTCATAAATAAAAATACAAATATCATTCGTCTAAAAATGTTTGTCTGAACTAACAGCAGTCAACTCTAAGAGGTTGTTTGCATTTTTCCAATAACCCTGTATATAATAATAGGTGATAAACCGTGACTCGGCTGAGGTGGAATGTTTCAAGCATCTGTAAGGTATTATGAGATGATTATCTGGTGTCGTCACGCACGTCACCTATGAAGGTGTATATGTGCGCCCTCAATTTCTTCCATGTGCGTGTTCTTGTCTGTCTACTGGGATGGGTAATAAAAGTACTACATTTCGGTGATCACCATTAAATATTATCCGTCAGAATTACACAAATATAGTTACAAAAGATTATACTAATAAGATGGGCTGAAGTACGGACGCTCGGTACAAACGCGAGGGGCAACTCTGCGCATGCGGCTACTTTTGCATTATCAACAAATTGCGCTCACGTTGCATGTGTCCCTACACATCTTTGTCGTCTAAATGATTACAAATTGTAAAGAAGCCTTATTTTATTAAAATGTTTACTCATCCATCGTGAACCATCACCTCTGTGAGAACTTAACATTTAGTGTGAAGTAAGAATTCCATAATAACCTAAAAATACTCTTTAATCGTTTTTTATAATGTTGACTAGTCAGCGTGCTGTTCTCTACACAGTCAAATGCCCTGGAAAATCACAAAATACGCTTACGGCACCATATGAACTCGCCCATGCGTCAAGTACATGAAACATATTATGTACAGACTTTAACGGCTGATAGTACTTGGTTCTCTTTATTGCCTCAGCCAAGGAATCTGCGCAATAATTCCCGGGTGTTATATTTATTGTGTTTTTCTACACAACATTTTCAGTAACAGTTGGCCCGGCATCTATTACTTGAGGCCAAAACATATCGGGCAAAACGTGGCTTTTAAGATATATCTGCCTACTCCTTCAGTAACACAGGCGTGATGTTATGTTTATTCGACAATATTCACATAGTTTTCAAATCTTATGAAGTTTACGCATAGTTTTAGTTAACCTTATTTTTCTGTTTCAGGGAGATTCGAAAATTTCGTTCGCATCGGTCCTAAGGGCTACTTGCTCATCGAAGAAACTGATATGGAGGATAAGGTGTCCACCGTTTACAACCTGGCCATCCGTCAAAAAGATGTATTTATTGTATCTTTTCCGAGGTCAGGTATGTCGCACATGAAGATTTTTATTTACAAAATCATCACTCCCATTTTCCACCACTTCTGGTGCCACAACTTAGCTCATAAAGGAACGTTTATTTTTTCATTTAGAATTCACAATTCTTATTCTAAGTTAAGCCTGTTTGGGCTATGATAAAACTGTTAATAATTAGAATATATTGTTTTATTATTAGTATTTTTTTACCCTATAAATATAAATGTCTATCCGGTTAGACTCATAGGGGGGTGATTACGGATTTATAACTTTCGTTTAAAATTATCCTAATTTGTAGTTTTTAACACTGAACTGAAACATTTTTATTCCAAACTTATGTCTAAGGTATATATATACGTTGAAGATATTGATTATAAAGAACACATTGATTTATTAATTGTGAGTTCATCTCAGGAGTCGCAGGACCGAGCGAAAATTGGGTTGCAATCATCGCCGAATGAAGACTACGCAAAAGAAAAGATCCGTTATTCGGTAGATGGCGCTAGTAGTAGCGAAAAGAAAAATGTTTTTATATTAGGCGACCAACAGGGAAGAGGAATAGCCTCGCAATTGAGCAGTGACCGAAGTGGCAAAAATTTCAATACCTATGACATCTTCGGCGTGATTTTGTCAGACGCAAGTAGCTCTGAAATACTTCAGAGTTGTAAGAAAATTTGTGATTCGTCAAAATGCGAAGATATTGTGGTTCTGTTTACTGGGGCAAATGATAAAAACCCAAACAAACTTTTAGCCAATCTAAACAAGTAACTCATTGTATCTATTGCGCCAACACAAAATATTTATTATTGATGTTCGGTTTAACCATTATTTGAATGAATGTGTGTTAAATAATAAAATAAAACTGTTAGTAGACACCTACAAAAACTGCAGATTTGTTGAAATGAGACGCAGATGCCTTTACAATATTAACCGAAGAAAATATATTAAAATGTTAGGTTTAAAATTGAATGAAGAGATGGAATTCTTGTCACATGATAGGCTGCTTACAAAGATAGGAAGTTCTTATTCTACTTCAACAAGTTCCTCAAAAAATAAAAAATGTCCACTAAGGAGAACTATTACGCCATTTTCCAATAATTTACTTGAGGATGCTCCTCTGCATAGTTTTGCAACAAAACAATCTCTACCGGGTACTAAATCAGTTATTTTTCAAAAAAAATAATTTTAGCTAACACGCAAAAAAACTATTTGTTTTTTCGTGACTAAGGATAAATATGATTTTATAATATTCCATCAAAATATTGCAGGTGCTATAAACAAAACAGAACACAATAAATCAGCCCTGTCCGAATTTTCTGATATTCAACAGGAAATAGATGTAGTGTGTTTGACTGAAACTTTTATAAAAAAAGGCATGGAGCTACTTATGAAGATTCCAGGCTATAAATTTATATCATCGTATTGTCGCAACTCTAAAAGAGGAGGTTCTTGTATATTAGTAGGAAATAATTATGAATGTAGAGCTTTAACTTGTTTAAGCGACTTGGGTTGTAATTTTGTTTTTGAATGTAGTGGTGTAGAGCTGACTTCACATAAAATTATTATAGTATGTGTTTATAGGACGCCTAAAAGCAATGCTGATATTTTTCTTGAAAAATTAGAACAACTTTTACATAGAATTTCAATTCGAGGTAAAAAAATTGTTATATGTGGTGACTGGAACTTAAACCCACTAAAACCTGACAGCAAATGTAAGAAACTTATAAATTTACTTAAAATTTTTAATATGCAATTACATATGAAGTCTCAAACACGGCAATCAGCATGTTTTGATCAGTTTGCTAGCAATATAAAGAAAGTTTGACCTGTTGTATGGTCTGAAAGAGCTAAGTTATGAACGTTCATAACTTAGCTCTTTCAGACCATAATCTCTGACTTGTTCATACCAACTTGAAATATGGCATTTTTTCCTAGTTTTTACTGTCGAAGTTTGACCTGTTGTATGGTCTGAAAGAGCTAAGTTATGAACGTTCATAACTTAGCTCTTTCAGACCATACAACAGGTCAAACTTCGACAGTAAAAACTAGGAAAAAATGCCATATTTCAAGTTGGTATGAACAAGTCAGAGATTATGGTGAGTTAAACATAGCAAAGTTCTGTGAATGTCTCTCGTCACTTACTTTTTCGGATGTTTATGAAAAATCTGAGATAAGACTAGCATTTCCAGAATTTCATGATATGTTTACGCTGTTAATTTGTGCTTTCCTGTATCCTTTATAAAAAAAAAGCAATAAAAGTAGTAATCTTTGGTTGACAAAAGGTTTAAAAATTTCTTGTGTTCGGAAAAGATATTTATACCTGAAGCTCAAACAAGTTGGGAATAATAAAAAAATATAATAACGAAAGATATAAAAAATATAGTAGTTTATTAAAAAAATGTATACACAAGTCTCGACAACACCAAAATAAGAAATACATTGATAAAAAGAAAAATAAGTGCAAAGCTGTTTGGGAAGTAATCAATAGTAATGTTGGTGAAATTAAAAAAATGTTTTTAATGATCAAATATATACAGACTCAAGGGACATAAGCGAAGCTTTTAATGAATTTTACATTGAATTAACTAATAGTAATAACTTTAATTTTAATATTCGTGACATAAATGAAACAATGGATAGTAATAATATAAATACAATATATTTAAAGCCGACGGACCCTGATGAAATATACAAAATTATAAATAGTCTCAATAATACAAATTCAGTAGGAGTTGACGGAATAAATACGAAAATTATAAAACGCTGCTCTAAGTATAAGTATATGTGAAATCTTGAGCTACCTGATAAATCTTTCACTGGAAGAAGGCAATTTTCCACACATATTGAAAAAATCAATCGTGAAACCCTTATTCAAAAACGGAGAAGTAACTGACATGAATAATTATCGTCCAGTCACATTAATACCAGTGTTTTCAAAAATTTTTGAAAAAGTTATGTTGAAAAGGCTCTATAATTATGTTACTAACCAAGATATACTCAAACAGGAGCAATTTTGATTTCGCAAAAATAGCACTACGTCGCTGGCCTGTTTTAATTTAGTGAAAATTATTACTGAATCAATCAACGAAAGCACACCCGTTACTGCGCTCTTCCTCGACATTAGTAAAGCCTTTGATTTTGTGGATCATAAATTACTAATCTATAAACTTGAAAGGTACGGCATAAGAGGAAATGCAAATGATTGGATAAAAAGCTATCTATCAGAAAGAAATCAATGTGTTGAAGTTTCAAAAGTATCAAAAGGTTTAAAAAATGCAAGTAGATCTAAATATAAAACCAATTTTTTTGGTGTCCCGCAGGGAAGTGTTCTGGGGCCGTTTTTATTTCTCATTTATATCGTCACTAAACACAAAACTATTCTGTTCGCAGATGACACAACAATAATAATAAAATGTGAAGATAAAGCTAATTATGAAACTGACGTAAATCTCGAGCTACATAAAGTTGATAATTGGTTACATAACAATAATTTAAATATCAATCTTTCAAAGACTAAAATGATCCAATTTCGTAATTACAGAAAGCTGAAATTGATTTAAAAGTACTTTATGATGGTAATCGAATAGAAGAAGTAATAACTACAAAGTTTTTAGGAATAATGATCGACAAGCATTGCGACTGGAAGACACATGTAGGATATGTCTGTAATAAACTTGACCAGTTTGCTATGAAACGGTTACGCGTAACAGTTTCCACCGAAGCTGCACTTAGTGCGTACCACGGCTATGTGTCGCCTGTGCTTTCTTACGGTTTTCTTTTGTGGGGTAACTCGGTCGAGATTGAAAAGGCTTTTTTAATACAAAAGAAATGTGTAAGAGCAATTTGTGGGGCCTGGTGTATGGACTCCTGCAAACCTCTCTTCAAGAGTTTCCGTATATTACCACTTGTGTATATGTACATAAGAGAACTTTGTGTTTTTGTTAAGCAGCATCATAAATTCTTTACACTCAACTCAGAGGTGGTCATCATACCTACAAGATATAAATATAAACTCTTCTGCTCTTATAGTAATCTGCCCTTATATAAAAGAAACTCATATATAAATGCTATTAATGTTTATAATAAGATAATAATTTAAAAGAATTATCTTTACCCGTGTTTAAAAGGAAACTGACATTGTGGTTACTTGAAAATTGTTTTTATAACTTAAACGAATTTATGACATATAAAACTAAATAATGGAAAATAATTTATGAATTTATTGACTAAATAACAAAATTTGTATCAATAAGTATTTAATTGTGACATTTAATTTTCTTAATTTTTTTCTCTTTAATTGAATTTACATTTTAAACACAAGATACTGACATGAAATCTCTATTTATTGGTTTTATTTATTATTACATTCGAATACATTAATTATTAATTAAACGTATTTTGTAAATTTTATGTAATATTTACGCTCCATTGTTATGGTAGAATGTTTGAACCTATATTTTAAATTTACCACCAGCTGTGCTTTATACAATATTCTAGTAAATAAATGATTTGATTTGATTTGATTTGATATGTATCCGGTGTGCCCCCACCTTCCCTTATATTATATATACTCGTATGTATTTATGGTATCTATAATTAAATATATATAATATGTGATACCGAGCGATTCGGCAATTCATATACATAACAGTCGGCAAAATATAACTCAATACAACATGACATACTTTGGTACATTGCAGTGAGTACTCAGTGTGATTGAATCTTGTTCTTGCCTCTTTGTATTGTTGTGATTTCAGCCCAGTTCGAATCGTATGAATGTTCGTTAGTTAATTCATTTTCTAGTGAAAGTACGTTGACGGATCTTTAATACCTATTTAGCCCATTAATTAATTATATTATAATTTAACCTGTAAAAATGTTTTCGTCATGCATGAGTAAATGTAGACACAATAAGGGCAAAACTTAAAGATAGGCAAAGTATTACAAAATTACAAATTTACGAGAGAAAAAATTATAGTCATGTGCGGGATTCGAGCCCGCGTCCATCCACCCCTTTAGCCGGGGTATGCTCTAACCAATTAAGCTAACATGACACAATGACTCATAACTGTAATTCTTGCTCTCGTTCTTCATGCAACCATCGTATTGGGATGGAGCGACACCTATAGTTCAACTTGCGTTGTACTACTTGCATGAAGAACGAGAGCAAGAATTACAGTTATGAGTCATTGTGTCATGTTAGCTCAATTGGTTAGAGCATACCCCGGCTAAAGGGGTGGATGGACGCGGGTTCGAATCCCGCACATGACTATAATTTTTTCTCTCGTAAATTTGTAATTTTGTAATGTAATTCGCCTAGCAGGCGTCATTGCAAACTTAACAATATTAAAAATAGGCAAAGTATGTCCCACTTAACTTTATAACAAAAGAAAAAGCAATGGTAATGACTTATAATAATAGATTCAGAAATTATAAGTTAGGCTTTAGATATCTATTCTTAATGCATACAAGTTCATTTCCATAAAAATTATAGTAAACGAGTATGTAAATTTTTGTATTATTTTGTAACAAAAATATTATGTAATAACACATTAACCTTTAAAATACTAGTAATTATGTAAAGTGTGGTAACGTATCGACACACATTCAACACATACCAATCTCTTGTAGTTTTGTGTCTGAGATGAGTTTATCAGGAATGTGGGTTTTGAATGCGTTGATTTATTATACTTGGGAATTAGAATCAAAAATATTTATTGTCAACTTATAAATTATACAGGTCTACCAGATGATATAGTCTTAGGTTTTCGCGAATATTACTCATAGTATTTAAACAACTTTGAACGTTTTAAATCGCGTATGTTTATCATTATTTTAGTCCCAACGTTGCAGACTTTGCAGTGATCATCACCGTTACCATGATCACTGCAAAGTGTTTGAAACAATGGGACAAAAATAACTATCATGACCGGGAGCTTATTTATACAAGTGGTTTAGGCATCCAGCGTCAAATGGGAGGACGTGAGTCCGATTCCTGCCCAGGACAAACATTTTTTGCTTCAATCATCTGTAAATTAGATTTTACATGTTTACGAATTTCAATTTGTCGTATTAATGAAAATAATGATTTAGGTATTAAAAAAAAAGTTAGATTAGAGTTTGAGGGTGAGGTTGTGTTCAGCAGTGGACAATCCGGCTGATACAGATTTGAGTTTCGCATGTCCGTGGAAGAAGGTACTATGTCACGAATTGCATAATTGTTCCAATACCTAGTAATTCTCATGGTTCTGCTAAAGATAGGCTAGTTCATTACTCAGTTCCACAATTGAAGTAGTTACTAGCAATCAGTTAAGACAAGTGAAGGTTTAGAAGACTGCCTTTATAATAATTTAGTTATAATTCAATAATTTAGTCGAGGATACTTAGTATTTGTTAATTTTTCAAATATATTACGATGCTATTTTACTAATAATCCTACTTGCAAGATATATGAGCTATTTAGAGTTAATAATATAACGTTTTTAAATGTGGTCCACACGAGTCAAGAGAACCTTGACCTCTGCTTAAAGGTGAATTTCATAATATTTGGAACTTGTTGCTCAATCGCTTAATGTAGTTTACTTTAGAGTGATGTGATTATTTAAATAAGAACGATATTTGGCCAAATCTGTACGTTTTTATAAAAGGAATGACTGTGTTCATCGCTTTAATATTCCACGAAATTACCAAAACTATCGAGGTTTAGGAACTTTAGGGCAAATGCTACCCACATTTTAGAATAATAATCTTAGTTCTAAAGTAGTATTATACATATTGATCATAACCCTGTACATCATATTAGAAGATGAGGTAAATGTTTATTTAATGGATTTTATTGCATTAAATATTTCCAATATTTCATTAGCAGCCGTGTCTACATGAACGCTTATGTGGAGGTTAGAGTTGTCCTCTGGGGGTATCGACGAGGATGTGACGCTGGCTCAAATTCTTTCAGGAGTTTGGTGTAACGGTGCTGTTTTTTTTTCCAATTATAGGCTTATCATTAGATTGTTTTAGGTTTAGGAGATAGCTTAATATTACAGGAAATCGACCTGTTCTTACACATGACACTACCAAGCGGTACCAGTAATGTCCTAGGCAATATTTTTGCTTTGCTACAATATTGACCAGTAGCGTCGGGGGTATTCATTATTACATCGCTGCAGCGCTTCAGACGGGACTTGAAGCAGGCCATGCTGGGCGCTGCGAGTCGGGGAGCTTGTGGTAAACGGCGGGACCCAGTATATGGGTCAATTTCCTGGACTTGGCTAGGGAGCGTGATACTGCCGCGAGCTTGTTGGAGTTGCGGGTGCTGTACGAGTGAGTGTCACCGTTTTTCTTGTACAGTGCCAAGTTGTCTCTCACATATATTGCCACCTGAAGGATCAAGATGTGAGAATGCCAAGTTCTTTAAAATACGGAACACATCAGGCAGGGTGTGGTCAAATGCGAACCTATTTTCAATAAAACAATAAAAAAAATATGATGACCAGTGCCTTCATTACCCACTACACTACCAAATTTATTTTCAGCCACATAGTCCGTATTTTAAACTTTTACTGCATTCAAGTTTGTTTTCCTAAAAACCATCTAGATCTTCTTCACCTGAAAGACACCTGAAGATGGTTGGTGTTCAAATCCACCACTTTCTTGATATTGAAAAGCCAGCGTTATTTTTCAACAAAGTGCTGATCTTCACAAATGTAATGAGAGAGAGTGCGTCCACTTTCTCCCAGTACTCTTATGTTTAGCATTGCTTATATGGAGTGAAAAAAAGGTGAAAAGAAACGGCAGTAGAACGTGGCACCAATCTAGCGTCTACTGTCACGTTACCTAATGTACACAAAACAATAAGTTTTACTTTAGGGTGATTAATCTACAGATTAGTCAAAGTCAAATTCAAAACTATCTATTCAATTTAGGCGTCTACGAAGGTTAATTACAAATTTTATTATTGAAATATACTACTTTTCCTTGTCTTGCCCCGTTCAGCAAAAAAAAATTATAGAGCCACTGCGAGAAGAACGGGCAAGACACTAGGGCCATTCATTTAAACGTTTTTTAACAATGTGTTACATACTATATAGTAAAATTATTACAATATTTATTTACATTACGTATGGTCACAGGCGCTAGCTTGGCAGAGGCAAAGCATTTTTGTCGTTTAAGTAATCACAAACTGTGTAGTAAGATTTCTTCGTCAAAATGTTCTTAACGTGCAACTTGAATTTTCTTTCTGTGTTAGTAGTACACATACACGCAGTATACGTAGTACATAGACACTGCGGAGACGCGTTGAAATTTGCAAATCTCTCTAGTGTGGTCATGTTCAGGCACAATGGCGCCGTATTCCAATCTCAATCGCTATGATGGGACAGCTTGTGGGTGAAGTATCTGGCTCACTAAAACTGTATTTACTGTTCATTGTTATAGGTACAACATGGACACAAGAATTGATTTGGCTGGTTGCCAATGATTTAGATTACGCTACCGCAAATGCGACATATCTTTTTAAAAGATACCATACTTTAGAGTAAGTATTACCAAAGAACAATTTTTAACTTGTATTAAAACAAACGATGGAAAACGTCTAAAGTCTAAGGTTATATTTTTCAAACAATTCATAGTTGGGTGATTGGGTGGTTTCTGGTACAAAATCGTAAACAATTACATATTAAAGTCTGAAAATAAAATTGAAGTTTTTTCTCGTTCCATATTTATTGCTGTGTACGATAGTCAGTGTTAATGCAATAATTTAACAACACACAAAATGTCAAATATTGCAGCTATTTGGAGCAATAATTTGTAATGGCTGGTACGAATGGGGTCCATGGTTTGAATCCAGCCGTGGGTTTAAATTTATAATTTCTTAATTTCGATTTACTTAGGAACCGAAATAAACAATGGTTTTTAAAAACAGTTACTTACAGGTTTGTGCGCTCGTAATAATTAAAGTCAATAGTTATAACGAAATAAGTTTTAATTTGTTTACAGTGTATTATTCTAATTTTGGTCGTATTTTTTAGTTATGCACCGGATGCTGTCTTAAATGAAGTTTCGACTGAACTGCAAAACCCCAATTGCGATAAAGTACAAAAATTTATTGAGTTAATAAGTGAAACATGGGGTGTAGATGTATTAGCTTCATCGTCTGATCCTCGATTTATACAGACTCATATCCCGCTGTCTTTGCTTCCACCGAATTTATTGAACACTGCCAAGGTGGTATATGTGGCTCGTGACCCAAGAGACGTTGCGGTATCATTTTTCCACTTCCAAAAACCCAGGGTGGAGTTTATCGGAGATTTCAAGACTTATTGGAACTTATTCTGTGGACATCTGAGTAAGTCCTAGTTTTGAATTAAAGCTAGATCTATGTGTAAAACTGTGGTCAAATAGAAAGCAACATTTTTATTTATATACAGCAGATAGGCTAGTCTTTTCTCACTTTATACCTGATGGTAAGTGATAATGTAGTTGAAGTTTTTTTCGTATTTATCTAGAAATACTGTCTTTCAAAGAGCTGCCGGAACACACCGTTAGTTACTTAGCGAGCAATTTTCTACTTGATGGAGGTAGCCAGAAGAGCACTAGCTTAATGCCTTACTACATCTATAACGAGTGCCATATATATATTATTGTGGGATGAAGTACTTTTTTACTGCCCCTTCACCACGTGGATGGCGGGAGGGAATTTGTGGACAAAACCCTGGAGGTAGACAGCTAATAGCCTTCGCAGCACTGCAGAAGCGCCTTCTTTATTGATAACGACTGTCATCGTAAGACCGTAAACAAAGCACGGATGCGCTCAGTACTAATGCCATCAGCGGTCATTGCTACGCTTTGCTACGCTACGAGCGCTTCCAAGCATTTAGTTGTAATATTCTGAACACGGTGTTAAATTTATACTTTTTCATAGCTGTTATAATATCAGATATGACACGCCTTTATTAACAAAATACTACGAACTATAAACAAAACCACAGCTACACATAATGAAAGCATTTGACAACCTCCAAGGCGTTATGCAGTCTCACTGGCATTCTGAATGATATGACATACCTTTTGGACTTTGTGATATGACATTCATAAAGCAAATAATAAAGGCAATGTTAATGCTACATATAGAAAGTTAATAAGTACATATAGAAGCTTAAAATTTTTAAAAATATATATATGTAGAACCCGTTTTTGATGCTCTTGTTGGTTAGCTACGTTTGAGAAGTTCGACGGTCGACTAATGTTGATGTGAGTGGTGATGGTAGATGTATAGTTTAGTGTATTCTTTCCCTTAGTCACCTTTCCCAACATTAAAAAGAAGAAAGAATACATGTATTGGATTTTTTCTACACATGACATATTTCAAATTCAAAAACAGCATATTTTATAATGTTATTGTGTTAACTTAAGCCATTTGTAAACTATTAATTATATTTTTTAAAATTGTATTTTTAGTTTTAAGGACTCCGTTTTTCGATCATCTTAAAGAAGCCTGGCAATATCGGAATCATCCTAATTTGCTCTTCATTTTCTATGAAGATTTATCATCGGTGAGTTTATATTTGAGCTATCCGGATCGTCGACTGCTGAACACAGCTTCTCCTATGTAGGGGGTATTTGCCATAATCCCCACGCTTGGCAGGTGGCTTGGGGATCGCAGTCCAAGATGGCATAGTTCTTAAGAAGGCGCTGCTGCCCACCTTCTATAGTATTTTTCCTTTGGTCGACTCTTACGACACCCACACGGGAAGAAGTGGGGAGTGCAACCCGGCACCCCACGGGGGATATTAATTAATAATATTAATTTAAAATTAATAATATTATTTATATTTGAGCACAGAATGAAAATTGAAAATAAGTATATCTAGCTAAAATACGTAAAAAATGTGTTATGTATTTATGAAGACCAACAACAAATATTAAATTTTAATCAATTAATATTAAATTTGTACATTCTACTGCCACGTTAAGCAAAAAAAATTGTTATAGACCAAACAAGAAATTCGTGCCCATTCTTTTTATACGTCTTTCAACAATGTGGTTCAAAATATATTATGAAATTATGAAAATATTTCACTAAATTATGCATGTGGTTGCTTAGCAGAGGTGAAACTGTCCAAGCGCTTTTGTCTTTTAAATCCCTTATCAAAAACCGCATAGTTGGGCTTTCTTCATCAAAATGTTTTCCACGTGCAACTTGAATTCTGAGAGCTTTTTTCAGGAGCTTTACATCTTTAGGAGCTTTATTATAAAATCGACAGTAATTCCCTATGAAGAACTTTTACACAACTGTCCAAAAAAGGAGTGTTATATTTTCAGGGTTCACGTTAGTATGTTAGTGAGTTTCATTATTCCACCATAACTTCTTAACGGCTTAACCGATTATAATTTATGAGATATCATTAGATTTGTCATGATAGTGCAAGTGACGCTAAGTAGGAACATAAAAAAATCGGTGGATCGTAGGTGCCTATGATGCGCTTACTGGGGTATCAAAAAAAGGGATTTAAAAAAAGATTCCAAAGAATATATATCACTTGCGGTTAACATTTTAATGGAACGATAAAAACGCGTATTGAAAATAAATAACTCGCAGTTGGGTTTTTTACTTATTTTAATTTATACTTGATATTTGTCTTTGACTGATCTTGAATCTGGCACTGCTATTTTATCTCTATTCCTAGTATTATAATTGTGCATGACACTGTATTAAATAAATTTACTCAGTAAACCAGCATCCACATATATATTCAAATATATGAAGATTGAAGATTCGTTAAAGTTCAAATATCAATTTCTTTGCCTCCATATGAATTTCCTCCTCCCCCGGACCCTTGCGCATAGCAGACGTGTCTTAACTGTCCTATATTTAATTTGATTATAAAATATTTTAATTTTTGACGCAAAAAATCAGTGCCAAATAATAGGAGTGCATAAGCTGCAAGAAGCGTGTCGTTAAGTTGCAACTCTGTGTGCTGCCGGTGAGTGCCTATTTTACATCACTTACGCACACATCCGACCACCACTGCGCGTGAATCACCCGCGCTAGCGCGCACTAAGATACCGAGCGGTTACAGTACACACACATACATAAATCGCGTAGGTGAGAAGCGCCTACTACCTGTTGAGTCGAGCGTCATAGTACAGAGTCCATAATCACGTATTGGAGTGCACGCATAGCTTGTACATTTCTGAGTGCCTGGTACGTGCGGTCGGACGTTATTGTATTACCATGCCCCGTACAGCCCGTACTCCTCCCCGTCCCTCACTGGAGGCAGAGACGGCCGCTCCGCTGTCACACGCCGTGTCGGATCCTGATATAAGCAGCGCGCCTATTGTTGACTCTCTATCGGCACCGACTATTTCTAAAGAGCATGCATTGAGCGACTCTAACATCACTTTACGAAAAAGAAAAAGAGACGATGACATTTGTAGAGCTGAAATTATAGACATGATTACACAGCTAAAAACGGAGCAAGAAAAAAAATTTTGTGCACTTATGGAAAAAGTCCAATGTGGAATAAATACACATACAGAACAAAACAAAGGGATATCATGCTCAATTGAATTTCTTGGCCAAAAATACGACGAGTTAATTGCAAAAGTACAATGTTTGGAACAAGAGAAGTCTGAAGATCGCAAGTACATCAACATACTAGAAGCCCGACTAGACCAGGTTGATAAGAACCTACATAGCTGCAAGCTGGAGGTCCGTAACGTACCTAAAAAGCAAGGCGAGACCAAGCAGGACCTGCTCAATGCAGTTATAAAAGTGGGTTCGTCACTCAGTGTCCCCATACAAACGGGAGAGGTTAGAGATGTTTATCGCATCAATACTAAAAAAGAGGGTAGTCAGCCGATTGTTGCAGAGTTTTCGACTGTTCTCCTAAGGGATAAAATTGTCGGATCTGTGAAAGCATACAATAAGAAATACTCGACCACGAAGTTTAGTACGTCGAATTTAAAAATGGAAGGTCCATCTGTCCCTATTTTTATTTCTGAAAGCCTTCCTATGCAGGCTAAAAAGCTGTTTTATTTGGCCAGGGAATATGCCAAACAGAACAATTTTAGGTATTGCTGGGCTTCACGAGGCAAAGTTTATCTCAGACGGACGGATGGATCTATGCTTATCAGGATCAATAACGAAAGCGATTTCGTAAGAATTCAAGGGGCATGACTAGCTGTAAATAATGATCTGGCAAACATGCAATCAAACCAGTTTTTCCGTATTGTGTTTTTTGAGCAGCAGATCTGTGTTCTTTTTGAATATTTTTTGCATCTAAATTTTTTTTCTATTTATATTTATGTGCACATCAATTCTTTAACGTATAACAAATCCTCAGATATTATCAGAATATTATGTCGTATTAGCCATTTAAGTCAAGCTTCTATTACCTTAACTTACATCAATAAAAATAATTATATTTACATCTCATATCCAATAAATACACAAATAAAATCATTGCACCCTGTTACGTTGTTTTTTAAAAATGGATAATTCTTTTATTGCCTCAGAAGTCGATAATACCGAAAATATAGTATGTCTTTCTATTAGTGACACTAATGAATGTTCAAAAATGTTAAACCTGAACAAAACCAACGTTCATGGTTTTAGTATATTAACAATGAACATTCGAAGTATTTATTGCAACTTTGATTACTTTGTGGCTTATGTAGGTAGTCTGGACATCTCAGTTGATGTGTTTGTTTTAACTGAGTGTTGGACTTCTAATTTGAGACCACCACCTAATATAAACAGCTATAATATGTTTTGGACGAAAAATACATATAACCAAAATGATGGTGTCGTGGTATACGTCAAACAAAATATGAATGTGACTGTTAGTGAACCAACTATGTCTGAAGGTAATTGTCTTATTCTCACAATATCACCATACTACACAATTATCTGCACATATCGGCCGCCTTGTTTTGGAAATCCAAGAGCCTATATTGAGTCAGTGGACAGTATTTTAGAAAACATTTGTACAGAAAATGTCATATTTACAGGGGACACTAATATAGATACCTTATCGGACAATCTTTCAAAGAGTTCTGAATACTACTTGAATATGATGGCCATGCACGGACTGAGACAGGGCATTACTATTCCTACCAGACTTAAAACATGCCTTGATCACATAATGGTAAAATGTCATGCTCCATGGAAAACACTGGTCTTTGAGCAGCGAATTACAGATCATAACCCGATCCTGCTTTATATTGACAATGTAAAGAGTATCAAAAAGCAAGTAACGTATAACAAAATATTATTTAATTACGATGGAATCCAAGAAGCGTTACTGCAAGAGTCCTGGCAGGAGCTATATTCTATTATTAATGATACAGATCTAGCGGTCAATTTATTTACGAACAAACTTATGACGATAATTAATGACAATACACAAAAGAGAAAAATATCTAAAAGAAATCAACCGTTGAAGCCATGGATCACTAAAGGTGTCATAAAATGTATAAGAAAGAGAGACAAACTTCACAAAAAGGCTAAAAATATACCAGATGACGCGGTAGCTAGGGAAAAATATACTAAATATAGAAACGTTTGTAATAAAATAATTAAGAAATTGAAGAAAGACTACTATAAAAATAAGTTAGTAAAAAGTAAAGGAAATATAAAAGAGACATGGAAGACAATTAAAGAAGTATGCAATTTTCATAACTCAAAGGTACCGTCTCTCGATTTATTGGATATATGTAATAGTGTGAAAGAATCTCTTAATAAAGTAAACACACACTTTACTTCTATAGGAGAAACTCTTGCTAATACTACATTGCAAAAATTGAACAGTACTGAGAAAGATCTAGCATCAATGATAAAAAATATAAATTCACCGCTCAAATCAATGTCACTGTTCCCTACTGATTCCAATGAAGTAAGATCTATAATCATGGGTCTTAAGACGCAGAGTGCTCCAGGATGGGATAACATCACAGCAGCTTTGGTCAAAAAGTTTGTAATATTACTAGCAGAACCCATTGCATTTATATGTAACATCAGTATTCAAACTGGCAAGTTCCCAAACCTTTTTAAAAAAGCTGTTATATGTCCTATTTTCAAAGCAGGCGACAAAAAAAATCCTACTAATTATAGACCCATATCGTTACTTTCAACCCTTTCGAAAATACTTGAGAAACTGGTTAAAGTGAGACTAACACGATACCTTGAGAAAGAAAGTTACTTAAGTAAAAACCAGTATGGATTTCGAGAAGGTTTGTCTACAGAAGATGCCGTTCTTATGCTAACCAATAAAATAACAACGTACCTAGACAATGGTGAAAAATGTATTGGCATCTTTTTAGACCTGCAAAAAGCATTCGACACTGTCTCAATTCCTATCTTACTAACTAGAATGGAAAATGCGGGGATCAGAGGCATAACACTTGATTGGTTTGCTGACTACCTTAATGGAAGATCACAGACATTGAGGGTTGAGGGTTATGAGAGTGATAGTGCTCTATGTACTTATGGGGTGCCGCAGGGTAGCACACTAGGACCTTTGCTATTCCTCTTATATATAAATGACCTATGTGATACTACACTACCTGGAGTAGACCTGCTTATGTTTGCTGATGACACCGTAATGCTAGTTCATGAAAAGAGTTGGCCAAAAGCAGTTAAATCAGCTGAAAACTCGCTTGCAGTTATAACCCAATGGCTAGAGAACAATTTGTTGTCTTTGAACGTGAGCAAAACTAAATATATTTGCTACAGCATTAATGAATCAGGTTCCCCTAAATATAATGTAAGTGTTAAAATGCATACCTTTCCCTGTAACCGCAGTATCCAGCAACCAGCTCATTGCACATGTTCAGAATTGACACGAGTGGATGCCATTAAGTATTTGGGGGTTCACATAGACAGTCATCTTAATTGGGCCACTCACATAAAAAGTCTAGTATCCAGAATAAGGAAACTGATATACATTTTTAAAACACTGAGAACAATAGCTGAACCTATATTAGTGATACAAACATATAAAGCTCTATGTGAATGTATAATTAGGTACTGCATCTGTGCATGGGGCTCTGCAGCAAAGACCAGTATAATATCAGCTGAGCGGGCACAACGAGCTGTACTAAAAGTACTTTTGTCTTTGCCTTTCAGACACCCTACAATCAAAGTATACGAGAAAGCTAATGTTCTCAGTGTTAGAAAATTGTTCATCTTTGAAAGTTTGAGGCGGTATCACAAAAAAACTGTACCACGGTTAGTTAAAACAACCAAAAGAGTAGATCGCTGTCCTGTTCCAAAATCTAGACGTAAATTTAAACAAAAAAAATATGAAGTAATAGTACCACTTATATATAATAAAATAGATAGAGAACTTAATATCAAGAAGTACAACAACAATGAAATTAAAAAGGTAATAATAACATGGCTTAGCAAATTTAATTATGATACCACTGAGGATATGTTAGACGCTTTATATATGTAAATGTTATACGTTTTATATTTATATAACTACAACTTTGATCTAAGGTGTATTTACTGAACTTTTTAATTATATAAAACATTTTTTTTTAACTTTTTTGAAATTTACCTTACTAACTATATTTGCTTTGGCATATACGATATTTGTAATTTGTATGGGGGAAGCCTTTGGCTCTGAAATACAGTTCACACTAGTTTGGAGCCAATGGATTCACAATTTATCTGTAACACATTGATATGTCAAATAAAAATATTTTGTATTTGTATTTGTATTTGTATTTTCAAAAATCTCTCAGTAATACGCTGGAATCTATTTATACGAAGCACGAACTGCACACTTTTGAATGACAAATATTGTCTCTATCTCAGCTGCAGCTCTCCATAGCAATACACGTTACGATATAATACTGTGTTAGTAGGTGAAATAAACTAGCCTAGCCGCAGCTATATCCGTTAACAGTCTTATCTTACAAATTGCATTTGCTCTCAAAGAGATAATATAATTAAATTTTAAACGGGTAAATAAGCAAGGTGGCTGAAGAAGTCAACCCGAATAGGTTGTTAGCAAATTCAAAATGTCAGTAGTATAATTATTTCAAACTAATGACCTATTTATGTAAATATGATCTTATCGTATATTTTTAGAAACTCCCAGAAACAATTAAAAAAATATGCAAATTCTTTGGAAAGAATTATACAGACGAACAAATAAGTGGATTGTGTAAGCATCTTCAATTTGAGAATTTCAAGAAGAATCCATTAGTAAACGTTGACTTTTTAAGGGCGCTTAATCACAAAGGTGTGAGTGAACAATCAGACTTCGTCAGGAAAGGTATGAAATTAGAATATAATGTATTTTGTAATTTAAATATTTCTTTAAATTATTATCGCGTTCTGAGCAAAAATCACATTTAAAAATTATTGGAGTACAACTATTTTTTATTCCGGATAGGAGTGAACCCGCGTTCTTCGATGTCGCGCTCGATGCATATTCCATTTAGCCACCGGAACCTTACACTTTCGAGTCGAAAATTAGTGCATCAATTGTATAACTTTAACCGTCACAGGAGACGGTGCGCAGTCATCAACCAGACTACTAGACATCATCTGATCGAAAGAAGACCTTCTTCAAATACTTACTCTCGCAACGATGTCGCTACGCTACCCTTCTATATTTCTAAATATGATAAGCACTCATTAACAGTAACAACCATTCAGTAATTATGTGATTGCGGAGAATAACGTTGACCAATCCGGTGGATAAACCCAAAGGATGGACAAATCTAGAGCATCCATTTCGAGTGGTGAACGGTAGATAGTCACAGTATCTACGTGCAGTAGCGGCGGCAATCCAATCGTTTGCAGAAGCGGTCGAGTAGTAGGCTTGTAGAGATTGTACAGATAGTCGGCTAAATATGATGAGGAATAGAGATTAGAATTAAACGCCAACGCAAGTGGTGCGAAAAGTCACTTTAGATACTCTGACACAAGTCTATTCGCAAATTTGTAACCATATACTCGTAGATAACGTTCTTTTATTTATTGTTGTTTACAGCTGGACTCAAAATACACAAATTTTCCAAACATTAAAACTTATGTAGGTGTGTAGCTATTGAATAATCCATGTATTTGTGAATGCAGGTAAAAGTGGTGGATGGCGCGAATATTTCGACGATGAAATGAAAAAGCAAGCTGAAGAATGGATGGAAGAAAATCTTCGGGATACTGACTTGAAGTTCCCGACAGTTGCTACAAATTAGTAAACGTATGCCAAATGCAAGCAGAGATGTTGCAAATAATAATAAAATAATGTATACTCGAACATATAGTAGAAAGAAGTGCATATCATTTCTAATTTTCAAAACAACCTGTAATGAAATATAATGAAAATGAAGAGTTTAATACAATTGTTGTCTGTAATCCAGTAATCATAAATATGTGCTTCCGTGCTATGACTATAACTTATGAGTTTCGTTGATTTATAACCACTAAAACCAGGAATAGTTATTTTCTGTGGCTTTTCATGGATACCAATAATTGTAATCACTGCGTTCAAAAATACGGGACTATTATAGTATTATAGTTTTGAACAAAAATACCACATGTATGAAACGTGCGGTAGACGCATAACATATCAAAAACTTATGTCAGTTGGTGGGCGGATATGAGTAAAGACATTTTCCAGACGAATAAAAAAAAACACAACATTGCTGCTAACATGACCAACTTAAATGGGGAGTGACGGTTTGTTATCGATATCAATAATAATCATAATATATATATACTCGTATCTAAAGTTCTAATTCTCTTGTTAAAATATTCTAGTATTTTTGAACAGGTAATACACGAAAGTTTGTAAACTCGTGTAATTAAATGTGTAGTTGCCTAAGATTTTTTTACCTGTAGATCAGTTGTATGCCCTCCATATTTACTAAACGAATTCAGGGTAATTGCCTGAGTCACTACCAGTCTAGCATTTCCGAGCGTCCGGTGAATACATCGCCGCTAATCGTGTTTTTCGGAATAATATGTGGACAATACACCTTCCTTGTGTCTTTAGACTCTGCACCAATTATACAGGCACTGTGAGAGATAAGAAAACTTTTTCATTTCACGCGTAATTATTGCTTTTATTGTTGAAATAGAAAATATCGTTATTTTGTTATATCTTAGGAACGAATCTCAATTAAATGGATGAGCGAGATATGTGTATCGTTTGGTGTGAGAGAGTGAAAGAGATCGCAGCATAATGGTGATCGGAACATCTCGTGGTGGTTCGGTGGTAACACGAATTGCTTATTTATCTCTTTCTAACAACAGATATGACGCATAATATTTAAACGTTCTTTCCTTGTCATTACAAACTGCATATACATGTGCGTAGGTATGTAGATAGGTAAATTCTAGTAAGCTTTTAGAGCAGTGGTGTTCGGATATAACTACTCTAAGTATTTCAACTCTCTGGTAGTTGCTACAACAATGTTAAGTAGGTACCTACTTTAACCACTACTAAACTATTATTTGAAACGTAATATTTTTCTAGGTTTTTGCTCACTGCGGTGTTAGGAAGTAATCTTATAAGCCGACTTGGGTTGATTATAATATAATTGGAAGTTGCAATGTTTTATTTTCTATTTTTGATTTATATTGCCTCACGTGACTTTTATGGCTTATATCGAGCTTCTGAGGATGATTTGTGTATCTTGGAAAGTTAACCTATAGTCAGAGAATGTTCACAATCTATAGACTAAGCGCAACTGTCATTCACGTCAGTTTTATCTGAATACTGATGCTCCTCTTAGTTTGCTCGATATATGATACTATTCAAAATAATGAATATTTGTACTTCATCTATTTCTAAGCATAATTTATCGCATACTTGTAGGGCTCGTGGCAGGTCTTAAAGTTTTGTGATATCACCCATTTTTCAGATTATTTCCTCATATAACTCAGTGACAGTTTAATTATTATGTGTAATAATCGCGAAAACCTAATACAAAATTATTTCCTCTTTACTTTATATTTATTATTCATCATTTGTATCTATTTTTTCACATGGAAACATTAATTTATAAACCCAGACATTAGGACAGCCTTTAGCACGATTTTTATTTTTAATAAAAGTGCACAATCTTCACGATTATTATTGTATATTTTTTTAAATCATATTTCACTTATTTTAAGGTGTAAAAGTACAGAATATACTTACAGCTAAATCGTTTTATTTTAAAAACAAAATTTGGTAGGTATATCCTTCATAATATGTACCGGTCAGACGAACCACGTGTAAAATCAAAAATCGAAGGGAGCGTCGAATGCGGCGTTTTGCATAAAACGAAAACAGCAAGTGCGGCGTGCAACTGTGGTTGCGCTAGTAAACGCCAGCGTTTTTATCGATTTTCGTGAATCGGAATCTTTCTTGCGTGCTGAAACGTAGCCCTCATATACAATAAAATATATCTAGTCTACGTTTTGAGAACGATTTGCCATTAAAATGTATCTGTGACGGAGCTAAATGAAAAAAAAAGTTCAGTTGTTTGTTTACGTTCTGCGAGGCCGGCCTCTTCAGTATTTACGTAATAAATATGGACAGTAATATCGCAGTTTTGAAAAGAAAACACCCAAATATACGTCAGTATCGTGGGAATAGTTTGGTTGACTGATTTGTGGAATCGAATTAACGGTAATTTGAGGAATTTATTGTGAAATGCCGAGCGGTCGTTCTGTGGTGTCGTGAAATAAACAATGTGTCGTGGTGCCGTTTTAGTGAAAGGATTATGCTTTTGCAATTAGAATTTACTTAGAGCTACTATCGTAGTACAAGTTTAACACTTCACATTTCGGTAAGTACATAGCAATAAGCCAGGATTTGAGCCAGTTGAAGCAAAAATTTGTATGACAGCCATCTTGGATGGCCATTTTTGCCAAAAATCATAGTAAACCAAATTTAAACAATATTTTTCTCATCATTCATGACCAATATATGTTTTTAAGATATATATTACTAAACGAGGTGATGAGCTTGATTTCACTGTGAAAAAACATGATTATCTTATTTTAAAAATAAAACAAATTTTACCCGTCGAAGTTTCACCTCGAAAACTGGGCCATCATATTGAAAAAAGTATTGTGGCGTGAAATATGAATATTTATCGTATATTGTTACTAAATACCGATGGTTACACATCATGTTACCTCACAAAACCTATATTTTGGTTCCTAATTATCAAAATTTGGATAGACAAATATTTAAACTTCTGACTCGGCTGTTAACTGAATCGGTATTAAAAAAAAATGTTGATGCTTTTCTCGCAAATATTTAAATTATATTTTATAATATGCTAGACATGTTTCTTAACTTTATAATTAAATGATAAAACCGTAGTGTGCTCAATAGAATTCATAAGTTTCGTAATACAACTCCCAATGTTTAGGTAGGTCGAGTTTGGCCTCGTGTATCATAATGATTTACTTTAACACTCGTCGTTAATGTTTATGTTTCGTATTTCTTGTTTATTCAGCTACCTGGGTCATAAATTTTGTCCCTTAAAACACCACAAGTAAGTCACAGAGCCTATTGTTTACACTCAAGCGCTCTGAACATCTGGTGTGGGCGGCGCAAGCGGTGACTCATACATTTGACAGTCGGGCCACTAGATTGCGGGCGTGCAACCATAATTGCACGCCCTCAACCCGGCCGATAAAAGGATCTGGCATGCTTTATAATGCAAAAATTAAGTGTAACAATAGTAGTGAAGTGTGGTTGAATATTTAACAAACTTATACCTAGTGAAGTTTGTGAATGAATTTTTATTTTAAACATAACGATTAAATACTATTGAAAATGCATAAATAAAGAAATTAAACCGACATTAAAATAATTAAATTAACCAATAAATGATAAATAACATGAAAAACATCAAAACTGGGCATCTACCGATGTAGGTATGTAAACCAATTAATGTTGGGGTCTGTAAAGAACTTATTGATGATAGTTTAGGACCTGATAACAACCTCAAAAATAGTTGATTTACCTACTTAGGTAGAAGACCAGTTTTTTTTTCAATTACAAAAATCCTTGTCATTGATTTCCGCTATAAGATACAATAGCCTCTTAGCTTTCCCTAATAAACATTAGCTTGTTTAATTAAAGTATATAACCATAGTACACCGACTTTTAAAAACTGCACACTTTTGGAAACAACCTAAAATGTATGTCTGGCAACACTTTTGTTTATATTTTATTCGAAATTATAACCTAAATTACGTTGTATAATATTAAAAAAAAAGTACATTATATTCAATACTTACAAGTGTTTTAATACTCAAGTCAGTTTTAAATGTATTTATTCCGTTATGTGTGACATACATAATGTGCGACGGTTTATCGAAAATGAGTACAAAATTGGCAGAATCAGAATTCGGATACGTTTGTGTGAGTGCGTTGTGTCTTACATAAAATTTTATTGCTTCACTTTTAATTTCTTTAGACTCCCTCTTTCTTACTTAATTGCTCTGAGCATATGATGAATTGTTAGTGTTTATCGAGAAGCATGTGCGCGTTCTCGGGATGTCAGAGTGTACATACTAGAAATTTCACTGCCGCTAATATTGTAACTTACGATCGAGGACAATCAAAGCTCAACCAGCATTCTGGTTCAAAATCAAATCATTTAAAACTTACAGCGACCTTCCTTGGCGTCAGCTGCTGTTAATACAAATCAACCTGTAAAATCAAATAAATCCATGGAGTGTCTGTATTGCAAAAAGGTGCATTATATTTATCGATGTATCGACTCCACTGACTTGCCGCCAGCTCAACGTCTTCATAAAATAAAACAATTAGAGTTGTGATAAATTAGTTTACGTGAGCATTCGATAGTCGACTGTCCATTTAAAGTGTACACATATTGCAATAAAAAAGCATCACCACACACTGCATCTTAATTCTTTTGCAAATTCTAATTCTACTGCAATTGCATTGACGTGCTCAGCAAGTTCAACAGTCTATTGAATTTGCAAGGTGGCAGGGCATTTTGCGAATACCCGCCTGGCTAGCCATCACCCTCAAGTAGAAAATCTGACGTCAAGCACGTAACGGTGTATCCCGACAGTTTTTTTATATTCATATTCATTTATTAATAATAATTGATTACAAGTCAAATATTTGCGTTACATATACATATTATAGGTAAGTATAGTAAATGAGTATAAAAAAATAATTAATACACAATATATTAAATATACTGAACTGGGTAGCGCTGACCACTATCTCACCTGATGTTAAGTGATAATTCGATCGATGATGGAGCGCGCTTACCTAGAAGATACCTATTCACTCGCGTTTTGAAGACCCCCCTATTGTACATAACAGGAAACACAGACTCAGGCATTCCCTGGCGGTTCGTATAATGAACGACTTACGTATAATCTACCATATAGTGTTTGCCTTTTTTTGTTTGCGGCATTTGCCTTGTGAGCCAGTTATTCTAGGTTAGCCGGAACAACATTTTCGAACATACCCTTTACCAATCATTCCATTACCTACCATCAAAAGCAAGCCTATTAGCTATATAATAAATTAAAAAAAAAAAACGAAAAATACTCGGCACCATGGTTATAAACGTCGCAGATTGTTAGGGCCAGTACGAAACCGTACGTGCTATAATTGATGAGCGGCGCTATGTCGAACTATATAATTAAAAATTGTGCAAAACGTCTAGGGCCGTCATCAAGTATGTGGAACTTTGAGCCCAGCCCATCGGTTTAGATGGAAAACCAGTGCGTGAGTTCGGATTTTCGGATTAACATTGCCGCGGCACTGTAAGGATCCTACCAACACAATTGATGCAGTTACTGGTTCTAAAATAGCGGGTAATTTACCCACTCTCTTTCTTGTAAGTCTATTATTGAATTTCAATACTTGATGTTAGCCAACCCGGACTAATAAGCCCGCCACATCAAGCTACGAATATTTAAATCAGCCGATCCATTTCCGTATATCTGCAATGTCTTATAGGTTGTCTAAATGCTTTTATTGTAGTAGCTGTAGTGTTGTACATAGTTCGTAGTATTTATAAGAAAACATTAAACTAATATTTTATAAAAAGCTTATAAAATATATCAAGCGACAATACGGCCTGACAGGAAGTTTGGCGGGATTGTCACTACATATATTTTTTATGTTTTTAAAATATTTATTTAATATATTCCTAAAATATTTGCTTTTATTAAATATGGATATCCAGAAATTAACACCTGAATCAATAAATTATAATCTATGTCAGTAGTATATAATTGGGGATCCTGGATCACCACCAATCGAAATCAAATTAGTAAGAGTTCTTTCGTCTCATTAAACGAAATGATGGTCTTTGTGAATCGATAATTTTGAAATGATGATCGTTTCGAACGTGAAACGATGATCGTTTCGATTGATGGTGATCCAGGATCCCCAATTATATACTACTTATGTCCTAAAAAAACTCCTTTGACCACAATCTTAAGTGTAAGCATGTGATTTGAATGAACAATAGCTATGAATTGCCTCGCAGGAGTCGCAGGGGTTCTTGATTCTAATTTTTAAGCACGCTGTACCTTCACTGCATAATGATCTAGTATTTTTAAAATAATTTTCTGGCTATCTACCACCCTCAATTACAAACTTTCAAGTAGAAAATCGGTCACCAAGCCTAGCAGTGTTTACCAGGAGTTAGCCTTAAAGGCCAGATCTCATTGAATTTCCACTACCACCCCCGAACTTAAATGTAAGAGAACACTGAGCTAACAGTGTCATTACAAAGATAAGTATATAAATGTAAAACAAAATGCATCGTCGCTTATAAAATATGCAAAACGTCAGCGTGTAGAAAACTTAAAAGGGCAAAGGCAAAGGGTGTTCACACTAAATGTAACGACCAGTCTGCCCTATGATCGAGATTCAGATAAGGGGAGTGAGAACGTAGCCAGGGCGGGGGTACATTAGAACATTTTTATAGATCTGATAGACCGCTAACTCCTTTATTCTAGGAACTACCAACTCGTCTACTATTAAAAAAATACAAAAAATATATTTATGCTTACAATATTTTGACCATAAATGTAATGAAATATTTTGTAGTAGTATTAAAGCACAGGTCTATGAAAAAAGATACGAAAACTCGGATTTTTTAAATTAGACACTTCTAATCCCATTCGGAGCCCCCCTTTCCTAACAAAATACTCACTACAGATAGATGGGCTAACCTTTAACCTCCAAATCATCTCCTGGTAAGTAGTTAGAATATGTTAATAGCTAACCTGAAAATGGAAACTGCGTCTCAAAGACATTTGCTGAAACCGAATAGTTAGATTTTTGTCGACCCATAGAAAATCTATAGCTGAATAAGGACATAGCAAATGCTTTTAATGATTATTTTATTGACAAGGTTAAGCCTATTCGTGGTTCAGGAAATAATAAGACACATAAATTATCTAATATGACAAAATCTATGTTCATGGCTCCTAGCATACCATCTGACATTTTTAAAATTATAAAGGGACTTAAGAACACTAATAGTGTAGGATACGATGACATATCTACGAATATAATAAAATCTGTTGGTCATTTAATATGTGGACACATTAACTATATAATTAATTTGTGCATTAGCAAGGGCAAAAAAGAGGATAAGGAACAGATGCAATATTATAGACCAATTGCACTTGTTCCTATATTTTCAAAAATACTTGAAAAATACATTTATAAAGAAATGAACACCTATTTAGAGCGTAATAAAATTTTATGTAATGAACAAAATGGTTTTAGACAGAACAAAAATATCAATTTAGCTATTATCAACTTTTATCGCAATGTGCTTACAAATGTCGATAAAAAAATCCAGTGTGTGCTATATATTGTGATATGACGCAAGCGTTTGATTATGTTGATCATCCTATATTACTAAAGAAACTGGAATTATATGGCATTAGGGGTAATATTAATGATTTAATAAAATCATATTTAAGTGGTAGGCAGCAGTTAAATGAAATTAATCGAATTAACATTAGTACCAAGAGTGAAGAAACTTCACGATCTGAAACACGAAAGGTCGTATATGGCGTACCACAGGGCAGCATATTAGGACCACTTTTGTTCATACTATATATAAACGATCTGCCAAGTGTTACTTCTCATCCAATGACTCTTTTTGCGGATGACAGTACAGTCACTATAGCATGTAAAATAAAAGAGTTTTATCCAAATGAAATAAATGAATCTTTAGTTTCAATTGTACGATGGCTTGACAATAATAATTTAAAAATTAATTTAAGCAAAACTCAGATCATGCATTTCAGCCAAAGTCTTCAAGTAGATAATATTGATGTTCATTATCACAATAATTTAATAAAAAACGTTGATTGTGTTAAGTTTCTAGGCTTGATCATTGATCATAAATTAAATTGGAAGGCTCATATAGAGGAGTTAAGCAAAAAATTGAGTAGCACTGCTTATGTTCTACACAAAATTGCTCGGGTAGTTAATACGGATGGTTTGCTAACGTATCATGGGCTGGCAGCATCCCTTTTAAGGTATGGCATTATCTTTTGGGGAAACTCAAATGATATTGAAAAAATCTTCAAAGCACAAGAGATGCATCCGGTCCATGTTTGGACTACAAACTACTGATAGTTGTAAACCTTTCTTTTTAAAGTTAAAAATCTTGACACTTCCATCTTTGTACATTTTAGAGGTTGCACTATTTGTTTATAACAATCCTCAACTTTTTCAACGATTAGCAGACAGCGTAAAGCGGGATGGGCGTGATAATAGCCAATTTTCATCACAGCTTCATAATACAGCTTTAATGAAGAAAAGTTTAATGTGTATGGCGCCAACCATTTATAACAAAATCCCAAAATCGATGAATAGTAGATTGTTATACAAGGGTCGAAAGGAATCAATTCCCATACGAGGTATTTAGACGCTCGAGCGTAGCGAGGGTGGCTATAGTCCGAGTAGGAATTGATGACTTTCACCCGCGTTAAGCACTCTACTTTTCATTTTGAATATAAGGAAAGTAAAATATACTAGTCTTGCTAAAATATTTACTGACAAAAATGAAATAAGTGAGACTATTTAAAATTAATTGAAAAGTTAGTACAATTTGTGAATGTTAAATTTAAATTTTTGTGTGGAATATTTACGCTGTTTGATATATTGTGACAAATTTGGCTGTTCTGGATGTGAGTAAAAGTTGGAGACTCTGGTATTTGATTAGACAGTAAAACCTATGGCAACGGAGAATGCCTTAAAGTTGTAGGTTGTGAAGAACTAGGCCGTACATTTATAGTCTCAATTATTTTGCTTGAATACCTGCTCCATAGCGTAGAAGGCTGTATTTTGTTAGATATTCCATTGAAATATGTAAGAAGCACACTTTCAGAAAATGATTTAATTTTCTTGTCTGTTCGCCACTTCATATATCTATCCATTGAAATTTCTGGCAAAAGATTTTCAATAACTGTATTTGCCTCATCTTTAACCGAATCTGGAGTTAACATCACAGAATCGCTTGAACTCATTTTTATCAAATATTAGTCCATAAAACCAAGATTTTGAATTTCGGTACAGTTTACAGATGTACTTAGTATCCCGCCAAATTATAATCTTTTTTTAAATTTCACATGTGGAACACACCTATTCGCCACCGCGGGCCATCCCGCTTAAAAGTTTTTTTTTTAATTCACACGGCCATCGCTTTATTTTTATCGCCTTTTTCATATATTTTTTTTGTATATCCTTAACCTTAATAGATATGGTTCTATTTTTAAAATTCATTCCCGCCCTTACGAGGGAAGTAATTACTATGAGTTTTTCCCGCCCTTAGGTGGGAAGCAGAATCTCCCACCCGCTACTCAGATTAAACAAACACTACTTTCCGAGTATGAGAAATGAAAAAACAGTAGTAGTAATGTATTTAAAAGCAAGCTGAAATCTTTGTTGACAAGATAAATGCTATTATAGTATTAAGGATTTTTTGACTGATAAATTTTAATCAATTCACAATTCATTTTGACATTTAGATTCCGACCATAAATAATAAAATATTTTATCCTCTTTTGCTGACATTTATCCTATTCGCATTTCAGGTTCCTTTTCATTCTGACATCGTAGGTACAAATCAGATAGCACTGTAATAGGTAATATTATAAATTTATCTGTAATGAAATTTTATCCTTTTTAATTTTATAAAATTAATTTTAATTAACAATGTTATTTAATCACTTCATTACCTAAAGTCGACTACTGGCTACATATGACTTTTTACTTTTTTTTTACTTTTTACTTATTTTTTATATTACTTTGTGAATTGTATATATATATTCTTCACATTATGTTTGACTGCTAAATCTACCTGCATGCCTTTGTATCTCGAATGTTTGTACGCCTTTTTAAGGCAAAACATGTGGATCTTTTACTTTTATTGAACATCAATGCATTACTGTGTATTTACTCACGTTTATGCAAATAAAATTATCTTTATCTTAATAAATACATCTCGCGTATGCCCCCAGACAAATCCTGAGTACGTATCTGAATAACAGTCGTGAATAGTTAATTTGCTTTATTTTAGTTTAAATTGGGGATAATTCAACCCTGAATAAGTATTGTGGATTAAACAATGGGGCACTCGCAGTTTTGTAAGGGTTGGGTAACTACTACGAATTATACGTATGGTACTTTGATTACTTTGCTGGTATAGGTATAACTTACAGTTTTTACGACAGTGTTAATTAAGGTACTGTTATTAATTATTATTATTATTAATTATTATTACTGCGGCTACTTCGGCGGAGCAACTCAAGCGGCGCAAATATGCTAACCTCGGTATGGGTTACATATTTGAGCCGTTTGGTGTAGAGACGTTGGGTCCGTGGGGACCGGGAGCTCATCGTATTTTCCAAAACCTATCTGAGCGCTTGGTCGATGCGACGCGTGATCAAAATGCTGGCACATATTTGGCTCAACGAATAAGCATTGCAATTCAACGGGGCAATGCTGCCAGCATGCTGGGCACGCTGCCAACTGGGAGTGGGCTGGAGCATTTGGACTGCCTATGAGTCTGCTATGACTTATAGGTGTCTAAATGCTTTTATTATAGTAGCTGTAGTGTTGTATATAGTTCATAGTATTTTGTTTAATTAAGGTACTTATTCGTCTACTTGGCATAGAAATAGTCCCTGGTTTAAAATGTGGCCTTTTCATATCCTCACAACTTTGATTACGGAGCTTATGCTCCAAAGTTAGATCAGGCTAAGTAACTGCATGAAATATTAGCACATCTGCTTACAGACTGAGTACAAAAAGTGCTCGTAGCGAAGTTTGCTTAGCCGTACTGAACCGATCAGCAAAGTTAAGCAACGTCCGCCGTGGTCATGAGTTGGATGGGTGACCGCTGAGCGCTTCCGTGCTTCGGAGAGCACGTTAAGCCGTCGGTATGGTTTTTGTCTTAAGATGGCAGTCGTTATAGCATGGTGGTTTTTTTTGCGAATACCCGCCTGGCTAGCTACTACCCTCAAGTTGAAAATCGGTCACGAAGCACCTATCGGTGTGTTCCGGCAGCTGTCCTTGAGAGTCAGTAATTCTAGGTTAGCCTGAACAACAACTTCGACCAAATCATCTCTTAACATCAGGTGATATAGTGGTCATAGGCTAACCTATCAGGCATTAAAAAAAACTGTTTGTAATAATATTTTTAAGATCTCCTTTACTGTAAATAAACTATTTGATTTCATTGACTTTTCAAGCGCCTAAGTCCCGTTCATATTGTATGAACAGTTATTGAGTGTTATCAAAACATAAAATATTCACCGTGTACTCATTAAATACATTTTATGACTTTAGTCTACATAGATAGAAAAGGAATTGTTTCTGTGTGTTTTTTATCTATTTGATACCTAATAATTTTAAGTTATTCACATTACTTTGGAAGAAATAAGCCATTTTGATGCAAATTCTAGGAAATAAAGCGTTATGTTTAGAAGAGAATCAGATTTAAATATTGTACCCTCCATAAAAATCCAGGAAAATGTACATAAATGGAACAACGCCCCACTAATACTTAAGTATTTCAGTTGTTTGTGTTGTTCGTGGTCAAGAGCCAAGAAGAGTTTGAAGTTAAATAAAAATAAAATATAACCAACTACGAGAAATATTATTAACAAAATAAACAAGTTGCTAAAAAACTTGCAAGTTTTGTATCATTAAATTTCCCCAGCCGAATTGATAATTTCAAAAAAAAGACAGGATTATACTCGTGCTTAAATTTTATCACTTAGAAAATGAGATCATTTGACTTAAATAGATGTACAAATTATACCTAAAACATAAATAACAGTGAAGTAAACTTATTTATACAGAGAAATGTTAGCCAATAAACCGATTTAAATCTCAATATTTAATTAAATAATAGCATCATGTAACCAAACAGTTAAAGCTCTTCAAAGTAATACTTTTCATAATACCGAAATATCACAAATTATTCTCAAAGTTATTAATACTAACATTAGCGTCAGTATCTAATAAATGACATCCATCAAACTCTTCCCTTTTGTCATCCACTTTCGCAAAATTACTTTTACAAAGAAAATCATTATCACAGACGAAATCATTCCTGTCTTCCATCAAAGCTTCGTCGAAACCTTGTTCTCTATACCTCTTCTCATTTTCGTTATAATTCTGGTACCTTTGGATCTCGAAATCTGGTGATATCGTTTGTCCTTCATTTACAGTTTCCTTTCCAAGTATATCTTCAGGTTCAATTGCTACAGTATTATGCATTTCATTGAAATGCACTCTTGCTACTGCTTCATGCTTAACTTCATATTTGAGCTCGCTCAGGTCAATATTGTCCCTAGTTTCAAGTAAAGGTTTGAGATTCATTAAATTAAAATTAGGCATAATTCTTGTATCCCAACTCTGAGGTATGTTCTCTGGTATTGCTTCTATATCTAGATGTACGTCTTCACCGATCTTTTTGAAAGTCCCAAGGTTGTATTGTAGAGGAATGGAAAATGAAGGTAGGTCTGCGTGAGGATTTTGTCGCGTTGGCAGAGCTGCTATGTGGATCGCAGGGGGTGAAGGTTTTGATTTGGAGTACGTGCTTTGTGTTGGTGCTTCTGATATGTTGACCATTTGAGTTGATGATACTGCAAAAAGATATAACATACATTATAAAGGCGTTAATATTTCTTATAATTTATATTTCTTGCAGGCTTGTATAAGTAATATTTATGATTTGAGTATTGAAATATAATACTACCGTACTACCATTTTATTATTGTGACTGATCAATCACAAGGCCCACCTGATGTTAAGTGGACTAACCTCTGCCTATAACAGATGCATTTCGTCCGAATAACTTGCGCTGCGCCCGTCACACAGAGACATACAGTTGTTAAGTCCCATGTGCCTATAATATTTCTGGCTCTCAAGGACTGCTGTCGGAACACACTATTAGGTGCTTGGCGACAGATTTTCTACTTAAGAGTGGTAGCTAGCCAGGTGAGCATTCGCAAAATGCCCTTCCACCATCCTCAAGCCGGCAGGGAGGATCGAATCATGAACCTGCGGCACGACAGTCCATAGCTGTTACCGCTCAGCCATCATTGGTGCACAATACATATATTTATAATATAAAGAAAACATATATTTTGTGCTATGCTACACCCTTACCTTGATTGGGTACTTAAATTAAATTTGACATCTAAAGCATGTTCCGAAATGATACGAACATAATATTTACTAACTATAAATGATGAAGCGATTTCAGCATCGTGATGGCACGGTTACTGCACGGTGTCATAGCATTTGTTCAATTAGGAAATATGTTAGTATACGTTCCAGGAACAGTATTTGTGATGCTGGAACTTACCTATTACCGTTGTTCCCATTTCAGGTCTAAAGTTAAACTTATAGGCTTATATGAAGGTTAACAAGTTAAGTAAAGCATTAACAAAGATAAGCAACGTCCGCTGCGGTCATGACTTGGATGGGTGACTGCTAGTGGCAATACTACTAAACGCTTCCGTGCTTTAGAGCGTCGGACCCGATTGCTGTCTTAGGATGGCAGTCGTCGCATGGTAGTAGGTCATTTAAATGCCTGTCTGGCTAACTTCCACCCTTATACAGAAAATCTGTTGCCAAGCATCTAACGGTGTGTTCCGACATCTGTCTTTGAGAGCCAGATATTTTTATTTAGCCTGAACAACATCTTCTAATGCTTAATATTTTATCATCGGGTGAGATAGTGGTCAGCCTATCAACTATTAAAAAAGTATGTATGCTAATACCGTACAGTGCCCGGCCTAATTTTCTCCCATTGGTTTGTCTTAAGACTTACGTGTGTCGAATGAACAGCGTGCCACTTCTCATGTCAGTAGATTTTAGCTAGCTGCTGCACGTAAGGCGTACTAAAAAGGCTTATATTACCTTATAGTCCTATTAACTGACTAGTAGTGGGTATATTACTAACAATGGCAGATCCCAAGGAGGTCAAGACTCAGAAAAGCAGCCAGCCACAAACCCTAAGAAAAATTATAGCAAATATGTGCATGCATTTTATTAAAACTTTCGTAAGTATTACACATATTTAAATAATATTCACACTGATTTTACTTACGTTAATACAGTTGAGTAGCTAGACCAAGACGTGCGCTCCGCGCAGTGCTTGCGCGGACGCGGTCGGGGGCGCACGTACTCCATGACGAAGCGACTCTGAAAGTCGCGAAACCGGTCGAGATCTAGCTACTCGACTGTATTAACGGAAGTAAAATCGGTGTGAATATTATTTAAATATGTGCATGTTTATATAGTAAGTAGATAATAAAGAAGCACTCGTACCGGGTATAGTGATAAAATCCCTCATTTCCAGCGCAAGCGCAGAAGATGATCTCTCAGGGGATCGCGGTCTGCTTTGCCCTGGATAAGGTTCGCATCCAGCTTTCTGTTGCTTTCGCCATTTTGCTCGTCGGTTCTGGAACCATACCTGAAAAGACGTACTATATTTTAAACACTGTTTCTTTCTTCTCTCATCCCTCGGAGTAGGATTGGCAACGCAAGTATTCTAATTCCACTCTGTTTCATTGCCTGTTATCTCAGTTTTTACACCATTCATGTACATATCATCGTTCAAGCAGTCCACGTCAAAACTATATAACCTTTTTTAATTTATGTCCAACCACATTCATATATTTTTATGCTATCGTCATGTAACAAGCACGATGCCCACCTAGTGTTAAGAGTTAACGTATGTATATAACAGATGCATTACGTTACTAGCGGCAAACTGCACGGCAGCCATATTGTCTTAATTGTCTAATTAAAATGGTAATGAAAGAAAACATTGTTTTACATTTGAGTTTTTCGATGCAATCTTCATAAAGCATGTTAAGAAAAAGTACATATTACCCACAAAAGCAACTAGGTAGAAGAATGATAAAACACCAGGCTGAACCACACACCACGTAAATATAATGAAGACTCACAAAATATAAAAACAAAATGACATTGAAACAAATTATGGTCTAACATTTTAATTAGGATACTTGTAAAAAAAGCCTGTCATAAAAGACAATCAAAAAAGAGATCCGGTCGAGAATAGCATGTATAAAATTACAATAAAAAATCTTACACTAAACTGTTTTATACTACGAACTAGATGCTTACAACACTGCAGCTACAACAATGAAAGTACTAAGACTTGTAGGTTACATGTCGTTGCAGACTCACAGGCAATCCAAATGCTCCAGCACACTACCAGTTGGAAGCGAGCCCGGCATGCTGGCAGCATTGCTCCATTGGATTGCAATGCTGATTTATTGAGTCAAATAGGTGCCAGCATTTTGAATCCCACAAGTTTTGGATAAACAATGAGCTACTAGCTAAATTGGATAATTCCAACTCTGCGTATTAGCACTAACTAAATCAATTCATATGTGTTGTATTTTTAGTTTCTCGCGAACTTATACGCTCTTATTATTTTTTTTGGATTTTATTTTATGTTGAATATATGTCTCTATTTATCTATTTCTAATAAATTATATCGCTATTATATATAATACTAATATAATACAATTTTCGGAGTGTATCGTATGAGGGGTATAGATAGTGCCATCCACGAAGACGCGCCCCACTCTTCTTCTTGATCGCTTACGGCCGCGGCCGGTTTCAATAACCTGTCTATCCTCTACTATCAGTTAAAAAAGCTACTGCTGGTTAAGGATAGTGCATTTTACCGTTTCTATAAACAAAGATAGATAGGAATATCTATCTTAAACATTGATCTATCGTTCGGAGGGTCTATCGCTTACCATAGATAACTTGTTCCATAGAAAAAAAACGAGGAGCGTTTCAAAAACGTTTCGAAAGCTATCTGTCGATAGTTCATATTACCAGTAGTAAGAGATTTACCTATCGCTCGATTTCGTCGGATACCTTTAAAGTTTCTTGAGTGTCGTATGATTTTTTTTTTATGCTTGATAGGTTAGCTTTTGACCACTATCTCACCTGATGGTAAGTGATGATGTGGTCGAAGATGTTGTTCAGGCTAACCTAGAATTACTGGCTCTCAAGGACAACTGCCGGAACATACCGTTAGGTGCTTGGCGACAGATTTTCTACTTGAGGGTGGTAGTAGCCAGGCGGGAAATTTAAAGGAAACGGATTTGTTTAGCGAATAAATAACATAGCATCTTTGTGTATCATTAAATTTGAATAATTAAAGAGTACATAGAAAAGGTAATTAATAAATGCACAGTACTAACGTTGTCTTAGCAAAACAAAACACCAAAATCTAAGGAAAAAACACGGTTTAATTTATGTTTACAAAGCAAGCAGGCAGGCAGTCTCGTCTGATGGCAATAAAAATAAAAGTGGCATGACGTGCCTGACTGTTATAGACGGCAATGTACGTTTTGTTTTTGTTAAAGGATCGTAATAAATGTGTTTTATTTTAATTATTATTGGAATATATGTGTTATGCAATAAATAATACTTCAAAATAACTCTCAATTAAAACTTATCTTAAATAGATAATAACGTAATGTAGTAAAACAAAGCTATGAATGTGTATATAATTTAAGATAGCACTAGTTAGAAATGCAAAATTAAAACGTTTTGGAGGGACGCCAAAGATAGGAGTTCAATCTATCTCTGATCTTAGATAGGGTTAGAACGTTAACGTTATTGAAACGGCAGTAACAGATAGATCAAACTTTACTTATTATCTCGGATAGCTATCTACATTTAACTGCTAGTAGATTTTTTATGCCTGATAGGTTAGCCTTTGACCACTATCTCACCTGATGGTAAGTGATGATGTGGTCGAGGATGTTGTTCAGACTAACCTAGAGTTACTGGCTCTCAAGGACAGCTGCCGGAACACACCGTTAAGGCGATCCTGGCCAAAAAACGCCATACAAGAATTAACTTTTCTCAAAGAAAAAACTCGGTTATTAAACTGAAAAAAATATATGTTTATTTTAAGCATATTCTTGAGTTAATTCATAAATCTGATCCACATAATAAATAACTTCACTCGATAGAAAAAAATCCTAAAGTTACCTCTATTTCGAATTTAAAAACGATTTTTGACTCCTTTTTTACCAATCTTTAATTTTAAATAATTTTTTTATACATTACTTATCAATAAAAGTAATTAAATCATAAATAAAAATGTAAAAAAGTTATCATGTTAATTTTATATGATTTTTTAACATGAATTCATGGCATCAGAGCTCGCTCACTTGACCGCCAGTGCGCTCGCAGAGCTCGTCGACGTAGGACCTGTGTCAATTTTTTCGATCTACGCAGCGCCACACAGAACAGGATCAAAATGAATATCAAACAACAAAATAAAACATGCTCTGGGCTAACTTTCGACTCGTTACGCTTATCTTGATGACTTCCTGATTGACGGTGAATGACAATTGATTTCGTAAGTAGTGAAAGTTAGTATCGTGAAGGTTAATATGTGTGTTAATATTAAGAAAAGGGCTGTTTTTTTTTACAAATAAATGGAACTTTGAAATAACTTGTCGAACTCGGTACTGTGATAGTTCCAAAGTACCTAGTATCACAGTAGCGCAAAATATTCTTCGAAAGGTTATTTTGTACTTTTGGGTGTTGAAGTCGGTTCCATTTTTTGGTAAAAAAAAATATTTTTGAATCTTTTTAGTTACCCTTGCTACTTACGGGATCGATTGTCATTCATTGTCAACGACTATATCATCAAGATAGGTCAATATGTTTCAGTTATTGGAGTGTAACTCAAAAACGACTTGAACGATTTTGATAAAATTTAAATGAGACTAGACGACAAGCATCAGCTTTCAAACAAAAAAGAATTTTTGAAATCGGTTCACACAGTCAAGAGTTGCGGAGGTAACAAACGTAAAAAAACAGACGAATTGAGAACCTCCTCCTTTTTTGGGAGTCAGTTAAAAAAGGGGGAGGTCCTCAATTTGTCCGTTTTTTTTTTTACCAAACCGATTTTGATGATTTATTTGATTTGAATGTTGATGATTGTCGTGTGATTTTATTAAAATTTCATCAAAATCGATCTAGGCGTTTTTTGAGTTACACTCCAATAACTGAAAGGTTTTTTCCTATCTTGATGATATAGTCATTGCCAATGAATGACAATCGGTCCCGCAAGTAGCAACGGACACTAAAACGGGTGAGTATTTTTATTTATCAAACCTACTTCAACACCCAAAAGTGTGAAATAACTCTTCGAAGTCGGGACCATGTGCACAATATTGTGATAATAGGTACTTTTGAACTATCACAGTACCAACTTCAACAAGTTATTTCGCACTTTTGAGTGTTAAAGTCAAGCCCATTTTTCGGTAAAAAAAAAATATTGAATTTAGTATTGAATTTGTTAGTAAATTTGAGTCGTCTTTTTTATGATTATAGAAATAATAAGTGACATTAAGCGATTTTTAAAACTGGATGGATATAAATTAAATTTTAAGTAAAAACATAAATCTGGCTGTATGGAAACTCATGTCACGTCACGACCATAATATGCGATGTCACACCCGTGACTTGAACTAGTTTTTTGATAACTTTCTAGGTTCAATAAGCTTGCTAAAATGCAATGAAATTATTGTTTTTATATCTAGTTTTAGCCAAATGCCTAGTATTTCGTACCCAGGGTCTAAGATAATGAAATTAATAATCAAAGCCTAGTGTATGGGTATACACTGGGCTTTGAGTATTAACTTCATTACCATATATAATCAAATCTGTACTTTATAATTTTTAGTATAGATTTACTCCACCCTTTTTTAATTATTATATGATAATAATAATATATATATTATAAATTCAAAAGTTAGTATGTGTTTTAGCTTCTTAACCGACTTCAAAAAAGGAGGAGGTTTTCAATTCGTCTATTTATTTTAAATGTTTGTTACCTCAGAACTTTTTACTGATAAACCGATTTATATGATTCTTTTTATATTTGAATGTTTGTCGTATGGTCCTATTTAAATTTCATCAAAATTGGTCAAGCCGTTTTTTAAGCCGTCGGCCCCGGTTGTTGTCTCACGATGGCAGTAGTATCAGCATGGTAGTAGGGCGTTTTGCATTTTGAATGCCCGCCTGGCTAGCTACCACCCTTAAGAAGAAAATCTGTCGCCAAGCACCTAACGGTGTGTTCCGGCAGCTGTCCTTGAGAGTTCTAGGCGTAATTCTAGGGTAACCTGAACAACATCCTAGACCACATCTTTAATAACCATCAAGTGAGATAGTAGTCCAAGGCTAGCCTATCAATAATTATAAAAAAAACATGCATTTATTAATACTCGTAGTAGAATGATACACAAAGTTGTCAGTGACTATGATTAAATGAAATCATCAACATTCATTTTAGCACCTTTGTGGCAAGCCCGCAGTAGCCACTTAATCGATCATTAATTATGTATTACTGATAATTAATTAACCTCAGTCACAAACGAGATGCCCTTAGTCTGCCATAATGAACACTGCATCTATTAGGATACTACTAGTCATAACAAGCGCTCTAGGCGCACGCCTATTAGTAAGGTACGGACGAACTCAAAAATTTTGCTCTATTTTAGCGAACACGTTTTAGGTACCCACCCCACCAACTTAAGCATAGTGAGGGGTAACCAACTCCAACTTCTTTGACAAATATTTGTAGTTCACGACCGTGTAGAATTAGTTTCACTCGTCTGTGCAAACCGCGGTGTAGTTGTACTCTTATCTGTTTTTTAGTTACACTCCAATAACTGAAAGGTTTTTTCCTATCTTGATGATATAGTTATTGCTAATTAATGACAATCGAATCCGCAAGTAGCAAGGGACACTAAAATTGGGGAATTTTTTTTACCCCAAAAATTGAACAGACTTTAACACTCAAGGGTGTGAAATAACTTGTTGAAGTCGGGACCATGCGCACAATATTGTAATAATATGTACTTTTGACCTATCATGGTACCGACTTCAACAAGTTATTTTGCACCTTTGAGTGCTGAATTCAAGCCCATTTTTCGCCAAAAATTTGCTTAACACCGCTGAATGGATTTAGATGATATATCATAAAACGTATTCTAATTTTTATCTCGATTTTCCAAACGGTTCCTGAAGGATCAGGAAAACCAATTTTGATGAATGGAATCTAGATATGTTGTAATTGATTGTTTGAAACTATATCTAACTCGTGTAGTTTTTAACGCAATTTGCGAACCATATACTATTAATATGTACACAATGGTTAAATTAAGGTTAGTAAATTGTTATCACTATTGTTAGGTCCAATGCCAAAAAATATGAGTTCAATTTATTCTGTTGTATCTCTTTATACTTGTTATCTGGGGAATCCTCAACTCAACTGTAATAAAATATATATTTAGATTTTTTTATGTATATCACACATAAAAACTCTTTACATTTTCGCAAGCTCATTGAACCTAGAAAAATATTAAAATACTAGTTCAAAGTCTCGGGTGTGACATTGAGTACCATAGTCGTGACGTAACATGAGTTTCCATACAGCCAGATTTACGTTTTTACTTATAATTCAGTTTATATCCATCTAGTATTAAAAATCACTTAATGTTACATATTACTTCTATAGTTATAAAAAAATACTACATAAATTTACTAAAAAATCCAATACTAATGCAATTTCTCAATATAAAAAAATGTTTACCGAAAAATGAAACCGACATCAACACTCCAAAGTGTGAAATAACTTGTTGAAGTCGGTGCCATAATAGTTCAAAAGTACCTAGTATAACAATATTTTGCGCATGAAACCGACTTCGACAAGTTATTTCACACTTGAGTGTTGAAGTTGGTTCCATTTTTTGTTAAAAAAAAAAAATAAACTCTTATTAGTGATTCTTGCTACTTAATGGATCGATTGTCATTCACTGTCAAAGACTATAATATCATCAAGATAGGAAAATATTTTTCAGTTATTGGAGTGTCATTCATGATACTTGTCGTTCAATTTCATTTAAAAATCAAACGACAAGTATCAGCTTTAATAAAAAAAGAATTATCAAAATCGGTTCACCCAGTCAAAAGTTCTGAGGTAACACACATAATAAAAAATATAGACTAATTGCGAACCTCCTACTTTTTGAAGTCGGTTCAGAAGCTAACACACATACTAACTAACTGAGTTTATTAGAAATATGTTAAAAACCTTATCTTACAATTTTCATAAACTACTTTTATATAGTAACTTAAAATTCATTTATTAAATTTTTAATTCCAAATAACATTTTGATTTATAACAGTGCGCGTATAGACACATTATATCTAAATATAGTATCTGTTGCCCTGTTTTATGACTTAATTTTTTTTAGTTTTACGGGATATGGTTCTACTGTATCTTCAATAATGGCAAATTTTATTTTTATTTCTGGCCAATTTTGCTAGAAGGCAAATATCTGCCTGAAGATGGTTGCCTTAATGAGCGATGATTATGAAGTAAGATTTGTACTCATTGACCTTGAATTGAGCACTCTGTACAGGACAGCTTTATGAAATTTATTACAATGGGGCTCCTGTCACAACCAAGACAATTGATACATATTTTTAGTTTAAAAAATGCTCTCTATAAGCGCTCAACTTAACAAGTATCGTTTTGGATAATATCTTTTTTATTAAACTTGCAAAACAGTTCATTGGAATGAGCTTAAATTATATCACAAATATTGTGAAATTTGGTTTTATTTTAAACGCGAGATATAATTCTTTGAGATTTGTTATTATGTTGAATACATGGTCTGAAAATAATAATTTAAAAAAACTTAACTAAAACTAAACGATTCTGTCTCGACCAGGGGCCACTCGCCACAACCGTGGTTCTATGAAAACCACGGTTGTGACGTCCATGGATGTGAAATGTTCGCACCGTGCTATAACTACAAAGATTAAACAAAAGTAGCCATCTTAAAACAATCACTAGATTAATTGTTATTAAACACACCAAATTAATAAAAATCTGCGAAGACATATTCATAAATACATATTTTAAGAGCCACGGTCTTGACAGTATAAGGGTACTCGTTTTACAAAATAACTAATATCAAACTTATTTTTACGCAGCTATATCACTCGACGCCATTAATTAATAGGACAACTGTGACAGACAGACTTGTTACTGAATTCTGGGAATCTCACATGACATGGTTGTGACATTTAATGTGTTCTTTTAATGAAGTTTATGTATATATATATTTATTTAAAATATAATAATATTACCAAATTACCATTTATGAATAGGTGCATTAAACGGCTTTCTCTATAATCAGTACTAATATTATAAATGCGAAAGTAACTCTGTCTGTCTGTTAGGCTTTCACGCCAAAACTACTGGACTGATTTGAATGAAATTTGGTATGGAAATAGTTTGAGACCCGGGAAAAACATGGGATAGTTTGTATCCAACTGCGCAAAAAGATGTTAATGTTTTTGCATAACCGACAAACGCGCGGGCGGAGCCGCGCCTGGAAAGCTAGTAAAAATATAATAGAACCTTAATATATTAATTTAATGTAGTTCTCACAAATAAAAATGTTTTTCTTAAGAATGATAATTTACCCATCTAAAATAACCGTAGGTACACAATAAACTGTATAGATATATAAACACTACTGTACTGATCGAACCCCTACAAGACCCGATTATTTTTCCGGCGTATGTACCAATACACGACAAATGTTAATTCCATTCTAAAATGTCATACTGACGTGATCTCCGCTACGTAGGTAGGACTGTACTGTACCTTACCTGGAGAGCTAAAAGCGTGCACGCGGCGCATCGCACACAACTCTGTGTCGCGTAAATGAATACGTCGCGCTCGCATAAAATACCTAAAGTCCGTGGAAAGCCTCGCCTTAAGTGCTTGGCGACAGATTTTCAACTTGAGGGTGGTAGCTAGCCAGGCGGGCATTTGCAAAGTGCCCTACCACCATGCTGTAACGACTGCTATCCTAAGACAACAACCGGGACCGACGGCTTAACGTGCCCTCCGAAGCACGGAAGCGCTCAGTAGTAATGTCAACAGCGGTCACCCATCCAAATCATGACCGCGGCGGACGTTGCTTAACTTTGCTGATCGAATCAGAATGGTTAAGCAAACTTGGCTACGAGCGCTTCAAAATATTCAAAATATTGAAACCGGCCGTTAATCAAAGTAAAGCAACTGTCTTGCCATGTCTCGATTAACGCAATGTGAACATGGCTACTCGTGTACATCGAACTGTGTGTTAGCTCGCGACTGGTGCTCGGTTCAGACTCACCACACCACCGATTCCCTCTTTTCAAAAAGAGAGGGGCGCGTCTTCGTGGACGCCACTGTCTATATAGTATTCGGCGTTTTAATTTCGATCTTTCGATTTGATCGTAAGTAACCAGATAGGATAAATTTATATTTACCGAACGAGCAAGTAGTGCGAGCTAAGCGTACCTGCTTCAACTTACACAAAAATGCTTTCTTATGTCCGATTGTTCTTCTCTACAAGTCGTATTTCTATCGGTTGAGAAATTTTGTGAGGACTTTCATCAGTTTTCGGAATACTACTATGATTTTTTGACTTTGTGACCCATTCCCTCATCAGCGTGCGCAGTGAACCTTTATCAATTGAAGCATTGGGTGCAACAAGGACGTTACTAAAAAAAGTAAGTTTTGAGATATTTGATGTTAAACATTTTGATGTATTTCTACTTCTTAATATAGTCTAAGTAAATTTCATGAACTGAACTACAAATTTGTGCCATTTTTTTGTATTGTTAGCTATGCAAGTGCAGACTTGCGAGGTTAACACCTCCGACGTACTAGTTATAATTCTATTATATATTACTTACCCATAGTAACATTTTTAGTTTTTACCTGGACTCTAGCTTCGGTGAGGTCTATCCTCATAGCCAGTTCTTCCCTGAAGAATACATCGGGATAGTGAGTCTTGTGAAATGCCGCCTCCAGCTGTTCCAATTGAACATTTGAAAACGTAGTTCTGAAAATTTTAATATTTATGTGGGATTGCAAAGTAAGAATTATGCGTGGAACGTATGAAGAAAGAGTGAGGTGACGGATGTGTGTGCGAGTGAGAAGAAAGAGAGATGGCGATTGATAACATACATACTAGTAATCTGTGAATGATAAGAACACGAAAGAGCACAAAAGGTGTAACGGTGTTATATACAATTAAAATAATATTAACGGTGCAGAAGGTGCAAATAAACATCAAAAATATTTGAACGTGTTTCCATTGCCGCGCCTCCCGTAATGAGCACTTAAATTTTACTATGATAAGAAAATTTTTACATCGAGACCATCTATCCCTGGGGACAAATGCCAGTGAGCTACCATTCGTAAGCCTCGATAGCCGAGTGGTAATAGCAAAGGACTGCTGTGCCTTAGGACCACAAATCGATCCCCACCGCCGGCTAAAGCTTCACCGCTCGGTGGATGACCATTTTGGAATGCTGGCATGGCTCCGCAAGTAGAAACCCTACCACTCGCAAGTAGAAAATGTGTACCCAAGCACCTAACAGTGCGCTCAAACTTCCAGCAGCAGTCCTTAAGAGCCTATTCTAGGCGAAGTCCAATTACCACCCACGTGGATGTCACCACTTTATTTTGAGCTCATCTGGAGAAATATTGCCACCATACAATTGTACCGCCAAGTATACTATTCACATTACTGTGATAACACGGTAATATCTGTTCCGGTGAAGTAAGGCCTAACAACTTTATGTCTCAAAGCATATACGAACTGTAGTTATGGGCAGAGGTTACCTACACCAGGTGGGCCTTGTACTTATTCCATCATAATAGCATTAAAAAAATGAGGTAAGATATAGTGGTCTAGAGATGTTCCTCCCACCACCGGGCATCCTCCGTAGCTCCGTGGCTAGGTTGCGGGGTGAATTCATATCTACATACATACATACATAAAATCACGCCTCTTTCCCATAGGGGTGGGCAGAGACCACAGATTTCCACTTGCTACGATCCTTACATATCTTTTTCGCTTCATCTACACTCATCAATCCTTTCATACATAAGCGTCGGTTTAGGGTACTCCTGACCTGGCCTTTTTTCAGAACATCTTCAATCTGATTTCGGAACGTTCGCCTAGGTCTTCCCCTTCCAACACTTCCGTTCACTTGTCCCACGTATACCTGTTTAGTCAATCTCATTTCATTCATTCTCTCTACATGTCCAAACCATCTTAACATACCTTTCTCGATTTTGGTCACTACATCCTCATTCACACCACATCGAATTCATATCTTTGTAATTAATAAGCTTAGGTATTCGCTTGGTAGACGCTAATGCCAAGAAGTACTCTTTAATGCCCTACCACCACTCAATAACTCACAACCACCGGTCCTTCACTGCTTCTGGATATATTTAATTTTTCAACAGCTGGTTACGATAATAAGATTAATAAGTGATCCGGTCTTATAATGCCCAAATTAGTAGCTCGTTACCGGCCAGTACGAAAATCAAACCAAGCGGTGTTGAAATAAGGCTTATTAGCGCACGCTGCACAGATACGATGTGCATTTCGATTGCGAAATGCACATACAAATTTAAAGAAAAATATTTTACACATAAATGTCGTTGTATAATTTTAAAATCATTTGTATCGACTAAAAATATCGATTGACATGTTTTTGTATAAAATTGGCAATGCCGTTTAAGAGGACATACGAATTTTGTTCCGTAACTTAATGAAACTTAAATTTACAATCAAATGAGAATTTAGACCGAGAAGTTTTGCTCTGGAGACAAAGTTTAGTTCGAAATATTAGAGAAATTATTTGTTTTTTTTTATATATTTTCGTTTTACCTTCTGAGAAAGTAAAGGACTTAACTGGATCAATCTACAATTACTGATTCTCATGAACACTGGAAGACACCGCCATGTGCTAAGCGACACCTTTTCTTCTCGAAGGTATCTACGTAGGGAATAAGGCAAAATGACCTTGCACCATGTCACGGTAATGTTATCTATACAGTATTTCAACTTAATAGAAATGGACGAAACGCGAGTTATACCTACGCGCCTCGATCTCTGCCCGAGCTCAGTAAGCAGACAGTCGCGTCTGTGACGAATGGGCGGTTTGTTATTTTTGTATCAATGAACGCGCGATATTTTCACTAAAAATAAGTTTATGTACATATTACATATTTAATATGACGAGTAGGATATATTGTGCTGTTTTGGTTGCATGAATTCGTCAAAAACGCGGCCAGAGATAACTTTTTGTAGATAGCCTGGAAACTGAAAGATAATACTATAAAAAATTTTACTTACTAGTAAGTAAAATTATTTTATAGTCTACATAGTTGACCGTACATAATGTGTGTCTTTTTAATGGACAAGTACTTATTTACTTTATTCCCCCGAAAAAAATATGTCTCGATTAATAAAAAAAGTGAATAGAGTAAAGGAAAGTGATTGGACACGAGTGAAATAGGTAGTTATAAGCTATATATTTGAATGCGGAAATTAAAATTTATACTTTACAATTTAATAATAAAGCATTTAGTACGTCTCACAAATATTTTTCCGTCGCAAATTTTTAAGACTCATTTTTTATTCAAATATAAACATGTTTTTTTAACGAAATCTACGTACTAGTCAAAAAACAACACGCTTTTTTAGTGAACACTTCCTGTTCATTTCACAACGAATGTTATTTGTTTATATAAGTAAAGTATATTTACAATCACAAAACTAAATGGAAACACAAAGTAGGCAAATGTAATAAAAATACTGGAGGCGGGTAGCCCTATCGCATGTTTACGTACAGCGCGATTGTAGGTAGTTATTTCAACGACAAAGCAGAGTTAAAATACTGTATAGATAACATTACCGTGACCATGTGGTGAGGCTCAAGCGAACTTTGGGATATGTATAATAGTTAAAAGAAATATAGATACCGCCTAAAGACAGCTGTCCAAGAAGAGGTGTGCAAAATGGAGTGCGCCATTGCCACTAATGAGCCATATTTAATTTCGATAACACATACATTCTACAAAATAATTCAAAGCATTCTTACCTGTACCGTCGTTGCTTGCGTTTTGGTATGTCACCTTTGGAGTCTGAAATTGAAATGATTATATCATTATCTGTTTTATTCCTGACCAGTTTTTCAGTCATCAGATAGTTACTATTCGTAGGAAAAATGACTTTCTAAGAACATCACAACCACAAGGTGTAAAAGGTACTTTGTAGGTTTCTTAAAACAAAGTTCGGTTAACATTTTATCCATAGGATATTTTGCTGAATAAAAAAGCCGTGTCTAAATAACAGGATGTGAAATCACGGCGATGTTTCAGTTGCTGTGTGTAGATTTGCCATATAAAGTTAAAAAAAAATTGTGTATTTTTCTGTGCCGAAAAGGCAAAGCGAAGCCCTATTATTGTCACTGTACTATTGTCATTGTCACTGTACTGTCTGTTTGTCGGATTCGAGCAATTCGTGACATTTAACGAAATGCAACTGTTGTAGGCAGAGGTTAGTTAGCTTAACATCAGGTGGGCCTCGAGCTTGTTCCGTCACCATAACTAAAATAAAATAAAAAAATCCCGGGTGGAAACATGTTCAAGCAGGATAAACCTAAAATCCGAATTGACTCTTTTGAAGCATGAATGAAACTTTTGAAGCGCTCGTAGCGAATTTCGCATAGCCATTCTGAATCGATCAGCAAAGTTAAGGAACGTCCGCCTCGGTAATGAGTTGGATGGGTGACCGCTGGTGACATTACTACTGACCGCTTCCCTGCTTCGGCGGAGTCAAAGGCTAACCTATCAGGTATAAAAAAGAAGAATCTCAAGTAAAGCTTCCCAAGCACACCGTTAGGTCCAGGTAAGCATTGTCAATTGTCCGTAACAAATTTTTTTGATAGGTTTTTGAAATGTTAATACTTCCTTTGCGCAGCACCAATGACGTTTGATGAACCTATGTAAAGTTAGGTTAGCCTGAACAATATCTTCGACCACATCATCACTTACTATCAGGCGAGATAGTGGTCAAAGGCTAACCTATCAGGCATAAAAAAAAAGTTATGAAGAGACTATGACTAAGAATATCAGATATTTTAGTAAAGCAAAGTAAAAGAGTAACCCACAAGCAATAAATTACAAATTCTTACTAGATTTAGGTGAATATTCTTCATCGTCCTCAAACTGCTGATGATGGTCACCACCTTCCTCCACCACTTCAGCAGCAGAGTATGATTCACTGTGTTCTGTATCTGGACGCTCGCAAAGCACTGATCCGGGACCTAAGCTGGAATCAAACGAAATATGGGTTTATTTTTATAATCCTTAATATTCGAAATGATGATAATGAACCATATATTCGATCGTATCTTACCCTTTGCATCGTTTAGCCTTTTACTATCTTAGTGATCATTGGTAGGCTTTACCTTTATCGCACCCGCTGCACCAGTTGGTAAGCAAGTAAGCAACGATGTGGCCGAAAACGTTATATTCTAGATTGAGAATGTGGCTTTCAAAGACAACTGTCTCCAATACTTTAATCTGATGAGGCAGTGAACATAGGTAGGCAAACCTATCAACCTAGTAGGCTTACCCTATAAAAGCAAAGGCGCGCATCTTGATTCAAACTGTGGATCTCATGTGTGACAGACTGTCAGTACCTACTTAAAATATATTATAGTTACTGTCTGCTACTGCGGCATCATCACCTCCATTCAGCGTAGAAGACCGGACGATAAAAAATTTGAACAACCTTTCAGCTTAATTTATAGTTTGTTATATAGGTAACTAGCTTTCCGGGCGCGGCTCCGCCTGCGCTTATGTCGGTTATCGCGCAAAAACATTAACCTCTTTTTGCGCAGTTGGATAAAAACTATCCTATGCTTTTCCCGGGTCAATTCGGTCCAGTAGTTTTGGCGTGAAAGCGACAGACAGACAGACAGACAGAGTTACTTTCGCATTTTTATATTAGTACTGACTAGCATTGCGGGCGCGGCTCCGCCCGCGCGTATGTCGGTTATCGCGCAAAAACATTAACCTCTTTTTGCGCAGTTAGATAAAAACTATCCTATGTTTTTTCCCGGGTCTCAAACTATTTTCATACCAAATTTCATTCAAATGAGTCCAGTAGTTTTAAATTTCTACAATAAAAACAAAATGTTTATCATCCCTATGTCCTTACACAAGGGATAATCAACATATTATTTATTGATGGTAGAAAACTCGTCGATCGGAAGCAGCACATTCCGATGAACCGACATCATACTTAACGACCCCCAAAAGTCCTGCCAAGCGAGGGAATCATTTTATTTTATTTTTTATTTTATTTTATTTTACAAGGAATACAAACAGCTGCTAAGACAATGATATAGCTAGGAGAATTTTGGTACAACAAGAGCCTAACAGTATTCTCTTATGGAAACAATATTATGTAAGTGTAACTGTCCAAAATATTATAACAACGGATAAAAATATATCCATATTGGTAGCAGAATAAATATTTTGCATAAGTTATTACAATATTATTCAACCGTGTATCATATTCAAAATGTATGGTAATTAATTTAGAAGTGAAGTTCGATCATTATTATTTGTGCCACACCATTATAAAGATATAGTTTACTCTTTTCAGCTCCTTCAACCTACAGGCAACACAGCACGTCTAATAGGACAAGTTAAATTAAGTAATAGAATATTTACTAACTTTTGGTAATACATTCCAAAAACCGTGTCATGCCGCCTGCACGCTAAAGGCAGGTGGTCTTGCCAAATGCCAAAAACAATGACTAAATCGAACATTGAAGTGACGAAATATACTTTTATAAGTGTATTATAATAATAATATACTTATAAAAGTATATTATTATTATATTATGGCAAAATAATGTGGCAAAACAAGAGCGGGCGCAATGGCTGTTGATGTGACGTGTCTTAAAAGGTAGAAACTGGAATAAAACACTCATGAACCATGTATAACTGGAGCACGGAAAGATTAATTTTTACAAATTAATGTACTATGTCCGTATAAGACGGATTATTACTGCAATGCAATTGCCTCTCCCGGTTACCTCCCTGTACTTCTCCCGTTGGGTACAAATCGTACTAATACCGATATGATGTTATCGGTGCTAAGTGTAGAGTTAATGTGACCGTGTATTGTACCTGACTGTGGGTTTAAATTAAAATCACATCACACCAATAACTCAGCACAAAAGTAGCTTTGAGAATTTTATGTTATATTGTTTATGTTTAAATCGCAACACTGTCGCATTGGGTTGAGTACCTTGTAATGATAGTTGTAAGTTGGATAATAAATGAATAAAGGCGAAAATTTGTGTGTTTGTACGTTTGTTACTTCTTCATGTTCATACGGCTGAACCAATTTTGGTGAAATTTGGTATAGATGTAGGTTTGAGCTTAACACATAGAATAATTTCCATCATCGTCATCCATCACCACGCGGGTGAAACTACGGGGCGTGCCTAATACAACTAATAGCGTGCCTAATAAACTCTATAGATCGTGAAAAGAAATATATTCTTATTTTTTTTTAAGTTCTATCCACATAGTCATGGAAAGAGCTGGGCTAGAAAAGTGGATTGCTGACAAGTTTACTTCTAATTTCATCTCAGATGCCTACCATACCGTCAAAAAGATATTTCTCAACGTTACGATTTATAAAATCACCGGCGAAAGACGTTACAAACTTTATGAAGTTAGGTAATAAAATCGTCATGAAAACAAAATGGTTCCATAAACCAGGCAATACGATGTAAAATATTACGTTTGTTTTGAAACATTTTTAAAATTGGTATTTGTCTATAATGTGAGATACTTTGATATAAAAGCGTAAGAGTTTTTTTTATGGGTTTTAGTGATGATGTGTTCGAAGATATTGTTCAGGGTAACCTAGGGGTCAACAGGAATTCAAATTACTTTTGGCCCCTATGGGGCTTAAAAGGAAAAATACTTAGTTTGTCCCCCATTGGGGGGTGGAAAACTGGGGGACGACTGGAATGACCCGAATTACTGGTTTTCAAGGACAGATGCCGGAACACACCCTTAGGTGCTTGGTGATAGATTTAAATTATTTTTTACAATATTATGCCCTGTCAACATTGTCGTCAAAAAAAATCGGGTCAGACGACGGCTTACGTGCCCTCCGAAGCTCGGAAGGGTTCAGTAGTAATTCAAGCTACGCAACGAGTGCTTCAAATATATAGAAATAATAAAATGAGACCTAGAAGACTCAGCATTGCTCGATACTGATGTAAAGTTAGATCTATTTTTCACCCTCAATAACTACCTACACGGTATTTTTATTGTTGTATTTAGTTCTTAGTATTTTGATTAATAAAGGCTGTAACGGTTTACCGGCGGTAGTAAACAAAAAAATTATATAAAACTAATAATTCGATACCATAGAACTTAAATGCAAAACGCTAATAAATCCAATGTCAAAAATAATATAAAATTTTATTTATTAATATTACTTAATATTATAATATTACTGAAAAAGTAATGGTCAAGCAAATAACCCACCCCTAACTGTACCTGGTGCAAAATTGCCCATTACACTGGCGGTAATGCCACGCTGGATGACTATTGCCAACCTTTACCAAGGTACGAGCTGGAGCGGGAGTAACCTGTTTTTTCCTCAACCTTTGCCCAATATCTTTAACCAAACTCAGCCTCAGTGCCCCAGGAGCCTATAGTCTCCACGGCAATGCGCACAAAATTATATTGTGGCTCCAACGCCGCATACTTCAGCCACCTTATACAGGCAGCGTCTTCCGCAGAGATTAAAATGGCTTTATATCTACTTTAAATGTAATCTAGCATCTATGATTCAGAATGCTTACCTATTAAATAGATTGGGAATGTTGTAACAAAAACTGGTAGTGGGTGACACATCATCGTTTAGTATAGCGGCGGAATCGAAACCTGGAGCCCCAGCGACGCTCTCGCGCCCGTCTAGAGATTCTTCCATCTGTAACAGTCAATGTCATTACGATTATATTTCCTTGCTTTAGCCACCACTGACTTACCCGCCTGGCCAAATATAAGCTAGAAATGAGAGGTTATAGATTGAAAGTCGTCCTAAATATTAGTGTGCGTCTAGCAGGCTGCTGCCCGCATTCCTTGAGCAACTAGTAAGCCTTAAATACTAAAAAAAAATGATCTTGTGTAAAGGCATGTACAGAACTGTAAGAATACCTCAAGACTTACGAAAACAAAGAAGGTAGCCATCCAGTTGGCTACACCTATGTAGTTGGGAACCAATTACCGAAATGTGCATATCCTTTATTGTGATTAATAAGGTAAGAACTAAGTTTATATTGTATTGATTTCATGTAGGTACATATTATTGAGTAAGAAATTTACTGACTTAATAGTAAGAAATTTGAATTTGCTCATATTAATATTTCTTACTATTAAGTCAGTAGTATTAGTAGTGAGAGCTAATGCATTATTTCAAACGGTATACAATTATGAGTTGCAGCTCTCATTCCGTATTTGATATATGATAACTGCTCTAATGCACTTCTTTAGTTATAAGCTAAGTTAGAAGCTTACGACGATAAGTATCGTAGGCCGTGACAGCAGTGTCAGAAGAGGATACCTGCCTCAATTTTCTATAAGTACTACAAACAAAATATTATGTGCTTTACATTGTCTTTCGATTGAGTAGTACCCATCAAATAATGTTCATGGACTTCTATTGTTGACCTTGAAGGTGAACATTCAATGAAGAAAGTGTTAGTTGAGAAAATCAGATATAATTGATTTTGGGTCCACTGAAATTTAGATCATACACAATGTGTATTTAAAAAATGTTGAACTCTTTTTTTATTTTCGAATTGAAAATCTCTTTATTATTTACCATCCCTTTAATTATAGTTGTTCTGCCCGCTGCAAATAATATGCATTCGCGATGACTGCGTTTTAAAAAATCGTATATTAAATTATGCTCACATACGTTGGAATATATGGCATGGTGTTGGAATATAACAAAAATAATAATGACACAAAAAAAAATTAAAATTATTCAACTTATAATTTCAACTGAGTGCTTGACTAAACAAAATATGTAAGGAAACTTTGGAAAAATCAATTCATCATATATCATTCATTTGTGGTTTCCAAGGAAACACTTATAAAGAGGCAATTTTATGAATAGCTAGTACTTGTATACATAATATACACGTAACTAAATCTAATAACCACTTCCTATGATTCCTGTGCTTATTAAATAAACCATTTAACCGAAGGTGATTGACCGAGCATCGCACGACGAGACGCTTAAATTGAATTAAATGCTATAATTTAGTTAAGTTTATTAAATTACCACTAAATGAGTATACTTTTAAGTCATTTATCATTGACTTGTGGGAGAAACGGGAGTAAAGAGTGTAAAGTTTATTGTCAGTGAGTGATATATTAATATTTTTTTGTGTTAGTTAAATTGATTGTATAAAGTGAATTTGAGTTTCTTGTGCTTCTGAAATTTATCTGGGAGAATCTGGCAAGCATGTGCTATAGAAAAAGTTTTAGATCGGCGCTCCTCAAAGCCAGTAACATTTTACATGATGAAAATTGCTTAGCATAATAATGGAGAGCTTTACATTTCAAGGTGTTAGGCATACCAGTCATCACTTCCAAGTAAGGAAAAGTGAATATATGAAAAATAACTAATCAGTGTGATTGACTTAATGTGTATAGTAACAATTAACAGTCCACTCTGGCTAATAACTATATAATTTTTACTGATTTGACGTTTATTACCTTAAAACCGAAGATAAATATATTTCATAATAACGGAACCGACTTTCAACACTGGAAGGAATGAAAAAACTTGTTGAAGTCGGTACTTGCTAATTAAAAAATTGAGAAATATTTTTTTCACTCTTTAAAGTGATTCAAAATTCTTACAAATCATTCACTCGCTTAAAATACTGCTCATCATCGACAATAGCAAATACCCTTACGTATTACGCGGAGCCGATATCGTCCATTTACGAATGAAATCCAATTGTTATCATTATATATGATGCACATGGATTTAATCATCCAGGTAAGCAAAATTAACTCACTATAACTTAAAAAACAACTGAAACTCTTTTGATGAAAATCAGTTAATAATTGGCGGAGCTATCGCGTAACAAACATAAAAAACTTAGAATCCCATTGAGAACCGATTCCATTTCTGGCAGTCTCTTTAAAATTAACGGTATATTTTATTTGAAAGTTACATTTCAAATATTTGAGTCACTTACAAAATGGACTAAAAAAAATATATATCAACATTAAAGAACAACAGAATTTCTTTATGTAGGTGATAAATAACAAAGCGCACAATGTCCCGTGTGTAACGTCAGAATAAGGATCGGTGAATCCTTCTAACCATTTTTTAAAACGGCTCTAATAATTTCAACAATTTTTTACTCATAAATAATTTTTCACACCAAATAATATGTTGTATCTTTTTGTAACTTATATTAGGGTAAGGAGAGTAACTGATTCGTTTAAAACTCCTCCCGGATAAACCAAACCTTTAAGTTTGAGTTAGCTAACTTACTTCGCAAAATTATTTATATAGACTTCATGTTGAGTTATCCTTCATCTTTGAAAATAAAAATCCTTTATTTTTATACTAAATCAAATGGCTAAATAAATTATGACACTTTAACTGTTAAACAAGTTATTTTTGTGCTTGTACATATACATTAGGTAATATATACTAATAAGTAACCTATTTGAAATGTTCATTGTGCGTAGTAACTTTTTATAAAATCACTTAGGTATTTAGCTACTCGTGAATATATAAAATATTCTATTAAAATCTACGTATTTACGTATCTTTTTTTTTAAGGCTTTTTGATATAGTAACAGGCCTTCATATTTTGTATGCTTGTGTAACTTTTGTAAAATGCAATATTAACTTAAAGTATGTGCTGAATAGAGTGTAACGATATAATGTATGAGTTCAGATAGAAGGTTAGGAGTGCCAAAAAGAGATCGAGGGGTACAGGACAGGGTATTTTCGTATGATCATAATTGACAAAACGTTTATTTCTATAATAGTTTATTTTTTGCTATCGACATGATATAACCGAGACGAACTACTCATTAATTGACTCTCTTTAATTATTATTTTAATTTACTAAGATGCTTTTTTCAAATGAATTTAAAACATCTCAATGTATGTATTTAAATGATAAGTATTAGCTTTACATTTCATATAAACAAACAACAAATATATATAAGGAACCTCCATCGCAGCTGTAGTGATTTGTCATAGAAGTGGCAAGACTAATTAATTAATTTTAATAAGATAATTAAATAAAGACTTACCTTAATCACAGCGTTCCCTCCATAGCGTTTTTTTTAATTTAATAAACTGTAGGCAATGGTAGATAGTAGACTGCAGCTATTGTCACGTGGTTGGTAGCACTGAAGTGGACGGACGGGCATCGACTGTCCGTCTTTGGACAGAAAAGGTATGGAGTCGCATTCGTGTACAATAACATTATTAGAAATGTTTTTTCCCCGGTGATTTACAATATGCAAAACTGGTGAAAAAATGTGAATGGATGACAATCTAGTGTCATTTCAGCTGATGTTTTTTTTAAAGTGTAGGGTGAGAAAAAATCATATGTGGGCGTGGGTGGTTCAGGGGGCGTTTCAGATAAATAAAGACTTAAATTATGAATTAAATGTAGTCTTAATGCGCGTTGCACGTCCGCGTATATGGCCTTTTGTTTGTTAAAAAATAATATTATGTATGATGTGTTTAGTATATAATTTGGTCACATGTAAGTGTAAGTTAGATGAGAAATGTATTATTGTTGAGGAGTTCCGAAAGATAATTATAAAACAGCTGTTTCTAAACAACCGTTTCATTTTAATAAAGCAGTTATGTAAAAACCTTCAGAACGGATTTGTTGCTAAAAATATATATTTTCCTGAATCCAAACAATGATCATCTGTAGTCTATACACTTCCAATATAGTCCATTATGATATTACGTATAGCCTATTAGTAACATCTAAATAAGTCTTCAATCGAATTTCACCAATATACGCCCTAATATTTATCTTCGAAATAATACATACATACATAATAATCTAGCCTGTATTCCCCGAAGGCGTAGGCAGAGATGTGTAAACACCCACGTTTGCCAATTGGGTTCAATTCGAAATAATATCGCCATATTTTGTTTTATCATCACTAAACGTCACGATTACGAAATAATAATTTACCGCCAGTGAATTACCACCTCTTATCCTACAGAAATCACTTTCTTACTTAGTAGCTATAGGTATAACAATCCAGATAGTAGGTACACAATATTTTATTTGGGATTGAAGGACGGGGTAGATATTAAAATAATTGGCACTTGAAATATAAAACTCCATGTCTATATATACTGGAAGGGGTAGAAGAAGTGAACACGACTAAATTTTGCCACTTGAATCAGTTTCTTTGTAATAGTGCCATCTACTGGGCACAGTTCCATTGTAGATTTTGTGTAGATAAAACCAATATATAATGATTTTTTGACCCAGCGATCGAATCCATGTCCACGCGGTTTGGATGTGACTCTTTTGCCAGTTCATCAACGATGCAGACAGATAAAGTATTGAAATGCCGACTGAACACTTTTTTCACACAATCTACACTACCTATATGCCTAAATTTAAAATTTGATATTTTCTACATATAAACACCTACTCCACATCTTTTCACCTGCCTAGAAAACTCATGACGTTAACTATTACCCACACAGGCGCAGAAAGCTAAGCACAGCTTACAGCGTGGGGATGAAACCTAACAAATGCCGAATGTATCTATTGCGGCTTTGAATTGAAGCCGTGTGCGGCGGGCCTTACTGTGAGAACGAGAAGGGTGGTAGTTAGAAGAATCTAGTTGATGAAGATTAAGATACTTTTAGTTGAAGCCTCCGCCTTATCTATTATCTAAACGTGTTGACACAGAGAATACTTGAAAAGAGTCCACCCGAATGCTGCAACTAATGTTTTTTTGAATTGCCAACCGGGAAACGTTCTGATCAATATTCCTGGTCGACACGACACGAGTACCATCTGAGTCAGCGCCCGAGAAAAATCTGTTAGAGATAGATATACTTATACTTAGAGTAGGTTTCTCTGATCATAACAATGTGGCTTATGGACTGCTTTATCCTTCTAATGGCTGTCACAGACGATTAAGGGAAAAAAATGCATCGAAGGAACGGTATGCCAGCACTAAAACCACGTTAGTTTTTATAATAAAAATGCCAGCACTAAGTGTGTGGGAGTTGCTGTGTTGAATGAAGGGATATATTTTTTTGCTTAAATTTTGGGTTAACAATTGCAAAGTTAAAAAAGCATAAAAATACAGAAGCAGTGATGGTTCTGAAGCAGTAATTGCTCAGTGGCATAGGCTATGGACTGCCGCGCGGCAGGTCCATGATTCGAATCCCGCCACAGGCTTGAGCTTCACCGCATGGTGGAAGGGCATTTTGCGAATGCCCGCCTAGCTAGCAACCACCCTCAAGTAGAAAATCTCTCGACAAGCACCTAACGGTTTGTTCCGGCAGAAGTCCTTGAGAGCCAGTGAAATTACAGGCACATGAGAATTAACAACTATATCTCAAGGTGACGAGCGCAGTACAATTCGTGACTTCTTCGAGTTCGAAATGCATCTGTTATAGGCAGTGGTTAATCCGCATACCATCAGGTGGGCCTCGAGCTTGTTCCGTAACAACAAAAACAGTTCAACAATACTCTGCCTAAATGGCGTGCAAATATTTTAAACAAGCTTAATTTACAATTGTACAATTTTACGATTATCAACTCATTTAAAAATAATATAATATAAAATAAATCAATAATTATTTATGTCTAATGTCGTAACTAGATCGTGATTAATATTATAATATTACAAGATTTTTTCATTTATAGTACACAGTTAAAAATTCTCATGTCAGTTAATCATTCTCACACCATAATACATAATAATTTTAAATTCTTATAGTTTATAAAGTCTTTTGTCGAGTAATAAAATTTTTCAAAGCCATCACCTTTGATTTTGTCAGGTAAAGTAGGTATTATATACTCGAATTGCCATACAATTGGCATTTTGCGTGATAAGCACTAGTCGTTGATGTGGCACGTATAACTTATGCGAATATCTATTCGGACAAGATCTTTTTATTAGTCCAGTCAACATTTCAAATAACAAAAATTCCCGGAGAGCCAAATATTGGTGGAGAGCTGGGGTTTACCATTACAAATAATGTATTAAAAATCCCCATCGATCCTATGTGTACTACAAAAGTTATTCGGGGTCAAAGGTCAAAATTTTGTACTCACGCGTATTGGTCGAGATTGTCGACCTAGGTTTCGGGCATATCCGATGCCCTTCCTCAGGTGAGTTTACGCGTCTAAATCGTGGCGACGTGAGAATAGGCTTTGCTAGGTTTCGGGCATCGGATATACCCGAAACCTAGGTCGAAAATCTCGACCAATACGCGTGAGTACAGCCGGTTATATAAAACATTAATATATCTATATACTTCCTCCTAGGTTATTACTAACCGTCAGAGACAAGTAGTCAAGATTGATACCTTACCTCTCCGTTGCGAAAAAGATGCTTTCGCGAGCTATTTACAACTGTCGCCATCTAGTAAGAAACGTATAAACTAAGTGAAGCAGAACACATATTTCATAGTCAGAAAGTCTACGGAAAGCCACTATCACAATATTCAGTTATTATATGTAAGTTACCTACATAATATGTTGTACCATCAAGAATGCGGGTAATTTAACGCCCAGTGTTATTTGAGCCCTAAACAAGTTGTTTTGATTCCATAAATAGATGGTGAAAGATCTGCTTACAGGAACTAAAAACTCTATGAGAGTCAGTGAGAAATACCCTCACCTCATATTCAAAATAGACCCTGCATACAAAATGAGATCCCAATAGAAAAGATTGTAGATGGCATCCGCTACATAGATGGCGCTAGTCCGATGAACGCGATCTGGAACAATTTTATATAACTAAGACAGACTACACGTCGAACATGATTATTTTCCATATAATTCATGATAATTTTATTTTTACAAGACACTGTTTTACATTAATGATTATTGATGTATGTCAATAGGCTTCTCAGTAGGATTCCCTGTGTTGGGTCTGTCCCTGTCTATTTACTTACTAATATACATATTAATAAATAATAGACTTGAGCCTCCAAAACTTCTCTGTTAGGTTCATATTTGGTTTGCGCAAATATGATCATGTTACTAAATTTAGACATAAGCTCAAGTGGCGTCCTATGTGCCTTCGCCAGAATACTAAAATCCTGTCCCAACTTTACAATAGATATTTTGATTACTCCGCTTTCCCCGCGCTATCTCAAGGGACGCTTTGATTTTCTTGTATCAACACATTCTTTGTCATTAAGGTCATCAGAAAATTTACTGCCTAATTTGCCCCCGCACAGAACTTCGTTTTATGTTAAATATTCTGTACACGCTGCATGACTCTGGAACAGTCTGCCAGTGTTAATTCGTAAGTCGCAGTCGCTATATATCTTCAAAAATAGAGTAAAAGAACATTACTTATCTAGTAATAGCTAGTTTTTATCATTAGTTTCCTGTATTTGTAGGTATTTATATATGTGTATTGTTTTATAGGTATGTGGTAAATTGAATATAGGTTAAATTCTTTGTATGCCGTGCCTACCTCATGATAATGTCAGTATAATTGCGGAATACTGCCTCTCATATCAATATATATAAATCCTTTATTCCTGGTTGTCTGGAAGAAGTAATCCCTTATCGCTAAAAGCGATAATATAAGGTAGCCATTTTGCACAAGTGCATTTCTATATTAGTTTTTATTTTAATGTCATTTTTAATTTCTTGTGCTCATATGTATGTAGTGTTTTCTATACATCTAAATTTAAAAGATTAAGCTTAAATTTAAAAAAGAGAAAAATTAAAATAAAATCATCTTAAATCATTCAAAACTATTAATTACATTCAATGCACATTTTCCAACGTATGCTGTTTCAGTGATATGGGTGTACTATTTGCAGAGTTGTGCATCCTAAAGTAAATCACTTTTGACTCTTTGGTGTTAAGAGTCAAGAGATTGTGCTGTAGCCAATTTGATACTGCTTTTAGACGCTTTTGGGTAGTATTCCGGGTTTTGTCCCACTTCTTTTCGTAAAATATTCTGGCAGTGTCATCTGCGTATGCAAAAATGTTTGATTTTTTGTAGGTATATAGTACATCATTGATATACGTCAAAAATAGTGTAGGGCCCAAAAACACTTCCTTGAGGAATGCCGTACTGACCACTTTTCAGGTTACTAAAATGGTCCGCTACTTTGATCATCTTTTTGTTATTGTTGACAGGTATGCCTTAGACCACAATCTCACCTGATTGTAAATGACGATGTTTTCGAAGGTGTTAACAGGCTCAACCTAATATTACTGGCTCTGAAGGACAGCTGCCGGAACACACCGTAAGGTGCTTGGCGACAGATTTTCTACTTGAGGGTAGTAGCTATCCTCTACTTACGGTTCACATTACACTTACGACAGGAAATAAAACGACAAGCTATCATCATGAATGTTAATTCATATTTAATAAATAAATACATTTCCGTTTTAATTATTTATTTAAATTAAACTATTGTAAGTGACTTAGTTGTATCAACTTTTCAACAACATGTTTTATACAACACATAAGTGACGCGGGCGCGTTTATTGCTTAAATACTAATTTATTTAACAATATATATGTAACTAAAGAGATATATATTATAATTCTTCAATATACATACAGAAAATAGATAAAGTAATAAGTTAGTTAGATAAGACTATGTTACAGAAAAATCAAACGTTTAGGACTTAAAAATAATTATACTTAAATTATACCAGCATACCTTAGAAATACTATGTTTTAAATATACTGAAACCTCTAGCGAGGCCTATAGGCATGAAAATGGTATAGGTATGGACAAATTTGGTTTTCCAAAATTATATTATACAGAAAATATTACATAAATAGCCTTTTCAATATATGATTCTAATTCAATCTCGATTTAAAATTTAAATTCTAAACCAATTACCGGGTAAACAACTATTTAACCAGGGATCGGAAACCGGTTAAATTTTCAAACCAGTTTTTGGCCGAAGTTTTCCGTTTTATTTTTACAGTAACTGGTTCTGTATGATAATCAGTTTATTGTAATATAATTAATCGGTTAAAACGATGTTTGGTTATGGTTGGGCTGATTTTGCCATACATGCCTTTATGTGTACGATGGTAAGTAGTATGTAACATTTTCAGTTATTAAAATTTGCCCTGTACACGAATAATACATAAATTTGCGCATTCGACACGTCGTTATACTGTCGAGCATGTCGACAGGAAGTAAGTATTAAGTAGATAAATAAGTGATCTCACTTTTTTCACACTGGTTCTCTTCTGAGAATGAATAATATCTTTTAAAATTACTTTTAAACTAAGAGGGCAGTTAAAATGTCACAGAGTGAGTTCGAATTTTACACTAATTGTTTTTATCTTGTGAACCAATATTTTGAAAAGACTATTTACATTTACAATGTGGCTGCAAAGAGGGACATGAGACATATGTTAGGTACGGTGACATTTAGATATTTATTATCGTTTCAAGCAACATTTTGAACACAAGGAAATATGACATCTTTGGCTTCAAGCGAAATTTACAAAAAGCAACTTTCCACACAAAAAATATAATCTATTTTAATTTATTTAGAAACTGATCTGAGCATCATACAACATATATATGTTAATATGTAAATAATAAAATAAAATCAGACAAAACAAACCAATTCGATGTTGTAATTTGAATTTAATATTTGTATGCCAAAACAAATATACTAAACAAAATTTCACGTATACAGGATATGTTCTTCAAATCCAGTTCTAAATAAATTAAAATATATCACGACTATCACAAAATCATACCATATAACTAACAGAATAAGGACGCATTTCGCTTGAAATACGTAAAAGAAAATTACATTCGAGTTTCATAGACAAACTCTTAAGTATATACTTTTTTACAATTACAAGGTAATATATTAATATACATAAGGTTCAAAATCCAAAGACGAAACACATTATATCAATTCCTTACTTTTCATTCAATATTTTAGACAAATTTTAAGTATATTAAGTAAAGTTAATTGTCAGTCACATAAATCAATACAGAAAGGTTTTTAATTAAATTTTACGAATAAAATAAGTGACCGACACGAATATTTGATTGAAACACATAGTTCAGAATACATAGGAGATTCTTCATTACTTATCATAAAGGACAGATAATTTTTTTTATGGTTAGTTGGATAGAAAGATCAAAAAACAAGCTTATTTTGCTTGAATTATATTTTATATTGAATATATTTGGAACGGAAGTTATTCTACAACATTTTAATTGTAGATGTCAACAAGTATATTATTTTTTTTACTATCTACCGACGACGCGACGTATCAAATAGTAGAAACAACAAATTTTTACGGTACAAAGTCAACAGTGGCTACGTACGTAAGATTAGTCAACATTATAATTTAATACTTTGGCCGGTCTTTTGGGGAGGAAAAAAAGAAAAAAAAAAGGTTTATAACTTAAGATCAAAATAAAAAGCGAAAGTTTGGCACAAAAGCAACTCGGTCAATTATTGTTCAAGCTCCGCTCAGAAGCGCTCGCTCCGCTCAGAAGCGCTCGCTCCGCCCAGATGTGCTCGCTTCGCTCAGCCAGTACTTTCCGATAAATAAACTTTTCAACACCTTAAATTTCGCCAATACCAAATAAATAACTGGTGACAGGAATGACCGACCAAAAATTAATGATACTTATAGCTATACATACAAGGTATACATTACGTAAGTCCAGGGAAAGTCATATTGGTAACTCTTTACTATCCACAAAGAAAGCTTTAAGATTTTCAACCATATTCCAACGAGATTAGAGCTTCATGTTAAGCTTTCTGAGTGAATGTTGATCATATACAATAAAAGAAGCAGTCTTTGGATATAGTAGACAAAGTCGGAAGTTTCTTACTGCGTGAAAAGGATTTAAATAATTCAATATGAACATTCTTGATTTTGAGTTTGTCAATAGTCAGTATAAAAAAAAATATTTTCAGTGTTTTTTGTCAATGCGTAATAATCCTTGTAACTTCGTTTAGAACTTTAACTTAACTTTCTTTACTTATTTCCTTTTAACTTCATGGACACGGTACTCAAAAATATTTAAATGAGTTTCGTAAGTTCTGCAAAAAATACTGAATAAAATAATATTGCCGATCAGTCATCAAAATACAGAATGTTCATCTTGCTAAAGAATTCCTAAGATTGGTAGATAAATTGTTTAAATACAAGGAGGCTCGGAAATCACATTTTTGGGAAGTAACAAGAAGGGAAGTTAGTGACGCCAACTACCTATCTAATTCCAAATTTTATTAAACGTCTAAAATCTAATAAAACTCTCAACAATGTGAATAAATTCGTATATATTTTTAAATAATGTTTAATTGTAAATACAAAATGCCGTCCATTAATAATGCCAAAATTATTCATTCGATCAAGTTAACGTCAGCTTTTTTTAAAGTTACTTAACATGAAAGTTGCCATAGTTAAAAAAAATAAGGGTGAACGTTTCAATAGATAACATAAAACCCTAAACGTTATCCACGACATCATTTGTCACATCAAATGCAAAAGAAAGCAAATTTTCCATTTGTGTGATTTGTTTTTCAAACTGTTGGTATGCTACAGTATATTTTAATATACTTCAGACGGAAACGAAGACCTTTTCTATTACTACCATTCTATATAATACTATTTCATCTTATGGTAAGTGATGGTGTGGCCGTAAATATAGGTAGGCTAAACCTTGAATCGCAACTGATTCAAGAACATACTAAACAAAATGGTAATCTATTTCGAAATAAAATACATTAAAATATGATTTGTGAATTCACTAAATCACTTTCAGAACGTGCTTCAACATTGAAAGCAATGTAAGAATAAAATGCATTATCGAAAGACGGCAATTTGTTAGTTTTCGAACGAGATTGGATCTATGTAGTGTTATGTTTGTGCTTATTGAAAACATGCCGTGATTCTATCACTATTGCAGGCTATTCCGAACGTATGTACAATTAATTATTAAACGGTGATTAATAATCGTATTGGAGTGATTTCATAACGACTCATTCATTTTTCTTGTATCCACCGATTGAATTTGTTTACGAAAAGAGTATATAAAATTCCAGAATCATTCTAAAACCACCGTGAAAATATTGAATATAACATTAAACCCTAAACGTTATCCACGACATCATTTGTCACATCAAATGCAAAAGAAAGCAAATTTTCCATTTGTGTGATTTGTTTTTCAAACTGTTGCTAAAATAAACTGTTGTTGTATTGGGTACGTCAAATTTCATGACAAATATAAACCTTTAATCGTTTTGACACTAAATAAAAAACGAAAACTTTAAATTAACTTTATTTATGAATGTAAAATAACGGTTGAAGTAAATTAAATCCAACCTAAATATACAGCACCAAGTACGCGTCGTTAAGCGAAAGACGCTCGTGGTCAGCCCAGTTTAAGATGGTTTCTTTTACAAATGTAAGTAAGGGCCAGCGTAAGTTAACTCAGCCGCCGACCGCAGTGGGTGATTTAGATTTAGTTTCACTGGATGGTGCCTATACTTGTACGCGTTACCAGCTTAATCGAGTCTCCTGCTCAGGCACTGCCGGCCTTACAATAGAAAAATGAATGCGTCCTTAGATCACCCTTAAACATTTTTAAGTATAATACTTTTTGGCTGGTAACATGCAAACAACACTATTATAAATGCATATCTATTATGTAGAACTTGATATATGATAAGATTCAATGAAATATTTAGTTGTCGCTTCCGTATCCATCTACGATTCTAACTATACCTGAAATTGTGGTATTGTCGATTCTAATTTCAAATATTTCTTTTTTTTTACCATATAGTTTAAACTCGTATGAAAGAAGCCTCACGCTAGTCGACAAGTATATATCGGCATTTATAATGTTAGCCTATTGTATACAGATATTTTGTGTCAACCGAATACCACCCTTCTTGACTTGTACTGTATAGTTTTTATTTTTCCAAAGGCAACTCAATAACAAGGTCTATTATTACTTGCAGCTTACTTTTATAATACCAGAATCGGCAATACCATACCGATATCTAACAAAATCAATATCCAAAATCGTGGACCCACTTGTTTTTTTTTCGATTCATATACGACTCGCCTTCCGCCCGTTAAAATAGTTTTTTAATGTATCTCTTTTAGGTTTTTTATTTATTTAAATGAGTCAAATCATACCATTACACCCTACATTCGGAATATATATCCGATATGTCTCACCGAACAATGTTCTATTTCTCGACCCTATAGTATTCCGATAATCCCATATTATTTCCTGTGATTTTCATATGAAATTTCTGTTCAAAATGAAAACATCCCATGGAATGAATGAAATTATTTTAATACCGTGATAATTTCTCATTCCATGTATCGGTATTTAACCCTACGTTAGTAGATGCCGAAGCCATTATCGAGTTGCTCTCTCTTATTTTAAAAGTCATATACGGGCCTTGTAAGGTTAAGTTTGGTACGATTTGACCCTAATGCCATAAGTTAGTTTTATGTTTGTCAATAATTAGCTAGTGTACAGGATATCATAAAAAATTTTGGAGGAAAATGTTATTTCTGCATATTGACAGGTTCTTCTTTGTAAATGTTTTAAGTGATGGTCAAACAGTCATAACAAAGTTTATTAGTTGACGCTTCCAATTTCAATATTTTTTCCCGGTCTTAATGATGTGCACGCTAAAATATGCGCGCTTGAATAACATTTTCTAGACAAGAAATGTCTAGAAAATTTAAGTGATATCCATTGTATTTTTAAAGTCATTGTTTTTGTAATACATTCAAGTGCCGATACGCGTTGGCACATTTATTTAATCCCGAATACCGCTTTATCCAAAACCCTATACCCTGATTTAACACACAATAAGTGAAAATTCACTGAAGCTTCGGTATTGTGTGAAATTATTACAATAGTTTGGACTTCTTTAAGGAGTCAAATCTCAAGATTTGTGGCAATTTTATCCAATCAGCTTTTATTATTATTATTGCTCCTTATTAAACCCTATATCGGCGATATTCATTTCTTCGAATAAGACCGATATTGATTCGCTTCAGTGAAAATTCACATAAGCATTGGATAACTTCTCCCTTACATGTTATAGACGAACCGATGCAACCGTGAATGTTATATGTATATCTGTGATCAGTTAGTGTAAGTTTACTTCTAGATACGCTATGTATCTAATCTATATTTGAATATAATCAATGGAATGAATACAATGAAATTAAGATGGCACTTAGAAAGTTACGTACCCTACTCCAAAATATAACAACACTCATTTAAATTCCTTCTACCTTCAAATACCAATCGATATTTAAAAATCATCGAATTGAAGCGAATGATTTTAAATCTCGAATCGTCGACAACTCAATCGGTCGAATCTCGAAAATTATATAAGACCAATCATAACAGTGGTTTTACACTTCTGTGCTTTTGCCGACTCCGTGTTTTGAATCTGGAACACCGGACGCGCTCAGTTTTCGAATCCGGCTCGGGAATATACCTCCGATGCCGCTGAATAGACGACCTGGAAAGAATGAAACAACAATTTTCAACTATGTCCGTTTACACCTCTATCGGTTTATCACAGTATATCATACAGATTAAGTACAAATTGTGATCACAAAACATTTAAATAATTTTTTTTTAGACTGTGAGACACTGTTTTCAACAGAAGAGAGCTTATGCTTTGCTGAAGTTTGATTTGTGTTCGAATTATTGTGAAAACTGGACAAATGGTTTTTGGGTATTTCTAACAAATGAATTCTCATTGGCAGCCCGGAGTTAAAACTGTGCCCAGGAGATGGCGCCACCTATTAAATGGAGCTAAAACATATCAGGAGTGACATGTGTGAGACACAGTAGTCTGCCCCTTCATGGAGTACAGGCATGACGATGTTATATTGCCGAAATATTTGATTGAAATTATTATTATCTTTGGAGTTGGCTCCCAACTAGGTGGACAGACAACATCGTGAGAGTCGCGGGTGCCAATGATTACAAGTGGCTAATAGCCGTTCATAGTGGTGTTCTACAGAAGAGGCCTTTGTTCAATAGTCGACGTCTTGTAGCTATATCATATTAGATTATTCAGTAATTATTGACATTTATGAGTTTATATATGTACTAATCGAATTGACTAAGTCTACATGAGTTTATGTATTACATGATTTTTATATGGGAGCTTAATGTACTATAGGATTGCTTCAGAAGAATTATTGGTTACTAAAATGGAAAACTAACAACTACCACAGTCACCAGTATAGTATATATAGTTTTTATGAGAAAGCTAGGCGGTTTAGTGATATGATAACACACTGACGTTATTCAAGAAGATATATTATGTTGAGATTACTTTATAAACATGAAATAATGAATTGACAAATCTGGTGAATATAGATTGAACACTACGAATAAATATGTAAAGAAATGTAAGTCAAGCTCAAAAGCAGCAGAACGCAAACCTTACCCCGGGGGGGCGTGGTTTAAAAATAACCTTTCGGCGCAACATTACCTGGACGCGACCAATCAGATGCGATCATTTCTAACCGCCTAATCAATTAATCAATCCAATTAAATTTGGAAGATTGTGCGTGTTATGTTAATTGTGAACTTGAGTCCGAAATCAAAGCGCTAACTATATGAGAGTTACACTTCTTTGTATATTTATTCGTAGATTGAATAATAAGGATGAAACTATTTTGAACCGGCTGAAGCCGTATAGTAGATAATTTTAAAACGAACGTTCTTGGGTGGGTACTTCCGTTTATGGCGGGAAATTCAATATATATATATATATATATATTATTTTGTCACTAGTTCTTCTAACTATTGTACTAACAATATCTTCGAGCACATCATCACTTACCATCAGATGAGTTACCAATAGACTGTCGTCTAACCTTATTTATTAATTACTGATAAGTAATAAATACATTTATGAAATCACATAATCTGCGAGATTCGATATCTAATATTCAATTTTAAAATACTTATTGCATTGATTACATTTGTAACTTGTACGTAATCGAACATTTCAATATTTTTGTTGGCTTTTTATCACTGTGCGTTGTAGATAATACGAGCAATTTTATTATAAGCTCGCCAATACCATGGCCATTTAGGATGATTACCAAACATAGCGAAGAAACTGATTAAATTATGAATTTCCCACCACATACATATGTTCCTACCTCGAATATATGTTGAGAATGAATGTAACAAGGATCGACAGGGTTGTCACAAATTGAAATTGTCATCTCTGCCTGCCTTCTTTTAAAAAAGCGTGAAGGTTAGTGACGGTGTATATTAAGATGCTGACAACAGCTGAACTTCTATCACTTTCGCACTGCGTAGGAATGAAAGAGGCAGCTATGGTAATATCGCGTCCAGTTTTTGCGATAAACAAACGAAAGGCAACACACAAAACTAGTAACTAGAATCAAAAATATGATTAAACCTGTCACTTTTCATACAAAAAAAATTAGGATATTTTCTTTACGAGAGTAATTGAGTCAACATTGCAATTTTATTCTATGAAGAAAATTTCGAAGCCTATTTTGGAATAGAAAAAGGTCATAACGAATAAGGTCAAGATTATAATATAATTTGGTTGCTGAAACATTCCAAATCAATGTGTTTTACTAAAAATTTGTTAAAGCTATTTAACACTTGTCAGCACCTTAATGCCCTATTTTAATGTCTACAATACATGCATGATATAGGGTAGTTGACCATAGCAGAAATTAATTGCAAGATAACATGAATTACCTAATGACGGACAAAAATTAATAATTTAATCTAATCATTGTATAGGCATTATTTTATTCAATAATTAAATTAAATGATTGTTTTTCTGAATTTCATGTAACCTCAACGTCGCCTGGCCCCGCGGGCCAGATTGCTTGCAGCGCTCTCCTAGAAAGATTGCCTAGCAGACTGAGGTCCAAGTCGTCACCATTGCTGTGAGTTACATAGAATGTTACCCATCTGAATATTTATAGAGTTTAAATGAAAGCACAAACTTAATAACTGTTGGTACGACAGAGCAAAAGTTGTAAGTGATTCGCTGTGAAAATGTCATTGGCAACGGCATTACCGACAATTTAAATGAGCCTAAGGGAGCAATCATTTCTGTTTTCGACGTGTCAGTAAAAGCTAAGAACTGTTTCAGACCATACGAAAAGAAGGGATGGGGATCTTGGCCATCTTTTACGACAAGAATGGAATCACTTAATCCAATTGATCATTATGGAACTTCGTAATCACGGTCGATGAAAATCGATTGAAACGTCGAGTTTCATTTCAATTTTAAATAGTGCGCGAATGGACCCGTTGTTTAGGTTAAAATTTAAGCATAAATAGAAAAAAATACAACGTGGTAAGAGAGGGAAAAATTTACGGCTATATATTAGAAAAAGGAGTAATATTGACAGTGTAGAAGACCTATTTCGTATGGCGTACGATAAAAATAAATTAACACATCAACATTTCGTAATTGAATAATAAATTGAAGAAATTTTGAAAGTGAGAGAAAATTTAATAAAAAATACCCGTACGTTTGATTATCTGAATTTTTAAAATAACTCGTCAACTACCCTTTCTTAATGATAAAGTAATGTTAATCTAATGATAGGGTACAAAAATGAAGGACCTGATGGCTACATGTATGGTGCATGTTTACCGGGGGAGCGCTGGTCGGGAGGGTGGCGGGGGGAGGTCGCTAGAGCAGTGCGGCTGCCCTGTTGGAAAGAGACAGACATGCCGCTGTCCAGAGAGCCCACCGAGCCTCGACGCTGAAGCCTCTCCGCTGCTAATGCCACTGTAAATACAAAAACATTGTTCATTACAGTCATTTATAAAGTTTACGTGATTTGCTATTCGTAGTTTTTTAGGGACATACTAATTGCATAGTAAGATATTTAATCTAAAGTATTTGAATCATAACAACCCGAGCCAAAGGCGAGGCTGATATTTAAGTCGAGGTGGAATTGGGTTTATTCAAGGGTTATACACTAGGCTTTTCAATTTAATTGCGAGGAAATGAAAAAAAGTTATAACATAATAAAAAAAACAACCTAATATTTGAACTATGTTCCATTTTGCACTCAGTAAAACTCCAAGGTACTCAGGCAAACTTCCAAGATGAAATGCCGAAATGAACCTCATTGAACAGTTTAAAAATAAATCGTATTTCTTATGCAATTGTTCTTAAAACAGGCTTTTATGTACTATTAAATGTAACATCAAAGGACATAACTAATATTCCATAACAATTCAGAAGTTTGAAGAAGCTTTACACAGGTGTCTACAGTTACATTTTTAGTACTACTACTAAATTCAATTAGATTTGTATGAATTATGAATATGTTACTTTATTGAATTGCGATGTCAAATACTGAAACGATCTTATAGCACTCGAATTGAAAAGAAAATGTCACCACTAATCCTCCCACTAGCATTGCAGATGTCTATGGTGTGCGAGTGAGAAGTTTAACGGCGCCACTTTCGATTCAATTCGTTTCGTTTTGAAGCCGGATTATATCTAGAAATTTCAGTCAACGATATGGTAGAAAGAGAAAAAAGAACGAGCAGTTCATATAAATGGTTCAGCGCGATATTTAAACAGCTACATCATGCGTAGGTAACATCAAAAGCGACATAACGGCTAATTTTGAATTTTCTAACCACAATTTGGTATACCCTTACCTCCTTTGTACCCTATTGCGGCCATAAATAGAATTCATGTTTAAAACAATAGATTTATGAAGCTTATGAAATAATTACGGCATGATAAAAATACTTTATATATTATAAATAATTGTATACTAAATCATCACCCAATTAAATAGAACAACGAATCAAAGATGGCGCTGCAAATCATTACATCTCACTTGCATATGGACAGTCTATCGTGGATGTGCAAGTGAGATAACCTTTAAACATCGAGCTTACGAGGTAGATGCTGTACTTAATGCATGTGCAAACAGGTGTGCGAATTCGCACAGCCGATTTCAATCCATGCGCACCATAGATAATGGTGACAATTGAATTTCATTCGGGAATGGACGATATCGGCTCTGCGTGATAATAATAATGATTTGCAACGCCAACTGTAGAGTGTAGATTACAAATTGGAAATATATTTATAAATTGATATCTAAGCAAGTAAAATTTTTTTGCAAGATATATACAATATACAATGTTATTGGTAAAATGCTAACAACCCCTCTCAGGATTAACTTCTGCTAGTCCTAACAAAAAATTTGAAAGGAAAATTTTATTTCTTTATTTTCTTTTTGTGTATTTGACGGAATAAGCACGAGGACGACCTGATCTTAAAAGTATCTTGTGTCTGTAATTTATTATTTTATATTAAAATAAAAAAAAATAGAACACATGTTAAAAAAAAAATCTTACCTGGATCATTGATATCGACGAGCGAGTTACTAAGCACATTCCGTTTAATGATGCTGGTTGGCGGCGGGTTCTGCGAGAGGCGGGAAGGGGCAGCGGGCGCTGGGCAAGACGGCGGAGGCGGTACCACCACTCTGAACACACGGAAATTATATGATAATATAGGTACAGTTCCCGGCTTAATCAAGACGATTCTATATCCACCTATTTAGATTTTCATAAAAGCAGACTACTGAATGAGAAATATCTACCAAGCAGTCATGTTCCACGCTCTATTAGCCGCGTTTTTAGTTGACTGGCAGCTAGTGTACTTCCAACGAGAATTCCCATAATGTAGGCTATCGTCATACAACAGACTGATCACTGACCCATGATATTTGTGTAATGATGTAGTCACAGATAGTACTATATCAGCGGGATCGTCCACTGTTGAACACAGCCCCCTATTTAGGGGGTATTTGCCATAATCCCCACGCTTGGCAGTTCAAATAGTTAGTTCTTTAGAAGGCGCTGCTGCCCACCTTCCAGTATCAAGCTTAAAATTCAATTCCCTTAGTCGCCACTTACAACACACATGGGAAGATATGGGAGGATGCAATTCTAACCCGGCATCGTACGGGGAGTCACAGATAGTACCACCTGATAATATTTCGATAAAATTATCAATATGAGGTCCAACAGAAAAAGATATGAATACGAACCCATGCACATGTATTCCGTGGTCAATACACTGTTGGTGATCTATCTCGACATCAGCTACACCGCTGTCTCTGTTCTCCATTACTGAAAAACGAAAAGATAAATTATTTATACTGGCCTCACTAATTATATACTAGCTTCCACCCAAGGCTTCGACCGAGTGAAAATCGGTCATATAGCAATCTTTTTTATTTATTTGTAGCTTAGAGGCTAGCCTTTGACAACTATCTCACCTGATGTTAAGTGATGATGTGGTTGAAGATGTTGTTCAGGCACCGCAGAACACCGCTCTTTTACATAACCAATAGCAAGCGAACGGCAACAGTGTATTTTTCCCCTCGTTCTGCATATATTTTTTACACGAAACGACATCTAGCCAATGAGACTGAAACTATCTTCTCATAATGTTTGATATTCAATCTTTGTATTGCGACAGAACGGTTTTATGGGCAAGTTCAAGTCACGCTGGAAGCCATCTTTTTCCTATCCAAAAATTTCAGTACTAACTTGGCATGCGTCAAAGCTGTATAAAATAATATTAGAGGTATATTTATTCGATTTCTTTACATACCATTTCTATTATTATTTCCGCCCATACCCCTCCCTTTCCCTCTGTTGAGTTCTCCCTCGATCCTCATGGTCTCCATCTCGTCCATCTCAGCGATGCTCTCGCGAAGATCTTCGGCGAACTTACAACGATCGTGTTCATTCCGTGCGTTAAACGTGGCGAGCCGACGGCCGTCCACGCGACGGGAAAGTCGAATGCCGAAAGGATAGTCTGTAGCAATACGATATCAGTGATAATTACTTTTAAATACTTACAATCAGGCTTTGTTACCCTAAATACATTAACATCACATTTACAAATGTTTAAAGTAGGAAAATTTTCTCATGAAGCGGTTATCGAATTGAGTCGAGCGACGACGTAACGTGACATTAAAGTAATGTACATTTAGAGGAAAAATTTGGCATATTGGAGCCAGTCACGATAGCTTAGTGGTTACGGCACCCGGTGCGTTAAACCAGGGTACGCAGCTTCAATTCAGACTCGAGGTGAAGATTTTTTTTTTTATTAAATGTGTTTTTCCCTTAGCACGTAAGACCTGTTGTCATATTAAAAACATAAAAATCAGTAATACTATCGAAACCTATTTTTTCAAAATGAAGTTGACTTAAATATACGCTATAGGTACATCCCTCACTGTCAAGACCAACAAAAAAAAACACAGGTATCCATACTGTTATGTGAAAAATATTGTTTGTTATACTCAAAAGAATTAAAAAAGGGCCCGAGACAGACTGCAGCGTGGAGTCGTTTTGAAGCGCTCGTAGCGAAGTTTGCTTAACCATTCTGAATCGATCAGCAAAGTTAAGCAACGTCCGCCGCGGTCATGAGATGGATGGGTGACCGCTCGTGACATTACTACTGAGCGCTTCCGTGCTTCGGAGGGCACGTTAAGCCGTCGGTCCCGGTTGTTGTCTTAGGATGGCAGTCGTTACAGCATGGTGGTAGGGCACTTTGCGAATGCCCGCCTGGCTAGCTACCACCCTCAAGTTGAAAATCTGTCGCCAAGCACCTAACGGTGTGTTCCGGCAGCTGTCCTTGAGAGCCAGTAATTCTAGGTTAGCCTGAACAACATCTTCGACCACATCATCACTTACCATCAGGTGAGATAGTGGTCAAAGGCTAACATATCAAGCATAAAAAAAAATAAAAAAAAAAGTCGTCGACGTGATTTAGACGCGTGATCTTACTGTAAAAAGCGACTATAGAAAATGGCATCAAATATGCCCACAACCACGGTCGATAACTATGAACAAAACATACTAGAGAGTACTGTCCACCAGTAAAACATAACTTATTAATTTAAAATATACAGGGTTATTGGTAAAATGCTAACAACCTCTTAGGGTTGACTTCTGCTAGTCCTAACAAACATTTGGAGATGTTTGTTTTTTGTTTTGTATAAAATTTTAATGGCTTATCTGAGCCAAGAGCGCCCGCTGCGGCAACACTGGACCGCGCCGTGCTCCCTTTGAATAGAGTTTTGAATATTTACATCGAGTAAAGTAATAAAAAATATGAAATAATACATTAGGCACAATTAACTTTTAACATCAGTAGGTCCTCGTACTTATTCCGTCAAAAACACGTAATAAGCACCAAAAATATTTGAAAAAAAATTTTTTAGAATCAAAAAAATTCTTCTCAAAATGTTTGTTAGGACTAGCAGAAGTCAACCCTAAGAGGTTGTTAGCATTTTACCAATAACATTTATTGACCTTTTTTTTTTATGCCTGGTAGGTTAGCCTTTGACCACTATCTGATGGTAAGTGATGATGCGATCGAAGATGTTTTTCAGGCTAACCTAGAATTACTGGCTTTCAAGGACGGCTGTCGGAACACACTGTTAGGTGCTTGGCGACATATATACTACTTGAGGGTGGTAGCTAGCCAGGTGGGCATTCACAAAATGCCCTACCACCATGCGAACCTAGTCCTTTATGGACAATCATACTCACGCGGCACGGAAAACAAATTGACGATCATCGCGCAAAGCGGGAACGACTGTCGGAACGTGTACGTCACTGAGGACTTCTTCTTACTGAAGATCTTCGTGATCACCAGCAGGTCGTTGAAGAGGAACACCTGAAATATCACGGAAAATGTTACATCACCTAAGTCACTTTTTATCAAGCTTAAAATTCAAAACTTCAATAAAAGTTCCAATGATACAACTTTCAATACGTTCATAGTAATTTTACTTATACATAAAATCACGCTTCTTTCCTGTAGGGGTAGGCAGAGACCACAGATTTCCACTTGCTACGATCCTGACATATCTCTTTCGCTTCATCTACACTCATCAATCCTTTCATACATGAGCGTCGGTTTAGGGTACTCCTGACCTGGTCTTTTTTGAGAACATCTTCAATCTGATTTCGAAACGTTCGCATAGGTCTTTTCACTTGTCCAACGTATACCTGTTTAGTTAATCTCATTTCATTCATTCTCTCTTCGTGTCCAAACCATCTTAACATACCTTTCTCGATTTTTGTCACTACGTCCTCATTCACACCACATCGTTCCCTTATCATATTATTCCTCATACTGTCACTCCGTTTGACTCCAATCATGCTCTCAATGCTCTCATCTTCACTGCTTTTATTCAACATTATTTTTCTATTAATAACAACGATTCCTAATTTACTATAAATATTTAAGATGTTTTTCTATCACACTTTCTTCGCTCAGGCTTCAATCCTTTTTTTAAGTGATAAGGTTACTAAATGCGCCTAAGACATACATTATGACTTAATTCATTGACACATGATCATATTTATTCATAATCTTATTATTTTCATATTATTATGACATTTCTTACTTTGACACATTTGTGCAATTTTTTTTTCTTTAGTTTTTTATATTCTAACTAGCTTTCCGGGCGCGGCTCCGCCCGCGCGTATTTCGGTTATCGCGCAAAAACATTAACCTCTTTTTGCGCAGTTGGATAAAAACTATCCTATGTTTTTTTCCCGGGTCTCAAACTATATCCATACCAAATTTCATTCAAATCGGTCCAGTAGTTTTGGCGTGAAAGCGTAACAGACAGACAGACAGAGTTACTTTCGCATTTATAATATTAGTACTGATGTTGGGTATGCCTTATTATGTACAAATTAATAATAATCGTAATTGGTTATGCCGTGCTTATTATAGCAAATAAATAAATAAAATTATTAAGTTTAATATGCCTGTAACTTCACCGGTACCCCACACCCTTCAAACTGGAAGGCACAGCAATGCGAAAATAACTGGTTGGCGGTAGAAATAAGTATGGTGTATGGTCAGGAAGCGAGTGGCGGCACACATAATTAGATACTTGCATGGCGACAGGTTTTTACACGAGTACGGACTACTAGAGAATCTATACTAACCTCTCTTTGGTGGACGCCCGGTCGTTCTTTTTTGTGTATATCAGGTATCTCGTAGAGTCGGCAGTAGCAGACGAGGCGGCGGTGTGGCAATGCCAAGTGCGGCTTCTTACCGACGATTGTCGCTTGTACTTTCATCACCTGAACAAACAAATTACAGAAAAATGAAATAAACTGACTAAACTCACTTTTATGGCGGAAAATTCAAAATTTTAATAGTTTTCTCGTGCTTGTTACTTTATTATAGTATTCGGAGTTGAAAATAATTTACTTTATTATAATTTGATTTAAAGCACAAACAAACGCTAAATTAATAAAACCTACCATTTTTTTAGAACAAAAAATTCGCGTTTGTGCAGCCTATGTCGATGGCCGAGCGGTTAAGGCACTCGGTGCATAAAGTCGGGAGACACAGGAATGCCACTCGAAACCAAAAAAATGTGCTGTATATTATTGCATGTATTATCTTGATAATTTGTTGAACACCAAACGCATGATTACCCGTAAAACCGTCAAATTCAAAATTACGTAGCCATGCCATATATTACACGTAGGAAATGCGATCAATTCTTTAAGTATTTACGCAACACATTATATTTTATTATTATTAATTATTAACGATAAAATATTTAATTTCAATCATGACGTCGTGATGATTCAATCGTGTACGAATAAAACGATAAAATATTGAATTTCAATCATGAACAAATATTGAATCTCCCGCCATATAATTAGGTACTGCTAATATATATTTATATGCTACCATTACAATGGTAAGTTGCTTTGGGTAATATTTCTAGGCAATGGTGTAGTAAACCAGACTAAACTCTGCCCAAGAGTATTCAAATCCATGATATCTCAGCCATTGAGTTGACCTTTAACACAACCAACCATTACTTTAAAATATTGTTCATACATAAATGAACTTTATTACCTGAGTGACATGGTCGCTTCCAGGTCTGAATTCGCTCGACTTGACCCTGTCGTATATTCCAGCGAGCATATCCCGGTCGATATCTCCGCAGTCGTCGATCCCGCGCAAGTTCTTCACGAAGTCGTCGAGGGACATCCTCGCTTCGGGCTTCAAGTTGGGCGTGTGGAGGTCCGTGTTCAGCATTATGATAGCGAACGCAAGGACGAATATCTATAGACACAGAGGGAAACATAATAATTAAACATAGCTGAAAGGAAATATATTAAGTAATAATTTTGACAAAACTATAACTTAATATATACTCCACACGTATGTAATGCCGACGCTTATTACTAAACGAAAGGTTCCATATTTTTTGTAATGGACATCGTAAAATGCAACTTGGAAGAAAATGTGTATAATGTGGCAGCATGCTACTCACGACGAAATGAACGGGCTGCTCTGAAAAAGTACCCGAAATAAAATAATACAATTAAAAGCATGCCCAAGAAAGTTAGCCGCCAGGCAGGATTCGTCGGGCACAATGAAGGTTAAAACTTATTGAATTATTTCCTCATTTTATATGAGTTGTTGCTCAAAACATATTTATTTGCCGTTCTTTTAAAGAAACCATCTCTATCCTAAGACTGAAAAAGTACCCGAAATAAAATACTACCATTAAAAGTATGCCCAAGAAAGTTAGCCGCCAGGCAGGATTCGTCGGGCACAAAATGAAGGCTAAAACTTTTTAAAATGATTTCCTCGTGTTATATGAGTTGTTGCTCAAAACATATTTATTTGCCGTTCTTTTAAAGAAACAATCTCTATCCTAACACTATCCGCACGTAATTTGCGTCGGTATAATAAACCTTTTTTTTTTTAATTTTTCCCATTGTTTTTACGAACTACCCTTGTAATATTCAATTTGATCATATGTACACAATGATTTGTGATTTCTTACCGTGTCTTGCGTTCGTAGACGTTGCACAAAATCAGGGTTGCATACACAATATCGCCTCGCGAACGCTTCCACTAAACGTTCTATCTTCTGCGCCTCCCCGGGGAGCCGGAAGTGCGCTTGGTACCTGCGGAGCGCCACGTCCACTGCCATGCCGGACAAGTCCAGCTCGTTCACGAAACATCTAAAAATTAAATTAAATAGGTACTCAATAATTAAAAAAATATTCTTACCTGATGGCCTCATTAATTCCAAAACTTCAAAAATAATAATATGTTATGTATAAAACAATAAAGTTATCTACTCTCATGTCGTAAAATTGAAATTATTTCTTTAAAACGAGTTAAAATTTTGACAGTATTAATTTATAAATGGAATCATAAAGCAATTTTTTTTTCATTTTTATTAAAATTTTTAATTAAAATTATTATTTTTGGCAAATAAACTATTGACTTTATGGAATTAGCACAAGGACCATGTACTGTATGGAAGCAATAAAGAATCTTGAATCTTGGATGTTAAGCGGTAACTTTTGCCTACAACCGATGCATTTCGACACAAGCGATGAACTGCACTGCGCCCATCACCCTGAGACATATAGCTTTTAAGTCTCATGAGCCTACTGGCTCTAACGGACTGCTGACGGAACACACTGTTATGTGCTTTGCGACAGATTTTCTATTCGAGGACATTAGCTAACCAGGCCTGCATTAGCAAAATATACTTCTACCAGGCGTTGTAGGAGCTCAAACCAGTGGTGGGGAGCGAACCATAGTACTGCAGCACGACAGCAGAGCTACTACCGCTCGGCTATCACTGCCTCTAAAAGATATCACTCTTTAAGTTTAATTACGTCTTAAGGAAGGCACTCACTCTAACACAGCCATGTTGAAAGGGTTCTGCAAGTTCCCCAGGTACTCTCCAATCATCTGCTTGCTGAGCCCTTTCCTGGTGATGAGGAACCGCGCGACCCCCCGAGGGGAGTTCTCGAGGAACCCTCGAGCGATGAGGTACGCGACTCCTCGCTCTGGTTTCTTGTTGAACAGGTTCAGTCCCACTCGGTACTGGCGCTTGCGAACCGTCTCTGAGACCTAGAAAAATAAAGACTTATGTAATATACATAAAATTGTATGTATATTTTTTTTTGTTTTACTCGCTGCTTACCTTGCATCTTCCTTTTCTATTGTATTAATGTATGGCTCTTTGATTTTAATCTTGCGGGTGAAACCGCGGGATGCAGCTACTACACATTTAAGTGATATCTCGCTTTTGGATTAAAACTCAATGGGCCTAAATCTCACAGCATCTATCTCGCTCTTGAATTACAAATGAATGGACCTAAGTCTCAAGGTCTATTTTGCTTTTGATCTACACCTCAAGGGGCCTAAATCTCAATATAATATTTTCCTCCCGTTTGGTTTTAGACATAACGCGATTAGGTACAGTCGCCTGCAATAAGAAGTATACACTTCGTGATTTTCAATATCGTGCCAAAAACTTCTGTTTCTCTTAATGTACACAGAAGTATCTTAAAATCAAAGAACAATTTTTATATTTTTTCTCATGTTTATATAAACTTATAATAATTCATAAACTAAGCGACATTAAATTCTTTTGAAAATTACGATGTGTATACTTCTTATTGCAGGCGACTGTACGTAGCGAGGAATTTTCTTTTTTTTAACATTCATGAGTTCACGTATTTTTTAACATGTAGTGCGCATTGTGTTAGTGTGTGTCCATGACTTAACATGCATTGACATTTCATTATTGTGTCTGCATGTGTGTGTCTGTGTAACTTCAAAGTTGCGCGCAATCGTTGTTTGCAACAGTTATGACGCAATTTGAAAATGAGTTGAGGATTTATATTAATAAATATTCTTTCTCTTCACTTCTTTAATCTTTCACTTCCTTAACTATAACTTTGTATAGGTTCGTAAGTTAGATGTTACCTTCAGTGTGGGTTGTTGATGATGATGTTCATGCTGCGGCCGACAGCAAACAGCTGGCGGCTCGTAGTATGGAGGTGCTTCTTGCCGCTTCCAAACTGCGTAGCGGTCGGCGTTGCCTTCGTAGAGAGGGCCTGATGCCGATGCTGTGCGTTGGTGCTGTTGGAAGTGTTGTTCTTGGATGTGAACGTGCGGTTCCTAAAAAAACAAATTAATTATTAAGAGACAAGTCAGCCGGCGAGTCTCATACATATTCCCCAATTTTCTTCTTTGATAAAAAGTTTTAGACCTAGTCTAAAGCTATATGTATATTACATAAGGATAGGCCTTCTATAGACACGCACGCCCCTGTAATATCCTTCTTTTTAGCGACTCATTTTTTTTATCATATAATATGGGGCATATTTGGGGGGTATTTACCGCCATGATCAGAGAATCGTCAGACATACATGAAATTTTAAACATAATAGATATTTTTCTTCCTGGATAATGCCCGTAGAACAATACTCATTTTACATAATGCCGTGGTGCTATAGATACCCGCGCCCATGTGATTTTCTTTTTTCAGCAACTTGTTATATTTATTTTTCATAATCGCATAAAATGCTCCGTTTATGGCCATCATCAGAGAGCCTGATGACCCGACAAATAAGGAAAGTTTTTAACATAAAAATAATTAATAGACGTCTAGAGAATATAATTGTTACTTAAAATTTATATCTAAAAAAGTGCTCAGTTTTGTAAGAGGAAACCGGGGGCAGGATACGCTCAAAAGTATATCTAGAGCGTAGTTGATATTTTTTTCAATGAACAATGGTTATAAGATGCAGAATGTTTTTGGCGTCAAATTTATTATGCCAAAGATCTCATCCATCACACATTTCCTATACGCTGAGCATGAAAAATATACATTATTATACATTCACCTAAAACATTAATATTTATAAATTAATATTTCTATTGAGAATTTGGGTACCCAATACAAATCTAACTACTTGTTTTTACATTGAAGTGTTTGTTTGTGTTCGCAATGCAGATAACTTAGAAATAACGCTCCGTTGAAAACACCATCTAGTAAAACAGCGTTGAACTTTTTGAAGCTCTACACTTTAGCGCACTAAATAGGTTAAGGTTTTAATCAGATAACACAAGATGGCGGTATAAGACTTAAATGTGCTCTTCATTTTATGGTAATCAAGGAGAAGCGGTAAAAAGCCTCCGTAGCAGATAAACTGTAACTCCGTGATGTTATGATATCCTTCCATTAATAAGATTATATGGCTACACATACATATTTATTCGAAGTACACACCGCACACTCATTCGTAAACTATACACCGACAATTGCAGTACAGCTCTAAATCGAATAGTCATATTTGTAAGACATGCTACGGAGTAAATGGAAATACATTTTCCGACTGTTTGAAAAGAACTAGAGTTCAAATTTTTCAGAGTATAGTTTTCATAGTGCAAGTCAATTTTGGGTCCTTTTCTGTCTGTACTCTATATACTTCATAAAAAGATTACTGTTTTTTTTTTAAATTAAACATCTCTGATTTTATAGTTAATTAAACAGATATTCATGCTAACAATGTGTTATCAATCTCTAAATGGTTCACACAAACGGTCCTGGTATCATCTGTTCCAAAGTACTGCTTAACCCTTAGTTCACCACCCTGAGTCCACGGGACTCACCACTGTTTTTAAACGACGAAAATCAAGTGTATACGGAGTGAGGCGCGGGACGCGGGAGTAAGTGATCGTGCGCGTGCGCCATTTGCAAAGGTAAGTTTTGATCGAGTGTGAGTCCTGGGGACTCATGGTGGTGTTTTGTGTTACAAAACTTCTTTTGGTTACTTATTTATTTATCTGTTTTTATGTTGTCTCAGGCTTCCATCATGGCATCTAAACGTCGAAAAATTCAATCTGTAAACATTGCAGACCCCGTATAAGCTTCAAGAAGATGCATTGCATGCAAAACATCCAACCTCAACAAAACATTTTAGAGAAACCATGCCTCGAGAGATACGTACACTTATTTCCCGTATCACTAAAATAGATATGCCTAATCAACCAAGTTCATCTAAACAGAAGACGTTTTACAAAGGGATCAGTGTAAATATTGTTACACTTATGATTGTCAGAAACGAACCAATCTGCCTTACTTGTGCCAAAAATATATACCTAAAATGTTTAGAATGTTCACCTGTTGCACGTTTTCGACCTAGTCTAAAGCTATATGTATATTACATAAGGATAGGCCTTCTATAGACACGCACGCCCCTGTAATATCCTTCTTTTTAGCGACTCATTTTTTTTATCATATAATATGGGGCATATTTGGGGGGTATTTACCGCCATGATCAGAGAATCGTCAGACATACATGAAATTTTAAACATAATAGATATTTTTCTTCCTGGATAATGCCCGTAGAACAATACTCATTTTACATAATGTCGTTACTTAAAATTTATATCTAAAAAAGTGCTCAGTTTTGTAAGAGGAAACCGGGGGCAGGATACGCTCAAAAGTATATCTAGAGCGTAGTTGATATTTTTTTCAATGAACAATGGTTATAAGATGCAGAATGTTTTTGGCGTCAAATTTATTATGCCAAAGATCTCATCCATCACACATTTCCTATACGCTGAGCATGAAAAATATACATTATTATACATTCACCTAAAACATTAATATTTATAAATTAATATTTCTATTGAGAATTTGGGTACCCAATACAAATCTAACTACTTGTTTTTACATTGAAGTGTTTGTTTGTGTTCGCAATGCAGATAACTTAGAAATAACGCTCCGTTGAAAACACCATCTAGTAAAACAGCGTTGAACTTTTTGAAGCTCTACACTTTAGCGCACTAAATAGGTTAAGGTTTTAATCAGATAACACAAGATGGCGGTATAAGACTTAAATGTGCTCTTCATTTTATGGTAATCAAGGAGAAGCGGTAAAAAGCCTCCGTAGCAGATAAACTGTAACTCCGTGATGTTATGATATCCTTCCATTAATAAGATTATATGGCTACACATACATATTTATTCGAAGTACACACCGCACACTCATTCGTAAACTATACACCGACAATTGCAGTACAGCTCTAAATCGAATAGTCATATTTGTAAGACATGCTACGGAGTAAATGGAAATACATTTTCCGACTGTTTGAAAAGAACTAGAGTTCAAATTTTTCAGAGTATAGTTTTCATAGTGCAAGTCAATTTTGGGTCCTTTTCTGTCTGTACTCTATATACTTCATAAAAAGATTACTGTTTTTTTTTTAAATTAAACATCTCTGATTTTATAGTTAATTAAACAGATATTCATGCTAACAATGTGTTATCAATCTCTAAATGGTTCACACAAACGGTCCTGGTATCATCTGTTCCAAAGTACTGCTTAACCCTTAGTTCACCACCCTGAGTCCACGGGACTCACCACTGTTTTTAAACGACGAAAATCAAGTGTATACGGAGTGAGGCGCGGGACGCGGGAGTAAGTGATCGTGCGCGTGCGCCATTTGCAAAGGTAAGTTTTGATCGAGTGTGAGTCCTGGGGACTCATGGTGGTGTTTTGTGTTACAAAACTTCTTTTGGTTACTTATTTATTTATCTGTTTTTATGTTGTCTCAGGCTTCCATCATGGCATCTAAACGTCGAAAAATTCAATCTGTAAACATTGCAGACCCCGTATAAGCTTCAAGAAGATGCATTGCATGCAAAACATCCAACCTCAACAAAACATTTTAGAGAAACCATGCCTCGAGAGATACGTACACTTATTTCCCGTATCACTAAAATAGATATGCCTAATCAACCAAGTTCATCTAAACAGAAGACGTTTTACAAAGGGATCAGTGTAAATATTGTTACACTTATGATTGTCAGAAACGAACCAATCTGCCTTACTTGTGCCAAAAATATATACCTAAAATGTTTAGAATGTTCACCTGTTGCACGTTTTCGACCTAGTCTAAAGCTATATGTATATTACATAAGGATAGGCCTTCTATAGACACGCACGCCCCTGTAATATCCTTCTTTTTAGCGACTCATTTTTTTTATCATATAATATGGGGCATATTTGGGGGGTATTTACCGCCATGATCAGAGAATCGTCAGACATACATGAAATTTTAAACATAATAGATATTTTTCTTCCTGGATAATGCCCGTAGAACAATACTCATTTTACATAATGTCGTTACTTAAAATTTATATCTAAAAAAGTGCTCAGTTTTGTAAGAGGAAACCGGGGGCAGGATACGCTCAAAAGTATATCTAGAGCGTAGTTGATATTTTTTTCAATGAACAATGGTTATAAGATGCAGAATGTTTTTGGCGTCAAATTTATTATGCCAAAGATCTCATCCATCACACATTTCCTATACGCTGAGCATGAAAAATATACATTATTATACATTCACCTAAAACATTAATATTTATAAATTAATATTTCTATTGAGAATTTGGGTACCCAATACAAATCTAACTACTTGTTTTTACATTGAAGTGTTTGTTTGTGTTCGCAATGCAGATAACTTAGAAATAACGCTCCGTTGAAAACACCATCTAGTAAAACAGCGTTGAACTTTTTGAAGCTCTACACTTTAGCGCACTAAATAGGTTAAGGTTTTAATCAGATAACACAAGATGGCGGTATAAGACTTAAATGTGCTCTTCATTTTATGGTAATCAAGGAGAAGCGGTAAAAAGCCTCCGTAGCAGATAAACTGTAACTCCGTGATGTTATGATATCCTTCCATTAATAAGATTATATGGCTACACATACATATTTATTCGAAGTACACACCGCACACTCATTCGTAAACTATACACCGACAATTGCAGTACAGCTCTAAATCGAATAGTCATATTTGTAAGACATGCTACGGAGTAAATGGAAATACATTTTCCGACTGTTTGAAAAGAACTAGAGTTCAAATTTTTCAGAGTATAGTTTTCATAGTGCAAGTCAATTTTGGGTCCTTTTCTGTCTGTACTCTATATACTTCATAAAAATTTTACTGTTTTTTTTTTAAATTAAACATCTCTGATTTTATAGTTAATTAAACAGATATTCATGCTAACAATGTGTTATCAATCTCTAAATGGTTCACACAAACGGTCCTGGTATCATCTGTTCCAAAGTACTGCTTAACCCTTAGTTCACCACCCTGAGTCCACGGGACTCACCACTGTTTTTAAACGACGAAAATCAAGTGTATACGGAGTGAGGCGCGGGACGCGGGAGTAAGTGATCGTGCGCGTGCGCCATTTGCAAAGGTAAGTTTTGATCGAGTGTGAGTCCTGGGGACTCATGGTGGTGTTTTGTGTTACAAAACTTCTTTTGGTTACTTATTTATTTATCTGTTTTTATGTTGTCTCAGGCTTCCATCATGGCATCTAAACGTCGAAAAATTCAATCTGTAAACATTGCAGACCCCGTATAAGCTTCAAGAAGATGCATTGCATGCAAAACATCCAACCTCAACAAAACATTTTAGAGAAACCATGCCTCGAGAGATACGTACACTTATTTCCCGTATCACTAAAATAGATATGCCTAATCAACCAAGTTCATCTAAACAGAAGACGTTTTACAAAGGGATCAGTGTAAATATTGTTACACTTATGATTGTCAGAAACGAACCAATCTGCCTTACTTGTGCCAAAAATATATACCTAAAATGTTTAGAATGTTCACCTGTTGCACGTTTTGATATTTTATATTGTGCCATTGTTAGTAATTTTTTTTATATTCTGTGTAGTGTTTTTTATTTTCAAAATGTTTTTGTTATTTTTGGTTTTAATGACACAAATATATTTTTTGTAGGTAAAACATACTACTCAATTTTTGAACACCGGAAACGGCGGGATGTACTTCTTTTTAAAAAAAAGATAATGTATAGTTAGGTAAGTATATTCCAAAATGTTACTTAGTATGTAATAACTGTTCCATTAGTGATATGTTAAACCAAATAAAATGTATAAATAAAAATTGTACAAGTGTTTAATTGACAAATAGAAAATATGAGTCCCTGGGACTCATGGTGGTGATTAGAGGGATTTTAATAGGGGTGGTGGATTAAGGGTTAAGAACAATTCCAATATGAAAGCCGGTAGCTAATGCCATAACTAAAGTTGTATATCCCTTACCGGCGCTCTAGGCTGGTACGGCTGATGATAATGGTGGCGATGTTCCTGCGATGATGACGATGAGGAAGATTGCACCGAAGACATGGAACCACCGCGGACAACCGCTCCTCCGCATTCCGCGCGACGGAGGGAAACTGGACTCTCAGCGCTGGGAATAGAGTACATATTGTCATAATGTGTTGTACAACATACAGTTTATAATCGAATTTGGTTTTTGATTTGGGAGATATTACTGAAAAATGGACTGTATCGCCGTTGTAATATGGCACATATCAATTAGTCGAAATATTATAATTTCCCAATTTTATCATATTTATGTGGGATACTCGTCTTCTCGAAGAATTAATACCACTACTACTTTACGTCCTCGCACTTACAGATATATTTTAGTCCACTGTAATAAGAGGTCGCCCGTGGGTTTCCGGGTTAGAATTGCACCTCCCCATATCATCCCGTGGGTGTCGTAAGAGGCGACTAAAGGAAAATACTGGAAGGTGGGCAGCAGCGCCTTCTAAAGAACTGACAACTTACACTACGATCCCCAAGACGTCTGCCAAGCGTGGGGATACCCCCTTAATAGGGGAGGCTGTGTTCAGCAGTGGACGATCTAGCTGTTAAAGTAATAGGAGGTCAGCCTATAAGCCAACGATCTCGCAGAGTTCCTGATTAAGGATTACTACTCAAAATTTCGGTCAGAAAATGCCCAATAATCGAACCCAATAGCTCGCAAATCCATAGATCTCACATATATTTAAATCTTAGTAGGTAGGTACTTACTACTACCCCGTGGGGTGCCGGGTTAGAATGTCACCCTACCATTTCTTCCCGTGGGTATCGTAAGAGGCGACTAAGAGAAAAATACAAGAAGGTGGGAAACAGTGCCTTACGAAGAACTGACAACTTCTTCTGCGATTCCCAAGACGCTGTTGACGTGCCGTAGGTGATGACAAAAATCTTTTCATTTGACGAGAGTGACAGCCGTATGGTAAACAATTAACTTGTACTGTACTGTAACAACCGGATCGTCCACTGCTGAACACAACCTCCCCTACTAAGGGGGTATTTGCCATAATCCTCACACTTGGCAGGCGTCTTGGGGATCGCAGTTCTTTAGAAGGCGCTGCTGCCCACTTTAAAGGATTTTTCCCTTAGTCGCCTCTTACGACACCCACGGGATGATATGGGGAAGTGTAATTCTAACCCGGCACCCCACGGGGCGGCTGGCATCCCACGGGGCCGGCACCCCACGGGGCACAATTAACTTACTTGAGTGTAATACTGCTAGTTCGCTTGGGCACTTCAGGCGGTAGCCGCCTAGCGTTGGCCGCTTGTATCGCCGCTAACTGCTGTTGTTGCCGTGCCGTAGGTGACGACAGTGGCTTGCCACCCGACGACAGTAAATTGCCGTAGATAGGTCCTGCAACGACAATGGATTGTATATTTTAGAAATGGTAAAACAAGTTCTGATTCTAGATTTCATCTTTAGCATCTTTCGAACATACCCCATCATCTTGAATTCCATAATTCTCAACTTCCTGATATAAATATCTTCGGTTGTTACAATTTTAGCTTGAAGTTTTAGTTCAAGCTTGTTGAAGTCATGATGAATCATTTGTTTTATCGTCAGGTACATTTAATATGTAGGTTTCACGAAAGCTAGTTATTGTTTTATGATAACTATATTGATGACTTTCGAGTGTGTAATTAAAAACGATTGAAACACGCATAAATTTTAATAATTGTGATTTATTTTCAAGGATATTTTATGATAAGTAGGTATTAAATACTCAGATGACAATTGAGTAGGAAAAATTTAAAAACCTTAGAACCTGAGGAGAACTATTTCTTAAGAACAGCTGCAAACAAAATAAAGCTTAGCAACGGGTAATACGGGTTAAAGAACGAAAGGAAAAATTAGAGTTATGACTCATTGTCATGTTAGTTCAATTTGTCACAGCATACCAATTACCAAGGTGGGATGGACGCGAGTTGAATCCCGCATATGACTTAATTTTTTTCTCTCGTAAATATGTTATTTAATTACGGGTAATATCTTAAAAAAAACTAGTACATATACGTTAGTTACCTGTATTGTTTAACAGTTGGTGGTTGTGTAGAGATTCGTTGTGCGACGACGATGTGGATATGTTGGTGACAGAACCGGACACTGAACAATTGCACACCTGGAAATTAAACAAAGGAGTCAAAATACTACTTTAAGATGTCTTGGTGCTAACTCTTTCTATAGAGAAGAGCACAAAAAATAAGGAATAGATAGATCACTCCGCAAAGCCATTTCAATAAATAAACGACTCTAGCCACGAAGCCTTAAAGTGCACTTCAGCTCGCAAACCACGGAGTACCCAATATCTATATAAACCTACAACTTTTTTTGCATAGCTCAGATCTCTTCTGACGTGGCACGCACCGTAGAATAATACCGCTAAGTCGGATACGCCGATGTACCTACAGCTTTGCACCTAAAGTGCGGAGTGAGCCAGGCCTGGCGAGAGACTATCTTTGTCGGTACCACAGTCAGATGTTCAAACAATACTGTGTTTAGGCGTAAAGGGCAAAGCAGGAGCGCGTTCCGAACCTCGATTAGAGCGCACTCGGAGTGCACTCGGAGTGCAACTTTTCACTCTAACGTCGTTCACAACCTTCGGGTAGAGCGCAACTTTTTAACTATCAAAAGAGGTCGTTAAAATGTTGAATCTTTAACTGACATTTCTTGATGAGAGAATTATAGGCACTCTTTTATATTTTGCAGGTAACAGTAGTTATTGCTCTTCAAACATCATAAAAAGTCCATAAATTTTGCGAAATTCCCCTCCAAAAACGATATTTGAGGTTATAAAACAACCGAGTCGTTCGGAACCTTCGATAAAGCAACCAAACAACGCACTCTGACCCTCGGAACGCGCTCCAGCAAATTAAATTACTAGGCGAACACGATATTAGAACTAATGTCTCGGAGTGACGAGCGCAGTGCAGTGCTAAGTAGAACGAGAAAGGTGACACTGTTAATGCAATGGACAGGCGTGACGGCTAGGTACCATCAGAAAAAAAAGTCTATTTAAACAAAGCAATTTACTTTTATATTCAACGACAATAATTGAATGTTTGAGTATTGTGATATCTTTTTCCGCCTTTAGTGTAAATAATCCGATGTGATATATATGCAAGTATCCTTAGTTTATATCTAGGAGTTATTTTTTTACATTCATCATCACGACAAACCCAGATTAGTGTTGCTTCCTACGGTACTATAAAATCATTTTTAGGTTAGTTCCTGTCGTAGATTAAAATGTACCTAAAAATATACCAGTTAATAGTACATTTCTCACCGAGGGGAGATGGTGCCAGATTACCAAAGAGGATGTAGTTTGAGGCTCGAGGCGGACCTTCTACCAAACTCTTTACATTTAAGTTGATAATGTATTTTTTTTTAAAGCTGACAGGTAAACTTCTGACTACAGCCAGTTGCCATGTGATGGTGAGGACTAAGGTATTATGAGCATCATATAGAATATTTTTTTCACTTTTTTATATATTACAGGGTTTCTTACTGAACAGGCGCGGCACCTCAAGGGGTCAAAAAGTTAGCACAATTCTTTAAAATGTATTGTAATTTGTACATAATGTAAAACAAGATACAAAAGCAAAAGTGGAAGATTTTTCTGCACACATTTCTTATCATGATACATGACTGTGTAAACATTACATCAAGACTTACAAATTATAACACAACATAATATAAAATATAAAAGTATACGCTTCTCCTCCTTTTCTTTTCTAAAGTCTACTACACAAATTGATAGATATTGAAAAAAAAAAATTGTACTGAGACTAAAAAGTATTGGTAATGTGAAAATGAGTTTTATGTACGTATACACTCAGATTTTCACTTTAAATTTCATTGATCCAAATTGAAAGTGGGACCACAATTCATTAGCACAAATGCATGAAAATGAGTAATTTACTTCAAATCAATCAAAAAATGATCAGTTTGTTATATTACAGCAACAATTTTGTAACGTAAATCATTAAAGACCCGGACATATATAATGTCACAAAAATGACATTAAAAGAATAACATTGTCATATATCAGTTTCAATTCTAAACAAAAGAAATATTACTTACAATATCAATATTTAATTTGATGACAAATAAAGTGAAAAGCTGAGTGTATAACTCATGTCTAAATTGATGCTAATGACTTTGGCTCGGCTGTTAAACGTTTCGGACAAAATGACTCTGTTGAAAGCAATCGTTGTATAATCTACTTATAAAAAAATCGACTGCACTAATAAACAATAAGCGTATATGAACTTACAGAATATTTATTAGTACATCGCCAAAGTCTGATTCTCTTGACTCGCCGCAAAACCCTCACATTTTCATTTCTCATGACGCGCTCTATCGCACTCCCCGCTTACAACTGACACATCTTATAATTACGACTATCATGGGGCCATTAAACTATTTCAACGTCACATGTGATAATAGATAAGTAATGATAACAGATTGAATTCTTTTGGTAGTAAACAATTTTGAGTTCTATTCTAAGGTACTATAGGGTTTACTTTAGGGGATTTTTGTGTTTGCAAAAATGTGTTGCTAATTTGATGCCTTGTCTTTCAAATACTCAAGGCTGTGTTAAATTGTACTGTGACAGTGTCATTATGAAACATTTTGAACCGAATAAGTCACAGTTAATATGCAGTCTATTATTTTGTGGAATTATCAACAGCTGGAAGATGAGAGGGGATGTCATAAAGGGATGAAAACGTGAGGGTTTTGAGGCCAGTTAAGTTAATCAGTCTTTGGCGATATATTAATAAATAATGTACTGTAAGCCTACTAACTAACCCTACGCTTGGCAGGCGTCTTAGGGATCGCAGTGTAAGATGGCAGTTCTCCAGAAGGCACTGCTGCTTGAATTTTTCCCTTCCTGCCTCTAACGACTCCCAGAGGAAAAAGGGGGGAGGGGTATTGAAGGTTGTAGGTGAATGAGAATGTGAATTTATATTACTTCTTTACGCTGAAACGTCACAATCCTATGTAATGTCATATCGTAATGTTATAATGATAGCTACGACAACTGTCAATACTGAGCCGGTTCAAACCGGTTCTACACCCGAGCGGGCGCCAACCCCCTGTAACCCCCGCACGTCTTTTTAGTGACTAGTTACGCACACATACCTGTGCGTGTAGTAGTGAAGCTTTCATTATGTACCGTTTTACATTCATGTGGTTTAAGTCCTGGATTAACACAGGACACATTTCATCATCATCGTTAAAGCTTTTCATCATTGTCTACGCATGTTAAGCCGCGGGGTGGAATGCAGCTGTTTAAGAAATAATCAATAAACTGAATGCGACATGGTACTTCAATAACAGCGAACATAAAACTGACTGTATAGAGTGATATAATGAAAACAGGATAACATTCTATTCCAATCCGATAAGATACTAAGCGTCAATTGAAACCGAAGAAGCTGCAGCGAGCAGCAATTTTACTGCCACACCATTTTGGACTTTGTTCCAATCATTACAATGCATAGTATAGGATGAAGGAATTGACGGCGATGAACCGCGAGAGGCATAATTGCATGTCTTTCAAGCGATACTATGCATTGTACTGATAGCGAGTAGGTCGAAAATGGTTCGACAGTAAAAATGCCGGCCACTGCCACTTGTAAATTAAGACTATGTATGTATACAAATCGATATCGGCACGCCTTTATGAAAGATTGATATCAATTTATTTTTAAATTTTATCAATATTTTATCACCTGCACGTTATCTTATATCCAAGCCATTAAAGTCAATGTTAATGAATGTAATGCATTAATGTCAATATTTACATAACATTGATAATATTTGAAATTAATGATAAAATATATTTTATTACGGAGATGTTAGAAAATTAGAGACGGAATGTTTATTTTTTTTTATGGGATTGTGAAAACTCCCAGTGTTAAACGGTAATATAGTTATTAGTAGGCCAATAACAGATGCATTTCAGCACAAGGGACGAATTGCACTGCTCCCACCATCCTGAGATATAAAGACCTGTAATTTCACCGGCACCCATACCCTACAAAACCGAATTCTAATTTAATGCCTTGTTATTTTTAACACACTTAAAAAAAGGAGGAGATTCTTAATGTGGCTATTGTCTTGTGTGTGTCACCTGATAACTAAAGAGTTATTAAGAGTTACAAAGTGTACCGATTTCGATAATATTTTTTAAATTCGAAAGCTGGTATTTGTCATGGGGTCCCATATACTTCGTTTTTAGGGTTCCGTACCCAATGGGTAAAAACGGGACACTATTACTGAGACTTCGCTGTCCGACCGTCCGTCCGTCTGTCACTAGGCTGTATCTCAAGAACGATGATAGCTAGACAGTTGAAATTTTCACAGATGATGTATTTCTGTTGCCGCTAATAACAACAAATACAAAAAGTTGGCCAAGTGCGAGTTGAATTCGCGACCGTTAAAACTAAAAAAGGTTAAAATATGAAGTCTAATGTTGTATAGCTAATGGTACAGAACCCATCATGCGCGAATCCGACTCGCACTTATCCGATTTTTTAGGCAGTGTTACACTAAAACAGTGCCATAAAAAGGATATCATTTAGAACTGAATAAGTAACGGCTAATATGCATCTATTAACTTGTAGTAACACAAACAGCCGAGAGATAGGAAAGGGTTGCCGTATTCCCTACGCTTTCAGGCTTCTTGGGATCGCAGTATAAGATGGCGGTTATTTCAGAAGGCGCTGCTCACCTTCTGGTATTTCTATCCTCATCGCCTCTTATGGCTGCCACTGGAAGATATCTGGGGATGCTACTCGTACCCGGCACACAACGGGGATATACAGTACCAAATTTAAATTACTTTTTACACGAAGCTTCGTGATACGAGCATTTACGAAACACCGATCTGAGATCATTCTACAGCGAGTCTCATCTTGATTAGTTAACAGGCTAAATACTGTACGCTGATTGGTCAATGGCATTCTATGACGCGATGTGTGACCAATGAGAGTTCAGTTAACTTATTAAGACTTTAACATACGTTCCAGAAACTGGGGATCAGCTTCACATCTCTCTAGCACCATCAAGTGGAAAATCTGTCGCCTCCCTTAAGGTGTGTACCGGTACACTGTTCACTGTTCTTGGTGCTCTCGATAGCCTCAACAAGATTGTTACTTTAACTTAACATGCTGAGGTGGTGCTTTCTTTCCTTTTGGAGACCATGGCACACTTTGGGTCACTGAGTCAATATAGGGTAAGTTATGTGGTACTTAATGACAGGATGAAACGCTGCGGACGCGTTAGGGCAATCTCGACCAGCTATGTGGTGACTGACAGCTTCTTACCCCACTGTCTGCATCAGCTCGATGGTGTGGCATGTCGGTGGCTATCATGTGGATTTGATGCGCTGACTGCTGTACTCTGGCCACCATTGCTTCCACCTCGTTCTGTGTGTCCATCTGGAGGTGGTTGCTGTAATTAAAAGTATAGTATTGATATTAAAATTACACATTGCTGAAATTCTCGCCTTTAACGTTTTTCTTTACACAATAATGTGGATAGGTTAGGTCTGGAATGTTGAGTAGTTCTTAAGGGTAATAGCGCTCGTAGCGAAGTTTGCTAAGCCGTTCTTAAACGATCGGCTAATTTAAGCAATGTCTGCCGAAGTCATGACTTGGATGGACAATAAAATAATCGCACACATATTACAGACAGTCAATAAAATAAAATTAATATGTCTACAAGTTACTATTATAAAATAAATCAGGTCAAATAATTAAATGTCAAAATCAAAATCAAAATTTCAATGTCAAGTTAATTAAAATAAAAAATAACTACAAATTACTATGATAAAATTAATCTGGACAAAATTTATATGTCAAAATATTTACAACATTATTGTATTGTTGAAGCCCTTGTAAATGTTATCTCACAATATATGCTATATATTGTGAGATAACATTGTAAGAAAGTCCTCCAACAACCGTCAAATATATCAGTCTCTGGATTTGCGTCAAGAAGCGCCAAGGGAGCGCGAGTTACTACGGGCACTTAACTTGGGTGTTACGAAAATACTGTTTAAGAAAGACTTGGCAGGTATAAATACAAGCGTTTAAATATAGAGAAAGAAACAGATAACTTTTATGTGATCCATATTATATAGCCCTAGAGATCATAAAATATCAACTTTTTTTCCACTAGACTTGATCAAAGTTCAATGGCAAAGAACCAAACGCCTCCTGACATCCTTTTACCAGACATGAACACTTATAATGTAAGGGAAACTCCGCTGGGAATAACCTCAGCTCATGAAGGTTACAGAACCAAGATATAAGTATTTTGTTAAAAGTGGTTTAACTTTTGATATTACTAATATAGTTTTGTAACTGCCATCTTTGTGTTTCATCAACATATATCATCTTCCTACACTTGCTCTGCGTTATGTGAAGTCCACAAAATATGTTTTCTAACATAATAAAGAATAACAAAGTGCTATTCTAATCAGTTTTGCTTAGATTGTATGTGACCTATCGCTTGCCTGATAATGAAAACCCAAAGTATTTTGGTAATCCTGAAAATTTGTAACTGCAGCAATTATTATGTTAGTAATTCTCAAATCTACTGTCAAAAATAATATAAAATTAAAATTTAAGATGAACATTATTGTTTTTTTTTTGTATATTAGAATTACATATAAAAACGATAATTTCTTCGCAACTTAGCAAGGAATAAACTTAGGAAGTTATTGAAAAATTAGTTTATAATGAACAAATTCTCTCAAGAATTTGTAGTCGAACAGTCTGCAAAAAAAACTAAAATTGACGTTATATCTTTACCGCATCAATCGATAGGATCTATGGTGACAATCATCATAGCGCGCTTCTTTCCCCCCACCAAGAGGATCCAAATTTTTAGATTCCACCCTTGTAAAAATATCCGTAAAATGTTGTCTTCAAGCTTTAATGTAAGAACTGACCTCATATCCATATCGTGTCGTTCCCTCAATGACATGGACCTCATGGGCCTTGTGAGGGCTAGGACCTTCTCAGCAGCCCCAGGACTCTTCTGAAGCAGCGTGTTGGCGTAGATATCTGTACCTGAATAGTAATAATATATAAAACTTCTTACAAAGCAAATCCATTTCAATCACTTTTTAAATATTGTATCAAAAATTCACGGTAAGTCTCCTATGTCTGTCACTTTTTTATGATGGTAGGTTCGATTGCCCACCTGGCTAGCTACCACCCTGAAGGAGGAAATCTGTCGCCAAGCACCTAACAATGTATTCCGACAGCTGTCCTTTAGAGCCATTTCCCATTTCAAGTTAGGCCTGTGTCCATATTCGATCACATCATAACAAAACCATCAAGTGGGATTGTGGACAAAGGCTAACCTATTGGCAATATTAAAAATAGGTGTTTTTTTTCTTCAAAAATGTCCAATATTTGTATACCATTTACCATTACGGATGGTTTTTGCTCCTGGGCGTCCTACAACCTTCTCTCATTGTCATCTACTTCCTTCACCTTTAGCAAAACTGCGATGAATTTATTAAACCTATGGGTTACAACAGATCGTCTAGCTCTAAGACTGCCATATTTTCACCGTAGGACTGGATATCTCATGTAACGACGAGTCCTGAACCTTACCGTTGACTAGTTGATGCTCCTGGCCGTCCTGCAGCCTCCTTGTGGTAGAATCAGCAGCCTTTGCCATTGCAGTGATGGCACTGAATTTTTTCAACAGTTGTCGTCTTCTAAACGCTCTCTGGATGGTGACGGCAGCTCTTCTCGCTCTGAGACCGCCGTATCTTCGCTCTAGGATCTCCACTTGCTTGTCAAGCAGGTCTTGAGACATCTCATAACGGCTGGAAAGCATAAGAAATAAGCTTAGAAGGAAATGCAGAGGTATACTATGCAAATGGTAATGGTACTATAGTTTAAGAAGCGTTTAGGTCAGAGCGTTTCTGAAACATGCTTTTGGTGAGCGGGTCGGGGTTGGTTTCGTGATTGTTTTCGGAGTTTTTTTCTTAAAGAAGCATCAAGTTAGTTTCCTTATGGTTTAAGTATTCAGATTTCGTATTGAGTAGGTTCAAAATGGATGTGCTTTTGGATATGAAAACTGTCGTAACAATTATATATTTGCAGGTATGTGATCAAACATTTTGGTGTGGTGTTGGGAATTGGGCTATGTTCATCAAATAACAAAGAAAGTGTTTTAACAATGTTTGCATGTGCGTAATATCTACCTACATCTGATGAATAGTTTCAACGATAGAAAGCTGATGATTTATATAGTAACTAATGGTCTTTGTTTAAAGAGCTACTACTGAAATTCAATGTATTCTACGAAGATTCGCAAGGTACTTCTATACAGCTTGAAAATGCCTATTAAAACGTGTTTATAGAAGAAAGTAGCAATAAAACAGTCTTCGAAAGGATCGAATTAACTCGATAAACCTTAATAGCTGTCCGTGATTAGTCGAATAAGATTCTTAAGTAGCATGCCCTTAAATCAGCGCATAATACTTAGTAAAAGGCTTGTTAAATCTTGAGTTGAATTACTGTTCAAAGATAATGGTCCATCTAAAGTTAAACCTACGTATAATTGTCTCTATAATATTATTATACTAAATCAGCACATTTTGTGGTAAAATTGTACTAAGATCATATACGTTTCTGACTTTGAGTATACGTTATAGACTTATAATGTTATGTCTATAAGGTAGGCGTAGACGAGTAAAACACAGTCTGTAGACTGAACAGTAAAAGCTTTACGATTTAAGTTCTTTTTTCATAAGAGCAGGATTGCTCTCTCCGTTGTACTACATATCATATAATAATATAGGGTAGATCATTTTTTAATAAATTTATAATTTGATAGATAAATGTATTTCAATGTTTTTGCGATAAATTTATCAAAGAAATACAAAATATTTTAAATATAAAAAGGACAATATGATTGGATTCTTTTTTGCAAAACAAGAAATTTATATCAATACATTTCTTGTTTTTGGGTCTTGACAGGATATTTTTTATTAATTTATAATATATTGTTATATTTTTTAAATTAAGGTCAATTTAAGTTTAAAAAGTTACTAACTTGTAATTTAATTTGGTAATATGATGTACCTAGTCGGTCGTCAGGGTTCATCGGAATCAAAAGTGAAAACATTCTTAACTTTTCTATATACAAAAAGCGAATATTTCACATGGTTCTTGTACTTTAAGTTAGTAAAACAAAAAAAAACATCACTGAACAAATTGACTAACACAATTTTGAATTTCTACCCGTATTTCACCACAAAAAGGCTTTGTTTCGTTTGCCATTTTAGGCTATGTCATAAACTTTTCAACAGAGACGTTTACGACAGTTTTATTGTATTTTAATCTTGTAAAAGTGGACCAGGGTCTTTGGACCTGTAAAATTTAAATGTATCATGCCTTCAATTATAGTAAGTAGGTAAGTAGCATTATGGTTCATTTTTATAGTACATGCAAAGTGCAATAGTAAAGTGTTATGTTACATAACACAATTTCAACTGAGATTGCACTTTGCAAGACCGAAATATTTTGGCGCTCATAAGGTAAAGTGATGATAAAGGCAACAAGGTAAGTCGAGTAAGTTCAAATCAACAACAGGATAGTTAAGTGTTATCTAAGTTATTGAAGGGGTCACGTGACAGGCATTCCTGAGGTCTCTTAGGACGTACCCTCTGGTCAATTTACCCCGTTTTTGGGGTAATGTTGGATCTTTTTGCGTCATCCCTGTAGTTCCAATAAGGGACACGTCTGTTCCACGCCTATGTAGTAGAAAAACAGAAAGTGTTACACAATATACACCGCAGAAAATAAACATTTATAAACAATTGTTAAAAAAAAACATAATAAAAAGTATAGAAACAGCACATCATGTTTACCTTTTCAACAAATTTATTTTCGAATGCAATAGTCACACTATAAATTCTCAAATATCTCAGATTCCATCTTCCAGTATTGAACATTTTCCTTAAAGTTTCGGAACTAGGGAAAATGTTCAATACTACTTACCTAAAGTTTTGCCAAAGATTCATACCTTTTCCAATATTTACTACGAATTCAGTTCCCGTTTTAATCTAATCAGTCCTCTTCCCAGGTCTACAGAACACCCATACCATTAAGCTGAAGTGAACATCTGCGAAAACCAGATTGCAGAACACCCATGCATTGCAAAAAATGTCGATATTCTTATAAAGCACCTCTTTATAGTCGTATGCACCGTTATGCCTTAAAAGCGTAGTTTTCTGTGATGTGCTGGATTTAAACACCAAATTTGTGACAAAAAATTCTGAATATGTTGGTGATTTTGCCATCGTATACTAGATGACTTGTGTTCCTAACATAAGACATAGAAGTAAAGGACTGAAAATCTAATAACAACATCTTGACAAGACATGCAAACCATATGTAAATGCCACGGTGTACACCCAAAAGAGGTACACACTCCTACCCCCACCCAGCAGCGGACACATGGAGCATGTTCAAAAATGCCTTACCTCTCCACAGACCTGTTGGCATGCACCGCCATGCCGAAGCCCTCTGGCGGCGCTGCGATGTACAGCGGGGGCGCAGGCTCCGTCGCCCCGGGGCACAGACCTGCTCCCGTTGACGCGTTGGAGGCGGAGGAGCATGACGAATTGGAGTGATTTAATGCTGGAAAATACAAAGGAATTTTAAATAAGTTTAGGTATCTGTTAGGATCACAGAGTTTTCTGTTTTAGAACGACACAAAGACATCGTTAATAAGGGTTTTAGCTTAGATATTACGGCCAGTAATAAATATTAATACATTTCTGGGTTATAGTTCGACTGCAACTGCTTTGAATTTTGAGGATAACCGTATATGATCCACAATCCAGGATGGCTAAGGCATGGTTTCAGTCAGCTCACATATAACGATTATAAACGAATTGCTAAGGACTCTCTTTAGTGAGCCCCATTTGACTGTTTAAGGAACTCATAATTAAAGTCATTATCATTGCCACATCAACCTGAACAAGTTCTACCCCATTAGGGGATTTGCCATAATCCCCAAGCTTAGCAGGCGTCATCGGGATCACAGTAGAAGTTGTCAGTTCTTCGAAAGGCGCAGCTTCCCACCTTCCGGTAATTTTCTCTTCGTCGCCCCTTACGACACGTACGGGAAGAAATAGGGGTTGACACTCTAACTCGAACTAAAAGTACGTCGATATAACTTACCAGGTAAAGGTCGATGGACAGAGGTGACGTAGCGGTTTCCCTCCATATACCCTCGGTCAGGCTCGGCGGTGTGAGCATGGTGGCTGTGGATGCCGTGCTGGTGGGTGTAGAAACCGTCGGGTGGATGCAACGGCACCCCACCACCCCCCTCCTCCTCGTCCACTTTTTGTGAGAAGCTGTAGACAATAGAAAATTATCCGTTAATTTAGCTGTCCTGTAGCGGCCGCTTCTTAGTACCACCATCTTCGTTCTGCATAACATTGCAATTCGCTTGTCACTCTGGGACCTTAATTCTTAAGTCTCATTTGCACAGTAATTTTACTAGCTACAGTGCCCCTCACGCCTAAACTCAGTCGTATTTGTAGCCACCAAGACGTCTTGCCGAAGATACCTACCACCAGGTGAGTATAGGAAGATAATGTTGAGCAGATCGAATAATTAGTTCACTTTTTAATAAGTACTATAAAAGATATTACAACAAGTAAATACAGCTAGAAATAGTTATTTTTCTATCCCGTTTTTTCAACTGAGAAGTAGTGGAGCACTTTATCAAAGTTGAAACTCTTTCGTAAGTTGTTACGGGTCCACTATCTGGATCGAATGTTTGCACAGCGAAGGGTTACATTCGTCGGTTGAGTAAGATTCAAAACAGGACCCGGTTTAATTCCGGGACGGCGGAAGATCGTGTCGGTCTAAGGATTTAATAGATGTAAGGAAAAATATAAGTAGCTGAGCAAATCATTGTGTCTCATGTCTATACGGGTATTCCCCGAAGGGGTAGACAGAGGTGTCTAAACATACACGATCTAAGCATACTAGCCGTGTTTTGGTCCCACGATAGAAACGATACAAAGCCTATTGCCATCATCCGTGCATATTTCCATACTCCGAATTGCTATTGAGCATTTTTGATCAGAAAAATCCAATAACTTTGCGCCCGGAGAAATGCAATACCTTTTATAACCTTATGTATGAACCAAAGGTTTATGCAATACCGGGATCCCAATTAATAATTAAATTTTGAAACTAAAAGCCCACGATGTTATGGTAGTATTAAAATATTTTTACGGTGACACTTCGTGGGTCGAAACACGCTAGTTATCAATTTACGATTATCAATAAATTTGTAACGCAATCTAAGTAGAAATTAACAATATTATCTGCGTGAAATTGAATATTACTTGAGGTTAAAAAATACTTCATTGTAAAAAAAATGCATTATTAAAGAGTAAAGAAAAATAGCTAACGTTTTATATATACAAGCAGTGTTAGTTATGATATAGCGATAATAGATATGGAACGCCATGCCGAAGGTTTTTAGTTCGACCCTCACCGTGCCGGCTTGAGCTTCACTTTTTTTTTATTGCTAATATGTAGTAAATCTTTGACCACTATCTTACCTGATGCTAAGTGATGGTGTTGTCAAAGGTGTTAAGAGGTTTAACCTAGAATTATTGGCTCTCAAGGACAGCCGGAACACACCGTTAGGTGCTTGGCGACAGATTTTCTACTTGAGGGTGGTCGCTAAACAGGCGGGTATTCTCAAAATGCCCTTACATCACTTGGTGAAGGCTAAAGCCCGCGGCGGGATTTTAACCATGAACCTGCTGCGTGGCAGTCCAAGCCAATGCCACTGAGCTATCACTGCGTTTATGTTAGCTCCAGCTTACATGAAAGCTAGGACGCAGGTTCGAATCACGCACATGGCTTAAATTTTTCCTCTCGTAAATTTGTAATTTTATAATGAAAGCTTATAATAATTATGATCAACGGTCTTGTCTAGTTATATAAGGATAGTGGAAGCTACTTGAAAACGTTGAAAACATGAACGAAACGTTTAGAAGCAGTGATAACCGAGCGGTAATAGCTATGAAATGCCGTGCCGCTGGTCCACACTTCGATCCTCACCGCTAACTTGAGCATCGCTCCAGCTAACATGAAACAGCTTTCCAAAAGAAAATAAAAATAGGTTTTTTCAAACCTCAGCAGGTTTGAAAAAACCTATTTTTATTTTCCGTCGTACTTAGCCCCAGAAATCCCTTTATGGTTCAATACAACATGAAGGAAAGCAATACCGTATACTAAACGGCCCAAGTACTAAGCGGAGTATGTTTATAAACATCAGCAAACAAGCAACAGTTAGAAGCGGCAACAATCCTTGACAATGACTGACCGGACGCAACAGACCGTGCAGACACACGGCCGATAGCATGACGTCTAAAAACAGGTAATTTGCTTGAATGCTACTTGTTTGTAGTTTAAAAAGTTGGCTCGTGAACAAGTCACTGTCAATATTATCAGGTTGTTTTACTTTGGACAACTTAAACAGAACCTAAGGCGGCGGGTCAAGACTATGCCTGTATAGAGTCAATATCAAAATGCCATTGGAAGTATTGGGTTCTAGAGATAATTTTATTGTAGACACAAATGTTTTCATGCACGAGTATTCTCTCGCTTTGCTAGCTGTCACAATCAAGAGGAAAAATTAAAATTATATTAAAAAACCCAGTAATTCAAGGTTAAACCTGTTAAACCAAATCTTCACTAACAAACACTTGAGATTGTGGTCAAAAACTAACCTACCAGCATTAATTGGGTGGACCAAAATGTCCTCTGACAACAAACTCGCTTTTCATAACATAAGACCTGAAACATCTGTGTCGAAATATATGTGTTAAGTCACCTCTGCCTACCCCTTTGGGTATATAAACGTGTGATGATTGATGATTAAAGTTTCCTATGTCCATCTCCTGCCATTCAATTATTAGCTAAAATATAATGGGAAAAACAACTGCCATTTTAAAGGCGTTATCTGCCCTGACTGTTTATGGAATCAACTGTCATCTGAAGTAATTCCGGATCGATAAGACTTAGGATTCTTCAAGACAAGAGCATATTCCCTTCTCAATGACACGAATCCTAAAAACCACTGATGTTGCGAATGTCTGGAGGCGATCACTCATCACCAGGAGAGTCAATTGCTCTTGTTTGTTTCCCACAAAACAATTGCTGTGTGGAAGAAAGACAAACAAACAAACACACTTTCGCCCGCATTTAGATTAAGTGTATTAGCATTGTATTTTTACATCGTGGTTGAGCGGGACCGCATCTCGCGACCGTGGTGTAAACTGAACACATACATGACACTAAAATTAAACGTTTAACTGTATTATCTGCATTATTTAATCTCATGTAAAGTAGACAGACAGACATACTCCCGTGGGGTGCCGGGCTTAAACTACACCCCGCATATTTCCTATGGGAGACGTAAGGGGCTACGAAAGGAACAGTCCTTCTGAAGAAGCGATCTGCCAAGCAAGGGGGTAATAGATAACCTAATGATTAACGATATATGCATTTGTTGAATGTTTATTAAGAACCAGTGGTTCGCCCCTGTATTTAACAAAAAATTAAAAATTATAAAATTAAACACATAAAAATGTAGTTATGGAGACGTAAGTGTTATGTTTAGACTTATAGTATTAGGGACATTTTTGTTGATATTGATGTCTTCTATAAAATTTTAGTAAGTACATTACTTTTCTCTAATTACAATAATTTCCAGAGCGTACGCGATATAACGATTTTTTTTGGTATTTTTTTCGCACTTTGGGTTACGTTATCGACGTTTTCATACGAATCCCTTAAATTTTTTGAAAATCTTTTATATCCTTTGCTCATCAGGGATATGTTGGTTTCTCATGGTGAAAGAATTTTTCAAATAGGTCCAGTAGTTTCAGAGCCTATTCAATGCAAACAAACAAACAATCAAATCTTACCTCTTTATTATATTAGTTTAGAAAAGTAATTTCAATAACCAAACCTGTGGATATATCTATCATGAATCTGAGAAGTGGCCCGAGATAGCAAACTACCTATACAAATTACTGTGGTATTCCACCAACTTTCTCTTGGACTCTCTTCTCGTGACGGATGTCGATGTGTGCTTTGTGCTAAGTTGCGACTCACGAAGCAATAATTTTCTATTGAAATGTATACATTTATTGCATTTATAGGCTAGTCTTTGACTACAATCTGAATTGATGGTAAGTGAATATGTGGTCGAAGATAAAGAGGTTTAACCAAGAATGCAATATCTGCCGGAGCACAATGTTAGGTGCTTGGCGACAGATTTTCTAGTTAGCCGATGAGGGCATTCGCAAAATACCCTGACACCATTTAAAGTGTCAGTTCTCAGGCCAGCCGAAAGCCTTCAACATCGCGTAACGATTGTATTCTCAAGACAACTCTCCGAATCTACCCATCGAAGTAGTGACCGCAGAGAACATAGCTTATTGATTGGTTAAGACGGACTAGACAAGCCGCACAACGAGCGCCTCAAAATGGTAACTAAGTACACTGAACAAGAAAAACTGATCAACAAAATATGAGACAGCTGAACTGAACTAACCAACGTTTCATTTTTCGTTCCACTTCACAGTGCTATGCTTTCACAAGGTATCTCAGGAATCTGAAACGGACAAAGCAACGATTGGCAAAAGCCACTATACAACATTGTATACAATAATGCAAACGACGATGCCGACAGAGAAATTGCAAGCTTGTACAAAGTTGCAATATCAGTCGTTACTTTATTTGAAGTTCAGCATTTCTGCAACATTTAATTTTGATTTTAATTGTACCTCTACGCTTCGAAAGCTGAATATAATAAATAGCAATAATCGAAATAACTTATACAATGAATCTGTAGTCCCAGACATATAGTTAAATATAGCCAAAGGCAAATGAATAGTTTTCTATCTATCTAAAACAATTTGTATAATACTCGTAGACCGTACCTAAAACATTTAGTCACGCGTTCACACAAATATATTACAGATACTTCTAAATAAGATTTTACAAGCTTATCGGGTGCTGAGTGAAAATCACGTTTTACAAATTATTAGAGCACAAAATGTTTCGTACGGGAATACATTCCGAGTCCTCCGCCGGGATGCCTAAACCACTCGGCCACCGGTCCAAACTCTTTCAACCCAAAATTTGGAGGATGGAGTTTCGATTCCCGTATACGTATGTACAAAAATAAATACTCTAACAAATACAAATACTTTGTAAAATGTACATCACGAGTATCATTAATAATTCGTTCAGCCCTTAATGTATGGAACATGAGGTAAAAAAATTTCGTCATAATTTTCTAGTTAGGTCGATGAAAAATAAGCAAAATCTGACATCCGTCAGTGTACCTAAGTGAGCATTCAGGCGAAATTATCAGACTTACTATTTTATCTCACATGTTTTACTTATCATCTTGATCGGCTAGTCCTAACAAGAACGTGATATGAATTTCGTTGATGTTACGAATAAAATAAAATTGGTATAACGTCCCAGATGGCGATAACAGGTGAGTACATTGGAAGAAGTTTAGAGAGCCCCTTTTCCAGTAGAATAACAACTCGTTTAGGAAAATAATTAAAATAAACATTTGGCGAGGTAAAACCAATATTTTTGAATCGCGGTAATAGCTAAGACTGCAATTGCGAAGGTCCATGGTTCATTTCCCACCGCCAGATTGAGCTTCAATGCATGCGGGAAGGGCGTTTTGTGAAAATTCGCCTGGCTTTACTACCAACCTTAAGTATAAAATCTGGTGCTTAGCACCTAACAGTGTGTTCCGGCAGCAGTCTTTGAGAGCCAGTAAAAATACAGGAACACCAGACTAACAACTGTAGGTATGCCGAATTCAATTAAATGTTTAAATACAGATTTGTTCAAGAAAAAGATGAAATTTATATTAGTAGACAAATGTTATTACAATATAGGTGAGTTCCTGACTGACAATTTGTAACTGTTGTAAATCTAATTATTTTATGAGTCACGAACATTTTTATTTATTTTTAATTTGACATTTTTTATCTTATATAATTTATTTAACGTCTTCTATTTAAGTAAAATTGACATTATTATTTTGTACGTAAAATTTTTAATAAGTATTATTATTATCTTTAAATGGAATCTATGTAATTTAAAATCTAGATTTGTATGCCTCTAAGGGCGAAACATGTATGTGCTGACTATTATATAATAAGACTTTGCATGCTCGTTTAGTATGTATACACATGTTTACAAATAAATGATTTGATTTGATTTGATTTATGTCTCAGGGTGTCTGGCGCAGTGCATTTTGTCACTTGACACAATGCATCTGTTTTAGGCAGAGGTTAGTCCGCCTAACATCAGATGGGCCTCGTTATTGTTCAGATACAATCACAAAAAAAAAAATGCCTGAACGACTGATATACCGAAATCAGAGGTCAAAAAAGTTTTACCAATTTCTCTAACGACGTTGAACCTACACTGTGAAACATCAGGAAATGTTTATTTAACCCTCTATACTCCAAAGAAATTCTTTTAAGCAAAACATTAACTGAAATTCTACACAGTCAAACCTCCGAAAATAAAGCAGTTCGGTAAAAGCGAGAATTTCTAAAGCTAAAACTGCCAACTTCAGCAGGTCGTAATTCCGTAATTTCAAATATGCAAAGAGATTTGCATATTTGAAATTAGTTTAGAGTACAGCATTGTACCAGTCGTATATTGCAATACATTTTGCTAATTAAATTACGGTTTCATAAACCGGGACTAACGAAATTTTCTTTTATTAAAACAGAAATGCAAGTCTCGTAAAGATAATTGGTTATAATTGATGTAGTTTTTTAAATCGCTTACAACCAAATATGAAAGCCATAAAAATTTCGGGTATAAACGAGTGTTCTTAATTTAACAGGGGTTATCTTCAATCAGGGGATTAAAGATAACCCCTGTTAATTTGAGAACCGAAATAATTCCTAGGTAATTTACTACTCCAGCCGCAGAGTCTACTGCTGAACACACCCTTCCATTAAGAGGGTGGGGGGTTGTCAAAATCTTATGCATAGCAGTGTAAGATAGGAGCGTTACTTTGCGGAAATACATATTTAATAATAACAAATATTTCAAAAATATTAATAATTTAGAACAACACTTAAGAAATGTATCTAGTAACAATTCCGCCTGATTTTCCTGTTAAGTCTACACAACGTCATAAGCGCTACTTAGCCAAACCGGAAGAATTTTCGACGCGTTTCGTTTCTACACGAAACATCCTCAGGAGGTCTTGACTTTTGGACCCCACGATCGAAAATTCGAAATCGATATCTTCTCATGGATTCCTGTTTAGATCTGACACAATAATGTAACCTATGATGCTTCTATATCTACGTTACCGCAGTTAATACAGCATTCGCCACATTTTCAAGTTTATTGAGAGTGTATGGTATATAAATATATTCTTAACATTATGCAAATAACACTTCTGAACTGTATTCTTACGTACACGTGCAAGACGCTCGTTACAGTAGTTTCTGCATTTGATCGTAGAAACGTACACATGAGGAATATGTAAATGTTTGCGATCTCAGAAAATCTAGTTATTCGCTACTCTAGCTAACATTTGGCGAATCCGGTTTATCAAGAAATGAAATGCTACGATAAATAGTTTTGGCTACGATAAATAGTTATTATACGTGATACAGGAGGACAAAATGCATTTTTTTTCCATAAGGGTTTTTGAATTGCGGTCGAAGGGAATGATTCTATAAATTAATCCTGCAATAATAAGTAAAGAAGTTAAGTTTTATTTTTGGTTCTTGATAGGTTAGCCTTTGACCACTATCTCACCTGATGGTAAGTGATGATGTGGTCGAAGATGTTGTTCAGGCTAACCTAGAATTACTAATAAGTAACAAGTAGTTCAAAAGTAGAATCTAGGAGTTCAATATACGCCGCCCGGGAAGATAGTATATTGGCCCGAGTCAAGACCTCGTGAAGATGCTTCGTTTAGAAGCGAAACTAGTCGAATGTTCTACCGGCAAGGCTGCGTGGCGTTTATGACGTCACGTAAGATTAACAGGAAAATTAGGCGGAATTGTCACTAGATATATATTTTTATACTTTTTAAGTGTTTTATTAAAAATAATTTAAAAAAAAATGATTATTATTAAATATGGATTTCCGCAAAATAACTGTACTGTATCAGCTAGATCGTCCACTGCTGAACACAGCCTCCCCTATTAAGGGGGCATTTGCCATAATCCCCACGCTTGGCAGGCGTCTTGGGGATCGCAGTATATGTTGGCAGTTCTTTAGAAGGCCCGCTGCCCACCTTCCAGTATTTTCCCATAGTCACCTCCTACGACACACACGGGATGATATGGGGAGGTGCAATTCTAACCCGGCATCCCAAGGCGAGCAAATTACCGCCTGAATCTATTCATTATCTTGAGAAAAAGAATTCAAACTTATATGTAATACATTAAATACATAATATAACCCCCGTTAAATAAGAATTTCGGGTATAAACGAGTGACTTCAATCAGGGGTTAATTTGAGAACCGAAATAATTCCTAGGTAATTTACTACTCCAGCCGGAGAGTCTACTGCTGAACACACCCTTCCATTAAGGGGGGTTTGTCATAATCTTATGGGTAGCAGTGTAAGATAGGAGCGTTACTTTGCGGAAATACATATTTAATAATAACAAATATTTCAAAAATATTAATAATTTAGAACAACGCTTAAGAAATCTAGTAACAATTCCGCCTGATTTTCCTGTTAAGTCTACACAACGTCATAAGCGCTACTTATCCAAACCGGAAGAATTTTCGACGCATTTCGTTTCTACACGAAACATCCTCAGGAGGTCTTGACTTTTGGACCCCACGATCGAAAATTCGAAATCGATATCTTCTCATGGATTCCTGTTTAGATCTGACACAATAATGTAACCTATGATGCTTCTATATCTACGTTACCGCAGTTAATACAGCATTCGCCACATTTTCAAGTTTATTGAGAGTGTATGGTATATAAATATATTCTTAACCTTATGCAAATAACACTTCTGAACTGTATTCTTACGTACACGTGCAAGACGCTCGTTACAGTAGTTTCTGCATTTGATCGTAGAAACGTACACATGAGGAAAATGTAAATGTTTGCGATCTCAGAAAATCTAGTTATTCGCTACTCTAGCTAACATTTGGCGAATCCGGTTTATCAAGAAATGAAATGCTACGATAAATAGTTTTGGCTACGATAAATAGTTATTATACGTGATACAGGAGGACAAAATGCATTTTTTTTCCATAAGGGTTTTTGAATTGCGGTCGAAGGGAATGATTCTATAAATTAATCCTGCAATAATAAGTAAAGAAGTTAAGTTTTATTTTTGGTTCTTGATAGGTTAGCCTTTGACCACTATCTCACCTGATGGTAAGTGATGATGTGGTCGAAGATGTTGTTCAGGCTAACCTAGAATTACTAATAAGTAACAAGTAGTTCAAAAGTAGAATCTAGGAGTTCAATATACGCCGCCCGGGAAGATAGTATATTGGCCCGAGTCAAGACCTCGTGAAGATGCTTCGTTTAGAAGCGAAACTAGTCGAATGTTCTACCGGCAAGGCTGCGTGGCGTTTATGACGTCACGTAAGATTAACAGGAAAATTAGGCGGAATTGTCACTAGATATATATTTTTATACTTTTTAAGTGTTTTATTAAAAATAATTTAAAAAAAAATGATTATTATTAAATATGGATTTCCGCAAAATAACTGTACTGTATCAGCTAGATCGTCCACTGCTGAACACAGCCTCCCCTATTAAGGGGGCATTTGCCATAATCCCCACGCTTGGCAGGCGTCTTGGGGATCGCAGTATATGTTGGCAGTTCTTTAGAAGGCCCGCTGCCCACCTTCCAGTATTTTCCCATAGTCACCTCCTACGACACACACGGGATGATATGGGGAGGTGCAATTCTAACCCGGCATCCCAAGGCGAGCAAATTACCGCCTGAATCTATTCATTATCTTGAGAAAAAGAATTCAAACTTATATGTAATACATTAAATACATAATATAACCCCCGTTAAATAAGAATAATATGTATTAATGTATTTAAAACGTTTTTATAGCTTGTGATTCAAGATCCTAACACATATATTTATCAAACAAAAACCTTAAAAAGTCATATAATATAAAGTATAATGTATCTGTCGCCAAGCACCTAACTGTGTGTTCCGGCAGCTGTCCTTGAGAGCCAGTAATTCTAGGTTAGCCTGAACAACACCTTCGACCACATCATTACTTACCATCAGGTGATATAGTGGTCAAAGGCTAACCTAAAAAAAATTATGAATAGTACACAATAACAATAATAAATCTAAAGTAAGAAATATTAAAATAATATTACATATACAAAAATGGAATGCAAGTTAACCGATAACGATTGAAAGAAAATCCATTAATGTTAAGGTAACTTTGTTAGTAATGGGTTAACTTAAACAAAAAACCTACAATTTTCGAAATTTTTGAACTGAACAAATGACATTTCTCAATGAGTTCATTCCATTACTACGATATAGGTAGCTATCTAAACTTTTAATAGAAGAAAGCAAGAACAAAAAGGGGCCACAGCATAAACAATAAGGAAGTCCGCTCCATACGCGCCGATATATAATATTTAAAATTATGTTTGCAAATCATTCGCAACCCTATTATACAACTAACATTTTACTATATTTCTCCATTGATTTACTACTACTAAAAGTTGGCCAAGTACGAGTCGCGCTTACTATTTAAGGGTTTCGTATTGCAATAGCCCGTAAATAAATATACACTAAGTACACTTTACATCGTCATTTTATATGTTGGTTAAATAGAGGATATGGTACAGTCACCTGCAATAACAAGTATATACTACGTTATTTTCGAATTAATTTAATGACACTTTTTAATCGAAGTAAACATAAACGAAAAATTCAAACTATTTTTTGACTTTAAGATACTGTATGTGCACTACGTACATGGAGAGAAAAAGAAGTATTTCCACAATTTTGAAAATTACAACGTGTATACATGTTATTGCAGGCCACTGTACATAATACACCGGCATTAAGAATTTAAGATTCGTAACTACTCATATAATCTTATTATTATTCATCGTTATTATTATTTAATATGTAAACTTTTATATTTCTAAAGTGGTGTAACAATAAAGAGTTTTCTATCTATCTGTCTATCTATCTATCTAATCTGACACCAACCAGTTTTATAAAAAATATCATATTTTCAGGTTTATAGCCATCCTCAGAGCGTGGTTACAGTTCCTATTTGATACCTATTTTTGTAGAAGCAAAGAAAAGAACAAGAAACAGAAAGGAGAGTTTCTAATGCTTGTAAAAAGTTTTGGAGTTTAAAAGAAATTATGAAAAGTGACATGCCAATCAAAAATAAGCAAAAAGTTATGGATATCTGCATATTGCCATCATTAACATATGCTAGCCAAACTTGGAAGTTCACACATAAAGCGAAAGCAAAAATCAGAACGTGTCAAAGAGGAATGGAAAGGAGCATGTTAAAAATCAAAAGAATTCAAAAAATACAATTCGATCGAAGACAAAAGTTACAGCCGCTTTGATTCAAAGCAAAAAGCTTAAATGGCGTTGGGCTGGAAACATAGCCAGACTAACAGATAAGAGATGGACCGCCAGGATAACTTCCTGGAAGGGTCCATCAGGCACCAGAAAGAGAGGTAGACCAGCTGCCCGGTGGACTGACGATATTATACAAGCGGCTGGCAAGCATTGGATGGAGACAGCGAAGAACAGGGATATTTGGAAATCTCTAGAGGAGGCCTTCACCTTCGAGAATGAGGAGTTCTTACATAAAAAGTTAATTATATATATATATATATATATATATATATATATATATATATATCTAGAAATATATGAGGCATAAGTTTATATATGTATACTATTAGATAATTAGAAATAAGTTTATTTTTGTATTCTTTAGTAAGAAATATAAGGCTTTTTTATTTTTATTTTTTTATTTGCCTATTTTTGTGATGTCATAATAACCTATCTTTGGCCTTTGTTCTATGCCATAATTTGGTTGACGGAGGATGATAAGATTCCAGATTGCTTAGGCAGGCATGGTAATGGACAGAGCCTACTAGCCTACTACTAACAAATACATATTCAAATTTAAGAATGCAAAATTGCAGATAGAATTGAACTACCCTTATAGTTTTATACATATTTTGGTCTAATAACTCCGTAGATATTGGTTACGCAAAATTGCTATTAAAATTAATTTAATTGTTATTCTTTTAACAATTAAATTACTTCTAATTCTGTTCATTGAGGGTAACTACTCGCCTAGCTATAAAGATCATAACATATCAATATCAATCATACACCGGCAATCGAAACGCTTTCCACAACCATTACAGATATGTAGTCAGAACAAACTTCTGACACAAGGAAATCCGTTCGAAACACCCCAATCCGAATTCAAAGATTGTATATTCACCGCAATACTGATGATGAAACAACAACCCATTCTGTTCCAACAAAACCGCACAATCCCGGCCTCTCACAACCGTTTGCCCAGTTTAATAACCTACAATTTTTCGCTTTTCGCTAGGCTGCAGAAACTGGGTCGCCGGCTGCAGCGGGCCGGGTCCATTCAAGTGTATTAATCAAGCCGCTGAATGGAGCACTCCACCCCATCCCTTACCAGTGACAATAGAGGGATGCTGTGGTCCATTTGACAAATAAACGGGATTTGTGATACTTAGCTATCGACTTTATATTGAAGTTAAAATATGTGCTGAACTTGGAAATTCACTTTCGGTAATATTAACAAACATTATTGTCACGACTCTTTATTGGAGGAGTATGACAACGAATGTACACTGTGGTACATGCTAAATCGAATGAAGTGTGAGCTATATGTTTTGCCCAAATCTTAATAAATTGTAGATTTTTTACAATATTATTTTTGACCAAATCGTAATAAATTGTAAATTTTTTACGATATTGTTTTTGCATGGCAATATCTTATTATCGTCGCTCGTAGATATTTACATTGCTATATCTCGTATATTGCAAGCATTTACTGCAGCCCTTAGGAACTGAATCATAGTCATTCTCAGCCTAAAGACTAACCGATAAACAGATTCTCGTGGAGAACGAGTGAAGCCGCAACATATCTTGAAATCCGGTGATGATGAACACAAAACCCCATGCGCTTTGTCACAATGAAATAAAAGGGATTCACTCGAAATTTGCAGGGAACAGCTTGACCTGCAGCTTCCGTCTCTAAGGCTCATACAGGTGCCAGTGCTTTGTTACAGGGGGTGACGATTACTACGGTTCCCCTGAAACCGCCAGATTCAATAGTGTTTAGACAGACAAGTACCACGTTGTTTTGGAGTTGAAGGAATGTTTTTGAACAGTAACCTAACCTACCCAATAACATCTTACACACCTTATTTTATAAATATTTAAAATAAATGAAAGTTGTACAATTTATTGCTATTTGGACGATTTAACAATGTTTTAATTTTATTATTTTACTAGCATTTATAAGGAAATAGACTAAATTAAGTTGTCCTTTTATGGATATATATTTTTATGGTTTATCTTATAGACTTGCCATTGACCACTATATAACCTTGCGGTTGAAGATGTTATTCCGGTTTACCTAGAATTACTGGCTTACAATTACAGCTGCAGAAAAATCATTAGATTCTTGGCGACCGATTTTCTATTTCAGGGTGGCACCTAGCGAGGCGGGCATTCGCAAATTGCATTTGTGCTACAACGATAGCATCGCGGTGCACGGAAACGCTTATTTGCAATGCCACTAGCGGTCACCATCCCAATCATGACCACAACGGACGTTCGGTTAAGAACGACTAGACAAGCTACGCTACAAACACTTGATATACTAAGGGCCCGTTTCAGAATGTCCTAATAAAGTTTCGTGTTGCAATGCAACACATAAAATAAATGAATGATAAAAATGACAGTTAACATGCAGCGCGTTACAAGCTTTAACCGATGGATAGGCTAAACCGATGACTGTGAAACGCAAAGATAGTGTTTTGTTTAATAAATATGTTCTGGGTAGTAAAACCGGAGCTTACTCGAACATTCTGAAACAGGCCCTTAATTTTATACTTACTTAGATGTAAATCAAATCTCTGATTACATAATGCCATTATATACATAGACGCACTGTTACCAAAGCGACTCGTAAGTATTCCTCCTTTTAACAAAGAACAAATACATGATTAAATTATAGAACGTTCAATTCTTGGAAAAAAAACAAGTTTTATCTTTGGAACGGATTATATTGAACCGGTTAAAGTGGGTATGTAAATTGTTCAAGACAATCCCAGAGTTTTCCTTATTGAAGATCAAATAGAAAGCTCCCAAAGGAAATTAGAAAATAGCTGACAGTCCTTCTTTCTACATAATATATATTTTAAACCCTACATAAGTAAAGCTACAAGAATAAAAATATAGATGGTGTTAGCTGGATGTTTGGTATATTGGCCAAAAATACTTGTTCAACATTTTTCTTGACCCAGAACTCTAAGGGCCTGTTTCAAATGTTCGAGTAAGTTCCGGTTTTACTACCCAGAACTTATTTAATAAATAAAACACTATCTTTGCGTTTCAGAGTCATCGTTTAAGCCTATCCATCGATTAAAGCTTGAAACGCGCTGTATGTTAACCGTCATTTTTATCATTCAGCTATTTTATATGTTGGTTAGCAACCCGAAACTTTATTACGACATTCTGAAACGGCCCTAAGGGCCTGTTTTAGAATGTTCGAGTAAGTTCAGGTTATACTGCCCGGAACTTATTTAATAAATAAAACACTATCTTTGCGTTTCACAGTCATTGTTTTAGCCTATCCTTTGATTAAAGCGTGAAACGCGCTGCATGTTAACTGTCATTTTTATCATTCAGTTACTTTATGTGTTGGTTAGCAACCCGAAACTTTATAAGGACATTCTGAAACGGACCCTAAGACTAGTAACTAATTTATATCATATCGATTATATACAACAAAACAAATCCATAACTTGGTCAACAGACCCAATATCAAGCGGAGCCATCTCCATAAAACGTTAGGTAAGCGATCCAAACTTTTCCCAAACACCGCAGTTTTGGTTGGTTTGGCACACATCCAACAAGAGGGCAACTAGCTAATTGGCCCGTTTCATCTCGGATATGATACTGCAATAGAATAGATTATAGCAGTACGACTTAATCAACTAGATTCTAGAAACTTCTAACAAATTAGGTAATTGGTTTGGTAAGCCGTGGCTGCAATTGTTGTATATAAGAACACCCTTATCCAACTGCAATGAAGGTAATCTTGTTTGATGATTAAATTCGGCTTATCATTTGACAAAATATAGATATTTTTCACGATTTTATGATAAAAATCAGAAAATAAGGAATATGCACTAGTAACAGTTGATAAAATTTGACATTGATAAAATAAACGTCTACATAATAATATTTGTTATGCCTCCCAATACATAATAAGGTCCAAAAATTGTTTTTTGCCCCCTATCCTGTGAGGAATCATCGTCTAGGGATTATTAAGTATAGAACGAAAATATTCTTATTCTTTTTTATGCTATGAATATTTTCGTTTCCAATATAAAAAAATTATTCTTATTATTTATTAAGGATAGTTAGTGATACGTTTGCGAAGTAGTTAGTGATACGTTTGCAAAGTAGTTAGTGATACGTTTTTTTACCATTTTTACCACGGGGTCTATCTAAACCTGAACAAACCTGCAATTTGAAAATTCGCTATGTTATATCATAATCCTATTAGTATCCTACAAATACTGCAACGATGATATAAAATTTAGTTTTCAAGCAGTCTTCAAAACCATTAAACATTTATACAAACGTGCTGCGAGTAAAGTCCGACTCGAAATTTACTGATTTTTTATGTATTTTATTGTGAAGGAACAAGCAAGAGGCCTCCCTGGTTGTAAGTCATAACCTCTGCCTATAACAAATGCTTTTCGTCGTGACGATATGCACTGCGCCCGTCGCCCTGAGACATACAGTTGTTGAGTCTCATGTGCCGGTTTTAGAATTTTGCTGGCTCAAAACGGCTGCATGCTGAAACATATGTTAGGTGCTTGGCAACAGACCTTCTACTTGAGGGTAGTAGCTAGCTATGCGAGCATTCGCAAAATGCCCTCCCACCAAGCGGTGAAACTCAAGCCGGCGCTGAGAATCGTACCATGGAACTGCGACACCGCAGTCCATAGCTATAGACGCTCGGTTATCATTGCCTCAAAAGGTTTTTAAGTTCTACTCACAGGTGTCGAAGACTTGCCGTTAATAGAGCAACAACCAAAACACAGAACATTCCACCGACTGCCTATAATCACGTCCTAAAACGGGCACGTTCATGTAATTTTAAACATTAGCAGCATCCATTGGAAGGGTGCCAAGTTTGCACCCTCAAAACGGCCGACTCCGGAAAACGACCTCGTCTTCCGTGAGTGTATCTGGATTAAGGGTTTACATAGAGTATGTCAAACAGCGCTAGTTGAATGCTCAATTTGAATGTCAATATCTCTGCATTTCAATGCAGATGAAATAAGTCGGTTTATAAAATATAATTGATGAAATGTATCTGTTAATATGTTCATCATTTAAAAAGCAAAATGGCAATTTTTTTCTACAATAATTATGTAAAAAGGGTGATGACTTTTTTTTAGAAAAATTCTTAAATTTTAAAACCCGACTGCAGACTGTATAGAATATGTACGAGTATATAATACATATTTGTTCGTACTCACCTTTTAAACCCATTTATGTTGATACCCTGATAGTGTAATTTTTTTCTAGCCCACACATTACGTCACAAGTCATCCGACTTTTTTTAAGCATGATTGTAGTGTAACTACACTGGCGCCATCTAGACGAATCGATGTTTCATTTATCAAAATTGGTTGAGCCGTTGAGTAGTTACGAGTGGACATGAACGAACATACATCAGGTCAATCCTATAAACCTCCGTTTGAACATCACCGCAGTCGTAAAAAAAATACATATCATTTGAAAACATAATCACACCTGCTTATCCCGGTATCAGCAGATGTGTTAGGTATTTTTCCTAAGAATGGGGAGAGGGCAGTACATATACTACTACACAAACACTATACGAGAAAACGTAGGGTCATAATATTTTTCTAGCGTCGTCTGATTCCACTGTATATGTTTATATGAATATATATACATATACAGTGAAATCAGAAAATAATGAGAATAGCCATTAGTTGTACATGAAAGCCTCTGTTTATTCTTTGTAAATGTAGATATGTAATATAGCAACAGCTTCAAATGAATATCGTTAAACATAGCATTTCATTTGGAGAAGAATGTATTTCTCCAAATGAAATGCTATATTTAACGATATTTTATACTATTCACTTTATTAGCGGAACAAATCGAGAGCATCGAAAAAGTTGGCATCCTTAAACACAATCTTACGATTACTATATCTAAAGTCACTTCAATCCTATAGCGCATAAGACAATGCAGTGCGCTGTAATTAATGATGTCCAATACGTGTAACTAGAAACGGTTATGAATAAAAACTTCACAACTTTTAACCGAATTCAAAAAAGGAGAAAGTTCTTTAACATTATTTTTTTGTGGCCGTTACGTCATATCTCTTAACGGTGTGTACCGATTTTGATGATATTTTTTTATTAGTAAGCTGGTCCCATTTAAATTTGAGTGAGATCTGACGAGTAGTATTTGAGTATCTCAAATAATGCGTATTTTATGTTTGAAGTCAGTTCTTTTTGAGCTAAAAATAATAATATCCGGTAAATATTACGCGAGTCCTAATAATTCTGTTCTTTTTGGTTAAAAAACGTTTTAGACGCGTTTGAGTTGTATAATACCGACCAAACTCAACATCTGGACAAAATATACTTAGTACTTACCTACATATTCCTACACGGATCAACATGTTCCCGTCAATCATGTTAGGTTAAGTTATTTCTTGTAAACCATATGTAATCAAAATTCTCTGTGGTTAACACTAAAAGAAAAGAAACGTACTGGGATCATATTAGTCTAAGGGTCGGTGATCGACTTTCACCTATCAGATAACTTGATGTGATAAATAAATTATATTTTTTATGAAATACAATTTATTTACAAACATGCCTATAATAACTTGCCTATCGAAAAATTTTCATAGCTATTTTTAATAGAATAAATTTTAATCAAGTTTTCAATCCTTTACTATCAGATTGGTAAAGGTCCACCTCCCACGTCTCCTCTACTATATAGATTTTGGGTGAACTATTTTGGTTTGTCAAACTATAAGCTGAAATTGGTTTTGGTCAGTAACTCACATGCTTATAGAACTAATTCACTACACATGCATATAGAAATTTCTGAATCGCAACATCCTCAAAAGAAAAAAACTATCTATCCAATTAAACATCATAATCATCAGCCAGAAGACTTCCACTGCTGAACAAATGCTAAAAAGTCACATGAACTGTTGTAAATAAGCCACTTGTATCCATTGACTCCAAGCGACTGACGATGCCGTTAGTGACACAGGTCTGGGGGCCTACTGATTATCCCTTAAACATCAGTAAAAACATATCTACCTATGAAACGAATACCAAACGATGTGAAACGAAAACCTCATGTAAGAGTCTACAGTTTATTGGCAACGATATTTGCCTTCTAAGTCCGAAACAGACTCGAAACTGGGTCATGTTTGAGAGATCAGACGATACAAGTTGCTCTAAAGCGTGTGGCCGGAATGTAATGCCTTCTATCGCATGTTGTGTCACTTATAAGAGAACAAAACGAGTACTTATATGATAAGTCCTGAATTCAGGTTCTAAATAGTTGATAAGAAGAGAAACGTACAGAAATTCTTCTTCCATATGCATTAAGGCTAGTCGTAACTCTTTCCATACAAATCTAGTTTCATCATTTTTTATATATACCAAGGGTTCTACCTTGTTGAAATTTACATGCATGTCTGTGAGCCTATGGTTTGCTATTTTTCGTTTAATTTCTTACTAGCTTTCCGTGCGCGGCTCCGCCCGTATGTCGGTTATCGCCGAAAAGCATTAACCTCTTTTTGCGCATTTGGATAAAAACTATCCTACGTTTTTTCCAGGGTCTCAAACTATTTCCATACCAAATTTCATTCAAATCGGTCCAGTAGTTTTGGCGTGAAAGCGTAACAGACAGACAGAGTTACTTTCGCATTTATAATATTAGTGCTGATTTTTATCTGTAAATTAAAAATAAGAACTCCTATACAAAGCGATTATTTCCGAATATTTTTACGAATCTCGTACAAACCTTTAGCATAGATTCTGGGCTCAAGGACATGCATGCGAAATTTCAACGAGTTTGAACACCTAATTTAAAAAATAATGAAGCTAAGTTTATACGATAAGCACTATGAAGTCAAGTAGACTTATGAAAAGGTGTAAGATCCAACATAATTATGAACGCCACAAGAAGTATGAGTATTTACGTTGTCTAGATCAAAGTAATACGGAAATACGTAGAAATAGATTACTGGGTATATATTATAATGAGTGAAGGATGATATTAGCACTAGATCTCCCGCTGAAGTACAGCGCTGTGAAGTACTAAGTAGCTTTATTTGAACAGGTTTTAAGCAAATTATATTTACTTAGTAGGAATAAGAAAATTATATGTTGATCTCATCATATTCTCTAAGGCCAAGTTTATTCCAAATACGATATCGTGTTGGAACAAGCACGGCACCTGAAGTCTGCCTAGATTCGTCACAAGTGGCGAACTGCACTGCGCTATTCACCCTGAGACATAAATTTGTTAAGTGTTATGTGCCTGTAATATCACCGCCCCCATACCGATCAATCTAGAACATAGTAATGCGAACATTACTGCTAAAAATATGGTGTCAGTATTCCCGAATTCGATCACAAAGTGTTCTGCTGCTATTCTTTAAAAAAATCAAGTAAAATGTACCATTGTTCCTTTCTAAATGAGAAGAGATTTAAAAATAAGAATCGCAATTTCTGGTACAGAATAAAAGCATACGGTAGAGTTAACTACCCTCTAAACTTAGACATTACATACATAGTTTAGATATAACAAATTCAGTACTTATTCGTGGGAGGATAGCAAACGGAGTGTATTTGTTATGAAAAATGTTTTATTTGCTGGAAAGAGCCATTGTCATGGTAATATGTTCACACAAAGTGTCGAGGACAGCAATGTTTTAGGTACATTTTCTTATATTAAAACAATTTCGTTCCGTTATGTCACTCTATTTGCAAATTTTGCGAATCTTCATAAGTTACTAACTGACTCTCGCGAGGCTAGTATTGCACCCGATATCTTGCTGTGAGAGTCGTGATAGGCGACGATAGGAGAGATACTGGAAAGTGGGAAGCAGTGCTCTCTTACATTGCTATCCCTAAGACGCCTGCCAAGCGTGGTGATCGTGTCAAACACCCCTAATAGATGAGGCTCTTGTTAAACGGGGAACGTTATGGCTCGTTATCATTAAATATTTAAATCAAGATTTTTTTCCCCTCTATATAGGTAATGATGATTGATTCTTTATTAAGAGCAAAGCTTAGTAGGATTTTTTCCCATTATTTTCATGAAATCATAAGTTTTTAACATCTATAATGTTTTAGTACCCCGTATAAAGTAAAAACAAATTAAAACGCGCTTACTACGTTCCCGACATTTTTTCGTTCTAATGAGAAATAAATGGAAGATGAAAAATAGTGTGTAACTAAAGAATATTAAATCGCGCCCTCTAGTCGAAATAATATCATTTTCATTTCTCAAATTCGTAAAGTTCATGTTTATGCCCGGTGTTCGCGGAATTTAAAGGCTGTTCAAGGAGGTTCAGTTTTGTCTGGATCTTTGATAATACCTTATAGATAATATCTTATACCTTATATAATATCAAAGACAACAGGGGTATTATTTATATTAAAGACACATATATATTTTCAAAACAGTGATACTGAAAATAGAACATAGTTGAAATATCAGTTTCAATCAGTACTAATATTATAAATGCGAAAGTAACTCTGTCTGTCTATCTGTCTGTCTGTTACGCTTTCACGCCAAAACTACTGGACCGATTTGAATGAAATTTGGTATGGAGATAGTTTGAGACCCGGGAAAAATATATCCTATAATACATAGGATAGTTTTTATCCGACTGCGCAAAAAGAGGTTAATGTTTTCGCGCGATAACCGACATACGCGCGGGCGGAGCCGCGCCCGGAAAGCTAGTTTTAATTAAAGATATGATTATTAATAACAAATTATTATACATTTGCACTTAAATTACATACATTTACTGATCGGATGGATCAGTATGACAAAAAAAAAACAAATTCTTAGAAACACTGAAATAACATTGTCACATAAACATATTTTATCATATTTGTGTTCGGAAATCGAAAATACATTTAATATTATATTAGTGGCGATAAGTTATCTGCTATATGTGATCGTTTGAATATATTTATTGAATTCTTTAAAAGGAAGGAGCTTGACTATTACCGGTCAATTCACAAAAGTTAATCCCATTGTGCCCAACAAAACCTCAGCTGTTTTCGAAATATTCGTTTGGCTAAAGACCATTTAATTATCACCCTAATATTAAAAATTCGATAGTGTGTGTGACATAAACATGTATGTTTGACACCTTTACGTTGAAACGGCTAAACCGATTTGGATGTAACATTGAATAGGCATAATTTAGATCCTATATAAGCACATAGGATGATTTTTGAAGCGCTCGTAGCGAAGTTTGCTTAACCATTCTGAATCGATCAGCAAAGTTAAGCAACGTCCGCCGCGGTCATGAGTTGGATTGGTGACCGCTGGTGACATTACTACTGAGCGCTTCCGTGCTTCGGAGGGCACGTTAAGCCGTCGGTCCCGGTTGTTGTCTTAGGATGGCAGTCGTTACAGCATGGTGGTAGGGCACTTTGCGAATGCCCGCCTGCACCCTCAAGTTGAAAATCTGTCGCCAAGCACCTAACGGTGTGTTCCGGCAGCTGTTCTTGAGAGCCAGTAATTCTAGGTTAGCCTGAACAACATCTTCGACCACATCATCACTTACCATCAGGTTAGATAGTGGTCAAAGGCTAACCTATCAAGCATAAAAAAAAAAAAAAAACAATGTGAAACATTTTGTTTTATTATCTATTACTAGCTATTATTTAATCTGAATCCCTCTTAAGTATCGTGTGCCTATAATTTTACCAGGATCCACCCAATTGCAATAATTAGTCTTCTTAACTTGTATCAACGTAAGCTGAACTATATTTGTGGCTCCATCCACATACGACGATTAAATAACGAAAGGGCAAATTAGAGTCATGCGTCATATTATACAGTCATGCGTGTATAACCCCCGTGTGGTGCCGGGTTAGAATTGCACCTCCCCATAGCATCCCGTGGGTGTCATAAGGGGCGACTGAGGGAAAATACTGGAAGGTGGGCAGCAGCGCCTTCTAAAAAAACTGCCAACTTACACTGCGATCCCCAAGACGCCTGCCAAGCGTGGGGATTATTGCAAATGCCCCCTTAATAGGGGAGGCTGTGTTCAGCAGTGGACGATCCGGCTGTTACAGTACAGTACAGTCATATTATACGGTTAGATCATACCGGATTCGAATCCCGCACTTGAGACTTCGACTATAGACCATAATTTTTCTGAGACATGAGATGAGACTATGAGACTTGAGACTATAATTTTACCTCTCGTTGCAATTCTGTAAACCACCCTTCACACCGGACAGTAATGCGAACATTAAAGCTTAGCGAAGACTTAGTAAACAGAAGCAATCCAAAACATCACATGCATCACTTCAAACCAACCATAAACAAGCACAAAGAAAAGCTACGTCCAGTAAGACTACGGAAAATTGCAATTTCATTTCTAACAATATCGCCCACTTTTCAGCTGTAGCTTGTGGAATATTTTCTAAAGCTCCGTCTATTTGTGGCTTTTTGACGTATTGCCTTCTGAAGACTTTCTTCTGACGGGCAATGTGGTTGAATAGTTGAAATATACAATAGAGGTAAAGCTATTAGACCAAAACAAGTATAAAACTATATTTTGACATTTTACCACGTGTTTATTAAGCGCTGCGCGTAGCGAAGTTTGCTAAGCCATTCTAAAACTATCAGCAAAGTTAAGCAACGTCCGCCTCGGTCAGGAGTTGGATGGGTGACCGCTGGTGGCATTACTACTGAGCGCTTCCGTGCTTCGGAGGGCACGTTAAGCCGTTGGTCCCGGTTGTTGTCTTAGGATGGCAGTCGTTATAGCATGGTGGTAGGGCATTTTGCGATGCCCGCCTGGCTAGCAACCACCCTCAAGTAGAAAATCTGTCGCCAAGCACCTAACTGTGTATTCCGACAGCTGTCCTTGAGAGCCAGTAATTCTAGGTTAGCCTAAACAACATCTTCAACCACATCATCACTTACCATTAGGTGAGATAGTGGTCAAAGGCTAACCTATCAGGCATAAAAAAATAACAAAAAAATGAAGTTTGAAGTGGCCGGTCACTTCTCCATACCAACATCATAGGGTGATCACTCCCTTATTTGAGATTTTAAATCCAGAATTGAGCATAATACCGATTGATCTCGTCATTATCTAGGCTTGCATGACGCCGAAAGTATAAAAAGATTATTAAGGTAAAAGTTATGAGACTCGAAAACTTTATATGAAAATGTTTCGAGGCTCGAGTTAACTTAATAAAAAAAACGTTACTTTGTTTCGGACCTAAATCCTCAAAAGTGATCATCGACGTTTGTATGGAGAACTGACCGGCAAGTTCACGCTGAAGTCACTTTCTTGTTTGTCTGTCTGTCGTTTCGAGTGGAATCTTGTAATTCATATTTCGAGCACTTCCTGATAAGCTATCCGGCTGCAACTTATAAAAACGTGGTTCTACGTAATCTTTTTAATCTACAATAATTCTTTTTAAATGAAAAAAAGTAATATTTTTTTAATAAATTGATCTTTAGGTTTCTGTGTGCAAAATGATGGAAAAGACACATTTCAAGTGGCTTAAGTTGTATGGTTCTTATATTGATCACAGACCACAGTACTTAAGGCTGGAGTGCAGGTAGCGGATTCCATAGAAACTTAGTTTTGTCATATTTTATATAACAAGTGTTTTAAATCTGTGAAATTGTGCATGTAATATATTACTCAGGGATATATTAGGCTCAGGGATATATCCCTGAGCCTAATATTATCCGGCCATTGGGGTGGATGGCGCGGATTATGCTTCTGTTTGCCAGTTTTTCGATTTATCCTTTGTTTTACCCCTAAATTTGATCTTAGGTTAAGCCTCCCCGTGACCACGATCATTGCAAAGTGTTTGAAACGTCGGGATAAAATAATGAAAAATATACGCGATTTAAACCGTTTAAAGTTGTTTAATTACTATTAGGTTAAGCCTGTTAACACCTTTGACCACATCATCACTTGTTTACCATACTGTGAGAATGTGGTCAAAAGCTTACCCATAAAGTTTAAAATATATATATTAACAGAAAACTGGCAAACCAGAAGCATAGATATTAAGCTGAAGGACGTACATAAATTTCTCCGAGTTTGATCTCTAGGTATTTATAAAATACGAAACTACATTTATATGGAAAGCTCTTTGGACACATGCCTTGCGACGTAATGATTTCTGATACAAAATAATAGAGGTGTTTATACACTTTTACCGCCAACGCTGCTAAAACGGCTATTACTGGACCCGCTTCAAAAGGAGTCTGCTTATTACGTCTTAAGTTTAAAGTCAGCTCAAAGTTTAATACAACATAGCCAAAGGTGCACGCTTAATGAACTTCACTGGTACTTTCCCTGAGATTCGCTTTGAAAAGTTTTTAATTGCAATCTGTCCGGAATTCCTTCATTAAAATACGATTTATTATCTTAGTTTTTAAATGTATATTATAACACTTAGGGCCTTTCTTAGAATGTTCGAGTAAGTCCCGGCTTTACTCCCCTGAACATATTTACTAAACAAAACACTATCTTTGCGTTTCACAGTCATCGATTTAGCCTATCCATTGGTTAAAGCTTGTAATCCGCTGGATATTAACTGTCATTTTTATCATTTAGTTATTTTGTGTGTTGCATAGCAACCTGAAACTTTATTAGGACATTCTGAAACGGGGCCTTAGAAATTAAGAATATACTCACTAGAATTTACAAGATATCGGAAGTTTTTTCTTGTTGAAAAGGTTTGTTGGTTTTTCTAGGGTTATAGTAAATAGTAAGATACACCATGCAAATATATTACGATTAGAAACATTATCCATCACACAAAAAAAACTGACTTATTTTATAATTACAATGCAGTTTGCCGATAGCTGCCATTTTAAGTAGGGCGAGGGCTTGCGAGGTGCTCGATAGCCCAGGACGGCAAGTACTGAATGCACTCTTCCTAGGGCGGACAAAGAAACGCGCACTGCCCTTTTGATTTCGCTAAAACTGCACGTCGCGTCGTCGCAATGCGAGAAGAAACGGACTGAGATTTTTTATTGCTTCTTCACCCCTATCTCGCTTAAAGGTAAGTTGTAAACAAAAGCGTTGTCATTAACCTACAATTTTCTATATGCAGGTGGTAGCTAGCAAGTCGGAATTTTGGGAATTCAGAATGCCCTATCACCATGATATATCGACTGCCTACCTAAAACAACAACCGGGACCAATAGCGAAGCACGGAAAAGCTCAGTATTGAATGCCACTAGCAGCCACCCATCTAAGTATTGACCGCAGCGGACGTCGCTTAAACTTGTTTGTTGACTAAGCAATCTCCGCTACACGAGCGCTTCATAATAATTTTAAACCATTTAGGTACGATGTTTACGAGCAAATTGGTTAAACTTACCCGTAATCAGGCTTTTGACAAAACCAGGACCTGGTCAGCTTGGCGGCTTCGAGGAGTGCTCCTCCAAGGTCGATCCTCATGCCAGTGCACGAGCAACACCCATCACCCTCCCCCTCTCCCACTAACACCAGCCGCGACTCTGACTTCGCCACTTTGAACAACTTTTGAACATTGAGCACTTTTTCCGTTTCACACTTTTTGTTTTCACACAGCGTTAGGTTTACTTCATCAAATATTAATGTTCTTATAATGGTTTTAAATCTTCTGGCCTAAAAATTATAATTTTCTTGAATATTTTGCAAGCCAATCATATCGAAAGAAACTTTATCTTTAACTAACTAAACCTGCATACAACCAATAACAATAACGACAAAAATTGCCACACAACTGGATATGCGATACAAAATTTCCATCAAGAAAAATATCATACTCAAACCACTCATCACGAACAGACCCAATAAAAGCAAGAATAACAGTAATAAAAAGCTAATTAGCTTCGTCGACGCCGCAACAGAGCTATAACTCGATATTGGCAACAATAAATACCCGGTGCTAACGAGAGTTGGTACAAACGAACCAATACCTGCAACCATTAGCGGTTAATGGTACGACATCAATATTCGACGGTTGGATTCCACGTACTGTAAAGCGTGACAATGTTCAACAAAGGAATATAAAGAAAATTTGAATTTATAATAAGGAAACAATGGTAATGATATTGTTGAAAGAAAAATGATGTTAATATAACGAATAAGGCATTTTTCTTGGTAACCACAGAAAACTCATTCAATTAAACTTTATAAAATACAATGTTAAACAACTTAGCACAAAACTGGAGCGAATTGAAGTGAGAATCATAGATTACATACATTGATGTTTGGTGTTGCTAACATATTACTCTATAAACAAAAAAATTAAAATAATGTTGCCTTTTGTACCCATAGAGATAATTTTCAATCAAGTTCTCATATAATCGACTGTAAGTAGGAACTCAAGTCACCTCTAAGTACACCAATTCTAACAATCGAGAACTATTTTATTAATTATTGAAAAAAGAATATAATTAGAAAAAATATTTCCGATGTAACAGATCCGTGACCGATAAAAGTATCGATAACGATATCGATATACGGTAAATAAATGCAAACACTTATGTACGATGACTCATACGCATATATAATGTACGATGGTATGTTTCTGGATAAACATATTAAACCAGATCGAAAGATAAGACAACAGAAATGAGAACACGTCAAGACTACATTATAATAGTGAAGCAAAATATCAAAGAGAAAGACAAATCGATCAATCACGTTCATTTATGATATGGAATACGATAGCTAGCGAGCCTATCCTCTAAGATTTATTTTAGTAATTATTTTATATCCGTAAATATCTCCCAAGCAATCGAAGTAGTCTGAAATAGAAAATCAAAACAAAAACTAGGAGCCTGTGATTTAATGCAATTATTATTTAAATATGATTATAAGCATTGAATAAATAAAATAGCAATTAATAATAAAATTTATTTAAGGAAATGTCTATAAGCACGTACTTGAAGATGAGTAATCCCATGCACTAAATTTACACAAAAATTTACGACGTTTAAATCTACGAAATATTTGGCTTACTTATTGTTCGTTAAAATTTGACATCAAGGTTTAAAGTTAAAAGTGAGGCGCGAAATACAAAATTTCAAGCTTTTTCATACTTGTATCTTTCATACTTATTTGTCAACCATTCTACATGATGATGGTATTTGCGAGTTGAAAATAATATGGGACGTATTATTCACTATCTTATTAACCATTAATTACCCCTACCATACCCATGATCCCATAACCGTCATAAATAAAATGAAATAAGTTTACCTGTCAAATCCAATCAATTCAATAAGATACATAAAATATATGTTAGACATCGTAAAAAATATTCTCCTAGTGTCGCGTATTACTTGATCAAATACAAATAGAGAGTCTATCAAAATAATATAAAAAAAATGTATTATTCGCTATGAACATCAGTATTCTCCGTGGAAGGCAATTGACAACCTATTGTCAATTGCCTGGCCCTAGCCAAGATATTCTTAAAACAGTTCTGAGATGCGTTGAAAACAAAAAACCTTCGTCAGTCAGAAGTCATAAGACAATGTTGCCCAAAAACACAACTTGTACAAATTGTACGACCTTGTTGTACCGGCACAAGATGCTGAATTGCGGCTCTCGTTATCCTAACAATACTTCAACATAAACACGAGTTCAAAAGCTGGAAATAACATTAAAGAATAACACTATATTCTAATTGGCTCTTATATAAATTGTACCCCAACTCGGGACGACCTTAACGACGAAAATTGAAGTCTTCCCAAACAACTTCGTATCAGGTAGGTGGCGTAAATAAATTACCAATATTCAAAGGGGATTGTTTGAAGCAATCCTTTGGGTTTAATGAGATTAGCAAAGGATTTAAGAGGGGGATAATATCATCGCTTATTAATGATTATTTAGGCAATATTATATCATCACAAATTGAGTTTACGAAGATTAGGCCTTTTATTAAATTCGTTTTGGCAGATTTTGGAGATAAACCTGATCCTACTATGGTATTAAGGATAATTACGTTCTAATTAGTGAAAAAATCGTTATATAAATTAACACGTATACTTTTTCGACAATAAGCGCCAATTTTACAAAAAAAGTAACAAAGTCTAGTCTCAAATAATATTTTTGTCAAAAATGATAACTGAAAATGTAATACAACACAGCAGTACAATTTCAATGGAACCTCTTACAGTTCAATGCCCTGATGATTGAATTACCACATCGACGCGACAGCACCAGAACGAAATTGTATTTGTTTAACAATTTTCACCGTGACACAAAAGACGATAGGATATTGTCTATTTGGAAGATGGCCTACTAATATAGTAAGTATTCATGAACACGAAACTATATGAACGCTGAACTTTGATGTTTTATCTGCACAATGAAAGTTTCTGAAGGGTTCAAACTTTACGCTCTAAAGTAACTAGTTAATTATATCTTGCTTTATGTTTAGGATAAATAGCTAATTCAATATTTCAATCTAACAGACCGGAAAATGGTTTATAAACGATTTGAGCTTAATTAAAACCTTTTGAAGATTACTGTGAAACTCAAAGACACTAAATCAAAACTTAAATAGTACCTGTTATTAATATTTTTACATTTAATCAATAAAAAAATACAATTAATGTCCTGTTTTATTAAAATGTTCGAGGGGTGCTAGACCAGAATGTCTATTTCCGTGGGTGTCATAAGAGGCGACTAAGGCTAAAATACCGGTAAGTAGGCATCACTTCCACAAACTGAGGAACTGCTACTAACACTGCGTTCCCCAAGCCTGCCAATCATGGGGATTATGGCCATCCCGCCACGGAGGCTGTGTTCAGCAGTGGACAACCCGGCTAATACATTAAAATGTAAGTATGTACTTAATACATAACGTAGGTCATAAGTAAGGTCTAAGCAATGAATTTAGAGTCATTACGTAAACACGATAATAGTCAAAACTGAAGAAATTTAGTAAACTTTATAACTACTTACGCCACTGTTGAAGATACAATGTAAGTAAATATAAACGTAAAAGTAACTGAACGAGATCACGTTTTAGTTAGCTGAATAACAAATTACGCACAGCCTAAAGTCAACTAGTGTGACTAATAGCTTGAAGTTCATTGTTTTATTAATAACAGATGTTGCGATTGCTACGAGTATATTGAATTGATATGCAAATGAAGAACTTTAAATTTTCCAAGCAGTTTGTTAAAAGAAAATTTATACTCTTACCATTTTACACATCTGCTTTTTAATTTCCAATACGAATTAGTATTTTAAATATTTTTATTTTGGCAATGACGCGTGCTCCGCTGTTAAAATTATAAAAAACAAACCGAACATGAGTATAATTATTTACAGTGGGCCTGAATTTGGATAATACTAGACATCACAATGAAAGAAGTTAAAAAAAAATCTTTACGTTTATTTAACAATGTCCTTTGGAACATTAAATAATAATTAATTAATTAAATTTACTCGTAAATGTACCAAGTTTGTAAATCAAAATTAAGTAAATTTAATTTAACATAATATTAAGGAAGTCAACCCAGCTCATTAGATTCCAGAATTGTGTTGTATTTAGGACTAGTTTTCCGGCCGTGGCTCCTCTTATTGCGCAGTTGGATAAAAACTATCCCTTGCCCTTTCCCGAGTCTCAAACTATTTCCATACTAAATCTCATCTAAATCGGGCTAGTATTTCATAAGAAAAATAAAATATACAAATCTTGCCTCTTTAAAGCATTATTATAATATCATATGTAGATGATAAAATATGCATGACATAATTCCTTAATTTATGTTATGTACACCTCATCGCCATAATATATTTATGTAGGTACGTATTATAAGATAAAACAACATAAAAGTTAATTATTATATAATTATTGTTTATAAAATAGTTTGTGCTCGTTTAAATGACAATTTAAATTTCTCTTTATATTTAAATATTATGAGGGCTGCCAACATAGACTTGTATACATAGCACCATTTCGGATAAATATTGAATGTACAAATATCTCAATCCAAATTTATCTTTATATGCTACTCCTTGTCTAATCACTCAACATATGGGAGAATCGTAAGATTTAGACATCGAAAATATGTTCGGATTTATTTATGAAATATATATTGACAAGGAAATGCTTGTTTACTACCAGTAAATTTTACCTTCTACATAACAACTATATTTCATATCATGAGTTAGTGTTATTGTATTGAAGCGTGACAGTTTTATTCTCAATATTTATTGCTATCTGAGAATAAAATGTAATTTAGATTTCGAAAAATCACAGGATATGTTCTGTTGAAAAAAGTTAAAGCTTATTCAACATGGTTTTATTTTTACCAGCTTTTATTTAGTTTCACCTGTCCCGTTGTATCTCATCAAATCTTGCAAATTGAATTTGATCCACTTCCCGGTAGCAGAATGAGCTGAAATTTTGCATACATGTGTAAATCGCGTGACAATGTAATAATTATGATGACACGGTGCTGATCTGATGATGGAGCTGGAAGGTGGCCAAAGGAACTTTCCAATGAAGCGACTCCTCGAGTTTGAGCTCATTTGGATTGTTTTGACGAGTATTTTTTTTTACAACAAGAACATAATAAAAGTTTGTTCATAAAAAGTTTTTTCTTATGGAGAAGAGCTTGTTCCAGCGACTTCAAAAGCAAGAAGTAGTTTACTGGCAAGTAAAAAAGCGTTACGCAATGTAATTTTTATTAAATTCGAAAAACGATAAGGTAAACTAAAGTACTTCTCTACCATTACTTGACACGATTAGATATAAACCATTTCTGAATCGTGAATGCAGTGCAATAAAATAATAACAAGTATGTTAGCACGCAGCACGAACTTACCTCAATATCTTAAACCAAATGTCCCATAAGCATTAAGTGTCCAAGCAAACCGCTCAGGTCCAATAAAACCGATCATATATTTCAGCGGTTACACTAATGTGAAGCCGATTGCTTTGGGCACTTTTAATGTTGGATTTGAAATATCTCATCTGATTAGGTACCAAGATTATCCAAGCGAGTTTGTACCATCGAAGTTGTAGAGAAAAGATGCTTTGAATGGTTCGTTCCTTTAACATGTTTTTTTTTATACTGTGCCTTTGATATCCTAAAACCTTTTAAGGTTTACCTTTGCCTTTTAAGCCAGTGGACATTATGTTTAGTCGTTTTGTGAATTAATTGAAATCGAAATGTATGGTATTTACAAAAAAGGACATAGGTACGCATCCAAACGAACTGATCAAATATAAAATAAACTGTGAAAATAAACTAATAAAAAGGACATAAGTTATAAAATAAACCTATTATTTCTTGTATACTGTATAAGTTATTTAGTTATAAGGGCGAAAGTTTATAAGTGTGTTTGTTACTTCTTTACCCTCAAACGGCTGAACCAATTTGAATTAAATTTGTTATAGAGGTAGATGAGGCGCTGAATTAACACTTAGGATACTTTCATCATCATCCATCACCATGCAGGAGAAACCGCAGGGTGTAACTAGTATTATATAAATATAAGCCGTGATTTTAAGCGGATGCAAAAGTTTGTATAAGATTTTTATTCATATGTATTTTTGTACAATTTGGGACAAATGTTAAAGCTCATTAAGAACTGATAACTAGAAACTTACTTTACAACCTCATGTACTCGTATATCCAAAGAGATTGGTAGTACGTATAGAGTATAAGTCGATCGCTGGCACTACGAAAAGATTATATCACATCCATTTAAAAATATCAATACAATTAACCCTGACTTTCCCACAATCGTTGTATCGAAACTGAAACCAGTTGCGGCAGACAATAAAACAATCATAGCAGCAAAAAAAGCGGTGATCGGTAATCAGCTGACGCCTACTGGCTGACATAATACGCAACTGGTTGCTAAACGACCTTGCGCCACTTCCCTGTTTCACTTGTCTTTTTGACCCAATTAAAATGAAAATATTTAAGTAGTATACGGTTGTAAAGTTTCGTAACCAAAGGGCAAAACGGAGACAGTAATATTACTCTGACGTGTGTATGTATGTTTGTCCGTAAGTCACGGACCAGCTTGTAAACTGCATGCGCAACAAATTTGAAATTTAGATATTTTGTTCAGAATGTTGACCCAAATCAAATTTGTTAAAAAGGTACAGAAAGAGGTTGTAATTTTTTTTGCAGTTCTTTGTGTGTGTTGTAATCGTCTAGAGCTCATTGCTTAGTTTACAAATTGGTATATATATTTTTTTAATATTTCTATCTATAATAATCAGGTAATTGTGGTAATTGACATATTTTGTACTTACTGTATTTTCAACTTTCGTTATTCCTAGATATTGATAATCGAATTAGTATCTTTAAACTTTTAGAAATAAATCTAAAAATATCATTACATAATAATTAAAACGAATTTAATGAATAATTATCAACTACGTATAGAAAGCAACATAAGAAAATGGAAAGTATGTATGAAACTCGGCTAAGTGAGAATATATAATATATGTAGATGAATTTTATTTTCTATTTTGTATAATTTTGGTATAGACAAAATAGATTTTGCAATTGTTAACACTGTCGATAACGACGAGCAATATGAAATAAAAATTCTAATAGGTATATATCCACACTTAGTACAATCAATAACGAAAACCTATAACAATAATGGACACTAACATATAAGAAAGTTTGAAACCTATCTTCGTAGTTATTGCTACTATCTGTATTAAATCCATAATAAACTCGCAATAGAAAGCAAACATATCAATAAAACAGTATTTGCAGTCATATTATACGCGGTAAGGAATATAAAATATCACTTGTAAACAAGTTGTTTTGGAGAGAGCGCTTCTACGAATTTGGATCTATGTGACCAAGTTCCATATATTCAAGAGTGTCATTTTCTATATTCTGTGACACGTATTTGATATATGCTTATAGTTTCGTATTAACAGATTTGAAATAAAACACCAGTTAAAGATCGAACATAGAGCATCGAAAGAAGCAAAAATTAAAAGTATACGTAAATATTTTCATCATGTTACAGAAAACAATGACTTTCAAGATTATTTTTTCACCCATCATCAAGCCGTTGAAACCTTACTCAAAAATACACAGTAAACAGTAAACACTTAGCAATACGACAACGGAGTAATTGACCATGAAAATTTTAAACAATATTTGACCTTTGAAATGCGGTTGTGAGGAAACTTTCTTAGGCAAATATGTGTTAAGTCGTTAACAAATATACACGCACATATGTCCGAGAGTAATTACGCGACAACGCAAACACTGGTTAACTGAAAGTTTGTACCAATGTACGCAAAAGGTTTGCTGACGGCCTTCGTAACCAATCAAGGTTTGGGTAATGCATAAGTTATTGAAGGTTAGCGTATAGCAGATTAAGTGGAAGATTACAATTAGAAAAATATCGAGGCTACTTCAACGATCTCGGCAATACTGGTTACACAAGACTTTGTAACGGTGTTGGCAGTGGCAGAAATAAATGAATGAACAGAGGTAAACATAACAATGCTAGACAATGAGAACTAAATTTGTGGACGCGACATGTGGCAGTTGTTAGTCAGTGTCTAGACTCGACAAAACAATAGAAGTTAAAAATATATGACGTTTACTTACATAACTAAAAGGCTATGTAGTTAAATTTAGGTACATAGCTACAATACATGCGTAATGTTCTTATTTCGATTATGGAAGACTTTGGTCCGTATGTTTCACTAAGACTCGAAAACATATATAGGTACAAATATGACTAAAATCTGACGGCTACTAAGTAACTATCTAATAGTAACTATAGAAAGGTAAACATTACATCAAACTTCAGATATACCAGTGAAGACCAAGCTAAAACAAATTAATAATACAGAAATTAAACGGTTAAAATGGCGTATATTTATCATTATTTTTGGTGACCACGATCACTGCATCACCCCATGACCACGATCACTGCAAAGTGTTTGAAACGTCGATACAACAATAATGATAAATATACGCGATTTAAACCGTTTAAATTTGTTTAATTAATGTGTAATAATCGCGAAAACCTAAGACAAAATTAATAATACTTTTAATACACGTAAATCAACACATGTCATGAATAGTTAAAAAAAACATCATGAATTTTATGAATTAACGATATTCCAACAAGGAATTGTTGTCCAATTAGTGTTATTTTTATGTCATTTCGCCATTTGATCATCAACTTTTTTTTAAGACATGCAGCTACTCTTTACAGTCTTACAGATATTACAAAATGAGAAAGTCCAAAACTACCGCCATAAGCTTATAACTTGAATAAATCAGCGCTACAGCGTAATCAAATCGATGCTGGCCGCACCGGAGATGTCGCCGGTTTACACAATCAGGTATAATTCCAACTATAAACTTAATACCCGGAGCAATAAAATTCAAAATTCAACAAACAGGAAGGTGCTTAAATTCGTAAGATTCTAGATTTCAAATCTTTAAGTAACGACCAATAAAGTTGGTTTTCAAATGACACCGAATAAAGGAACTGTAGATAATAAAGATTCAGATTTGTGATTAAAGTTTTACGTTTTAAATTTGAATGGCATTACGTGGAAGACTAAGATAGAGATTCATGTTTGATTAAATTTATTCAGTGGTGGTGTAGACATTTGGGAACCATGTGTTAACGTATTAGTGGGTGACATAGGTGGTATTAATTAATTTACTTAATCAAATTAAACATGCCCTCTATTTCAGTTTCCCTGACACTGAAACAGAAATCTGTCAACAAGTTAGAATTAATTTAATGGAATTGCCAATATATACACATACATATGTCTAGACATAATTATGTCCCACATATAGTATTTTGTAAAATGAACTACAAGCGTACACGTATCAAAGTAGTCACGATATTAGCGCTGTATTTTCATAAATTTTTTTTTTTATTGATGATAGGTAAGCCTTTGACCACTATCTCACGTGATCGTAAGTGATGATGTGGTCGAAGGTGTTAACAGGCTTAACCTAGAATGACTGGCTCTCAAGGACAGCTGCCGGAACACACCGTTAGGTGCTTGGCGACAGATTTTCAACTTCAGGGTGGTCGCGAGCCAGGCGGGCATTCGCAAAAATGCCCTTCCACCATGCGGTGAAGCTCAAGCCCGCGGCGGGATTCGAACCATGGACCTGCTGCGCGGCAGTCCATAGCCAAAGCCACTGAGCTATCACTGCTTCAAAACCTCACATATAAAGAATGATCCATATGAACATTAAGTTGGTATAAATTACTATAAATCAATAACAACCAAGCTTCAAATATTTCACCACGTGACAACAATATTGAAGAACGTTTTACATTTGAAAGATAAATACATAATTTTTCTTAACCTAAATATAGAGAGGGAGCTCGTGAGATCTTCGAATGACATTCGTAAACTAATACCCATCACATCAACGCAATACAATACAACAATGGACATGCTTGATCATCTCGAGACCTACTTGGATCATGTTGATAATATGATCCAAGCTAATTGTAGATACACTCCAATAATCTAACACAGAAGACGTTATCAAATGTCACGTATCCAGTGATATGCAAAATGATACTCAAAGAGATAGGTGTTATGTTTCTAGATACACGACGGTCGACTGAGCAAATTAATCTCAATAGCCAAGACAGATATATCGATACAGGATATGTTGATATATCAAACAAGACTAATGATAAAATGAAGTAATGAGAAGTGCTTCTGATGAATAGGCTTATAAAAATCTCACTAGTCAAAATAAATCACATTATTTTTAAACACAAACAACTATAAGTTATTTTATACAATCTAGATAAATTTATGTTACACGCAGCAGTTTCTTGAATGTATGATAATTTACTCCTGGTGAATTATGGAGATCTTTTCGTGTATATAACATCAGTACTAATATTATAAATGCGAAAGTAACTCTGTCTGTCTGTCTGTCTGTCTGTCTGTTACGCTTTCACGCCAAAACTACTGGACCGATTTGAATAAAATTTGGTATGGAGATAGTTTGAGACCCGGGAAAAAACATAGGATAGTTTTTATCCGACTGCGGAAAAAGAGGTTAATGTTTTTGCGCGATAACCGACATACGCGCGGGCGGAGCCGCGCCCGGAAAGCTAGTAGATTATAAAACAAGGTTATATATAAAGGAGTTCACGAATATTTAAACAAGACACGTCTGTATTTAAACAAGATGGTTAGTCGGTTGCTGCGAAATATATGCAAATAAGAACATTTTCATACATTGGCTGTGCCCCATGTTGGAATCACATATTACAATGTTAATTATGTATGTCAATATTAGTTACTATTATGACTCAGTAGGAAATAGGTGCCTACAAGTGTTATTTTAATTAATTGCCTCCGAAAATTATTCTAGAGTTTTTTTCATATTTTATTCAAAAAAATATATTAGTGGTGAAAGAATTATAGCCCTTTCACAGAGGTAAGTTAAATGAAATGAGAGACCGGCGGTGCACGGAACTAATTTACTACAAATAGCAATCAATACGTGAAGCCATCAAATTGGAAACATTGATAATGATTCCAAGGCAATGATTTAAGAATTTTATAAGAAATTTAAGAATGATTTAAATAGAAAAAATCTAGCTAAGTACGGATACGAATTCAACTAAGGTAAGCGCTGCATTAGCTGCTTGATCACGAACGCAGGATACCCAACCGTCTATAGCACTTACATCAATACAGTCTAAACATAGTCAGTGTTTGTCTCAGTAACATTTTAACTATTTACTTCTTCGACAATAAGTAATTATACGACGCAACTTGCGTCAGTCTAATCAAGTCTACGATTTATATACTGCAATGCTTGCAATCCAACAATACATTGACTTCCTCACTTCTAACTCGGGTAACAATTAAATCACAAATTGAGTTCACTAGAACACATAACCACAACATGACCCACTACCCACTACCCTTATTACAATGACGATCCAAGTGTACAGCACTAACGCGATTTTGTTAAGGTCGCAAACACATGAAAGTTACAAATAGAGCGCATCGCATGTCCGCGTGTATAAATAGACATGCGATGCGATATGCTTGATTGCGACTAAGACATACATTCAATGCCCGATATATCATCTCAGATTAGTAGACCGAATAAGGGCCAATTTCACCGAATACGAGAATAACTTTAATCTCCGTAACAAACAATATATGACACACTTTACTAACCATACACGTTTAATGATAATGCAGTAATTGAAATTTGCCGTAGTTACTGACTTTTATGAATTTTGACATCAGGCAGACTACTGTAGCAAAGGATATAATCTTATAGAAGATTAAAAAAATTATGCTGTCGGTATAGCTTCAGTATATTTGGTAGTATAGCTCTATAACTAAAAACCAATATGGCCACTTTGCTACAGCCACGTGTCATAAAAATCCAAAGTTTGGCTGTCTATGATAACAAAGGCCATCATATTTTAATGGTTTATGGTGTAAAGTTTTCCTTGTGTTTGTTAATTGGGCCTAAATGGACTGAAAGTTGCATCTTGCTGAATCAAGACCGATAATGACTAAGATCTTATCAGTTTGCGAACTTTGCTTTCGGTACATGAAACTGATGAAATCATCATTGGAAAATGCCAGATTGAGCATCTCATATCACATGTGACCGAGCAAAAAATAACCATACAGTAGTTCAAATGAGCGAGCGAAAAGATAAAATAAATACATTATCACTACATAATATTCAGAAAAAAAAATAGTATGACTTATTATACAGACACAAAACTTGGTAAGAAAAATAGCTGTATTCATGTTTTTTTCTATTAATAAATATATTTAGAATCGTGTTTTCGGATTGGATACAGTATTTGTTGTCACCTTTAGAATGATTTTATATATTTCATTCATATCTGTAAGTATACAAAAGCCTTACTTCAAAAACATTTTCAAGTTTTGATGGGACACTTCATCTTAAAGAGGTCGGAGATTAAGACGTGTCTTGCGGTGCAAAGAAAATAAAAGTGAGTGAGAGTGAAGCAACAAAACCAAAACAGTACTCAAAGAAGCTGTTTATGAGAATGTCCACAAAAGTTTTCATTTAAACGTCTGAAAAAGGCACATTGAGATACAAACTTTCTCTTACAAAACGACGATGGTGATGTCGTATAAAAGTAGACGAATAAATTTAAGAACGGTTTTAAATGCTTAAGTATTCACATAGAGTCTATATCTGATATGGAACACGTTAGAAGCCGTGGCGATTTACTACATACTGCATAAAGGGGGCGGCGATTCTGCCTTCGGAACGTGGCCGCTAGGATCTTTTGTGTGCCCAAAATGCGCAATATTTTTGAAAATAATACGTTTAACAAGGATGCTTAAACCGATTTAAAATTTTCTTCATGGATTTGTTTAAGATATGATTGGTCACATTTGAGCGAAAGCAAAATGCTAAAATACGAGCGACAATAAATATTTTAAAACAGCTGTACTTTAATAACCAGATATATTTTTTACCTATTAATCAAGGAGTTATGTTTAAAAACTTAAATGTTTTAGGTATTGAGTCTCGTAGTAAAAGACAATGCCTACTCCGAGCCAAAAGCGCCCGCCGCGCCAACACTGGACCGCGCCGCGCTCCCTTTGAATAGAGTTAGTGAATATTTACATCGAGCAAATTAATAAAAAATATGAAATAATAAAGTATAGGCACAAGAGACTTTTAACATCAGGTAGTCCTCGTGCAAACAAATAATAAAAAAAAAGAAATCCTATAAAAATGTTTGTTACTATTAACAGAAGTCAACTCGTAAGAGGTTGTTAGCATTTTTCCAATAACCCTATATATTTTTCTCAATCCAAATAATGATCCTCCTTAGAAAGAGTTCACCTCCAAACCGGAATAAAATCAGGGTATCGACCCCTTAAGTACACAAGACTTTCGTTCAAAATTATTATAGATAAGTATTTAGTAAATATGGTAAATCATGATAAATAGTATTCTATGTCTATCCAGGACTAAAAGAGTATATTGTAGTTTTGTTTTTCTAGTTTCATATTCTTTACAGTCGTAAATCAAGTAATAAAATATTTAAATATAAGTATAATATAATGCCATTCTTGCTCGATTAGAGATAACAAACATAGGTACTCAAATATATTCTCATCCCTCTATATCTTGTGTAGACTCTAAGGTCTTAAAACAAAAGGTTAATTTTAACTGAGCGAAATTCAATAGAAATGTCTTTGATGTCACAATAGAAAGGACAAAACGAGGTACGACAACGTTAATAAATTCTAATTTTACGGTCTCTGCTATAAAACTTGAAAGATCATCAAGTTGAATGAAACAGCTAGCACCCTTTAACTTTTTTTTTTTTTTTTTTTTTATTGCTGATAGGTAAGCCTTTAACCACAATCTCACCTGATGGTAAGTGATGATGTGGTCGAAGGTGTTAACAGGCTTGACCTAGAAATACTGGCTCTCAAGGACAGCTGCCGGAACACACCGATAGGTGCTTGGCGACAGATTTTCTACTTGAGGGTGGTCGCTAGCCAGGCGGGTATTCGCAAAACTGCCCTTCCACCATGCGGTGAAGCTCAAGCCCGCGGCGGGATTCGAACCATGGACCTGCTGCGCGGCAGTCCATAGCCAAAGCCACTGAGCTATCACTGCTTCAAAAAAAAAACTGCTTTATTTAGAACCTTTCTGTGTATTACACAACGGTTTTTATGTTATTTTGGTGAGTATATGAAGAACTAGCTAGAAGATATTACCTCTATTGTTAGTAAGTGTATACCTTCCATCGAAATCGTCAGAGTCAAGACCGCCGCCATCTACTCTTAATTTACTATTTACCAGTCCATATAAAACTTTGATGATATACTGGTACTAAGTACGAAGTTCGAAAGTTTTTCTACAAAAGGTTAAATCAATAAGGCTCTCATTGTATCTTCGGCAACAGGTATACTTTGGTATAAGAATATCTACTTAATTGTTGTATTGAACCATTAGATGACGTTTTTGACGTCATCCGAAAAAAGTACGCTAAAAATATAATATATATATATATTCATTCATACATTCATTCAGACTAATTAACGACGACCAACTTGTAAGCAAGAGACTCCAAAGTCTGGAGCATCGCCGCAAAGTCGCTTGCTTATCGGTTTATTATCGGATACTTTTCGGGGAGTGTGCCACAGAATTACATGATTTGATTCCGCCATCCCCATTCTATAACAGGACATCCAGGGATACTCAGAAGCGACACCGATATATGGTAGATATTCCATTTACCCGAACAAAGCGATTTGCTTCTTCGTTCATTATACGAACCGCCAGGGAATGGAATACCTTGCCTGAGTCTGTGTTTCCGGTTAAGTACAATATAGGGGTCTTCAAAACGCGAGTGAACGGGTATCTCCTGGGTAAGCCCGCTCCATCATCGACCGCATCATCACTTAACATCAGGTGAGATAGTGGTCAAGTGCTACCCAGTTCAGTATTAAAAAAAAAAAAACTAAGACTACCCCCAACCATTCATTTTGGATTGGATGCTAATCCCAATTTCAAAACTAAATCCAAAGCAACAGAGTTTCACAAAAGTCTGGCATGAGCAATAGTGAGTTTTTCACCTTACACGTGCGCGAGCGCCATGAAAACGTGCCTAATAATTGCTTTGTGGAGTAGCACTAACATGGCGGACGGATATTAATGGCAATTACTTTTGAAGTACCAGTTCTCTTATCACTTTGCAAATAAATAAAAACACGTGATAACGGGAAGTTTCGCGTCCTTAAATATATATTTTCAACAGCTGAATAAACACTTGATTTGTATGACATCCATTCTCTATCCCTGACCGTGTGGGTATTTTACTCTAGGGATGGTTCTATACGGGAATTTGTAGATACAATACCGATATTCATAATAAAGTATTACTTACATAGATACAGTTGTATTAAGCAATGAAATTACATTAAGTATAATTTATTTTTACTGAAATAAGGGCCCCGACAGACAAATGTACATCAAAATTAACCTATAAGGGAACGTGTAAAGAATCCTCAAATAGAAATAAATAGAAGATAACTATAAACTAAAGGAACTATAACGCTAAATTTAAAAAATAAAAAACTCGATACTGAGACATATTAATATAAGAAAATATAAGGAATTGCGAGAGACAGAATGACTTGGAAAATACTACACTGACAACAACGATGTTCTTGAAACTCTTATTCTTCAAGGAATAAAGAATTTATTCCTTGAAGAATAAGAAGGCAATAAAGAAATGGCGCTAAAGAGCTGAGTTGAAAATTACTTCACGTTTATCAAAATTAACCTCTGATGATGACAACACAGTTAACCCTGCCCATTGATTTGCCATAACAATAATCACCAATCGACAATCGATTTTCATCTGCACATTAACTGATTATACAATGGCAACCAATTGGTTGATTCAATTGTTGAGTCAGCTGACCTTTCCCTTACCTGGCATGGTGGTTCAATAAACTTAACATGCAGTAAGATAACTTCAATTAAGTGTTTAGTAATAGCAACATGCATGGAACTTTATAAGTAAGAATAAACTGTTTCTTTTTGAAAAAATTTCATATATGTAATTGATAAAAATTTGCTCTCGTCTAAGTTTTAGAATAAAAATAGCATCGAAATTGATGCAGCCGTTACTGATTATATTTTTCCGTTAATATTTTTTGTGTTTGGCATTGCTTTTTGTATACTTTACATACGAAAACAAAACATTTAAGAATTATCACCATCAGATATTCACCGTATATGCGTAAGTTTATTCATACATTTGTAAATAAAACAAAATTGCGCATTGCGCTGAAGTTTTAGAATAAAATTGCAACGAAATTGATTCAGCCGTATCTGAATTACGAGCTCATGAGATACGAGTAGAAGGAAACAATAACACAAAGACTTTATCTTTAAAATAAAGCATATTTTTCCATTAATATTTTTTTGTGTTTTGCTTTGCTTTTTGTATACTTTACATACAAAAACAAAACATGAAGAAAATTACCATTAGAAATTCACCTCATATGCATAAGATGTGTTACTGTTTGTTCAAATTGTTCGATGGTAAACTGTGAATATTAAACGTGCTATGACAATACGTACGTGTTGACCATTGGGTATTACCAATTGATTGTGTTTGGAGTTGATTATTGCCACATGGCAATATTGAACGGTTGCAATGCCAGATTTGCAAATTGTTATTAAAGTGTGGGCAGAGATGAAATATAGAAGTCTTCATCGATTTCATAATGCTATGTGTTGGTTAAACTATGAACCCACTACCGATTGCGCTACATAATTAAATTTCCGTTTAAGACCATTTCACCTATATGTAGTCTAAATATTTTTTAGGATTTAGCATTTGACCAAAATCTGACGTCACGTGGTGGTATGTTTTGATGTGGTGGTATGTTTCCAAGCAGTGATGGCTCAGTGGCATTGGCTATGGACTGCCGCACAGCAGGTCAATGGTTCGAATCCCGCCGCGGGCTTGAGCTTCACCGCACGGTGGAAGGGCTTTTTGCTAATGCCCGCCTGGCTAGCGACCACCCTCAAGTCGAAAATCGAAGTCGCCAAGCACCTTACGGTGTATTCCGGCAGCAGACCTCGAGAGCCAGTGAAATTACAGGCACATGAGACGTAACAACTATACGTCTCAAGGTGACGGGCGCAGTGCAATTCGTGACTTGTGACGAAATGCATCTGTTATAGGCAGAGGATACCGCTTAACATCAGGTGGGCCTCGAGCTTGTTCCGTCACAATAACGTAAAAAAAATGTTTTGATGTGGGCGAAGGCATTAACCTAGAGTTACTGGTTCTCAAGGACAGCTGCCGAAACACACCGTTCCCGGCTTGGCGATAAGTTTTCTACTTACGGATGGTTGCTAGTCAGGCAGGCATTAAATGAAACTGCCTACTAACTAACTTATAAATACGGCCACAAAGTTAGAACTGTTAACTGTTTACCTAATGATGTCTTAGGTTTTCGCGATTATTAAACAACTTTTTTTTATGCCTTATAGGTTAGCCTTTGACCACTATCTCACCTGATGGTAAGTGATGATGCGCTCGAAGATATTGTTCAGGCTAACCTAGAACTACTTGCTCTCAAGGACAGCTGCCGGAACACACCGTTAGGTGCTTGGCGACAGATTTTGTACTTGAGGGTGGTAGCTAGCTAGGCGGGCATTCGCAAAATGCCCTACCACCATGCAAAAAAAACTATAAACCATTTTGAATGGTTTAAATCAGGGGCCAGTCACCCCGTGGCCACGATGACTGCAAAGTGTTTTAAACGCCTGGATTTCGGGATAAAAATAATGATAAATCTACGCGATTTGAACCGTTTACCGACTTTAATTTTAGATCAATATATACATTTATAACCAAACCAGCATAATATTGAAGTCAGCACACAAAAAACAAAACATCCAAGAAGAAAGCCACACAACTATAACGCCAGTTTTATAACAAACATTTAGAAAATTTGCAATTATCATTCGTAATAACTGACATAATCACCGAAATGTTATTCAAATTAGCTGTATATCTACATAATTGCATATTAAAAGTGTAAATAATGCAATGTTACGTAAATGGGGCTTTCACACGAGACATAATTGTCTTCACGGTTGACACTATTGAATATTATAACGAGTGGTAAATGCTGTAACAGTCGTGTGAAGGCCTAGATTATGGCGGCTGTATGGTGTATAATTTTCCTATGACGCTTTTAGGAACAGTGACAGCCTAGAAATAGCTAAGTATGGACTGTCAAGCGGGTTCTTGAGTTTGTTGCTATTGCTATGAGCTTTTTTCTCTATTCTCATTCTTTTTTAGGGTTCCGTAGACAATGGGTAAAAACGGGACCCTATTACTGAGACTTTGCTGTCCGTCGTCCGTCCGTCCGTCACTAGGCTGTATCTCAAGAACGGTGATAGCTAGACCGTTGAAATGTTCACAAATAATGTATTTCTGTTGCCGCTATAAAATACAAAAAGTTGGCCAAGTGCGAGTCCGACTCGCGCACGTTAAAACAAAAAAAGGTTAAAATATGGAGTCTAGCTGACGAGATGTTGTATAGCTAATGGTAAGGAACCCTTCGTGCGCGAGTCCGACTCGCACTTGGCCGATTTTTTTAGAATTTTGGTCGCTCAGCGATTATGTCATCACCGTTAAGAGTAAAAATAATATTTAACACTAAAATGAATTAAGTACATCAAGCAACATTTTGTAAGAGTACCATGGATATTTCACTTAATGGATCAGCTAATATACCCTGCACTACTCTCATGCCACTCAAATTGAGTACAAAGATTATCAAGATCTCAGCTGCCGACTCTGAACACATCCCACCAGTTGACGATGAACGTCCTCTGTGACTCCACATCAGGTATTACAGTTGGGTGAGTCAGCCACCCTCATCAGATGTTTGTGTTTGTTTCGTGGAATATGGCCGGAGCGCACTTGTGTCAAAACAGTTAAACATCTTTGAGATTTCATATTTACTCACCACGGTATACGAGAAGGTTTAGGAAGTAAGATTTTATACTTATGAGCTATTTATTCCTATGAGCTTAATGCTCGCTTGTAAATAGCTACTGTTTAAGCAGGACTACCAATTTCACCTATGTAAAGTATGCTTTAGTCATGTGAAAGTCTCCTCATTCTGAAGTAAGATAAAACAGACATAACACGCGCACAATGCACCGAAGGCGAGGGCTATTGCCATTATCAATGATTTATAAACGAGGTCCAAGATACTGACTTACAAACTGATCTTATTAGCCGATCATAAGTGAGTAAAAAATGAGCAAGTAGAAAATCTGTCGCCAAGCACCTAACGGTGTGTTCCGGCAGCTGTCCTTGAGAGCCATTAATTCTAGGTTAAGCCTTCGACCACATCGTCACTTACCATTAGGTGAGATTGTGGTCAAAGGATAACATATCAGAAAAAAAAGGGTATATATTTAGCATACCATAACATGATATTTTGAATTTGTTGCCTTAGCTGTAACTTCACAAAATGTTTGTCTTAATATATAAAATAAATAAAAATTTAAATATATTCTTTTATGTATATAAACCAATTTAATGAGCAACCAGTAAATAAAATATGTTTTAAACAACACTATACTTTGTTAAGTTTAGTAGGTAAGTCTGTTTGCGTAACGTTTTTGGTCACTTTTTCAGGATTTTTTTATGTATATAAACCGATTTAATGAGCAACCTGTAAATAAAATATGTTTTAAACAACACTATACTTTGTTAAGTTTAGTAGGTAAGTATGTTTGCGAAACTTTTATGGTAACTTTTTCAGGAATTAAGACGTGTGCTCGCGTCCATGCCTATAGCTGGGTCGAGTCTGATTTTCCGAATTATTCAGTCCTCGAAATTTATATTTCTATTCGCTTTCTATCCCTTTTTATTAGACTATTCGCTTACTTTTCTAAAAGGATTTTTTTCACATACTACATATTGAATAAAAGAAAATAAAAAAGTGAATGATTATAAAAATATTAGGGATTAAAGTTCGGGAATCAGCACCTACAGTCCTGCGTACGAGTATAACCGGTCAAGACTTATCTAGATAATATCTACTCGGCTAAAAGTAGCTAAGCCATCTTACAGCTGCATAAGACGTTAATGGGTCAAAATTTTATTTGTCGTTTTGCGTAATCTTCAGTGCAAATAGATACATTTGTTCGGGTCGTCATATAATTGCTTAGCAAATTTAATAGTACAGGCACAGTATTAACAACTATGTCTCGATGTGACGGGCGCAGTACAATTCGTGAATTGTGACGAAATGCATCTGTTATTCCGCTTAACATCAGGTGGACCTCAAGCCAGTTCCGTCACAATATACCACCTATATTCAGAACATTTGCAAACCCTTTTAACCCCTTGCAGATTGTATTTTTAATACATTTCAAATGAAGTTCGCCAATACCTTATACATCATTATAATATCAGAAAACAAACAAACTGCCTCCTTTTTCGGATGTGGATTGAAAAGTACCAGACGTCATCCGAAAACAATTGTCAACATCGTCGGCGCGGGCGGTTAAAATAATACCACAATCATTGCAGAGGAGTGGAAGCGCTTCCCTATCAGAGAGGTCATCTGCTATTTCAACCAGATCCAACAAAAGATTACAATTAACTATTGTTCCTAGCACCTGACCTATTGAAATTGTAACAACAACAAAGCTGTAATAGCCGTGCGAAGACATTGAGCAATTAGAAATATGAACATGTTACTATAAAATTTGGCAATATCGAATTGTCTATTGTTGTATGACGTAAATGTTTGTATGGGTCAGCCGGTTGGGAAACTGCTAAGCTAGCGAGTGTTGTTACTGGAAGTAGATCGTTGAGTAATGTAGGAAGTTATCTGGAGTTTAAGCGTGGTTTTGTAATCGCTGAAACTGGTACTAAAAAAGATACGTTATCGCATGACAGTGCTGTTTTTAATGTGAATGTGATAGATCATGCACGAGGCCCAGAGGTAATCTCTGCCTATAACAGATGCATTTCTTCACACATGACATACTGTGCTGCGTCCATCACCCTCAAACATGAAGTTGTTAAATCTCGTATTCTTGTAATTTTACTAGCACCTATTCCTTTCTAACCGAAACAAAGTAATTCTGCAAATCGTTTAGATTTATTCTCTGATTTTGAATAAATATGCGGATTCAAGAACATTGACTAATATCGTGTCGTTACTTGATCACGCATAACATGTGTATCATGAAACATAAGCTGAGCAAAAGAGATTGAAACAAATTGCGAAATACATACACCACCACTAACTGATACTATATCATGCAGGTATATGATATATATATATATATATATATATATATCATATACCTGGCTATATATACATATGTTTGTCCTAGTTTGGGTGCCAATGATCTCCCTAGGAATATTAACTTTGTTATACTTACAATAAGCTATTTTAATTTTAATACCACCTAAGAACTGTGTATAAAGTTATACTATGTTTGTAAAGATAAAATAAAAATCACTTTAGATTTACAAACATAGTCATACATCATTTCATATACATATACAAGTACCTAACTATAACTGGTAACGGTTGGATGGAGATAAATTCAAAAAATATAAACAATCCAAAAACTTTGATATCATATCGAGTTCCCGTAACAAATGTTAAACCTACGTTGAAAAGAAGACCATCTCAATAATAGTCGGAATTCCTGAAAAACGTGAATTCATGCATATCACATTTTATCACCTATTTACCGTAAAAAATAGCACTTTCTTCGGCGCGTGTTACGGTAAAAAGTAAATAAACCGTGAACACATTACGTCCACACTTTGCTAACGCTACGGTGGAAATAGCTGCCTATTGACCCGAATGTACCTCCAGACTACCACACGATCTAAAATTTACAACTACACCTTATGTAGGGCATGATACGGTTGAAATTGGATCACGATATTTTAAACACGATGAACATTTATATAACTTGAACGCAATCTGAATTGTATATTAATTGTAAAGCTTATGTAGATGAGAATACGGTTGAAACTGGAGTGGGTGCTATGGATATTGATGAACATTATAAGGGCCCGTATGTGAAACTAGAGGCGTGATGTTGATAAGCGTATGTTTAGGCTCTGGGTTAAATGTAAACAAAAATGATTACGATGATGAAGTATCATGAATAGAAACAGCATTCTACGATACAATAACATTCACTCCATAATAATACGTGGACAAAAAAAATCATAGAACTTGGTGAGGTTATTGGTCAAAGCGAGAGATATAATAAAAATAATACTTAAAACTTAGATTCATGATGTAACTTCATGGCCATAATAGACGTGTATGCTATGAATAAATATCTAAAGTAATGTAATTCAAGCTTAAAAACAGCAGTACGCAAACCTCACCACGGCGGGCGTGGTTTAAAAGTATACCGTGCGGCGCAACAGATTTACCTTGACTCGACTAATCGGATCTGACCATGACCATATTTTTATTGATTCGGCGCTTAGAAATCTAAGCGCCAAATCAATAAAAATATGTAACTGAATTTGGAAGATTGTGCTTGTTTTGTTAATTGTGAACTTAACGAGTCCTAAAGCTGTAACTGTATGAGATTTACACTTATTTACATATCTATTCGTAGCGTGTACGTTAACACAAAGCTATGTGATAAATAATTAATAACGAAACCTCTTACTACTCCACACTTGATGTAGGTTAAAGGAGAAGTTTTACAGGAAAATGTCAATCATGGTTATGAATTCATGAGAGAGCTGATCCTCAATCAAGCCCAACATTCGAGTGAACAAAAAGCTCATAATATGCGATATACAGACACAAATACCCAAAAACTTTTACTCAGAAACAAATAAAATGGCAGATCAAATACGCGGTAATATATTTATGTATATATACAGAGATCTTCTTCCGAACTTATTTACAACTCCATAGAGGAAAAGTCTAGCACAAAAACAACAGTTTTGTCGAGATCAAAGGAGTTTTTGCTGGCATAACAATAATAAAACCAGTGAGTCGGATTGATAGGTAAAATCTTTGATACGACTGTTGGTTTGTGGGAAAGATCGTAGATTCGATAAAATTAGAACAGTGGCTGAAAACAACTAGGTTGTTCTTTTGCAATGAGAAAAAGTGCAAATTTAATCAAGAAATTAAAACTATGCACTATAATATTGAAGCACAAGTAGCGTAGCGAAGTTTGCTTAGCTGTTCTTAACCGATCAGCAAAGTTAAGCAACGTCCGCCGCGGTCATAAGTTGGAGGGTGACCGCTTGTGACATTACTACTGAGCGCTTCCGTGCTTCGAGTGCAGTCGTTGTAGCATGGTGGTAGGGCATTTTGAAAATGCACGCCTGGCTATCTACCACGCTCAAGTAGAAAATCTGTCACCAACCACCTAACGGTGTGTTCCAGCAGCTGTCCTTGAGAGCCAGTAATTCTAAGTTAGCCTGAACAACATCTTTGACCACATCATCACCTACTATCGGGTGAGATAGTGGTCAAAGGCTAACTTATGAAGCATACTAAAACAACAATACTCCGTGTGGTGCCAAAATGATGGGTATCCGTTGCTCGATTGCTGTACGAAGGGCATTTTCGAGTCCAGTAAAGTATAGGTACGCCCCGTCGTAGAAGGAATACAGAGATGATTTTTGCTAAAGATAAAGTTACCCACATAAAAAAACAATGAAGTACATAACCTTTGGCCATGTTACTTTTCCGTAGCTCTGTATTATTATGTTGGTGATTTACTTTCAGCTCGAAAATAATGGCTTGGTAAAGCTTAATTGTACTCGACTATTATATGCAAACATTAATTGAACAAAAGAACGTTGCGTTTTATACTTTCTGCGGGAACTTCCGACATTATACGCCCGCGGGTATGAGTGTCCAATTAATAAAGTTCAAGGAAAGCTTATTTTATTAAAAAACAGAGGGATTTTTAACATCGCTTTCATGTTGAACAAAAAAAATTTAAACAAAAATGGAACTGACTTCAACACCCAAAAGTGTGAAATAACTAGTTGAAGTCGGTACCAAGATAATTCAAAAGTACCTATTATCACATTATTGTGTGCGTGGTACCGACTTCGACAAATTATTTCACAGTTTTGGGTGTTGAAGTCGGTTCCATTTTTTGTTTAATTTTTTTTTTTCACTCTTTTAATACTTATTGGCTACTTACGGGGTCGATTGTCATTTATTGTCAACGACTATTCATCAAGATAGGAAAATATTTTTCAGTCACTGGAGTGGAACTCAAAAACAGCTAAACCGATTTTGATAAAATTTAAATGGGACGAAACGACAAGCATCAGCTTTCAAACAAAAAAAGAATTTTCAAAATCGGTCCACCCAGTCAAAAGTTTTGAGGTAACAAACATAAAAAAAAAGAAACATACAGACGAATTGAGAATCTCCTCCTTCTTTGGAACTCAGTTAAAAACAATGGATGAAAATTTTCGTGTTTCTTTGTTACCGGCTTGTGCTTCCATCGGTTTAGTCAACACCATAAGTTTTATCAATAAAAAATACGTAGGTATACCATATTACATAAGGATACAACCACCAGATGATGACAAAACGACCCCACACGGATATGCGCGAGGTCATTGCCGGTACGACCTTAACGACGACCTCAACCGAACTTCAGAACTGGTTCCACGCGACATTCTGGTCTGGTTTGTGTTGTTCCTCCCTCGCATTGTATAATACACTGTTCAGTTGCAACGAGTTGAAGAGCCGTTCATAACTTCTATATATCATTTTATGCATGATAGGTTAGCCTTTGACCACTATCTCACGTGATGGTAAGTGATGATGAGGTCAAAGATTTTGTTCGGGCTAACCTACAATTACTGGCTCTCAAGAACAGCTGACGGAACACACCAGGACCGACGGCTTAACGTGCCCTCCTAAGCAAGGTAGCGCTCAGTAGTAATGTCACCAGCGGTCACCCATCCAACTCATGACCGCGGCGGACGTTGCTTAACTTTGCTGATCGGTTCAGAACGGCTAAGCAAACTTCGCTAAACTTTAAATAAAATAGTTTTATTCTGTATTCATAAGCAAATGTATGGCAAAATGACAATGCAAGGATCATAATTAGGACCAAGAGTGCGCCCTTACAAGGAGTAAACTCTGATTTTGTTTGTATTGTTTATGGGTAGACTATAATTTTACCTGACAGATAGTAAGTTATGATAAGATCGAAGGTAAGAAATAGGCTCAACCTAGAACGGGAAGTAGCTCTCAAGGAATACACCGTTAGGTTTTTGGCGACAGATTTTCCATTTAAGGGTGATAGCTCGCCAGGCGTGAATTCTAAAAATGCATTCATCACCGTGCAGTGTCGGAATTTTCAGGCCGGTCAAATCCCTCCCACAAAGCCTAACGACAAGACAATAAGATACACTGACACGGCTTGACGTGACCTCCGAAGCACGGAAGCGCTAAGTAGTATATGCTACTTGCAGTCACCCATCCAAGAACCGCAGTGAACATTGCATAACTTAGTTGGTATACTGAATAGATTCAGGCGTTACTTTGCGGAAATCCATATTTAATAATAACAAATATATTTTTAAAAGTATCTTACGAAAACATTAAATAACATTTTAATGAAACACTTAAAAAATATAAAAATATATATCTAGTGACAATTCCGCCTAATTTTCCTGTTATGCCCATGTGACGTCACAAACGCCACGCAGCCTAACCTTGAATAAATAAATAATCTAGGTATACTAATATTATAAAGAGGAAAGATTTGTATTTTTATATTTTTGTATGATAAACTTGAAAACTACTGGACTGGTTTGGATGAAATTTGGCATGGAAATAGTTTGAGACACGGGAAAGGACATAGGATAGTTTTAATCCAACTGCGCAAAAAGAGGTAAATGTTTTTGCGCGGTAACCGAAACATGCGCGGGCGGAGCCGCGGCTGGAAAGCTAGTAAATAATATATTATGAACATATTAAATCAATAATTCACAAAAGATTTCAAAAGTTACATACTTTATTAATATATAAATTTGCGCCTAATTTTCCTGCCAAGCCGACATGACATAAAAGCCAATTAGCCTAACTGGAAGAATATTCAACTCGTTTCGTTTCTACACGAAAGATCATTAGGTCTCGACTCACTTCCGCCACCTCCACAAATGTTTTCATAAATTTAATATATTCATTAAATCATATTTGTTTGCAATATTTGTTATTATAAATTACGGATTTCAACAAAGTAGCACCTTATTCCTTATATATCGGTATCTAATTAATAACAATAGAAATTTATTGTTATCCTGTGAATATATTCACAGTCGATCCTCAGAAATAGTTAAAGAGGTAATTTCGACTAGGCAAGCTACGCTACCACGTGGGGTGCCAGGTTAGAATTGCAAATACCCCCTTAATAGGGGAGGCTGTGTTCATGCAGTCGACGATCCGGCTGTTACAGTAAGCTACGCTGCAACCGCTTCAAAAATATAAGAACATTACTCGTTTATGAAAATATAATAAACTTTAGAAGTTACTAAGTTAATTTACAAATAATTATGAACAAGGGAAAATTTTAAATTTTAGTGCCTAACTGACGTCATTTGTGACGTCAGTGAATTTTACTCTGTAAACTGCCAAGACCTCTATAACTCACAAGCCTATTAAGCAAGGTCAATATGACCTTAGCAACGAATCCGATAAGGATGAGGAAATTCTTAAAATACCATATATTGACAGAGACAAAACAGGCAACGGAGCACGTACTACACGAGCCGTGAACGCATGAAAATTAAATGTCAGTTTAAATTACGAGCAGCAATCAAAGTCGATTGTTAATAAACGGCGCGGACGTTTAGTACAACGACCTGTCATTTATAAGGTTATTGAGTCGTAAAGGGAATAACCAGAGATGGATAATGAACATAATAATGTGATGTTAGTAACAAACCTATCACGGAATATAATACAAAATTTGAACCACGAGCAGAATCCAAACCCGCCACCATCTGTACTTGAGGCTGGGACATGCTCAGCCATCTGAGCTACCGTAGTGAAGGTGACCGATAATTCAAATTTAACTTAAGAGGACGGAGCGACATCTTTTTTATTTATTTTCGTTACATCAATCATAACAGATACACAGAAACATACTTAAGGTTAAGAACTACATCGTAATCCAAAATATGTGTACACAAAAAAAGTATTTGGGGGGATATTGAGGTAAATAGTAAATTATTACATTACAAGGAATAGTATGAAGACTACGCACAAACGCGACCAATTTGACCGGTGGGATGCATACGCTGCACGCCTATGCCTATTCCTAAACGTATCGTGTTCCATCCAGGCCTGACCAGACAACCCAGTGGTTGAGGCTGATTTAACAGATTTGGTAAAGTGAATTTATTTAATCGTTCTAATGTATAAGGAGAATTTTGGAGTAGAAATATCCGTATTTATACTGACGAGCCATTCTTACTAGCAGATTGTAGAAGGAAGTGTTATTTGTGTAAGTCTGAAGAGCAAACAGATTTATTTGGTTCGACCTACGGTACTCTTTAAAATATGAAAGTTTATATTTAATGAGAGTATAGTTCCGGGGTGTCTGTTATGGAGTGAATTATTAGATAAATATAAATGAAATCGAAATACCGTCGACGTTTTTGAACTTTTGTATGATATTTGTCTAGCTGTGCAGCCTTGTCTCATAGCTCAGTTTAGGACCACTTATAAGCTGATAATAGCATAACATTCTTTAAAAAATTCTGTCTTTTGACACAGGGCTGGCGTATTCTAAGAACTTCCATTATCAATGTGAATTCAATTTAGAACAATTCTGACTATGATTGCAATTAGTTTTAAACTACGTTATGATCACGCAGTCACATAATTTTAACATTGTAAGTAGTAACTAACAACCAGCACATATTTATACAAACACACAGTCACAGGGTGTATACCGTTACTCAATTGTCCAGCAAGCAAACAAATAAGTAGTCAGTTCGTTTGCTAATAATTTACCTTTCTTTATCATAAACATACATATTATGAGTTCTATTACTATGATTGATGCTGTTGCAGCACGAATGTTATTGGATTCAACAATTTAATTTCAACTGTCTCTTGTAATTTTTTAACAAATATTACAGATTATTTTTCAGTACATATTATCACAGTCTTTTGTATTACATTAATAAACCTTTTTGGACACAATTGTAATTTTAAACTGTTTAATAGTATTCTATGAAGAAGACTCTGTCTGACTGATAAAAATGTAGAAGACACTGGTTCAAATATATTGATGTAAAGGTACAAGTATATAATATAAAGATTTTCGGAGATTAATCACATTTTGTTTTTCGCTGGGTACGTATACGTAGGGTTCCATTTTAAAAAATCTTCATGGTTCACCGTTGGTGTGATTTATATTTCGAACAGGTCGCGATCGACCCGCGATTGGCCCAGTGAAAGTGAGAACACCACTGGCAGTACAGTGACGTAACGGAACAAATCGGCCATTGTCCGTTTTGTCTGCACTGACACAGATCCAGTAACAGTTACTACGCAATGTAAGTTACAAAATGTGATTGACTAATGAACTAAAATGAGGAGTACTAAGTTTGTCGTCTCAGCTGTACCTTTGTCATGTCAATAACGTCGACTACATAATATATGTGACATAAGACATTTGCTTGATGCAATCGGAATGATTTGTGTCAAGTATCATCAAATATCAAGTGTTGAAGAATAATGTTACGTAAAAATAGGGTCAAAAACCTTTGCAAATTATTAATTGCAATATTATAGCAGTTAAAATCGTCTAAAATGAATCTACAAGTCATAAAAATATGTAAAAGAAAACTTACGCATTGAATACGATGCTGCAATCCGTACACGCAAAAATAGTATTTTTCACCAAAAGTCCAATTTGGCCCAGGGCACAGTGTGTCCCTGACATGGAGAAATCTTTATTGGTCCCCAAACAATTCAAAGAGCACTTAGAAAAGGCGGCCAAAACGCACTATAAAACGGTAATATCTCGTTCATAATTGTCCGGGACTGTCACAAAATTTGTGCGGGGGAGCTCTTTCCGCCAAATTTGTATTCCGCCCGTATGCCAGTCGACCGCATTTATTGTCTTCCGTCTGGACTTTGAACCGTATGAAAATTACGCTCATTCGGAATAATGGCAAAATTGTACGCAGTCGACACTTTTATCTTGCCGTACAACGACAGATAATATAACAGTAACTACGGTATACTCTTGAACAGTGGAACTGTTGGAACTGAAGCTATTGGATGTTACAAACGATGAAAAGCCAATAGTTCAGAATCAACTCCTCGATAGATTTGAAAAATACAATACTTAAACATAATTTAGAATAGTACTGAGGTGAACTTGAATAAAATCTCAAAACTGAAAAAAAGTTAAGACTCAGTTTGAGGTTTCACAGTTAAACGATGAATAAACACTGAATAAAATGAAATTGTAGACAGTTCAAGGACCCTATGACTGATAGGTAGCTTCATGCGAATTCTCTTCCTTTTTTTGCACTTTGTTTTTTTTGTAACAAAAAGAAATTGAAATGTTACCGTCTCGACCCACGTCCGTCCGAGTCGATTGAGTTTTGTGGTAAAGTTGCTACGTTTTGAACAACCGAAGAGTATAAATGTTATAAGAAAACTGGTTCCGTTCCAGTGTTTCCTTGCTTGTAAAATTCTTACATTTAAACTTGTTATCGGAAAGTTTACGCAACACTTGTAGCGCTTACGTTTTTACTTTTTCTTGGGTTATGTCAGCGGAATTTAAAACTGCAACGATCTAGATACAAATTGGAAAATTATAATAAACCACACGATTAATCTCGAAACACGTTAGACAAAAAAAAAACAAACGCTTCAAAACCAGTCCTAGAGAGAAAGTAGAATCAGAAATCAATTAAAGGCCTATAAACTTGCATCTTTATTGGAAGTTTTTATTGGAAGTTACTTTTATGCTGTGGTGTGACAAAACTCTTTTTGCGCTATGCTAATCTCTTGCTCCTGACATTAGTTAGTATAGATATTTCAGAATACTTAGACGTTCTACAGGTGTTGCTTTTATGAAATCCTATAATATCTCATGTGGCAATACATTTACTGGATATAAATCTGAAATCCAGGGTCAGCTGTTTGGGACTGAATCATTGGAAAAGGCAGGTATAGTAATTCAGCCTTTCACCTCAACAGAAATCTTAGTACCAAAGTCCTAAACTTGTATATTAACAACAATTGTATATTTCCCTTTATCTATAGACTATTTGTAAGCGTTGTTTAACTAAAATGCTGCTATTTGTTATCTTCACTTGTTTGTTACATATGTGACATAACTGACAAGGACAGGTGTTGCTTACAAAACTTTCACATATCTATTTTTTTCTTTTTTCTACGAATAAATGGGAGTCTTTCAATATATATCTTATAAATACAAATTGAACTGGAGACTAACTAGATTTTTATAAAAGAAAGTAGTACATATGTACTACTTTCTAGCTATTCAATTTTAGTTGAATACCACGTCAATAAAACTACTGTCAGGGACGCGAACGTTATTTGATTCTGTAATTTTTTTATATACATTTCAGTGATATATATGTATATTTTATATATTTATTAGTTCATGCTATGGTGCTGAAACTTGTGGTTTGAACAATATTGAAACTAATTAAGACAGGGAACTATCCGGCCAATTAGGAAAATGACTGTCATATGATATAGAAACTTTAGTCGTTTTTTATTATAATTATTTGTTTAATTGTTTCTGGTAACTTTAAAATAACAATAATTAGTAAATAAAGCTATTCTATAACTCATATTAATAAATACCTTATTGACTAGCATACATAAAAATATAAAAACACTACAGAACAATTACTTATTGGTACGCTTATTTTTTTATGTCACACGTAACAATCAAAGAACATTGCAGACTATTCGTAGATGTGTTATCCCTCTTTTTTTTAAGAAAGAACCTACATTTTCTCTGAGAGATCGACAAGATATACGGATATTATTAGTGAATGCTCCAGACACGTCTAAATTGCGTGGGGAGCTCTTTCCGCCAAATTTGTATTCCGCCCGTATGCCAGTCGACCGCATTTATTGTCTTCCGTCTGGACTTTGAACCGTATGAAAATTACGCTCATTCGGAATAATGGCAAAATTGTACGCAGTCGACACTTTTATCTTGCCGTACAACGACAGATAATATAACAGTAACTACGGTATACTCTTGAACAGTGGAACTGTTGGAACTGAAGCTATTGGATGTTACAAACGATGAAAAGCCAATAGTTCAGAATCAACTCCTCGATAGATTTGAAAAATACAATACTTAAACATAATTTAGAATAGTACTGAGGTGAACTTGAATAAAATCTCAAAACTGAAAAAAAGTTAAGACTCAGTTTGAGGTTTCACAGTTAAACGATGAATAAACACTGAATAAAATGAAATTGTAGACAAGTTCAAGGACCCTATGACTGATAGGTAGCTTCATGCGAATTCTCTTCCTTTTTTTGCACTTTGTTTTTTTTGTAACAAAAAGAAATTGAAATGTCACCGTCTCGACCCACGTCCGTCCGAGTCGATTGAGTTTCGTGGTAAAGTTGCTACGTTTTGAATAACCGAAGAGTATAAAAGTGATAAGAAAACTGGTTCCGTTCCAGTGTTTCCTTGCTTGTAAAATTCTTACATTTAAACTTGTTATCGGAAAGTTTACGCAACACTTGTAGCGCTTACGTTTTTACTTTTTCTTGGGTTATGTCAGCGGAATTTAAAACTGCAACGATCTAGATACAAATTGGAAAATTATAATAAACCACACGATTAATCTCGAAACACGTTAGACAAAAAAAAACAAACGCTTCAAAACCAGTCCTAGAGAGAAAGTAGAATCAGAAATCAATTAAAGGCCTATAAACTTGCATCGTATCGAAGTAAAATTTTAGATATAGGTACACTTTAACGCCCACTACCCAGGTTTAGATAGTTTTTCAAAACGAGAAGAACTTGTTAAAACTTATGATATAATAATGCGGCCTCGCATTAACACAACCCTATAATTATATTTTCATAATTCACAAACAATCTAATAATCAACAAACATTACCCATGATACAAAAACCGCAAGCAAATATTTCAACAAAGCTTATCATATCACAGCCTTAACCTTTAAAAAAATACAAGTAATTATGTTAGGTAACTGTTGATCCAAACAGTACCCAAATTGAATTTCTCTGTTATCATAACTCGAGAAACCCAAGTAAATGTCAAAGCGAGCCTTAGGGATGGTCCTTTAGACGCCCACCGTCGGTATGTGGGCGATCCAACAGTAACAGTAAAGGGAAACTTGACGCAGGTGGAGAGAGAAAACAACCAAAAGATGGAGGAAAATATAATAAAGCGAGTGCTGAAGTAAATGTTGCTTAAAATATATACCTACTAGAAGCTGACAAAAATTGTATGCGAGTGTCAAATATGAATATCTTTAGTTTTGGTGTCTGACTCAGAAGAAGAGTAGATAGATGGGCCTAAAAAAATCATTGCTTGGTATAACTCCATAAGATAATTGAAAAGTAGATTTAGTCCTAAACCATTAAGTATACTTCTACACAACGGAAAATGTAAAATTAAAAATTTACTTAATTATCCTATTATAATTTACTTACATTAGTTTCTCCATCCTTACAATCTATGTATGAATTACGTTTATGTACAATCTTACATCGGATAGAATTCTTCGAAAGAGAAGCAAATCACCAATCACAAATCACCAGTCAGTACTATTGAAAAGGCCGCTTTTTCATAACGTTTGCCCATCGAACACTCGTAATCATAGGGGACAAAGTGACAAAGGTTCGACAGTCAGCCGGACAAATTAATCCAATCGTACATGTGACAACGAATTCAAGTTGTTATGTCAGCAGATCCATGTAGGACAAACCAAACAAGGATGTTTTTGCTGACGACCGTTTTGATTGGAAAGTTAGAAATATATTTTTTAAATTAAGCTTTTATAACAGAGGCTACTGGACTGTAGAGAGGTTTAATAGAACTTGAGACACAAATGATTTTCCAGGATAAACATATTATCGTTTAAAAGGGTACTAGAAAGTTGATTCTATAATTATGAAATTAGAGTTCAAGACGAAAATTTGCCTCACAATGGTATAAGACTATTATATAAAGCCGTCAACTAGGTGATAATTTACAATCTTATCACCCCCACCCCAGCATCCCTTCGCAGAATACGTAATAGTAATAAAGAGCGTACAAACAAAGGGTGTACATACCATACGTCTAGAGGGAAATATTTGCGACCTCAGCAAAACAACAATACTGTCATTGCTTTGTTTACTCTCGTATGCTTTTGATCTGAGAACTACAAAAGTGTTGTGTCAGTTTTGGATGGTGACAATTTTACTGTCATTTATGAATTTCCGCTCTATAAAAATGTGATTTAAACATAGCTACGACAATAAAAGTAAGAGATATTTACTCGAGTACATAATATTACAACAGATAGTGTTGATATTTCACAACAATATTGCCTCGTGAGAGTATCAGTAAAGGAAACTATTTCAAAAGTAGCCCCCAGAATCCATAGCAACGAAGCCAATAAAAATCTCAACTGTGGGACGCAGCTCCGTAAAGTACGAGGTATCAATATTTCTTGTATCATCCGCAAGTTCGAAATATCTGTCATAGAAAGCGTGTTTTTAAGCATAGATTTTGCATCTATAGAAGATTTATAACCATTATTATCTTGCATGGGATGTTTTTAGCAAAATGGCGGAATTTTCAAGTCTAATAGTAATACCTGAGTTAAACTGGCAATTGGTTCTATCTTAGACTCTTCGTCAATACCGCCTGGAAGACGGTAAGCATATATAATCAATACCATTTAAACACTTTGATTTTTGCTCAACGACTTTCTTATTTTTTTGTTCAAAGTCGTCGGTTGTTGTTACTGACTCGAAAGCCTGTGCAGAGCATTATTCACGGCACAAAAATCGCTATATTTTGTATCTTTTTACAAAGTGCGGACGATGGAGGTAAATCCATTGAGAGATAAATTCTCTAGAACTTTGAAAGGGTCCATCGTGCTGTGCATATTAAGGAAGCCAATCCTTTTATGCTTCCTAATGTAACCTGTCCAAAATTTGCTGAGTTATTTTCGATTGCCTCGATAAGTTGTTCAGACCAATTCAGCTCCATATTTTTTTCATTGGAAGTTACTTTTATGTTGTGGTGTGACAAAACTCTTTTTGCGCTATGCTAATCTCTTGCTCCTGACATTAGTTAGTATAGATATTTCAGAATACTTAGACGTTCTACAGGTGTTGCTTTCATGAAATCCTATAATATCTCATGTGGCAATACATTTACTGGATATAAATCTGAAATCCAGGGTCAGCTGTTTGGGGCTGAATCATTGGAAAAGGCAGGTATAGTAATTCAGCCTTTCACCTCAACAGAAATCTTAGTACCAAAATCCTAAACCTGTATATTAACAACAATTGTATATTTCCCTTTATCTATAGACTATTTGTAAGCGTTGTTTAACTAAAATGCTGCTATTTGTTATCTTCACTTGTTTGTTACATATGTGACATAACTGACAAGGACAGGTGTTGCTTACAAAACTTTCTCATATCTATTTTTTTCTTTTTTCTACGAATAAATGGGAGTCTTTCAATATATATCTTATAAATACAAATTGAACTGGAGACTAACTAGATTTTTATAAAAGAAAGTAGTACATGTGTGTACTTACTAGCTATTCAATTTTAGTTGAATACCACGTCAATAAAAATACTGTCAGGGACGCGAACGTTATTTGATTCTGTATTTTTTTTAATATACATTTCAGTGATATATATATATATATATATATATATATCAATATATATTTATTAGTTCATGCTATGGTGCTGAACTTGTGGTTTGAGCAATATTTCAACTAATTAAGACAGGGAACTATCCGGCCAATAGGAAAAAGATGAACTGACTGTCATATGAAATATAAATTTTACTCGTTTTTTATAATAATTATAATGCATTTTTGTTTCTGGTAACATTAAAATAACAATAATTAGTAAATAAAGCTATTCTATAACCCATATTAATAAATACCTTATTGACTAGCATACATAAAATTATGAACACACTACAGAACAAATACTTATTGGTAGGTACGCTTATTTTTTTATGTCACACGTAACAATCAAAGAACATTGCAGACTATTCGTAGATGTGTTATCCCTCTTAAAAGAACCTACATATTCTCTGAGAGATCGCCAAGATATACGGATATTATTAGTGAATGCTCCAGACACGTCTAAATTGCGTAATCCTAAAGATGGACGAAAGAGAAATTATATGGCATGTCAAAGCTCTTTCGCTCGGAATAATGTTCTTCGCTAATAACAATCTGTAAGCTTACATAAATCATTTCTGTTTCACAACCTGAATATTTCTTACTAATGGTCTCAAACTCGATCAAGTTTCATTATTATTATGACTGCATAAAACGACATATGTAAGAAAATATTGAAAATTATTACATTGTAACTAATAATAAAAAAAAACTAGAATTAGATTGAATAAGTCATCGAAATATATAATTCAATTAACTTTAAAACAAAAATTTTCTCATATAAAAATAAAAGCTAACTGCACCGACGGAATGCTGTACACAACAAGAGTAGTGACCACGTATTTTCCGGAGTGAGTGAAACATATTAAAAATAAAACTTAGAATTTAGAAATTTAGAGATCGATTGGAGAATGTATCGTTGGATTTGTAAAAGGTGATATAAAGAAGGTTGTTAATGCTGAGAAGACAGACGATGCATATAGTGGCTAAACAATCAAAAACTAACAAGCACCATAAAACTATAGCGAGCTAATATAATTAAATAATATATCAATTAATCCAGATATATTACCAAGTGAAGACAGGATTCGTAAACACATGAAGCAGAATTACAAAACTATCTATCGATCACAACTCGAATGAAGCGAAACGTGAGTGATAGTTTCTGCTATTACCAATATTAAAAGAATTTACGTCACATTTATCATAGTGATACGAAAGGGAAATATATCATGGATAACAATAGATTCGTAACTTACAATATCTCTCAGTCAACCGGTCAGTGACCCTGAAGGATCGAGGTTAGAATTTGTCTGTCATGGGACAACACATATTTTGGGATATCGTCAGATATCAAATTTATGTCAAACACAAAATTTTATTAGAATTAACTTTGGTTGAATGAGTCTGGGTGGAAAATCCTAAACATGAAAAAATTGTTTGATGAAAGTTGAAATTAATTACTTATTTAAGAGTTTTGGAAATTTAATTTCTCGAGTCAGATCTATTGATTTCGGAAAGTTGTAGTTTGCAGATCAGGAAAAACATATTTGTTTCTCTGATCTGAGGGTTAAGTTTCTCCGATCGTAAGCTATTTCTTGTCTTTTTTTCTAGCGAGATCCTTATTAGGGACAATGTTGATTTGTGTAGGTATATAGAAAGTTTAATTTTGATGAGTATCAATGAACTTGGCGCCGCAACTTTACGCTACTTAGACGGAGCAACTCAAGCGGCGCAAGTATGCTAACCTCGGTAGTGGTTACATGGAGCCGTTTAGTGTAGAGACGTTGGGTCCGTGGGGACCGTGAGCTCATCGTATTTAACAAAAGTTATAAATGCGGTTGGTCAATGCGACGAAAATGCTCAACGAATGAGCATTACAATTCAACGGGGCAATGCTGCCAGCATGCTGGGGACGCTGTCTACTGGTAGTGGGCCGGAGCATTAGGACTGCCTGAGAGTCTGAAATGACTTGTAGGTTTTCTAAATGCTTACATTGTAAGTATTAGATGAAATTGAAAATTGAAAATTGAAAATTTGAAAAATTGAAATTGAAAAATTATTTATTTGACAGACAGAATAATAAAAATACATTACATAAGATATCTACAAATATACATCTATAAGGACAAACTTTTATAAACTATACATTAAGTGATAAATACTTGTAGTAAAATGTGTCAAATTGGACTCATCTCAGCATGATGCCGAGTGTCATAGACATTCGACGCTGGTTTTCAGATGAACCCATCACGCGGTTGGCACTAACTTAAAACTAGGATATCAATACAATAATAATAGAAAAAAAAAACTGCACTTAATAATTTGTTATATCAATAAAAAGAAGTCTAATAAATACTAGTATAAATAATAATTGATAAGTATATACACATAAATATATTTATACATACATAATAAATAAACAACTTACTTAGATAATAAATAAACAAATACATAAATATAAGTAAAATAATAATATATAGATATATTATTTCGTTTATGAAAGTATGTTAAGGGTTTGCGTTATTAATGTTGATATGAGGTACAAATGTTAAACCAATATGTTAACTGTATGGCAAAATATTTTATATGTTGATACAAAGATAAATGAAAAATGTTAACTGTATGGTAACTATAAAAAAGACATGTCTATATTTATGTCCCCGTGTTTTATTTGTTCGCACATTAGGTATTTTTTCAGGTTGGATCAAAAAGTGTTTAATTTGTTTAGACTCCTAATGGGCGGGGGCAAATTGTTCCAGCACTTGGTCGCCGCATAAATGAAACCTCCTCTGAAGGCCGTTGTGCGGTGCCGAGGAATGGATAGTTGCTTGGAACAGTGTCTCGTAGAGCATTGCCTGCCATTGGTTACCCAGTTAAGTTTATTGTACAAATACGAAGGTGTTTTGTTGTTAATAATACCAAACAAGAGGCAAGCTAAATGAAACTTTCGCCTAGATTTCATTCGGAGGGCAAAATGCTTATTCAAAAAAGGTGTAATATGACTCCGGGGAGGTATTGTGAAACAAAATCGGGCACAAGCGTTTTGGACTCGTTGAATTAAGCGCTGTGTGCGTGATAGCAACCTAGGTCCATACACAGTGTCAGCATAATTAAGCTTAGAAAGCACAAGTGATTCCACTAGTTGCATTCGCAGTTTTTCACTAAGATATGGCCTAAGCTTATACAACATTTTGAGCCTATAAAAACAATTTCGTACGGAATCAGCGATGTGCTTTTCAAACCTCAATGCTGTATCAACATTGAGACCCAGATTACGTGCCTCGTATACGCGTTCTATAGTCTGCCCCGCTAATGAAACTACTATAGACCTAGGTAATGAATTTAACTTATGTTTACTACCGTAAATCATATATTTAGTTTTTGTTGGATTAAGTAAAAGACTGTTAGCTTCAGACCACGACGCTATTCTATCAAGGTCTTCGTGAATATTCTTAAGGGCACTATCTATGTCACCAGGGGTAAAATGAATATACAGTTGTAGATCGTCGGCATAAATGTGATATTTACAATGTTTTATACATCTGACAATATCAGCACTGTATAAAATAAAAAGAACAGGTCCTAATATGGAACCTTGTGGAACGCCTCTTTGAACTTCTGTTATGCTTGACAACAGACAAGCACCATCAGTTTTACGCAACTCCACATATTGTTTACGACCACTTAGGTAGCTATGAAACCATTTAATGGCTTTGGAGTCGAAACCATAGAAGCTAAGCTTGGAGAGCAGAAGTGTTACATTGATGGAAGATGTAGTGTTGTATATAGTTCGTAGTATTTTGTTAATAAAAATTGGGTCACCGCGACCTAGTTTGTAATGCTATGCCTTTGCGCACGCTACACAGCAAATGTGATAATGATGGATTCACAAAAGTAGAGAGGAAAAAGAAGAAAAAGAACACCTCTCAGAATAAGAGCGGTACTGCACCTACCGGCGATAACCATCTGCTGCGCCCAGAGTTGCCGTCAACGCAGCTCTACGTTTCTCGCTTGCACTACACCACGCAAGTTGAAGATCTAGTGGAGTACATCGCGCTCAAGACTAACATGAATCTGAGGGTTCAGCGATTGGAGTCTCGTCACAACGTGACCTTCAAATCATTTGTGGTGAGAGTGCCGACTCGCGAACTTCCAACATTCATGGAAGCTGAATTTTGGCCGAAGGGTGTCAAGTTCCGGCGTTTCCTCGGTCGGATACCTGACGCCTCGCGCATTGTGTCACCAGATAAAAAGTGATTAATATAAACTATTATATATGTTAGGTTAAGGTATATATTTTATGGGCCTGTGTTATTTATAATGCTAAGTTGCCTGAAATAAATGGTTTATTATTATTATTATAATAAAGGCATAATACAAAAAATACTAGTTTTTCCGGCAAAAATTAAATTGATAAAAGTTTCCACTTCAAGTAATCACCCCGGACTGAAGATTCTATTGAGTACTAAAAATGTTTTAAAAGTCACAACGTTAGTAGTATTTTATGCGGTGTATGTCAGCTTGACATTCGGAAACAGCCCCAAAAATATAATATATGTGTCCAGAATTTACGAACTCGTAAATCTTCCTATGAGACGAAATTAAAAATTCTAAATTCAAATTCACTTTCATTAACTGTATCTACTAACTATATCCAAACTAGAAATGCCAGATGTGATATATTACGTCAAAACCAGAAAAATGGAAATTAGAGATGAAGTTGTCCGGCCACATTTTCATGTGGTGTTGTTACTCGTAACTTCTTAGCTTATGATTTAAACGTAATTTGTAGTACTATACGTACTATAATGTTGTCTTAGGTTTTCGTGATTATTACACATAGTAATTAAACAACTTTAAACGGTTTAAATCAGGGTGCCATTACCCTGTGATCACGATCACTGCAAATTGTTTGAAACGTCTCGGGACATAAATAATGGTAAATATACACGATTTAAACCGTTTAGTTAATTAGTTACTATCTATACATACTATGCCTATCAGTGGCTAAAGGTTCGCCCTCAATTGCATGGTACCAAAGTTTCTATCCCTTCAGGGAAATCTGGCGTGGCTATATGGTGTGTTGTACTAGTGATCTGATTTTAGAATAATTGTCCTCTTAATAACATTAACGTGCAGATGATAAAATAAAATTAAAGTATATTTACGACTTAAAAATAATAAAAGTCATCGAAAAATTCTCGAAATTTAAGTTGCAAATTTAGAATTATTTATTACCCGCAACGAAAGACGAAAACGAGAGAAAATGACTCAATAAAACATGATAAAATATGGCATATCTTCCATACTGCTAAAATTATGTCGACTGTTTAAGCCGGATATCCGGCTAAACAAGAAAATAAACACTACAAAAATAAATCACAAAGCTCGTGAAAGTGAAACTCGGCGGGCCGGTTACCTCATAATTAAGGGCGCTTTCGTTGAAATGAAATGTCAGAGTTTATTTGATTATCAACCCGGGAGATAATGGTTTAGGAAACAATAGAGGACAAAAAGTTGGAACTGGTTGGGAATAAAGAAAAGGAGATAAGAAAGAAAATTCTAATTGTGAAGATTCCATTTAACCTAAATAAGTACTTGGGAGAATGGGTGACTTTATATTTTTTATTAAGGAATTAAGGCTCTAGAGTGCTCGTGGCGTTTTCCATACCAACGTAGTTTCGTAAAATACTAATTGTTCAAACTCGGTGAAATTTTGTGCATATTGCTGAGCCTAATATAAAATTATGCTTCTGATTTGCCAGTTTTTCGATATACAGAAGGAATAACACATAAGTATTAGGGAAAGTGCTCCTGGCCTCTACAAATTGGACCTGATTTGAGTAAAACTTTTGTAGTCAACTAAAATTTATCTTTTGGTATGCCATTCAGTTTTTTATAGGTTTTTTTTTATGCCTGATAGGTTAGCCTTTGACCACTATCTCACCTGATGGTAAGTGATGATGTGGTCGAGGATGTTGTTCAGACTAACCTAGAGTTACTGGCTCTCATCGTGACTATACGCAGAACTAAAATCATATAACGTAAGATCCACGTGATCGGTAGAAGTTGAATAGGTTCATAATTGTAATCCCGCGATATATGCATCAGCGGCTGGGAAAGTACGCCATAATTTCTATATATTATTTCAAGCATTATAATCGCTTGCTAAGCGAACCGCTTTCACACAACATCGTCCCCTACGACAGTGAAAATTCCGTCGAAATTTCCGTGTGTTCCGGCAGCAGTCTAAGTAATTATGAGACTTATAGGCACATGAACCTCAACAACTGCATGTCAAAAGGTGATGGCCGCAGTGCACATCGTCAAAAGTGACGATATGCATATATATATCATAGGCACAGTTTACCGCTTAAAATCGGGTGAGCCTAGAGCCTGTACCGTCTCAACACCATAAAAAAACTGTAGCATAATTCTAAAACAGGCTTCGAGTAAGCCGAGGAACGAACGATTAAAATTCAATTGAGTGATAATATTTCTAAACAGTTGTTGCTAAGTGTCTTTAATGTTAAACGACTCACGTCATTATGGCGTCATTAGACACCTACTGACTATGGTTTAGTAGCATAATAAAATCATTATAAATTTATGTTTTGCCTTGACATATTTAAATTCGATCGTTATGAATAAACGCGAAGAAATAAAAATAAAAAGCGATTATGTATGATTTGTTTCTTTGAAAATTGATATACGAAACATTTAAATGTTTTAAATTTACGAATGTACAGATAAATTGACCATTCCCACACACTCATAATGTAAATGTGTGTTAGTCGGTTTATTCGTTTATATTTCTTGCACGCAGCAATGAAGCATACGGTTGGAGTGATTTTCGGAAGTGTGGGACAACAATATATAAAATACTATATAATACGAATATATAAAACAATATTTTGACCTTAACCCCTAGGCATCCGCGTGGACGATATCTTCTATTTATGAATTGAGTTATTGTTCTCATTATCTACGATGCGAAAGGGTTCATCTTCTTATATAATTAATTGTTCCTGAAGGAGCGCAATACATTCAACTTCTACGCGGGTAAAGTAGCACGCAACGCAACAGCTGGTATTAGACCAAAGCGGCTTGCAGTCAGTGCACTATACTCGTAAAACGTTTCAATATGGACGGAGAAACACTCGCAACCATGCTGTTCTAATTGATACTTATAAATAGGTGAAGGTTGTATGTCTCGTGATCAGGACCAAAACGCTGTGGCAGATTAGCTAAGACTTAACATTAACCTACGCTCTTAAAGAATCACATCCTTAAACATCTTTTTAAGTCACCGAATCCACCGACACGACAATTTAACCACAATTCAAGATATATAAAAAAACAGGTTCCTTTTCGAATTAATCTCCTACGGAGCGCGTCAGATCGTTTTATATTGAGAACAGTTCGTAGAACTACCACAAAATTTTGTCTCTCAAATACTTTCTCAGAGATAACCAGCAATAAAACTTCTTAAAATCACCTTAGAGTACTTTTTACTGTGACAAAAGCGCTACAATATTTTTAGACAAAGCTAAGTTGAGCAAAAGTTCGTTTCCGTCTTATATGACTCTGGAAGTTTAATATCCTAAGTCGCCACGTGTATATATATTATTTTTTTTCACAAACGTATTACTTACCATTTTTTACGTTACTTCATAGACGTTACATCTATGCCCATTATTAGATTTACGAAAACCTTTATAACTTTTAATATTTTTATATTGGCAATAACACATGCTTTGCGGATTACTTTAATTAAAAAAATACAAATTTACAAGAGGAAAAATTATATTATATTATCCCGCACATGACTATTATTTTTACTCTAGTAAATTTGTAACTTTTACAATGAGTGAAGCGATGGGAAAGTATAATCTAGGTAATAACTAGAGAGAGAGAAATACAGGTATTTTACTTTGTCTGTGATTATCTGAAATAGATTCTCATTACGAAATAATGATGTACGCTGCGTAACAGCGTCAATATTTTTTTATAGATGTTAAAAGGCCACATGGTTACTTCCCTCTGCTGATAACAATAAATAATTACTTTGTAAAATCCATCACAAACTGATTTAAAATTTTTCAACAGCTGCTTATGATAGTGGTCAAAGGTCTATCAGTATTTAAAAAAGCAGGTTAAGAGTGTTTATTCCTTTTGTAGATTTATAACACTAAGACACAATATTTAAAAATAAAAATTAGCTCCCTTCTCTCTTATACTTTCCAACATTTTTAACGAAAAATAAGCGTATCCTATGTTTTTGGAAAATACACAACCAAATTAACGCTACGTATGATTAAATATATTCTTAACTTATTTCAATATCTTTAATATTCGTTGGAAAAAATCTGATCTTGTTAGTTTGATTACATTTTGTCGTCCTAGTCAATACAACATAGGTCGTATTGACATTGAAATAAAATGTACTTCAGAACGTCATAAATATCTTAAGTTGGTAGGCAACAATTCTAAAAAAACACAGCTTAGGTATTTATGAAGGGAGTTAGAAGATTCCCTAATTTTTCCTAATTCCTAAATCCGTGGCAGAATTAATATTTTTTATCATTCAATTAGTAGATAAGTGCAAAGCGCGGCAACTGCAGAAAAATCAAACGCTTTTAAGATGTCAAAAGTATAAGATATAATATTCTGTAGTATAAGAAATAGCTTCATAATGTTATTTCAAGAAACAAGCATAAAAGAAGGTTTACTCTAGTCAACAGGTCTTTTACCTGTCACTTTGACATAAGCCTTGACTCTAAAGGTGACGGTTGCGAAGTTCTGAGAAAACATGCAACAGTAGTCATGTCATCACTCGTGATGATTAAAGAATACATTAACACTTATTTCAATTAACGGTTGATGACTGTATTGATTAGATATTATAACCATTAACAGACATTGTCAATTAAATGGTAATCAACTAATCAGCCATAATAAATATTTTTTCAATAAAAATACTTTGAATTTTGATAATATCACAATTTGAGTAAATTAGAGGTTAGCGAAAGAAGGTTGACAAACCAAGTATGAATAGCGACTGTTAATGGAACAAATGAAAACGGAAGACATCAGAGAAAGTATTTTGTCCCCACATTGTAGACATTTAGGGCAAATGCCAGGTCATGAATAATCTTAACTAAGCAGATGGGTTTATATGAAATCAAGTTAACAAGGGCCGAAAAGAACTCATACATAATTAGAGAACAGAAGTGACATTGTCTAAACCCTAAAGTATTAAAGTTTGACGATAAATTTATCGTTTAGTTGGTATTCCGTATTATAGTCAAATAAAGTGCAAGAAGGACTCGCACACAGAGAATAGAAAAAATAACACGTTTCTTGAATAGCGACTCACCTCACCTTTACATACTGGATATGTATATTTGTTAAAAAATACATATCCAATTAAAATTCTACCAACTTGACATTACAGTTGAAAAGAAAGCCTTTTGTACCCCGGAAATTAATGAATAAGGTCTTGTGCTCCGAAAAGAGAGTTCTGGGAGGTACACTGAAATTACTGTCTAAATTGAACCAAGTGTTAGCTAATATTATTATACTTTAATAAATTAACATGTTACTAGAATTATTAAGCAGCGCTAACTTTAAAACAATGTACAATTTCCAATTCGACAAAATAAGAAGTAAAAAGTTCAACGAGAGAAACCTTCACTTGTAAGAGCAATAGGAAGTAATACATAGCCCTAACATAACAACATTGGCAAGTAAAAGTGTGTGACTGAGTCCATCAAGGAAAGAGTCGTAGGAATGTTGTTTAAGGAAAAGAAACTTGACACGTGTGTACGGAACACGGAGCACAGTAAAGTGCATTTGGCAGAGTATAAACTGTTTACGAGTTTCATTTGAAGTATGTTACTTTGTTTTATTGTTAACTAGCTTTCCGTGCGCGGCTCCGCCCGCGCGTATGTCGGTTATCGCGCGAAAACATTAACCTCTTTTTGCGCAGTCGGATAAAAACTATCCTATGTTTTTTCCCGGGTCTCAAACTATCTCCATACCAAATTTCATTCAAATCGGTCCAGTAGTTTTGGCGTGAAAGCGTAACAGACAGACAGACAGACAGACAGACAGAGTTACTTTCACATTTATAATATTAGTACTGATAAGCCTATAACCACTGTCATCATGTTTCATTAGTGAAGATGTAGTCGAAGATGTTGCTCTAGTTAAGCCTGGACTGCGAAATGGCTTTCAAGGATGGCTTGCCGGAATACATTGTTAGGTGTACCGCAAATACTGTTATACTTGAGGAGGATAGCACGCCAGGCCAGCATTCGCAAAATGCTCTCTCTGGGTTCAGTACAAGCCATTGCTATTCGGAAATCATTTGGAATCAATTTGTGAGTATGATAATAATTAATCATTTATTGATTGTTTGTTATTCTATAAAATATGAGTGCCAATATTTATTATTTGATTTGTCATAATATATACATCCAACATAAATAAACTTTAAACATAACATGTTTAATGCATAATGCTTTTAACTCTAAAACTACTCTCACTACTTCTAATGACGGTACTATTATTATAAACAATGGCGCATTTAAAACTGACACATATATTTACTATTATAGAGATAAAAGGCAACTCGATAAAACAGATACAGAAGCGAAAATAGAAAACAACAGAATTATGTTCCAGCTATTTTGATTATGTGAGATACCATCGGATAAATAGAACACAAAATATTACCATCATCAAGAAAGACATAGAAGTAACAATCACATATGATCAATATATGTATTAAAATTGAATATCAACACAATTATGTTCCTGCAGTGATGCGTTCCAAATTAAAGGACAGATTGCGTAGGAGCTCGTTATCTCAGATTGCACACGCAATACAATTCCCTACAAGTTCTCTAGCCAAGCGATACGAAAGATATTACAACACACTCAAAGCTAAACATCAGGCTAAAGTCTCTTTATATTACAAAATAGCCACGAATAGATATTCAAAAAGCAAATCACGATGAAACATACGTCAAAGTTGTTGAAGTCAAAACAGCTAAATCTACGTGACGCCGAGATGTTCAAGGCTTCAACCAAGATCAAAGATTATATGCTGCAAACGATGTTTCAAGTTATTTCGAAACAGATGTTGCAAATTACTTCGTTAACGCAAAACGTTTGTTAATGTGTTGTATTTTTATGGACTCGCATATTTCTCATCGTTTGTTCATGTAGATAGAGGTGTGTAAATAAAACATATTTATCTAAATACTTTTGGAAAGCAACATTGTTTGAATGCTGATTGGTTTTGCCTAGAATGGGAAGTACTCGTAGCTCTCAAAGACGGAGCACACTGTAAGGAACTCTTTTCTAATTGTGAGTGGTAGCTTGACAGGGTGTAGCTCAAGCCCTTAACTGAATTTAAAACAAGATCCTTCTGCGCGGCAATCTATAGCCATTGCCACTGGGCAATAACTCCTTCACTTCAATCGTATTGTTGCTTATGTACTTTTTTACACGTAATTCATGCAAAATTGGTCAACCTTTGGGGAAAGGTCTGGGGGCTTACGAAAGGAGACCTACGCGTGCACATACCTACACACATTAAACAAAAAATATACATAAACATAAATATATAACCTACAAGGCTTGCACGAGCTGACCTGCAATCTTTTCCGCGTGGGATTTGGTAGATACACGTAGATAGTTCTACTGTATTTCTAGTTACTAGATTGCTGTCAAGTAATCTATGTCTTGTTTTATAAAGTAACGAATCATTAAGTCGTTTACGTTACTATTTATATAAAAGAGTACCATAATCGAAGAACTATAACATAGATATAGTGGGTTCAAATAATATCTTTCCATGTGACCTACTTAAACGTTTGCTTTGTTTATTTTGATAGATCTGTCATCATCTGTTGGTACTTGTGATACGCTGATAAAATTCCACTATGATAACGCCGCGCCGTGAGAAAATCAAAAGTTGGACGAATACATGTACCTACTGACAATAATACCTACAATATGGTTCCAATACTATGATAAAGGAGGTTTAAATTAGATACATTAATTGCAAGAACATCAGATATTATTGAAGTATGAAATGTTTGATATTTATCTTACTGATGACTTGATATTTGTTTGCAACAAAATATGTTGTATGTTTAACACTGTAAAAGTAATTAAATACTGTAACAGTGAAAAAAGTTTTTTTTTATTTTTTTTTATTGCTGATAGGTAAGCCTTTGACCACAATCTCACGTGATGGTAAGTGATGATGTGGTCTAAGGTGTTAACAGGCTTAACCTAGAATTACTGGCTCTCAAGGACAGCTGCCGGAACACACCGTTAGGTGCTTGGCGACAGATTTTCAACTTGAGGGTGGTCGCTAGCCAGGCGGGCATTCGCAAAAATGCCCTTCCACCATGCGGTGAAGCTCAAGCCCGCGGCGGGATTCGAACCATGGACCTGCTGCGCGGCAGCCCATAGCCAAAGCCACTGAGCCATCACTGCTTCAAAATCATATATTTATAATTCTAGGTTAAGCCTGTTAACACCTTTGATCACATCATCACTTACCATCACGTGAGATTGTGGTCAAAGGCTTACCTATCAGGAAAAAAAAATTAATCGGTTATCGATGGTTACTCCAAACATTCTAAATCATCTTATTTAAATCACGTTGAGAACTCATGTTATATCCAAAGCAATATAAAAATCTATGAAGTGAAACATTACAATTAATGTTTTGGTTTTATGCACATTTAAAAACACTTTCAACAATCTCGGTTTTCGATTTCTTGATACCGGATTTCAAGGTGATTTACAGCTTGTCTTGTATTCACAGCTTCCTACACAGATCGAGTTTGTCAAAACCAAGTACTTAAGTGACTGTATATGCCTCTATATAATATATATATATAAGCATATACTTCATACTTGTTAGATAACACATGCTGAAGTCTGTGGAAAAATTAGATTTCTTGAATAAATCTAGTATACCAACTATGAATTGCTTCATAATAAACTAAGAAAAAGCCGACATATCAAGGAAGAATGTCATGACAATTGAAGAACAACTCAACCTGACCATAACGACCTTACGGCTATTGAGAATAATTACAAGAATAATTACAGTAAATGCGAAACTATATAAAAAAAGAGTCAAAGCGCGTGACGGTGGCACGGAAAAAAAACACTTGTGATCCTGAAGTTTTTGCAACAACACATCACTTCTAACCTTGGTAAGTCCCAGGTTTGTTTGATCACAAAATATTTGTTTTTGCACTGTGGACACTGTAACTATTGGTGACGTAAACACACGGATACAGACGATTGTTCGATTCGCGGTTTTGACGGACGTGGAGACGTGCAGCCTGCACGGAAGGCCGAAGGCGACTGCCTCGGCGCAAGCGCATTCAGCGCCGCGTCGCTTGAGAGAAAGCAGCACTTCAGTGGACAAGTAATCTACTACCGTCAACAAAGCGCTGTTTTTGCTGCATTTACAATAGTAATGCTTTCTAAGAGATGGTCAGTTTCTTTATGGTAAGTTACATATTGATAGGGGAAAAGCAGCATCGTCTAACAAGTGATCAAACAGGTAGTGATCATTACTTGTTCCAGTTATTCACAGTGTGTGACCATATGGTGTTCCTGTTCACAATCTGCGAAGCCTTGTGGGTTTAGCTGCCATATGGCAAATGCTGCCCAACTGTCTCATGCATTCTTTTAGTAAGGCTCAACTATCAATAGTATTTTGTTAAAATTTAACTTAAATAAATTAATATGTACTAAAATTTAAAAATATGAAAGATACCTACTAAAATTGTAGGAAGCATGTTTAGAGCTATAGGGATTTTGTCATAAATCAACCAAAATGTACAAATCAAGATCAAAACAAGGGATATCATCAAAGAAGACGTCATATCTAACAAATGGGCTGGAACACCTGTGGCACTTGTTATTGTACTCTACAATGGCTTGCCCCAAGGTGATTTACGCAGCGAAGGTCAATGGCATAATGGTAATAGCACTGATGATACTTACGACTTACCTCAAGGCCTTAGACGACCCGAATCAGCAAATGAGTTTTCCAAAGCAAATTATGAGAAACAGGAAGTTGAAACAGAATTTCGTTATAGAAATCAAAATATGCATATTGGCAATTAAACGTGGAGAGTCATTAGGTAGCGGTGTCGTTAGAAACTTTCATCGTTTCTGAGAAAGCTAAGTTAACAGACATATCAGATGGAAGCTTTAAACCTAATAATATACTTCGACACGATAGGGTTAGAAGTTCTTGAGGCTGGTTAGTAACAGTCTACAAGATATTCTATATATGCAAAAGAAGACAATTTGGCAAATACATTTCTAATAAATGGTTATGCTGCGGTGATTGTGACAATATTATACATTTTTATATTAATAATGTTGTCTTAGGTTTTCGCGATTATTACACATAATAATTCGTTCACCCCGTGACTACGATCACTGCAAATTATTTGAACGTCGGGATAAAAATAATGACAAATATACGCGATTATAACCGTTGTAGAATAACTATTTATAATATTAATTTATATTCTGATGTAACCTAAAGAATTCTTCTGTAAGTAATACTTTAAATCTTGCCCGCGTTAAGAGTTATGTCACTGAACTGGACAAGTTTAACTTAATTATGTCACCAGAAGAACGTGTATTATCTTTGTTATGTTTCGTGATTCCTGATATTGGAAAAGAAACTGGTTAAATTCTAAGGTATACATCTCTATATAAAAATAATTGAATGTCTATCTTACATATAAGATATGTATTCGCTCGTCTTTGGCATTGTTAGCAATTCTTATGTTAACGGTTCCTTTGAAATTAAAAACAAATTAACGTCGGTAAAAACAAAACAAATTCATGTTACTCGATCACAGTCCTGATAAAAGTCGAGGTTCTAGACCTATTACCGTATTGAGACATTTACTATCGTATAATTATAACTTTAAATGTTCTCTTTATTGACCAGAATGGGCAATCGGCGAACATTACGAAGCCTCCGATCTATAGATCAGCGAGTGAACGTGCGCCGGCGCAAGGTCGTTTAGAAACCGGTCCTCCATCCGAACGGACTCTATTATCGACTCTTAATTGTGTAGAAACAGTTTATTGGCCAATAATGTCAATATCCAACTTGTCGTACAATGTTTAATTTTTCATCACATCAGTTCATATGTCCTTATGCAATTTGATTTCACTAAGGTATTTTATATATTATGATTGGTTATGGATGATTCTTCCTTTTGAATTTTGAATTTGAGTAGTTGATTTACTTTAGTCATCTGCCTTGATTATCTTTATCTTTGTGATAATAAAACACCGTTAACACACTTGCATATTTCCGCAGAGTTAGCCCGAATTGAAAACATATCAAAATTAATATTTTTAGGTCCCATATCATTAGGTGCGCCTATTGCTATCCTAAATGGCATTTATGCGACGGCGAACCTTTGTGCTTGGGTTTGGGCGGATTGCAGGAATATAAGACTAAAAAATGTACTTGAACACTTTTAATAGCACGAAAATATATTTAACAATGCAATCGAATGCAAAAAAAATTTTTTTTTTCCTCACTCAGATCAGCTAAACCCCTATGACACAGACAAAAGATTGCCGTATCGAATTGTTCGGTTAGTGACAGCATTAGTTCTTACAACGGACTCAGTGATAATGTATTGTACGACACTGTATCCGACCCAGGAATCAAAATTAAAACTTATGTGCTTGAACGTGCCGGTCTTATCTACTATAGCAATTAACAAAAATTATAAAACTTACATGATCAGCCTATGATTCTATTCTCACATTAGCATTAAACTTCGGTCATTAAAAATGTACTAAGGAATGTCATCAATGTGATTTACTTATTTTTCCTTTGGCTTTAGACTAAACAAGTGGCTCGACTGGTTGAACGACATCTCACACCACCAGGCAGCCACAAAGTATTTCTACAGGTACTTGTATATGGATCACTTGGCCAACCGCAGAACCGCTTTGCGTGCTGGCGCCTATCATCCTTTTATCAAGTTACAAGTACAGGTTTACAAGTGCTAGATACATTTATTTATTTATTTCACAACTTGCAAATACAAAAACGGCCAAGTGCGAGTCGGACTCGCGCACGAAGCGTTCCGTACCATTAGCTATACAACATTAGACTTCATAATTTAACCTTTTTTGTTATAACGTGCGCGAGTCCGACTCGCACTTGGCCCACTTTTTGTATTTATTGTTATAGCGGCAACAGAAATACATCATCTGTGAAAATTTCAACTGTCTAGCTATCACCGTTCTTGAGATACAGCCTGGTAACATACGGACGGAAGGACAGCGGAATCTCAGTAATATGGTCCCGTTTTTACCCTTTGGGTACGGAACCCTAAAAATGATGATGACACACTTAATGGTAAATTGCGCTACTGAGTCCTAACCAGACAATGCCTGCAAATGGTGCCTTAAACGGTGATATGTGTTACTTTGGAATCACGTGGTCCGGGGTTTGATACTTGGCTTAGCTCCTTAGACACTCATTGCCTCTCTGTGACAAAATATGGTAGTCCAGATGACTATAAGCTTGCACAAAAAATACCTTTTTTCTTTGATTATTCTTTTAATAATTATGTTATCAATATTTCTTACATTTGCTTCATAGGAAAAGCAATATCAAAACTAAATTCCACGCGATCGAAGCCTAAGCAGTATTTATGAAGCAATGATAGCCGAGCGGTTATAGCTATGGACTGCCGTGCCGCAGGTCCCTGGTTCGATCCCCGTCGCCGGCTTGAGCTTCAACGCATGGTGGAAGGGCATTTTGCGAATGCTCGCCTGGCTAGCAACGACCCTCAATTAGAAAATCTCTGGCCTATCCTATCTAAACCTATCAGTGTTTTCCGGCAGCAGACCTTGAGAGCCAGCAAAATTACAGGCACATGAGATGTCTCAGTGTGACGGGCGCAGTACAATTCTTCTGTTATAGACAGATAATAAAATGCATCAGAGGTTAATCCGCTTAAGATCAAGTGGGCTTTGTGCGTGTTCCACACAATCACATAAAAAAAACTATATACTCGTAACGTAAACTTCATTCCAAACGCGTCGTCCTCATTATATTAAAATCCAGACAATGAAGTAGTCCCGATTAAAAACTGGCGCCAGTGTGCAATCCAGCTGCTGGCTCCAGCAGGACCTCATTAAATTCCAATAAGTGCAATATACGAGTATATGAAAACGTGTTCAAGCGCTATTCTAACCTACACTTGAGTATCATCAAGATTATATACTATTACTTAGTGTAAATGTTCTGGTGAACGTGACTTCACTTTAACGCAGCGATATTGGAGTTTGCAGTTGATGATATTTGCACTTCGATTGATCTGATACATGATAGTTTAACCTTATCAGAAACACGCTTCATGCATTTGGAATTTATGAGCATACTCTCTTCCGTGTGGTCACACTTGTTACTTACTTTTTTTATGCCTGATATATATATATTTTATAGTGATGTGGTCGAAGATGTTGTTCAGGCTAACCTAGAATTACTGGCTATCAAGGACAGCTGCCGGAACGCACCGTTAGGTGCTTGGCGACAGATTTTCAACTTGAGGGAGCGCTTTAACTTATCTCATTATAATAAACCTTAACAGATATTTATCTGTCAAACACAAACTTTAAAAAAACTGTGTGTGGGAACGGTAATAGCTATGGACTGTATGCCGCATTTCCATGGTTCGATCCCAAATGCCCACCAGGCTAACTTCCACCCTCAAGTAAAAAATCTGCCGCCAAGCGTCTAACGGTGTGTTCCAGCAGCTGTCCGTCAGCCAGTAATTCTAGGTTAGCCTGAACAACATTTTCATCACTTACCATCACGTGAAATAGTGGTCAAGGGCTAACATATAAAGCATAAAAAAAATCTAAATGGGCTATTAAAAGATTCGAACATCCATCAGTATAGAGTCAGACAGAGTATATATATCCCACAGGTATAACTAATACCACAGCGCACAGATAAAAGAATCTGTGACCACTATAGATAAAAAAGTACATGCACTGTAATTACCTCCACAGATAAAAAAAACGCCCCCGCGACACTATCAGTTGTAATGACATTATCTTTGACATCAATTTACTCCATGCGGTAATGACATTTCCATATTTTCCATACGTAAAACCTTACCGTCCATTCCTATGTACATATCGACATAATTGTTGATATTATGTACATTATTACCGAAGTGATTGCAGTTTACATTTCATCGGAAAAATTTACCAGTGACAAACCGCACATGTGAAATTTGCTATGGTAATCCACTATACAGTAGAACGCCGATTATCCGAACGCCGATTGACCGAATCGCTCATTATTTGAATCGGTCCTAAGCGTTCCATAACCTCTATTATTGTTGTGAATTTTTATACGTTGTATATTCGTTCAGGCCTGATTGGGTTGCAATCCAACATACTCCGATCGAGATGTTCAAGTGAGCGTTATTGTAGGACTGTGTTTCTTAAACATAATAAAGTTTATTCTATGTGTGACAGCTGGTAATACCATGTTCGATTATCCGAATCGACCACAGTCCCAATTAATTCGGATAATCGGCGTTCTGCTGTAATTATTTTTGGTAACCACATAATTCACAGTGATCATTCGATGAATAGTCGCGTATGAAATGTAACACTCCACAAACAATAAGTGTAATTTTCTAAATATGATTACAATCACTATCGCATGGTAAGCGAAAATCACATTTACAAATGATTGGATTATCTACGAGTATATTGTAGAAGGGTAGCGACATCACTCAGAAAGTTAAGTGTTTGAAAGAGCACTTCTTTCGATCAGATGAAGTCTAGTAGTCTGGTAGATGACCGCGGTCTGTCCCCTATGATGGTTAAAGTAATACTCGTACAATTAGAGTAAAAACGTTCGGCCCGAACGAGTATGTTCTGGTTTGTAAAGTGGCCGCATAGACATCCGGCGCGAAATCGGAGGACACGGGTTCGATTCCCGCTAAGAACAAAATTTTGAAAAATTTCATAAAAATTAAAATTTCTACTATAAGTAAAATAATTAATATTTATTTGAAAATTATGATGTTTTAAGTCAAAGCTATAAATTATTAGTACCTAGTCATTATTTGAAAGTACTTTTAAGAATACATTCCTACTGACTGTGCCGGGTTGGTAACATCAAACTATTTGCGTCTCTAATCATTTTATTAGTGACAATAATATCTGTGTGCATCCACAAATATACACGTAAAAGATACAAAGCTAACCGCCAAGCAGGTTGCGGTTGACCCACAACTTCTGATACACGTTGGAGGTGTCCGTATTACCGTAGCTTTACGTCTGGCATATCAGGTAGGGCAGGTAATGAAATGATACGATCTACTTACTCGTATTTGATATTGCTTCTTCCCAATTGCTTTCTTCGTATCGAAGGAGTAAACTTAGTAAACTAGACTATAGCTGATAGGTTAGCCTTTGACTACTATCTCACCTGACGGTAAGTGATGATGTGGTCGAAGATGTTGTTCAGGCTAACCTAGAATTACTGGCTCTAAAGGACAGCTGACAGTAGGTGCTGGGCGTCATTTCTACTTGTCGGTGGTAGCTAGCTAAAGAGCCTTAAATTAAGACCTTTCAATTCACGATCTAAAATGGATGGTCGCAAACAACTTCCAACACTGACAGGTGTAAGTCTCACCTGGACACAATATACTCGTATCTCTAAATATCTAAGTTATAAGTAGCAAATACCACTACTAATGGTAGCAAACATCGAACTACAGTTCAATGGTAGCTCTGGGTCTGTCTCGACTCTCGACTGCAAAGCCTTGAGCTTCGCCGTAAACTCGCTTGTGTATCGGTCCTTTACCGGGTACATTTCGGTGAATGTGCACATGAACTGTATGGCTTAGTTAAGCCCTCCCCCTTCCTCCATCGAACGTCCAGACAAAAAGAGATGCCATCCGTATATGGTTGATATACCTGGGACTCGTTCTAAGCGCTTCGCTTCCACTTTTCTCTCCGCTTACTTTTTTCGTACTATGAAAGAGCGGAACTCCTTGCTGTGGACAAGTTTTCCCGATGGATGCAACATGAGGGTCTTCAAATCTAAATTAAAATTTTTTTTCTAGGTAAACGTGCTTCATCTCATGCAAAATGCTTAACTACAATCAGGGTGAGGACAAACGCGAACCTATGCTTATTAAAAAAAAGTAGTAAGTTGTATTAAAATTTTAAATATTCTGATTTAAAAACTTAACACGCATCGTCTTACAATTCTAATGGGGAACACTTAGTACCACACCAAACCTCTTGCGATGGGCGGGCTCTGTCGATATACTAGATATTTTATGTCTGAATATCTCGGAAACAACTATGTAGATTATCGTCAAACATGGCTATGAACCAAGACATATGAATGCTTGCTTTCGATCAAAAACACAAAGTCGAAATCTGTGCGGGCTTGCGGGAGCAACCATGCTCCATAACAAAATGACACTCACAAATCAAAGGCTTAAAAACACTTAACTTTTGTCCTATCGAGGGCTTAATATCAAGTTAGGTGTGATTGATTGAGCAGAGATCAGTGCCCCAAAACAAACACTGCCAGATTGATTCGCATTATCATCATTATATAATTCTGATCTTATTAGTGCAAACGACAGTACAGTATACATATAATATAAATAACTAAGCGTAAAAAGTGCCAGAAGGCCTAACTACTCTAATTATGCAAAACAATTAATTAGAAAAATGTTTTATGAGCAATACATCCAACAACGACCCAATCATCTAGATCTCATATTATGCCATGTGACACCTGTCAAAGTGACATATGGTTAAGTCTTTTTAGTTCTGATTTTTCGGTCATGGCAGCCTACATATAATACTACGACAGCAGACAATTTTGATGTGACAGCTGTCACATTATCATTCAAGATGACTTATCGATTATGTGTAATTTTAAAGTTTATATAGAAAGATTAATATAGAATTATAGAAAACGAAAATCAAAAACTCTCGATTTGCCCATAAAAATACAAAATAAAAAAGAAAACCTAAATGGAGCAGAACAGCGTTAACAATCGGACTTATCGCTCAAAGCGTTTTCTTCCAAGCAACCTTTTTATTTGCACGCTTCTTTATTTCTGTTATGTAAGCATGTGACCCCATTTCACCTGATGGCAAGTGATGCTGTCGATTATGACGTTTTTCAGGCAAACTTAAAATGACTTTGTTTCGCCTAAATAAAAGCATTTTTTTCTGCCATAAGAAATTACATAACATTATGTCCGTAAAAAGCTGGCCACGACCCATAGTAAGGGTCCCCACATTGCTATCTCGAAGTTAATAAAATTCTTTAAGCTTACGCGCAGATGCGTCCTGAAGCAAATTTATGGAACCTTATTTACATTGTATTCGTTTTAGTAAAAAAAGAGTATGCCTTTTTGCGGCAAGCGATTTTAGGCGTTAGATATTTTTAAAAGGAAATGTGAGTATGGAATGGTGAAGAAATACATTACCGTCAATTAGATTAATAGAGTTGGCCTATGTACATCTAACGCCTAAAATCGCATGCCACAAAAAGGCACACTCTTTTTTTTTATTAAAACGAATACATGAAATTGCGCTGTCGTTGTAGCGAATGACAGACTAAAGAATGAAATAAGAGACATTTTTACTCACACGAGTAACATATAGGTCCTTTTTAGGGTATGCAATTTAATGTTAGAGGGAGCTTTATAGGGGGGTGAAGAAGATCCAAATTTAAATATCCGTAGAGTGGTAAACTCAGTTCAATTCAACGCGAAAAAGTCCAAAATGACGACACTTTACCTGATCTGAGCACCCTGCAGTTGTTTTGGTGTAGAACCTTCATGCTTCACTTCTTTATAATAATGCATGCTGGCATTGACATATATGAAAGTAATATTGTAATCAATGTTCTAAATTAACATGACTTTCATGGTGGTATGGCATTTTTCGAATACCATACTCAATAAATCTGTTGGCAAACACTTAACGGTGTGTTAAGGCAGCTGTCTCCATTAACCTATATATACTAGACGCGACATCTCAAACAAGGATAGTCGACCGTTGCAAATATGCTGGCCGGCATACGCTCCCCCACACGTGGATGGGCACTCGTAAAAATTACACTGGTCGACTATCCTCGTTTGAGATGCTGCGTCTAGTATATATAGGTCAATGGCTGTCTCTGAGAGCCAGTTCCCAGTCTAGGTTAAGCCCGATTATCACCTTTAACTGCATCATCACTTACCATAGTGTGAAATTATGGTAAAAGGTCTTATTTATTAATTTCCTAACAGCAGAAAAAAAGCTGTTAACACGCAAATCATAATGGTCGAGCTCCGTCTTGCACGATCCACCAATTCAATGAAATAACATCAAGATTGTAATCTTACGAACATTCATGATATTGCAAATATAATTTTGAAACCAGATATAAAAGAATCCAGTAATTTACATAGTGCTTAAAAACCGAAACTCAGTTAATTATGTTTGCACTATCAAATATTATAAAACTTCAAAGTGAGAGCGCGGTATTTACATTACACAGTACATTATTGTTTCGGTGACGATCATGGTACGAATCACAATAATAATATTTTGAGATTTTAATAGTAATGTTTCTTTTTCATAAAGTTTTATAACAGCTGGAACTTGTGTTCTAGCGGCAGAATCTTGACATTAAGACCACTATACGAGGGAATAATGCACAAACTAATGTACTAACACAAAATCTTGTTCAGAACTGCTGTTTAAATGACAATCGTAGTGTCACGACACGAACAAGCGGTAGCATAAGTATAATCGTGCTACAGGGACGTCTAAGCAATGCGATTAGCGATAAGATAAAACCGGCAACTGCAACAGTATCGCCTATTTATGGTTCATATTTACGTAAAAATGTGCATCCACTTAGGTAGCTAGCTTATCAAATAATGTTAGACTAGTCGTTTCTTATAATGGTAAACATATCTGCAAATACAGCTGCAGTGGCCCGAACGAAGTATAAATCATATATAATCTGTGCTTGGTAGGTATGTATTTTGATATGCCTTTATATCCCAAGGTTTTTTTAAACCTTAACACATCACATACTAAGTATATAAGTAGTCGTATATATGACACTGCAATGCTTATATGCACTATTCAAGGAAAAATTATTTGGCAAAACATCGACGGCGCAGCTGTTCCCTTGAAACTACTTACGCGAAAGGCAGGTATTTTACTTTGTCTGTGATTATCTGAAATAGATTCTCATTACGAAATAATGATGTACGCTGCGTAACAGCGTCAATATTTTTTTATAGATGTTAAAAGGCCACATGGTTACTTCCCTCTGCTGATAACAATAAATAATTACTTTGTAAAATCCATCACAAACTGATTTAAAATTTTTCAACAGCTGCTTATGATAGTGGTCAAAGGTCTATCAGTATTTAAAAAAGCAGGTTAAGAGTGTTTATTCCTTTTGTAGATTTATAACACTAAGACACAATATTTAAAAATAAAAATTAGCTCCCTTCTCTCTTATACTTTCCAACATTTTTAACGAAAAATAAGCGTATCCTATGTTTTTGGAAAATACACAACCAAATTAACGCTACGTATGATTAAATATATTCTTAACTTATTTCAATATCTTTAATATTCGTTGGAAAAAATCTGATCTTGTTAGTTTGATTACATTTTGTCGTCCTAGTCAATACAACATAGGTCGTATTGACATTGAAATAAAATGTACTTCAGAACGTCATAAATATCTTAAGTTGGTAGGCAACAATTCTAAAAAAACACAGCTTAGGTATTTATGAAGGGAGTTAGAAGATTCCCTAATTTTTCCTAATTCCTAAATCCGTGGCAGAATTAATATTTTTTATCATTCAATTAGTAGATAAGTGCAAAGCGCGGCAACTGCAGAAAAATCAAACGCTTTTAAGATGTCAAAAGTATAAGATATAATATTCTGTAGTATAAGAAATAGCTTCATAATGTTATTTCAAGAAACAAGCATAAAAGAAGGTTTACTCTAGTCAACAGGTCTTTTACCTGTCACTTTGACATAAGCCTTGACTCTAAAGGTGACGGTTGCGAAGTTCTGAGAAAACATGCAACAGTAGTCATGTCATCACTCGTGATGATTAAAGAATACATTAACACTTATTTCAATTAACGGTTGATGACTGTATTGATTAGATATTATAACCATTAACAGACATTGTCAATTAAATGGTAATCAACTAATCAGCCATAATAAATATTTTTTCAATAAAAATACTTTGAATTTTGATAATATCACAATTTGAGTAAATTAGAGGTTAGCGAAAGAAGGTTGACAAACCAAGTATGAATAGCGACTGTTAATGGAACAAATGAAAACGGAAGACATCAGAGAAAGTATTTTGTCCCCACATTGTAGACATTTAGGGCAAATGCCAGGTCATGAATAATCTTAACTAAGCAGATGGGTTTATATGAAATCAAGTTAACAAGGGCCGAAAAGAACTCATACATAATTAGAGAACAGAAGTGACATTGTCTAAACCCTAAAGTATTAAAGTTTGACGATAAATTTATCGTTTAGTTGGTATTCCGTATTATAGTCAAATAAAGTGCAAGAAGGACTCGCACACAGAGAATAGAAAAAATAACACGTTTCTTGAATAGCGACTCACCTCACCTTTACATACTGGATATGTATATTTGTTAAAAAATACATATCCAATTAAAATTCTACCAACTTGACATTACAGTTGAAAAGAAAGCCTTTTGTACCCCGGAAATTAATGAATAAGGTCTTGTGCTCCGAAAAGAGAGTTCTGGGAGGTACACTGAAATTACTGTCTAAATTGAACCAAGTGTTAGCTAATATTATTATACTTTAATAAATTAACATGTTACTAGAATTATTAAGCAGCGCTAACTTTAAAACAATGTACAATTTCCAATTCGACAAAATAAGAAGTAAAAAGTTCAACGAGAGAAACCTTCACTTGTAAGAGCAATAGGAAGTAATACATAGCCCTAACATAACAACATTGGCAAGTAAAAGTGTGTGACTGAGTCCATCAAGGAAAGAGTCGTAGGAATGTTGTTTAAGGAAAAGAAACTTGACACGTGTGTACGGAACACGGAGCACAGTAAAGTGCATTTGGCAGAGTATAAACTGTTTACGAGTTTCATTTGAAGTATGTTACTTTGTTTTATTGTTAACTAGCTTTCCGTGCGCGGCTCCGCCCGCGCGTATGTCGGTTATCGCGCGAAAACATTAACCTCTTTTTGCGCAGTCGGATAAAAACTATCCTATGTTTTTTCCCGGGTCTCAAACTATCTCCATACCAAATTTCATTCAAATCGGTCCAGTAGTTTTGGCGTGAAAGCGTAACAGACAGACAGACAGACAGACAGAGTTACTTTCACATTTATAATATTAGTACTGATAAGCCTATAACCACTGTCATCATGTTTCATTAGTGAAGATGTAGTCGAAGATGTTGCTCTAGTTAAGCCTGGACTGCGAAATGGCTTTCAAGGATGGCTTGCCGGAATACATTGTTAGGTGTACCGCAAATACTGTTATACTTGAGGAGGATAGCACGCCAGGCCAGCATTCGCAAAATGCTCTCTCTGGGTTCAGTACAAGCCATTGCTATTCGGAAATCATTTGGAATCAATTTGTGAGTATGATAATAATTAATCATTTATTGATTGTTTGTTATTCTATAAAATATGAGTGCCAATATTTATTATTTGATTTGTCATAATATATACATCCAACATAAATAAACTTTAAACATAACATGTTTAATGCATAATGCTTTTAACTCTAAAACTACTCTCACTACTTCTAATGACGGTACTATTATTATAAACAATGGCGCATTTAAAACTGACACATATATTTACTATTATAGAGATAAAAGGCAACTCGATAAAACAGATACAGAAGCGAAAATAGAAAACAACAGAATTATGTTCCAGCTATTTTGATTATGTGAGATACCATCGGATAAATAGAACACAAAATATTACCATCATCAAGAAAGACATAGAAGTAACAATCACATATGATCAATATATGTATTAAAATTGAATATCAACACAATTATGTTCCTGCAGTGATGCGTTCCAAATTAAAGGACAGATTGCGTAGGAGCTCGTTATCTCAGATTGCACACGCAATACAATTCCCTACAAGTTCTCTAGCCAAGCGATACGAAAGATATTACAACACACTCAAAGCTAAACATCAGGCTAAAGTCTCTTTATATTACAAAATAGCCACGAATAGATATTCAAAAAGCAAATCACGATGAAACATACGTCAAAGTTGTTGAAGTCAAAACAGCTAAATCTACGTGACGCCGAGATGTTCAAGGCTTCAACCAAGATCAAAGATTATATGCTGCAAACGATGTTTCAAGTTATTTCGAAACAGATGTTGCAAATTACTTCGTTAACGCAAAACGTTTGTTAATGTGTTGTATTTTTATGGACTCGCATATTTCTCATCGTTTGTTCATGTAGATAGAGGTGTGTAAATAAAACATATTTATCTAAATACTTTTGGAAAGCAACATTGTTTGAATGCTGATTGGTTTTGCCTAGAATGGGAAGTACTCGTAGCTCTCAAAGACGGAGCACACTGTAAGGAACTCTTTTCTAATTGTGAGTGGTAGCTTGACAGGGTGTAGCTCAAGCCCTTAACTGAATTTAAAACAAGATCCTTCTGCGCGGCAATCTATAGCCATTGCCACTGGGCAATAACTCCTTCACTTCAATCGTATTGTTGCTTATGTACTTTTTTACACGTAATTCATGCAAAATTGGTCAACCTTTGGGGAAAGGTCTGGGGGCTTACGAAAGGAGACCTACGCGTGCACATACCTACACACATTAAACAAAAAATATACATAAACATAAATATATAACCTACAAGGCTTGCACGAGCTGACCTGCAATCTTTTCCGCGTGGGATTTGGTAGATACACGTAGATAGTTCTACTGTATTTCTAGTTACTAGATTGCTGTCAAGTAATCTATGTCTTGTTTTATAAAGTAACGAATCATTAAGTCGTTTACGTTACTATTTATATAAAAGAGTACCATAATCGAAGAACTATAACATAGATATAGTGGGTTCAAATAATATCTTTCCATGTGACCTACTTAAACGTTTGCTTTGTTTATTTTGATAGATCTGTCATCATCTGTTGGTACTTGTGATACGCTGATAAAATTCCACTATGATAACGCCGCGCCGTGAGAAAATCAAAAGTTGGACGAATACATGTACCTACTGACAATAATACCTACAATATGGTTCCAATACTATGATAAAGGAGGTTTAAATTAGATACATTAATTGCAAGAACATCAGATATTATTGAAGTATGAAATGTTTGATATTTATCTTACTGATGACTTGATATTTGTTTGCAACAAAATATGTTGTATGTTTAACACTGTAAAAGTAATTAAATACTGTAACAGTGAAAAAAGTTTTTTTTTATTTTTTTTTATTGCTGATAGGTAAGCCTTTGACCACAATCTCACGTGATGGTAAGTGATGATGTGGTCTAAGGTGTTAACAGGCTTAACCTAGAATTACTGGCTCTCAAGGACAGCTGCCGGAACACACCGTTAGGTGCTTGGCGACAGATTTTCAACTTGAGGGTGGTCGCTAGCCAGGCGGGCATTCGCAAAAATGCCCTTCCACCATGCGGTGAAGCTCAAGCCCGCGGCGGGATTCGAACCATGGACCTGCTGCGCGGCAGCCCATAGCCAAAGCCACTGAGCCATCACTGCTTCAAAATCATATATTTATAATTCTAGGTTAAGCCTGTTAACACCTTTGATCACATCATCACTTACCATCACGTGAGATTGTGGTCAAAGGCTTACCTATCAGGAAAAAAAAATTAATCGGTTATCGATGGTTACTCCAAACATTCTAAATCATCTTATTTAAATCACGTTGAGAACTCATGTTATATCCAAAGCAATATAAAAATCTATGAAGTGAAACATTACAATTAATGTTTTGGTTTTATGCACATTTAAAAACACTTTCAACAATCTCGGTTTTCGATTTCTTGATACCGGATTTCAAGGTGATTTACAGCTTGTCTTGTATTCACAGCTTCCTACACAGATCGAGTTTGTCAAAACCAAGTACTTAAGTGACTGTATATGCCTCTATATAATATATATATATAAGCATATACTTCATACTTGTTAGATAACACATGCTGAAGTCTGTGGAAAAATTAGATTTCTTGAATAAATCTAGTATACCAACTATGAATTGCTTCATAATAAACTAAGAAAAAGCCGACATATCAAGGAAGAATGTCATGACAATTGAAGAACAACTCAACCTGACCATAACGACCTTACGGCTATTGAGAATAATTACAAGAATAATTACAGTAAATGCGAAACTATATAAAAAAAGAGTCAAAGCGCGTGACGGTGGCACGGAAAAAAAACACTTGTGATCCTGAAGTTTTTGCAACAACACATCACTTCTAACCTTGGTAAGTCCCAGGTTTGTTTGATCACAAAATATTTGTTTTTGCACTGTGGACACTGTAACTATTGGTGACGTAAACACACGGATACAGACGATTGTTCGATTCGCGGTTTTGACGGACGTGGAGACGTGCAGCCTGCACGGAAGGCCGAAGGCGACTGCCTCGGCGCAAGCGCATTCAGCGCCGCGTCGCTTGAGAGAAAGCAGCACTTCAGTGGACAAGTAATCTACTACCGTCAACAAAGCGCTGTTTTTGCTGCATTTACAATAGTAATGCTTTCTAAGAGATGGTCAGTTTCTTTATGGTAAGTTACATATTGATAGGGGAAAAGCAGCATCGTCTAACAAGTGATCAAACAGGTAGTGATCATTACTTGTTCCAGTTATTCACAGTGTGTGACCATATGGTGTTCCTGTTCACAATCTGCGAAGCCTTGTGGGTTTAGCTGCCATATGGCAAATGCTGCCCAACTGTCTCATGCATTCTTTTAGTAAGGCTCAACTATCAATAGTATTTTGTTAAAATTTAACTTAAATAAATTAATATGTACTAAAATTTAAAAATATGAAAGATACCTACTAAAATTGTAGGAAGCATGTTTAGAGCTATAGGGATTTTGTCATAAATCAACCAAAATGTACAAATCAAGATCAAAACAAGGGATATCATCAAAGAAGACGTCATATCTAACAAATGGGCTGGAACACCTGTGGCACTTGTTATTGTACTCTACAATGGCTTGCCCCAAGGTGATTTACGCAGCGAAGGTCAATGGCATAATGGTAATAGCACTGATGATACTTACGACTTACCTCAAGGCCTTAGACGACCCGAATCAGCAAATGAGTTTTCCAAAGCAAATTATGAGAAACAGGAAGTTGAAACAGAATTTCGTTATAGAAATCAAAATATGCATATTGGCAATTAAACGTGGAGAGTCATTAGGTAGCGGTGTCGTTAGAAACTTTCATCGTTTCTGAGAAAGCTAAGTTAACAGACATATCAGATGGAAGCTTTAAACCTAATAATATACTTCGACACGATAGGGTTAGAAGTTCTTGAGGCTGGTTAGTAACAGTCTACAAGATATTCTATATATGCAAAAGAAGACAATTTGGCAAATACATTTCTAATAAATGGTTATGCTGCGGTGATTGTGACAATATTATACATTTTTATATTAATAATGTTGTCTTAGGTTTTCGCGATTATTACACATAATAATTCGTTCACCCCGTGACTACGATCACTGCAAATTATTTGAACGTCGGGATAAAAATAATGACAAATATACGCGATTATAACCGTTGTAGAATAACTATTTATAATATTAATTTATATTCTGATGTAACCTAAAGAATTCTTCTGTAAGTAATACTTTAAATCTTGCCCGCGTTAAGAGTTATGTCACTGAACTGGACAAGTTTAACTTAATTATGTCACCAGAAGAACGTGTATTATCTTTGTTATGTTTCGTGATTCCTGATATTGGAAAAGAAACTGGTTAAATTCTAAGGTATACATCTCTATATAAAAATAATTGAATGTCTATCTTACATATAAGATATGTATTCGCTCGTCTTTGGCATTGTTAGCAATTCTTATGTTAACGGTTCCTTTGAAATTAAAAACAAATTAACGTCGGTAAAAACAAAACAAATTCATGTTACTCGATCACAGTCCTGATAAAAGTCGAGGTTCTAGACCTATTACCGTATTGAGACATTTACTATCGTATAATTATAACTTTAAATGTTCTCTTTATTGACCAGAATGGGCAATCGGCGAACATTACGAAGCCTCCGATCTATAGATCAGCGAGTGAACGTGCGCCGGCGCAAGGTCGTTTAGAAACCGGTCCTCCATCCGAACGGACTCTATTATCGACTCTTAATTGTGTAGAAACAGTTTATTGGCCAATAATGTCAATATCCAACTTGTCGTACAATGTTTAATTTTTCATCACATCAGTTCATATGTCCTTATGCAATTTGATTTCACTAAGGTATTTTATATATTATGATTGGTTATGGATGATTCTTCCTTTTGAATTTTGAATTTGAGTAGTTGATTTACTTTAGTCATCTGCCTTGATTATCTTTATCTTTGTGATAATAAAACACCGTTAACACACTTGCATATTTCCGCAGAGTTAGCCCGAATTGAAAACATATCAAAATTAATATTTTTAGGTCCCATATCATTAGGTGCGCCTATTGCTATCCTAAATGGCATTTATGCGACGGCGAACCTTTGTGCTTGGGTTTGGGCGGATTGCAGGAATATAAGACTAAAAAATGTACTTGAACACTTTTAATAGCACGAAAATATATTTAACAATGCAATCGAATGCAAAAAAAATTTTTTTTTTCCTCACTCAGATCAGCTAAACCCCTATGACACAGACAAAAGATTGCCGTATCGAATTGTTCGGTTAGTGACAGCATTAGTTCTTACAACGGACTCAGTGATAATGTATTGTACGACACTGTATCCGACCCAGGAATCAAAATTAAAACTTATGTGCTTGAACGTGCCGGTCTTATCTACTATAGCAATTAACAAAAATTATAAAACTTACATGATCAGCCTATGATTCTATTCTCACATTAGCATTAAACTTCGGTCATTAAAAATGTACTAAGGAATGTCATCAATGTGATTTACTTATTTTTCCTTTGGCTTTAGACTAAACAAGTGGCTCGACTGGTTGAACGACATCTCACACCACCAGGCAGCCACAAAGTATTTCTACAGGTACTTGTATATGGATCACTTGGCCAACCGCAGAACCGCTTTGCGTGCTGGCGCCTATCATCCTTTTATCAAGTTACAAGTACAGGTTTACAAGTGCTAGATACATTTATTTATTTATTTCACAACTTGCAAATACAAAAACGGCCAAGTGCGAGTCGGACTCGCGCACGAAGCGTTCCGTACCATTAGCTATACAACATTAGACTTCATAATTTAACCTTTTTTGTTATAACGTGCGCGAGTCCGACTCGCACTTGGCCCACTTTTTGTATTTATTGTTATAGCGGCAACAGAAATACATCATCTGTGAAAATTTCAACTGTCTAGCTATCACCGTTCTTGAGATACAGCCTGGTAACATACGGACGGAAGGACAGCGGAATCTCAGTAATATGGTCCCGTTTTTACCCTTTGGGTACGGAACCCTAAAAATGATGATGACACACTTAATGGTAAATTGCGCTACTGAGTCCTAACCAGACAATGCCTGCAAATGGTGCCTTAAACGGTGATATGTGTTACTTTGGAATCACGTGGTCCGGGGTTTGATACTTGGCTTAGCTCCTTAGACACTCATTGCCTCTCTGTGACAAAATATGGTAGTCCAGATGACTATAAGCTTGCACAAAAAATACCTTTTTTCTTTGATTATTCTTTTAATAATTATGTTATCAATATTTCTTACATTTGCTTCATAGGAAAAGCAATATCAAAACTAAATTCCACGCGATCGAAGCCTAAGCAGTATTTATGAAGCAATGATAGCCGAGCGGTTATAGCTATGGACTGCCGTGCCGCAGGTCCCTGGTTCGATCCCCGTCGCCGGCTTGAGCTTCAACGCATGGTGGAAGGGCATTTTGCGAATGCTCGCCTGGCTAGCAACGACCCTCAATTAGAAAATCTCTGGCCTATCCTATCTAAACCTATCAGTGTTTTCCGGCAGCAGACCTTGAGAGCCAGCAAAATTACAGGCACATGAGATGTCTCAGTGTGACGGGCGCAGTACAATTCTTCTGTTATAGACAGATAATAAAATGCATCAGAGGTTAATCCGCTTAAGATCAAGTGGGCTTTGTGCGTGTTCCACACAATCACATAAAAAAAACTATATACTCGTAACGTAAACTTCATTCCAAACGCGTCGTCCTCATTATATTAAAATCCAGACAATGAAGTAGTCCCGATTAAAAACTGGCGCCAGTGTGCAATCCAGCTGCTGGCTCCAGCAGGACCTCATTAAATTCCAATAAGTGCAATATACGAGTATATGAAAACGTGTTCAAGCGCTATTCTAACCTACACTTGAGTATCATCAAGATTATATACTATTACTTAGTGTAAATGTTCTGGTGAACGTGACTTCACTTTAACGCAGCGATATTGGAGTTTGCAGTTGATGATATTTGCACTTCGATTGATCTGATACATGATAGTTTAACCTTATCAGAAACACGCTTCATGCATTTGGAATTTATGAGCATACTCTCTTCCGTGTGGTCACACTTGTTACTTACTTTTTTTATGCCTGATATATATATATTTTATAGTGATGTGGTCGAAGATGTTGTTCAGGCTAACCTAGAATTACTGGCTATCAAGGACAGCTGCCGGAACGCACCGTTAGGTGCTTGGCGACAGATTTTCAACTTGAGGGAGCGCTTTAACTTATCTCATTATAATAAACCTTAACAGATATTTATCTGTCAAACACAAACTTTAAAAAAACTGTGTGTGGGAACGGTAATAGCTATGGACTGTATGCCGCATTTCCATGGTTCGATCCCAAATGCCCACCAGGCTAACTTCCACCCTCAAGTAAAAAATCTGCCGCCAAGCGTCTAACGGTGTGTTCCAGCAGCTGTCCGTCAGCCAGTAATTCTAGGTTAGCCTGAACAACATTTTCATCACTTACCATCACGTGAAATAGTGGTCAAGGGCTAACATATAAAGCATAAAAAAAATCTAAATGGGCTATTAAAAGATTCGAACATCCATCAGTATAGAGTCAGACAGAGTATATATATCCCACAGGTATAACTAATACCACAGCGCACAGATAAAAGAATCTGTGACCACTATAGATAAAAAAGTACATGCACTGTAATTACCTCCACAGATAAAAAAAACGCCCCCGCGACACTATCAGTTGTAATGACATTATCTTTGACATCAATTTACTCCATGCGGTAATGACATTTCCATATTTTCCATACGTAAAACCTTACCGTCCATTCCTATGTACATATCGACATAATTGTTGATATTATGTACATTATTACCGAAGTGATTGCAGTTTACATTTCATCGGAAAAATTTACCAGTGACAAACCGCACATGTGAAATTTGCTATGGTAATCCACTATACAGTAGAACGCCGATTATCCGAACGCCGATTGACCGAATCGCTCATTATTTGAATCGGTCCTAAGCGTTCCATAACCTCTATTATTGTTGTGAATTTTTATACGTTGTATATTCGTTCAGGCCTGATTGGGTTGCAATCCAACATACTCCGATCGAGATGTTCAAGTGAGCGTTATTGTAGGACTGTGTTTCTTAAACATAATAAAGTTTATTCTATGTGTGACAGCTGGTAATACCATGTTCGATTATCCGAATCGACCACAGTCCCAATTAATTCGGATAATCGGCGTTCTGCTGTAATTATTTTTGGTAACCACATAATTCACAGTGATCATTCGATGAATAGTCGCGTATGAAATGTAACACTCCACAAACAATAAGTGTAATTTTCTAAATATGATTACAATCACTATCGCATGGTAAGCGAAAATCACATTTACAAATGATTGGATTATCTACGAGTATATTGTAGAAGGGTAGCGACATCACTCAGAAAGTTAAGTGTTTGAAAGAGCACTTCTTTCGATCAGATGAAGTCTAGTAGTCTGGTAGATGACCGCGGTCTGTCCCCTATGATGGTTAAAGTAATACTCGTACAATTAGAGTAAAAACGTTCGGCCCGAACGAGTATGTTCTGGTTTGTAAAGTGGCCGCATAGACATCCGGCGCGAAATCGGAGGACACGGGTTCGATTCCCGCTAAGAACAAAATTTTGAAAAATTTCATAAAAATTAAAATTTCTACTATAAGTAAAATAATTAATATTTATTTGAAAATTATGATGTTTTAAGTCAAAGCTATAAATTATTAGTACCTAGTCATTATTTGAAAGTACTTTTAAGAATACATTCCTACTGACTGTGCCGGGTTGGTAACATCAAACTATTTGCGTCTCTAATCATTTTATTAGTGACAATAATATCTGTGTGCATCCACAAATATACACGTAAAAGATACAAAGCTAACCGCCAAGCAGGTTGCGGTTGACCCACAACTTCTGATACACGTTGGAGGTGTCCGTATTACCGTAGCTTTACGTCTGGCATATCAGGTAGGGCAGGTAATGAAATGATACGATCTACTTACTCGTATTTGATATTGCTTCTTCCCAATTGCTTTCTTCGTATCGAAGGAGTAAACTTAGTAAACTAGACTATAGCTGATAGGTTAGCCTTTGACTACTATCTCACCTGACGGTAAGTGATGATGTGGTCGAAGATGTTGTTCAGGCTAACCTAGAATTACTGGCTCTAAAGGACAGCTGACAGTAGGTGCTGGGCGTCATTTCTACTTGTCGGTGGTAGCTAGCTAAAGAGCCTTAAATTAAGACCTTTCAATTCACGATCTAAAATGGATGGTCGCAAACAACTTCCAACACTGACAGGTGTAAGTCTCACCTGGACACAATATACTCGTATCTCTAAATATCTAAGTTATAAGTAGCAAATACCACTACTAATGGTAGCAAACATCGAACTACAGTTCAATGGTAGCTCTGGGTCTGTCTCGACTCTCGACTGCAAAGCCTTGAGCTTCGCCGTAAACTCGCTTGTGTATCGGTCCTTTACCGGGTACATTTCGGTGAATGTGCACATGAACTGTATGGCTTAGTTAAGCCCTCCCCCTTCCTCCATCGAACGTCCAGACAAAAAGAGATGCCATCCGTATATGGTTGATATACCTGGGACTCGTTCTAAGCGCTTCGCTTCCACTTTTCTCTCCGCTTACTTTTTTCGTACTATGAAAGAGCGGAACTCCTTGCTGTGGACAAGTTTTCCCGATGGATGCAACATGAGGGTCTTCAAATCTAAATTAAAATTTTTTTTCTAGGTAAACGTGCTTCATCTCATGCAAAATGCTTAACTACAATCAGGGTGAGGACAAACGCGAACCTATGCTTATTAAAAAAAAGTAGTAAGTTGTATTAAAATTTTAAATATTCTGATTTAAAAACTTAACACGCATCGTCTTACAATTCTAATGGGGAACACTTAGTACCACACCAAACCTCTTGCGATGGGCGGGCTCTGTCGATATACTAGATATTTTATGTCTGAATATCTCGGAAACAACTATGTAGATTATCGTCAAACATGGCTATGAACCAAGACATATGAATGCTTGCTTTCGATCAAAAACACAAAGTCGAAATCTGTGCGGGCTTGCGGGAGCAACCATGCTCCATAACAAAATGACACTCACAAATCAAAGGCTTAAAAACACTTAACTTTTGTCCTATCGAGGGCTTAATATCAAGTTAGGTGTGATTGATTGAGCAGAGATCAGTGCCCCAAAACAAACACTGCCAGATTGATTCGCATTATCATCATTATATAATTCTGATCTTATTAGTGCAAACGACAGTACAGTATACATATAATATAAATAACTAAGCGTAAAAAGTGCCAGAAGGCCTAACTACTCTAATTATGCAAAACAATTAATTAGAAAAATGTTTTATGAGCAATACATCCAACAACGACCCAATCATCTAGATCTCATATTATGCCATGTGACACCTGTCAAAGTGACATATGGTTAAGTCTTTTTAGTTCTGATTTTTCGGTCATGGCAGCCTACATATAATACTACGACAGCAGACAATTTTGATGTGACAGCTGTCACATTATCATTCAAGATGACTTATCGATTATGTGTAATTTTAAAGTTTATATAGAAAGATTAATATAGAATTATAGAAAACGAAAATCAAAAACTCTCGATTTGCCCATAAAAATACAAAATAAAAAAGAAAACCTAAATGGAGCAGAACAGCGTTAACAATCGGACTTATCGCTCAAAGCGTTTTCTTCCAAGCAACCTTTTTATTTGCACGCTTCTTTATTTCTGTTATGTAAGCATGTGACCCCATTTCACCTGATGGCAAGTGATGCTGTCGATTATGACGTTTTTCAGGCAAACTTAAAATGACTTTGTTTCGCCTAAATAAAAGCATTTTTTTCTGCCATAAGAAATTACATAACATTATGTCCGTAAAAAGCTGGCCACGACCCATAGTAAGGGTCCCCACATTGCTATCTCGAAGTTAATAAAATTCTTTAAGCTTACGCGCAGATGCGTCCTGAAGCAAATTTATGGAACCTTATTTACATTGTATTCGTTTTAGTAAAAAAAGAGTATGCCTTTTTGCGGCAAGCGATTTTAGGCGTTAGATATTTTTAAAAGGAAATGTGAGTATGGAATGGTGAAGAAATACATTACCGTCAATTAGATTAATAGAGTTGGCCTATGTACATCTAACGCCTAAAATCGCATGCCACAAAAAGGCACACTCTTTTTTTTTATTAAAACGAATACATGAAATTGCGCTGTCGTTGTAGCGAATGACAGACTAAAGAATGAAATAAGAGACATTTTTACTCACACGAGTAACATATAGGTCCTTTTTAGGGTATGCAATTTAATGTTAGAGGGAGCTTTATAGGGGGGTGAAGAAGATCCAAATTTAAATATCCGTAGAGTGGTAAACTCAGTTCAATTCAACGCGAAAAAGTCCAAAATGACGACACTTTACCTGATCTGAGCACCCTGCAGTTGTTTTGGTGTAGAACCTTCATGCTTCACTTCTTTATAATAATGCATGCTGGCATTGACATATATGAAAGTAATATTGTAATCAATGTTCTAAATTAACATGACTTTCATGGTGGTATGGCATTTTTCGAATACCATACTCAATAAATCTGTTGGCAAACACTTAACGGTGTGTTAAGGCAGCTGTCTCCATTAACCTATATATACTAGACGCGACATCTCAAACAAGGATAGTCGACCGTTGCAAATATGCTGGCCGGCATACGCTCCCCCACACGTGGATGGGCACTCGTAAAAATTACACTGGTCGACTATCCTCGTTTGAGATGCTGCGTCTAGTATATATAGGTCAATGGCTGTCTCTGAGAGCCAGTTCCCAGTCTAGGTTAAGCCCGATTATCACCTTTAACTGCATCATCACTTACCATAGTGTGAAATTATGGTAAAAGGTCTTATTTATTAATTTCCTAACAGCAGAAAAAAAGCTGTTAACACGCAAATCATAATGGTCGAGCTCCGTCTTGCACGATCCACCAATTCAATGAAATAACATCAAGATTGTAATCTTACGAACATTCATGATATTGCAAATATAATTTTGAAACCAGATATAAAAGAATCCAGTAATTTACATAGTGCTTAAAAACCGAAACTCAGTTAATTATGTTTGCACTATCAAATATTATAAAACTTCAAAGTGAGAGCGCGGTATTTACATTACACAGTACATTATTGTTTCGGTGACGATCATGGTACGAATCACAATAATAATATTTTGAGATTTTAATAGTAATGTTTCTTTTTCATAAAGTTTTATAACAGCTGGAACTTGTGTTCTAGCGGCAGAATCTTGACATTAAGACCACTATACGAGGGAATAATGCACAAACTAATGTACTAACACAAAATCTTGTTCAGAACTGCTGTTTAAATGACAATCGTAGTGTCACGACACGAACAAGCGGTAGCATAAGTATAATCGTGCTACAGGGACGTCTAAGCAATGCGATTAGCGATAAGATAAAACCGGCAACTGCAACAGTATCGCCTATTTATGGTTCATATTTACGTAAAAATGTGCATCCACTTAGGTAGCTAGCTTATCAAATAATGTTAGACTAGTCGTTTCTTATAATGGTAAACATATCTGCAAATACAGCTGCAGTGGCCCGAACGAAGTATAAATCATATATAATCTGTGCTTGGTAGGTATGTATTTTGATATGCCTTTATATCCCAAGGTTTTTTTAAACCTTAACACATCACATACTAAGTATATAAGTAGTCGTATATATGACACTGCAATGCTTATATGCACTATTCAAGGAAAAATTATTTGGCAAAACATCGACGGCGCAGCTGTTCCCTTGAAACTACTTACGCGAAAGGCTTGCTTGGTGCACGATGGACGTGCTTCAAAGCATGTGTCACGTAAACATGAATAACGCTAGTACCAAAGAATAAGCTTGAAGGCACTTCGTACATACATATAAAAGAGTATAATATAAAAGATACCAAATTACTACGACATATTTTAATGGTAGTTACTAAAACATTACTCGAATTTATTTATTTTTCAAAAGGCCCGTTAAGAGAGTCCACCCCGGTACAAACATTATGTGACAATCCCCCTAACTGGTAAAACCTAACATAGCAAAAACTAGACTTACTTTATAATAGTCATGGTTGAGAGATTCCACCGGTTTCCATGCATTGAAGCCGGCAATGACAACACGTAAATATCACATTACATTCGCGCTGCTCGTGCATTAAGTAGACCAAACACTTGACCAATAGTGAAACGAAAGTATAATTACATATGCGGATAAACCACGGGTTAATAAAGAAATAGGTAATAGTAACTTAAATGTAATTTTATTTTCCTGAACAGTGACCAAAAATCGCTTAACTACCTACTTGTAATGGTGATGCGGCAGGTCAGAACGCAGATTTAAGAACTGAGATATGCATAAGCGGTTTCTCTTTTTCACATTTACTCCCAAAAATTGTTCACCTAGGAATGTATTGCATAGTTAGCTGTTCATGCGTTCAGCTGAACGAATTAATTACACCGGTAACGCAACAACGCATAGAGAGTGACTTTTTTAAGATTTTGCGCACGAGTTACAAAAATTTTACATTTTGTGGACAGTTTGAAAATTATTGTTAGTAGTGTAATTAAATCTGATACTTCCAGACAATACTGTTCCTGGCATTAAGATTTCATGAACAGTGCATGAACATATGTGTCAACATTTACATGTTATTATTAAAGATAGTTAATGTATTTACTGTAGTGGTTTTTACTGTAAGCTTACGATTGCAAATTGAATTAATAAATAAACAAATAGATGTAAGTGTTCTAATCTTATTACTTGACTATACTATAAAATGTAAATTACATTCCTCTAACTGACCAATCAAAATTGATTGTACCTAGTGATCACGTTAATATGTCTGCTTTTAGTGTAATCTTTCATTACCCAATCTCGGCAATAACCTGATCACTCAACAAAGCACCGATCACAGTATATTATTGATTATGATAGAAGATAAAATGTAAAACATGTCCCTTGTGTAGTGTAGTTGCAAATACATAATAATATATGTGTCTTTGGAAGTGTAATGTTCTTTAATCTACAAAGAGACTGAACCAGAATATCTTCCCGATAGATCTAGATCTAGCCTCTGATGTTGTTGCAGATCTTGGCTAGCGTAGGTGGTTATAGTTTTGGTCTAACCGGTGCACAACATTGCTTACGGTTCGGCCAACGGTCTGCAGCTTTAACCGGGTGAACGTGTTATGTGTTCTGCATATTCTACGCCACCGTGAGATGGTCGCACGTGACCACTCAATTGTTATAGCAAGGTCACGAGTGGGGATTAGTGCCGTCTCCGGGATTTTAGTTGTTAATCTATGGTAAGGTCAGGTTCCGTCTTTATGCCATTTATATCATAAGTTTCTAAATATTTCTTATTGAGTTACGAGTACGAGATACGAGTAACATTGAATAAATTAGACGAGCTCGAACCGAAGTTTACTTAGCCATTCTTAACCGATCAGCTAAGTTAAGAACGTCCACAGCGGTCATAACTTGGATGGGTGACCGCTAGAGACATTACTAAGTAGGTACCTACTTACATTATTACAATATTATTACGCTTCCGTGATTCAGAGGGCACGTTAAGCCGTCGGTTCCGGTTGTTGTCTTAAGATGGCATATAGCATGGCAGTAAGTAGGGCATTTAGCGTACGCCCGCTTGGCTAGATAGCAACCTCTAATACAAAATCCGTCGTCAAGTTCTAACGGTTTCTTCCGCCAGTATCCTTGAGAGCCAGCAATTCTAGGTAAGCCTAAACAACATCTTCCACCACATCATCACTTACCATCAGGTGAGAGAGTGGTCTATGGCTAGTCTATCAGCTACAAATTAAAAATAATCGTAACACACATGTCAAAAACGTCACAAAGAACGAAATAAGAATAATGTCAACAAAAAACGATTTTAATTTAGAACAGTTTTTTATGCCATCGTAATGGAACAAGCACGAGACCCTACTGGTGTTAAGCGGTAGACTCTGCTTATAACAGATGTTCGTCATTTTGGAAATACACATCTTTCACTCTAAGACATAAAGTTATTAAGCCTCATGTGCCTATAATATCAATTAAGTGTACTAAGTCGCATACGAGTTAGTTGGTATATATATAATCTCGACAGGACACGAACGCAATACAGCATTTCATTATAATAAATCATCGTGATCTTGCCAGTTCTGAGTGGAAATGCACTTTATATGGAGCATGTAAGGGACAGCAGGCTGTTACTTCTTCACTTCTTCAATCTATCCAAACCTCATTCATACCAAAATCTCAACCAATGTCCAATTTCTATCATGGTAGAAGCTCAAAGGTGTCCAGAGATATATTAGGTAAGTCGTATTTTAATTACACATATAAATAAATGCCAGACTGCCACATTATGATTTAACTCAGTAGCCTCTGTCAAACAAATTAATTATTCCATCCAAATTCTAAATAAAGCGTCTAAAGCATTCTAAGAATTCTGAGTGAAATAGCATGAAATGCAATTGTCTCTGCAGATATAGCAATGCGTCTAACGTTGCGGCAGCCGAGGCGACTAGCCAGTTTCCAACTTTATATGATATACGAGCTGAGAATGTCGAAACGTAGACAGCGAAGCGACATGAATATGAAATAATGTTGACTGTTTCTTTTACTAACGAATATTTCCTACTAAGATATGTCCTAGTAGTACCGGGCTAGAATGTCAATCCCTCATCTCTACACGTGGGTTTCGTTAGAGGCGACTAAGGGTAACACACTAGAAGGTGGGCAGCAGCGATTTCTGAGGAACTGATACTCGAGATATATAACACGATCTCCAAGACGCCGGCCAAGCGTGGGGATACTGGCAAAGCCCCCCCATATCATGGGAGGCCGTGTTCAGAAGTGGACAATACGACTGATACAGAACGTAAACATTTAGTTAAAGTACAAACAGTGTAATTACGCATCACACTAATATTATAAAGGCGAAAGTTTGTGAGTGCGTTTGTAACTTCACGCTCAAATGGCTGCACCATTTTTTATGAAATTTGGTATGGAGTTACATAAGGCGGTGATTAACAAGGTTAGTTTTCATCTCATCATCATCCACCACGAGGGTGAAACCGCTGTGCGTAACTAGTAATTAATCCATTTGCAGAAGAATTTTTGACTTTCTTTTAGCGTTAAGTGTAGAAGCTTCATTGAAGTCTACGTTTCAGATACTAGAATTGCTTAAAGCTCGGGGTTTTTTAACATCTTCGTTCTCCTTATTTCATCCTTAAGAAGGAAGAGCACAGTAATAATTACGAATTCAATGGGTATTAAAAAAAAGCGGGGCCGCTAGTTAGTAATATAGTGTACCAAAATTATTAATTGTTCAAGTAGACTAAAATAATTCATTGATCAATGTGTAGGCATTTTTCAGTTTGTGTGTAAAGTGTTAACAACCATCCACGGCATCCATACATTGTCGATATTCCAAAAATACGCACAAAACGTTTTAAAAAATTGTGTAACATGTTGTCTATCGTAAACGTTTAAAAACCGGAAGTAATATTAGAATACAATTTATTTGCAATAGAAAGTTTATTAATGTGCACAAAAACAACAGAAAAGAGGAATCAGCGACATTTCTTCCGTAATCGATGTTTTCGCGATTCAGATCGCGTCGAGCATTTAATCTTTCAAAGTGAGCGCATCGAGAACTTGAATTACGGGTGCTTTTCCCCCAACTAACTTCCCCTTTAACTGATAGAAAACGGTAGTGCCAATGTCTTTTACTATATTAATTTCTTTTACTATCGCGATTTCAACCCCTGAAAGGTAGGTGGTAGGTGATAGATGTACAAGATTGTTTCATCGTTTTTATTTGTACAGCTAATCAACACCTAAATGTTTATTAAACTAATCATAACATTTTTATTCCAAGTACAACAAATTTAAATAAACTTAAAATTTATTCTTGTTTACTTCCTCCTTTACCTGTTCGCATCACACGCACCCGAATTCGGGGATATATGAATGAAATTCAATTGTTATTATTATTATCTATAAAGCGCGAAGATATATTCAGTTTAATTCATTTTTTGGTCACAACTTCACAAATTCAAAGAGTCTTTAACGAACGTTCAACGATAATTCGAAGTTTATTGGGTAAATACGTAGTATTAATTTATTTTATTAAAATTAGACATAAATCTTATCATGTTTATAGATATCAAATGTGTAAACCCCAAAAAAAGTAGGGATTTTACTGTATCAATAGATGTCCTTTGCTATTAATCCTGACTACGTCCACCTTGCAAAACAGTAGTGTGGAAACGAATTTAGTATTCCGCTACATTTTTTATCCACGGTTGCAAAAACTGAATCGCATTCAGAATTGAATATTTCCCGCAGAGATGCTCTATAGGTGTCGAAATGGCATTTCGCAAAATGGATTTTCAATTGTTTTGAAAGCAAAATGTTAGAAAATATCTGTTTCAGCGGTTGCAAGTGATCTAACAATAATGATAATAATTTCTGTTTGATGATTTATATTTGTAATTTTATTTATATTTGAGAGTACGGTAATTTTAATAATACTGTTTTAATTTATTAGTTTTTTATTGTTACTCCTAAAATACATATATACATGTGCGTGTGTGTGTGTGTGTATGTATGCGTATCTGTCTTTCATAGAAAATTGGGCACTAAACTATCAAAATAATGAGATAGCTACTTAGTTAGGTATCTAAATAGTAAATTACTCCGACGTAAATACAAATTAAGATTACCTTCTTTGTAACCGAAGAATAACGACGATACCTTATCCCGTACAGCTCAGTTAATATTTACAAGTAGATGAATCGGTTACGATACATCTCGTAACGAATGAAGAGTTACGTATCTAGAACACTCCCCTGTGGAAAACCTTGTAAAATACACGTCGACGCTTGACTTACCTTACGTATTGGCTAAGGTGAACTACCGATCTAGTTACCGTACACGCAACCGGGCCTTTAATCTCTTGTTACATAATGTTATGTTTTACATAAGGGTACGGTACGGTAGTCTCAACATGTGTTGACATATTCGCTGTTTGTGACATTGCTTTCAGTACTTTCACTACCAACGAGTGCTTGACGATCATTGTTTATGGAATAAGTACTTTTGTATTTACTTAAATAATAAGATACGAGCAATTAGCGGAAATAAGGTATATTTAAAAAAAAAACGGAATCAACTTTCAACATTGAAAAGTATGAAGTTAAAGAAGAAAAACACCGACCTCACTAGCACATTAGTACGGTCCAACGACGTTTCTTTTTTTAAAAATATTTATTTTTTCTTATTATAGTGATAAGAACTGATTAAAAAATTACAAGATTATGGTACACCACGTTGTTATCTTTTTAAAGGTCAACCACCCGCAAGTAGAAAATCTGTCGCCAAGCACCTAACAGTGTGATCCGCCAGCAGACCTTGAGAACCAGAAAAATTACAGGCAAATAAGACTTAACAACTGTATGTTTCAGTGTGACGTGCGCAGTGTTATCGGCAGAGGTTAGTTCACTTAACATCAGGTGACCTTGCGCTTGTTCCGTCACAACATATGACGAGCATATGGCACACAAAGAGCCCCGTTGTTTCGTACAGTACCTCAAAAAGTTCCTTATTTCATCAACCAAAAGAATCCACATAAATAAAAAGGTACAAGGCACTTTCTTACCTTTTATATGCACACTCGCATCCAACACTCGTACAGATAACAGGAAGCTTTAGCTTCCTTGCATTTCGCATGACTCCAGTCTTCATCTTAAAACGTCTCTCTTTACGACCATTCATTTTATAACACTTGCAACTTTATTGTTCTTTTATTCCTACGTTTTAAAGTCACGAGATATCATAATATTGATGTACATTGGCCGTTATGTGGTAAGAACATTATCTTTGTTTCATTTCCAATAATATATGCATATTGAAAATATTCCACAATAAACAACAACACCTGATCCATCAATCGGTTTACCTTACTCCACGAAATATCGTTTGCGTGGTTTATTATAATCCAATATTTTATCACTTCCCTACAAAAACAACAGTGTATCAGAACCAATCAATACGTAACACACGCTTGTAGGTGTACGACTATTTCAGAGTTTTTGCTGAACCACTTTCACATAGCCGTTTTAATATTGATGAATTTATAATCCCATAAAGGGTTCATTGACTGGGATGAAAAACAACGAATCAGGTACTAACAGGAACTCTCGTGATGTTTCCCAGTATGATATCCGATGAGTATCCAGATTTTTATATATTTCGTCTAGGATTGTATGAAGCGACAAGCATGGCGTCTCAGCTTGTAACATGGAAATTATAACAATAACATTTTCCACATTTGAAAGTTAAAACCAATCCTCTATGTATATTCGGGTAAGAATTAAAAAGAAATAAGTTTCCATAACTCAATTGTAGGTACATACCACCGATAGCACATCTAATAAAATCTAATAAAAATGTAACTAAGATCCGATCATAAAATAAAAGCACATTATTAAAAATACTGCACATACTATACTTTGACACCTGACACTGACGCCACTAATCCACTGAGTAACAACAACGACTATCCCCTAACGTTACCCAATAGACATATTTAAAGTCCTTTCATTTCTTAACAAATTTCTCAATCCACTTTAGGTCCAGATATTCACTAAGGACTTCTAATATGCACTTTATTAGCGGCGCCTGTTCCGCGCACAAATCGATGGTAACATAGTGTGCTTATCTGGTGGGTGGTTATAAACGTCATTGTGTTACGGTGGGCGGAACCGGTGCTGATAAAGGTTAAGCTACGGATATATATTTCATTTAATAGATTCAGGCCGTAACTTTTCGGAAATACATAGTTAATAATAACAAATATTTAAAAAAGATAAAACATATCTAGTGAAATCCGCCTAATTTTCCTGCTAAGACGATGCGACGTCTTAAACACAACTATGGACGGAACCCGTGCTGATATACAAGCTTAGGTTAGGATTTATTTAATTCATAATTAGTACCGCTACAGAAAAATAATATAATGGAAATAATAATCAATAGATTCAGGGCGTTACTTTGCGGAAATTTATATTTAATAATAACAAAAACAACGAAAAAACATTTTAAGAAATATAAAAAAATATAAAATACTGACAATTCCGCCTAATTCCTAATTCCGCGGAATAGAGCAAGAGCTAGCAAAAATTCGAAAAAATCTCGATCGTGCGCTCGAAAAGTCAAAACCTCTTGATGAAGCGAAACGCTTTGAAATTTCTTCTGTTTGGGCTACGTGGCGCTTATGACGTCAAGTCTGCGTGGCAAGAAAATTAGGCGGAATTGATAACAAAATTATAAAAATACATTTTATAATTTTGTTATCTTTTTCTGATATATGAATTTAATGTTTTATTTAATTATTTGATATCATTAGGATATTTTTTGCAAAACGATATGGTTATGAGATTTGTGACGATTTGATATTATTCTAGGGAACTTATTTCTACCAAAGGCATATTTCCAAGCCATCATTTTAAAACAAGATATATATATGTAAGCATATTTATATTTTCAAAAGTTTAGGCACACCTGACTAAACCACCAAGTTTCAGTTCTGAGAGTTGGGGCATATGCAATAGACGGCCATTCTATAGTTCTTCTACTTCTAAACGATGACAAACCCAAAAAATAAAGTAAAATTCAGCAATATATAATATCTTGGATGTAACGCCACCGTTCTGGCCGCTAATTTCATAGAATTTCTAACTGAACAATCGGTTTTGGGCAAACATTCCAGTTGCTCCTGAAAGAAAGACAAATTTTGAAACTTACTTGTTTGTCCGTTTGTATTTTTAAAATCATACTCATTTATTTATCATGAACATGGTATGTATATATTCACAGAAGCATACATAGATATTATGTCAATAGTTGTAACTATGACGGCCTCATTTTCTTGCCTGATGTGGCGTACAAATATCATATCAATAGAATTCTTCTCTCTTTCTTTAACAAACTAGAAACATGTTTTTAATACTATTATTATATTTTTAGTTTAAATGTTTAAAAATCCATATAACTTGTATTATAAGACCTTTCCAGTCATGAAGACTCACCACTCCACATTTTTCAGTGTTGTTGCAACTACTACTGATTACCCTGGCGATTATTCTATACATTTTATTGTTTTACTGACTACTGTATGTACCTTTACCATTTACACCCACACTAAGGCGTAGTTTACTAGGCCTACCCGTACAAATACATATCAATAATAATTTAGTTTGGATAGTAAGTAAACAGGACTGTACATAAAATGTATAATAATAACAATAATAATTTATTTAGGATAACATTTTTACATGTATCATGTACTTGTTTAGTCCGTTGGCTCACGAACTAGTTTAAAAAAAAACTATGATTCTAGTGCCAGATCTATATAAGTGTGCACTATTCCTATAAGTATTCACAGAGCCGTTCAATTACACTCGGATGAAGTCCTTAGGATGGCAGTCGTTATAGCATTGTAGAAGGGCATTTTCTTTGTGCGCTACAAATATATGCATATTAACTTAAATGGGACAAACTTACAGATATACACTACCAACCAAATAGAATTATAAAGATTTAATTAAACAGTAAACAGTAAGGCGTGGGTGATTCTATACAATTTATAGGCCGCAATCTTTCTTTTATAAATGTAATTTTACTTATGGCAAGACTCTACATGTTTCCCCATCAACTGTCATACAAAATTTAATTAATAAACACAATTAATATTATGCCTTAGATATATTACAATATTTCGCAGTTATTTTTGTAAATACTGTTTATTTTTGTAAATACTGTTTATTTTATAGAAACAGGCCACTTAAACTCTGTCCTCTTAGAATGAAATGTTAGCGTAAAACCGAGATATGTCCCAGGAAATGAACGAGTCATTTCAATTTCCTCTACGAGTGAAAATTCGCGTGATGCAGTTGACATACTTATGAAAGGTTCGTAGTTGAAACACGAGCTAGAGGCTAAAATACACAGCAAAGTAATAACATTCAGTTCTTTATTTAACTGGCAGTATGCCTTCATTAATAAAACACTACGAAAAATACACAACAGTACTACAACGAAAGCGTTTAGATAACTTTTTCTTTGGGATCATAACGGAACAAGTAGCAGGCACACTTTTTTTTTTTATTGCTGATAGATAAGCCTTTGACCACAATCTCACGTGATGGTAAGTGATGATGTGGTCGAAGGTATTAACAGGCTTAACCTAGAATTACTCTGGCTCTCAAGGACAGCTGCCGGAACACACCGTTAGGTGCTTGGCGACAGATTTTTTACTTGCGGGTGGTAGCTAGCCAGGCGGGCGTTCGGAAAATGCCCTACCACCATGCTATAACGACTGTCATCCTAAGACAACAACCGGGACCGACGCCTTAACGTGCCCTCCGAAGCACGGAAGCGCTCAGTAGTAATGTCACCAGCGGTCACCCATCCAAGTCATGACCGCGGCGAACGTTGCTTAACTTTGCTGATCGGTTCAGAACGGCTAAGCAAACTTCGCTACGAGCACTGAAGTGCTCGGTGAAAAGGTGGAGGAAGGAAACTTCGGGTGAGCTAGCTAGGCGAGCACAAAATGCCCTTTCTGGATGCGGTGAAGCTCAACCCGGCGATGGGGACCGAACGATGGACCTGCAGCACAGCAGTCCATAGCGAGATATAAGAGAAAAGAATATAGGACATCTGATACGACACATTTTTTTTACGGAATATCATATGATTAATAAAATGTTTAACTTGACACGTTTACAAACAGCCGTCAAACGGCGACCACACCTTTCTTCATTGACCAAAGGTAGCAGACCGCGAACACTGTTGCCTTTGAAGGGCTTTCATCCACATACATAATTTGTAATCGTAAAATCATTACGCGAAAATATTCTCCAGACAGTTTTTCATATTCCATATTCTTCAGACTGTTTTTCAGTGAGACACGGTAACTTTTTTTTTGTGAATATTCTTATTTTTTAAATAAAATTATAACCAGCCAGTGTTCCATACATATCTTTTTCGCAAATTTTTCTAAGTAGCTTGGTAATATTAGCGTGATGGATGACTCCTCTACCTTTTTATAGAGTAACCCAGTTTCCAAAGGAAACATAAAATTAGTTTTTATTTCTATCCAGTGATTGAAATATCAACTCTATCTGTTTTTTTTTTAATGGATGAATGGAAACATTTGTATATGAAAAGAGTTTAGTGACAGCTTTTTTGAAACTGTGGAGCTTTTTTTGAATTTTTTGTCTTTCATAATTACATTGTGAGCTACAGCCACGAGTCTATGGGAAAACACCGTATTGCGCTTGGCGAAAGATTTTCTACTTGATAAACATACCTAGGTATATGGTGCAGTAACTATTATGTACCCAAAAGCCAGAAACAAAATGCTCTTTGACTAGAACATATAACAATATCATGTTACCAAAACACATTTTTTTAACTATAGGGTGCGTTCAATAGATGTTCAATATAATTTCTGCAAAAGCAAAGAAACACATTCATCCAATTAAGTAAATATTCTCGTAACCAACTCAAGTCAAAAATTCTACATCTGTTATTTTAAAGGCAATCCATTTCACTGAACACACAAAAACTTAAGCGACATTTATCATTGAGTTTTCTTATAATATTCTTCACAAAATGACCCCGAAACCAGTAAAAGGCAAATCAAACAATAACAAGGCACTCGGTGTAACAAGTAAGTAAAGTAACAAGTTATTCAACAAATTCACGGAGAACATTGAATATTCCGCCCACGATTTGGCCTAACATTTTTACTACGAATACGGAGGCTAAAATGCCACCTTTTGCACCTGAATAAATATTCGAATCGCAAAATGTTAACAAAATTATGTACACGTTATTTGAAATTATAATTATCTGGGTGATAAATAATACCTATTCAGACGAAGGATGAGTAATAAGTGTTTTAAATTTATTTATTGAGCAGGCATTTTAATGACTATTATAATTTATTCAGATAATTCTTCGATGGCAAAGTGGCGTGGTCGACGCTGCAACATGCTTACCTAGAAGATACCTATTTACTCTCCTCTATTTAAAGACTCAAATCAAACCGCGTTGCAATACAAATATACAAGTAATTACTTGAAGATTCTAACTGCGTTACTAATATATAAGTAAGTACTTGAAGACTCTAACTGCGTTACTAATAAACGAGCAATTATTTGAAGACTAACTGCGTTACTAATAAACGAGCAATTATTTGAAGACTAACTGCGTTACTAATAAACGAGCAATTATTTGAAGACTAACTGCGTTACTAATAAACGAGCAATTGTTTGAAGACTTACTGCGTTACTAATAAACGAGCAATTATTTAAAGACTAACTGCGTTACTAATAAACGAACAATTATTTGAAGACTAACTGCATTACTAATAAACGAGCAATTATTTGAAGACTAACTGCATTACTAATAAACGAGCAATTATTTGAGGACTCTAACTGCGTTACTAATAAACGAGCAATTATTTGAAGACTCTAACTGCTTCACTAATAAACGAGCAATTATTTGAAGACTAACTGCATTACTAATAAACGAGCAATTATTTGAAGACTCTAACTGCGTTACTAATAAACGAGCAATTATTTGAGGACTCTAACTGCTTCACTAATAAACTAGCGAACTTGTAGACTCTTAATGCGTTACTAATAAACGAGTAATTAATTAAAAATAACTGCGTTACTAATAAACGAGTAATTACTTGAAGATTCTAACTGCCTTACCTACTAATAAACGAGTACATACTCGAAGACTCTATTTGCGTTACTAATAAACGAGTAATACACCGAACGCATTCCGCGTTCGGAATGCGTAGAGAACGTCGAAAGAATTAACTGTGAAACGCTGTAATAATATATGAACTCTAATCCAAGCGCTATGGCTATGCCGAACGTATTCCTTACGCAGTAATAATAGTAACAGTAAATATGACAGCATCCAATACATTCCTAACATAATTTACGATTTCCAAGATTTGTTGTTTGTGATGTGAATTAACCTAATTGTAATGTGAAAGAGGAAAACTTTTCATTTTAATGTAGTGAATAACCGGCTAAAACTTATCAATTGTCAATGCCGTTCGCTGTGACAGTGACAGTTACTTCAAGGTTTTAGACACATATCATAGCTATTATTACTTAAAAACCGGCCAAGTGCGAGTGGGACTCGCGCACGAAAGGTTCCGTACCATTATCTGTAACCTAATCTTGCAAGTTACTGACACTTTTCGCAGAGTTCGATTGAGCTGGGTAGGTAGGAACAAACCCTAAATAGTGATCTCACTAATTGTTTATTTTTAATGTAAATATACAACTAAATATTCGGTGAATAATTCAAGTTTCTACCTGTTTTCAGTATTTTATTTTTAGCAAATAAACGGCGAATCCCTCTTTTATTGTATGGGAGCCCCTTTAATTGTTTATTTAATTATAATTAATTATATTAAAACAGAACATAAAACTAAATATTCTGTGAATAGTTAAAAAGTCTACCTTAGCTTCCTGTCACCGTTATTAGTACCTACCGAGCAAGAAACGGTATCAAGTCAAAAATCAAGTTTGTTGTACGGGAGCCCCCCTTAAATAGTAATTTTATTTTATTTTTAGTATTTGGTGATATAGCGGCAATAGAAATACATCATCTGTGAAAATTTCAACTGTCTAGCTATCACGGTTCTTGAGATACAGCCTGGTGACAAACGGACGGACGGACAGCGAAGTCTCAGTAATAGGGTCCCGTTTTTACCCTTTGGGATCGGAACCCTAAAAAAGTTTTATCCATAAAATGCGAAGTTGCGGCTACTATTTGTACCATATTATTCTGCAATAGTCATTATAACAATGTTATCTTAAATACCTATATAAGTAAAAAAAAATCCATAACTATAACGACCTTATCAACGTAAGAAGGATGGAAGTTCGGTAATAAAATAACACACAGAATACAACGTCAATTAATTAAGGATTACTTAGTACCATCTTTGGCATTATTAAAGAAGTCATAGATAATAAGAAGTGACAACATCGATAATCTGTTTTTTTTATATCTGATATTGTACATTTAGGTAATTCCCCTCGTTGCCAAATCACAACAATGAAATAAGAGTAACGTTTTAGTAGTAAGTTTTAATTTAATTGCATGGACATTCTACCTATTTCTTGGGCTAAAGAAAACACCTTCGGGCTACTAAAGATGACGAGTAGCGGAGTCACAATGTTTTTATTTGCCCCATGGCTTCCTATGGCCGGAAGAACGTTGTTAATGATTTTCATAATGATTTTATTAAAGGTAATGAGTTTCGCGCTTGCTTATGGCTAGCTATCACTCTCAAGTCTTAAAAAAGCTAAGACCCATTATATGCTACAGCTTGCATGAACAACAACCTCGCCCACATCATAATTTACCTGCAGGTGAGATAAGCGTCAAAGACTAGCTTAACTTGGCTATGATAAAAAAGAGTAGGCTACATGATTTCACATAACACCATAAAGAACGCACGCAAACTGAACTCAAAATTAGCAACATGACCATAATTAGTAAGCAAACAAAAGAGGCCTGACACGGCAATGTCTAAACCCATCCCAATGAGAGGTCAACATGTGGTAAGCCCGGGTTAAGGTCAGACCCTAAGACCTTTATCCAAGTAGATTCCATAAGACGACCTACCTTGAGTATCACACTGAGTCCTAACTCCGATAATTTAACGAAGACGACTCCGATGATAGCAGCGCGAGTACGTCATTGTCGCGGTGGAGGCACTAAGGTTTGGTGGCAAGCCTTTGTATTGAACACTCGCGGCATGTATTTACCATCACTACATTGCTCTCGCTTGGTTTACACGTAATTTGTAGGGCTTGTGTTATCTACATGAATATGATTCTGTGGTCAGAGCTATCTGAAGACGCGTTAGCCAAAACAGAATAAATAACCATGTACTTAAATAAAGTATTGGTTATTCTGTATGGTGAAGCAATTAATTATAGCACAGGTTAACTACTAGTTACTATGTAAGTATAAATTGACCTTCCTATCTACCGTAGTTCTGCCGCACGGCCTATGCGATTTGTGTAAAATAAGGTTGTTATTTGTTAATGATAATGAAGTATGTGTGGCCAGAATATTTAGTCTATTTTTATTCTTTTTTTTGTTATTTTCTGAAATAAATATTTAATTTCTGCCTACTCGCTCATCAAAACCTCACGATAAAGTTTTTCCTGTGATCATGAAATTTAGCAAAATGCGAGGAGACCTTCTCCGGAAAAATCCAGTAAAATGATAATTTGTAGAATTTTTTTAAAAGATACATTTTGCCGTTTGCATTTGTTTCGTAGTAGTTAAAGTTAAAATGTTTTGTCACATTTTTACTACCCACGTATATTGTACGTACCGGACCTACATTTGGTACGCGAGTCGACCTCGCACGTGGTCTGTTTTATTCCTACATATAAATGCTAATAGTGCTAATACCTTCAAAACATAGGCACTTACTTTTATAATTTATATTTAGTCGTGTACGTACAAACTTTTTAACCTATATCATTATTAATCATATTCAAGAAGAAAGATCCACAGGTGAAGCCAATGCGATGTATCATTTGATCATTAATGAATAAGAATATTGATGTGATTATTAAAGTTCACCATGATGTAGAAATGGTTTTAGTCCAATCGTTTTAATATCATACAGATAGCGTTCCTTTTGTTTTTTTTTTCTGTCTAGCATCTTTTTATATAAAATTTTACAAATGTTTTTTTTCTATTATGTGGTTGTTACGGAACAAGCTCGAGGCCCACCTGATGTTAAGCGGACTAACCTCTAGCTATAACAGACGCATTTAGTCACAAGTCACGAATTGGCAAGATGCGCCCGTCACCTTGAGACATAGTTGTTAAGTCTCATGTGCCTGTAATTTCACTGGCTCTCAAGGACCGGTGCCGGAACACACCGTTAGGTGCTTGGCGACAGATTTTCTACTTGAGGGTGGTAGCTAGGCAGGCGGGCATTCGCAAAATACCCTACCACCATGATATAACTACTGCCATCCTAAGATAATAACCGGAACCAACAGCTTAACGTGCCCTCCGAAGCACGGATGCGCTCAGTAGTAATATCACCAGCGGTCACCCATCCAAGTCATGACCGCGGTAGACGTTCCTTAACTTTACTGATCACTTCAGAACGGCTAAGCAAACAAAATAGGACAGCTACTGAAACACATCGACAGTTACTTGGCCAAAACATCTGGGTAATGTTGCCAACTTGAGGGTCCTAGCCAACCAGGCGGGCATTCGCCAAAAAGTCCTACGAACATACAATATGTATGATACAACCAGGTCATTTAAAAAGGTCTTTGAAACGGAACATGTTAGTTCTGATATAGCAGCTTTTACTTATACATCCTTACTCCTTTTTATACAAATACTTCTTTCTACGGTTAGACTCAGAAACTATAACCTAACCTGTGGTTATATGGCCGTTCCACTGGCTCAGATGTCTTTTGACGAGCGTTAAGTTCACTTAAGCTAGTCATAATAGCCTTATCTTTCTATTACAGTAACTTAAGTATCCTTAAGGAGGCTAACATGTTTAATATCTAGTAATAAAAGTTTACTACGGATAGACCAAGCGCGGTAGACTATCATAGTCCGGTCAATTTAGACATTCGAAGGTACATAAATTCCCACCAAACTGAAAATCAGTAAGATTGTTTAATATATGATTAAAAATAAAATTTGAAAGTTCCCCATCGTTCCCCTGTATGGATTTTTTTTATTCAAGGTCAAATGTCAAAAAAATGAATATTTCGCTATTTTCACTTAAGCGGAAGTTTTATTATAAAAATACTTTTTTTTATTCTAGGTCAAAGGTGAAAAAAGTGAGTATTTCGCGATTTTCACCAAAACAGAAGCTTTTTCATAGAAATACTTCAGACAAAAATTGTAGATCATAAAATTATCTACAAAACATGTTTTGAGAGCCTAGAATGTCAAAATGTATTGATACATTTTTTGTAGATAATTTTATGATCTATAATTTTAGTCTGAAGTATTTCTATGAAAAAGCTTCTGTTTTGGTGAAAATCGCGAAATACTCACTTTTTTCACCTTTGACCTAGAATAAAAAAAAACCATACAGGGGAACGATGGGAAAGTTTCAAATTATATTTTTAATCATATTTTAAACAATCTTACTGATTTTCAGCTTGGTGGGAATTTATGTAGCTTTACTCTTATTTTTTGGTCTTATTTGACCGGACTATCAGTCGGAATTGAGGCATGTGGGTTGATTTTCAATCAATATTACCACAGCTAGGTATAACTTTGAATGCCAAGTCCGGTAATACGGGAACATTCTAGATGCATCTTAGAATAACGGCCAATGATGTACCTGAAGTACATGTAAAGTCGTTTTAATTAATATAGAAGTAAAGACAACTTTACTTACGTAAAAGTAAAGATCATGAAGGTCTTAAATTCATAATGTAGGTACCACACTCTAGATTCTCTCACATAAGTGAAATTTGTAATTACTTATTGAGAAATAAAAAATCTTTGAACCGAAGAAGACTTGTCTTATGTAGAAGTAATAATTATGTACTCGAATATCGTTCTTATTTATCTACTTTTGGAATGTTCTTCTATACAAAATTAAGAGGACATATTTAAGTTTGAGGTTTTCGCGTAATGCATTTTATCTAGTCAGTCATAATTATTGCATGTAGTAGTCTAAAATAAGTGAGTATTAATTGTGTGAGTAAGTATTCGTTTGTTTATTGTTTCTATGTATTTGTGTATTGAAGTACATATATATTATAATATGAATGAAAACAATTAGTCATTACATTAGTATTAAAAGTCACCGTACCAAAATGTCCTTCCCTTTTGGGGCTTCATTGACAAAACAACTGAGCTAAGGCAAATTTTATATGAATACGAAACTTACTGACCTTATTTAATAAATTCTGCCAATTCTGTTGGGCAGTTAAATCTAAATATGCACGATTATCTACGCACGAATAGCGGCCTGGCTAGTAGTAGCCCCAGTCTACACGGGGCTGTCGGGAGTTTCCTACGAAAAACAAGCCGATAATCTCGGCAATGGTTACATATGATCTCGGGAGTTTCCTACGAAAAACAAGCCTCTGTCCAAACTCTTTGCAGATTTTCTGATATTATGCTCTAAGGCTTGAATCACACCGAAGTCGTAGCGGCCAGTAGCGCCTAGTTCACGAGTGATGGGCCGCGCGACGTATGCGACTATAATAATTTATAACCAATACTATGCACTGTGGTGACAAGCTAACCGATGACCGATGGCCAGAAAGATATCTGTATATCTTTCTGGCCACAGCGCACAGCGCAGTTTCATTAAAAGTGGTCCGTTTTGCCCTTTTGACACGAACCCTAAAACTGGGTAAGTCAGTACTGATCTAACACTCCATCAACAACTTAACAAAATCACACCGGAAAAGGAAGTCGAATCATTGAAATCGTGCCCATTCATCCTCATTATTGGCACTTTTTCTTTCATTTGCCCATTGAAACGGAAAGCGTTTGTAAAAAAACTTACAATGGTAATGGTCGATGGTACCGCCGCCCACGATTTAGTGATTTATTGACAAGTCTGGTACGGAGGCGGCAGGTCTTCGACGGCGCCTAATTTGGTCGATTGATTGAGTAATATTGTGAGGTTGGTAATAATGGTTATTGCTTTGTCCATTAATGAATGAACTTTGTGTGAACTACTTGTTTCAGCAAGTTTTTTTTAATTGATAGGCTAGACTTTGAACAATGTCGCAGTTGACGGTAAGTGACGATACGCTCAACGATTCAGGCCAATCTAGAATTCTGCTCAAGGATACCTGCTTGAACACACCTTTGAATTAGTCATGCAGTCGGGCATTCGCAAAATGACCTACCGCCATCTATCGATTGCTATCCTAACATAACAGGGACCATGTCCTCCGAAGCACAGAGGCGCCCTGTGGTAAATTAAAAAAAGGTGCAAAAGTATTTTTTTTCGTGTACCTTGTCTTGTTTTGGAACCCCTATAAATAATTAAAATAAATTTTAGTCCAATATTCATCTGTGAGTGAAAGTTCTACAAAAAACATCAAAATGCCAGGATTATTATCAATGAAAAAAAATATTATATAATTTTAATTTTTAATTTCGAACACATAGTATTTTTCGAATACCTTGGCGTTTATTGGAAAATACGATGAGCTCCCGGCCCCCACGAACCCAAAGTCTCCACACCAAACAGCTCAAATATGTAACCATTGCCGAGATTATCATACTTGCGCCGCTTGAGGTGCTCCGCCTAAGTAATATAATTGAATTTCTCTAGTCACATTAGTCAAATTTAAAAAAAAGTTATATGTCTCATTCCGTTTACATGCTAGAGACCCCGTGACATACGGCTGGACAGACAGGCAGAAAGACAGTGGCTCGTTAATAGGGCCCCTTTTTCTCCTTTGAGCACTGCACCCTAAAAATTTGCCAATGGCATAACATGATCACCAGGTAAGGTTACCTCTTCAGCAAGTATTGTACACAGCTCCACCAATCAATTGAAATTACTGAGCGGACGAGCCATGGCCTGGCTAGCTACCACCCTCAAGTTGTCGCCAAGCACCTAACAGTGTGTTCCGGCAGCAGTCCTTGAGAGCCAGTAAAATTATCGGCATATGACTTAACAACTGTATGTCTCAGTGTAACGAGCGCAGTGCAATAGAAATGCGTCTGTTATAGGCAGAGGTTAGTCCACTTAACATCAAGTGAGCCTCGCGCTTGATCCGTCACAAACACATAAAAAAAACATGATCTAGTGTGTCTAGAGAGGACAGTACATGCAAGTTTCATTTATAACTACAGTTAAAATCTCCGAGTGTCACTATGCAGCAGTATTAGGCGTGTCTATTAAACATTGTCTACTGCAGTTAAACTTTCACTGCGACATCTAATGGCGGTTTTTACTGTGCAAACAGTTTAGTGTCCGCGAAGTGTGACATGACAAAATAAAAGTACAACATTCCACTGCTTATTTAGAAAGCAAGAGTATAATTAGTGCATTCTAACTTTAGGCTTGTTTATTTGTATTTCTGGAGTGTGACAGGTTGTTATTGTGATCGAGGAGTACTGCTATTTTTTTTACCGGCGGAATCCCTACTCTGACCCGTGGGGTACTGGATTAGATTTTCCCAGTGGGGTGCCGGGTTAGAATGTCACCCCATATCTCATCCCGTGGGTGTCGTAACGCCTCTTACGACACTCACGGGATGGAAGAGAACTAAGGGAAAAATATCGGAAGGTGGGCAGCAGAGCCTTCTGAGAAATTGTTATCTTATACTGCGATCCTCAAGACGCCTGCCAAGCGTGGGGATAATGGCAAACTCCCTCTTAATGGGGGACAATCCTGCTATATATAGGCAGGCCAAAATTGGATTATAATGCTTATTCGTTGAGCCAAATAGGTGGGACAAGGACTGCTGCCGGAACACACTTTTAGGTGCTTGGCGTCAGATTTTCTACTCGAGGGTGGTAAGTATCCAGCCAGGAGAGCATTCGCAAAATGCCCTTCCACCATGCCGGCGGTGGGGATGGAACAAAGGACCTCCGGTAATCCATAGCTGCGAGAATACCGCTCGTCCATCATTGCTTCAAAACGCGTATGTGTAAATGCTAAAGGTAAAACAACAAAATATGCTCGCTAGGGTAGGCTGTGGTAGTAGCAACTTTGAAGCAATGATGGCTCAGTAGCAATGGCTATGGACTGCCGCGCAGCAGGTACGTGGTTCGAATCCCGCGGGCTTGAACTTCACCGCATGGAGGAAGGGCATTTTGCGAATGCCCGCCTGGCTAGCGACCACCCTCAAGTAGAAAATCTGGCGCCAAGCACCGAACGGTTTGTTCCGGCGGCAGTCAATGAGAGCCAGTGAAATTACAGGCACATGAGACTTAACAACTATGCCTCAAGGTGACGGGCGCAGTGCATTCGTGACTTGCGACGAAATGCATCTGTTATAGGCAGAGGTTATCCGCATAACATCAGGTGGGCCTCCAGCTTGTACCATCACAATAACATAAAAAAAACGATTCTTAGAAAAAATGTAGGGGCCTTCTTGAGTAGGAAGGTCAGTAATGATATACGTGTTGGTGTTTAGCTAGTAAGTATTACCTCATCTTTTTTTCAGTTAGTTTCTGCCTTTTGATGTCCAATGGCTTGAGGCAATTCGTTATCTACTAAGTTTTGCAACGGTAGCCGTTGACGCTTGTCTGGTCAGGTAGTGAATTGAATTCTTAACCGGCGTCTATGATTTCCGTCTTCTAAGCGATTTGTAAGATAGTAACCAATATATACAGGGTTATTGGTAAAATGCTAACAACCTCTTAGGGTTGACTTCTGCTAGTCCTAACAAACGTTATGAGATGTTTTTTTTTGTGTTTTGAAAATCTAAATTTAAAAAAAAAAAAATGTGTTTTAATGCCTACTCCGGGCGAAGAGCGCCCGCCGCGGCAAAACTGGACCGCGCCGCGCTCCCTTTGAATATTTACATCGAGCAAAGTAATAAAAACTATGACATAATACATTACAGGCACAAGAGACTTCTAACATCAAGTGGTCTTCGTACTTATACAATCAAAAATACAAAAAAAAACATACAAAAAAACCCAAAATGTGTGTTAGGACTAGCAGAAGTCAACTCTAAGAGGTTGTTAGCATTTTACCAATAACCCTGTATAATATTTTCGGTAAATGTATATTAATATTTATAGTTATAATAAATATACCAATAATAACGCAAACAACCATCTAATACCAATTACTTCGTTAGTAATAAAAACGTTTTTTGACGTTACCTTACCGAAATCCATTTTACCCTCCCTTAATGAGGGAGGCTGCGTTCAGTAGTGGATAATTCGGCAATACATTTTTATGACTCATTTACAAGCAAAACCGAATGTTAGTACGCCAATTGCCGTAATAGTATTATAACTTTGTTGGCTTGTCACCATGTCATATACGATGTCAACATACGAGTGGCACGGCACGAGGGTGCTTTTGAAAGAGTGTGAAGGACCTTCTGACGTCGGAAGCCTCCACGAACAATAGGAGTAATAGGTACGCGTGTTAGGTGTTTGAGTCAAAGGAGGTAGCGTTAGCGGTTTTTGGGAATAACTACTGGACATTATCTGAGCTGAATGGACAACGAAGTAACAAAAAAAAAATATTGAAGCAGTGATGGCTCAGTGGCCTTGGCTATGGACTGCCGCGCAGCAGGTCCATGGTTCGAATCCCGCCGTGGGCTTGAGCTTCACCGCATGGTGGAAGGGCATTTTTGCGAATGCCCGCCTGGCTAGCGACCACCCTCAAGTTGAAAATCTGTCGCCAAGCACCTAACGGTGTGTTCCGGCAGCTGTCCTTGAGAGCCAGTCATTCTAGGTTAAGCCTGTTAACACCTTCGACCACATCATCACTTACCATCACGTGAAATTGTGGTCAAAGGCTTACATATCAGCAATATAAGAAAAAAAAAAAAAAAAAAACTTACTGAATCCTGTTATTAATAGTTGATATTCGATACACTTCCGTTTTGTTAATACACGTTTTTGAAGCGCTCGTAGTGTAGCTACAAAGCTAAGTACGTCCGCTGCGGTCATGACTTGGATGTGTGACCGCTAGTTACATTACTACTGAGTGCTATCGTGCTTTGGAGGGCACGATAAGCCATCAGTCCCGGTATCCTTAGAATGGCAGTCATCTATATATATATCTAGCACCCCGCCTGGCCTACCAGCTCAAATGCGCATCAATAATTAACTTAGAATGGCGCCAATTCATATGTGAACAGGTCCGTACTTAAATATGAAAAGGTAACAATTACAAAATAATCAAATAACTAACTGCTTTGGTTAGCAGTCATATAAAATGTTTAATTAGTTTACATAACCAGAATGTTAACATTAACCTAGCCGTTCATTCTAAACTTTATATAAGTATCACAGGATTAATAACAAAAAGAAATTATAATTTCCGTCAAAAAATTTAAAATACTGTGGAGTTGAAAGATAAATGTTAGATGTATATTCATTATTTTTTTTACCTTGTAAACAAATTCGAGAATAACGTTTGTCTTATGTGGACAAACTTGTTTGTTCTAATTATTTAATAATTAAGTGATCATGGTCAAAATAATTCTATAATATTGTTATACGTGTTGTCCTATAATTGGCCCTATGGTTCTAAAAATGTTTATTTAAAATTGTTAACAGGCTGTTGGATGACCAATAAATAAATAAAATAATCGCTCCGAGGCTATCACTTGAACTTTCACTGATCTTAAAGGGAGACCCGGAAGAACTGTCGTGTCTCTGAAAGGACCCACAAGACGGAGGCACGCTTTGTTTTACCGGAAATAGCTATGCAGACGTGCCTATCTATACTTGTACTGATAGTTAACATCTAGTAGACGAACTCTTTGTGGCACAGAAAAAAATAATACGCATTCTTGCAAATATAAAATCCTAACTGTTGCGTCCATCTATATCTTAGAAACTTAAAATAATTACGTTAAAAAATACTTCAAGACAAACCACGCAATTACGCGCTAAAGTATTTTTTTTATGCCTGATAGGTTAGCCTTTGACTACTATCTCACCTGATGGTAAGTGATGATGTGGTCGAAGATATTGTTCAGGCTAACCTAGAATTTAAACATACATTAGAAATACCTAAGTGCAGATTATTGATGCAAAGTAGTGATCTCCATGCAATGGCCATAAAAACATTTAATCAATTACCGGACGAATTAAAGAACAATGAAAATTAACATAACTAAAAAACTTATTGATTGATAAATGTTATTACACCATAGAACAATACTTATAAAAAAAAGGGACGCTCCACACATACTCGTAGTTGCCATACCCAAACCTGGGTCATTATTTAATGATATGTAAATAGTTATTAAGATATCTACATACTGTGAAAGAAATTATAATCTATTCATACACCATACCACCATATATATTTAAATGTATATATTATTATGTTGTATATGTCCATGTATTATATGTATATAATTTGTTTATGTAGGTATATTAGTATTCTAATTTTATTTACTTATTTGTTTAATGTAGGTAATATATAAGTTAATTGACATTGTAAGTACTATATTATCTTGTTCACCGCAAACCCTTGGATCTCTTCAATTATGTCTCTCCCTCCAATGGTTGTCTGGAAGAGATCGCTTTCAGCGATAAGACCGCCAATTGTTACAATATTTTAAATTGTGTTTCTGCTTAAACTATTTTTAAGGTGTTTCAATAAAGTGTATATCTATCTATCTATCTATCTATCTATCATACCAAATATTTCCTTCCACAATACGTTATTTTTTGTAAAAGTGGCAATGAAAAGAAATATGAATGTACGATGTGGAGCAGAGCTGGTTTCGCAACAGTGACTAAAGAAAATACGGTGATCATTTTCCATCAGGTGAGCCACCTGCTCGTTTGCCTATCTCATAAAAAACGCCCATTACGGTTATCGGGGAATATGGCAAGGGAGCATAGCACTTATCGCCAGGATACGGTCTAATTGACCCTATATACGAGCGGCGACTATGCGCTCCACTTGTTGGATAACAGATGTCCAAGTGCTTTACTTGTTTTAAACGCTTAAAATGCCTTATCGGTCAGTGGGAGTCTCTTTTCTTTACACCTAGCTGGTATTTCATCAATTTTAGGAGCAATTAATTTTATTACCACAATTATTAATATACGATTCGAACTCTAGGTTAGTCTGAACAACATCCTCGACCACATCATCACTTACCATCAGGTGAGATAGTAGTCAAAGGCTAAACTATCAGACATAAAAAAAAAAAAAAAAAAACGATTAAATAATTTATCATTTGATCAATACCATTATTTGTATGAGCTGTTGGTATTACAGCATTTTTATTGTTATTATCATTACCAGTTTTAGCCGGGAAAAGGACGATCGCAACAAACCTTAAAACAAGAGTTTTTTGCATTGTCGTGAGATAATTAGGTGAAAGTGAGGAATAATTAGTGGTGACAGCATATATCTTGGATATCTGTGGTCGTTATAATCGATGGCCTCGTACGGTTATTTATAGCTACGGAATATCGGAAATCCCGGCAAATGTACTTTACGGTATACTGTCGATACTTTCCTAACCTTATCATCGCCGGGATGTAGCTGCAGGCAGGAGAGTTCACCTAATTATAAACATGGACATATGTCGAGAAATTCGACTTATCCGCGTTAGTCATTTTTGATTACTTATACATATATCTCGCAGTGGCTCTATAATTTTTGTTTGCTGAACGGGGCAGTACAATGTAGTATATTTCAGTATTAAAATTTGTAATGGACCTTCATAAGAGCGTTGTAGGCTCCTAAATTGAATAAATGATTTTGACTTTGACTTTGACTAATAATGTATCTACTACAACTTCCAAATAAACGTTTCATTTGAGCTTATGAAAGTATTTTATCAGCATTTTATGTATTGATATTTGTCTTACCTGTCATCTTGCAAGTGCTTCAGCTCGCTCAACTCCAGCTCCCGTCGTAGATTCGACACTTCACACAGAAGCATGTCCCGCTCATGAGACACCTTCTCGAGTTCGGCCCGTAACCGGACCACCTCGTTTGTCAAATCCATCGTCGCCATCTTGACGACTATCGATAACCACAATCGACACTGCACATCACTAATCACACATACACTGGAAACGGGCTCCAATCACGCTCGCACATTTTGAAACCCGAACGGCACAGTTGTTCGTTATTAGAGTCGGGAATGTTGTATTGTCAAACTTTAGCGTAGCGCTGTCTGCATCTGAAACAACAAATCAATCCGTTACTCACTGTGCGTAAAACTAAAAAAATGATTTTAGCTATGTGAAAATATTTGAACAGTTTTTATGAATTTGTAAAATATCGACTAACAGCAGGCTCATTTCTTAAGCCAGTGGTTTTCCGCAAATAAGACCTTTTTGGGTAAATAAGATACTTTTATTACGCGTTTATGAATGGTATAAAAGAATATTTTATAGCAATCCGTGTTACGCTTGACCTCAAGTCAAGATGGCTTACATCTTTGAAATAGATAGCGTCTCTTTTGTATGCCCCTTCATGCCATCAAGGATATATCTCAAAATGGATAGATGTACCATCTTAAACCCGAGTGGAGTCCTCTTTTCCCTATATTTATAAACTTTGATACAGAAATAATTTTATCTTTTAAGAAATACGGCTTGGAGTTCAGAAAAGTATGTATCCGCGGGTCGAACACACATTGATTTTATAGAAATACAATTAAATTAGGACCAAAAATCAGAGCATTAATAATGCATATTAGACCAGCTGATGCCCGGTCGACAACATCAACAAAGGCATGCGTTTAGCTATGGACGTCTTGCGGCTTTTTAAAAAACACGGGACTGAATGATGGAATATGATGAAAAACAGAGATATTCCATATCCACAGCAGCACCAAACATAGCTACAACTTCAAGATGTACTTAAAAATTATTTAATTCACATTGTACCGAGGTTGACTATTTTTCGCGTAGATTAACGAGCATCTTGCAATATCTATAAAAATACCACCCTACGTGAATTAAACAAGATGTAGTTGCTAGAGAATTAAATGAATTATAGGGTATTTTTTTACAAATGATTTGAGTACAACATTTTATGCCCAAGCCGGGAATCGAACCCGCGTCCTCCGATATCGCGTCGGATGCCTAAACCTCTTCGGCCACCTGGACTCGGCATTTCTAGTATTTGTACTCCAATAATTAATACAATATGATTTTCGCTTAGCACGCGAATGTGCTTGTAATCATAGTTTGAATTATAGGGTAATCATTGAGCGAAATCCATATTTTATTAAGTACTAAATGCTCACTAAGTATATTCTTTAATTTCATCCAAATATATGTTTGAAATTATTAAAAATGGTTTTGCCGACTTTACAGGTATATTCAAATATTCAAGGCTGGAATTTACAGATAGTAATGATATGCATTAAACCCCAAATAGATCCATTACGATCATGGTTTGAGACAATTCGCAGTAGTCACTGAGATATGTAGCTAACCAGGGACGAACGTGACGGATTCAGCACTCCAGTGGTATGGCCCATTGCACAAGCTGAAGAGTTTTGCTATTTTATTTATAACCGACTTCGAAAAAGGAGGAGGTTCCTATGTATTTTCTATTATGTTTGTAACCTCAGAAGTTTTGACTGAGTGAACCAATTTTGATAACTCATCTTTTGTTTGAAAGCTGATGCATGTCGTGAGGTCCCATTTATATTTTATCAAAATCGGTCAACCCGTTTTTGAGCTGCACTCCAATAAATGAAAAATATTTTCCCATCTTGATGATAGCCGTTGACAGTGAATGACAATCGTCCTACGCGACGATTGTCATCCTTACGAGTAGGGTCACAAAAAAGAGTAAAAAAATGTTTGTAATCAAAAATGGAGCCGTCTTCAAAACTCAAAAGTGTGAAATAACTTGCCGAAGTCGGTACCATGCGCACAATATAGTGATAATAGGTACTTTTGAACTATCAGCCTATCGACTTCAACACGTTATTTCACACTTTTGAGTGTTGAAGTCGGTTCCATTTTTAGGTAAAAACATTCTTTATGACAGTTATCTATTGTATATTATCTAATGCTGGTTGACTATAACATAACTCAGCTCCACCGGGCACTGGGCATAGCTGATGGCACTCTGTCGTATACTAGTAACTACACTGCCACGCGAGTACAGAAGAAACGCATTGCTTGAAGATACTACTGAAGGCGCACTGCTTGAAGCGAGTACAGAAAGCGCACTACTCCATGCTGGCAGAAGGCGCACTGCCTGATGCGAGTGTAGTGTACAAGGTAGAACTTCCCGCAGTCGCAGCTCTAGGTACTCATTTTTTTTTAGGCTGGACTATCTTTGGATTTTGGATGCTGACTACCTCTTTCGGACGTTCAGCTCCCACGGATTTTAGGCGAGGGTAGGCCCTCTTATAGCCTGGGGCTAGACACTCGTTTGATAAGTGATTGCTTTATGCATCACGCGGAGCTGATATCGTCCATTCATGATAGAATTCCAATTGTTATCATTATCTATGATGCGCATGGATTTGGCCCCCCACTAGGTGGACTGACGACATCGTGAAAGTCGCTGGTAGCTTATAGTTACAAGCGGCTAATAGCCGTTCTTTGTGGCGCTCTATGGGAGAGGCATTTGTTCAACAGTGGACGTCTTCCGGCTGATGCTGATGATGCATGGATTTATGCCAAGTTGAACAGTTTGTTCAAAGTAAGTGCGTTTACTGTCGCTGATAACGACCTCAAGTTCAAGGGATCAAGTTTTGACACATACTCGTACAAACAGGTGTAAAACTTATTTCAAATCTACACTAGAAACACCCGGTATCTACCAGACGGTAATGTTTTGTTGGGGTAACCATCAAGCTGGCGTTTACCAGTTAGTTATATAGAGGGCATTTTTCAACATTTCTTGTAACTTACAGCACACGATTCTATAAATTCCGGGTTTAGTTCGCGACGGGCTACGATTAAGTCTGATGAGGCGACAATTACACCTATAATTATAGTGAGAAGCGTAATTCTACTTTATAAATTAAGTATTAACTATCAGGGGTCATTTTAAACTTGATTCACTTAATCCAAGTACCTAAGTGTTATTAAGTATTTATGACGTACATTATTGGAGATGAATAATGTCCTTCAGAGCCAGTAATTCTAGGTTAGTGAACCACATCATCACTTACCATCAGGTGAGATAGTGGTCAAGGGCTAACCTATCAGGCATAAAGAAATGAATAAGGTTACAAATTGACTAGTGAAAAAATATAGTCATCTGCGGGATTCGAACCCGCATCCATCCACCCCTATAGCCGGGGTATGCTCTGACCGATTGAGCTAACATGACATACCATATTGACATATTAAAGTCAAATTACCAAGATATATTAATATGGAAGTTGTATAAAAAAATTACGCTACCTTACAACCTGGTTATATAATTATACGCTCTAACACAACAGAAGCATTCATTATACAAATTTCCTTTTAAAAAGGTTAAATAACATTTTGAGCGAGAAATCCGCCATGTAGAACGTTTTCATGTCCGACTGTGATCAAAGCGCTCTCTGATAAAGGAAAAATAATTGTCTTACATACTACCATAGAACTTCAAAAGACAATATTGTAACTTTGAAGAGAAATAGGGGTGTAAGGATAGATGCCCGAGGCTGTTATATAATTACGCTGCTAAATGTCCAAACATTGTAATTTACTATGCCAAGTTAAATTATTATTTGTTAATGTAATTGTAATAATAACAAAATATTTTAAGATATATTTATATTTTAGATAAACACTTTAAATATACAATTATATCTAGTGTCAATTCCGCCTTATTTTCCTGTTAAAACAGAACTCCATAACTGTAATGTAAATCGAAAACGCAACTTTACTTTTCCCGAATAAGATAAGGTTATGAAATTGTATTATTATATTTTTACACATACATGAATAAATAAGTTATTTACGTTACAAGCGTAATTCAGAGTCACCTTTACAAATTTTATTCCATCAAAAGAAATTTTTATTTAACAAAAAATGGAACCGACTTCTACACCCAAAAGTGTGAAATAACTTGTTGTAGTCGGTACTATGATGGTTCAAAAGTACCTATTATAACAATATTGTGCGCATGGTACCGACTTCGACAAGTTATTTCACACTTTTGGGTGTTGAAGTCAGTTCCATTTTTTGTAAAAAAAAACCTTGCTGCTTACGGTATCGATTGTCATTCATACCCAACGACTATATCATCAAGATAGGTACATATTTTTCAGTTATTGGAGTGTAACTCAAAAACGGCTTGACCGATTTTGATGAAATTTAAAATGGGACCAAACGACAAGCATCAGCTTTCAAACAAAAATAGAATTTACAAAATCGGTTCACCCAGTCAAGAGATCTGAGGTAACAAACATAAAAAAACAGACGAATTGAGAATCTCCTCCTTTTTTAGGAAGTCGGTTAAAAATTAAAGGAAACGTGATTCAGAAATAAGTTGGCACTAGAAAATTAGTACAAAATTAACATATGTATTATATTATAATGCAAAAATTATCAAGTGAAATAAAGCTAATTAGTACTTGTAAGCCCGTGAAGAAGCTGTCAAATGCTGAAATTTTGTCACTATCAGACTGCGTAGGAGTGAGTGAGGCAGCGATGGTGAAATCGCGATCAGTTTAGGTAAAATCCGAAATTAAGCGTAATAACACAAATTTAGTAACGTAGACCAGACATGTCTACAAATAATATAAAACGCATAGTACTTATTCAACTTACTGTGCAACAAACATACCTAAAGACCACACAATAAAAACAAAAATATATTATAACCTAACAAATGAATTAACCGAAAACAGTTATGTGGTTAATTTATATGCTGTAGAAGTTGGAACAAGGGGTATACCAGCGAAATCTAATCAAATTTGGTTAGGTAGGGGAAGAGGCTCGAGCGGTGAAGGGGAGCATTGATATATCATAAAGGGGCTCCTTAACCCTACTCCGGGGTTGCATGTCCCAGACCCCTCCAGTGCCGGGTGCATAGCGTTACAGAGGAAGAGTCCTCTGCAATGCTATGGACCCGGCACCCGCTCGGTGAATCCATCCATTAAATACTAAGAAATTCGTCTCTCTCTATGATCAAAATTAACTTATAATTTTCTGACTGCTGAAAACTAAATAAATTTTGCTAAAAATCCGTACCAGTAAAGTTAGTCCCTAAATAGGCGAACCTGCTGCTTATTTCCAACACACTGAATAAAACAACAGACGCGTCTCGTTTTAAAAATGAAGTTAAAGAAATTTATACATTTTCGTATTGTACAGGAAGTTTTAGGAGCTTTTCCTACGTGTTAGAATTAACTAATCCGACAAGAGACGTGGCTAATCGAATTATCTTTATTAAGGCAGACGTGCGAGCAACTTTATATATCACTTTGTGTCGTGGCATCGTTTATTATGGAAGCATAATGCTTGCTTTGAACAGCTAGTATGGAATAAAATCGTTCTTTGATCAAAGTTATAGAAAAAAAAAACTTATTTATTAGACTAGCCTTTGACCACTATCTCACCTGATGTTAAGTGATGATCTGTTTGAAATTGTTGTTTAGGCTAGCTGGCTCTCAAGGATAGCTGCCGGAACACACCCTTACGTGCTTGGCCACAGACTTCCTACTTGAGCTCGCTAGCTACCATAGCCAGACAGGCATTCGCAAAATGCCCTACCAAATATGCCCTACCAAATGCTATATCAACTGCCATCGTAAGACAACTGGGACCGACGGCTTAACGTGCCCTCCGAAGCTCAGTAGTAATGTTACGTAAGTTATGACCGCGGCGGACACTGCTTTACTTACCTGAACGGTTAAGCAAACTTAATGTTAAGAATATAACATTAATAAATAATTAAGAGAGAACAAGGCTTTTGAGGATATGGAAGAAAATAACAATATCTTTGCGTTTCACAGTCATCGATTTAGCCTATCCATCGGTTAAAGCTTGAAACGCGCTGCATGTTGACTGTCATTTTTATGATTCAGTAATTTTATGTGTTGATTAGCAACCCGAGACTTTATTCAGACATTCTGAAACGGACCCTTAAGGTCATAAATCACCTGCATTAAATGTGTCACCAATTCCTAAAGTCAAAATAACTACTTTATGCCAACGATACAAACGTAAAAATTATAATCGTTGCTCTCAAATCAAAAATGTACAACACTACCATAGCAAAAACTACATGTCCCCAAAAAGAGTAAGTCAGTTCATTAACTTGTTCAAACTTACTGCAAAAATTAAAATTCGTCTCACAGAGATTTTATAATATTTTTATGAACACGAAAAAGTTTATCGCATAGCAGGTAATTAACTTAATTGGACCAGTCAAAATCGTGGATTATTTAGTTTCGGGTTCATTCGGGAAAACCTAATAATAATAACTTTAATAATAATATTAATTATTAAGGCAAAATGTATTTATATAAATGTATTTTGGTACTAAATAGTGATAGTTTGGGAATGAAGGCTTATTGATTTATTTAATAGTTATTTATTACTTCAAAAATTATGCAAATATCGAATTTAGTATATATATACTTATAAATAATTTTTCATTACAACCTTCAAAAACAAAATTATGATGATTTAATTGCTTGAAATTGACTATGGGTTGATAACGACAAATATTACTTTTTGGTACGACCGTTTCATAATGTCCAAGTCGCGATAGTTTACCTAATTACATACGATACTGCACAAAATATATGAAATAAAATGTAATTTATCTAAAAGGACGTGCACAGCCAACGTTTCGAAATATTCATAAAGAAAGTGGCCTAATTACGAGTTGCATAACTCAATTGTGAAGGCACGCGATTTTACGGGAGGAAAACAAGAAAAACGACAATATGATGCAATGCAGCATTAAATTATTAAATGTATGTTTTAATGTGAAATCGAGACTAATTTGAAGCAACGATAACCGAGCGGTTTTAGCTATGTACTGAGTTCGATGCCTTCGCTGGCTTGAGCTTCAACGTATAGAGGAAGGGCATAATGTTCGCCTGGGTAGCTACCAACTATTACTTGAAAATACATCACCAAGCACAAAGCAGTGTGTTCCAGCAGCAGTCCTCGAGAGCCAGTGTGAACAACGTATTTGTGTACCTATGGGTGATTTAGTTATATTTCCAACTCTTGTCAATGGTGAACGAGTGAATGATGTTGTAAGCATGCGTCAGATAAAAGTGTAAAACATATTAATAAAAAAAAGTCGACTTCAAACACTAAAAATGTATGGAAATTATGGAATAACATGTAGAAGTCGGTCCATGGTAATGTGATTCAGTGTTTTGAAACAGCATGATACCGACTTCAACAAATTATTTCATACTTATTATTGTTGGAAGACGGTGCCATTTTTTATAAATGTTTTTTATACTGATTTACCTAGTTCCCGAGGATCTAATATAACCAATTAACACGCGGCCGAAGTCGACGGACGGTGGAAGTCAGTTGTTATAAAATTCATGTTAAGTTTAATATTTGTATTCAAAGGCTTTTATTTATTTATGGAAAGACATGATGTGGTCGAAGATATTGTTAAGACTAACCTATAATTACAGGTTTTCAAGGACAGCTGCCGGAACACATCGTGCTTGGCGGCATATTTTCTACTTGATGGTGGCAGCTAGCCGGGTAGGGATTCGCAAAATGCCCTACCACAATACTGTAACGACTTCCATCCTAAGACAACAACCGCGACCGACGCGACGGCTAAGCGTGAAGCACGGAAGCGCTTGATAGATTAATTGAAAATTGACTTACTATGTAATGAAATATTTGTTCATCTTCACTTGATTAGCTTTAAGTTAATGTGACATTCTCATTTCGTTTTAAATATACTCTGTGGTTTTTAAGAGGAAAATAAGTATTGGTTTAAAAATCCATGTGTATACTTTATCTGTGGTGTGAATTTAATACTGTACCTAATTGTGTTTGTTGTTAGACTGTGATTAAGCATAATTATATGGATTATCATGATCACTTGAATAATTATTTGATGATAATATTACTGGAAGTATATTTTATAAGTAGCGAAATTGATCACGTGACAGTGTAAAGTACTTATTAAAAATAGTTTATAATATGTTCTTTATTTATGATGTGTAAAAACATTGAAGATTTTATTATACTTATTGCAATATGTATAGATCACTTGAATCATTATTTGATGTTATTAATACTGTAAGTATATTTTATAAGTAGTTTAACTGGTCATGTGACATTTGTTGAGATACTTATATAAAATAGTTTATATTATGTGCTTTATTTATATGTGTAAAAACATTGAAGATTTTATTATACTTATTGCCATACGTGAGCTTGAGATCACACAATTGTCAATTATAAAGATTAATGTGTTTGTGACGGTAGTCGCTTTGTCACCTTGTTTGTTCACTCACTATGAGTAGCTTCAGTGTCTGTCGGACCGCCGTGCCGAGCAGACCTCCAGTGGTGTGGAAATAGTCTTTAACGACGAAGTGCTGCCCAATCAAGATGTTGTGAAGTTAAGTAATTTATTATACTCTTTTTTTGGTATTATATAACGACGAATATGTCAATCAATAGTTGATAAGTGTAAATGAAGTGTATATAGTAAGTAAGTATCACATTGTTAAAAGACATTTAAAAGAATGGCCTCGAGTTTCTTGCCCGTTCTTTTCGAAGTGGCTCTATACAAGTTTGTTTACTGAACGAGGCAGTAATGTTAGAATATTTCAATGTTAAAATTTCATTAGAGCGTCGTAGACGCCTAAATTGAATAAATGGTTTTGACTTTGACTTTGACTTTCATTATTCCAACTAATACGCTCAGTAGTAATGTCACCAGCGGTTACCCATACAACTCATCACCGCGACGGATGATGCTTAAATTAGCTGATCTGTTAAGAACGGCTAAGCAAACTTCACTACGAGCGCTTTAGAGGCTCAAATTCAAAATCATTTATTCAATTTAGGCATCCACGACGCTCTCATGAAGGTCAATTACAAATTTTAATATTGAAATATTCTACATTGTATTGCCACGTTCAGCAAAAAAATGTATAGAACCACTGCGAGAAGAACGGGCAAGAAACTCGGGTCATTTTTTAAACGTATTTTAACAATGTGTTACATACTATATAATATAATTATTACAATATTTGTTTAAATTACGTAGGTGACAGGCGATAGCTTTTTATCCTGCCCCTTATACCATTTACGACTGAGATATTAGGTAATCTGTGGTATTATTGTCACTATCAATTGGAAATTGTATCCAAGCTCACGCGTAAATTCATAATTGAGATAATTGTGTTGCTGCGAAAATTATTTTACTTTTCCAATTAATTAATAACAGTTGCTTTGAGATTAGATTTAATTAAGATTTTGGTACACGGCCCTGAAGGGATTCTTAACGTTAAATTGGTGAAATTCTTGGAATATAATTAGGGCTCTATTGATATTGAAACTGCCGAAGCTAGATTTCATTAATAAAAAAGGATTTTTATTTTCTTTAAAGCAACAAGCTAAAATAATTATACGACAAACGGACAATTATTAGCAGCACCATTGATAACCTGCCGCAAAGACTATCATAAAATACTTTTACGAAGTGTAAATTTTAGTTACAGAATTTTTTGAAAGTATAAATACAATCTTGTGTTTTTTTTAGTTATTACAAATACAGCTGGCGCCATCTATCCATGATCTATAGCAGCTCCATCAAGTATCATGCCATGACACGCAACGCGTAGCTCGCGCGCCGATCAGCTGATTTAGTGACAGTCATCAGAACTACGACAGATGTCGCTACACGTATTTCTAATATAACTTTATAATCTATATTGTAGTAGACTATGACATACCAATATAACCCATAGCCTGCATGACATAAGGTATAGTTTATCTCGATATAAGTCGCAAACGAGTCAGTTGGTTATTTTTGTTTACCACTGACAAAAAAGTTCATCCTTCCACAGAGTCTGACTTTAATGTTAATCAGAAGAGTTCGCCAGCATCTGCAGATTTTTCACCAACTTCCATAAAAGGAGGTCTCAACTCGACTCGTAATTAATTTTTTAGCTTTTTACAACTGTGTAAAAAGCTAAATTTCGCTTTTGATAATTCTTTTATTATTGGATTGGTCCCATATAAATTTCATTAAAATCGGTTGAGTAGTTAATAATTTTTTCAGTTTATTGACTATATTAATTGACTGATAAATGAATTCGGATTATCTGGATGATTTAATGGTAGGTATTTGCTGTTGTCGACGGTGAACGCTAATTAAGCAAATGAATGATCTTGTAAACAGTCCTTCTCACTAAAATAAGAAAAAACAAAAAAAACCGACTTCTAAAACTAAAAGTATGAAACAACTTGTGGAAGTGGGATCATGCTAATGTGAGGTCGCTGTTTTGAATCAGCATGACACCGACTTCAACAAGTTATTTCATATTTTTCAGTGATGGAAGTCGATTCAATTTTTTTTAAATTTTTTACAATATTTATACTGGCATTTCCCAAGATACCTGCTTATAATAGGTTTTATATAATATCTTGGGCTCAGCATAAGGCACGGTTGATGTCATAACTAAATATAAACCACAAATAAGCCACATAATAAAATATTATCTGTATGGTATGTACCTAACTAGAATTTAAATAAAATGTTATTTACCTCCCGGTAATCATAAAGTTTATCATTTAATAAATGTAATATAACGTTATAAATAATTAGATCCTTATAGGCGCTCGTATCGATAAGTGATAGTAAAACAATACTAGATGTTTCGTTTCCTCGTAGTTTGGATTTGCCCCGTGGAGTGCCGGGTCAGAATTGCACCGCCCCATATCATCCCGTGGGTGTCGTAAGAGGTGACTAAGGGAAAATACTGGATGGCGGGCAGCAGCGCCTTCAAAAGAACTGCCAACTTACACTGCGATCCCCAAGACGCCTGCCAAGCGTAGGGATTATGGCAAATACGCCCTTAATAGAGGAGGCTGTGTTCAGCAGGTGGACGATCCGGCTGTTACAATACAGTGATTATTAAATATGGATTTCCGCACAGTAACGCATGATTCTATCCATTGAAATACGTCTTAACTTATCACTCGCAAACGTACAGAATCTCTGTCATAATTTGCATACTTAATCAAAATCAGCAGACGATGCCAAATTTCCAGTGTCAATTACCGGTCCAAAACCGTCAATGGCCTGACAAAATTATCCAATTTTACATCACATTTTCACGATATCGAAATAAAAAATTAAAAAACAAATTCAAACGTGACCTTTCCCAACCGCCATTCCCTAGACAAAGGCTTGGCTTGATTGAAAACGGGACCTGATTGAAAATTGTTTCAATTCCGCGTCACCTCGCAGCCAGGCAGTAGATATATGTATACCATCTTGGACAAGAGAGGAAATATAAAACTATACCGATTACTCTCCGGTATCCCATCGAAATCCAATTAAAAAGTTTCATATAGAGAGTCTAGAGTGAATAAGTATCTTCTAGGCAAGTATGCTACATCTTCGGCCACACATCACTTTCCATCAGGTGAGATAGCGGCCAAATGCTTGCATATAGCGCATAAAAAAAATGTCACGAATAAATCTTTTTTTTTGTTTTCTTTTATGCCTGATTGGTTAGCCTTTGACCACTATCTCACCTGATGGTAAGTGATGATGTGGTCGAAGATGCTGTACAGGCTAATCTAGAATTACTGGCTCTCAAGGACTGCTGCCGGAACACACCGTTAGGTGCTTGGCGACAAATTTTCAACTTGAGGGTGGTAGCGCTAGCCAGGTGGGCATTCGCAAAGTGCCCTACCACCATGCTATAACGACTGCCATCCTAAGACAACAACCGGGACCGACAGCATAACGTGCCCTCCGAAGCACGAAAGCGCTCAGTAGTAATGTCACCAGCGGTCACCCATCCAACTCCTGACCGAGGCGGACGTTGCTTAACTTTGCTGATCGATTAAGAACGGCTAAGCAAACTTCGCTACGAGCGATTCAACTCTCCGGTATCCCATCGAAATCCAATTCGTATAGAGAGTCTAGAGTGAATAGGTATCTTCTAGGCGAGTATGCTACATCTTCGGCCACACATCACTTTCCATCAGGTGAGATAGCGACCAAATGCTTGCATATAGCGCATAAAAAAAAATGTCACGAATAATTCTATGGTACAGATGCGATTTCACTTTATGAACTTTAACAAGTTAAAAACAGTACAAGTGGGAATCGAGCCTCGGTCTTTTAGGGACCCGCGCTGCAGAGAAGAAAGAAAAAAAAAACTGTTAATAGATTTTCATCACAGCTTTAGAACTACATACATTATCATCATCATGAATAGGCGTTATCAGTAGTAGTGATGGATTGAAGCAGTGATGGCTCAGTGGCATTGGCTATAGACTGCCGCGCAGCAGGTCCATGCTTCGAATCCCGCTGCGGGCTTGAGCTTCACAGCATGGTAGAAGGGCTTTTTGCGAATGCCCGCCTGGCTAGCGACCACCCTCAAGTAGAAAATCTGTCGCCAAGCACCTAACGGCGTGTTCCGGCAGCAGTCCTTGAGAGCCAGTGAAATTACAGGCACATGAGACATCAACTACGTCTCAAGGTGACGGGCGCAGTGCTATTCGTGACTTGTGACGAAATGCATCTGTTATAGGCAGAGGATACCGCTTAACATCAGGTGGGCCTCGAGCTTGATCCCTCAAAATAACATTAAAAAAAAGTGGTTCGATAAATACTTAACTTTGCTAAAGATGATTTGAAACAAACCAACTATAGCGAATTTTTGACCTTTTTATATCTGATAGGTTAACTAAGCATTCTCCATAAAACTGACCATCGAACTTATAAAAAAATTGTAACCATTTTTTTTTAAAACGATGCCACTGACCAATATATTTTTATTACGTATTTAGATGTATGACGTGATTGATATATGTTGTGTTTATAGAATATTTTTTTTTTGTTTATTTAAATCACATCTATGAATCTTACTGCACTACAGGAAGACATTGAATCTTGTAACAGAAGAACGACGTTGCACAGTTTTTCAATGTAAAAAAACCGTACCATAATATTAAATCGCAATGTATGTTAATGTTCTGTGATTTATGGAATACATATTTATATTTATAATCTCCATCGTTTATCCCCCCCTCTCTACTTTGACATTGTTTCAAACCCCCGGAAGCCACTTAATAAGAAAAGACGAAGAACTAAGCACTTATTCTGCGTCTTCGGTGTTAGATCTAGATTTTCCATATTAGCCTGAAATCGCGTACGTGTCATTTTTAGGTGTCAGTACTTATTAAAAAATTGCAACGTGAGGAAAACTTATAGTCATGTGCGGGGTTCGAAACCGCGTACTCTACTCTTATAGACGTATGCTCTAACTGCTAAGCCAACATGACATATGCCGCCTGACTCTAATTTGTCCTTTTTTTTTGCTGTAAACATGTTAACGATGTCGCAATTCCATAATTTTATTTTTATTTCTGCACCATGCTCCGCGGTTTACATTACAAAAATACGAAATGAAAAATTATAGTCATGTGCGGGATTCGAAGCTACCCTTATAGCCGGTATATAGTTTTAATAATAAAAAAGGCGGTGGTATTTTTATAAGGCGTATTATATTACCTACCCCACATGCGTGGACTAAGGGTACGAAGATGAATTATTAGCTACGATACGGGGAAAACTAGGACTCAATTTTGTTCAGCTCAGACCAACCAAAGATACGAGTAGGTATATAATTTATATTGTGAATATTTTGGGTTGTTAATGGAATTGACATTGGACATAAAGCACTTAGGTCATATATCAAAGATTACGATAATGATATCATGAAACAATCATTGATTTTGATGAGGTGGTGATTGATACTTGAAGTGTAGAAAGTATACAGAATCAACTCAAAGAGTGAGCTCGTTAATATCGTTTTCCCTGTTACGATTTTCAGTTTATATGCCTATTAGTCATATCTAATAAATTTATTAAACAATTGTTTTATTAGCCTCGGCGAAGTCCAAATGATGGGCTAACTACTCAACGGCTCAACCGATTTTGATAAATGATACTTAATTAGATTCAACTTGAAGGCGCGTGTGTCACTGGATACATAAAATGCTTAAAAATCATACTGGCAGATTTTATGCTTTTTAATGTGCATCGTGCATCCTAAATTTTTCGTTAAGACCTAGATAAATTATTTTAATTCAAGGGAAACATTTTTTGTTCTGAACTCAGCAACTTTTTTCGCATAAATAGTACACTAACTACGTAAAAGTAAAAATTGTGCAAAATAAAAAAATACTACATTGTTTGGCATATTTTTTACTTTTGCAGATGCAGATTAAGGCTCATATTAATAAATGCATCCCAAAGTTAAGAGTGTCCTTAACATGCTATTTTTGACAGATATCCCATATATTTGACGTCAAAACTGCATCTTAAGATCGATCTCTTATTTATTAACACGAAAATTTACTTTTTTAAAAATCTCCGCAGGTAATGAAATTTTTTAAGTATATCTCGTGTTCTCTTGTGTGTCTCGTTCTACCATTTCTTAGCTTTTACTTTTGCAGATGCAGATTCATGCAATTTCATTCACGGCAACGACTTTATATGTGTAAGAACTTTATCTAACGTTACAATAAATCGATATAATTCAATTCGACTTCAATTATACAACTCAAACACCATCTCGTTCGCCAGATTGGTGTAAAAGTGTAAATAGTGAAACCGATGTGCCAGAACGACAGAACTAACGAATTTATTTTTCCTTTCCATTTACACGGGGCAAATGTTTGCCTTAGTCACGTGTCGAGTCCTAATTGTTTTGGCTGAAATTGTAATGGGTTTCAGTTTACGACCCAAATTGTTAATTAGATTTTGACTAACTACATAGTTCCACTGGCCGATGGTTAGATGACAAGAGATATTTAGTATCAGTATGGAGATTAGCCTGGTGCCTGATACATGACACCCATGCATGGTAGTCTGTCCAAAAATAGAGTAAACTTGGGGTTTGACTTTGGGACTGCAAACATTGATCATCATCATCAGCCGGAATACGTACACTGTTGAACAAAAGCCTCTCCCATGGAACGCCACAAAGAAAGGATACTAGCCGCTTGTAACCATTGGCTACTTGCGACTTTTACGATGTCGTCAGTCCACCTAGTGGGAGGCCTACATCTTCCGGTAACATTTATAACAATGATAAATTAATATATGTAGCTTATTGTATAAACATTTCGTCATCAGGTTTAAACTATAAACATCGACCTTGTGAAGTAGTTTAATAAGATGCATGTGCAAAAGGTGTGCGAATTCACACGGGCGATCTTAAGCTGTTAAGGTCTGAGCTCTAAAAACATGGACGTACATATCGTGCATTACCTACTTTTAATCCACAGATAAAATTTTGTGACCTCCGTCCTTCCCCTATAGGCATCATTCCAATCCTCACCTCGTCATAACTCATCTTCACTGAGGCCGGATGAGCCGGATTGTCCACTGCTGAACACAGCCTCCTCAATTATGGGGGGGTTTGCCAAAATCCCCACGCTTGGCAGGCGTCTTGGGGATCGCAGTTAGATATATCAGTTCCTCAGAAGGCGCTGCTGCCTACCTTCTGGTGTGTTACCCTTATTTGTTGAGATATTACTCACGATTTAGGCTCATGGAACTGTGCCGAAATGAACGCAAAAATAATCATATACACGGTAAATATCGCATATCTAATGTCAACTGCAGACTCTGGCAAGGACAAAACGAAAAGGAACTAAAATCGCCGGAATGTAAACAAAATCCAACTGAGAACGTAGATTCACAAACGTGCAAGAGATATTGTTGTTTATGTTACCCCTACCACGAGTAGTCATAGAAAACTGCTAAAATTAATAAAATATATATTAAGGTTTATTAGTAAAATGCTAACTAACTCTTACGGTTGACTTCAGCTAATCGTAACAAACTTTTAGAGATGTTTTTTTTTGAAAAAAATTGTAAAATTTTTTATGTTTTTGACGGAATGTAAATATTCAAAACTCTTTTCAAAGGGCGTTTGGTGACATGTTTTCTACTTGAGGTCTTTGCTAACCAGGCGGGCATTCGCAAAATGCCCTACCGGTATGCCATAAAGACTGCCAACCTAAGACAACAACCAGGACTGAAGGCTTAACGTGGACTCCTTGCGCGTGTATCTAAATTACACGCACATAAGACTTAACAAATGTATGAATCAGTATGATGGGCGCAGCGTAGTTCATCACTTATAACGAACTGCATCTGATATAGGCAGAGGTTACCGCTTAACACCAGTAGGGTCTCGTGCTTGTTCCGTCACTATCCCTTAAACATTTTTTTCACCCTTTTTAGTGTCCCTTGATCATCAAGATAGGAAAAAAACAGTTATCGGAGTGTAACTAACGGCAACACCGATCTTTAAGAAATTTGAATGGGATCAAACGACAAGCATCAGCTTTCAAAAAAAAAACAGAGACATCAAATCGGTTCACCCAGTAAAAAGTTCTGAGGTAGGTAACAAAAAAAAATACAGATGTATGAAAACCTAGTCCTTTTCTTGAAGTCGGTGAAAAAAAGAAACAGTGATTAAGTGATTAATTATGCAATTCAACGGAGCAATGCTGTCAACATGATGGGCCCGCTGCCAACTAGTAGTGGGCTGGAGCATTTGGACTGCCTGCGAGTCTGCTATGACTTTGGGTTGGCGAAATGCTTCTTAGTAGTAACTGCAGTGTTGTATATAGTTCGTAGTGTTTTGTTAAATAAAGGCATACCGCTAATAAATAAAAGTGATTAAGTATCGCAGCGACAGTCGCGAAGTATCGACAAGTGACAAATAGTAGGGGAGCTGCTGAAATCTGTACAGTAGGATATCCGGAAAACTAATATGAAACGTGATTTTACACATAAGCTGCTTAGCGAGTTTATCCCAGATTTATTTTAGTGTTTTCTTTTTATTGCCAACATACAAAAATCTTAGGTTTGTTATTCCACAGAACTTCTTTAACGGTATTTTTGTTAATATATATATATATATATATATAAGCAGGGGTAAGCTCGATGCTCGATCTCCATACGATGGTTAAGAACGAGAGGACAAATTAGAGGTAGGAGGTGTTTGTCATGATGGCTTAGCGGTCAGAGCTTACCCCAGCTATAAGTGTGGATGGCGCGGGTTCGAATCCGCTAGATCACTATAATTTTTCCTCTTTGTAATTTTGTAATTCTTTTACGGGTCTTAGTCGGGAGGGGAGTTAGAGAGAAACGAAAATATGCAATTTATTGATAATTTATGAATCTGTAATTTTACTATCACCTACTAGATATTTCAACCATCTTTTGTATTTCTAATCGCACGAACCAGCTTCAACGCGACCTGTGTTCGTAATCATAACGCATTTTTCAATAATTATATACCACTTTTTTTCTTAACAGGCAAGTTCCGCCTAGGCCGAAATTTTTTTTTAAACAATACTGCTTCTCTATTCTCTTTTCAATTACTGTGTGAAGCTGTATATACTTGATGAAGTATAGGATTACCCTCAGTGAACGTCTATACAAGATTACTGGTAATTAACTGGTGAAACTCGACAGGCATGATGGGTATCAATAAAAAAAAAAACAAAAAAAATTAAAAACAAATTTTTTTTTGATGATTTTTTCAAGTTGTCAGATAGTTATCGTTAATATATTAAGTGACACACAATACGGTATGGTGCTTAGATTCACTAACAGAACAATAAAAAAAATAATGCCTAAGTAAAAGCATCAGCTGTTTTGAATTAAAAACGCTATAACTACTATTAAGGCTGCTCTCATAAATATCAACATTTCTATGATATTTGAGCTCTTACTGCTTTTGATTCATATACTCACAGGTGTATTTATTTCATTTAATTTTGTACAAAAGCGCAATGACAATTTTTCACATAATTAAATTTGATTCGATTAATAAAAAAATAAAAAATGTCTAAGATATGACATATTTGCCTTCTACTCTGAACCAATTTGATTTATTTACTTGATACTTCATTGAAAAATATATCAAATATAATGCTACAGTTTTGCCAAGTCAAAAAAGGGTTTACTGGAATGGTACTCTCTAAATTAAAAGATATAGTTTTAGCGTTTAAGATATTTACTTCCAAGTAACTGCGCGGTGCGGTGCGGGGGACGAGCCGTTAGGGCCACTCATGCATTAATAGACAACGTTCAAGGTTATTGACGTGATCCTAAGCCTTAAACTTGCACGACCGAAGTTGCGTCTTCAACTCATTGAGATATGGTACTATACGTTAGTAATAATATCTCAATGCTTCAACTACAGTGAGCCTCAAGTCACATATTTGATTCAACGTAAGTACTAAAATTAATAATTACCGTCAGTGTAAAGGTCTGGGAACGAAGGAATCAATTAACAATTGATGCGCACTCGAACTTGTCGACGGCGACTTCGGTAAATTGAGTTTGTTGAGCACTTCTCGTTCGAATAGAAACCAAAATGACAATTGTTTTTTGACCTTTCGAACTTAACTGCAGGTAGCTTTTGTTTATCTAAATTCTAAACGTTTTAATCAGATGCGATCATTTCTAAGCGCCAAATGAATTAACCAATCCGATTGAATTTGGAAGCTCTATGCGTGTTTAGTTTCTTGTGGAGTGGACAAGTCCGAAATCAAAGCGGTCACTGTATGAGAGTTACACTTCTTTACATATTTATTCGTAGGTTATAATTATGAAATTATGTTTGTCTTTGTAGTCTCTCGTTATTTCGACTCGTTCTTCAATTATATAAGTGATTTTTATTACTGATAATTTAGGCTTTACCTATATTGGCTACTACCTTAATAGTTAACAAAATGACGATACCAAACTATGCATAAAGCGGTGTGTCACGACAAAAAGTTCTTGGAGCGCTCATAGCGAAGTTTGCTTAGCCGTTCTTAACGGATCAGCTACGTGCACCGCGCTCAACATACGTCCACCGCGGTCAACACTTTGGATGGGTGACCGCTATTGAAATTACTACTGAGCACTTCCGTGCTTCGGAGAACACGTTAACCCATCGGTCCAGCAACATTCATTCTTGCCCTATAGTTGAACAACTAGGCTTCAAGTGGTTCTTAGTATATTTGAAACTACTTATAATATCTAACTAGTTGTCGAAATAGAGAGTAGTTAAGTATAAGTTTTTGAAGGGACTTAATCGTGATAAAACATATATGTATATATTTATTTACCTCGACGTTCGAAAAATCGCCAGGTGGAGAAATCTGCTATCAGAGTCAGTACCTGACCACTGGATTGAGCTCCACGGCACGTCCGCTCAACTGAACGCCACTACCATTTCAGACTAGAACGAGATGCTATTGAAATTAGGAAACATCATAATTTCAATAGAGAGGATGGTTTTAAGTTAGCTGGAATCCAGTGCTGAAGAAATGCACCAAACGCGTTTTACCTTCATTAAAACCTGTGGATGTTGTCAGTGTTATGTGTCGAGACGATACATTTCTAAATCAAATGCGGGTAGTTGGAGAAAATACCCGCCCTTCAAGACGTTGACACCCGCCTCTTCAGTCCGCTCGTGACCACGACCAATGCAACTTGGTCGAAACGTCGAGGTAAATAAATATATATACATGTTTTATCGCAGTTAAGACCCGTCAAATACTTATAACTATGTGTTCAACACGCGAAAGTCTGAAAGTGAAATAGCGAGTAAATAGAACCTCGCTCTAAGTAACAAAATGGCCGCTAAACAAATAAATTCCTTAACACAATTACCGAAACCGAACTTTATCGAAATACGAAATAACTTTCATAAAACGTATTCCCAACTCTTTGAACAACAATTTTCAATTAACGAAATAGAATTCCATTTCGGCCGATATAGTTCGTCGATTCGATTGCTCTTTGTAAAGCAATTAATAGTTACCGAATAACCGACGGAACCCGAAAATTAGGCGATGATTATTATATTTATAGTTCAGATATGACATTGAAAATGAACTACTAATGAAGAATATCGTGTACTAAACCTAGTCTTTAAGCAGTGGGGTAATGTATCAGCCGGATTGTCCACTGCTGAACACAACCTCCCTCAATCAATCAATTAATCAATATTTTCTTTGCATGATACACTTAATGGTCTTACATTAATAATATTATTCGGTTACTGTAATAAGTCTAATTGGGGCACAAAATTTTGTTCTGGGCGGGACTCGAACCCGCGTCCTCCTATTTCGCGCCGGATGCCTGACTGAAAGAGGGCAGAAATAGTTGATCGGTTAAGAACTACGGATGGCTACGAAAGCTACGCGACAAACTTTTTAAGATGAAAAAGCTTGTCGTACCGTTCTATTGTCATCAGCACTATATAGAAAAGTATCAAGTCAATATGCACTAAATGGAAGCCAGTGGAAATTGTATGCTTGTTTGCCAACTTAGTGGTATAAAAAAAAAAAAAAAAAAAATTGCACGAGTTTACAAGTGTGTTTGCAATTTCGCATATAGCTTGCACTTGAAAACGGGTTATAGTAAAATCTTTAACAAAATATGCAAGACTATTTACAAAACGGGATAACTTTCAACGAAAATACTGTACATATTTTGTATCGAGAATTGTTCACAAACATAGGCATAGTATCGTCGAATATATATTTTGGGTTTCATTTTTAACTTCAAAGGAGGAGATTCTCAGTTCAACTGTATTTTTTTGTGTGTTACCTTATAGGGTAACACACAACAGTGTGTTATATTATAGGGTGTACAGATTTGGTGATTTTTTTTTACATTCAAAAGCTGGTGCTTGTCATTTGGTTCCATTTAAATTTGAGTGAGATCTGACGAGTAGTATTTGAATTATCCTCAAAAATGCGTATTTAAGTGAAAGTCGGTTTTTATTGTTAAAAATTTAATTATTTAAGTGAGCTATTTTTTTTTCTCTGGGTAAAATTTTATTATTCTATGTAAGTGTACATTTTATCTGAAATAAATGATTATTATTATATTATTATTATTATCATGGCCCCTGCAACAGAGCTGAAATATCGAGTTTCAACGACCGATTATATAATTCGTTTACACCAGGCTTACCGCTTAACACCACTAATAAATACCTCGTGCTTATTCCATCACTGTAGCATAAAAAATAAATAAAAATATATAAATATCATAGACTAATTTTCTTTGAAACCGTATCTTCACGGCACCACAGACTAACAAGGACCAGAATGATCACTCCGCAAAGCCACTCCAATAAATAAGCGAGCTGCGAAGCAATAAAGTGCACTTCAGCTCGCACAGCACTGAGTACCTAATATTTATATTCACCTACATGGCGTCTCTTTTTATATCTCATAGCCACGCATAGCTCTGACCTCTTCTGACCGATGTACCCATACCTTTGTACCTAAAATGCGGAGTGCGCCAGGCCTGACGGTGCATGGATGCTTTAGAAATAGTAGATCGGCGTCCATGTCCCAAGTATAATTGTCACGCATTCCGGCCGGAGCGATTTCTATAACTAGCAGTTACATCGTACTCTGTAATAAACCTTATTAAAACATTGGTACGTTTGCTCTTCAGCTGACCGAGAGCGTGTGGCTAAATTGGGGACCACACTGAAGTTGGTGTAACTGAACGTAAAACTTTATCTTTGCACTAACTAGAGGTTTACCTGGAGATTTAGCGACAGTTAAAGATGGCGCAGCCCAGCCTAATCGATGTAACACTTATCAAAGATCTCGGCAAAGTTCTGGCTTCGTAAGTTGCGATAATGCCTTTCGAAATTGCGATTAATACTTTTAACAGGCATAATTTGTCTATTGATGGGATCCTAAAACTTTTTTCATCGGCCAAAGTTAAGTAAACTCAGGGCCTAAGCACCTAATGGTGTGTTCTTTTTCTTAAATTGAAACTTGATTGGATTCATAGGATTGGATGGAATAGGCCTTTTATATAGAACAACCCTTTTATATCCGGGAAAAGAGTCTGAGGAACTCTACAGCTGTTATCATATTTGCAATCTATATTATGAGTAAAAATCTCAAATTGTTTTACAACAGCCAAAGTCTAGGCAAAATTGACTTACAATAAAATAATTAATTAAAAACTGTTACTAAACTTAATGCCCGTGGGGTGCCGGACTAGAATGTCACCCCTTCATTGCTACATGTGAGTGTCGTAAGAGGCGACTAAGGTAAAATACCGGAAAGTGGTCAGCAGCGATGTCCGAGGAACTGTTATCTTAAAAGTGCGATCCCCGAGATGCCTACCAAAAGTGGGTATTATGGCAAATCCTCCCTTAATGGAGGAGGCTGTGTTCAGCAGTGGAAAATTCGGCTAATACAGTACTAAACTTAATGCGGGATTCTTAATCTTGCTCTTCGCTTCTTTTAGTGCAGCCGGGTATTCATTTTTTAAATTATATATACATATTTTTGTAATACTCTTACTTCCTTTATTTTGATACCAGATTAGGTTTTTTCAAAATGTAGTACTATATCGCGCCAAAAATTCAAACTATTTGTAAAAATTTATATAGAGATAATACAGAAATTTACAATCAAACATATTTAACACGTTCTCTGCCAACAATATCTGGTAAAAATATACTAGTACTACAAAACCTACCTTCCGAAGATAACTTTCACAGTGTCCATGTACGTCACAATACTCTATATATTTTTACTACAAGAATTCCTTATAAAGCACACCTGGTGGGTTTCACTGCCTCCCGCCGCCGCCAGTTGCATACCAAGCGCGTGATTTACAATTCAGACATGTGGGTTATTTTAGAACAGGAAGGATTTATTCAATTGCGCCGGATTCACAGTTTATTTTGTGTATATGGAGATAGTAACGGTCGGTGCAGTGGCTGTTGAAATATTTCATTGCATACGGTTTACTGGATGGTTTCATGAGGACTTTCACATTTCTCTTTTTAGCTTTAAGAGTCTTTTCACCTTTCACAGATTTCTTGCTCGTATATATCAATTATCAATATTATGTCGGATACAAATGATTGAACGTGCTTATTAGCTGACTTATAAACAGGAGGTTTTCAATTCCTCTGTATTCTGTCTTTGTTTATGTTTGTTACGCGATTACTCCGCCATTTATGAACTGATTTTGATCATTATTTTTCTTACAAAGTCTCATTTTAATTTCATCTATTTGTAGCCAAATGCTTTTTAGAAAGAGTATGCGCCTCACATTTATGAATAATATATACAATGTTCTAGAGGATATGAAAAATATAATGCCTGATTCGAAATAATGATTCCATATATTTCTCTCGATTGAAAAAAAACATGAGTACAGCCCTAAAATTTCACTTAACCGACTTTTACGTCTGTTTTGTATATTGTATTATTACAAATTTAATTTCTAATTACCATGGAGCAACTATGTGACATAGTATTATCTATGGTAAGAGGAATTATGACAATGAACTTGCTTTTGGAAGGCATTGTATACAAAAACATTTTGGGTTCAAGGCAAGCCATACAAATGAAACAATAATTCATAGACAATGATTAGCTGTAGGTACGAGCTGTCATATCATCATACATAATATAACTACAGCAACGTTTGCCTTCTGACGCATAGTGACCAACACGTTTTTTGGCTAATTTTAAATAAGCATCAAGAAATTTTACTGAGTGAATTTTAGTGACGTAAAAAAATCTACAAATGCGCATCATAGCAATTTAAATTGTAAGAGTTTATAAAAAAACTAATTTCAGGTTCTGTCTCCTCATTTTGCTGTGAAATTAATTGGTCTTCATTTTGCCCATTTGGACACGGAACCCTAAAATTATGTGTAATGTATATATCCTTATAAATACTACTATAATTATTTCTCCTGCACATTTTTTTTTATCCGATTTTGCAAGATGTTGTCAAAGGATCACAATAAAAGCAAACTTAAAGCGAATGAAAAGGCGTGCACAATCCAGCACTTAATATTACTAAACTTACTAGAGATCAGGGTATTATTCATCAAGCCTACTTGATGAATAATACTCCTTGATTATCCACCTAAGACATATCGTTAGTCGTATCACGTCCCTTTACGGTTTATGATTAATAGTTATCAAATATGGTGCCGCAAGGGAGCGCTTTGGGGCCACCATTACACAATATGTTTGGATGTAGGTAGGTACCTACTTTATTGTTAGAGGGACTCTATTCACGAGATACGGTAGAAACTTAATGGTCCGGATATTGATTGGAGTAATTTGTAAATATATGATAAAAAAAAATCTTTCCGTCCAGCTGATTTACTGTGGTAACTGAGATTGGTAGAGCTTCGCAACGGGTTTGAATCCCCAGTGGTTATTTTATTTTCTTTTCGTTGTAATTTTTGTAAGGTTAACTTAGCTTCGGAGGCGTTATAGTGCAAAATCAATTGTACGCTGTACGCGTAGATACTATAAGTATGTAGGGATCTTTAAGTCTAAATAAAAACCACACCTCTCTGCTACCGAGATTATTTAAATGTATGTGCGTGCAGTGCTTCTACTGTCAACTTGAATACGCCCGTGCACTCCGCACACACACCACGATGACTAAAGAACCAATGGTATTGCCGAGGTGGCGTGTATTGTGTCTATACATAATTTTGCATGTAAGGGTAAAGACATTGGAGGGGCGTGCATTTTTAGACTGAAATATCTCTACCAGTAAATGATAATGACTCGTAAGTCAGAACAAATTCGAATTAATAATAGATGAAGCGCTCATAGCGGAGCCTGCCTAGTCGTTCTTAATCGACTGCGGTCGTTACTTATGGTTGGGTCTCTAATGGAAGCATTTACTAATGACTGTTTTCGTGCCTCGGGGGGTCCGGAAAGCCGCGGTCTCAGTCTTTATAGCATAATGAATGATAGGACATTTTGAGAATCCCATCTGGCTACTGGTTTAAACACTATCAGGTAGAATTTTTTTTTGTCTTTTTTTTTTCTTTGGAGGTTTACCTTATTTGTATAATCTCAAATAAATCCCAGCTTCTTAAACTTCTAACTTTACAGTCAAAGATAGGGCATTTATTTCGCATTCTTATTTCCCACATGCAATATTGCTTGATTACGTCTATGTACTGGATACCTTAGTACCAATACGATATTGTTTCAGGTTTCTTCATAGAATTCAGTTTCGGTCAGAAAAGCTTCATTGCTTTGATTGTTCAAGCAAATAATCAAAACGTGACTGGTATACAACTTACGTAAGTAGAGTATTTTCAAGATTTTTCTTAGATATAGCTGTGCAGTGAATCATAAATATGAATACTGTGTATTGTACTGTCTCAGCCGGATCGTCCACGGCTGAACACATTTCCCGTTAAGGGAAGGGGTTTGGAGTAATACGCATGCTTGGCAGACGTCTTGGGGATATCAGTGTACAATGGTAGTTCGTCAGAAGGCGCTGCTGCCCAACTTCTGGTATTTATCCCTTTGTCACCTTTAATTTGAATCCTACAGGAAGATAGAGGGGGTTATTCTACATAGGCCGGTACCCCACGGGGAAATATAAATACTAACTTTTCAGTATTTCTTGAATAAGTAAGTACATATTTATATATCTAATTCAGTCTATTTACATGGTATAGTTGGTATGTAATAACTATTAAATCAATAACATTATTCATGAACCGTATAACAGCGTTATTTAATTACGCAAGCATAAAGCCACGTCTTCCACTAAAGTTGGCAACTTATGTCACCAACACGTGATAGAAACACACAATGTTGCCAGCTTTTGCTAGCTGGAGACCCAGTTTTACAGAAAAAATAATCTCACAACCACTTGCTGGCAAAGCAAAAGTTTCCAAATTTTCGAAATGTGTGATGGAGATCGAGCTTTAGGCCTGAGTACAAACGTAGCGTGTTTATATGTGAGAGTAGCATACATTTAATTAAAAATGCAGTCGGTTGCATTGCCCTGGGTTTGCCTTCAAAGAAAAGATTAACTTTCGTTGCAGCCTGCGGTACAAAGTCATGAACGTCACAAAGAACTTTGCTTAATAATAGCAAAAGTTAAAGTTATTATAGTTATTTGACCTAAAAAAATATAGTTATTGTTTAATAATACAAAAAAAATCTAAAAATCAACCTAAACTGAAAATTCAGATAAAAAATGCACTAAAAATTACCCAAACAGTTTTTTTCTTAATTTTACATCGACAAGTTAAAATGAGTACATGATCAATGTAGTTATTAAGGATTACTCAAATAATTCTCGTCGGATCCCACTGAAATTTAAATGGGATGACAACCACCAACTTTTGAAATGTATAAAAAAAACATCAAAATCGGTACACCATATAAAAACTTAAATATAAAAATAATCTAGTAACAATCCCGCTTAATTTTCCTGTTAAGCCGACGAAGCCAAAACGTATCCTATTAGGAGGTCTTGAATCTTCGAGCGCACGATCAATAACTTTATCTAATTGGCTGGGTACTAAACGTTATAAGAGCTTCCATTACAATAAAAAAACAACTAGATTCTCATTTGTGAATTTCATGACTCATAAAGTTACCGTGACAACACTTTGAATATAAAGATGACATAATATCAACCGTATAAACCAGGACTGGTTCACGTAAATGTCAAGTTTCACCTGTTGCTGGAGGCACAACTTCAACGGTGACTTTTGGTTTATCATTAAGACGGTGGCCTCCAATAAAGGCAATATTAGTTTTACTACATTTAATGATAGCAAGTTCGGGAACTATTTTGATAATATTTGTATGGCTAATGATATAAAGCTCGATGTCTTCTAACTTCTGTTTGCTGTGGACAGGATCGACTGAGTCTTTAGGCCAACTCTTTTTGTAAGGTTCCGTACCGCTACATCAGGGAGTTCGGATGGCTTGGGTAGGAGCTGGCGGGGGAAATGCACAAAACACCCCTAGCGGGACGTCAGTGCAGGACATATCGCCCCCAAATAGAATAAGAAGATTCCGTACCTCAAAACCCTTATAGCATCACTTCATTGTCCGTCTGTCTGTCAAGACCCTTTTCTCAGGAACGCGTGGAGGTATCAATCTGAAATTCATATTAAATACTCACGTCTCCTGTCCCGTGGAGCAGAGAAAAAATCTTTATTTCTAAGCCAACTCAATCAAACGGTACAGTCGTTTATGCTGCAAATTTTCCCGTGAACTCAGAATCTTGAAATTTGGTACGATGCAACGTCCTTTATATAGCACAGATGGAGGAAAAATGCGAAAAGCATAAATTTTTAGTTACAGCATATACTTAATAAAAATATTTTTAATAATCCTTTTAATCATTTTTATTGCTAAACGAAATCCATTTAGCAATAATAATACTATTACTTTTACGTATAAACCTAAAGATTCGTACGGAACCCTCGGTGAGCGAGTCCGTCTCGCTCACAACAGTGCCCCTTCACGCCTAAAGACAGAGAGTAGTATTAAAGAGCTTCACGGTAGAACATCTGACACTTCTGTAATAGGTACACATCGAACTCTCGCAAAGGGACTACTTTTTAGGCTATCGCGATGGAACAAGCACGAGGCCAACCTTATGTTAAGTAGTAAGTAATCTTAGCCTCTATAACAGATGCAGTTCGCCACTTGTGGAGCCACTGCGCCCATCACCCTGAGTATTATAGACATTGTACTCAGTCTCATATGCCTGTAATTTCACCGGCACACTTCAATCCAGCACAATAATGCGAACATTACTGCTTGTCGGTAGAAATAGGTAAGGTGGCAGTACTTCTCCAGACGAACTCGCACAAAGTGTTCTACTCTGAAAAAATATAGCAGAATTAAAGTAAACTAAGTAAGTACCTAAATTCAAACACATAGTTATATACACATCTAAAACAAACTTTTTTTAACGTAGCTGATAGGCTAGCCTTTGACTACTATCTCACCTGATGGTAAGAGATGATGTGGTCGAAAATGTCGTTCAGACTAACCTAGAATTACTGGTTCACAAGGACTGCCGGAACACACCGTTAGGTGCTTTGCGACAGATTTTCTACGTATTGCAAAACGCCCTACTTCTATGCTATAACGACTGCACTCTAAAACAGAAACTGGGACCTAAGGCTTAATTGTTAGTATAGTAATGCCGTTAGCGGTCACCCATCCAACTCATGACCGCAGCCGACATTTGCTTAACTTAGCTGATCGGCTAAGATCGGCTACTTAAGCAAACTACGCTACGAACGCTTCAAAAACCTGGACTGGACCAAAGTTGATGAAATTTAAATAGGATCAACATAGGGGGAATCATACATCAGCGTGTGCAGCAAGATACTACTCACGACGAGCGAAGTTGCTTATTAGGCACATTTCCCCTAGTCGCTTTCCACGAAATCTAGTCGTAATAATTGTTCTTTGATACTAGATATATTTCATTGAGCAGCATTTCAGAAAATATGTATGAATCAAGCTACATAGCCAACGTGGAAACACGAAAGATCCAAAGCAATATATAGCATCTTATGATATACCTACTTTCATTTGTCACTGCCATGAAACATATGACACCAAATAAAACGACTCAAGTTGTTTTTATTCCTTGTCGTCTTCTCCTATTAATCATCCTAAACCATATTCCTAAGTGAACCAAATAAAAATTTTCAATAAATTTCCTTAACTCATACGAAATACGTTCCTTAAATCCCAGGGGAATAATTAGTATGTATTATCTTAAATTTAGTTTTATTGAAGTAGATCCGTGAAAGACTTTCCGCTCTCCGTCAGGTAAAACGAAAGTTTGTCATAATTAGTTTTCGAAGACAAACGCGGAATTAGATAAATCTGCAAGTTTCTTCTCCAAAATTAATAAAGTAGTTTTCAATTAGATAATAGGTTCATTTATTATAAACTACTGTGAAAAACCTTTCGGAACAACGTAATTATTCAACAGTTTTAGAGTATGGAAGACAATACAATATAACATGATTTCGGGTTTCAGTGTTTTTAGACTTTATGTCTCAGGGTGATGGGCGCAGTACCGCTCGCCACTCGTGACGAACTGCATCTGGTACAGGCAGCCGTTACCGCTTAACACCAGGGCTGCTACTACAATTCAACGAAGTTTCGTTTTTCGTGTTACGAGTGACACTTTAGACAACGAAAATCGAATTTGCGGTAAGAAGTTCGTTGTTTCATATAATCTATGGCCTGATCGCATCGTTTATCACAAATCGTGCCCTCTAGGGAATCTCCCATAATACTCTGAGAGCGCTATTATGCCTCAATCAATTTTCAGTCTTAATTGCGGGATATTAAAGAACATTTTCACATAGTAAGAGTGAGAGTCCTATGTAGTTATGGATTAGCGAGAGGTGTCGCTACTGTTCTAGAAGTTAGATCCTCGTATATAAAATTTACGTTAATTTCTTTGTTCTCCTTAGGTATTTATATCCTCATTAGTATTTGTGTTCTTTCTGCTTATTTAGAAATCGACTTTGACTATGAATAAATTATAATTTAAATTTTTCAAATTACAAATATACAAACCATATGAATCCGATTTAAAAAATATCTTATTCAGAATCTACACAGGCAAATGCTTGCTAGTCTATGCTACGAACGAAGTTATCAAAAGTGAACCAATACGTGTTTTACGGATACCTTTCTTTCGGACCCGAAGTTCGAATTTTCGACGAATTAGAGTAGGGGCCCAGGTCACGGTAATGTTATCTATACAGTATTTCAACTTCATAGAAATAGACGAAACGCGAGTTATACTTACGCGCCTCGATCTCGGCCCGCGCTCGGTACGCAGACAGTAGCGTCTGTGCCGCAGTGACGAATGGTGTGTTATTTTTTTTAACAATAAACGCGCGATATTTTCACTAAAAATAAGTTTATGTACATATTACATATTTAATGTGACGAGTAGGATATATTGTGTTGTTTCTGGTTGCATGAATTCGTCTAAAACGCATCCACAGATAACTGTGTCTATATAACCTGGAAACTGAAAGGTAGTACTTACTTACTAGTAAGTAAAATTGTTTTATAGTCTACATAGTTGACGGTACATAATGTGTGTCTTTTTAATGGACAAGTATTTCCTTTAATCCCCCGAAAAAAATTGTCTCCATTAATAAAAAAAGTGAATAGAGTAAAGGAAAGTGATGGACACGAGTGAAATAGGTAGTTATAATATATTAGAATGCGGATTTTTTATATTTTAAAATTTAATAATAAAGCATTTCGTACGTCTCACAAATATTTTTCAGTCGCAAATTTTTAAGACTGATTTTTTATTCAAATATAAACATGGTTTTTTAATTAAATCTACCTACTAGTCAAAAACAACACGCATTTTTAGTGAACACTTCCTGTTCATTTCACAAAGAATTTCATTTGTTTATATAAAAAAGTATATTTACAATCACAAAACTAAATGGAAACACAAAGTAGGCAAATGTAATTAAAATACTGGAGGCGGGTAGCCTAATCGCATGTTTACGTACAGCGCGGTTGTAGGTATTTATTTCAACGACAGAGCCGAGTTAAGATACTGTATAAAGATAACATTACCGTGCCCAGGTGGTATCATTCCTTGTTCCATTACAACAGAATAAAAAATATATTTAAGAAATTATTCACATTCATAATTTCTGTAATTTCTACCTTATATAAAACCTTTCACAAGAAAAGCTTCGTATCCTTGACGATTACTTCTTTGACGTGAGTAACAACATTTGCTGAATAAGGAAAATCTTTTTACGCTACAATTGTCGGAGTGGAATTCAGAATTTTCTACGTCGACACCAAAAACCTGTCATTACGATAAAAGTGAAGATCTTGTTATAAGACATCCGAATATAAATTCAGAATTTTCTGCTTATGAAGAAACGTTCGAACAACGTTGTTTGTGAAACCAATATTGTTAGGAGTAACAAGGATCTTGAGTTGGTTCGATCATGTATGAATAATACAAAATATATTATACGGTTTATTAGATACGTTCAGATATATCTTGAGAATATCTGCACGTGGAAAGAAATACGCTAAAGTATTGAAGCACTGATGGCCGAGCGGTAATAGCTATGGACTGCAGCACCGCAGGTCCATGGTTCAATGCCAACCGTCGTCGCAGAGGCTTGTGCTTTACCGCATAGTGGATGGGCATTTTACCAATGCTCGCAAGGCTAGCTGCCATCCTCAAGTTAGAAATCTATCGCGAAGCACACCTAATAGTATGTTCCAGCGGTATTGAAAATCAAAGTCGATATCATTTTTTTTTTCAGGCCTACTAAACATAATAAACAATACTTTAACTATCATAGATATTAAATTAAACACAACTATGTTCTAATTTTATTTTTTTATTTTTTTATTTTTATAATTTTGGTACAAAAACATTTAACAAATTAAAGAAGCTTATATATAAATACTTGGATTTAAAACGAACATGGTAAATTTGTTACACTAAATATTGTACACATCTTTGCAGATAATTAAACTAATTTAAAGGTACATAACGTCAAGAATGTATACTGTTTAAAAGTTCAAATTTTGAAGAGAATTTTTAAAGTTAAATAAGTTTTGATGAAAAATGTCGAGTTCGTTGCATACATCGATGCAGACCTGATCATAAGATCGACACATACGGTAAAGCGGGTTGTTATGCCCTACATTATTGTTCGAGGATGGAATACTAAAAAGAGATGATTTACGAATTGAAATCTTACGAGTGATAAAGTTAATATCCATTAGTAATTCCTCACTAAACAGTCCATTGACGGTCCTGTGCAGTACACACATGTCAGTGATTTTGCGTCTACGTATAAGACTTTGAAATTTGAAATGCACCAGACGATTTTCATATCCAGGAATAACTTTCCTCAACCCTAGTTTGACACATAGTTGCCTTAAGAATCGCTTTTGTATTGACTCAACGCTATCCTCATAAACTTTGTAAATAGGTGCCCAGATAGAGGAACAGTATTCGAGTTGTGGTCTAACTAATGATGTATAGAGTGTTATAAGCGTATCCATTTGTTTAAAAGGTTTTGCCGTACGCATGACAAAACCTAGCATTCGGCTTGCTTTAGCTGTTATGGTTTCAAGATGAAATTTGAAGTTTAATGAAGAATCGAACCATACACCTAAATCACGCACCGTGTTGACTTTCTCCAGCCCAACATCATCGATAGAATAATTATACTTTACTATGTTCTTTTTTTTTGTGAAAGTTATATATTGGCATTTTTTTATATTTAGTGACATATTGTTAATTTTAGACCAGTTGTTTAATACATTGATATTGTGCTGAAGAAGAATACAATCATCAATACTTGATATCTCAGTGTATAATTTTAAATCGTCAGCATAAGCCAGACATTGACAAGTTATCTTTTCCAAAAGATCATTAATGAAAGCTAAAAAAAGTAAGGGGCCTAAATTCGATCCCTGAGGAACTCCTGACGTAGGCTCGAAGGGAATTGATTCAAAACCATACAAGGTAACTAGCTGATATGACATAAATGTTCTTACCTTAAAATATATCATAACCCTAATAAGTTAAGATTATATGAAAAACTTGTTAATTTTGTTAATCATGTTGTTGTTGAAATTCGTGTGTGAAATAAATGTTTTTTTTTTTTTTTTTTTTTATTTAATAAATTTTAGCGTCAACCCATTTCTAAAGAAGATCAATCACATATATTTTATGGCACATCATGTGCCTGTAATTTACTGGCTCTAGAGTACTTGCTGCCGGAACACACTGATAGGCGCTTGGCGATAGATTGTCTATTTGAGGGTGGTAGCTAGCCAGGCGAGCATTCGTAAAGTGTACTCCCACCATGGACCTGCGGCAAGGCAGGCTATAGCTGTATTACCGATCGACAATAACGGCTTCAAAATATCTATATATGTCAATATTACTCTCTGAATTATAATCTATATTATTACTAGCGGCCCGCCCCGGCTTCGCACGGGTAATTACGACTATAAATTGAAATGTAAGCTATCCTATCTTTCACTTTGGATCAAACTGCACACGGGGTGCAAATCAAATAAAAATTGGTTCAGTAGTTTAGGAGTCTATCGCGGACAAACAACGTGACACGTAATTTATATACTATGTCTATATTACTATCTGAATTATAATCTATAGCTTAGCATACTTTAAACCTTGAAATGCTAACTCCAGATGTCATAATTAACATACCTCCTACCGAGATTATATTAAGACCAACTATATAGGTTAGAACGCGTTCTATTCTCAGTATCAGATGTATGTGGAGTAAAAAATGTAGCTATAACTAAATATATATCGGGAATCACCCAAAAAGGTGGTGTGAGGGTACTTTTGGCCCTATTCGAGGGTCCTCGAATTAAGTATTAAACAACGGAAAAGAGTTTTGGGACGAGTCCCCATGAGGGTCGTCTAAAAGCGTTTTTGAACGGCGCGACGGCAAAAATTAGACAAACGGATTCACCAGACAGACAAATGAGTCTACGTTGAGGTTCCGAATAATTTTAGGGATATTTTCGCATATGTTATTTTTGTAACAAGTTGAAGTGGGTCTATGTCGTTAATATAGGTATTACCTACTGAGTGAATATGTGAATTAAAAGCATGATTGTTTTATACATTGCTTGGTGGTAGGGCATTTTGCGAATGCCCGCCTGGCTAGCTACCACCCTCAAGTTGAAAATCTGTCGCCAAGCACCTAACGGTGTGTTCCGGCAGCTGTCCTTGAGAGCCAGTAATTCTAGGTTAGCCTGAACAATATCTTCGACCACATCATCACTTACCATCAAGTGAGATAGTGGTCAAAGGCTAACCTATCAGGCATAAAAAAAAACATTGCTTGTATTAAATTAATGACGACCTTTTGACTTACGAAGACGTGCCCTACCATAGTTTTTGAGTGTATTTGCAATTACTACTGCCTACCCAAGCAGTCATATTGTATGTACCATTAGCTATTTCAAAATCCTACACTAAAACGTAATGTAACAAGTACAAATTAATTTAAAAGTAAAAGACCGGCTACAAGTAAGTTAGTTTTTGTTAAGCGTTGTATAGTTCCAATGAAATTAAAACTTCATGTTGTATGTGTAGTAAAACAAGCAAGATGGTCGAACACTGTTTTATTTATTCCTCTGAGGGTAGACGATATATAAGTACGAGTACATATCTATATTACTTCAGACTGCCGTCATAATAACATTGAGTATTGATTGACAATCAAATATTACTACATCTTTCCCCTTATAAAAGCACCAACATAAGTATAATTGTTAATATACAAAATTCAAATAGTAACTACTTATACTAAAAGTTTAACCAAATATCTTACTAAAAGAGATTCACTAATAACTTAATAAGTATAAGAGGTATACGGAGTGACTACGACTATGGAAAGATTGACAACTTGATATCACGAAAATATCGTGAACTTGATAAGCTTTATTACTACATCTTTCCCCTTATAAAAGCACCAACATAAGTATTATTGTTACTATACAACACTCAGTTAGTACTTATATTAAAAAATCAATTAAACATCTTACTAAAAAGAACCTATAAAAAGTACATCTCATCGTTAGTAAACAAGTGCAAATAAGCTTATGTGTTAAGTACATCAAGTTCCTAATTTACTTCAAATTGTTATATGATATTAAAATCACGACTTGCATGTACCAAACCTACTTAGAACGAAGTAAAATAATAAACTAGTTTAATTATCATTGTTTTGGTCTGTTTTCGGTGAATCCAAACCACGCAACAAACGGGCCCTGCTTCGCGTAATAGGACTTGTTGTTAACCATTTTAACGTTTCCGGCGTATGCTTAGATACTTGACTTTGCTCGCTTACATTTTCGTCGTCAACAGTGGAAGAAGGTATAGTCAACGGCGAATCAGGACTGCGTATTTTGAAGCCGGTGGTTGTTGGTACCATCACAGCATCGCTCGCATCTTCATACAGATCTATATCTGCGTTAGGTTCATTAAATTTTTTAGACTCCGCTGAATTTTTTTGATGTCTTAGTACGTGCCTACGATTCCGACGGTACTGTCTACCTACTTTGTCTTGAAGTAGGTAAGACCGTGGCTCGTTGGATTTTTTAACAACCTTCATAAGTTCTCTCCTATGATCATCCACTACAATTACTTTCTCATTTTCTCGTAACGTAGGGAGGTCCCTTGCGAAATTATCATATCTCCTTTTTTGAGTCCTTTGTTGCTTTAAAATTTCATTGTGATTTCTTTTATTGTCGACCGTTTCCATTAATAATTTTCTGTGTATTGGCAAACGTGTATTAAGCCGACGACCCATCAATATCTGAGCCGGTGAATCTATTTTGTCCCTTGGTGTAGAACGAAAATTTAATAAACTAAGATAATAATCCTGACCAGAATCTACACACTTCTTTAACATATTTTTTACCGACTGTATAGCTCTTTCACTTTTACCATTAGATTGAGGGTATAGTGGAGACGACGTTAAATGAGTTACATCCCACTCCTTAAGAAATGTTTTAAACTCCTTCGAGCTATATGCTGGCCCATTATCAGTAACTAATTCACTTGGAATGCCATATCTCGCGAACTGTTCTTTGATAGCTGTAATAACCGATTTACTGTTAATCGAATTCAACTCATTGACTTCTACGAAATTTGAAAAATAATCTACTAGAATTAAATAATATTTTTTTCTATACTCGAATATGTCTGAACCAATCTTTGCCCAGGGAACCTCCGGTACGCTATGCGGCAACAGAGATTCACGAGTAGGTGCGCGGGAGTGCAGTGTGCACGTGCGACAGGCGCGCACGTGACGGTCGATGTCCCGTGACATGCCCGCCCAGAACAGCACTCCGCGGGCTCGCATCTTGCACCTATCAATCCCGAGGTGCCCCCCATGAATACGGTTCAACATATCATCACGTAGCAATTTCGGTATAAAAATGGAACTGTCTTTGAAAACTACACCCTCGACATAATGAAAACATTCCCGGTATGACCAATACACACGAATTTCTTCTTCAATCGAATACTTACATCTTGGCCAACCATTTTCTATGTATTTTATCAATAATTTAGCTTGTTCGTCTTTCGCAGTATATTCTTTCACTAATTCTAGTTTGGCATTACTAAATTGCACCTGTTTCATCATAAAACAAGTTTGTGCTTCGACCTCTTCATTCACACTTTCATTCATCAATTCAGGTAAAGCGGCGCGGGATAACGTATCTGCTAAATACATGTATTTACCTGGTGTATATGTCACCTTTATATCATAAGCCTGAATGCGTAACATCATTCGTTGTAGGCGAGCTGGCACGTCGGATAAAGGTTTTTTAAAAATCGATTCCAATGGTTTGTGATCTGACTGTACTGTCACATCTGTTCGTCCAAATATATATTGATGAAACCTTTCACACGCAAATACAATCGCTAATAACTCCTTTTCAATTTGCGCATAACGGCACTGCGCGTGGCAGTGAGAGTCATGGACGCAAATTTGACGGGATGTCCCGCTTGCAATAACACTGCCCCCACGGCGCTAGCGCTTGCATCCACTGAAAGCGTAATAGGCAGATCATGTGAATATAATGAGAGAACAGGTGCAGTAGAAATCTTCTGCTTTAACAACTTAACCGCCTGTGTATGCTGATGGTCCCAGAGCCACACGGCATCCTTTTTCAAACGCCCTCTTAATACTGCCACAGATTGTGAATAATTAGGTATAAATTTTGAGAGATAATTAATCATGCCAAGGAATCTTTCAAGTGATTTTTTATCTTCCGGGTTAGGCATTTCAACGATTGCTTGAACTTTCTTGCTATCAGGTCTCATTCCTCTTTCATCAAACACGTGACCAAGATATGTTATCTCTTTTACTCCAAACTTACATTTTTCTCTATTAAATCTTATCCCTACTTCTCTAGCACGTATAGCATGAGACGCTTCAGACGAATGTCATGTTCCTCTTTTGAGGAACCCCACACTATAACATCGTCACTAAACGAATCCGTACCCTCTAAATCTTCCAAAAGCTGTCTTACCTTTGCATGGAACATTTCTGGGGCGCAGCTGATTCCGTATGGTAACCTTAAAAATTGGTACCTTCCAGAGGGCGTGCTAAAAGTGCAGAGGTCAGCGCTGACGTCATCCAAGCAAAGCATCCAAAATCCACACCGGGCATCAAGCACGCTGAAATACCTCGCACCGCGCAGCCGCGCAGCGATCTCGCTCACTGTAGGCAAAGAGTAATGAGCACGCTTTATAGCGCGATTTAACATTCGTGCATCTAAACATACGCGGATGTCACCGTTTTTCTTTGCTGCAATAACGATTGGATTCACCCAATCCGTTGGGTGACTCACCTTACGTACAACGCCAATTTTTTCCATCCTGTCTAACTCCATTCGTAATTTTTCCTGTAAACCTAACGGAATTTTACGCGCCGGGCAGATAACAGGCTGCGCTCAATTATCAATTAGAATTTTATGCACTCCTGAAACCATCCCGACACCGCGAAATAAATCCGCAAACTCATGTACAAAATTTTGGGTTAATGCATCAACTCGTTTTATAAAGCCTAACTTAACGCAATCTTCCCTGCCCAAAATATTTGGTACTATCATGTCAACGACTGCAAATTTTAGTTGGTAATCATTTTCTTTATGCTTAATATTAATTCTACACTCTCCCATTATAGGTAACTTGTTTCTTGTATATGAGAAAACAATAGTTTTGTACGGTCTTAAAGAAGATTCATGGAAGCCTAAACGATAGTAATCAAACTTAGAAATAATATTTAAATCTGCCCCACAATCTAACTTAAACATAAGTTTCATACCGTTAATAACGAAATGTTCTATCCATTGTCCTTGAAGTCCGTTATCTTTTATCTTCACCACGTTCACATATAACGTATCGTCCTCCTCCGAATCCTCTCTGTGCTGAGACATATTCAAATCGTGAACTTTTTTACATACTTTATATGGGCACTTTCTAGCATAATGACCGCGATTATTACACACAAAACAGATAACCATCAATGCCGGACACTTTCGGCTATCTACACAAAATACACTGCCACAACGAGTGCACTGATCACGCTGCCGGCGCTCCGCCGACCGGCTGTCACCGTCGTCGCGGACCTCACGGCGTCCCCAGTCGCGGTTACTGGCGGCACCACCGCGTCGCTTGCCGCCCTCGCCGCCGCCGCCGCCGCGTTTACCGCCACTGATGTTCCCGTTTCGTCCCGTCACAGCATCAACTTGCCCGCCTGACGAGCTCACATTGTTTGCTGCCACTATTTGGCGACCCTCTTCTCTAGATAACTCTTCTGCCTCTCCGATTTGTACAGATTTTGTAAGAGTTAACTCTTCTGTTCGTAACATACGATCTCTGACAACATTACTTGACACGCCACAAACTAATCGATCTCTTATCAGCCCATCAGTTAGATGTTCGAATTCACAATTTTGACTGAGCAATTTCAGTGCTGTGACGTACTGACTAATACGAGTAAAAAACTTAAATCGTAACATAGTAACATTACACTTTGTTCCGAAATGCGCATCGAATTTCGACTTCACACACGATAACTTGTCAGCGCTCTCATCTTTTGTAAACGTGAACGTCGAGAAGATCTCGTAACCTTCCGCTCCTATGAGGTTGACCAGTAAACTTGCTTGTACATCCGACGCTTCCTTGTAAACTCCTGATGCTTTTAGGAATACTTCGAACTGCTTCCACCATTTTCGCGACGCATCCGCGCGCGCAGCGGGACTGCCTTCTATCTGCAGTTCTGGAGGCGGGCGAGCGTGATCCATATTCGTCACTGCTAATTTAGCACCTAATAATGAGTTTCCACAACTCCACTGCTGAATTACTCTCGTTCTTCTATTTATTTCACTTTAAAAACCGCTGCCACCATGTAGTAAAACAAGCAAGATGGTCGAACACTGTTTTATTTATTCCTCTGAGGGTAGACGATATATAAGTACATATCTATATTACTTCAGACTGCCGTCATAATAACATTGAGTATTGATTGACAATCAAATATTACTACAGTATGTATTTATGGAATCGTTTTTTTAATCCCTTCATTTTGAGACTCCATAGGTTTGAAAGATATTTTTTCTCGCAATATGGCGTCTAAAATCTTCCCTCGTTTGTTTTAATTTTTTTTATTTACCTAGTGTCACTTGCGCTATCAAGACAAATCTAATGATATCACACATTGAAATCGGTAAAGCCGTTTAGAAGTTAAGGTGATATAAAGCTACTCAGAAACATACATACATACATACATGAACCCTGAAAACATAATACTCCTTTTTTTGTGCAGTCGTATTTTTTTTTTGAATGCCTGACAGGTTAGCCTTTGACCACTGTCTTACCTGATGGTAAGTGATGACGTGGTCGAAGTTGTTGTTCAGGCTAACCTAGAATTACTGGCTCTCAAGGATGGCTGCCGGAACACACCGTTAGGTGCTTGGCGACAGATTTTCAACTTGAGGGTGGTAGCTAGCCAGGCGGGCATTCGCAAAGTGCCCTACCACCATGCTATAACGACTGCCATCCTAAGACAACAACCGAGACCGACGGCTTCAAGCATGGAAGAACTCAGTAGTAATGTCACCAGCGGTCCCCCATCCAACTCCTGACCGAGTCGGACGTTGCTTAACTATGCTGATCGTTTCAGAAAAAAAAAAAAGAGGTCTACTCGTACAAATTCGCAACAATAATCTACTGTGGACGCGCCTTCGCCTTACAGGTCTGTATATAAATAGAGTTAATAAAGCAACAAGGTCGAGGTATTAGGGATATACCATTGATTCTCATTACGAGCTGCATTAAAATTCATGTCACGTTCATCACTTACTACAAAACATTGAAATACATTGTCAAAATTCTAAATAAAACAGTAACAACCGCCCGCCGCGCCGTCGTAAATTTAAAGAGCGACTGATCACGAGATTACTTCTCATACAGTATTCATAACTCTCAAGTACGAAGTATCAACTATTTCGTTTCAACCGTTTTGTATACCGTAAAGCGAATCCACTCATCCGAAACGCGAATATCTCACCGTTTCAGCGGAATGTTTTATAGTAGCAAACATTTAATTTTGTGAGTCGTGATAACGTATCGTATTTCTGATTTCCAGAGGCAGATGAGATTTTCGACATTCATTTGGAAGCAATGATAGCCGAGCGGTTTTAGCTGTGGACTGCGGTGCCGCACGTCCATGGTTCAATCCCGACATGGTGGAAGGGCATTTTGGGAATACTCGCCTGGCTAGCTACCCACCCTCAAGTAGAACATTTGTGACCAAGTAATGTGTTCCGGCAGCAGTCCTTGAGAGCCCATAAAATTTACAGGCACATGAGACTCAACAAATGTATGTCTCAGGGTGACGGGCGCAGTGCAGTTCGTCACCCCTCAAGTAGAGAATCTGTCGTGAAGAACCTAACAGTGTGTTCCGGCAGGAGTCCTTGAAAGCCAGTAAAAATACAGGCACATGGCACTCAACAACTGCAGGTATGTCTCAGGTTGACGGGCGCAGTGCAATTCGTCACTTGTGAAGAAATGCTTCTGTTATAGGCACAGGTGACCTCTTGACATGAGGTGGGCTTCGTGCTAGTTACGTCACAATAACAGAAAAAGAACAAAGCATTAATATTATCAGTACTAATATTATAAATGCGGAAGTAACTCTGTCTGTGTGTCTGTTACGCTTTCACGCCAAAACTACAGGACCGATTTGAATGAAATCTGGTATGGAAATAGTTTGAGACCCGGGAAAAAACATAGGATAGTTTTTATCCAACTGCGCAAAAAGAGGTTAATGTTTTCGCGCGATAACCGACATACGCGCGGGCGGAGCTGCGCCCGGAAAACTAGTTATTAATATTTTTTTTGTGTTTCTCTCGTAAATTTGTTATTTTGTAAAAAGCATATATGTTTGTTTGAGAGGTGTAAAGGAGACGATTTGCGGCAGTACAGCAGCAGCCAGTAAGTCATCTTGTACATGTGAACGTAAATCGTACCGATGCGTGTTTCCACGGTTATTATAGAACATTATTATACAACAATTACCATCCTATATGTCTTTGACAAAACTTTTGTGTGATCCTTTTGTACTTCTTTTGTCATGTACATATGGGTGATTCTACAAAAAATGGGTAACTCAATGTCGTCAGCCAAAAAAAAGATGTATAATTATATTTTGTTTATATTTTATGATTAATTTTAAAGCAATTAAAGCCTTTTATTTGGTCACCCAATTTAAGCTATTAATTTTTAATATAAATTTGTAAAACTTCACAATATATTCTCAAAAAGTCAGTACTTTGGCGTGTCACAACTTCAAATACGCGCAATGAAATAGCTGTGTATTAAATATTACATTAAATACAATAAAACTTAATATTTCACTATAATCTGTAATGTACTTAATATTATATAATCACAACTTTTATTATTTATTATTCTCACGTTGTTGTAAAAATAATAAGAAACTTTGTGTTCAGTTTTATCCGTCAGTCCGTTGTGTGTTGTTCGAATGTGAATTTCCCGCTAAATACCAGCGACTCAAATTCAAATCCATGTTAAATTTCAAGATTGGTACTAAAGTTAGCTGCAGATTGCGCCGTTTTTCGGCCGCTATTACTGTTCCAGTGCTAGAGTTGTGTTTGTCGTGTGAACACGTGCTAATCCAGACAAAATTTCAGTCCTATGGTGAGTTGCTATTTCCTTGTAAATCTGTGTTATATGTTAATTTATACATAGTTAACTGTGGTTTGTTAAAATGTAGCTTCTTGATATTCTAAAATATCAAAATAAACGTTAATTCTAAAGATTACCTCAAATTCATGTTTGTTTCGTCAGTCCGTTGGCGTCAGTCCATTGTCTGATATTGCACCAAAGGACTGACGTGTTTCCAGGGTACTGACTTTTTGAGCATGTCTAAGCATTTTTTTACTTATTTCAGTTTAAAACATAGCTCCTAATAAAAACAAAACACAATTAAGGATAGAGAAGAAGGCTTGCTTAGTTATAATGAAAACGACCCCATTAATTTAGCTGAATACAAAGAGAAACAAAGTTTGCAATATGTACTTAAAAAGAAAGACAAGACACAAATATTAAAGACACATGAAGCCACAAAATATATTCATCAAAAAACAGGAAACAAAAACAATTTTAGAAATTTAATACTGATAATTTTGTACGCCGGAATACTTCTTCAACTACTGACGATGAAGCACAACTAATAGTTGGTGAACTAATACGGTCCATTGTGAACAAAGATAAAAGAGCAAATGAAGCATAAAGGAGAAGTGAAAGATAGATAAAGTTTACACATAAGCATTTAAAAGAGATGAAAGCAATGGTTTCAAAACTAAAAACTATACTGAACAATCAGCATCAAAAATATAGAAGAGTCAATAGGCAGTCGAAGAAAGTTGTAAAATCTGTGGAAAAAACTCCGAAAACCAGAATTGAAGAAATGAGCCAAGATATAAATAAAAAGAAGGAATTAGTGAAGAAGGTCCTATTCGGAGAAGTTATCAAAATTCAATTAGAGGAAACTGCACTAAAAATTTAAATATTGAGTCATGAAGATAAAATAATCAGTTACCACGTGACCTCGTTTACTGCAAAGTGTTTGAAACTTCGTTGGGACAAAAATAATCGTCAGGACAAATATACGCGATTGAAACCGAAAAGTTGTTTAATTACTATAAGATAAAAGAAAGTTCCAACGAGCTATACCCAGAAATGTTGTAGATAAATACAAATTATGGAGAATAAGACGAAAAAAGCAGTGACTTTTAAAAAGCAGGATATAATCAGATAAAAAAGAACGTCAATGTTAAAGTGAAAATTCTAGTTCAGCAATTTTTAGAACATGATTCTAACAGCCGTCAAGCTGCAAGCAAGAAAGAATTTGTGACTCGTAAAAAAATAAAAACCAGAAAAGATATATCTACAGGACACTATGAAAATTTATCAGTACTTTGTCACTCGCGTCAGTTCCCTGGAAGTCAAATTTAGAAAAATCAAAATATCTCCGCATCTACTTTAAAAAGTGACTGGCCCTTTCATGAGCAATATATTCATTAGATTAGCTATCTTATAACGCGAATTTGTTGGAATTAGATTTAAAAACTATCATAAACAAAATATCCAGAAAAGTTACCCAACTTTTGTAGAAACACCCATATCTAGTCTTAAACAGTGTGAAATAAGCGAGTTGTTTTGTAGACGTGCCATTGTATGTTTGCTCTGTGATTCCGGCGTAATTATCTGTAACTCCTAGATCAACAGAGAATGCTCTGTAGATAGGCTAAATCAATTACTTAGAAATTGTTCAGATATATATATTAAAGACGATTTAGTTGCTGCACTGTTTTACTACGGTTTTACAGATCTTAATATCTTATTTCTTATAACAACTTTTATGATAAGAAAGAAAAGTAACATAATAGCAGACCATGTGTTGCCATGCCTAGGATTAACAATTATCCGGTAAAATATGAAAAATTATTGCCATATTTTAACAGAAATGAACAGAAGCACTATTACGAACATTAAAATAGGTACCTAACTACAATTTTCAGTGTCAACCAACTCCAAGTAAGATCTTAACTAAGCGTGACGATTATTAGAATACCTTTTATAGAATCCGTTCTGATGACATTACATGATGGTAATGAAAATGGAGCACATTGAAATGACGTTTTTGCAACGTCGAGCATTCTGCATGCTCACTTGGCAAGCTTACACTCAAGTTGAAAATGTGTCACTTGAGGTGAAGTGAGCCTCAGAATGGCAAATAAACATATTTATTGGAAAGGGTGTCCACCTCACAGACATAAATATAATATCTAATATTCTACTGGATATCACAATTACTATGCCTGATCTGAATACACGATCGAATATATTTCACTCCACAGAAAAAATACATGAGTAGGTACATCTGTAAAATTTTGTTTAAACAAATGTTATATCTAATCTAAGCCACGCTTGACCATTACAGTTGAAGTGACAATGAAATTCTATGTTCCACAGAAATTTAAATATTATAATTAACCAGCAAAATACTAAAGTTAGGGATCAAATTCAAATCATTTATTCAATATGAAGGTCAATTACAACAATCTATCTATGATAGTTTTTCAGTAAAAGGTGCCACAAAATGTTCAAGTAGAAGTTGTGGGATAGGCTAAGATTTTTTTACCTGTAGATCAGTTGTTTGCCCTCCATATTTACTAGACGAATTCAGGGTAATCGCCTGAGTCACTTCCAAGCTAGCACTTCCGAGCGTCCGGTGAATACATCGCCGCTAATCGTGTTTTTTCGGAATAATCTGTGGACAATACACCTTCCTTGTGTCTTTAGATTCTGCACCAATTATACAGGCACTGTGAGAGATAAGAAAACTGTTTCATTTCACGCGTAATTATTGCTTTTATTGTTGAAATAGAAAATATAGTTATTTTGTTTTATCTTTGGAACGAATCTCAATGAAATGGATGAGCGAGATATGTGTATCGTTTGGTGTGAGAGAGTGAAAGAGATGCAGCATAATGGTGATCGGAACGTCTCGTGGCGGTTCGGTGGTAACACGAATTGCTTATTTATCTCTTTCTAACAACAGATATGACGCATAATATTTGAACGTTCTTTCCCTGTCATTACAAACTGCTTATAGATGTGCGTAGGTATGTACATAGGTAAATTCTAGTAAGCTTTTAGAGCAGTGGTGTTCGGATATAACAACTCTAACTATTTCAACTCTCTGGGGATAGGGATAATATCCGAGATTTTCAATTACAGTGCACGCGGAACTAGCTGGCCGCGCACTAGGTATGTGAGCGGTGGAACGGAGAGGCAGGGGCCCTTGCTCTCATGTGCGTTGCGAGCAGTAGGCAACCCGCCCCCTCGCCCCTGTCGCCACCTAAGGCGCGGCCAACTAGTTCCGCACGCACTGTAGCCGTAATAGCACGCCATATTAGATACTGTTTGTACTGTGGAATTGTGAGTCGGGTAAAGATTTTCTTGGATTTAGCCAGCGCTAATTGAAACAGGTTCTTATTGTTTGTTTTTATTTTACCCTAAGGGACCGGTTGAGATTTCACGTAACACAGAAACAAAGTAAGGTTCTGCGATCGAGTCGGATAGAGGCACGACAGAGATTATAGCTAGATTAGGGTCCTGAGCAATTGGATTTTAGATGCTTCGTGTTGGTAATCTGCAGCTTCGGACAGAAACTGGACGTTGCTCGGAGCCATCGCGGAATATTTAGTTCGATGGTATGGAGAACAGGTAATTATACTGCATCCAAATAAAGTATGTCAAATAAAATACTTTAATTTCTTAAATGATGATTTTCTTGAAAGCTATTACAATTTTGAGATATAATAAAATGACAAATTAAATTTTATTTTGAATTATAAGTTTAATTTTAATAACAAGAGATTTGATATATGCCCTGCCCCTATGTGCAAGAATAATACTGCCTAGAGATACTATAAACTATAACCATTTATCTCCAAAGTTATAAATCCTAATACCTGTGTAGTAAGGAAAACGTTAGGTATTAATAGAAGCAATCAGGGTTAAGAAAAAACTATGGATAATAATATGAGCGTCAAGTAACCAAGCAGGATTGAAGTGGGATATTTACTAAGCAAGAAAATTATCTAGAATTCCAAAATAACGTCTCTTTGATACCAAATTGCAATACAATGTCAATGCACAAAGCCTTGACTGCAAAGAGGTACACTATAAACGTTGGCATAGGTGCGCAGTATTGATATGGAGCTGTTAACTATCCGATTTATAGTCATAATAAAAATACCTTTGATGCGAAAATAATAATATAGAAGACGCAATTGCAAACAAAACCCTAAAAGTACGTACATATATAAAGAAGTCTATATGGTTAAATTAGATATAATTGACATATTTCATGAAATGAAATTCATGATTGGCTTCATGATGGAGCCTGCGCTAGTTAGTGGAGGCAGTTGCGTTTCATGCAAATCCTATAGGGTTTAAATAACATACCATTCAACGCAATATCAGGTGAAACGAGCTAGTGGCTGGTCTGATGACAAACAATTGTCTATGTCTATGCCCTAATGTCAAAAGCATATATATATAGATTACTGTATCAGTCGGATAGTCCACTACTGAACACTCACTCCCCTTACTTATGGAGAATTTGCCATAATCCCCAGGCTTGGCAGGCGTCTTGGGAATCGCAGTGTGAGATATCAGTTCCTCAGAAAGCACTGCTGCCCACCGTGTTACCCTTAGTCGCCTCTTACGACACCCACGGGGAGAGATAGGGGGGTGACATTCTAGCCCCGCACCTAACCGGCTATATATATATTACTCGATGTATATTTGTTAGCTGTTATGAAATTTACTAAATGTACCCGTTTATTTTAAGTATTTATGAGAAACAGTGGGTTTTAACAACTCCATCGATATCAAACGATGCCAGCGGCGTTTGTGTGGGCGCTGGGCGCCAAGTATTGGGTCAGTCAACTTTAGGAAGTTCAACAAAAGGCGCCAAGAGGGCCAATAGCGAATCTAAGGTACCTTCCCATGAATACGCTATTTTGCATAACCGTTATAGAAAATCATTATCCAGATACCAGACATAACACGATCAAAGCTCGCTGGATGCTTTGCAGTTAAGTGCTAAGAATATACGTAGGTACTGTTCTCTCTAGTGGATTTTGTAGTAGGATGGCAGTTTGATGTTAAAAAGCACGCTCCGCCAATCCGTATATATATAAAAATTACGTGTCACGTTGTTTGTCCGCGATGGACTCATAAGCTACTGAACGGATTTTAAATTTCATTTGCACACCTTGTGCAATTTGATCCAAATTGAAAGATAGGATAGCTTACATCTCATTTTATAGTCGCAATTACCCGTGCAAAGCCGGGGCGTGGCGCTAGAGTTATATACATATATACTTACCCTTACAAGCAAAATAGAGTATAGACACAATACACGCGCACCAATTCGCCACCCTCGTCAATATCATTAGTTTTTGACTAATTGCGGCGTGTGTGCCGACGAGTTCAACTTCACAATCGCTTCATCATATAATATAAACACAAAATTTCGACTCAGTCAAGCAATCCTCGATAGCCCAGTGATAAAGGCACCTGGTGCGTCAAATCGGTGGGATCGATTCTCACTCGAGATTAGTAATTTTTAACCGACTTCCAAACAAGGCGGAGGTTTTCAATTCGTCTTTTCGTTTTTTTTTATGTTTGTTACCTCAGAAGTCTTGACTGGGAGAACCGATTTTAAAAAATATTTTTTTGTTTGAAAGTTGATGTTTATCCTTTGGTCCCATTTTAAATTTCATCAAAATCGGTTAAGCCGTTTTTGAGTTACACTCTAATAACTGAAATATAGTCGTTGACAATGAATGACAATCAATCCCGTAGGTGGCAAGGGTCACTAAAAAGAGTGAATAAAAATGTTTACCCAAAAATGGAATCGAATTCAACACCCAAAAGTGTAAAATAACTTGTCGAAGTCGGTACTATGCGCACAATATTGTGATAATAGGTATTGTGATAATACTTTTGAACTATCCTGGTACCTTAACATCTTCATATCTCAGGATGATGGGCACACTGCAGTTCATCACTTGTGACGAAATGCATCTGTTATAGGCAGAGGTTACCGCTTAAGAGAAGGCCTTGTATTTGTTCCCTTACATGTGTACAATATTGTTTATATTAAATTACTAGCTATCCGGGCGCGGCTCCGCCCACGCGTATGTCGGTTATCGCGCAAAAGCATTAACCTCTTTTTTCGCAATTGTATAAAAACTATCCTATGTTTTTTCCCGGGTCTCAAACTATTTCCATACCAAATTTCATTCAAATCGGTCCAGTAGTTTTGGCGTGAAAGCGTAACAGACAGACAGACTGAGTCATTTATAATATTAGTACTGATCATAATATTTTAGATTTAATAGCCTTTATTAAATTTAAAGTAAGTAACTACTATAAGTTTTTACAAATTATTGGAGTACAAAATTGTATGCCCAAGGCGGGAATCGAACCCGCGTCCTCCGATTTCGCGCCGGATGCCTATACCACTCGGCCACTTGGTCCAAGTGACCGAGTGGTATAGGCATACTCCAATAATTGGTAAAAATATGATTTTCGCTAAGCACGCGAAAATGCTTGTAATCATAACATTTAGAAACTACTATAAGTGTTATTTTTTTCTCCGCTTGTAGTTGTACATAACAAACTTGAAGAGCATCTCTAGCTAGGTATCTACGACTACGTAATACTTAAAGTACCTGAAGCGGGCTGTATCGCAAGCTAGGTATTGATTACTTTGGAAATTGCACTAGATACTTCTGCAGGTATTAGCAACGCTGTAAGTTCTTCACATTCCTCCGACTTTTTAAACTTGTATAACGCTGCAAGATATGTGTATGTCTCCAGCTTACTCAATTGAAATTTCTTAATTCTGAATATGCCAATATTTAGAGCCGATTTAGTGCAATTATGAATACCAACTCAAAATTTAGGTGCCAAATAAACTTCGATGCTACACGTGATTATTAGTGTGTTAGCTGGCGTTATGGTCTCCAGCTGACACATGCTGTATATACGAAACGGCTGAAGATGTGATTATATACTATAGCCAGAGATTTAGCGCATAATTTGTGCCAGCGGCACAAAAAAATTTAAACGCCCTACTTGAAAACTGTAGTAGTAATGACCCGATTACAACGTGTAAGCTGGAGACCACGTGTCTACAGCTGCTCATCTGTATCTTCTGAACGAATAGGCCTACGACTTTGTTTAATATGTCAAAATTTAGCGCCAAATTTGTGCCATCGGCACTAAAATTTTCAAGTCTGTGGCTATTAAGGTTTTGGAGCTACAAGCTCAAATAAACGTGTAAGCTGGAGACACATGTCCCCAGCTAGCACATGCTGCACAGCTCAAACGGGAAAGGCTAGACTACTGTTTAATAGCTAAAAATGTTGGGTAGAATTTGTGCCATCGGCACCAAAATTTTCAAAACAATGGGCTTCATAGTTTTTGCGTAATAAGCAAAAACATTTCTTCCCGCCTAAATATTTAAATATTTCGTTGAAAACGTTACTGAACGCGGCGTTGCCGTTCCGATAACTGTAGCTACAATCTGTCTTGAACCTTATTTCTATAGGGTTGGAACCTATTATCGCTTTCATACAAAATAAACGCCGTTGAGACATAGGCTAGGAGCATGAAGGTTTAAATATAATCTGACAAATATTTTATACTATGCATGCTTTCCGGATATCAAAGGTATTGAAGCCGTCACTATTTACGAGTGGTCGTTTTAAAACGTTACTGGTTTCGAAATTTATCTTCCCATCGTTGCTATAGCGGTTTTTCAGTTTTCGTTCTGAAATGAAACTATTTAGAGTTTTCAAAATCCGACGTATTGAATAAGGATATATTACGCGGAAGTCCACGTTTGTAGCTAGTTAGCGCCTATTTCATTCGGCTGTATAAGTATAAAAAGCTCCCATCGGTTTCGGAAACATTCGGTACCACAGTACTCGAACACACTCGAGTTTCGTCGGGTCGCTAACTCGCTAGTCGCTACATGCATGCGTACCTACTCGTATGTATAGCATGTATGTACCTATCTCACTAGCTTGCTGTTGTTTGTATTATTTGATAAAGCGCGATGTTTTTGCAGTCTGTTTTTAAATTTAGGTAGGGAAGGTCGTAGTGTATTTCGTTAATGTGAACAAATAAAATGTTAAATATTAGTTTATAGATACCTACTTAGTAAGTGTAAATACCTACATATTTTAGTAGCTAAATAACAGATTTTAGGGTTCCGTACTAGAAAACAGGAACCTATTACAAAGCAGCATGGATAGCTGACATTTATAGGTCTGTATCTTTGGAACGGTAATAGGTAACCGGATGAAATTTTCACAGAATGTGTGTGAATGTGTTAGTATGGCAATCTGCCATACTAACAACATATTCAACAATTCTGTGTCGTCAACATATTCTGTGAAAATAAGCATTACGGTGTTTCACCAGGCAGCCGTTGCGCGTAGCGTATTAGAAAAAGATATATGGCTCAGTGGCATTGGATATGGACTGCCGCGCAGCAGGTCCATGATTCGAATCCCACCGCGGGTTTGAGCTTCACCGCATGATGGTACGGCATTTTGCGAATGCCCGCCCGGCTAGAGACCACCCTCAAGTATAAAATCTGTCGCCAAGCACCTAACGGTGTGTTCCGGCAGCTGTCCTTGAGAGCCAGTAATTCTAGGTTAAGCCTGTTAACACCTTCGACCAGATCATCACTTACCATCAGGTGAGATTGTGGTCAAAGGCATACCAATAAGCAATAAAAAAAAAGTTGTATATATATACATTTTCTTCGACTGGACTGATAATTTCTTATATATTCATATCCTGAAGGTCGTCCAATATTCTCAAAGGAACGTATTAAATGTCATCAATTATTTTAATAGTGCATTTGTGTTTGCATGTCATGATATTGTATGTATCTTTTATGAAAGCTTTTATCTTTTTTTAATTGCCAATTTGAAACGTTTCTTCAAACTGTCTTCTTTCATTGCTTCTTTGAACTGATTTCTAGATATATTTTGCAGCCATTACTAGTGCTAGGATTTTGGTCAGTATTATGTTTATATAATTTAATTTCCTGTATCTTATTTCCGGCGGTAAGACGGAGTTTTTACTCTCCTGTTAAGCTTGGTTAATCATTATTATGTCCTTCTCTTAACTCGTTTCCTGTTTTACTGGATAAATCGGTATTCTCTTCTTCTGTTAATGCGATTCTTATTTCGTTTACACATTCGGTATTTTGTTGTCCTGTTAACCCGCTTTTCGTGTTTTTCACACACACATTAGAAACCACACATTCCATACACACAGACCAGAAATCAAAGCGGAAAGTTGTAACTATTTATTTATTTATTTATTATTAATTATTACGGACATACCATTTACAATAATTAATCAAAAAAAAAAATTACATGGTCCTAAAAATAAATTATAAAATAAGTCATTCAGTCAACAGATTATAAATTACAATATTAAATAAACATATAATAAAACATTTGTCAATAGCGACGTGACAGACACTTACTATCAAGCGGCAACAGAAAACATGATACCTATGTTGACCAATGTTTTACTAGAAGAAATATATGCTTAACGTATTATTATATGTTCTATAAAATTATATGATATAGCGATACATAAATTCGCTGCACGTCCGCGCGTCTCTTGCTTGCGGCTGCTTAATGAATCTTTTATTTTTGATTCGGTAAGTCAGCCCTAAGAAAGCGCATCAGTCTTATGATGGTCAATGGTGAATGCTGCTATCATCGCGGGCTGTACATAGCGAAAGTAACACTAAGTCTAGCGCATTAGACACGTATTTGCGTTTACTGATCTGAGAGTGGTAGCGATTAAATTTGTAGGTTATTTTTTCTCTTTGAAAGGACAGTGTTATATATATTAGTAGGTAATCTGTGCCCTGGTCTTGATTAGTAAATATAAGAGAATTGAACTTACCATATTGCTTTCGATCAACGTTGCACCGTGGATCCACCTTGAAACTCGAAATGAGATTCAATGACTGACTGAATTCTTAGCCCGGCAGCACTCTTCATGCCGCAATCGGTATCCTACTAGATTGTATTATATATATGTATCATAATTGCAAATTCTACAACAACAGAACGTCCGCATCGGCCCCCACCACTCAGGGCTGCCGCCGACTCCGGTCATTCACTCACTTTGTTACCGTTTTGGCGCATTTGGTGCTAGGTCTAGAATATTTCTCTGAGGGTCTTTAGCGCTTTTTTCTCATTACCATACGCTAAAAACGTCTAGTGAAATCTGGCGGAAAACTTTACATACATTACAAACAAGATTATCTTGATATTAGCTGGCAACTCAAGTTACATTGTGAGTTTATTATGTTCGCTAGTCTCACGGCAATGGACGAAGGAGAAAAGGCACATGGTTTATCTGATCGAAATAAAGTATAAATTTAAGGGCATGAGTTGCTTTTACTTTTCCAAATTCCCAATTTTTAATTTAAATAGGTAATTTTAATAAGTATTACGGTTTTGGGTACCTAATCTACGTGACACATCAAGATGGCTTAAACAAAATTGATACTACCTATGTAGTTTATAGTTTCTGACTAGGTATTAATTTATTGATTATTTATTAACTTATTTGAAAATGGCTAAAAAAATAAGTTAATATGGAAAAAACTCGCGATAGTTTTCAAAGTGAAGATTATTTATTAAAACAAAAAGTTTAATTTATTCTTTTTAACAGATTATTGGAGACATTATTTACAAAATGTTATGCCCAAGGCGGGAATCGAACCCGCGTCCTCCGATATCGCGTCGGATGCTTAAACCACCTCGGCCACCATAAAATCGCACAGTACGCGAAAGTGCTTGATGTAATCATATTTATTTTAAAAAAGCTGTATAAATGAAAAAATATATGAACTTAGTTTTCATGGGTGTCCGAGAAAAAATCTCACTTTCACCCAAATGTCCGGGTTTTTTAAGATTTTGTCCGGCTTCGGTGGTTAAAGTGACACTTTAACTTTTAACACTTTAACGGCATCTGTTATTGAATATGTTTACTCCGTGTTTAAGCTTATTTGATTAGACTCGGTGAGCATATTCTGTACCTAAATGAACTCCTGAGGTCTAATGACGGAAAAGAACTAGATCGTAGGGACCTGTGCATGCATATAGCAAGTACACTGTGTTTAGGTGTATTTGATTGGGCTCATTCACTTTATTCTGGACATGAAATTCTGAGATCTGATGAAGGATAAGAAAACATCGAATGGAACAGTAACCTTTGGAATTTCGCGACTTGAACACATAGTTATAAGTATTTAACAGGACTTAACGCTCGTACGTAAAACCCCGTCTTATGTAAAAGATTCTCGCCATATCATCTAAATTATCGAAAAACTTACTCTTGAACCAGACGAGATTATGGTGAGTTTATTTTTACTAATGTTCCGGTAAAATAGTGTCTTGAGATTATGAACGTAAAGTTGGCTAGTAACCACCTTCCAGAGACTCCAACGTTCTACTACGACACCGTTTAGCTGTAACTTATTTCGTATATCGTAACAAACACTACTTCCAAGTGCATGGCGTTGCCTTGGTCAGTCCGGTGGCATCAGTTATGGTGAACATCTGGATGGAACCAAAATTTAATGGGTTTCCCTATTCTTTGGATTAAAAATTGCATACGTAAGCATTAGCAACTAAAAATAAATGAAAATATAATCCAAAAAGTATATATTTCGAGACTTTTCTTAGCAATTTAACTGTTTTTTTTATGCCTGATAGGTTAGCTTTTGACCACTATCTCACCTGATGGTAAGTGATGATGTGGTCGAAGATGTTGTACAGGCTAACCTAGAATTACTGGCTCTCATGGACAGCTGCCGAAACACACCGTTAGGTGCTTGGCGACAGATTTTCAACTTGAGGGTGGTAGCTAGCCAGGCGGGCACTCGCAAAGTGCCCTACCACCATGCTGTAACGACTGCCATCCTAAGACAACAACCGGGACCGACGGCTTAACGTGCCCTCCGAAGCACGGAAGCGCACAGAAGTAATGTCACCAGCGGTCATCCAACTCATGACCGCGGCGGACGTTGCTTAACTTTGCTAATCGATTCAGAATGGCTAAGCAAACTTCGCTACGAGGGCTTACTGTATGGGCGGGGGGCCCTTTTTCAATGTCCCATAGTCCCACACTTTACCAAGAAGTCGTGGCGTATTCGACTGGTTTCCTAGAATGTCACAAGAAGACACAAGCCGATATATATAACTTACCCCTTAACGGTTCGCTAGTCGCTCCGTCGAAGGGGGCTTAATGCAAAACACCCTAACCTACGTTAACTGAAGTTAAATAGTCGTAGATTAAGGAATTTTAATTTCATCAATCGTCCCTTGAGCCCGATGGTAACGTAGAGGCCCGCAGACAGGAAACCGTTGCTCCCTTACTCCCAATGAACGTCCGACGCCCAAAATAACGATGACCGCACCGAACACAATCACACACAAAACAGCCACTGTTTTGAAAACGGTATACATTGACACGCCGCGTGCGTTTCTCGCGAAAAAAAATGTGCGTACACCCTCAAGTAGAAAAACTGTCGCCAAGCACCTAATGGTACACACCATTAGGTGCTTGGCGACAGTTTTTCTAGTCCGTTCCGTCAGCTGTCTTTGAGAGCCAGTAAATTTGAGTAAGCCTGAATAACATCTTCGATCAAATCGTCACTTACGATCAGATGAGATAGTGGTAAAAGGCTAACCTATCAGGTATAAAAGAATTGCACAAGCTACTATGTAAAGAAGATGTTTAAATCAATTTAAGATAATTCATTGGTACCCCAAAATCAAAACACAAATTTCACCTACTTTTATGAAATAGCTTTTAATTACTGGTATCACGTCTTTACCATCAGTGATGCACTCCGCTTCTAAAAACAATAGTAGCTTCGCATACTGTTGTGTGCGTGATCATATACAATCATTTCAAACGTGGCCTGTTATTTTTTTTGCGATTGCAGAACTACTGTCTTTCTAGATCATGATTTGTAAATGCTATACCAATTTGGACTTTTGCAAACAAACTAAGAACTTTTATATATCACTTAATTTTAGTTGGTTTTCCATAACAGAATTACGAACAATTATCTTTTTTTTTCCAATTATAAAATTACAGTATATTCGTAACCAGTTATCACTGATAGATGTAGAGTGTAGGATTAGATTAGAATGCAATATCTTGGTCAAACAAAGAGGATGTAATAAAGATCTAGTAAATAGGTCAACATTCTGAGAGAAAAAATACCTACCAACATTCAAACAAAGAGGATGTAATAAAGATCTAGTAAATAGGTCAACATTCTGAGAGAAAAAATACCTACCTACATATCTTGTAAATATTGGCATTATATGGTTGTCAAACTACACAACACCTTCTCCTAGTCTATACATTTACTGTTTCTTTGTAACTTCTTCCACATATCCTTAACGTGAAAGCAAAAAGTAAGTTCTAACGCTATAGAAATAAGGTTCAAAACAGATTGCAGTTACAGCGAACGGGACGGCAACGCCGCGTTCAGTAACGTTTTCAACGAAATATTTAAATATTTAGGCGGGAAGAAATGTTTTTGCTTATTACGCAAAAACTATGAGGCCCATTGTTTTGAAAATTTTGGTGCCGATGGCACAAATTCTACCCAACATTTTTAGCTATTAAACAGTAGTCTAGCCTTTCCCGTTTGAGCTGTGCAACATGTGCTAGCTGGGGACATGTGTCTCCAGCTTACACGTTTATTTGAGCTTGTAGCTCCAAAACCTTAATAGCCACAGACTTGAAAATTTTAGTGCCGATGGCACAAATTTGGCGCTAAATTTGGACATATTAAACAAAGTCGTAGGCCCATTCGTTCAGAAGATACAGATGAGCAGCTGTAGACACGTGGTCCCCAGCTTACACGTTGTAATCGGGTCATTACTACTACAGTTTTCAAGTAGGGCGTTTCAATTTTTTTGTGCCGCTGGCACAAATTATGCGCTAAATCACTGGCTATAGTATATAATCACATCTTCAGCCGTTTCGTATATACTCGTACAGCATGTGTCAGCTGGAGACCATAACGCCAACTAACACACTAATAATCACGTGTAGCATCGAAGTTTATTTGGCACCTAAATTTTGAGTTGGTATTCATAATTGCACTAAATCGGCTCTAAATATTGGCATATTCAGAATTAAGAAATTTCAATTGAGTAAGCTGGAGACATACACATTGCAAGATCGCATTTTCATATCAAGATTTTCTCCATAAATACCACAGACCAGAGTACATCGAAAGGAGTACCGAATCATCAGCCTATTATTTGTCCACTACTATTGTTAGACTGTGTATTATTTAAGACTTACAGGTAACTCTTTGACTACAATCTCACATTACGGTAAGTGACGATGTAATGTCGAAGATGTTTACATGCTCAACATGTAATTACTAGTTCTCAATCGTCTCAAGGACAGCTACCGAAACGCATAAACTGTTAGTTATACTTAGATAACCAACTAGTTTTCAATAAAATTACATCAGTTAAAAAACTTAATTAACTGAAAAAATAATTTGCCAATATACATATACCGTTGTATTATTTGTACTTCATCATTGCAAATCTTTTGGGCGAGTAATACAGTTGCTGCAGTATATATATCTATATATATATATACATCCCGCAAACAATTAGACGTCCTCTGAAGAGAAAAGTGCATTTAAACTGACGTCCACCTGCTTTTGGCGTCCGCATACTGGACGCCACTTTGTTGGCCAGTGGCACTTACGTCCCATTGGTCCTGACCAGCCATAGGACAAATATCGATAGAAGCCAAAATATCACTTAAATAGCTGCAACAATATATTAAAAAGTTCGCGACGAAATCTTAGCGCAGGTGTGGCGCTGCTGTCGTGCGTATATTGAAAGCCGCATATCGCGGAGAGTTCCTGACTATGGATCCGCGTATTTGGCGTCCACAACTGCGACGTTGCCAGCTCGTTTGCAACAATCCAACAATAAATCACAATTATCACACGATATTTAAGCAAAACAATATATTCGCCTTAGGTGGTGTACGCGTTGCGTATCATTAGGAGCCCGAGTTCATTTAAACTTTTAAAAAGTCAGTAAATGTTACGAAAAAATATACGTACAGTCAGCCTCATTTGCCTGTAATTTATAATCTTCGATCATTAATATGTCTTTGTAATGAATGATTCACTGGCTCTCAAGGACTGAGCTGAGATGCTAACCTCTAGAATATTTGCTTGAGGTAGGTAGGTACCAACGTCGTAAAGGTTGCTATTTCTAAGACATTAGTAATGATAGCAAAATTGAATCAACTTATTGTTGTTGAATTATTGTTTTCCAAAAAAATATTATACATCATCAAGACTGAATAAGTAATTTTTGTAGCTAATTTTTCTATTGCTATTAGACTGAATCGTAGGTATTAATTCGTCGTGAACGTTAATTACTAAGTAGGTACTTACTTACTTGGTAGCATAAAAATAACAACTTTGCCCAGGTTCTAAATAGCGAGCTATCTTTTGAAATCATTTCGTAGGTAGCAACCTATACCCGCAACTTTTAGCGTGAACTGGGCATGAAGGTTATAAGAAGCCATGTCATGCACCCTATGACCCTATGTGGAACAACACTCCACTCACATCATTTCAACATCCAATAGGAGAACATGAAATGTGAATTCACCTCAATATTGTTATTATAATAATAATAAATAATGATAATATAATAGATTACGTATCTGTAAATACCTCTACCGTAAAATCCCTGATCGTCACTCCAAGATATTGGTTTTACCTTACTGAAATATGAAATCTCTACAATATACTCGGCTTGTACACCTATCCCTACCAAGGTTTCCACTTGAATATACCGGTTGTGACAGATGTAAACTTAAGTTCACTTATCCCTATATAGTATAAGTAATAATAACTATGTATAAGTTAATGATAGCAATTACATTATCACCTAGCCACGTTTTTGTATGAATGAGCATGATATAAAAACTATTGAAATATAATTATTTCATATAGCCAGTTTTACCCGCGCGCTGATGAAAAACGGTGATGATGGTGATGATGAACAGTAGTCTATATGTTAATCCAGGGTAAAAGCTATCTCCATACCAAATATCATCCAAATCCATCCAGCCGTTTAGGTGTGAAGAAGTAACACACATACTCACAGACTTTCGACACATACCTACCTATTTTTTATTAGTGTGATTACAAAGATTTTTATTTATAGTAATAAACTTAAAATTAAATTATTTCCAATAAAAATCAATAACTAATCATAGGTTATTTTTGATTAGGTAAGTGCCTACAATCATTGCTAAGTTTACCAGATAAAATTTCGTACTACCTCATACCTACCTACTACAAATATATACCTATACTTATTCTATGAATTTACGTAGGTAGATACATAGTACTAATTTAATTATTTGTTGTGATCTTATAGCTATGTAGGTAGATAGGTATGCAATGCAATGCGCGCCCGCGAATGTCGATTTGACATCGTTGACAGTTGCGTACCTAGGCAGGCCTATATGATAAATGATAATTATATCGTAGATAGAGCTTCTAACCCTTTACTACTTTGTGGTAGGTTTACATTATCGAAGGTAGCTATATTAATTTCGTTGTGTCTTATTTTATTTTGAATTTTTTGACATTTACTATAATACTATTATTTTAATTTATTGATTTTTTAATTTCATTGTATCCTATTTTATTTTGAATCTTTTGACATTTACTATAATACTATTATTTTATTTTTCAATGTAAAACTGTTACTGATGTGTGCCTTATATGGGTCTAGTTGCCCGAAATAAATGAATTTATTATTATTATTATATTATATTATATTACTGCTAAGACTATATGTAAAGTGTTATTCTATCTTGATGATTAGGTAGTTGGCAGTGAATAACAATAGTTCCCGTAAGTGGCAAGAATCACTAAAACGGGGGAAGGATTTTTACAAAAAAATAAACTGACTTCAACACTCAAAAGTGTAAAATAACTTGTCGACGTCGGTACCATGCGCACAATAATATGACAATTGGTTCATTCAAACTAGCATGGCACCGACTTCAACCAATTATTTCACTGTTTGGAGTGTTGAAGTCGGTTCCATTTTTTGGTAAAAAACCTTCCCCTTTTTAGTGACCCTTGCCACTTCGAGAATTCACAAAATGCCCATATATATATATATATATATAATATGTATAAATAATCTGTACATTAAATACATACGTTCTAACAATTTGAGGGCCCGCCACCCAGCTCCCGAGTACGAGAGTAATTTGTTCATGTACCCATGACTCGCTTCCCGAGTCGTGCCTATATGTAGTGTAAATTAAAACACGATGATAAAGCTGCAAAATATGTTTAGTAAATTCTTTAAATAAAGGAGAAATCGGACACCCAATAGCTTTATACGGACGACCAATAGCTATATACGGAAGCTCAATTGCTATATACGGATGTCCAATTCAAATTTAGTGGGATAGTCAAGAGAAGTTAATTAACAATATTTCTTCCTAATATAAAATCTAATATATAATCTATATAATCTAATATCGATTTCTCGATATTTTAGTTACAAAATTTACGACTTATAAATTTCCTCAATTTTGAAATTTAATCAACATATTTACATTTAGACTAGACTTAAATATGTAATGACGATACCACCCACCAGTGTGGAACCCGAAAGACCTTTTTACTCCGCTGCCTAGACTTGCAATAGCCTAAAGTCAGTAGCTACCCTTATAAAAGAAAGTTATTTTAATTCATGTATTATTTTGTTTGGTAGAAATCTTTATGAATCTTTATGTGTTGATATTTTTAGAAATAGCAATGTTTAGCTGTTAGTAGAAAAATAATACATAAATAATATTAATACGTTTTGTGCCCCGTGGGGTGCCGACCTAGAATGTCACCCCCCGATTGCTACCTGTGGGTGTCATAAGAGGCCACTAAAGGTATTTTTTTTGTGGGATAGTAGGGCAAACTACCAGGCGGCTCACCTGATGGTAAGTGATTACCGTCGCCTACAAACATCCGCAACACCAGACGCGAATGAAAAACGGTGGTTCAGGCTTAAATTTATTTTTTGAAGCCTGATAGGTTTTTGCCTTTAAGCCTTTGACCACTATCTCACCTGATGGTAAGTGATGATGTGGTCGAGGATGTTGTTCAGACTAACCTAGAGTTACTGGCTCTCAAGGACAGCTGTCGGAACACACCGTTAGGTGCTTGGCGACAGAAAAGCTGCTAAATATGTTTAGTAAATTCTTTATATAAAGGAGAAATCGGACATCCATTAGCTTTATACGGACGACCAATAGCTATATATGGACGCTCAATTGCTATATACGGAAGTCTAATTCAAATCTAGTGGGATCGTCAAGAGAAGTTGATTAAACATATTTCTTCCTACTGCCAATAATTCCCATTTGTCCCGGGGAAATCTGTGGGGACAAATGGGAATAATCCAATATGGTGCAACACAATTGGCAACAAAATTTCCACCATACAGTAACTTGTAGCCAAACAGTACTGCCGCACATAGTGCCGTATTTTTATAATAAAAGTAGCCAGGTTATTGGACGTCCGTATACAGCTATTAGGCGTCCGTATATAATATTGGACGTCCATATATAATATTGGACTTCCATATATAATATTAGACGTCCATATATAATATTGAACGTCCATATATATAATATTGGACGTCCATATATAATATTGGACGTCCATATATAATATTGGTTCAGGCCATGGTACGATACAATTCCGATTTTATCATACCTATATTTATATTTAACCCACAAATGAAGTTATTACGTACCTAATTAAGCAATATTCTTCTTAAATTTATAAAAAAAAATAGACTAGACAAACATGTACATATTATATGCTTGTTACCAATAGCTTTATACGGACGCTCAATTGCTATATACGGATGTCTAATTCAAATCTATAGTCTATTTTTTTAGCAAACGAGTACCGAAAATTTTACTGCGTTGCTATTGGCCCGCGTAATCAACATAAAATTCGTTCCACACGAACTCTGTAGTTACATGTAGGTATATGCAATTCGAAAAATATTGCTTGTAACGAATCAATATTAAAGTGGCAACTTTTGAATTAGGGTAAGCAAAACAAAGATCGTTTCGGAAAAAATGTTGTTGCTAAGTCAACAAATCGTCTCGTCATACGTTTGCCGACGTATCACTGTGAGCTCAACCCAATTGCACTCGTTTGGTTTCAAGTGAAGGGCTAGATGAGTTTAATCGATTGGCGATTATGCAAAGCATTCGACAGTCTAGCTAGATTGGCCGGTAAGGCCTTCGCGTTCGTCAGAATAGGTACGTGAAACAGCTTCGTCTATCACTAGGGCAAAACAGCTGTTTTGCCATAATGATAGCGTCTAATTGACATCGGGTAGCGTTCGTACATGTGAGAATGGAGTAAACCGCGGTTCTCGATATCATACTAAAAGGCAACGCGCCGCGCTTAGAAAATAGTTATACTGATTTTTTTGTATGTGAAAATTAAACATGAGTGGAACACATGCCGTTATCGATTCTACACCATCCCCCGCAGTATTGTTGATGAATTAATGTCAACCTTATATAATAAACGTTGTGTTGTTAATTTTTTGTTGATAAAATTAATCAACGCTTGTTTTCTTATTTCTAGCTCTTGCGTATTCGCGTTCTAAGTGCTTAGCTAAGTTGTGTGTCTAGCACGAAGTGCCATAGTTGTACCTACATAATAAACGTTGTGTTGTTGGTTTTGTTGACAAAATTAATCAACGTTTGTCTTCTTATTTCTAGCTCTTGCGTCTTAGCGTATTATAAGTCTACTCTCTCTCTCTAAAACACGGAATAAAAGTGATACATCTACATGTTTTTTGTTTTTATTTATTTACCTAATATGGGTTACCCTGAAATATAAATATTACATATAGGTACACTATGCAAACTAACTTATTCTTTACTTTACCTACACAAAAACTACCTACTACAAAAAACCCACCTATTACACTAAATAGTCAAATTATCACACTTTCTATATTGATTCTGCAACAAACTAGCCACAGTTTAATCATATGTGCCGTTTGTGGTGAAGTGTCACAGGTCCGTTCTGTACTTCTGTACAACATCTTGTCCTGCATGATTTATTTGTACCTACCAACTACCTGCGCCCCGCAGTTTTACCCGCGCGCTGATGAAAAAGGGTGATGATGGTGATGATGAACAGTAGTCTTTATGTTAATCCAGGGTATAAGCTATCTCCATACATAATTTCATCCAAATCCATCCAGCCGTTTAGGCGTGAAGAAGTAACACACATACCCACAAACTTTCGACACATACCTACCTATTTAAAATATTTTTGTTTGCGATATATCAATGAAAGCCGAACCATGCCGAACGAATTACTATGTTTGACGACGGACGGAGATAGTGTCTCAAGCTACGTCACGATGTGTGTAGGTTCTTCAGATAAAATAATATTTTAAATTCACAGAGCAATAAATTTTCGCGGAGAGTAGGTACCTTTTACCTGTAGTACCTATATATACGTTAGGTACGTTGCTCGTGTGAGATAATATGATGAATAGATTACAATATATGATCGCCCTAAATAAATATGTAATATATTACATACCTACCTATTTAGGGCGATCCTTCTGTTGTTCTTTGTTTTTAGTCATCTTTCGTTTTATAATAACATTAGTAGGTAGATACTGTTTCAATATTGCAAGTGACATGATTGTCATTGATTACATTTCTTATAAAATTGTGTTTTATCTCTGAAACATATAGGTATGTTTATGGCATCAATATGAAAAGAACAAACTACTACATTTACTACGAACAAATAATTTTACTTAATATTTACAATAATTATTTATTACATAATTTGTAACTTACTGCATTTACTAAAAGATATTTTGTAAAACAGTGACGGCTCAGTGGCATTAGCTATGGACTGCCGGGCAGCAGGTCTATGGTTCGAATCCCGCCGCGGGCTTGAGCTTTACCACTGGGTAGAAGGGCATTATGCGAATGCTCGCTTGGCTAGCTACCACCCTGAAGTAGAAATTCTGTCACTTAACACTTAACGGGAAGCAGTGATGGCTCATAGCTATGGACTGCCGCGCAGCAGGTCTATGGTTCAAATCCCGCCGCGTGCATGAACTTCCAATTCTGGTAGAACATATATGAAAAAAAGGCCCAAAAATTTCGGACTGGGTAGGTAGGTAACTGATTTAAATTATTTTCAATAAAATTCAAAAACTAATCATAGGTTAATTTTGATTAGGTTTGCCTAGTGTGTACCTAGTAGTGCCTACAATCATCGCTAAGTTTACCATATAAACTTTCGTACTACCTTATACCTACTACAAATATATACTTACACTTATTCTATGAATTTACGTAGGTAGATACATAGTACTAACTTTATTATGTGTTGTGATCTTATAGCTATGTAGGTAGATAGGTATGCAATGCAATGCGCAATGTCGATTTGACATCGCTGACAGTTGCGTACCTAGGCAGGCCTATATGATAAATGATAATTATATCGTAGATAGAGCTTTTAACTCTTTAATACTTTGTGTTAGGTAGGTACTTTCTCAAAGGTAGCTATATTGCTGCTTAGACTATATGTAAAGTTTTATTCTATCTTGATGATTAGGTAATTGGCAGTGAATAACAATCGTTCCCGTAAGTGTTATTCTTGCTACTACATGCGATTTATTGTGCAAAAATCTCAGAAACAGGAGCTAAATTTTCTTTATCTTATTATAAACTATTTGTGTACTTAACTTTATCAAAATCCATTGTTCCTACGTGTAGATAGATAATAATAAATTATATAAAAATATCGGGCATCCGTATATATATAGATTTGACCAAATTGTTATAAATGTACATACAAGCGATTGTCAAAGAAAGAGAAAGTAAACATAAAGATGGCAACGTCGCACTCACAAATGTCGTTCATCCTATGAGGACGCTAAATAGTCGATGCCATAGGTAAATCACGATCAATATATCCAGGACGCCTATAATTTATGACCATGGTTCGGGGTTCAAAAATGTTGCGGCACGAACGCAAGAAGAATATCGCGAAAAATAAAATTATCGGAAAATGACGTATCTCACGGAGCTGGCAATCGAAGAGCTAAGCAATATTCATTAATACATGTTAAAAAAAGCAATGGGAACTGGAGGACGTCGTAATAATGCACCACGTGCATGACGCCAATAAGCTTCTAGGATGTAAATATATATATATATATCTATATATATATATATATATATATATATATATATATATGGGTGATTCTACAAAAAATGGGTAACTCAATGTCGTCAGCCAAAAAAAAGATGTATAATTATATTTTGTTTATATTTCATGATTAATTTTAAAGCAATTAAAGGCTTTTATTTGGTCACCCAATTTAAGCTATTAATTTTTAATATAAATTTGTAAAACTTCACAATATATTCTCAAAAAGTCAGTACTTTGGCGTGTCACAACTTCAAATACGCGCAATGAAATAGCTGTGTATTAAAATATTACATTAAATACAATAAAACTTAATATTTCACTATAATCTGTAATGTACTTAATATTATATAATCACAACTTTTATTATTTATTATTCTCACATTGTTGTAAAAATAATAAGAAACTTTGTGTTCAGTTTTATCCGTCAGTCCGTTGTGTGTTGTTCCAATGTGAATTTCCCGCTAAATACCAGCGACTCAAATTCAAATCCACGTTAAATTTCAAGATTGGTACTAAAGTTAGCTGCAGATTGCGCCGTTTTTCGGCCGCTATTACTGTTCCAGTGCTAGAGTTGTGTTTGTCGTGTGAACACGTGCTAATCCAGACAAAATGTCAGTCCTATGGTGAGTTGCTATTTCCTTGTAAATCTGTGTTATATGTTAATTTATACATAGTTAACTGTGGTTTGTTAAAATGTAGCTTCTTGATATTCTAAAATATCAAAATAAACGTTAATTCTAAAGATTACCTCAAATTCATGTTTGTTTCGTCAGTCCGTTGGCGTCAGTCCATTGTCTGATATTGCACCAAAGGACTGACGTGTTTCCAGGGTACTGACTTTTTGAGCATGTCTAAGCATTTTTTTACTTATTTCAGTTTAAAACATGGCTCCTAATAAAAACAAAACACAATTAAGGATAGAGAAGTAGGCTTGCTTAGTTATAATGAAAACAACCCCATTAATTTAGCTGAATACAAAGAGAAACAAAGTTTGCAATATGTACTTAAAAAGAAAGACAAGACACAAATATTAAAGACACATGAAGCCACAAAATATATTCATCAAAAAACAGGAAACAAAAACAATTTTAGAAATTTAATACTGATAATTTTGTACGCCGGAATACTTCTTCAACTACTGACGATGAAGCACAACTAATAGTTGGTGAACTAATACGGTCCATTGTGAACAAAGATAAAAGAGCAAATGAAGCATAAAGGAGAAGTGAAAGATAGATAAAGTTTACACATAAGCATTTAAAAGAGATGAAAGCAATGGTTTCAAAACTAAAAACTATACTGAACAATCAGCATCAAAAATATAGAAGAGTCAATAGGCAGTCGAAGAAAGTTGTAAAATCTGTGGAAAAAACTCCGAAAACCAGAATTGAAGAAATGAGCCAAGATATAAATAAAAAGAAGGAATTAGTGAAGAAGGTCCTATTCGGAGAAGTTATCAAAATTCAATTAGAGGAAACTGCACTAAAAATTTAAATATTGAGTCATGAAGATAAAATAATCAGTTACCATGTGACCTCGTTAACTGCAAAGTGTTTGAAACTTCGTTGGGACAAAAATAATCGTCAGGACAAATATACGCGATTGAAACCGAAAAGTTGTTTAATTACTATAAGATAAAAGAAAGTTCCAACGAGCTATACCCAGAAATGTTGTAGATAAATACAAATTATGGAGAATAAGACGAAAAAAGCAGTGACTTTTAAAAAGCAGGATATAATCAGATAAAAAAGAACGTCAATGTTAAAGTGAAAATTCTAGTTCAGCAATTTTTAGAACATGATTCTAACAGCCGTCAAGCTGCAAGCAAGAAAGAATTTGTGACTCGTAAAAAAATAAAAACCAGAAAAGATATATCTACAGGACACTATGAAAATTTATCAGTACTTTGTCACTCGCGTCAGTTCCCTGGAAGTCAAATTTAGAAAAATCAAAATATCTCCGCATCTACTTTAAAAAGTGACTGGCCCTTTCATGAGCAATATATTCATTAGATTAGCTATCTTATAACGCGAATTTGTTGGAATTAGATTTAAAAACTATCATAAACAAAATATCCAGAAAAGTTACCCAACTTTTGTAGAAACACCCATATATATATATATATATATATATATATATATATATATATATATATATATATATATATATATATATAGTTATATATACTGCAGCAACTGTATTATATGTTAAATTAAAAAAGCGACATCTGGCACTGAAAAATATGTAATACCTTGTGGAAGTTGGACCATGAAAAAATAAACTTAATGTTTGAATAAGCTTTCAACAAGTTATTTCAAAATTTTCATAGATTCGGAAGTCAGTAAAGGTATGTAGACGGTATTTTTATAACAGAATGTGGTAATCAATGACCAATTATCATGCACGTCAGGCATAACTACATTATAACGAGCACAAAATAATCAATTAAAAGGCTGGATTCGACCAATCTAAAACGTTAAACGACATAAGCGTTGCACTTTGTAAAATACAGATAAATGAAAAGTATATTTAGGTACCTAGCAGTAAAGAGTGATATCGCTTTTTACTTTACCCACGCATTTTAGTTATTATAATGCATGGCAGAATAACCACGAATAGGTTATAGGTTATACCCGGGACTACGATATTTTTGTCGAAACAAGCCTTAAGCGGAACCAATCTGCAACTCCAAATTTATACAACATTAATTACAAGCATCGACCTTTAAACTTGCTCGATGCTTTGCAGTTAAGATTGTGGTGATTATGGTGACATGATGCTGATCTAATGATGGAGCTGGAAGGTGGCTAAAGAAACTTACGCAATGAAACTACTCAACCTTTAGCGAGTACTTTATTTTTTATGGTTACCAGGGTCTGATCTGATGATGGAGCTGGAAGATGGTCATTGAAACTCAGTAAAGAAACGACGCAAACAACTCAATTTTAATTTTTTAGGGATTTTTATTATTAACAAGAACATAATAAAAGCTTGTTTTCAAATAGTATTTTTTTCTCGATTCTTGTTTATCATAGGAACTCAAATAATCTAGATCAATGCAGTAACTCCGCAAGTACAGACAATTTAACAATGTCAACTAATAGGCACAACAATACGCTAAACTTATCAAAGCATAATACTATTACACAGAGAATTAATCGCATACGGGTTCGACGACCCTATATTGTCTGATATAGGGTTGTCACATATAGTATATTAGATTGCTATTCAGAATGTTAGGTCGAGAACCTCTTAAATGTTAGCTAGTAACTGTTTTACCTACTTTCTCACCCCTTCTCATATATCCTTATATTATATATCCTAAGATAGAACCTAATGATTGTGTGTTCAGAGTTTATCCACTTGCATTCGCGCATCGTAAACCCGATTCCATTTAATGCATAGTAAAAATAAATTGAAACTACCATAGCCCTCCCATACAAAGGCCTTATTTTCACACAAGGAATGCTAATGAATGTGAACTTAATTTTGTTATTTCATCTCTATAATGGACATCATCGACACGGTCGATCATGCACGCAGGACTAATGTATTCTTTCAATTGTAAAAAAAAAACATGAACACAACCCTCAGTATTTTCGTAAGTATTGTGTTACCTTAATAGTTACATATAATAATATTCTCATATTTCTCATTAGGTATTACTTTCTCCTCTCGCTGTAACGAAGCGGTCAAGAGGGCCAGTTCTTCACTGGTTTACTTTCTTAGTCCATACTAATCTCAATTTTGACAACCCTGACTATAACACTAATCCAATAGACTGGAAACGTATTGGATGCGGAATTTGTATCGATTTTTAATTTGCTCCGATAGTGTTTAGGTGTGGTTGTCTATTACTAGAAAAGCAATTGATTTGGCTTTGTTTGGGCGTGCTGTGATTCTTTCTTAGCATTTTGTGTTTTGAACGTCGAACTGTGTGATATTTAATTTAATGCTATTAAGTTATGATTATTTAAAGAAAAAAGCAATTATTTACATTATAGGTTTAATTATGTTATGGTTAGTAGCTCACAAGAACAGCTGCCGGAACACAGGTTTTTGGCGGCAGATTTTCAACTCGATTGTGTTAGCTAGCCACAGGAATATTTGCAAAATGATGCTACCATCATGCGTTGAAGCTCAAGGCCGCAGCAGAATTTGAGCCATGGTTCTTGTTTTTTTTATAGCTATTTTGTGTGGCTGTCCATAGCTGTGTCACTAGGCTATCTCTATTATAAAGTCCAATCGTTAAGTACGAGTAGGTAGAGTAGGTATAATGCGATCATAAAAGTTCCAATAGGAACTTAAGTAAGTACGTAATCATTAAATTTTTATTATTATTAAAACTATAATACGACTAAAAGTCACATTTTTTTAATGGTATTGTGACGAAACATGCTCGAGAACGATGTTAAGCGGTAACCTCTACCTATAAAATAACAGATGCATATCGGCACAAGTGACTAATTGCACTACACCCGTCACCCTGTGACATACAGTTGTTAAGTCTCATATGTGCATGTTATTTTACTGGGTCTCAAGGACTACTACCGGAACATAGCTAGCCGGGTGAGCAGTCGCAAAATGCACTCGGAAATCATCATCATCATTTGCAAGTTTGAGCACGGTAGCCTAGGGATCCCATGTCTTCTAAGTTTATATTGTACAACGAACTACCTATCATATTATGTAGTGAACTAATCCCCCCCTAAGTATTAGGAATATATTAACACTTTACAAGGTTGGGCATCATGAGTCAACTCAACCCAGACACAGAACATTGACTCAGAATCTTTATATTCTGTATCCAAGATCGAACTAGTAAATTATCCACATGAAGCATTCTATTCACAAAGTCCCCAAGAAGTTTAAATCCAGCTACACAATGGCCGAAGACGCTCGACCAGTGAACACGTGTGTCTCGGCTTTATAAACACTAGCAGATGCGCAGGCGCACCTGGTGTGAAGATGCGATATGACTGTCGTTTATATGTGTGCGTGTTTGTGCAACGTATGCGTTTTAATACAGAGAGCAAGTTTTTTTTTTTTTTCTACTTTACGTTGATATGTATATAAACGAGGAGACGGCAATGTTTATTAAAATCTTTTACATTGGAAAATAACACGTAGTTTTTTACATGTAATGTTGAATGTTTTGTGTTTTAAATGATAAGAATACAGGGCGCCTGTGACTAAATCTGTTTTTTTAACCGACTTCCAAAAAAGGAGGAGGTTCTCAGTTCGTCTGTATTTTTTTTTTTTTTTTATGTTTGTTACCTCAGATCTCTTGACTGGGTGAACCGATTTTGAAAATTCTTTTTTTGTTTGAAAACTGATGGTTGTCGTTTGGTCCCATTTTAAATTTCATCAAAATCGGTCAAGCCGTTTTTGAGTTACACTAAAAAGATTGAAAAAAAAATTTAACAAAAAATGGAACCGACTTCAACACCCAAAAGTGTGAAATAACTTGTCGAAGTCGGTACCATGCCCACAATATTGTGATAATAGGTACTTTTGAACTATCATGGTACCGACTTCAACAAGTTATTTCAAACTTTTGGGTGTTGAAGTCGGTTCCATTTTTTGTTAAATTTTTTAACAGACCTTTATCCATGGATAATGGATCTTAAATCGCTTAAATTAAATAAGTTGCGTTATCTTCATCATCGATGTCAGAATAAATCACACAGCCTATCACGTGTAGGACATTTCACGACTAGAACATTTTCGAGTTTTTTTAAATGTTATCGTCATGTAATTAGCACGAGGCCCAACTAGCGTTCAGCGGTAACTTCTGCCTTTAACAGATGCAGTTCGTCACAAATGGCGAACTGCACTGCATCCATCACCCTCACATAAGTCTCATGTGCCTGTAATTTCACCGGCACTCATACCGCTCAAATCGGAACACAGTAATGTGAATATTACTGCTTCTCGGTAGAAGTAGATATGGTGGTATAATGGTAATCATTCCACGGACGAACTTGCACAAGGAGACCTACTGCTCCTAGACAAGGACATTTAAGTTTGGGGTATTGCTTCTAGGACAGGCTATAAATCTTTGATCACAATCTCACCTGATGGTAAGTAATGAAATGGAATATAAATATTAGGAGCTCCGTGCTGTGCGAACTGAAGTGCACTTTATTGCTTCGAAACTAGAGTTGCTTATTTATTGGAATGGCTTTGCGGAGTGATCCTTCTGATCTCTTTTTTTATATTATTGTGACGAAACAAGCTTTTTTTTTTTTTTTTTATGCCTGATAGGTTAGCCCTTGACCACTATCTCACCTGATGGTAAGTATAGCCGTAACACACCGTTAGGTGCTTGGCGACAGGGTTTCAACTTGAGGGTGGTAGCTAGCCAGGCGGGCATTCACAAAGTGCCCTACCACCATTCTGTAACGACTGCCATCCTCGAGCCAAGCTCGAGGCCTACTTGATGTTAAGCGGACTAAACTCTGCCTTTAACAGATGCTATTTCGGATGGAAAAAGATAACTTGCAGCGGGGCTTGAACCCGCAAACCCCCGAATAAAAAGACGTACAGTCGCCTGGAATAATAAGTATACACATTGTCATTTTCAAAATTGTGGCAAAGATTTCTGTTTTTCTCTATGTTCACAGAAGTATCATAAAATCAAAGAATAATTTGACGTTTTTTATTAATGTTTATGTAAGCTACGATCATTAGGAATATAGTAACATTGCATTATTTTGAAAACGACGAAGTGTATACATCTTATTGCAGGCGACTGTACATTCAAACTGTTGGATAAATTTCGACTGTCCAGCGCCCGCTCCCATAGCATAATTGGTAATGCACCAGGATGGTGCATGCCGAAGCGTGGCGGTATTCTGGGGGTTGCGGGTTCAAGTCCCGCTGGAAGTTATTTTTTTCCATCCGAAATAATTTGTACGTTTTCGCTTAGCATGCGTCAATGCTCTTATAAAATAATACATTTCGTCACAAGTCACGAATTGCACTGCGCCCGTCACCTTGAGACATAGTTGTTAAGTCTCATGTGAGATAAATTATAAAGTGTATTGTGTCATAAGCCAAATCAAATAGCTTATAAAGATCGGAGCGGACCAGTTCTTTGCAATGTATTATGGATGAAACAAAAAGCCGCTCAGGCACGCTTATATCGATTTGGAGACAAACCCAACATTCATAATCAAATGAGATAAAGCGTAGAACACCAAAATATAAAAAAAATACGGCCATTCGAACATGAAAAATTTCATAGCTTCATAACGAAACTGTTTACAATAAACAAGTTCAGAGACATCTGAAAAACCGTTTAAAAATTCAACAAACAGCTTATCTAAACTTTCACATTTCTGAAATAACAGAGACATTTCAGTTTAAAAAATACACGATGGAAGCTCGTGACAAGCTCAATAAGTCCTCGTTGAATGTTTGAGGGACAAGCTTTAGTGGGATTTTGAAAGTTTTTGACGAAAAATGTTGAAATTGTTGGCGACGGGAATGAAATTAACATTTTTGATATGGGGAAAGTTTAATAGATTTAGAATAAAAAGGATAATTTAAAGTTTTTATACAAATAATCTAACTATGGTATATGTATAAAAACTGTGTATATATGTTGTTTTTTTTTCCTTTTTTTTAACAAATATGACGTGGATGTTTACATCGATTCCTACTTATTTGGGGATACACGGGTACACAGTCGCCATGCACCTAACGGTGTGTTCCGGCTGCTGTCCTGGAGAGCCAGTAATTCCAGGTCAGCCTGAACAACATCCTCAACCACATCATCACTTACCAGGTGAGATAGTGGTCAAAGGCTAACCTATAAAGCATAAAAAAAGTACACGAAATGACCTGGGTCGAAACTTTTATTTATGCATGATAAGCAAGCATTTCACCGCTATCTCACCTGATGGAAAGTGATGAAGCGGCCGAAAATGTACTCGTAGTATGCTTGCCTAGACTAGAAACGTTATCATCAATCAGTCTCAGAAACTATGCCTGTTAAAAAAGTAGTTAATACGCAAATGTAGACAGAAACCCATTCCAACCCTTCCTGGGTCGAAATGCCCTTTTAACTAATTAGAAGAACTTTTAAACCAGTACATTAATGATGACTGATGAGTCATTGGAAAAACTTATACTGTCATAAAAATGTGGGTATCTACGAATAAGTAAATATGTAAAAAAAAGTAACTCTCATACAGTTACGGCTTAGATTACAGACTCATCGTGTTCACAATTATAGGGTTTGCTTTACTATCCCTCGTACCACTTCACTGGCTCGATACTTCCGTGTATCTCACAATAGCACTACCGTCAGTACATTAATGATGACTGATGAGTCATTGGAAAAACTTATACTGTCATAAAACTATGTGGGTACCTACGAATAAGTAAATATGTAAAAAAACGTAACTCTCATACAGTTACGGCTTAGATTCCGGACTCATCGTGTTCACAATTATAGGGTTTGCTTTACTATCCCTCGTACCACTTCACTGGCTCGATACTTCCGTGTATCTCACAATAGCACTACCTTCCTCTCTCACCCATGCCTCTCGTGACAGTGCCGTTTGCTAACTAACACAGGGACACACGAGACTGCGTATATACGCACCCTATGATTGTTGTACCGTATGCACTTTAGCATATATATGCTTACTTTATATATATTAACAAAACACGCACAATCTTCCAAATTCTTAATTATTCTTCTGTATTGATTTGCCCCTTAGAAGTAAATGCATCCGATTGGCCGCGAGAAGGTTATTTTGTTGCGCCGCACGGTACACTTTTTAAGCCACGCCCGCCGCGGCAAGGTTTGCGTTCTGCTGTTTTTGACCTTGACTTACATTTCTTTACATATATATTCGTAGGTGGGTACACAGGGCTGTGTTTCGGATACGCATCGGTCAAACTTGAATATGTTCATTATACTTACGCTCTCACCGAAACTTCAAAGAAATCTTTGTTTCAGGAACACGCACGTCGTTCACAGCTCTATATTTCTTTTGACTATAGACATAATTGTGTATGAAAACCAAATTTTGTTTCGTGTGTTTGTGTGAGAAAAACTCGGTCAAAGGAGAGTAAGGAGTTTGCCGAGAGTAAGTATGGGCGTGTTTTTTGAGCGTGCTATTCTAATGACTGAGTACACCAAATAAAGGGACCTTTAAGTCGACATTATGACGACATACGCGTAATGTATATTATATATATACCTCAATTTTAAATATATAATAACATTGATAATATCTTACTTACGCAGGTGTGTGTGAGTGTATCACATATTCACCGTAGATTATATTCTGTATAGATGTTTTGGTTTGGACGTACCTGTAACAAGGAATTTATTGTTAGACAAAACATCATGGACAGCTGTCAAGAACCAAACAGATGAGTAAAATAAGAATTTTAAGACCTTACGCAATGAGTAAATTTTATTAATGACATATGTATAAAAAAATATATTTAATACGTTTGTCGTTAAATTAAAATATCAAATTAATATCTAGAAAAACATTTTATATATAAAAATATATCTGGTGACTATTGTACCTAATTTTCTTGCTAAGCCAACGTGATGTCATAAACGCCACGTAGCCCAAACGGAAGAATGTTTGACACGTTTTGCATCTACACGAACCAACTTCAAGAGGTCTTCTTTGAATGCAATATCTAGTATATATTGCCATGACTTTATTCACCGTGGCAGGTGTCTAAGCACAAACAAGTGACAGTCCCATGTAATAGTAGGCGAGTTTATAGCCACAAGTTATAATTCCAGACGCATTATGAATAGGGACTTTTAAAGTATTTAATAAACATTTTCGTCTTCATGAGATTGTTATCGCATCGCGTTGTAGGATTAATAGAGATAACTACTTAGAAAAAGACGGCTTTCTTCTTGTCGAGGAATTCTCACTCCCCGGAAAAGACTACTACCTTCACCATTCATTCAATTACTTAGTAGCAATGTTTCAAGGTGCTTGGCGACAGACTTTCAACTTAACGGAGTACGAGCCTGACTGCAGGTAAATGTTACTTAAAAGTCTAAACTCAAAGTAATAGATCCAGATGTAACTTTCCAGAAATCCACCTAAATAATAATATATATTTACAGAATATTTTAAGAAAATACAAATTAATAATTTTAAATATAACATATAGTCAGTGACGATTCCACTAAAATTTCTTGCAATTTAATTTTTTTGTTACAATATTTTATAAGCATATTTTATTACATTGCAAGAAATTCTCATAAGCCACACGTTGCTGGCACTGGGCTCGCACAATAGTGTATGCGATTAAAACACGGGCAAACACTAGGTGGATTAGAAGCGGCTAACGTCCTTTGTGGCGTTCTATGGGGGAGGTTTTTGTTCAACAGTGGACGTCTTACGGATGATGATCATGAAAACTAAATTCATATAATTAGTTTTATAAACATGTGCACGTTTGCAGGCTGAATAAATTGTATCAGTGTAATAATAATTATAAGGAATCAAAAAGGTATCACCTGGATAGCTACCCCCATAAGGTAGAAAATCTGTCGGCCAGCACCTATCGATGTGTTACGGCAGTTGTCCTTTAGAGCCAGTAATTCTAAGTTAGCCTGAACAACATCTTCGATCACATCATAAATTACCACATCATATCACTTACCATTAAGTGAGATAGTGTTCAAAAGCTAGCCTATCACTACTTACTAATATTATAAATGCGAAAGTAACTCTGTCTGTCTGTCTGTTACGCTTTCACGCCAAAACTACTGGACCGATTTGAATGAAATTTGGTATGGAGATTCTTATTGCGGTAACAGAAATACATCATCTGTAAAAATTTAAACTGTCTAGCTATCACCGTTCTTGAGATACAGCCTAGTGACAGACGGACGGACGGACAGCGAAGTCTCAGGGTCATAGGGTCTCGTTTTTACCCTTTGGGTACGGAACCCTAAAAAACTACATACACATGACTATTATTAAGATCCATTTGACATGTATTGTAGCAAATAAATAAATGAATTGATACGACGATCACAAAACATTCCATACATTAATGTGATTATGTAAGCAGTATGAAAAAGCTCCTGTTAAGTTAAAATTATTATTTCCAAACACGAGTGTGTAATTTGGCACGATATTCACTAATTAACGTGTATTTGAATCATTCCAGTAGCTGGATCGAAAGCTCGAATTAATAACCTCGTTCATAAAATTTAATGACGTCACATTTTAAGGACACCAGTACGCTTCGACGGGCTTCATTAACAAAATAACTTACTTTGAATATCGCATCGTTAAAAAAGTATGAGCGTATAAAAGTAATCGTAAAAGTGTAATATTAATCCCAAAAACATATTTCCAACATGGAGTGTATGTAATTTCATTTGGCACGGTATTCCGTAATTAACGGATGTTTGAATTGTTCCAGTGACATGACAACTGGCGTCCATTCTCAGATTAGTAGTTTAGTCCGATTCTATTAATTATCATCCGATTTCAAAACAAGGAGGAGTTTTTATCTTGTGTGGTACCTTATAACTCTTTTCAGGGTGTACCAATTTTGATAATTTATTTTACATTATAGCAAGCACCAGTGCTATGTGGTCCCATTACATTTGAGTGAGATCTGACGGGTAGTATTTGAGATATCCTTAGAATGCGTATTATATATTTGAAGACAGTTATCTTGTTACGTTTTTATTTATTGATCACGATTTCACTACAGTGTGGCCATTAGTGCCGTGCACTCACTGAGGTATGCACGGCGAAATGGCGAAGAAAAAAGTACATGAATTCGTGCGTTGACGGCATGGCACTGACAGAGCGCAGCAGCCGATTCTCCCTCCCGTGTCGCCGCGCGCATACCTCAGGGAGTGCACAGCACTAATGGCCGCACTATAATGAAATTTGATGATGTTGGAGATTTAGCATGCTTGTCTAAAAGGTTCAAATAAGACTTTAAGATTACCAAGTTAAAAGGACACTGCCAAGGTGGTCCATTCGTTTCCTGTTCGCTCACAAGTTCGCATCATAAGAGTGTTGGCAATTTTTTTATAATTGAACTGCATTATCATCTCTTTGATATGTCAAGTCGCCCGCCTGGTAAGCATCACACCTGTCCATTACAGTTGCATTGACATCATCCTCATTGTGCTAGACATTGCACTGTGCTCGTCATTCTGAAAAGTTAGTTCACGTGTCGATTCCCCAGTAATTTCAGTTGCTACAGTGCCGATCATGCCTCAACACAGTAGGACAATCTCAGACCTAAGATTTGAGAGGACAATAAAGTAGGATATCTGGCATTGCGGTAGTACAACCATGACATACTCTTGCCGAAAGGACCTGTCACCTGGCTACCAAGAAACAAGGACGCTGGCACGTTGTTCTATTCGTTTCCTGTTCGTATTATAATAGAGAGTTGGCAGAATACACATATATACTTTGTAGTAGATAAATAGATAATTCTTTATCGTACACACCAGGAGCAGAAGGATCACTCCGCAAAGCCATTCAAATAAATAAGCGACTCTAGCGACGAAGCAATAAAGTATACTTCAGCTCGCAAAGCACGGAGTAGATAGCTAATAATTATATTCAACTACAAAGCGTTTCTCTTTCTATCGCATAGCCACGTATAGTTCCGATTTCTGCTGGCACGGCACGCACCGTGCAATAATCCCGTCCGGACGGATACGCCGATGTACCTGAAGCTTTTTACCTCAAGTACGGAGTACGCCAGGCCTGACAATGACAAACTTGTAATGTAGTGGACATTACAAAATAATACAATACGAACTAAGTTTTTTTTCCACTCTCTGAATACGAAGGCTTACAATGAATTACCGAAAGTGAAAAGAGTATCAGCGATCATGGGATACTTCTGTCTTTATAGACGCCCAGAGGCCAGTTAAGATATCCTGGCTATGTATCCTGTTTTCTCCAAAACGTCATTAATCTGGTCACAATCCGACTGTTCCATCAAAACGACCTTTTTAACAGACTACCAAAAAAAAAAAAATTTTTCAACTCACCGCGTATATATTTTTGTAGATATTACCACGCATAACTTATACTGCAAGATCCAATCTTGACGATTATTTTTGGGTAAAATATACCATATTGATATGGTACACAGCAAATTAAACCATCTGGCACCCTGGCATGGAACTTACTCGTACCTATATTTTGGGTAAATTTTTGTAGGTACTACCAAAACATCTAAATACATCTTTTATCTCATACATTTTAAAGTCAACTGGATCAATCTGAAGCAACCTCCTAGGTACCTGTCATCGTGACACGCCAAATGCAAGCAACCACCGTGAAACTACAAGGCCTTTGATCTTCATGTTTATTTAGCCGCAAAAGTTTAACCTTATGAAAGCTCGGACACATCAACGGGGTTATTTTTGTTCCATACCCGAAATATTTCCATGTAATTATGTGTTTATTATTATGTGCATTATTAGTGTTAGGTGTCGCGTAAAACGGTGTGGATATTAGGCAACGATAATTTGTTAGGCAAAAATTTTGTAATTTGTAACCGACTTCAAAAAAAAGGAGGAGGTTCTCAATTCGTCTGTATTTATATTTTTTTTAATTATGTTTGCTATCTCAGAACTTTTGACTGGTGGAAGCGATTTTGATAATTATTTTTTTTATTTGAAAGCGAATGCTTGTCGTTTGATCCCATTTAAATTTCATCAAAATCGGTCTGAAAAATAACTTCCTATCTTGATGTTATAGTCGTTGACAGTGAATGACAATCGATCTCGTAAATAGCAAGGGTCACTAAAAAGAGTTTTACCTAAAAATGATTTTTTTTGACAAAGGCATTTTTTTGCTTTTGATTAAGTCCAACCAGGGGATTGAAACCAGGACATCGAGTTTAGTGGAAAGCAGCATTCTAAACACATCAACGCAGACGTAAACGGAAACCACATATTAGGTAATAAAGATACGAGGATAAAGGATATTTTCAACACCCTTTTCAGGTGTGGATTCAAGCTGGAAATAAAGATCGCAATCCTAATTTATAACGCCATTAAGATTAAAATAAGCCTACTATTTCTTTCGGCACATTCAAATTACGTGCCTATTTCAAAAGTAAGGACGGCAAATATATACCAGTAACGCATCCTTGAGACCTCTGGTATTGCGGATGTATGTGGCCTACGTTGATTTAACACCAAGTGGGCCACCTATCTCTTTGTTTGCCGTCCTATACCATAAAAAAAACATTGATTAGTTATTCAACCACTTACAACAACTTGAAAAGTTGTTTATAGTGTACGAAATAAAAAGGGAACCAATAGCATCCACGCATCGACAGTACCAATTGCAGATACCCATGTCAGCTTTACGCGTGTTTGCCTCAACACATCAAAATATCAAACTACTTTTAACGTTTCTCAAACCTAATAATTTTAGAAATTTATTTCGATGAAAAAAAGATAACTTCTGGAGAACTTGCACCGGCAACCCCAGAATACCATCTGAAGCATTTCCCATTATGGGAGCACACTTTTAGCATTACAGGAGCGGGTGCTGAACAGTAAAATAGTTACCATCCGTTTGAATACACGACTTAAATCTCAGCCCAATTGTTATATTTTTTATATCATATATTACAATGCATGAACTCATAAATTAGTTCCGTTTGAAATCTCAACCCAACTCCAACACAGCCCCTGGTTTTTCTCGTGTCATGTAAGCTTGCAATATAACCCTCTGGCAGGTAACAATATTAACTGGAAATTTAAGATAACAGAAGCAGGTGTAATGCTGCGGGCACTCGGAAATCCGTTGGAAAACCTCCTTCCGTGGTTTAGCTAATTAGAATTACATTTTGAATTGTTTACGTTTGCTTTGTCGTTTTAGGGTTTAGACGGCGAGTGTGTTTAAATTTGTCGTTGATAAGCAGCTTTACTACCACCGATAGCTTTACTAAGGAGGGTGAAACAAAATCTTTATAAATTTCTGTATTGCTGTCCTTGGTTTTGTTCGATAAATTATTATTCTTTAGTACGGTCTGTTTATCTGCTGTTGAGAATATCAGGCTGCCTTTCCCACACCAACCGCCTTAGGAACTTGTCTCACAGCCCTCGCCCCCAGCGACAAAGCGAGTAGCTATCAACTAATTGCACACTCAAGAAACGTACAAAAGATACAGGTTCAGTGTCAACAAAAGAGCTGATTGACGAATATTTAGACTGCCGGCTAGAAACTGCGCTCTTTGTCTCCACTAGTTTGTCGCAACGACAAGAGCTACACTTGCTCAGCGATGCTAGCTTGGTGGTCAGAAAACTCGCCCACTATATCTCTTGCCGTTCTCGGAGTTTTGATCTGGAAGCGAGCATCGCTGAACTAGTGAAGCACTTGTTGCTACGACAAAATAGAAGAGATAGTTCTCGCCGGCAGTATAGTATGAACATTCAGCTCACAGTTGACACGGGATTTGCATCTTTTGCAAGTCCCGTGAGCGAGAAAATGGTCGATAGCTATTCGCTTCCACACAGGCGGTGAGACCGCCTTTGGAATACTTTTGCTGGTTGTATACTCTCTAACGTTCATTGGTAAACCATTTCGGTTTCCCTTAGTCTCCTTCAACGAAATTCAACATGTCCTTATATTATTAACTCACCCGGCTTCATAGTGATTGTGCGGCAATATTCACAGTAATAAATATAAAAGAATAATAAGGCACACATTAACAGTAACCATCCTAGAAGTATTTATTTCACTTTATCATACGATAAAGTGAAATAAATAGAAATAAGTATACACTTATCATGTCCGTTGTCATCACCGAAACACGGTAATTATAGCTTTATATGCCCAATTTGATCACTTGATATCAAAGCTTATTACTCCTGTAACGAGAACTGTTTACCATCCAACAATCATAGGATGTAACTATCCTTTAGCAGTATTTAATTAGCTTTAATCCTGTCCCGATTCAATCCGCAGATCCGTCTGTTTACTGTTTGTCTATTGACGGTAAAGGGATCCCCCCAGCCAATCAAGGAGTCTCACAACTTTGTACAACAGAAATACACGGTTGCTGTTATACACTTGTGAGTAACAGTAGCACAAGTGTCACGGTTATAATGCCTATTATACTTAACCATCAATTAATCCATATATTAATGGTTATTTATATTATTAAAGAAATTAATCAAAGGTGTTATCAACTAGACCGAGCAGAAACAGCTATACTGCCAATCTGATACCAATTCTTATTGCTTCTTTAATGACGATTGTTTACCGTCAAACAATCTGTTTTACTTCCCTATAGCACCATTATAGGAAGCTTTAATCCTGACCCGATTTAATCAGCGAATCCCACAGTCACAGTCTACTATATGTCTATTGACGGTAAAGGGAACTCCCTCGCTAATCAAGGCAACTCACAAGATTGTTTGGTAGAAGGACACGGCTGGTGTTATACACTTTTGAGTAACAGTAGCACAAGCGTCACAGTTATTCATATTCATTTATTTCATAACGATATAGTTACACGTCAAAACAGTATATTATATTTATTAGATAAAGTAGTGAACTAAGTATGTATCTAGTTGTTTTAATAATCAATATAATAATTACGCATATTATGGTTAATATTATTGAATTAAATTGTCTGTATAAATCATGCCAATTTCGGTAATTATTAAAAATGTCATTAAAAATATAATAATTTAAAAATAATCATACATTTAGATGGTGAAGAATCAATTAATTAACTATGTCATAAAAATACATTTATATAAAAAAAAACATACATTTTCATTTCTTTGTACAGTCAAATAAAGACTATATTATAGTTATAGTACGCTTCCTCAACTAGCCAGTTTTCATTTTGTGCTTAATGCGTTCGAATGAGGGAGTATTACGAACATCTTCTGGCAACTGGTTGAATACTGCCGGTGCCATTACATGCACCAGCTTAGACGTGTTGGCGAGGCTGTGCGAGACCGGCCGCATCTGTTGCGAGTGAATTGTATTCGTGCCCATTACCTAGGTAAGAGTATTCTTCTGGGTGACTTCTCGGATAAAGCGCAGCCTGAAGAATTATAAGGCATATTTCATGTAACCGTAATTTAATCTTGACCTTAATTACAGGTGTTATAAACGAGACGGAGCGATAATAGTTTCACGAACAATCTCATCCTTCAATTCTCGTACCAATGTTTCAGTGACGACGACTGTTTACCATCAACCAATCATCGGTTGTAACTATCCTTTGATTAGCTTCAATCGTATCTCAATTAATTCAGCGAATCCCACGGTCACAGTTTACTATATGTCTATTGACGGTAAAGGGAACTCCCTCGCTAAACAAGGCGACTCACAAGATTGTATGGTAGAACGACACGGCTGGTGTTATACGCTTGAGAGTAACAGTAGCACAAGTGTCAGTAATAAGGCTTATTTCATGTAACCGTCGTTTATTCTTGACCTTAATTACAGACGAAGCGATAATAGTTTCACGAACAATCTCATCCTTCAATACTCGTACCAATGTTTCAGTGACGACGACTGTTTACCATCAACCAATCATCAGTTGTAACTATCCTTTGATTAGCTTCAATCGTATCTCAATTAATTCAGCGAATCCCACAGTCACAGTTTACTATATGTCTATTGACGGTAAAGGGAACTCCCTCGCTAAACAAGGCGACTCACAAGATTGTATGGTAGAACGACACGGCTGGTGTTATACGCTTGTGAGTAACAGTAGCACAAGTGTCACAGTAATAAGGCTTATTTCATGTAACCGTCGTTTATTCTTGACCTTAATTACAGACGAAGCGATAATAGTTTCACGAACAATCTCATCCTTCAATACTAGTACCAATGTTTTATTGACGACGACTGTTTACTATCAACCAATCATCGGTTGTAACTATCCTTTGATTAGCTTCAATCGTGTCTCAATTCATTTAGCGAATCCGACTGTTTACTGCTTTTCTATTGACGGTAAAGGGATCCCTCAGCCAATCAAGGCGTCTCACAAGTTTGTACAATGGTACGTTACGATAGGTGTTATACACTTGTGCACTTGTGGGTAACAGTAGCATAAGTATCACGATTATAAGGCTAAGCCAAGATCCTAATGATAATACAACGGCAAGGAGAAGTCACAACCAGAAAGTATGTGTATTTCCGTGCTACGGAGGACATGTTAAGCCGTCGGTCTCAGTTGTTGTCTTAGAATGGCAGTCGTTATAGTACGGTGGTAGGTCATTTTGCGAATGCCCGCCTGGACAGCTACCACCCTCAAGTTGAAAACCTGTCGCCAAGCTCTTAATGGTGTGTTCCGGCAGCTGTCTTTGAGAGCCAGTAGTTATAGGTTAGCTTAAACAACATCTTTGATCACATTATTACTTACCATCAGGTGAGACAGTGGTCAAAGCCTAACCTGTCAGGCATAAAAAAAAATTCAAACAAACAAAAAAAGCATTTGAACGGTAAAGTCAAGTTAAAACGCCCCGTATTTCAAACTTAATATCTCCAGGTATAAGCACCAGAACTGCAGTATGAACATAAAGGCGGTGTAAGTAAACACAACTGTGTTTCCCCGCCATATCTTCCTGCGGGTAACGTAAGGAAAATTCCAGAAGCCGGGCAGCAGAACCTTCTAAAGAACTGCGATCGTGCACTGCGATGGCAAATCCCCCTCCTAATGGGGTAGGTATTCTTACAACTGTAAACGTTACGGCTGTTATGTAATATCTCTTTAAACATTTTAAGGTCTCAAATAAGTAGCTGAATGGATTACGTTTATCTTTGAAAATAAATAGTCCCAATCGTCAATAAAAGAATAAATGATACTACTTCGTAAAAAGCTTGATATCGATACAGTTATTTTTATATAAAGATAATTCACTGACTCCCACGGCAGCAATAATGTATCCAAAGCACTAGAGGGTTGTTTATTTGCCAGCTTGTGATGCCTCGTTTACATTGAGATAGTGAGCGTTGAGTAACTGGCACAGTGTATACAGGGCTCAAGTGGAGCAATGGATATAAAGATTGATTTATGGTAATTTTAACGCGGAGAGACATAATTGCTGTTCTGTTTTAATCAATCAACGAGTTGTTGCATGAAAGTTGAGTGAGCAATCCTTTGTCGGTATATTTTTTTACCTGATGTTCGTTAGAACATTCCTTTTTTAATTCAGTTTATTGATAATTGATTTGTTGTCCTGAAAATAGGGGTTAAGACCAGAGTTATTTTGACAACATTGGGCCCCATGTGTAAAGATATGTTTTGTTTATAATCATTAATCACACCCTTACACCATCTTATCTATAAGTTAGTTTTTGCAGCCTTTGATCACCATCTCACCTGTTGGTAAGTGATGTTCTGATCGAGGATTCACCAACTGCAGGGACACCGTTAGGTTTTTTTTTTTTTATGCTTGATAGGTTAGCCCTTGACCACTATCTCACCTGATGGTAAGTGATGTTGTGGTCGAAGATGTTGTTCAGGCTAACCTAGAATTACTGGCTCTCAAAGACAGCTGCCGGAACACACCGTTAGGTGCTTGGCAACAGATTTTCAACTTGAGGGTGGTAGCTAGCCAGGCGGGCATTCGCAAAGTGCCCTACCACCATTTATTATTATTATTATTTTATTATTTATTTATTCAATTAGAACGGCTTTAGGCCAATTACACTAATGACCCTGGACTACGGCGTGATAGAAATACGCCGTGCGGAGGTTCCTTACTGGCCGCGTGCGCTCCCATCGCACTGCGCCGGCATACTGAACTCGAATCTCTCGGCGGCGGAGAAGATTTATGGGCAAGTTTTGAATGGCGCGGCCATAAGTTCTATGTATGCGTTGTATACATAAAATCGAATGCCACAGACGATTTTTACATGAAGTGGTTTTGCAAAGTAGAAGATTTTATAAATGATTTGAAAGGAACTGTAATAATATTTGGGGATTTGAACTTGTACACTGCATCAAGAAATGTAAACAATTATTATAATTATTTTATGTCCTTTTGTAATCTGTACGAAAATAACGACGTGCGGAATGTTAATGGGAGGATGTTGGATGTTGTATTGACGCGAAAGAATTCAAATATTCGGGCGATTGTGTCGCCTACAGAGCACATTGTTAAAATTGATCCCCACCATCCTCCCCTTGGCATTGACATTGAAATAGTTGTATCTCGTATTACAGATAGTATTGAGCCCAGTAATATAGTTTCAAACAGAGATTGGAACTTTAAAAAATGTCACCGTACTATGCTATTTGATATGTTGGAACGTGTAAATTGGGATGAATTTTACAATATTAACGATGTTTGTTTGAGTACGAAGAGTTTTTATGCCAATATTTACGATATTTTTGATACTTGTACTCCTAAAAATTGCCGTAAACGGTCCGGGCAAAAGCGCTATCCTGTTTGGTTCACTAAAGACATAATAATAAATATCAAACGCAAGCGTGAGCTTCATCGTGATTGGAAGCGTAACCAATCAAGTGGTGCTTATGAATTGTTTTCCAACATAAGGGCGGGGCTTAGGACTCGTGTCTCAGATGCGTATGACATGTACATGGCAGGTGTGGAGCAAAACATTAAAGAGAACCCGCGAGCGTTCTGGCGCCACATCTCAAGTTTGAGGTCAAAGGGTGGATTTGAGCCTACTGTTGTTTACAACGGTAAAACACTGAAAGGCAAACAGGCGTCTGAGGGTTTTGCTGAATATTTCTCTAGTGTTTTCTTAGTAAATTTACCCAAGCTAGATGCTATAAGTACAGCAAGCTACGACTCATCGTCCTCGAGTAACTATATCCACATACCGGAGATATCACCTTGTGATGTGGTTGCTGGGATTCGGAAACTAAAACCTAGTAGCTCTGTTGGACCTGATTGCGTGCCTCCGTGGTTTCTTAAAGAGGGCAAGACTATCTTGACTTACCCTCTTTGCCATTTGTTTAACCTTGCTCTGCGACAGGGGGTTTACCCTCCTGTGTGGAAGCTATCGCGAGTCACCCCGATTCCGAAAACCTCTAACAAAGTTTCAGTCGAGGAATATCGCCCTATAGCCATCTTACCATCCGTGGCAAAGTTGTCTCGGTTAACCGAGCCATTCCTTTGTAACGAACAACATGGATTTAGAAGTAAGAGATCGGTGAATTCCAATCTTCTGACACTTGTCGACTTCATCTCTTCTAGACTTGATCTTGGGGTGCAAGTAGACGTAGTGTACTTTGATTTCCGGAAGGCGTTTGATAGGGTAAACAACGACATTCTGCTGAAGAAGCTTAGTGACATGGGTTTTTCCCCAAGTCTTCTCAAGTTCTTCGCTGATTACCTCCGCCATCGTCAGCAGTATGTTCGTCATGGTCTGTATGAATCTGGAACCTATCACACGCCTTCCGGTGTGAGCCAAGGATCAGTAATGGGCCCCTTGCTCTTTAACTTGATGATCAATGATCTTCCTGCAGTTATTGAACACTCGAAGTGTCTCCTTTACGCGGATGATTTGAAATTATTTAGCGTCATTACATCTGTAGAGGACTGTTTGAAGCTGCAGGAGGACATAGATTCCACTTATGGATGGAGTACAAAAAATGAGATGGAGGTCAACTGTTCAAAGTGTTTTGTCATGACTTTCGGTCGAATGCGACGCCCAATCGAATTTTCATACAAATTAGGCCAACATGTTATAACACGAGCTACTTCGGTTAAAGATCTGGGCGTAACATTCGACCGTGAGCTTACCTTCAATGACCATATTGTTACGGTTGCTAAGGAGTCCTATCAGCGGCTGGGCTTCGTGTTGAGGAACTCCAGGGATATGCGCAATATTGATGCCGTCAAGCTTGTCTTTAGTGCGTTGGTACGGTGCAAACTTGAAGCTAGTGCCTGTGTGTGGCATCCACACGAGGAGAAGTATACCCTCTTGTTGGAGAAGGTACAGAAGGCTTTCTTAAGGTATTTATATAAGCGCGTGTATGGGTACTACCCATTCATGTACCCAACGAGATTTTTGCTTGGTTCCTTAGGGTATAATTCTCTGGAGGTCAGGCGCTCTCATGACCAATTGGCTACAATGTGCAAAATCCTTCGTGGGAAGATAGATGCGCCTGATCTCTGTAGCGAGTTGTGCCGTCTGTTTGTCCCTGACCGGTACCTTCGGGGCAGAAAACATGAACTGTTTGCCGTCCCGAACTGTAGAACAGTTGCACGTGCGACATCCCCGATACCGCGTTCCCTTACCGCGCTCAACGCATTACTTAACGCTAAACAGGATTGTGACGTCTTTGCTGGCAAATGGAAGGACATTATGTCGGAATGTTTGTTTCTCTGTGAGTGCATAGGATAGATTTTATTTTGGACATGTACTATTATTATAATTATTTTTGACATACATTTTACATTCTGCATGACATTTTTTATATTAATCTAATTAAGTAATACAGGTATTGTTTTATATGATAATTAATTGACATTTTATATATTATGATTTAAGTTTGTTTGACATTGATATTGTATCTTAAATTTTATAACAATGTATTGATTTTGATGTTGTATTAATATTAATTTTTTTATCATTAGTGGTCCATCTGATAATACCATGCTGTAACGACTGCCACCCTAAGACAACAACCGGGACCGACGGCTTAACGTGCCCTCCGAAGCACGGAAGTGCTCAGTAGTAATGTCACCAGCGGTCACCCATCCAACTCATGACCGCGGCGGACGTTGCTTAACTTTGCTGGACGATTCAGAATGGTTAAGCAAACTTCGCTACGAGCGCTTCGAAAGGTGGTTGGTGACAGAGTTTTTAATGGAGCGACATGTCCATGTCTATATCCATTGGGCCAACACTGCTTCATAATAGTTGTTGTATATATTTGGTTGGGTGCCATATTCACTGGTCACTCAGTAATTGGAGTCACATCCTCAAAGTTACTCTAACATGTAATTAGATTATACTTTAAAGTAAATCTACCGCAATGTTCATAAAAAATGAAATCGTGATGTTAAGAAGAGTTAATGAGTTGTACATCATATTGCTCGATATTCAATTATATAACAAGGTAGCAAGTATTCCCATTACATAGTTTTGAAACAGGTAATTGGCTTTATCAGTATTGTAAGTCGGAGGAAACATCAATTAAAAAAAACGTCTCTTCTGGTATTTATTTAAAATTTTTAACCAACTTAAAAAAATCGAGGAGGTTCTCAATTCATCTGTTTTTTTTTTTATGTTTGTTACCTCAGAACGTGTGAACTGTTGAACCGAATTTGATATTTTTTTTATTTGTAATCTGATGCTTGTCGTTTGGTCCCATTTAGATTTCATCAAAATCGTTCAAGCTGTTTTTGAGTTACACTCCAATAATTGATAAATATTTTCCTATCTTGACGATATAGTCGTTGACAGTGAATGACAATCGATCCCGTAAGTAGCAAGGGTTACGAAAACGAGAGACTTTTTTTTTTAAATAATAAATTGAACCAATTTTAACACTCAAAAGTGAGAAATAACTTGTCGAAGTCGGTACCTTGCGCACTATAAGTGTTAATAGATACTTTTGAACCTCCTCTGAACCGAAATCAAAGCGGCAACTGTATAAGTGTTACACTTATGCTTCGTAGCTTAGTTATTGGCAAAGCGATGTGCTTTGCCATTATCTACGCACCATTTCACACTACCAATTCAAGACCATAGAAATAATCCAAACTATTTATTCAATAGAAATCGATTTATTCATTTACATTGACGTTATTGCCATAGGATTATTAGCTTTATCACTACCATCAGCAATGATCCCAATAATCGAGTTTCGTAAAACATAACTACCACGTACATACGGAACCCGATATGTATTTATATTCATTTACATTGAAGTTATTGCCATACAATTATTCACTTTCACCATCTTCAGCTCCATTCCACTTTCTGTCTGTACTCAAGAACATATATGCCAATAAACGAGTTTCATGAAACTATACAAGCACGTACAAATATGAAGCCCGAAATCTATTTATTCATTGACATTAAAATTTTTGCTATACAATTATTCTCTTTATCACCATCTTCAATACTCAAGAACATATATCCCAATAAACGAGTTTCGTGAGACATAACAAGCAAGTACAAACTATGGATCCCCAAATCTATTTATTCATTTATATCGAAATGATTACCAAACGATTTTTTGCCTTATCTTCTGTTCCATTCTACATACTACCGACACACAAGAACTATCTCAATAATCGAGTTTCGTGAGACATAACAAGCAAGTACAAAATATGGATCCCCAAATCTATTTATTCATTTATATCGAAATGATTACCAAATGATTTTTTGCCTTATCTTCTGTTCCATTCCACATACTACCGACACACAAGAACATATATCCCAATAATCGAGTTTCGTGAAACATAACATGCACGTAGAGATTACCTGTCCGTTGCACTTCCAATATCTCGCCTTCAAAAGACTCGAGCTGAAAGCCTGACCCAAATCTATTTATGGAGCTCTGCTGCATATCTGACATGATAATAACTCTTTGTGGAAATTGGGTGGTTTGCTGAGCTTTGCGCTCGCTGTTTACCATAAATATTTACTCTATTTTTTGTAGGTTTTGAGATTTATATTGTGAAGGATTGTTTTATACATTGATTTATTTTTTACTGGCTTTGCAGTATTATCAGCAGATTTTCAGGTTTTTTAATAAATCCTTTTTTCTTCACATCGTGCATTTATTATATCAAATTATTACCATCTAATGATATTAAAAAAAATTGACAAACATAATTGATGTGTATCTACGAGTATAATAGAATTAAGAAAGCATGCACCTGATACAATAGCTAGACTTGAAGTATGGATACTTGAACTACAATATTGCGGTATTTTTTTTAGTCTCCTGGTCGTTGAATCCTGTGTGATAATATAGTGAATACATCCTTTTGTGTAAAAAAAAAAACGAAATTTAATACTGTGATCACCAACTAGTCTGCCAAACATGGAGTTAATGTCATCCCTCATTAGTCTACCTCTTCTTGGGGAAGCTTGTACAGGAACGGACGTAGCGGCTTACGCAAAGAATTTCTCTTCAACTTTTTTACACTAAATACTCTTTATCAGGAGTGCGTACGGAGTAACGGGACTCAATTTATATACTTTAAATTGTAAAGGGATAGTAGGATACAAATTTTCAGTCCAAGGGAAGTGCCGTCGTACTTTTTTCCTTCATTTTGCAAAGAAACATAGTTTCTTCATATTTTAATACCGAATCCACAAATTCGGTGATATATTGTTCAAGAATATGCATGAACCTGATATCTTTTGTACGGGAATTCATATTGACAAACCAAAACCCTAGATTTATGGTTCAAAGAAGTGCGTGAAAAATTTCACCAAGTTTGCACACTTGGTATCGCACTAATATTATATACTTATGCGACCGTTTTTGAGTGAGTGAGAATGTATTTCCTACTCTTTCACACTGACACGACGGCACCGATTTTGATGAAACTTGGAATACAGATAGTTTAGGTCCTGTATACTTGTCAGCATCATCTTTTTCATCATTGTCTACGCGGATGAAACCGCAGGGCGCAACTAGTTAAAAATATAATGTAACTACGTTTGAACGGAAAGCCCGACGAAGGCTAAGTCGTCCGTCCGTTTGTCTCTTTCGCTCTATATGTTGGGCCTTATCATACGTAATTACGGAGCAATTAGCTCGCTATCACCAAGCCATAACAGTGAGTACCGGCAGCCGTCCTTGAAAGCCAGTAGAATTACAGGAACATAAGACTTAATTACTGTACATCTCAGGGTGACGTGCGCAGTGCAATTCGTCACATGTGGCGTTACATGCAAACTTGTTACATGCAAAGGTTGGCATCAGATGGGAATCGTGGGTATTCCGTCACAATACCAAAAAAACTAAAATACGAGTAGAAGTACGTTTAAATTTTGATGTTAAAAGTAATCACGAAACTTTGATTATCTACGAGAAAAATCATCTTGTTTACGACAGCCAAATTACATTTATTAAGCCACAACTTTAATAAGAATAATTAAGGATACATTAATAAAGAAATTTCTTCCCTGAAAAGCCATCGGACACCTTTTGAAGTAACTTATAGAATTAGCTTTTTTGTACGAAGCCAAGTTAAATTGAATTACTTTTATCGTCATCGTATTTGAGACGAATAATTTTACTTTCCAGTCGCTTTTTGTTTGAAAATATGAAAATTGCATATCTTAACGATTTTATTTTTATTTCTGATAGTTGAAGCTATTGAAGTACTTTATCGATATTTTAATCTGATTAAAACGACGGTTTTTTTTTTGCGATGTATAAATTGCGCCTGATCGGTACTTGTTGCTCTCCAAAACTAAGAGGAATAAGCATCAAATATACAATATTGATGCTTTTTTACACAATTCGACTAATCTAAATTATTACTTTTATACTCTATATAACTCTAAATGTAGTTTAGTTATAATTTATCCATAGATCAAATAGTATAGACGAAATAATTAATAAATCGACTAAACTACATTATTTTAAAAGCGCTCATGTACAATAAAATCAATTCTTTTCGCTGTGGCTCTATACAATTTGTATTTTTGCTGAACGTGGCAGTACAATGTAGAATATTTCAAGATTACAATTTGTAACAGACCTTCATATGAGCGTTGTAGACGCCTAAATTAAAAAAAATGATTTTGACTTTGGTTTGTTTTAAGAGGATCAAATAATATTGTCCCATATTTAATACCGCGAGCACAACAAATAAAAAGGCGTGAGCGATTTTATTTTTAATTAAATTTATATTTATAAGTGAGCTTTTTATAATAAGTAAAAAATCTTTCAGGTACCGTATCACATGGTTGCTACATAATAATTAAGAATAATATTTAATTTAATTTTAATACATATATTTATAAAACTATATAATTTATATATAATATATCAAGAATCTTAAGAAGAAAACAAATTATATTGTTATGATTCACTATTTAGACACAAAACTTGATTGAGCGAAATTTTAGAGTTATATTCATGATTATTTTCCATCGAGAGAAATATATAGAATCGTGATTAAGGATCAAGCGTAGTATTTTTCATATCCTCCAAAATATTATATATTTTGTTAACATCTGTAAAGCGCGTTCCCAAAAACCTGTTCAAATTTGCCTTTTTGAGACTCACTGCACCTTAACCAAAATCGCATACACTGAGAAGTGATTATGTAGTCAAAGTGTTGTTTTTAAATTCTAATACCATGATCTTGTAAAATGGTTACAAAACCTAGCTACAAGTGAAAATAATGATAAAATTCTGAATTTCTCGCCATAATCATCAGTTACCAACTAAAGGATTATAGATAGAAAAGATGGTCCATCACGCCTAAACACAATAGTGTTTGCGCACTACTGCTTCAGGGCAGAATAACTGTCACTGTGGTGGTACACGCCAAAATGGACGTTTGACGTTGCCATATAGTTCAACAGGCAAGAGGACCTCAAATTTAAATAGTACCCCCATGAGAAGCACCATTATCGAATGAAAAATATCATCAAAATCGGTAAGTACACCCTTTACATAAAGGGTTGTGAGACTTATGCGGTAACACGCGCACAAAAAAAACAGTCGATTGAGAACCTCCTCGTTTTTTTAAAGTCGGTTAAAAGCAAATTATTCCAAGTAACTTCCGTTTACCTGTTGCTACCCGCTTGAGATAATGTTGATACGAGTAGCTATATTGTATCTACGAATAAATTAAAGGTCCCAACCTCCTCATTCCCAGTCTGGTTGCCACTTATCATTCTGAGCATGAAATTGAAGCAATCCTATCTTTTTCTAAAAATTACTTTCGGCGATGGTAACATTCCCCAGTGAAACGTTTTAAGGTCCTCCGGATAATCCGAAGGTATTTTGTTTCGGGGAAAATAGATTATGTTAATATTGGCTTTAGTCACTTTTTGTATTCGTCGCTTTTCGGAATTGTGGAAAATGTTACGGAATTTGTTCCCGAGAAATGGCTATAAAACAGCAATTTTTAGAAGCATGACATTAAATGCTGAGCCACTTGACCTTTTTAACCAGAGATGGGTCTCTAATAGCATTTGTCAGAAATTATAATGGTTTGGTACTCGGTTATTACGTTGCAAGAGATAAATAATTAATTACAAATAAATACAAATACAAATAAATTTATTGTATCCATAGTGTGTTACATTTATGTTGAGTCTCTGGCTCTTAAACTAGGCTGGTGGCCTGTATTTCAAGAGCCAGAAAGAATTCGATTTGGGTATTTTGGTCACAGTGGTATTTGGTCACAGAGTTTTGATTCCATATAATTTAATCACAGATATACTTTAATCGAATTGCATATTACATTTATATACAAATTGGTCACAATATTTTTTTTTATAAAAATGATAGGTACTGCATGTTTTGTGTAATTTGGGCAAACCACGAGTTGTATACTGTCAACTGCATATTGATAAAATGATATAATCTATAGTTTCAGGTACCTAGTAAATATATATGATAATAATAATATACAAAACTATTATTTCTTTATAATTACTTACTTGACTTATAAATGATACAAACAGGTGAATATTATGATAACAAAACATTATAGTTATCTTGAATATAGATAATATTTGCCATTTTTTTAATTACTTACCGCCTAATAATTAAACATTTGCAAAATCACAAATTCTGTTACAATTGCTTCATTTTTCCATCTAACAGGAGGCACAAACAGGATGTACTAAGAATAGTACTAAATATAAAATATCAAACAAACGAACATTAATACTCATATTGACTCTGGCTGTACCGATTTGCATTAAATGTAATAGCTATGACCAAATTGTTCTCATAATTTTAAACAAATGGGACTGTGACAAAATTTCACTAATAATGATCCCTGAAAATTAAAATAAAAATAAAGCTGTGACGTTTTTACACTTGTTTTAGCTTGTGACAAATTACCCTAACCCTATTAATTTATATAGCTTTATAAATGTCGGTGGGTACAGAAGTGCCACCAACCTATTCCTAATTTTTCATGGATTTTAAAGGCTGCATACTTTGAGCCGTCATACGTAGGTCGAGATTTTATGATAGCCGATAGGCTAGCGCTTGACCACTTTAACACCTGATGTTTTGTGATGATGTAGTCGAAGATGTTCAGGCTACAATTACTGTCTCTCAAGGAGAGCTGCCGAGACACACTTTCGATGCTTGACGATAGATTTTTTCTAAGTGAAGGTAGTAGTAGCTAGCCAGGCGGACATTCGCAAAATGCCCTACCACTAAGACAACCGGGACCGACAACTTAACGAGCCCTCCGAAGAGTCCGAAGCAAGGAAGCGATCAGTAGTAATGCCACTAGCGGTCACCCATCCAGGTCATAATCGCAGCGGCCGTTGCTTAATTTAATTGATTTGTTAATAACATCTATTTATTACGCTACGAGCGCTTCATATATTCATATCTCTGTTATTATGCCTTATATATACGGTCTCTCTGTAGGTACTCGAGACCGATTCGATCTCGCATTTGTTTGTATTTTTATCAGTCTGGCATATCCGTACCGTATTCAGTAAGATAGATAGACATGGAATTTCTATAGCATCAAGTCATAGCTCTTTGAATGTTGTCCATGGAAAGCATATTCTAGGACATTTTGATCCACAAAAAGCACAATTAAGAGTACACTATGTAAGTACTATTTTTGAATGAATGTTTGAGAAGTTGAGAACAATGCCATGCCGGGGTCCTAAAGAAGCAACATAAGTATGAGTATAATATCTATAACTATGCTGAAGGTACTAATGCAGCAATGTAAATGCTTATTATTTATAAGTGAATCACACACCGACGATACCGCATTAGAGAAAGCAAAAGGACAGACAAGTATTATAGTTATTTGAATAAAAGTGAAAGCAGAAAGCGAAAATTCTAGAACCTAGACAGGATGTCCATAATTTCTGCATTTAATAATAGCTTCTCAAAAGGACGTATAAATATTTGCAGGACGTGACGTGGGGACGGTATCACAATCGCAAGACGGATATAAAAATATTTTTTAAATATTTACTGTTTTGGATACTATCACACTTACTGGTAAGTGTTGATACGTTTTACGATTGGAAGCAGGTCAGACTATGTTTTAAGAACTGACCAAACAGTCGAGTTTTTGCCAACAGACAACTTGACTGTAACCTGTAACCCTTTCGAATCACGCAAAGCCGATAACGTCCATTAATGAAGTTTAATTGTGTCATGATTTTCAATGGATATGTAGGTTATTTTATCTGAACCAATATTTTATTCAATATTTCGGTATTTTAAATAGTGGCAACACACACACGATCTCGTGGTCGGTTATTCAAAATCGAACCAATCAGAAAAGATTTACCACTATCGCATTTTGGAGGGAAAAATACAGAAAGAAGGAACCAGTCAGTCCGTCGAATGGTCATTCTGGCAAGATACTTCGAGGCGAAAAGTACTAGCTTGAAATTGTACAAGTTTGGAATAAAGAAATTTGGAAGTATTATGTACAATAATTTGGAATTCATTAAAATTGTTATCAAAACACTTTTGCATGTACAGTAACTACTGTTTCAGATTAGAAAGAAGTACTACTAATGTCTTTTATCACACATGATATATTTCAAAAGAATAATTCATCGGTATTATGTTAGTATTTACTTCACATGATATTGTGGTATATTTTCTAGCCTCCGCAAGGAAATAGTAGGTATACAAATTGATACATTAAATTTGTTTGCATCAAGGCTTGCTAAGTGTATTTGCTTTCAATGAATTAAGCCAGGTATAACATATTGTCACGAACAGAAGGTAAAGGGATTAGAACGACAATAGGAGTAACAGACAATAGTGAGCCCTTGTATTTGGAATCTTAGAGTCCCCGCGTAGCACATTTAGGGAGAGTTGCACTACCCCAGCGTAGCACACTTAGCGAGAGTCCACTGAATACTTTACAAATTAGCGTACACTTTTCACTCCACTGTATACTTCCTGTTGTCTTTGTTGTTTCGCTTTGGGTTTAGATTTCAATTTAATCAACTGATTATTAGCAAATGTTACAAATTCATAACCTTTTTATTTTCTGAATGTCTTAGATATGCTAGAGGGATGCCGGGCTAGCATGTTATCCTACCTTCATCTTTTCCAGTGGCTGTTGTAAGAGGCGACCGAAAGTCAAGTAAGCAGCACCTCCTGATAAACTGCTATATTACACTGCGACCCCCAAGCCATGCTGCCAAGCGTGGAGATTGTAGTAAAACCCCCCAACAATGGTTCTGTGTTCAGCAGTGGCTAATCCAGCTGATACAATACAGTGCAGAGTATTATAAATCTTTCTTTACCTTCTAAAACTTTCTTACTTATGAATTTTAAATTAGAATGTCTTCCTTTTATATATATGTATATATATATATAATAAATAGTACAATAAAAGACCGGTAAAATCATAATAAATATTGTCATTTTGATAAATAAAGCTTACACACGAATCCGTTGTTACCTTTAAAAAAACACTTGTCTAAATGAATAATTAATAACTCTTCAAACTCCCAGGAGCTCAATTATATAGAGTGCCATTGTAACGCAAAGTTTTCTGGATAACCTCTCCAGTTAAGGTCTTAGAGTTCATGAATAAAGATTTCCTTGGGCACTGATAGGAGTTTAAAACTAGAAAAAAAAAACGTAATGAAAGCGTCGTGTAAAGACTTTAGCTTAATGTGTGTGTATTGTCACATGATTAAGTTTCTTCACTCATATGGTTTTGTGGTATAGTGATAGGGTGTGTGTGCGTGTGTGAGGATGTGAGTGTTTATGTATGTTTGTACTCCATTGCGCTGAAATAGCGGAACCGATTTGGATGTAACTTGGAATATACATTTTTTATAAATTTCTACGCGTGTGAAACCGCGGGTCCTATAAGTATATGTATTATAATTACTAAAAAGTATGTCTTTGTGTGTTTGTTGCCAATCACGTTCAATACGATTGAAAGGATTTTGATGAAATGTAGTACAGCTTAAGGCCGCCGCTGCCGGCCGTGTACGAGAAAAATGAGGTTCTCAATTTGACTGTAGTTCTTTTTTTATATGTTTGTAAACTCTTTTACTCCTCCAATTATGAAATAATAGTATGATTGGTTACTTATATTTCTTTTGTAGGTTTAGGGATGGTCCCATATACATTTTATTAAATTCTGTAAAGTAGTTTAACTGGAAATAATACCATGAAAAGAAAAGTCATCAAGTAAATAAAACGAATTGCGTTTCATACTTTTTAGTTGTGGAAGTAGTTTTTGTTTTTATTAATAAGTAATTATTTCGTATCTCTAGAGAAATCATTATGCCAACCCAAAATCAGAATGAGGCAATGGCAAGAAGATGATGTGAACAGTACCGTCGATCCAGGAATATCTCAAGAGACGTACAATTTATGGTCACCCCAAGGCCGTGAAAGACTCAGGTGCTCACACGAAGGGCGCAAGGGGAGCAAACGGTTACCATTATAATATTCGAGCATAAACTGGGTAATCGGCAAAGGTAGGCCCCGTTGGGGATCTTGATTGGATTTGACTTGCATACGTAATTATTTTTCTACGGCGAGGGGAGATAACTGGTTTATGCGAATATTATTCTACACACACGCAGCTAAAGAGATAGCTTTATTTAAACTAATATTCGGGACGGATTATCAGTGAACAGAGAGTTAAGATCACGATCAAAGATTTTATACGTAAAGGCATGAACCAATTTTGATTAAAATATTTTTTAATCAAAATTGGTTCATGCCTTAATAAATCTTCACCTAATATGTTTTTGTATGATTAAGTAAGTAAATGGTAGGTGAAGATTCAATAAAAAATATTTTAATCTAAATTGGTTCAGTCGTTTTGGAGATCTGTAAAATGCACACGTGCAGAATAATTATACACGTAAGTGTATATAGTAACGTGTCTATAATTTCTTATCCATTTTTTGTGCACCAAAATGTATTAAATAAGAGGGACGGAGGACTTATTATAGTAGAGCCTCTCGCCCGCCTCTCTGTCTCTCCGTCCAACCGCTCACATACTTAAGGCGCAGCCAACAAGTTCCGCGCGCACTATAACTCAAGATATTATAATTTATGATTTTGTGACCAAGCCACGTTATCAGTGCATCAGGTATATATATCACAAAAGTCTTGTACCCTTGTCAAAGTATCATTTCAGTACCACCGCATATATTCATTCTGAGAATACACTGTACAGCTCAATAAATTAGAAACTTTTCAGCGTGTCGTAGTAAACTCTCGGCCCTCGACAATAAGCCTTGTGATAAATTAATGTAACAAAGGAAAAACTACGTGGTTACATACAGCGTGGTGGTATACAACCGCATAGCCGGGGTATGCTCTGACCGCTAAGCCAACATGACATACGATTCATGACTCTAATTTGTCCTCTCGTTCTTAACCATCGTATGGGACGGAGCGACACTTATAGTTCAACTTTCGTTGTACTACAAGACTATTTTTTGCAATTAGCTTTAAAATTGTGAACGACGACGCAACCCTATTATTTTCTATTTTTGCAATGACGCATAGAAATATTGTAATATATATATATATATATAAATAATCGTATAACCACAATTTTGTCTTCTGTGTCCCGAACGACAGATAATGCACTTTGGCTTTGAATAAAACAGCGACGATTTTATAGCGTTCTACTTTGGAGCAACTAATTCAATTATATATAAAAACTTGTCAAGTGCGAGTCGGGCTCGATAATTAAGGGTTCCGCGTTGCATAAGACCACAGGCAATGACTGACTCACATATATAATTAAATTATTCAATTTGAAATTATATATGTATTTTAATTAATAATTAAAAATGAAGGCCAACAAAGAAGCTGGAACAAAATATATAAGACAAGCTTTCCGGGCGCGGCTGCGCCCGCGCGTAAGTCGGTTATCGCGCAAATACATTAACCTCTTTTTGCGCAATTGGGTAAAAAACTATCCTATTTTTTTTACCGGGTCTCAAACTATTTCCATACCAAATTTCATTCAAATCGGTCCAGTAGTTTTGGCGTGAAAGCGTGACAGACAGACAGACAGACAAAGTTATTTTCGCATCAGTACTCATATTATAAATGCGAAAGTAACTCTGTCTGTCTGTCTGTCTGTTACGCTTTCACGCCAAAACTACTGGACCGATTTGAATGAAATTTGGTATGGAAATAGTTTGAGACCCGGTAAAAAACATAGGATAGTTTTTTACCCAATTGCGCAAAAAGAGGTTAATGTTTTTGCGCGATAACCGACATACGCGCGGGCGGAGCCGCGCCCGGAAAGCTAGTTTATAATATTATTAGTACTGATAATACTGATTACATAATAATATGCTGAAATACAAAAAAATTAAAGTTAAAAGCACTCAGTCTATTTTATATGCTGCATTACGAACTTTTAAAAGACTTAAGTTTAAAGTAGTGCAATAAGAGCCACTTTACGAGCTTGTTGAAAATTATGTTTCATTGTGACTTATATCAGTGTGGTTATGCCTACATCAGTACTAATATTATAAATGCGAAAGTAACTCTGTCTGTCTGTCTGTTACGCTTTCACGCCAAAACTACTGGACCGATTTGAATGAAATTTGGTATGGAGATAGTTTGAGACCCGGGAAAAAACATAGGATAGTTTTTATCCGACTGCGCAAAAAGAGGTTAATGTTTTCGCGCGATAACCGACATACGCGCGGGCGGAGCCGCGCCCGGAAAGCTAGTGTATAATATAACAATTTACTTAAGGTTAGTGTCTTAGTATTTCAATTTTGTATCCATGTCCTTGAGCGTAATATCTATGCTTCTGGTTTGACAGTTTTCTATAAAATTATGTATTTACAATATTATTTGGGGAAATTGTTTTGTTTGGTGATACATATTTTCACAAAGAGATAAAATCAATTATAAAACAATAAACCAGGCAAACGGGATGCGTAGATATTGGGCTCAAGGACATCATTAATTTTTTTTTTATTCAAAACATAACGAAACTGCGTTTGTATGGGGCTACGAAGACACTGACCATGACTCAATTATTATAGTTTTCTGTTTGTTTATTAATTTCATTTCTGTTTTCTTCCACCTACACCGGGCATAAACAAGAACATTACAACCATGTGCAGTGTAAAAGTGAAATGTATTATTTCGGCCACCATAGTCTATGTTCACCATGGATAATGTAGCATAGTAATGATGAAAGAATTTTTCACATCGTTTTTTTATGCCTGATAGGTTAGCCTTTGACCACTATCTCACTTGATGGTAAGTGATGATGTGGTCGAAGATATTGTTCAGGCTAACCTAGAATTCCGTCCATTCAGTTTTTAAGTTTATTCGCTACATACAAAAATACAAACTATTTCTCTTTATAATATTAATAATAGCGGCCCAATCCAGCTTCGGGTATCATTTTAGTGACGAAATGCATCTGTTATAGGCAGAGGTTAGTCCGCTTAACATCAGGTGGGCCTAATGCTTGTTCCGCTACAATTTCATAAAAAAAATTACTAGGACGTAAAGTAATTTCTCTTGTTCCACTGGCTGTTCCAAATTATCCGCTTCGATTCGCCCTTGAAACTTGTGTACATTACAAAAGAAAACCTTGTAACTTTGCCTTTTGTTACTGAAAATTCAGATTTAATGGTTGCTTTTTGATGTCGTTACATAGGTACATGAAAAGGGTGGTTTTAAACCATCAAGGTGTAGAAATAAACTAATTAGTTGTGGTGCTCTAATATTTTCTAGACAGAATTTCTACTTCAGAAAGCTACTCGTATATCTAGCCAGGCAAGCATAAGCAAAATAAATACCCTACCACCACGCTATAACGACTGCCATCCTAATATAACAACCAGGACCGTAGACAACAGCTCCGAAGCATAAAAAAGAAAAAAAAACAGTTGGAAGTAAATGACACTAGCAGCGGTCACCCATCCAATATATTATGACTTTGGCGAAAGTTTTTTTTGGTATATGTAACTTTGATATTTGGTAGGTGACGTTATTTTCGTTTTTGCCAGTTCTTTTTGTGATGTAATGCAATACGCCTGTCAATCTGATACATACAGTTGTTAAGTCCAATCTGCCTGTAATGTTACTGGCTCTAAAGGACCGCTGCTGGAACACACTGCTAGGTGCTTGGCGACAGATTTTTCTACTTGAGGGTGGTAACCTCGGGCATATTGGGAATGCTTGCGTGACTAGGCGAGCAATGGGCCCTTCCATCATGCGGTGAAGCTCAAGCTGGCGGTAGGAAAGAACCATGGAACTGCGGCGCGCCAGTGCATAGCTATTAATGCTCGGTTATTATTGCTTCAAAACTTACCTAGTTGATAGGTTAAGAACAATTAACAAAACTCGTTACTAACACTTCGTTCTCTTTGTTAGATAGAAGATATAGACACTGTTTAAAATGACCCAAGTCAAACCAACCGGCGTCAATACATTTTTACACACGTTGAAAAATATAGTCTCGTATCGAATGTGCCTGTACACTAATACGACTTATTTTCCGTCATACTTCTCATTCACAATACGTGGAAAATATAATTTTCTGCTCGAAACGTGAGCAGATCACACGACGCGTAACGGAAACGTACGAGACAAAGGTCGGGGAGGGCTGGCAACGTAGGTTGAGGGCGGAAATACTCCCCTTTGGTGCCCTGGAAGACAGTATCAGAGTTGACCAAACTTATACCAGTGGAATTAGTTCTCCAGAGTTTTCAGAATATGAAAAACTAGCTTAATGATGCTTGCTTTGTTGAGTGGGAAAAGTGTTGCTTTAAAGTCCCGAGGTACTGGCATTTGATCCTGCACTCTGTCAGCTGTTGAGATTTTCTGACAAAGAAATTGCAAGGTCTAGAACCGTGCCCGGTAGATGAGAATAGAATTGTCCCCTATTACGTCCTAGAATTACTGGCTCCAAAGGACTGCTGCCGCAACACACTGTTAGGTGCTTGACGACAGATTTTCTACTTTAGGGTGGTAGTTAGCCATGCGGGCATTTGCAATATGCCCTATCACCTTGCTATAATGACTGCCATCCTAAGACAACAACCAGGACCCATGGCTTAACACGGAATGTGCAGTGCCCTTCGAAACACGGCAGCGCCGCTCAGTAGTAATGCCACTAGCGGTCACCCATCCAAGTCATGACCGCAACGGATGTTGTTTAACTTAGTTGATTCTCACTTCAGCCTCAAGTAGAAAATCTGTGACCAAGACCCATCGGCCTGGTCCGACAGCTGTCCTTGAGAGCCAGTAATTTTTTCTAACCAACACATGATATATTGTTCAAAGGCCTATTACTTTAAAAAAGCATATTAATGCACTCTAGCGTCAAGTACACCGCCTTGTCCATTACGAAGTCACATTCGGAAGATATTGCTGCTTTAGCATATCTTTCTCTAGCATTGTAATCACCGTATAATAAAGTACACATTGGACACTACTAGTGGGAAGATTGTGGTGGTTGAATCAGTGGGAAAATTTGCTCGTTTCGCTGTTGTTTAGACGTGGAAGGAAATCTATACACTTCATTATATTTCGTTAATCAAGAGACCCACAACTTTTTTACCGAAACTTAAGTACTGCATTTATACGTATATAATATAAGGGGAAGTAAAGGAGGTTCAACACCCCAATGTTTCCTTGTAACGTGCTGCGGTCTCAGCCGTGTTGTCATTACAAAATCACAACCTGAATCCTTCGTTCGAAAACGGTTATTGGAACACGAAGTATGTACGTAGCTATAAGTATTGTGGTTTGTATACACAAAGGGGAAGTAAAGATGGCCCGTCGCTTCAAGGTTTCTTGTAACGTGCTGCGTTCTCAGCTATAATGTCATTACAAAATTACAACCTGAATCCTTCGTTCGAAAACGGTTATTGGAACGTGAAGTAGGTATAGACCTTCGAGATTCTTCTTAATATGAAGGTAAAGACAGAGTTATTTAACCCAAACTTATATGTAGTTTGTATATACAAAGCGGCGTCTAGATTTCCTTGTAAGAGCCCGTGCCTATTTTTTGGGTGTTAGAACTTAATTGAATCAGTTGTCTTCGCCTCTGTTCACACTAGTGGGTCGTCAGACCCGAAGCTGGAGCCAATTTCTTACACTAGAAGCTTCTGTTGTGATGTATTATGTTAGAAGAAAACAACAAATAAAAGAACATTTTGGGTTCACCCAATCAAGCAGGCATCAATCAGTTATTTTCTTATTCAGAACTGATCTGTGATTAAGTTCTAATTCAGAACTTTATGACTGAATTGAGACGTGACGAACATAAGTTCTTTAAGTCTTGTGTTCGTCAAAAATGTGTTCTATGTTTTTGTGATTGTTCTCTGGTTACGATGCTCAAAGAAGTTTAATGCAACACGATCTATTTTACTGAAAGTATACATGTCGCGTATAGTGCGATAATATACCTTCATACATTTTAATAGAAAAATACATTAAAATTATACAATTATAAATAGATTTGGAGGCGATATTTCATGAATCACTATGAATAGCAAAAAATGTTTACAAAAAATAGATACAAATCTCCTGGAAGTCACAGATTTCATCTCGGTCCGGTTAGATCGCAGTAGCCAAGTAGATGTTCTTTACTTTGATTTTCGGAAGGCCTTCGACAGAGTCAATAATGATCAGTTACTTATAAAACTGAATGCTCTAGGTTTTGCTCCAGGGCTGCTGAGATTAATTGCTGACTATCTCAGAGACCGCCAACAATTTGTAAGGTTAGGCGTGTATGATTCCAGTCCTTATCATACAAGATCTGGGGTCAGCCAGGGATCCATATTAGGACCTCTCCTTTTCATTATTATGATAAACGATCTTCCCGACGTAGTTAGACATTCTAAATGCCTGCTTTATGCGGATGACTTAAAATTGATGAAAGAAATAAAATCCCTAGAAGACTGCCTCGACCTCCAACGTGATGTAGACGCGGTATGCGATTGGGCATTAGTTAGGAGTTTAATCCATCGAAATGCCATGCCATGACTTTTACTCGAAGACAGTCTCCCATCGAGTTCCAGTACCAGCTAGACTCCTGTGTGATCACTAAATCTAGCACTATAAAAGACTTGGGTGTCATCTTCGATCAAAAACTAACCTTCAATGACCACATTGTTATACTTGCCAAAGAGTCATATAGGAGATTGGGGTTCGTGCTGAGAAATTCGAGAGACTTTCATGGTACTCACGTCATTCGGTTAATTTTTGGAGCTCTAGTGCGTAGCAAGCTGGAGACCAGTTCAACAGTATGGCACCCCCATGAGAATGCTTACGCACTTTCTTTAGAAAAGGTGCAAAAGGCCTTCCTTCGTTTTCTATACAAGCGTATGTTTGGCTATTACCCGTACATGTACCTAACAAACTTTCTCCTAGGATGTCTAGGTTATAACTCCTTAGAAGTTCGGCGAGTGCATAACCAAATGAAAGTGATGTGTAAGATCCTTCATGGAAAGATTGATTCTCCTGATCTATTAAAAGAGCTGTCTCGGCTCCATGTCCCTGATGACAGGACCCACCGGCGCGGCGGCCGCGTCCAGCAGCTGTTCGCGGTGCCACAAGCTCGCACGGTTGCGCACTCATACTCCCCTATCTCACGCTCTCTGAGTGCGTTCAATGGCCTCATGGCTTGGGCACCTGATTGTGACTTATTTGCTGACGAATGGAAGAGTGTGCAGACAAAGTGTCTAGAATACAGTGAGACGATAGCATGTAAGAAAAAAGAAATGAGTGACGATGATGAATGGGAATACTTGTGTCAGTGTGACTTTGACTTCTGGTAATGTTATAATATTTTTTTTTTTTTTTTTGCCATAATTACCATCTTTTTCAATTGTTGACATATTACATTTATTTGATTTATATTTAATTGACATTATATTTTAATATTCAATTTCAACTTTTTATTTTGTATTGTAATTTTAGGTTAAATATTTTATTTCTATATTTTAAATCGTTAACTGTATTTTCAATTGGTGACATGATATAATTTGATGTACTATATATATTTTATTGATATTGTATTCTGACGTGACTTTATCTTCAAATGTGTTATTATTATTATTTTTTGTATGTAATTTTGGTTTCTGTTAGTATTTTTAATTTTTTTTATTTGTATATCTATATTTAAGACTTCTATGCACTAGCTAATGTAATTGGTTATACCGTATTAGTTATGTAAAAAATAAATAAATAAAATAAATAAATGTTTGGCTACTTAACAGTCAACCATTTCCAAAGGCGCATCCATGGCTGACCAGTTGTGCGCGAATACAAGTAAAACTGTGTTCGTTAACTGTTCATGTTTCCTTTGCTAATTAACGTCCATAAGTACGAACCGAATGTTCCATGTTCGCTGTTGGTGTTCACCATGTACTTGTTCGTCAGTACAGGGCTTTAAGTATGCGTGTATGTATTATTAAGCATTATATGTGTTATAGTAACAATGTGAACAGGTTCAAAAAAAATGTTTTGCCACTGCAGCTCCCGACTATAATTCGGGCCAGACCCGACAAGTGGGCGTACACACCTCTGCCTACAAGAAAGAAGAAGGTCAGAAAACCAGGGTTTTATGTAACGTGGTGAGGTCACAGTCGATAAGTATTTCGTTCGTAAACGAAATGATTATTGGAACATGACACTACACAGTTCCAATTTTTTTTGTAAAAATATTTTTACTCAAACTTTAAGTACTTCAAAAATCGTTACTTAATAATATTTTATACGACATTCAACATGTTTTATACCTGATAAGACTAACCATTAACTCACTTGTAGGGAATTAATAATTTAGTTGAAAATATAGAAGTAGCTACACCTATAAGGGGAACTGGCTCGCAAGCTGACCCCCTGGCTGCAGGAACATTCTCATCATTCGGTAAGGACCTAGCTGTATAATCCAATTATTCATGTTAATATTTAATGAAAGCCGTGGAAGAGACAAAACTAAGAGTCGATCTTGGTAGTTGTCAATACAAACGGTATAAGACTATGACTTGCTAAATTGACTAAAGTCGAATTAGTCTTCTCGGCCGCGAAAACTTGACCATGTGGTCTACTTTCACCTTCTATTTTCATATTATTTTATAACAATTTACCCGACTACTATTGGAAATTATCTTGATCTGAGAGACGTTATTGAATTTAAGCTATATTAAGATAATATTTTCAGTCAATATCACGTTAACATTGGTACTATATGGTATATTCAACTCGAATTGAGTATTTCGAGTGCGTTGGTAGTTCAAGTAGCATCACCAGCTACTGGGTCCCCGTGACCTTGTAAAATAAGGCAGAATACAAACAAAATGATAGAATGGAAGGATAAGAAACTGTTATAACTGATTAAAATCTCAACCCATTCAATTTCACAGTTTCACTTGCACAACAAATTATTTACGCAATACTGACTTCCTTTTCCAATCTAAATTAAATTTTGCAAGTTATTTGACCTTCCGATAGAAAGCGAGTGACGAAAAACAAATACGACAACATTGCAAATTTCAAAACATTGAGGCGTAGGTGTTGGGTCAGAAAATTACAATGACCTAATGATGTGTAAGTAAATTATTTACATACGGAATATTAGCAGTATGGACCGTTGTGCGCTTTTCAGCAACGTTAGCAAAGATGGGCCAAAAATCGGACTCGTTTAATGTTAACGAGACGAACGATCTATTATCGCAATTATCCCCAAAGGGGTTTGAAGTGAGACATGCAGCCAGCTATGAAACCTAAGCCAAATCTATTTACAATGTCGTCATTGAGTTATACTGTGTGTTTCTACTGGTGCTAATGATACGTATACCGATGCCACATGAGTAGCTTTAGTTAGAGGATAGGATGAAGAAGAAGGGATATAGGTACGATTAAATTTACGTTACTAGCTGTCGGTTCAGTAATTATGATTTATTGTTTATCTCTAAGAGCTGTGGATTTTGATAATAAATAAATAAAAATAAAAAATCACTGTAAAGTTCAATAAGAAGTTATAACATAATAAAGATAACTTTCATACAAAATACAACGAAAGGATTTTTTTTGACTAAGAGCAGGATTCGAAACTGCTGTTCGTCCGTCCCTCGCGCCTCGGACCGGGACGAGCTCTGCCTTTTGTAGTGAGTGAGTCAAAACTCAAATTTGTCATTTCGTCCCTATTGTTTTAACGACTTTAGGCATGCACGTAGTGCTTTCCATACAAGAGTAGTTGCGTCATATTTTAAAGACCAAGTGTTCAAACTCGGTGAAATTCGGCATGCATATCCATGAGTCCAATATATATTCTTCTGGTTTGCAAATTTTTTCATTTATCATTTATTTCATCCCTAAATCTGTATATACCAATTGCCATACAAAACGATTATTCCGAATATTTTTAAAAGTACTTAAATTTACGGAAAACTGACATACCAGAAGCATAGATATTATGCTCAGACATTCGTACAAAATTTCACTTAAACACTTGAAAGCGTTACGAGCACTGGAAAGCATTACGAGCACTCTAGTCTTAAGGGGTATTTTATAATCTTATCAGGCGTATATGCAAAATTTACAATGTTAAATCTTACATACATTAAAGTGCGGTACTACCCATACTGTTTAGTACATATTTATACTATACAGTAACCCAAGTAAATTCTACTTTGTAACCCAATGTAGGCGTAGGTCAATGACTAAGTTAACATGCTAATGTATTAAAGCTCTTATTGACACAGTAATAAGTGAATAAGCTATTGTAACTTGTTTTCACTTTCAATAAAACAAGTAATGATGTTTATGGGTCTGAGATTGGAAACAAAAGTAAAGTAATAATAATTAATGCACTTAATTTCACTTAGTGTAGTTTTTGAAGTGTTAAATTACTTCATAAGAATGTTGAACAGAAAAGTGTATGCTTTGAAATAAGGACGATAATTAACACTTTTTTGAAAAGGGACACTAAAATACATTTATAAAGTAATTTAAAAAAATATGTTATTGGTACTTAAAGTCTGCAGAAAGTTTCGTCACAAGTGACTAATTGTTCTGCGCCTATCACACTGAGACAAACAGTTGTCCAGTCTTATGTGCCTGTAATTTCAAAATTACTTACTGGCTCGCAAATATTGCTGCCAGAACGCACAGTCAAGTGCTTGGCGACATATATTCTTCTTGGTGGAACCTAGCCAGGCGAGCATTCGCAAAATGCTTCACCGTTCAGTGAAGCCCAAGCCGGTATTGGAGATCGAACCATGGACCTGTGGCACAGTAGGAATAAGGGAATTTGGTATTTCGGATATAAAGAAAAGTCAGACATGTAAAGTTTTTGGTTATATAGGGTAGGGGTTCGAGGGTAAGGGTGGAAGTAATATTAAGGGCAGGGGTATAAGAGTGAGCTTTATGAATGTAAATGCAGTCTACGCGGGTCAAACCGTGGGCAAAACGCTAGTAATGAAGAAAGCTTTACTAATAAAAACGACCGTCAAGTCAATCAGCAATAACACACGTCCGCACTCCACCGAACCTCATCAATAATGATCTCTCTCAACTCGTTGGTCGTAGCGTACCGCTACGGTCAATGACGTCACATCCGAACGGCGCCCGCGCACGTGTTCCGTGAAGTTACGATATCGTTGACAGGTCTAACGGACCGATTGAAAGACAGGTTGTTTACATACAAAGAAGATTGGTGATGGTAGATCTTGATCGCCTTAGTGGTTATAGTAAACAAAAGTGTTACGAAAGTTATTTAACGTGTTTGATTATATTTAACCTGACCAACCTATTTCATAATCTTGCAGTCAATTCTTGTACCTAAATATAATCAGTAAAACGGTCGTATTTCTATCTTTTTACACCACTACACTGAAAACATAACACATCTTGTGTGTATGTATGTATTTTTTGTGAGTTTCTTTATTCCACCATAACTTATTGCTTACGCCTTAACCGGTTTTAATGTATGAGATATCATTAGATTCGTCTTGATGGTGCAATTAACACTATGTACATTAAAAATAAAAATAACAATCTGGCGGGTTTTTGACGCCATATTGTGAGAAAATTTTTTTTCTTCCAAACCCATTTTGTTTTTAGATCAAAATGATGGGCTTAAAAAAAACGATTCCATGAATATATATAACTTGCAGTTTTAAGTTTAATGGAAAGGTAAAATGCTTACCGAAAAAAAATTGTCATCGGGTTCTTTACTTTTTTTATTAATTTCAATTTGTTACTCTTTGTTGTAAGGCTTTCATCAATTTACAAAATTATAATTTAAGCAAAATTGCGCATGCTTATTTACTGCTACGAATGCTTATTTTAATAGTCAAGTTCATCGCCTGGCGGCTCGGGACACAGGAAGATACGTGTGCAATTCTAGCCCGGCACCCCACCTAATCTACTGAATTATTTCACTTTTTAAACCAAAAAAAGTCATTCCTACGAAACGCCAAGCCCCCAAATTGTTTAAAAGTCATTCCCCTCGTCACCGTTACCGAAATTGTAATATCCTTTCAATTCCACTGACACAATAACAGTAATAGGTGTGTTTTTTTTTATTATCACGCCTGTCAAAACCTCAACTGGCTGTTTCGAGCAAATAAGGTCGAACACCCCGCCCACACTGGAGGCGAGCACTATGCAGTTGGAAAACTTGACAGTAGCTTAACTCGAAACTTTTTCTAAAGATTACGAGGATTACGAAAAATATATTAATTTCTAATTTCAAAAACCGGTCTTTCGTTGGTGGAGTGGCGAATGCGTCGATTCAGAATCTCGTGGTCCAAAGTTCAATCCCCGGATCGGACAGTTATTGACAGTTAAAGAGTCTCTAGCAGAGAAAGAGAGTAGCAGTTCATATTTAGAAACTACCCGGTAGATTATACTAGGCTCACTACATATGACACTGAGATCAATATCTATCAATACAAAATATTGTTACAATTGCCTAATCAGTATTAATATTATAAATGCGAAAGTAACTGTGTCTGTCTGTCTGTTACGCTTTCACGCCAAAACTACTGGACGGATTTGAATGAAATTTGGTATGGAAATAGTTTGAGACCCGGGAAAAAAACATAGGATAGTTTTTATCCAACTGCGCAAAAAGAGGTTAATGTTTTTGCGCGATAACGGACATACGCGCGGGCGGAGCCGCGCCCGGAAAGCTAGTTGGTTATAATATAGTCACAGTTGCCTAATGAACTGTGGGTATATTTTCGGTTTTGTGATATGGGTGTAAGCTCAAACACTCCTTTCCTAGGCCTTACAGACACTTCAGTTCAAATATTTTACAAAATCAGGAACTAACCGGTGCTGGGGCTATGGTTCAAACCATAACAAGATATCTTCAAAGCATGTTTTGATTTCCCCCAAACATGACTATCAACAATCGTATTAATTATATACAAATATTACCCGAATCAATTGAGCCGTTTGGAAGATTCCCTGAGAAGGAATGACAGAGAAAGGTTCAAATTTAGCACGCCACTAATTCGCCATCAGGGGTTACATAAGAAAGGTATATTGGAAGCACAACTAATTTGAGGGCATATTTGATCGACATACTAAACTAGCCTCCAATAACTGCATCTCAACGGACAGAAATCAAAGATGCAATACGTAAAAAGTTTCCTCTTGGGATGACAATATTCTTTACGCCCTTTTTTATGCTATCCTGATGGAACAAGCACCAAGCCCACCCGGAGTTACGAGGTAACCTCTGCCTATAACATTGCTCCCATCAGCCCGAGACATAAAGATGTAAGTCTCATGTGCCTGTAATTTCACCGGCACCCATTTCCTTCAAACCGGAACACAGTAATGGGAACATGGTACAACAACTGCTTGGCGGTTAGAATTGACAAACTTGCGCAAAGAGTTCTTTACCTGAGAGTACAGTGGAAATATATAAGGAACAGCTCCAAAGTCAGGCCGGAACTTCCACTCTTTATTGGCAGTTCGTATGCGAACCACAAAGTGGCAAATCTAATTCATGCTATACGTATGAGTGATGTGACAAAGGAGCGATATTACTTGATATCCATTCCATATACAACAGGCGGCAACCATCGCTTCAGGACCCATACACGATATTATCATAGATATTATAGCCCATATAAGTTTTTGTGTTGTACAGTGAATTCAAAAGCATATCTCTTCATCTACAGTGCTGGCACTGTAGTCTAGTCTTAAGTGCAAATAGGATGCCATTGAAGTCCTGATGCGGAACGCATTTATCATTATTCAATTTATAGTAAATAGACGCGGAAGACTACTGGGTCCATTTAAAACCTTTTATGGAAACAAACTTCTTTATATATTAATACTGAGTATCACACTTTAACCTAGAATTGCTGGCTCTCATATACAATTGCCGGAACACATCGGTTCCTGTAACGATAGATTTTATACCGGGGGGTGTGGCTAGCCTGGCGGGCATTCCCAAAATGCTCTACTACCATGCAATAACGACTGCCACCCCAAGACAACAACAGGGATCGACGGCTTAATGTGCCCTTTGAATCATGGAAGCGATCAGTAGTAAACGCAAGTAGCGGTCACCCATCTAATTATTTTCAGCAGCGAGCGCTGCATAAGCCAAGTGATCAGCTAAGAACGACTAGGCCAACCCTGCTGCGAGTGTTTCAAAAATTGGTGTATCAATGGTCCGTAAGCTTAGCTCAGTAATAGCTAAAGCAAGGACTTTACAAATTATTTCAATCTCAGTCACTGTATTTCAGAATGCTTTGTCGACGGCATTACGTCACAGCCTGTTGAGGTCTTTTAAGATAAGACGAGCGTTTCTAGATGAACGAGCAGGGTTCGTTGTCTGATAGTTACATAATGGTGGCCAGAAAATGGACCACTACGGATACAATAGGAATATCGTAAGTGCTCAGCTGTAGGGTCTCCGGAAACAGGAAAATGCTGTCTGGAAATACGAGTAGCGTTGGCTGGTGTCAATCGTTTTTCTGTCGAGGAAATATTTCGGTTTTTAAATTTCTTTAAAGGTGTTTTGAATGTTGGTTGCGGTTCATCAATGTTAGCTGATATTGTCAATGCTCCTACTAAACAAATATCAATATTTTATTTTGTCACGTCAATGGAAAACTGATACTTTTGCGTCGAGGACAACAGAAAATCATCTAATGATGTAAAAACTGAAGATGTTTCTGAAGTTTAGAGTACGTTTTTATAAAACGGGAATTATGCCGTACCTAAATAAACTCATTCATATTTCCGATGGATGTCTTTAAAAGAAACTAAATGAGAGACCACGCAGAATCAGCAACATGCATACGTGACAGCTTCAAGTTGTCCAAGTGAATGCAAATAGGGTAGCGCTGTTGATTATCTTGAGACACAACCCCAACAGGGCATTTTACCATCTTTACACCTTAATTAACTGAAAGGTAGCGGGAAGTGATCATTGACATTCAACCAACAAGAGTATTCAAGGAAGTTCATCAAATAGCGATAAAACATTCCAAAATATGTTTTCGTTTAATTATGTTAAATTTTTATCGTATCCTTCTAAGTTCTTAGAGAATAGTAGATTATCAGTTTATAGGTATACAAAATATTTAACTCGAGCACGAGTTATACCAGTTTATACACTCAGATTTTTGAGGAAATGAAACAAATTATTTAAACAATATCTATAAGGAAAAGGAAATGGAACCTGATATTTGGACAATGCTGTTTCGAAGTTTATGTCCGGTTTTTATATATTTTTTATATAATACCCCTGATCTAAGAGTATTATGAAAGACCCAGGCAAACTTCCCGCAGGAAATGTATTAAAAACAGTACCTACATTTTTACACAAAAAAGAAAACATTTTTATGCACTTGTGCTTAAAGCGGGTTTTTTTATGAACAAGAGCTTTAAATAGCCGTTTTACTCCGCTTACAAAAGGCACAAAAAGAACTTTACATGCATTAGACGAAAAATAATATTGAATGAATAAAATTAAAATATATTGTAACGACAGAAAGTATCACAGAAAAAACATTGCCATTAAACAGTAGATCACACAATACGTAGTAGTACCATTAAGGTGAAGTGAACAAGTAAAACCGTAATTTTTGAGATTAAGATGTTTTTTTATGAAAACCGCATATCACTACGCACATACTATATACGCATATAACTCATATTACGCAGTACGTATATAACTCATAGTAGTGCGTCCGTAGAGACGAGTATATTAGTTGGGTATCAAATCAATTGAATGATGGGCTTCATAAATTAGATTATTGTGCGAATGTAATCGTTGACCGAGCGATAATGTCGGTATAAGGTTTACAATACTATCAGATTAACAAACAAAATCAGTGCTAATATTATAAATGCGAAAGTAACTCTGTCTGTCTGTCTGTTACCCTTTCACGCCAAAACCACTGGACCGATTTGAATGAAATTTGGTATGGAAATATGTTGAGACCCGGGAAAAAACATAGGATAGTTTTTATCCAACTGCGCAAAAAGAGGTTAATGTTTTTGCGCGATAACCGACATAAGCGCGGGCGGAGCCGCGCCCGGAAAGCTAGTACTGGATAAATGACTTCACCACGCATCAGTGATGTATGCTTGACAATGTATATATATATATTTTTGTAAGCCTGATAGGGCTAGCCTTTGGACCACTATCTCACCTGATGGTAAGTGATGATGGAAGATGTCGTTCAGGCTAACCCAGAATTTCTGGCTCTCAAGGACAGCTGCCGAACACATCCTATAGGTGCTTGGCGACAGACTTTCTACTTGACGGTGAGAGCTAGCCAGGCAGGCATTCGCAAAATGGCAGGTGTAATGGTTATCTATAATCATAGCACAAGCTGATCCGGGATTTGTTACTAATGCAACGTAAAATATCGACTTTTGACTATTACCTTTGTCCCTTTCATTATAATTATAGATAGGTTGTTGTGCTACCGTTGGACGTGTTGCAGGTAATGTGTGTCTTTACTAATATGTACGTTCAGGTATATAAAGAAAATAAACATAACATAACCATTTCATCACCTCTTTGTATCCTCAGAAGGATAAATCGAAGTCAGTATAATTTATTTAATTTAGACCCATTTTTACCAATCTAGGGTTAGATTAATACACGGATAACTTTGTTTTATAAACCAATAAAATGTGCTATGCCTTTGTTATCATATAACGTCAAACCTAGTAGCTGATTTTAAATTTGATGGATACCTGCCGTGAAAAAAGAAAGCTTCTTGGTTTGTCTGTCATGACATGTGACAGCTACTATTGACATAGAAATAGTAAGCATTATCAGTTGTAGCAAAATAGCCACATTTGTTACTACTTTACAGCGCTATACCTATATAAGTTCAAGGGATAACATTTTTAATTTTGGATTATATTTGTCCCTTTGCAACAGCTGTTTGTCTGACATCTCATTTCGTAAAAGTCAAAAACATGGCATATTAAAAATAATGCAACATCATTGGATATCTATGATGACAAAGGTATCATCACATTTTAATGGCTTATAATACAAAGTATAATTAAACCCTAATTTAGTACAATTGTAATAGGCATAATGGCAATTACTTTTTCCAGTTTTTTTTTAATGTTTCTTCTAAACTACTAAGCCGATGTTGATGAAAATTAAATGGGACCGCATCTAAAGTATTACGTACCAAACAAAAACAATTTAATCAAAATCATTTCATAATTCACGGCGTAGCGTAACCACGTCAGAAGAATACAAGAAAAACAGAATGAGAACCTCCTTCTTTTTTGAACTTGTTTAATAACTAAAGTGGCTTTCAATCACTTTTACTTAATGGAATGGAACATTTTGGGATTACTCACGCACGTACTGATTATCTATTACTAATCTTTTACTCATAGAGCTAGGCCAGATTTGCATTTGGCCGGTTTTTTATAGGTCTTAAATATATTACTATATGGACCATATTATACATTTAGTGGTCCATATCTCATTTCAGTTTTTAACCAATGTATACAATCACATAGGAAACAGCCTACTCACTCACTTCCCTACACGAGTAAACAATAAAATTATACGCGCATGCCATATAAGTCATTCACAATTGAATCATGTATAGAGTCAGGGTCATAGTAATTAGCCCATTATGCGTTTAGTCGTAATTATATGGAGTCGCCGATGATATGCGAATAAAAATGATAGGTACAAAGCCATAAATATGAGATATTCTTCTGTAGTCCAAGTATGTATGTATATAATTATGGTACAGTACATCAGTGATGTTATGAAGCTCCGTAACCGAAACTATCAGACATCCAAAATAAAAATATATCCGTAACAGTAACCGTATCCGTTTCAAAAAATTCGGATAGTTTCGGATAAGGGCGGAGTCTAAATAAAACGACATGTTTCGACAGCTTTTTGTTTCACCGCTGCGTGGCAGTCACTGCCATTGAGCCATCACTGCTTCAAAGTAAATGGTTTTGATAATTATTTTCTCAGAGTTAACCCAAAGTTGATCGATGGCACATTTTTTGGGAGTCGGCACCCTTTCTATGGTAAGCCTATTTACCACCATTGACCACGTCATCGCTCAACATGAGTTGAGAGACAGAGGCTTTTTCTTCTGACTCATGGTTGACGGACAGTATTTTGGCGTACAGCCCGCGTCACCACTCCTCTTCAGACTGCTCTGTCTTACTGCATCTGTATGGTCTGAATGGTTGACTTTGTTGCACACTGGTTCGAATCTGTCCATCAACACCACCAATGATCATTCGTCTTTTCAGACAGTCCTGGCCTCGCCTGACTCTCTGCTTAAGCCTGGTATTGCAAGTCTAGAATATGCTATATATATATATATGTATACATATGTAGACCTACTAGGAAGAGGATATCTTCATTAGTCCACTGTATAATCTAACACATGCCAAAGAAGTGTTTCAATACCAACAGCAACTTTAACTAAACACGAAATACCTAAATATGTATTCAATAAGACAACAAATTCTTGAACAAACAACCGGCCAAGTGCGAGAAGTGACTGGCATACCAAGGGTTGAATGTCCAACACAGAATGTACCAAATAATCGTTATTTGTTTCATAATATAGTACGAAATCCTTAGCGAGAGTCCAACCCGCAATTGGCCAGTCTTGTATTTTTTTGCAATACGGTAGATATGCATTAGTAGTGTTCTACGATATACAAATAACGTTTCTAGTATGATAACCTCCTTTTATTTTTAGCTTTTTGATATTATTATTTGTTAGGCGATCTGCCATATCAACACACATCCTGTGAAAATTTCAATTGGCTACCTATTACGGTCCCAAATATACAGCCCTCTAAAGACCAACCTACTCCGAACAGTCCCACGGACGGAAAGACGAACAGTCGATGCTTCGTAATAGGAACCTTACAAAGTCATTGTGAGATCCTTGGAGTCACATTCGCCCGATAATGATCGTAGGCAACGGTGATTGCTTTCCATCAAGCAGCGCATTTGGTTGTTTGCCATTTATACCGACCATAAAAAAACTCAATAGTTTACTGCTATATTGGCGATTGCAAGGGCTTACCATCAGCCAAAAGAGCCGCTCTTGTCATCACTAAATTACATTACAAAACTTCCCTCAGATGGTTAAGTAACCATTTCATATTACAAAAGTTCTTTGACAACTTGACACTAATGACACCCCATCTTGAATGATCAAAGATTTAAGTCGAGAAGATGTCCCGACCCACGTCTTTTGAATTCGTGCATTTAAACTTGCCATTTTGCAAGTAAAGTATGCAAACGTGGCGCTTTGAAACGGAATTGTAGATGTAAAATGGGATGTTACTAACTCGAATATCCGTGTTTCCGACACATGTGGGTGTTAAGTATAACTACGACTAAAGTAAGGATGGATAAGGTAAAATGTAAAGCTGCAATATCTACACCATTTTCAGAAAGATTCAAGTTACAAAGAAAGTGGAATGAGGTGACTTTGAATAAGAGACCTTTGATTTTTTGAGGTAGCTCTCCTTAGACAGTTTCCTTCTTTTCTGCGTTCAAATATTTTTTCTTCAATAAAATTTTACAATATACATCTTTTTGTGTTTCAATAAAATTTTAATAACAAGCTGAAGCAGGAAATGTGAATGTGAATAGTTTCTCGCCTTCTCGTTCTCGCGCTCGCCTGTTCTCCGTTCGGTGTTGGTTTTTTGCCCTCGTCAGAGAGCTTCTCGGGCCAGAAAAGGGAATCATCATACTCTGGTTCGGTCTCAGTGGAATGCTTAGATTAATAAAATATGAAATACAATATTGAAAATATATGTGAGTGTAGATTTGTTGTTGCTCGGCAGAAGTCTCGTAAGACTTCTCGGCGAGAGCCTGAGGGCACCAAAATAACACACAAACAGTGCACACCATAAAATCTATACCCAACCCATGTCTTTCGAAATTTAAGGTATCAATGACAAATGTTCTATCCGTCATACCAATTACATACAAAGCCATCATTGAATTTAGTAATAAAAGACCAAATTTGCTAATAACTGTCACACGTTACTGTTCCGTACCTAAATACAGCCAAAATTCTTCCACATTTTACTCAACTAATAGCTTAAACTTATTATATTTTTTTTTATGCCTGATAGGTTAGCCTTTGACCACTATCTCACCTGATGGTAAGTGATGATGTGGTCGAAGATGTTGTTCAGGCTAACCTAGAATTATTTATTATTACAGTTAATTTTAAATTGTAATAAAACTTGTAATGTAAATTACTTGGATGTTAATCAGTTGCGTAAGCTAAGCAAATTGAGTGAATAGCCTCAAAGGAAGGTCACTAACGATCCGAACACGGTTCATTAAAAAAAGTACAACACGTGTGGGGTGGATCGATACGAGGCATGGACTCGAGACAGTTTATATGGGACGAGGCTCTGTTGGAAGAACAATGAAAGCCAAGGGAAATAGCCGCGATTGAGGTCTCTGTAAATAAGTTACCTCTTATTTCCTACTACTGGAAATTGCACAAAGATACACAAGGACACAGCGTTTATATTTTAAGCACAATGAAAGTGGACAATACATTTAAAGAAACATTGGAATTAGAGGCAGATCGAAAAATAACAGACTTCAACAAGTCGAAACTGTGCTGATCTTATGGTATTTCATTTTCATGTTCTGACCACCGCAAGATATTTCAGTTTTCAATGTTGGATGTCGGCACCTATCGTATCTTTTATTTTTTCAGTGATGCATATGCTCACAAGCTACAACACTGAACTCCATCGACAAGAATAATCATCATTAACTTATCCAGGTACCTGCACCTTCTCATAAAAATTCGTTGAACATTAATTATTTTTGTCACATATTATTATATTCCCCTATAACTGTAATTTTGTAATTATGTTTACCTGTATGTAAAAAAATTTCAAAGTTTATTTATTAATAAATAAAAATATGTGAAAATGTACTTAAATAAGTCTTCAAAATTCGCGTTTATCATGATCTAGTGTAATAATTACTCTACATAGCAACGACATCAAAAAGCTGTTTAAATTTTGAATTATACTTGCCAAAGACGTACCATAAATTGTTCCTGGCTTAAGAATCTAAGGACCATTCAAAATCTTCTTGTTCGACGATCGCTTAGGCGACGGATGGCAAGAATGCACAGAATCAGCAACATGCCACTATTCACATTTCAATTCGCGGCCAAGATACGAAGACACAGCATTCACCATAACGGCTTATGATGAACTTATGTTTTGACTCTATTATCATAACAGGTTTACAACATCCATAACATTGGTATTATCCGAGGTAACATACACGTTAAAGATAACAGGTTATTACCTGCTGACACTCAATAAGATCCAGTTGATAACAGAATTACGATATCAGATTACGCTGATACCGGCAAAGGAAAATAGCAATTTGAAGATAAAAAATTCCCAATTTAATCAAACGAACTTGAAGATACAAGAAATAGAATTAATCTCGAATAGGCAGAACTCGCTTTTACCGACCCTACACATTGCCAACAGCGTCCAACCGCTTTGAGCACTACGCTTTTAATATTCTCTTTTAATTCAACGTGAACATTCAGAATTATTTAAAACGCAATTAAGTTCTACACTTTCTACTTTCATAGAGTGACATAATTAAATTATGATATATAAGTATTCAGGCATAATGCGCTTGCAAATCTCACAATAGGAAACTTGCATAATTTAATATGCAAACAGATTTATAACCAAGTGAAGGTAACGGAACGAATTACATGCTTACTGGAGTTACTAGGACAATATGAAATGTGTAATAATTCTAAAATATTATGAGAAGATCAGCGGATTAGAACATTTCATGCGCAATATGTAAATTCAAAGAAAAACAGACTCAGGGTGAGATATTTAAGAGAGTGGTAATGAGACTTATGTAAGCAGTTTTTTTAGGAGATAGTAACTTTAACGGTTAGATAAATTGCTTTGTTACTGGACTGTTGTGGCCTAAAAACAAACTTATTTAAAAGTTCTAGGCTGCTAGGTCTAAGCTCTAGTCTAAACCTAAAGCAGCTACAGGCTAAGGATCTGCCTTGATATTATGTCACGCAATTATTCTGGGCCTATCGAAATAGTTTAAGCATTCCTTACCTCAAAATGAAAATACGAAACTTAGAGAATCAGTTTATTGGACCGCCTGTGAGTCTGCAATGACTTATAGGTTGTCTAAATGCTTTTATTGTAGTAGGTGTAGTGTTGTATATAGTTTTTAGTATTTTGTTAATAAAGGCATACCGCCAGTTATACAAAAAATTGTTAGGTGTCCGTCCTCTTCCTTTCCAGAAATCCTTTTTTTCAGAACTTCCCAAACGCATCCCAACCGAGTAGGATTCTTCAGGCGACCTCTTTGTCGAAGTTGGAACTACCTAGCTTGTGAATCTGTCGCAGGTAAATATCAGTTGGTGAAAAATACCTATATTAGTATTATTGTACATGTTATCAAGTTGAATATTGATATATTATCAAAGTGTTGTCGTGTCGCATTTTGTATTGTTACAGACCTCCCGGCCCTCGTACGCGAGTTCGACTCGAAGTTGTAGATTATTTCATTACTAATAAATAAAATAAGGTACTAATTAACAATTTGAGTTAATGTGTTTTTAAGGCTGTTTTAAATAGTAAGAAATGTTTTTTTCAAAATGTTGTTAAAAAACCTATGCTTTATTGAGGGACTTTTAGCAACGAATATGTCATTTCCATGTAAACATGAAATTGAAAAGGGAGGATGTGCTATTGTGCAATAGAAATGAGGCACATCACTAAACTCTTCTTCCTTCTATCATATATTTCCGCAAATGTCTGTTTACAACACATCGCGAGAGTTCCCCAGCCGTACATCTCGCCTTGACCCAATTATGTTATCGGAGCAGCCAACCCTCCCGCAGTTACATCAAAAAGAGCTGACACGGTAACGTCAGATACAAGAATAATGGTTTTTACGATAAATGTATGTAATGTGAGCATGGGAGATAGGTTATTTACGATGAAATCTAGTAAATATCTTCTATGTCTATCCTGTTAGTATATGATTTTACTTGGAAAACTAGTTTGGTGCGGCTGAAATCATATTTATTTTCTTGAAGAAATGTTTTAAAGCTTAAATGAGAACCCGATAATAATTACTTTTGAAAGATCAGTCTGGTTAGAGGTAATTTTCAAGACATGAATTCATTTAAATTTGATAAGAAAATTAAGACTGATGAAGTGATGTTTTCAGTCTTAGCTAGCCCGAAAGGAAACTTCATCTCCCTATTCATTTGCAGTCTTTTAACACAGCAATACTAAAAGATTTTAAATCATGCTGTGCCCTAGGCGAAATAAAATGTATATTCAATTTTGTAACATTTTCTACCAGTACAATATTTAATGATGCCATAAGTTGTATAGTAAATTCTAAACTCATATAAGTCAAAAATATTTTAAATTAAATTTCATTATTATAATAGTTATGCCTAATATATGTAAAAAAACATGTAAAGTCAAGGTAAATACAGAAGGTAACAATGACACCAGTCCTTCTATTTTGCTTAACATTCCATTCGCGGAGGAAGGTTCTAAGGACATATTTATTAACCCCCAGGAAGACTACTAGAAATTTCATTATGATTACAAAGGCAACGAATATAAATGAGCTGGTTGCACACATACCTTATGCAATATTGCTAAACTCGTATACACCTAACGGAGTATTATTAAATGACCAACGTTAAATATGCTCGTATTAACCAGGATGAGCTCAATGAGAATATTATTAACACTTGTTTCGCGGTTTTCATGGTTGTTCTCGTTACTGCACACATAGTTTTAATTAAAGTGCGGTTGGGTCGTACGTAGCTGCAATTCATTCGTATGTTTTCAATTTCATATTTCGCTATGGAAAATGAAATATTCGTGTTTTGAAAAATGTAGAAGGAAAATCATAATCATGAGATTACGAAACATTTTATTTTGCTATGCCTAATTACAAATTATGCATTTTAGACCGTGTCTCACAGTGGAGTTGGAGGAGCTAAAGATAGAACGTCCCCAAAATGCCTACTTCTCAATATGCCAGCTGGAGTTTTATAATACTTCAACTATATTTTGTGTTGAAGCACCGACCACCTTGAGCTTCTAATGGTAACTGGCAAAATTGAAGGGAAAAGGCCAAAAGTAAGAAGACCCAAGCGATAGATAGATCAGGTATCGGAACAACTAGAGATACCTCTTAGCACAGCTCTCTATCAGACAAGCGACAGAAATCGATGGAGAGAAAGAGACGACTAACAGCAACGTGTATGGAACATTTTCAAAAGAAGTCATTTAAACAGTTTTAAACATCCAGCATTACTCTAAGTTCTGTCCGAAACATCACCCACTGTATACACTTTTTTATTGGAAAAAGGCATCTTTTGGCCTCAATTCAGTATTAGGAAATCTTCTTCAGGAGCTACCTAGGAACTCGGAATAAAAGTAAACAATATATTTTTGAACTTTCTTTCAACCACATTATCACTTACGAACAAGTGAGGTTGTGGCCAAAGGTCAATAGACAATAAACGATAAAAAATATAAAGTACTAAGATAGCATTCATAGTAACTTGTATTAAAAGGAGATTACGATATTTTATGTGTGTATATGGGATGTATATTTGTCAGTGGAATTATTATAATATATTATACTCGTAATAAAAATATGTTTGATTTTAGAAGACGTCGCAAATATTAAATATGTATTAGGATAGAAATAGGCAAAACCAATATGTCTAGTAGCACAAACCTCAAGAAACAGATATATCGTCAGACGCAACTACCTCTCTCGCTCTCTGGCGGTAGACGCGACCAGACGTTTGTTTGTAATATTCCGAAGCTATAATTATTTACTAGTAAATCCAGTTATCCTAAAACAATAGTTAAACGAGTGAGTTAAAGTGCACTTTACTATACAACGTTGAGGACGCTTGAAACCATTTCGACCTGAAGCAATTCGCTTGCACTGCATCGCTGCGCGGCCGCAGCCCCTCTCACCCCCTCGGTAGAACAGGACGGCTGCTATTTTTCGTCCCGTTTACGCGGCACTCTTATCGCTAGAGCGACAATACGACGTCCTCGCAGGTACCTACTTATAATTGAATTACTTTATATTGTCAACAATGAGCGTACAGAGAACTCCGCCTAGCGGTTCGGGCGTGGACATGTTGATAAGCGGCAGCGAAAGCGCTAGCGGTTCCGCACCAAATTTATCTCGAACCGGAATTGATGATTCCTATCTTAACATTAATCTTAGGAAACGGAAAGAGCGCTCTGAGGAGCAGGATTATAAAAAGGACCTTACCAACTTTCGTAGAGATATAATGAGTTTCTTTAAAGATTTCGCCGACAATCTAAACGAAAGTATGTCCCGCATAGCTGAGCAGTCGTTAGAGATTAAAGATGAAATAAAATCGATTAAATCGGCAACGGAAAGCTTGTCAACATAATTTAATGAAATAAAAAATGAGATAAAAAATATAAAACTCGATAACACTAAAACTCAAAATAAAATTAAGGACCTTGAAATAGAAATATCCGAGTTGAAAAATCAACATAACAGTACTGAACCCACATTTTCAAAGTCACTAGCTAACCAAGAAACTTTGATTTTCGAGCTTAGAGACCGCTGTGAGCGTGAAAAAAACGTAGTAATCGTAGGAGTACCGGAAAAAAATGATAAAAATTTAAAGACAAGACGATGCTACGATGAACAAGAAGTTACAAAAGTAATAACATTACTATCCGAAAACTGTCCTAAACCATCACTATGCATGAGACTTGGAAAGTATGTCCCGGGTAAAAATCGCCCCATTAAAATATTTTTCAATGACACTGACACGCCGAAAAGTTTACTAAGAAACAAGTTTAAACTACCCGAGAACATCTTAATATATTCTGACAAAACGCCTACACAAAAACAATACCTACAGTCCTTGAAAGAAGAAATAAAGTCTCGTGAAGAAAACGGGGAACAAGACCTCATCATCAAATATATTAAAGGAACTCCCATGATTGTGCGAAACCGAAAAAACTAGATTCTGTCACCCCACGGAATAATATAAACATTTCAAATAAGATCAGCAAGTTAAATCATTACATAGTAAACAAATATGAAGATATCCCAATAAATTCTACCTCTTTGAGATTCTTTTACTCTAACCTACGTAGTATACGGAAAACTGGTAAATTCGATGAGATAAAATGTATAATTAACGCCATACCAAGTACCACTCACATTATCATCTTTACTGAGACATGGATCAGATCAGAAGAAGATGCTCAATTATACCAACTACCAAACTATACACATATATATAATTACAGATCGAACATTAGAGGTGGAGGCGTCTCCATTTACGTGCATAATAACATAAAATATGATATAACAGAGAATATATATGAAAATGGAAATCACTACCTTTGGATCTATATAAACAAACTGTCATTAAATATCGGAGGCATCTACAAACCAGGAGATACAAATATAAATAACTTTCTTGATATATACTCTAAACAACTAGAAAAAAGGAAACGAGCAGTAGTCTTTGGTGACTTTAACTGTGACCTGCTCACTAGAAACAGCAGCGCCAAAAAACATTATTTAAATGAAATAAAAGAAAATGGATATCGAATACTCAACAAAATCGACAAGATGTACTCTACTCGGCAAACGAGTTCCACAAACACTATTTTAGATCATGTGTGTACCAACATCGACAACCATACCTTTAATATGACAATACTTGAATCGTCACTATCTGATCATAGACAGATATTTTTAGAAATATCAAAACTGGCGCCAACAGTGAACGAAAAATTTCAATATGAAGCCCTTGATTACGTTCGTTTGCAGAAGACAGCAACAGAAGCAGTGTACATTAATGTTCATAATGATTATGGTTATTTAGAAAATTTCATCCAAGATCAAGTTCAGAAAAATAAAGTAAATAAAACTAAAATATTAAATCTGCCACAGAAGGACTGGATTAATAAAAATGTTATTGATTCTATTAACGCACGAAATATATTGTGGGCACAAACAAAATCTAATCCTTCTGATAAGGAGACAAAAAATATGTTTTCTGAAGAGCGTGAAAAAGTTAGCTTAATGATTAAAACCTACAAAAAGGACTACTATTACAATTTATTTCACAATTGCCTTGGAGACTCAAAGAAAACTTGGGAAGTGATAAATAATTTAGCCCGAAACAAAATAAAACATAGCATTGCTCCTCCAAAAATAATGTCGAACTCGGGCCTCGTCACTGAAGGTAACGAAATATGTGAAGCTTTTAACAACTTTTTCTCTCAAATCGGAATAGAATTAGCCAACAAAATACCCAACAAATACCATACACACTCAGGTAATACTCTAATGTACGATGACACATATTCACACCAGACATTACTTAACGAACTATCGCCGTGTAGTATAGATGAAGTTTCTAAAATTATTAATGATTTGGACACAGACACTAGCACGGGCATCGATGGAGTTAGTACTAAAGCTTTCAAATGCCTCAAAGATGTTATTGCAGAGAGGTTTACAAAGTGCATAAATAAATGTTTAGAAACCGGTTTTTTTCCTGACACTCTTAAAATAGCGAAAGTAAGTCCAATATATAAATCTGGAGATAAAACTGATCCCAGTAATTTTAGGCCCATATCGGTGCTACCAATAGCTTCCAAAATTTTTGAAAGAATATTACAAACGCGCTTAAACCGATATTTAGATAATAAAGATTTCTTAATACCACAACAATATGGATTTCGTTCTAAATCAAGTACACTCTCAGCCGTTACGGATTTAATTACAAAAATTAAGATTAATATTGATGAAAAAAACATTGTCTTGGGTATATTTATTGATTTAAAGAAAGCATTCGACACAGTGAGTCATATAAAACTATTACAGAAATTAAACAATATTGGTATTACTGGTACAGCTTTAAAAATGTTCACGTCATACCTACAAAACCGAAAGCAAATAGTAAAAATAGAAAATTCTTTTGAAAGTACCCCCAAAAACGTAACTTACGGAATCCCCCAAGGATCAATATTAGGCCCATTATTTTTTCTGATATATGTTAATAATATAAGTAACATAGGACTCACTGGACATCTAACATTATATGCGGACGATACCTGTATCTTTTATTTTGGTAAATCCATTGACGATATTATATCTAAGGCACAAAAAGATCTTGATATACTACAGGAATGGTTTAAATATAATTTACTAACGATCAATACCGCCAAAACATCTTTCATGATTTTTGCTGCAAAAAATAAAACAATACCTAATTTTACTCCACTCAAAATTAATAACTCAATAATACAGCGATCACAAAAAGAAAAATATCTCGGCTTGTGGATAGACGACAAACTCAATTGGCGAGCGCATATTGGGCATGTCCGATCGAAGCTGATATCAGTCTTAGGAGCACTAAGGAAAGTCGCTAATTGTATTCCATTCAAAATACGCACTACGATATACAACTGTTTAGTAAAATCACACCTGGAATATCTCGTCGAAATTTGGGGAACAGCTTCAAAAACTAACTTGGATCCTTTACAAAGAATACAAAACAAAATAATTAAAGTCCTATTCCATTATCACTATCTTACACCAACAACATTATTATATGAAAAAACTAAACTTTATAATATCAAACAAATTTACACATATAACACATGCATTCTCATAAAAAATATCATAACTCAATCAATTCACTCAAACATTCAGTTCACACAACACATAAATACACACAATTTAAGAAATAAAAATAAATTACGATTGATAACACCGAGTACTAACTATGGGAGGACAACGTTATTATTTGAAGGAGCAAAGCTATACAATCAGTTGCCAAATGAAGTGAAAGAATGTGAGAGTATTAACGCATATCGCAGTAAACTTAAGCACTATGTAAATAGCTTGTTACATAATATGTAATGCCTACCAAGCCAGAGGACTCATTTTTAATTATATTTAAGTGAATCTCATTCTAAGTGAACATTTGTTCTTATGAGAAAATAAAGTTCTTTTAAACCTAACTATGAACAGCAAACAATACACAATTAATTTTAGAATTTTAATTTTTAATTTTTGTCAAATAAAGGATCACTTGTTTGCGCAATAGCATCAACGATAATAATATCATAGATAAAACGTTCTAATACACAGATCCACTCGTATCTTGAATATTTATCGTTGAGAGTCTTATCTCTAAATTGGCTTTCTCCAATACTTCTAGGAATACGCCACGAATTGGTTTGGCAAAGTTATTTTCATACAAAGTTTCTCCACGATTTAACTTTAAATGAAAACGATCTAAGAAGCCAAATGATACACATTATACATGGAAAGTACTAACAAGTTGGGAAGAGGGGTCTCTGTTGTAATTCCTAAACTAAATTTGTTTATGAACAAGCCGTCGCTGAAACTTAAATTAACTTTAGATGCTGATCGTGTGTCTTAAATTAACTAGAAATTAGAATTCCAAAATACATCCTACGTAAAGTTTGGGGTATCGAACTAAAACTTAGTTTACGTTAAGCGGTGAAACTGGCCATGTGTACAAATTCGATAAAAGCCACTCGAATAACTCCGGAAAAGGATCAACACCATCCCAAAGCGTAGGCGTGTGTCACGTGTCTATATTCAATACCCACGTACGCAAATATATGGAAATTGCCATAGACGAAAGTTAATCTGTTAAGAGAAACTGAATCATGTGATATTTTTAAAGTATTTTCGTACTTTTAACACATTTTTTACAAGCTTTTATTTAGTTTCACCTGTCCCGATGTTTGTTATGAAAACTTGCATATTAAATTTTACCCTCTTCCTGTTAACCGATTCTGAAATTTTGCATACATATGTAAATGGCGTAATAGTGAAATATTATGATGAAATGGTGCTGATCTGATGATGGAGCTGTAAGGTGGCCAAAGGAACTTCGTAAAGAAAGGACACAACCTCATCGAGTTTGGGCTCATTTGTATCGGCTTGACGAGTACATATTTTAAAATGTGTAGTTCTTTTTATATTACAAGAGTATAATAAAAGGTTGTTTTTATGTTTTAAGTTTTTTCTATGGAGAAAAGCTTGTTTTCTTGAGAGCTCTCAAACATGTCCTGATGCTTATAATTATGTTCTTTTTTTGCCAGATTAGCGTATACTGTCTTGTGTAATAAAGATGGTTAAATATCGTCCAGTTTCTACACCGAGGAAGTGTTAGCAAACATTCGATGGCTATAAATTGTCCCTCGACACCTCATAACTGGCGCCCAACGTGGGGCTGCGGGCCGCACCTAAAGCAATTTTCCATTTACTTTCCCAGCGAAAGGACAAACACCCCAAACATCATTACATTAAAGATCAACGTCCTTTGTTTCTGTTTCAATGTCCGTGATTGCTTTCACTGTTCAGTGGAATTTGAACTTTAATGCAATGTGACAGGATTGCTTGTTAACGGGGAAGGATTAGGTTTAATAGAAAGAACCCCAATGCCTAAGCGCAGGGGGAGTAAGACCGTGAAAAATGGCACAGAGGGTAAGTAGGTGTAGGCAGCGTCGCGACAGTCTGGAGTACGTCAAGTACGGAACTACAGGCTTTTGTTCGGTAAAACAAACAGCGTAAACACAATTTACTGTTGTGCAACTTTGATAAAAACGTATAGGCGAGAACAAGGCTGTGGCAGATTTTACCGTAATAAATAAGAGTTGTTTCTACTCGATTTATTTGGTAAACTTGGAAGGTTTCTTGGCTTAACGTTGGGTCTAATTTTGGTAGCGTGTTTCTTGTTAGTACTGTGCCGCTTAATATAAGCAGGCCATTTTACGTAGGTACATCTGCATTAGCATAATCCAGGTATAAAACATTAACGGGTTGGTGCTTACATTGAATTTTTAAATTCGTATCATGGATAGTAGTAAAACATACTACTTTACTATTTAGGAGGTAGCGTAGTTCTTTGAAAAATTTACTCATCAGTGTCATGACAGCATTTTTCTATTATTAATAGAAATTAAAAAAAAGAAATGAATACGATATTTGGTAATGGATAACAAAGCTTAGTACGGCCAAGTAAATTTCTTAAGCCAGTAATATAACAAGCAATAGTAATAGAGAAAAGAAATAGGATGTATGTATTTATGTACGAATATCGAAGACTTGACAATCTCTGATATAAAAACCCCTACCCAATTACAGCATACTATTTTCCTTTCAACATCCAAATAAAAACCTACTGAATGCTTCAATATGTTCAAGGGCCTAGCAATATCTACACCCTTAGGCCATCGACAACCCCGAAACATTGCGAGTAGAGGGTACGTTTTTCATTTGGTAGCTCATTCAGTACCGCAACTCGTTATTTTTCACCAGAGGCCGTTTAGGGTCCAAAAAAAGCTCAGAGTTGTGGATTTTGAAGCGCTCGTAGCCAAGTTTGCTTAGCCATTCTGAATCGATCAGCAAAGTTAAGCAACGTCCACCGCGGTCATGACTTGGATGGGTGACCGCTGGTTGGGCATTACTACTGAGCGCTTCCGTGCTTCGGAGGGCACGTTAAGCCGTCGGTCCCGGTTGTTGTCTTAGGATAGCAGTCGTTACAGCATGGTGGTAGGGCACTTTGCAAATGCCCGCCTGGCTAGCTACCACCCTCAAGTTGAAAATCTGTCGCCAAGCACCTAACGGTGTGTTCCGGCAGCTGTCCTTGAGAGCCAGTAACTCTAGGTTAGTCTGAACAACATCCTCGACCACATCATCACTTACCATCAGGTGAGATAGTGGTCAAAGGCTAACCTATCAGGCATAAAAAAAAAAAAAAAAAAAAAAATAGTCAATAGAAAATTTCTCAAGAAAACAGCCAGGACATCTAGGGTTTTTTTACAATGGCCTTCCTCTTGGGGATCACCGTGTAAGGTGACAGTTTTTTTTATGTTATTGTGACGGAACAAGCTCGACGCCCACCTGATGTTAAGCGGTATCCTCTGCCTATAACAGATGCATTTCATCACAAGTCAAGAATTGCACTGCGCCCTTTTTTTACGTTTGTTTATATCTTTTAAAAGAAATTGATCTTTCTACTTTACCCAGTCTGATACATACATAATATTTAAAAATATTATGTATGTGTGTAAAAAAAATAGTAAATTGAAATGAAACGGTGACAATCACGATATAAAGATAATATAGCGGTGCCAGGTTTTAGATTAGCAAAGACAAATAAAAGGTCCTTCCTAGGTAGTTGTGTGCGGTTTTATAATAAAGTGCCCAAACATGAAATGAAATGAATAATTAACATGGCAGTAGAATGTGGCATGTTTCAATATTAAAATTTGCAATTGACCTTCATAAGGGCGTCGTAGACTCCTAAATTGCTCCTGAAATACGATATGAGGAGGTGGCTCTCCAACTAGCCTTATACATCACGTGGGAGTAACAATGACGACATTAACTTATTCAATGATAACATTATTTTCTATCTTTCCATCGGTTGACAAACTAGCTGAAAGTATAATTTGGATATATCACGACTTAAAGCACAAATCAATGATGAGCTGGTTAGGCCAAAGTCATTTTGTACAAAGCCAAGTCACTGGTGCTACAGTCACACTATCCTGCGCCTCACTCCCCCGTCTGGCCTCAAGGCAATTTGTCAAGCCCCGGACCTACCCTCACAGCCCCCAACATAAAAAGCATTTGAATAATCGAAACGGTGACGCGGGGGCCAATATTGCCAATAGGTACAGGTGCAGTGGCAATTGGGGGAATGGAGTCCGCTTTTACGATCCTAGATCACGTGAATGGTTTTAGTATACGATGGATTAAGGCTTTAAGTGTTGGTATAGTCAAAGTTAGGGTAGTTCTGTTGATTCAAATTTAAACAGGTGAGAAGTACGAGTATTTTGTCACGTCTCCTTTGAATAAACTAAATTGAAGAATTGACAAAGATTGAAAAATACTGAAGTAAGTAATACACATGGACATTTTAGAACAGTTTCTTTAAAGGAAACATCAGAAAACAGTATAAAATATGCAATTTCCGTGGAGTCCCGGTCTAGAACTGCATCCCCCCTCCCCCAATCTACCCTAAGGTAAGTAGTACGAGACTAAATGAAAAATATCGAAAATTGGGCTTCAGCGCCTTCTAAAGAACTGCAATTCCCAAGACGCCTGCACAGCATGGAGATTATGGCATACACCCCCCCCCCCCCCATGCTAATGGGAGAGGCTTATGCCAAACTGTGGAAGTTATAGATGTTGAAGTAGTGTGCATAAGATCAGCTGTAGATCAGTGTTGCCCGAAGTTTAGATCAAGAAATAATATCAGTTAGTAGTTCACAGGAGCGTATTTTCAGTAATATATGAAGAAATGGTCTACTTGTTGCTTCAAAAAGTGACTGAGATTACAAACTCCAGTTACCATTAAAAAACACATTACATTAGCTTCTCAAACCTTAATATAGAGGCATACTTAAAACCTCCTATAAACAGCAAACCCTGACACAAGCAGGTGGTACATACAAGCTAGCTATTGTTTTGCAGCCATTACTGACGCTTTAGAAAACTTTGCAAGGCGTAACTAAAAAGGTATTGTTTCTGAAAGGGAGCCATTCCACGTACTAATGTATCAGCTCGGTTATGTTTCGCAATTCCGCCTAGTTGCATGATGAATTGTTTCCTTATGGCTTTTGGTGCGGGATTTCGTAAGCGGGTTTATCGAAGTGATGGTTATCGACTTTGTGTGTTTATTCTAGATTAAATAAGTGTATTATAAATATTTATGCATATATGCTTTGGGGCTATAAAAGCGTGAAAATATGATGTATAATATGCGTCTTGGCTTAGATGGGTGACCGATAGTGGCTTTATTACTGAGCGCTTCAGTGCCGTGAGAGCAAGGTAAGCCGTCATGTCGGTCCCGGTTATTGTCTAAAGATGGCAGTCGTTACAGGTCCAAGCATGGTAGTATAGGGCATTGGTAGCATGCCCGCCTGGCTAACTATGACCCTCAAGTAGAAAATCGGTGTGTTCTAGAGATATAGCAGATGCCTTGAGAGCCAGTTATTAATGGTTAGTCTGAAAATCATCATCACTTACCATCGGTTGAGATTGTGGTCAAAGGTTATACAGGAATAACTGTATTAGACGTATTGATAAAACATTGTTTCAATGATAGGATATAACAGATAGCAACTTGCTCACAATAAAAACTACCGAGATATACGATAGTACATTTTCAGCTCGAGCTAGTCAGGGAAAGATTAAAAATACTAGATTAGGTGTACGAGATAGCATTCTACTACTACACCGCATAAGTAGGTATCGGAACTGTATCTAATGGAAGCCAAAACAGCATTATGTAGTAATCACCAGTGATACACCCATGGCACCTGCTGTAAGCAAATCTGTGCAAAAAGTAAGACAGGTGTCAGTGTGGACGAGCTCATGTTCGTCGTGCTTGTACGGTACGCACAGCTAACACATTCTCAGAGAGCGATGGTTTGGTGCTGATTGTGGAGTGGGGAGTTTAATGGCCCACTTTTTTTTGGAAAAATTCTGCTTGAAATGCCGTTTCTGTCAACGGTGACCGCTACAGATACGTGGAAACCGGAATTTCGCAGCCAGTAATTTAGGACATGGACTTTGATGGCTATTGGTTTGAAGAAAGATGGCACGACATGTCATGAATACTGTATCAGTCGGATTATTCACAGCCTCACCCGTTTAGGGAGGTTTTGCCATTATCACCACGTGTTCTTGGGTAGGTGTTGGTGATATTTCAGGAACACAGTTAATAAAATCATCCATTATTCATGTGCAACATTTGGTAATCATATAAATAATCGGCCTTCTTAATCGATGTCAATGCCGCCTTTGAGTTGAGATTTATGAGCAGTGTAAAAGATCAATGTGATCTAGATAAGAAAAGGATTGGAACCTACTACCTAAGGTAATTTTTATAACCCTAAAATAGTAATTATTGGCTTAGCCATTCACTAAATCGAATCCGAAACTTTCAACATGACGTGTTGCAAAATTGCATTGACATGTTGCGGTAGAACAAATCCAGCTGATGCAGCCACTTATGTAGCCTTATGGGAGATCGTGTATTAATTAATAGTTGCTGCATAAAACCAAAATGTTCTGGAAGAAAAGCAAAATTTATTGTTAATTTTCGATTGATAGATAGCTATTTATTGTATAATATTATTATACTACATTAATAAACGAATTTCAACTTATATTATTGTTGTAATATGGGCAGTCTAGTAATAATCTTTATTTTCCAGACAGACGCAGTTTTATATATATACTTTTTGTTTGACCTTTCGGTGACCATTTAACTAGAACTTGTACATACATGATTTATAACAATTTTTCATTCCTGTTGATGAACAACAACATTATATTTTATACCAAAACAGCCAACGAATAAACATAGCATAATGACTGAAACCACCTTAAAAACATCACCTCAAACGATCCTAACGCTTTATTAATAGCTAGCTGCCGTGAAACAACAAAATCAAAGAACTGTAAACAAGAAAAATTTTCCTCGATAGATATAAAACAACGATCTGATCTATAAATAATGGCTTACTTTGGCTTGGACGGCCACCCTCGTTGAGACGGCTCTGATGACTCATACGGGAGGGTGTGTACCTCTATATTAAATATAGAAGCCGTATATAGGGACTACGCTGGTGACATTAATAGGTAGGATTTATAAAGTTCAAGATAGTGGTATACATTCTGTTTAAATTCGTAAACATGCAAAGGTAGCAACACCTTTTTTTTTCTAATATGATTACAGGCAGATAGTGCCTGAGTGTGCGTGTTAAGCGACAATCACATTTACAAATTATTGGAGCACATTTTTTTGTCCGGAAAAAGTATGTTCCGGTGGCTGAGTGGAATAGGCATCCGGCGCGAAACCGTAGCACGAGTGTTCGATTCCCGCCGACGACAAAAAAATATGTGCTGTAATAATTTTTAAATGTAAGAAGTAGCAACATTTTAGACGAATCAGGCCAAGACATACATAACGGTTTCCACAATAGCGATAATTATCTGTGTATGTAATCTAAGCCGGCGATGGTTCAGTGACAATAACTGTGGACTGCTCCGTAGTAGGTCCACGGGCTTCTAAACGACTTTATACTCGAAGATGGTCACAATCTGGGGCTACCACCGGACATGCTGAAAGCTAACGTCGGCACGAGACTATGACTATGAGAGATTAGACTCTTCATATTCTAATTCGTAGAAGTTTCGAACTTCGGGTCCGAAAGAAAGGTATCCGCAAAACACGTATTGGCTCACTTTGTTTAACTTCGTTCGTAGCATAGACTAGCAAGCATTTCACTGTGTAGATTCCGAATAAGATATTTTTTAAATTGGATTCGTATGGTTTGTACATTTTCAAAATATTAAATTATAATTTATTCATAGGTAAGTAGTAAAAGTCAAGTTCTAAATTTTCAGAAAGAACACAAATACTAATGAGGATGTAAATACCTATGGAGAACAAAGAAATTAACGTAAATTTTATAAACGAGTATGTAACTTCTAGAACAGTAGCGACATCTCTCGCTGATCCATAACTACATAGTCACTCTTACCATGTGAAAATGTTCTTAAATTTCTCTCAGTTAAGACTTAAAATTGATTGAGGCATATTAGCGCTCTCAGAGTAGTATGGGAGATTCCCTAGAGGACACAATTTGTTATGATTATGAATGATGCGATCCGACCATAGATTATATGAAACAACGAACTTCGTACCGCAAATTCGATTTTCGTTGTCTAAAGTGTCACTTGTAACATGAAAAACTAAACTTCGTTGAATTGTAGTAGCGTCCCTGGCCATTAATACTGTATCCCCTACAGGTTTTTAACTAACTGCGTGCTATAAAGAATTGATATCTTGTCAACTGCTTTACGAAAAATAAGAGCCCCGAAAAATGTATATGAAAACGTTTCGAGGCTCATAACTCTCAAGTAAATTATCTTGTAGTTGATTAAAACTAACGTAGGTTTGACACATACTAAAAGACATTTTGAGCCGATTCAATTATAAAAAATTCGGCAACATACAAGCTTAGATAATGACGAGATCAATCGGTATTACCTATGCTTTGTTTTGGACCTAAATCCTCAAATAAGGCAGTGCTCACCTTACGACGTTTGTATGGAGAACTGACCGGCCAGTTCACCCTCAAGGCATGGTATTAGTTTTTTTTTGTGTTATTGTGACGGAACAAGCTAGAGGCCCACTTGATGTTAAGCTGACTAACCTCTGCCTATAACAGATGCATTTCGTCACGATCAAGTAACGAATTGCACTGCACCCGTCACATTGCTATGAGACGTATTTGTTAAGTCTCATGTTCCTGTAATTTCACTGGCACTCGAGGACTGCTGCCGGAACACACCATAGGTGCTTGGCGACAGATTTTCTACTTGAGGGTGGTCGCTAGCCAGGCGGGCATTCGCTAAATGCCCTTCCACCATGCATCATTCTGCGAATACCAGACTCTTGAGAGCCAGTAATTCTAGGTTAGCCTGAACAACATCGTCAAGCAAATCATCACTTACCATCAGGTGAGATACTGGTCAAAGGCTAGCCTATCAGCAACAATAAATAAAAACTTCTGGACCTAAATTTACACGTATCTGGTAACAAAAAAACATGTTTCTACAGATTATGACCACCCGTTCTAGTCCAAGAGTTCTATTTGAATTTCCAAAAACAATGAAACGCACATTGTTAGCTAATTTAATAAGCTTGCCATCTTATCACAAAACTGAATCTTAATGTTCATGTTAAAGACGGTAAACACGCGTTACGGTATCGCAAACTGTAACAGTTTTCATTCATTCAAGACCTGTATTGTGTTCTCATCGTGATTTTGTAAGATATTGTAATTTGAACCTTATATGTACAGGTCACATTGACTTTTTTCCCGCAGCTACGACCGCGTAGGTATAGATTTTGAATTCAATCTTTTAAGAATTTACTACCATGTGAAAAGAAGGATCACTCCGCAAAGCCATTCCAATAAATAAGCGACGCTAGCTACGAATCAATAAAGTATATTTCAGCTCGCAAAGCACGGAGTACCTAATATTTATATTCACCGACAAAGTCTCTCTTTCTATCGCATAGCTCAGATCTTTTCTGATGTGGCACGCATCGTAGTATAATCCCGTCCGGCGGATACGATGATCTTTGTAGTACCTAAAGTGCGGAGTGAGCCAGGCCTGATCATGTGTAAAATATAATGTATACAAATACAATATAATGTATACACCCACGTTTCACCATGTTCTGGTCTAATGTAATAGACTGCGATCCTATTTTATCTACCAGTTACATCTGGTATAAAAAATCGGCCAAGTGCGAGTCAGACTCGCGCACGAAGGGTTCCGTACCGTTAGCTATACAACATTAGACTTTATATTTTACCCTTTTTTGTTTTAACGTGCACGATTCCGACTAGCACTTGGCCAATTTTTTGTATTTGTTGTTATAGCGGCAACAGAAATACATCATCTGTGAAAATTTCAACTGTCTAGCTATCACCGTTCTTGAGATACAGCCTGGTGACAGACGGACGGACGGTGATGTCTCATTAATAGGGTCCCGTTTTTACCCTTTGGGTATGGAACTCTAAAAATATATGACTGATACAACAATTATACCTTGTTCTAAACAGGTACCTGGCAGTTGAAGGCTGGTAGTGAAAACTTCATCGGAAAATGCCTAGGGATAGAACCCAGGACCTCGAGAATACAAAGATGCGCGTGCACACAAACACGAACGATATATATAAGGTCACTTTTAATTCATCAACAATACTGCGGGGGGTGGTGTAGAATCGATAACTGAATGTGATCCACACATTTTTAATTTTCACATAAACAATTCAATACTAACTATTGCCTAAGCTGTGGCGCGTTGACTTTGAGAATGATAGCGACGACAACACTCGCGGCCGCCGTGGACAAGACTCACACATACACACACGTTCTAGGTATTCTAACGCATTGCGAGGGCAATGAACTCGGTAGGTATACCTACGCATTGCGAGGGCAACGAACTCGGTAGGTTTACCTACGCATTGCGAGGGCAATGAACTCGGTAGGTATCTCGGTAGGTATACCTACGCATTGCGAGGGCAACGAACTCGGTGGGTTTACCTACGCATTGCGAGGGCAATGAACTCGGTAGGTATCTCGGTAGGTATACCTACGCATTGCGAGGGCAACGAACTCGGTAGGTTTACCTACGCATTGCGAGGGCAATGAACTCGGTAGGTATCTCGGTAGGTATACCTACGCATTGCGAGGGCAACGAACTCGGTAGGTTTACCTACGCATTGCGAGGGCAATGAACTCGGTAGGTTTACCTACGCATTGCGAGGGCAATGAGTCTTGTCCACGGCGGCCGCGAGTGTTGTCGTCGCTATCATTCTCAAAGTCAACGCGCCACAGCTTAGGCAATAGTTAGTATTGATTTTGTTTATGTGAAAATTAAAAATGTGTGGATCACATTCAGTTATCGATTCTACACCACCCCCCGCAGTATTGTTGATGAATTAAAAGTGACCTTATATATATATATATATGAAGAGCCTGGAGGCCCTTCACCACTCATCTTCTTCTAGTTGTTGGTAGGTGGGCGCGAAAATACAAATGAATAACTTCAAATCACAATCGACGTATTTTAATCAGCATTCACAGAAATCACGATGTAATTAGGTACTTAGCGATCACTACTATGCGAAATCGACGTAATAAAATCTTGGAATAGTGTGATGGTGAAGATTCTCAGCGATTCGTCACAAGCGTGGTGCGCGGGCGCCGTCTCGTTCAAAAGTGAGCTTAAGTTAAGATGGCCGCCCGCACTACAATCGACAAAGACGCTTCTCTAGGTTGACATTGACAGTCCTGTCAACCTGACGTTTGACATTTAACGTTAACGCCGTCATATATATTTTAATTAAACATAATAAAGACAAGTACTTAGGTAAATAAGATTACTTTCTTGAAAAATATCCCGAAACTGCTATTCCAACATAAATTTTGTACTTATTTTTTATGTGATTGCGACGACACAAGCTTGAGGCCCACCTCATGTGAAGCGGACTTACCTCTGCCTATAACAGATGAATTTCGTTACGCTCATCACTCAGAGACGTACACAATTGTACACTAACTAGATCTCAAGGGCTGCTGCCAGAACACACTGTTAAGTGGTTGGTGACAGATTTTCCATTTGAGGGTAGCTAGCAAGGGGAGCATTCGCATAACGCCCTTTCACCATGCGGTGAAGCTCAAGCCGGCTGCGGTGGGGGTCTAACCATGGATATGTGGCACGGCAGTTCTTAGCTATTACCGCTCGGCCATCATTGCTTCAAAACTCGCCAAAATTTCATATTACATAAGTTAAGAACCTTTTTAAATGTCACCTGCAAAGTCCATTACGTCAATATAAAAAACTTACTCAAGTGCAAAAGAAATCTTAGGTGTTCAATGAACTGAACATCTAAGATTTCTCTTTCACATATTTTAACAGAATTATGTGGGTAACTTCTGGAATTAACAATTCTTTTTTAGGTTTTCGTAGATGTGCAAAACAAATTCGCCTAAATTCGGATGTTTGCCTGTCCGTCTTTATCTAAGAATTATAAACAATATAATTTGTTTGTGACAAACAAAGGCAATATTTTATTTTCAAAGAAACCAATTGTTACCAAAATTTCAAACGATAGATTCATAAACAATATCACGTTCACTGACTTATGAACGAAAAAACACGTACCTCCTCTTAAAGCAACGGAAGTCCACGTCATTGTAATTACCTCCGTCCTGGGAAAAGGGTATTTAAAAACAATATCTGATTTAAATTGGATTAAATCATTAATTTTAATTGGTAATTAGAAAAGGCTAGCGACACGCTCACACTAAAACGAGACAGTCTTCTCGACAGCTTTCACGCATCTACCCATTTTTCCACACAAAAAACTAGCCGTAAATAATTCGAACCAACACTGCTGTTCTAATATCCTCTAGTTCCGCCTATCTCAATCACAATCAGCCATACAATTATGATTCATATTCCATAATTAATTTTATGGAACATTACTCACTACGGGAATCTTGTAAGGTTTCAATAGTATTTTAATGTAAAATCTACACTTTTATACGCGCACACTAACAACACGATATTCTCAACATCTATTCACGAGTCCGCCCATTTTGCCACAAAAACCTGCCGTAAATAATTCGTACCACCACTGCTGTTCTAATATCCCCGTCCCCTAGTTCCTCCTATCTCATCAAAATCAGCTATCCAATTATGATTCATATTCCATAATTAAGTTAAACAACTATTTGTCTTCATCACGGAATCACTCCAACCCACGAGTCTGGTTCCCCTTTATCAATAAGCTTTCAAAGCTAAATTTTGGATTATTAAAGTTTTTTTTTTAGTAAAGAGATAAATATACTCACGCAAAAATATTTTGTAAATGTTTTTGCTGAACACGGAAGTAGAAATGTAATTTGTAAATTAAGTCTTAAATAGCTTTGTAAACACCAAAGTTATTTCCGAGGAATATGATTTTGATTTTATATGATGAAAATGTGTAATTTTTGTATTAAAAACATGTATTACCAATTTTTTAAAAGCCGGATCGTAGTTAATGTCTGGAGTTAAAAATATTATTTTGCTAACTTGACATATTGTAAAAGTTTTTGGGTATGGTTATATGTATGTAGTATTGGCAAGCTGCCAGTATTTGTTAACAATGTTAACATTTTATTTATCTATAAGTAGACTAAAGTAGCGCAGTTGGTAGTCCCTTTATAAAATTACTGCTACATACACGCAAACACTGCGAAGCTATAATGTTTCCCGCACACCTCGAACGAAATCGACTACTTCAGTTCAAAACGGTGCAGTTTTCCGTCCGCCCCACACTACGAAAAAACCGATCTTGATTTCTTTCCACAAATGCTTCGACGGATGACGCATTAAATAATAATAATTTAATTTATTGTCGGCTTAGTGACTCGCCAATAAATGACGACGACGGACCCGAAAATGTACAAAAGCAATATTAATTAAATTATTAAAAAAAATATGGTGTAATAATTTCAAGTTAATATTAACAATGTTTATTTATAGTAGCTACACTGCGTGTATGACACGGCCAAGCAGTATGCGATCGAGGCGAAACTGACAACAGGATTACCGGACAGCCGGACGGCATACACCCTTCGACTGATCGGTACAGTTCCTCCAATTCATCTGGTCATATTTTTTATTCTACCTCGTTCAACTACAGTTTTAAAAATCGTACAGAGCTGCATCGATGTCCCACACACACGGGGGAATTGATCGATTTCGTTCAACTGAACCGTTCAAATCGTAGTCGATTGCGTAGTGTGTGGGGTCCATAAGTGGTATGTTTTGCCACGGAACCCGTAAAAATATCCGTATAAATTTAATTCATTTTTACGCCTCTGAAAACACAAAAAAACTAACCCCCTTCACTAAGTGCCACTAATAAATAAACCAAAGCAACGGGCCAAGCATTACTTAAGCCTACTTTTTAATTAAAACAACACAACCTCGACCAGCAGGTGTAATTACGTTATTTGATTAACAGAACGGTACGGTCCCTTTAATTAAAACAGCAAATATAAAGGTTGTAATCTTTGTGAGTTGCTCAAAGGACCTACTCGCTGAGAATTTTATAATTTTGATAAGAATTTTATGGCGAACAAACCTTTCGACATCGAAATGTTTGGAATTCATGCCCACCTGGATTGTTCGGCATAAACGTTTTTGTTTTACGCTTCTTTCTATTGTTTTGCAAAGAGATTTTGCTTTGCTTTTTTAATTTTCTTCCGTCCTCTTCCATATGATGAAGATAAGCATCAACGAGGACTATTCCATCGTCAGGAAACATTGCCACGCTTAGATTTCCTTATGGTAAGCAGAAGTATAAATGGATACAGCCAAATTTTGCCACGTTTTTAGGTATAAAGTGATTGGAGACAGCATAAATCCGTAAACCTAATGAACCTCAAAGCACAGCGCCATAGTTGTATAATCTTACGTAGGGTCAAATTTGCCGAATGAGCAGTAGGTAGCCTACTAACGTTAGGCTGTTGGTGACATTAGGAGGCGCACAAAATTGATCTTTACCATCTGAGCAATACTACTAACGAGAGGATTTCAAAGTGGAGGTTGCCGTCAGACAAACTCCAGGCCAAAAAACAATAGCCTATCTATGCACTGTGATCCAATCAATGTTTTCATTTTATTTAGGACTTATATAGGCTAGTCTTTGATCGTAATATCACCTCTTCGTGACAGCTGTTATAATGAGTGAGGAAATAATCACATGATATTTCTTGGTGCATGCTCTTTTCCTAACGATACCAAAACAGTATCTAAAACTTATTCGACACGATAAAGTTGCGACAGCATGCACTTGAGAATCCCAATTTCTCTTCGAAATTCGTATCTACAGACCGAGCTACAATTGGGACAAAAAGCAAAACGTTTAGGATAATCTTGGTCAAATTGCAAGGCACTTTACTTTCGTAGTAAGTTACTCTGATGTATCTCTAATTTCCAAGAACTAGAGCGAATCATTATTAAGTTAACATTCGCAATACGTAGTTTCATCCGTCATAATGTGTCCGTAATCCTTCTATTGATCAGTGACTCCTCTTTTGTGGTAAGGGTAGCTGTCATCATGACAGGTGTCAGTGTGTTCTGGCAGCTGTCCATTATAGACAGTTCATATCCCAGATTGAGCCCGCATCTTAAACCACAACGTTCCATAGCAAAATTTCAAAAGCTAGATTAGGTATCAGTTCAGAGATTAATAACAAGAGGTAATTGGTGAGCAGGATATTAAAAACTAAATTAGGTAAAATAAGGTAATTGATAGATTCAGATGTTACTTTGCAGAAATCAATTCGTGAAGAGCTCGTAGCGAAGTTGGCTTTGCTGTTCTTAATCGATCAGCTAAGTTAAGCAACGTCCGCCGCGGCCAGGAGCTGGATGGGTGACCGCTAGTGATATTACTACTGAGCGCTTCCGTGCTTCGGAGGGCACGTTAAGCCGTCGGTCCCGGTAGTTGTCTTACGATGGCAGTCGTTACAGCATGGTGGTACGGCATTTTGCGAATGCCCGCCTGGCTAGCTACCAACCGCAAGTAGCAAATCTGTCGCTAAGCACCTAACGGTGTGTTCCGGCAGCTGTCCTTGAGAGCCAGTAATTCTAGGCTATATACTCTGAACATACTGAGATAGTGGTCAAAGACTAGCCTATCAGGTATTAAAAAAAACATATTATACCCATGTGTATTATAGATAATGATATCAATTGAATTTCATTCATAAATTCACAATATCGGCTCCGCGTGATATGTAAGGGTCAAATTTATTAGAAAACATACTTTTTCATAATTTTGTCAAATTACTGCACTTTGTTATCACTAATCATAGGTGATTCTTGGAAATTTAAACAGTGATTCAATTATTTGCCCACTAAGCGCGCTAAACTTTGTCATTGTTCATTTTTATAGCATAGAACGGTCGTAGAGTCGACAATTCCTGAAAATCCTTTTTTCAGAAGCGATACGTGTCGCCTGGGTTATTTGCCATTCCGGAAGTTATGATGACTAATGTTACACAAATATTATAAAAGCGAAAGATTGTGAGCGTGTTTGTATGTTGTTACTTCATCACGCTCAAACGGCTGAATTTTTTTTTAAGAAATTTAGTATGGAGGTAGATGATGCGCTGAATTAACACATAGGATTCGTTTCATCATCATTATCCATCACCAAACGGGTGTTACCGTGAGGAAATATAAATTAACATAAACGCCTGAATCTATTCTTTATCTAAACATGGAACGAGCTTTAGTTTTTTTTTTTATAATGGAAAATTCGGTATCATTCCGACGGTTTAACCAACCATCGAAATGAAATTCACAGAAAATAAATCACACATATAAACAAACACGGCATAAAATTGTGGCAAAAGCAAATAAAACTCGGCAAAATTCACATGTACATGAATGCGAATGATATTTCTTAATAAATATGTTAACATACATAATATTTGTTCGTTGGGATGGAACAACAGAGCTGAATTTAATAAAACCGCCCCGAGGGAATGTTCACGAAACGTACTTACTTGTATTATGCGATGTTTTTATATGGTTATACATATTGGTAATACAAGGAATACTCACCTTCTTTTTTTTATTTTATAGCTAGCCTTTGACCACTCCGTGGGGTGTCGGGTTAGAATTGAACCTCCCCATATCATCCCGTTGGTGTCGTAAGAGGCGATTACGGGAAAGAATACTGGAAGGTGGGCAGCAGCGCCTTCTAAAGAACTGCCAACTTACATTGCGATCCCCAAGCCGCCTGCCAAGCGTATAGGGGAGGCTGTGTTCAGCAGTGGACGATCCGGCTGTTAAAGTACTTTGACCACTATCTCACCTGATGGTCAGAGGTGATGTAGTCGTAGATGTTGTTGAGGTTAAGCTAGAATCACTGGCTCTCAATGACATATGCCGGAACACACCGTTAGGTGCTTGGCGGCAGATTTTCTACTTGAGGGTGGTAGCTAGCCAGGTGGGCATTCGCAAAATGCCCTACCATCATGCTATAACGACTGCCATCCCAAAACTATAAATAACCGGGACGACGGTTTGTCGGTTTGGTTTATGTGCCCACCGAACACGGAAGCGCTCAGTAGTAATGTCACTAGCGGTCACATATCCAAGTCATGACCGCGCAACAATATGAATATAATATTTAAATTCAATGTAAATAACTTATATTTTATTTGTTGATATTCGACATAATGTGATTGTATGTATTTTAGTAATTTTATTGGTATTAAATGGCTTTTATTTATGACGTTATTTTGAACTTAGCACGATTAATTTTTGAATTAACAAAAATGCACACCTAAATTGTAAGGATGTATGAAATCTTTTACAATCTTTTTACACTAAATTCTACAAATAAATATTTGTTATGAAAATCCAAAATTTTAATATTTCAACATTGTTGTATTCAAAAATTAAATAAAACATTTCAGCATATCAGACTTTTAGAATTCAACGTTTTGATTTACTCAACGTTATAAGAACACCACATTTTTGCAAATTAAATTTTCCGCGCCTGAATGAATCTTTTCTTCTAAGATGTTCCGTCAACTATCATACCGTATCATATCAGGTATCCTATCATAAGTATTACTAGAAGTATTAATAACAAAAAAATAATTTCCAAACACACTCACCTCAACTAAAATGCTGTTGTGCACACCCTGAAACAAACAAACCAATGTTACTAAAACCGGAAACAATACCCAACAAATTGTCAACGACGATACAATAGAGAACATTTATACAAATATATTGCATTTATACAATAGGTACAAATAAAGCATTTCAAAGATAACAAGTAAATAATCGCACAATATACGAACACGACACACAGAGCGTATCGTATTGAATTGTGAAAAGAAAACGATTAAACGTTGCGGAGAATAAATGGTTGTTCGATAGTTGGCTGAGCATTACCAGCAGCAGATCAATAAAATAGCATTTGCAACGGGGAAGTAGGAAGTCGATGTTCAATTAGTTATTAAACAGGATAAAGTTTAACAAACGTTTTCGCATGGTGGAAGGGCTTTTTGCGAATGCCCGCCTGGCTAGCGACCACCCTCAAGTTGAAAATCTGTCGCCAAGCACCTAACGGTGTGTTCCGGCAGCAGTTCTTGAGAGCCAGTGAAATTACAGGCACATGAGACTTAACAACTATGTCTCAAGGTGACGGGCGCAGTGCAATTCGTTACTTGAAGGATGAACTGCATCTGTTATAGGCAGAGGTAACCGCTTAACATCAGGTGGACCTCGAGCTTGTTCCGTGACAATAACATAAAAAAAAAAAACACCCAAGAAATGTATGAGAAGGTGAATTACCGCGTAATGAGAAGATGTTGACGGCTAAAGAATTAGAGTTTTTGAATACCTAAATAAACAACACATAAATTTCTATTAAATATGCTTTATCCTAACAATTTTAAATTGTAAAAGGGGACGAAAATAAAAACAAAACAAGAGCATGCCTTTTTATAGGTGATTTATTTAGCCTTTGACCAAAATCTCATCTGTTAGAAAATGAAATGGTCGAGGAGGTTAAGCTTTTTTCCGAGACACACAGTTCTGTGCTTCACGGCAGATTTTATATTTGAAGGCGGTATGGCTAGATGTGCCATGCAAGCATTCGCAAAATGATTGGTAGATCATGCGGTGAAGCTCTAGCCAGCAGCGCGAGCGGCGGGATTCGAAACAGATAAGATGGAACTGTGCCACTTCTAAGTCTTGTTAGTGTAACGTTATCCACATTTGGTGCAAAATAGGTTCATTCAACATTCATTTGAAAATCTTTTAGTCAGTATTAGCCGCCCAGTAAGTTATAATACAGCGGAAATTCCCAAAGAGCTTCATCATAATCTAAAATAAATGTCAAGCGTCCCTGCTATTCTGCAGTGGACTTTCCACCTGATACAGTATAGGGATTTATAATGTATTTCTGATAAATTTCCCAATATTAATTATTGGATTCCGCACATTTGTAAGCGCTCTTATATCTCCAGCTTCGAAGCGCATAAGCGGGTTAACAATTTCCATTGAAACAGTACAACTTTAATGCTCCCAACAGGTCCAGACTATATTTAATCGATATCAGAACGAGTGCCGCACCGAATTCTACATCCGAATAATTTCGCAGTTATGAGTATTGATCGAATGCACCCTGGAGAAGCACAGGCAAAGCTTGCAGTAAATTTATAACGGGAGGGGCGTTCTGCGTTACGATCGCTGCACTTGCCATTCATGACCTGTATTCCAGTGGGGGAGAGTACAAAGTCATTGTCAAAGAGGGCACTGTAAGGGGTTTGACCCACGTGTTACATGCATTATTGCGTGATCTGTTTTTGTTGTTCTCGAAGAATCTAGGGTGTGTGTTTCGGCTTTGTTCTGTCGATCGGGACGTAGTAAAGTTAAATATGAAGGTATTGGTTGAACTTATTTCGAATGTTATATTCTACTTAGGTCCCGTTTTTCAATCATCAGATCGTACCTACTTATTCCTACGATAAAATAATAATATTTAATCTACGCACAACAATATAAAAACAACGAATATTGGCTGTATCAAATTAAAAAAAAAAAAAACACAGTCCATTTGTTTTAAATTTGGTCGTTTAACATTTTATCATTCTGATATTGTTTACCTGCTGATTGAAAATCCGTGTCGGCATATAAATTCTTAACGCTAACTTTATTAACAACTAACATCGGTGTGTCTAAAAGCATGCAATATTAAGGAAAGGACTTTTGAAAGTTCCTCTTGTAAGGGTAGAAAAGGAAGTCTTTTACTATAGCAAAAGTTGGTATACGAAATCCGTCAATTTTGAATTTACAAATGACGAAATTGGAGTTGAGGGTTCTATGATAAAAGTCAGGTATGGCAGGTGGAAAGGTTGAGTAGATTAGATTAAGAATGCGTAGTGAGTACATTTATTCTACAGTAAGAATAACGTGAACGGAATAAAGAGAAATTGCAAGTCGAGATGGAGCTCTATTAGAGTATTGAAATATTAATATACTATTCAAAATGTGAACGGTGTTTTAAGTACAAATCAAATTTAAATATAAGCCAAACGTAGCCAAAAACCTAGTAGCTCTATAATCTCCGAATGTTATATAACATCAGCTGTTGTCTATGATGAATAGCTACATTATTCCTGCTAGTTTTGTAACTCCATTGTGAGAAATTGAATTTGAAATAATATGAATTTCATACTCTGTGTTCGTTCAAGTAAACATCAGCTGTAACGTTAGGTATTCATCTTAAACAATATTTGATGAACATGTTTGTTGCTGCGTAAGACCTTTGTTGTTTTTATCAAGATGAATTCTATCATCATAATTACAATTCAAGCTTGTCTAAATATCTATTCATAGTCTACTCGTACATATACACTAATATTATGAAGAGGAAAGTTTTATATTTTTGTATATGTAATAAGTTTTGTAGTTTTGTATGTAACGACTAAACTTAACTTAAACTTAACTTTAATTATACTGGACCGATTTAAAGAATTGTTTCACCATTATATCAAATAATTGACCATTATTTTTATTTAATTTTTATTATATACCCGTGCGTAGCCGGGGCGCGCCGTTAGTAATGTGTAAATGAGTAGTAGAACTATCTCTAAAAAACTGGATCAGAGTAACCTAGGTGTTATTGAATATCATGAATCTATTATGATATAAGTAAGAATAAATAGCATCACAACCATTTCTTAAATTAATGAGGCCTATTATGAAATTTGCTATCAACAAAAAAAATTTTAACAAAAAATGGAACCGACTTCAACACCCAAAAGTGTGAAATAACTTGTTGAAGTCGGTACCATGATGGTTCAAAAGTACCTATTATCACAATATTGTGGGCATGGTACCGACTTCGACAAGTTATTTCACACTTTTGGGTGTTGAAGTCGGTTCCATTTTTTGTTAAAATTTTTTTTTTCAATCTTTTTAGTGTAACTCAAAAACGGCTTGACCGATTTTGATGAAATTTAAAATGGGACCAAACGACAAGCATCAGCTTTCAAACAAAAAAATAATTTTCTAAATCGGTTCACCCAGTTAAGAGATCTGAGGTAACAAAGATAAAAAAAAAAAAAAAAAAATACAGACGAATTGAGAACCTCCTCCTTTTTTGGAAGTCGGTTAAAAACTGATTGAAATTAGAGAAAAAATGCAGTTCTGAGATTACGTATTCACATCTGATACTGACTAAATCTGTTATTAACTGATATACTTCAGTAGGAAGTAACTTTTACAGCTTTATTTCATAACACATGTGACTTATTCGCCAACTGGCGAGCGTGAACTTCGCGAGAGCGCGCGAGTTGGCACCTTCCGAGTTTACAATTGTTTTTTTTAGTCGTCAACTCGCGCACACTAATAAAAAGAATTGAAACCAGTTAAGTACTCACTGACTATCCAGAAAGAAAGAAATTAAGAAAATATGTTTATTTGACATGACATGCATGATTTATACAAAATAAAGCAATGATGTAATGAGGCACGGACAAAAATTTTAAAGTATTTATTTTCGTAATAATTATTTACAATATCACAATGACTCAATAATTTGGTTTATTACCTGTTATGTAAATAAATGGTTTAAAATTGTGTAGGTACCTATATAAAACAAAATTACAATATGTGAGTGAAGCGAAATCGCTTCCTTTGTTTCTCGATAGTCGATACTTTTTTAAAAGACTGTTCTTTATCTTTATAATATATGAGCGCGCGAGTTGACGACAAAAATATGTAAAATCTGAAGGAGCCAACTCGGGTGCACTCGCTAGTCACACATACGTCAGTTGACGAACAAGTCACAAATGGACTACTGAGAAAGTAATCACGAAGCCGACACGTTTCTCTGATTTCAATCAGATTTTGCCAGTAACAAATTACATAATTGATTTATTGACCCACATGCACACATGCTCACACATACATACGCACGCGTATGTTTTTATTATGCTGAGAGTTTAGCTTAGAGCAAGGCCGACAACCGCTGCCGCCGCTCCGTGTTGCTTTAAGACTAATAGCCTTTACTTTGACAACGATGTAGTCGAAGATGGTACACAAAGCAGTTGCAGAATGCTCTACCAACATGTAGTAAAGCATAAGCTTTACTGGAGAGGAGACTCGGGCTGTGAAAGTTTCGTGGGTCAGTCCATATCCATAGTTAACTCCACTGGGTCATCGCTTCTTCAAATTTACTGTACATCAGGGTAGGATACATTATATAAACTATATTGTGCAATCAGTCAGAGCGGTAGATACTTACTAAAAACTTATTTTTAGGGCTTTTTGTCCAGGGCTTTGGCTTTTGAGTCCGGTGAGAGATATACAGGGTGGAAACTTTCAACGGGTCAGTGAGGAGAAGTACCTTATCCGTTGTAGCTACTCGGAAATGGTCTTCGGAGACTATCCATATTTTTTTATGGAATTTTGATCCCAATTCAAAGATTTTCAAAAAAAAAATACAGTTAGCTAGAAAATAGCCATTTTACACAAAAACATTTTTGATGCCAATCGATCCTGTTTCTAATACTGATCAAAATCTTCTATGGAACCAACCATCGTTGGAGTACTCAAAATGTCACAAATTGCAAAAAACGTTTCCCTTACATTTTGTAAAGAATTTGTGTAACTGAAATACAAAAAATATAATAAAAGACAAATGATCACGTCCAACTTTACACATATCAAAAAGAAGGCAAGGTATTAATTTTCTTTTTTTATTAACGAACATAACTTGATGGTGTATTTTTATTATTTACGTAATATGCTTCTAGCTAGTCTAAACGTTCTAAATCGGAGATTATTTTTCTCTTATCGATAGCTGTCCAATTATGCACATAGTCTAAAATTCACAACATACTCAGAGCTTTTCTGGCGTAACAAACTTTCAAGGTTGTTTTTTATTTAGTAATAACGAGTTCGAAATTTGAATTATTTTTTAACTTATCTTTTTATTCAGTCAACAAAAAGATCTCAACTGTCACAAAAAGCTTTGGCGTAAAATTTTCATACAAAATGTACGGGAAAAGTTTTTTTTACAATTTGTGACTTTTTGAGTACTCCAACGATGGTTGGTTCCATAGAAGATTTTGATCAGTATTAGAAACAGGATCGATTGGCATCAAAAAATGTTTTTATCTAAAATGGCTATTTTCTAGCTAACTGTATTTTTTTTTTAAATCTGTGAAAGGGGATCAAAATTATATAAAAAAATATGGATAGTCTGCTAAGACCATTTCCGAGTAGCTACAACGGATAAGGTACTTCCTCTTACTGCCCCGCTAAAAGTTTCCACCCTGTATACCTTCCTGGTAGTTCAGACATTATTCAGAACTTTTATCGCAAAATAAACACACAATTTGAGGGTTCGCATGATATAACAATCTTCAAGCTCGTGAAAGTCATTCATTACCTATTAAAAACCAACCTAAGTCTAGAAACATTTGTGTAGAAATTTGGCATACAGTTTATTTAATCCAGCACTACTGTAAGTAATTATTTAAATTCTCTGACTTTGGAGACGAAATGAAACTTACTTCCCGCGCAAGACAGAACAACTACATTAGTAAACATATTTATAGATTATGTGGATATAATGCTCTAATGATGTAATTTTTGCTAATTAACCCCTGCTAAGCGATCCAACGCCATACCACAGTTGAATAATAAGAACTATATTCCCTCAACACGGTAGCTCAGACAATTTCAATTCATAGTAATAATATGTACATAACCTTGTAAGGGACAGCAGACTCAATTCATATTGAAAACACATCGACAAATAATACGTCATAAACAGCGCAACACACTCGTAATAACACTAATTTCTCTCCCTTTATGCTCAGCCTTATTCACAATGAGCTTGATATCGATTTCCCGGAAGAGGTCAACGAACCCGCCACTTTTCACATAGTCGAAGAAAACGCTTGACTCGTTTAGTCAAATTTCAATTACTTTTGTTCAACTAACGAGGATGTGGTTCGCGTTGACATATCGGGACCCTGGACCTTTCCTATTGCACTATAAAGTAGACGTGATTAACCCACTTCAAAATGTCCCTGAAATTTCTACGAAGGGTAAGATTTCTCGCGAGTAAGCCAAAATTCTATTTCGAAACCGTACCATGTTGTAACATTAAAATTTTTAGGTACTTATTGAAGTCAAGAAACGAGCATAACCCCTCTATATAGGCCGGCACGTATCTTTGACACCACTGGTGATAATCATGCTCGTGTGCGACAGTGATAACATACAAGTAGGTGAACAAACTGCTTGTTTTACCTCCTATCTCATTAAAAGTATGTACCATGTTGGCTTCTAAATGGTCCGACTTCTGGTGGATATTCCAAAAATGCCTTACTACTATTCGATAACGAATATCAACCTAAGACTTGTAAACGACACTAACGGTCACTCATCCAAGTCATAACCGCAGCGAGCGATGATTGAACCTAGTTGATCGGTTAAGACAGACTAGGCAATCCCCTACGGGCGCATTAAAATATTGGTACTTTTATTGGAATAGGTTTCATATGAAAAATTCAAGTTGCATGTAATTTGGACGGCAAATATGTTTGGAAAGTTTCGCCCCTGTCAAGCAACTACAAGTCACCTATGTGATGTGAATATGTTAGTATTATTGTTATGAAATAATAGAACGAGTTTCTAGACCGTTCTTCTCGCTCTTCAGCTCTTTTTTCTGTTGTGCCTCACCCTTTTTGTTGTGTCTCACCTTTTTTTCTGAATGCAGTAGTAAAATGTAGGATCTTTTTATGTAACATTTTGTGATTGACCGACATCAGCTCAGATTGATTGACGCTGTGTCTAAGGTCATAAGACCTTGGTTGACTAATTGAACAACCTATTTCAAAAGGACAGAAAGAAGGGTTTTATCTCAGTAGTCAAATTACCCTTAACACAAGACATGTAAATGCAAAGTATCACGAGCCTGTTCGGACATTACAACTGATTCATGTATGTTTAATGTGCAAGCCCAGCCCGTTATTCGGAGCAATAAAACAATCGTCAATAAATACACTGTCACGGCTCGCCGTAAATGCCCTCGTAAACCCTCGCTTTCCAGGATATTAGATTAGGATTTGAGAGAACCAATGTTCGAAACTGACGCTGTAATCGAATTCAAACTTTACACCCGGAGACATAAAGCACGAAATTGCTTCCTAAGTAATTTAGCAGCTATTGTGAATCAAGTCTGCTGCAAGCTCAGCATTGTTTGCAAAACTGACAGCAAAACAAAACTAAGAGGTAAACGATTACGTGGTGAGTAGAAAACAAAAATTTCACAGTCAATTTAATGAGGAACATTCGAGAAAAACGCTCTGTTTTGTCAGTGTTAAATCTCTTGAGAAATGTAAGATTCCTTGCGAAATACCTAAGACGAAATTTCAGGTTCCCGAGTCATTAGAATCTTTCTGTACTGGACTTCTAAATCTAGTCCAAATTTCACGAGATATGTACCTACATTTTTGAATTATTTTCTGGAATAATCTTAGAAAGCGTTGAATAAAAGGATTTTCTAAAAGAGAAATGTATGCCTTTCAGATGTATATGAGAACCACATCCAAGGACTGGATGAAATAAAGTTACGTCAACCGTCCAGTAGAGCGAAATTTCAAATTTATGTAAATTCTTCGTAGACTGCTCTTTAATGTCAGTATGCTTCATTTGGAACTGGAGTTTCTGAATGTGGGATTATGGACTGAATGCGGTAGTTTGGGGTCAAATTGTATTAACATATAGGTTCATACGAGTACATACGATAAAGAAAACTCACTCAAATATACACGAATACGACAGAGTACATTTCACAGGCGTTATTGGTCCAACCTGCAAAAAGCCGGCTAGAAGCGAATTAGCAATAGTTCTTCGCATTCATGTTGATAGAACATGTATAAATTAATTACAAAATTAAAAACTCGACTGCAAGTGATTTATATTCGTTCAAAGATTTTTCGTTCCATTGAAATTAAAACTGCAAGTTATTTTACTAGATTGGTTTGGAAGAAATAGAGAAATATTTTTCTCACAATATGCCATATAAAATCCACCACTTTTTTATGTACCCAGTGTTACTTGGGTTATCGAGACGAATGTAATGATATCTCATACATAAAAATCGGTTCAGTAGTTTAGAAGTTATGGTGGAATAAATAAACTCACAAACATACATACATGAACCCTGAAAACATAACACTCCTTTTTTTAGGCAGTCGTGTAAAAAATATTGACCGTTTTGATCACAACCTTCGAAAATCCGGCCTTTAATGAATTTTTTAAATTCATTAAAGGCCGGATTTTCTAAAGAAACAAAACAAAATATATCGATACGAGTATTTCAGATTCCTACTAGAAAGAAAGTTAGTTTCTGAACTAGCTAAATTCACAACTTGTCCCCACATTTTCTGAATGAATTTTTTTTTCAATAATTTATTTTCTTTTTTAATTTAATATATTTTCTCTCTACTCGATTAGCTCCAGTAAACGATGCTAACTCACACAGCAAATCATACCGTTTTGGTGTTCAAAAACTCGGAACAAGTTCTATTTTTGCGCACAAAACTGAACTTATTCTATACTTAGTCACCTCTTACGATACCCACGGGCAGAGATGGGGGTTGGATTGCTATCCCGGTATCACACAAATAATGATATTTTAATGAGTACCTATTGTTTAGTGTTATAGCCTTCAGCGTTTTACCTGACATTTTTCTTATTGGTAGAGGTGAAAAGTTGTATGTTAAACAAGTGAGATTTTTTTTGATATCTAATCCTTCGCTGAATTTTGAATCAAGTCTATCTTAGAACAAGCAGTGTAAAATAGAACTCTACGCTCTTTATTCAATAATACGAGATTAAAATTCGGCATTCGCATCAAAAAACAACTTTCCTCGCTTGTTAAACAAACTACTATTTTCGGATGTGGAATTTTCCTGTCCACCTTCTTGACGAATAGGAACGAATTAAATTGTTATTTACTCGCAGTAAATAACAATTTAATTTAATATCTAATAAAATATTTGGTCTAAAGGTCAACACTTGTTGCTGACATAGATGGCTGAAAAAATTAATACAGCTACACCATGGCTCCCTTTTTGCCCTTTGGTACATAAACCTAAAAACGATTAGCCTTAAATTAAAATTATACGAGTCATTTAATCCAGTAGCCGTACAGTTCAAGGGCACATTACCATTAAACTATCAAAGAACCCTTAGAACGAATTACCATTCATTCAATACCATCAAGACTGTGACCAATTCTGACACTAATGCTTTATGGTTGTAATGCGCAATACGATAGGGGAATAGTAGCAGAGACACTCTGATATTAATGGCATAGGAAATGGTAAGACGATATAGTAGTTATCAGCTGCTTACATAATTATCGTGATGCAAATAAATAACGACAGCCCCGTGGGTTTCCGGGTTAGAATTGCACCTCCCCATATCATCCCGTGGGTGTCGTAAGAGGCGACTAAAGGAAAAAAATAGTGGAAGGTAGGAACAGCGCCTTCTAAAGAACTGCCAACTTACACTGCGATCCCCAAGACACCTGCCAAGCGTAGGGATTATGGCCTATATTAAATACCCCCTTAATAGGGGAGGCTGTGTTCAGCAGTGGACGATCCGGCTGATACAGTACAGTAGGAAAACACATCACCGCACTAGAATACGCAAACTATTAATATATTGCATCTAAATGTAGAGATCAATCTTAAGATTCAGTTTTAAAGTTATGTATGGAACATTTGTCAAAAATTTTTAAGATCGATGCATTTCAACGTAATCAAAAACAAACCATAACAAATTACATATCGTCATGTCTGTTCCCCAAAGAGTTAAGAACTGACGCTCGTATGACACTTTTTGTGCCCTATGAATTAGCGAGCGGGCATATTGCTTATTGCTATCTACCAGGCACAGATGTAGAGTTCGGAGTAAAGATCAAATATTGTCAGAAAACCCCAATAACTTGTTATATCTGGGAATCGAACTCAGTACCATTGATTCCACAACAGTGCTTTAATACACACACACACGCGGCAGCCAGAAGCAGCATTTTTATTACTTCTCATAAGTAAGCCCTTGTGTTTTCTGTCAAGTGTCCAGTCACTTCCGCTGTAAACGGGCCGGATTTATTGGAGCCTCTAACAATTTATCAAGCGAGACGAATCCCAATCAGTGTTAGTTGTGATCGCCTTTGTTCGAGGGTGTGAAATGATCTGATGGACTTTATGGGCCTGAGACGAGTTGGAATTGATACGGTATTGATGGTAGTTAAGCGTGACCTTCAATCGGATCTATCACTTGCGTCGAGTGAGTTTCTTTTCAAGCTAACTTTTTACATTCAAGTTTTTGATCATCTAAATCCATTACAAAACTAATCTTAGTGCAAGTAGAATTCGCGCATTGAAAATTTCTTGACACAGCACTAATATAATATTTTTTCCAAAAGCTCGGAAAGCTGTTGTTTATCATACGAAGTCTGCGTGAACAAGTACTTTTATCCGCTAGCGTGGAAAAGGTTTTTGATATTCGAACCTCTATATGTTCCAGAAAAATGAATTTACTTTATATGTTTACTGTAATAAAACGACAATGTATTATATTGTTTAAGTACATAGTTTTACTTGCACCCAGCATTTTCCTCGCTGGAGTGAAGGGAAAAGTCGTGTATTGCGTCTCGAACATTTGAGACCTTCGGTTCGCTCAGGATTCTTTATTACGCTTTGCTCGTGTTTCAAATCTATAGTCCTTCGCTTCCCCAGGTTTCAATAAAAGTACTCGTGACATATAACAACTTTTCACAGCCTTGCTGTAACAAATTGCATATAACTATTGCAGTTCATTTCTTAGTTTTAATTGATTCTGTTCGGGTTTCGATCGCGACTCCGACCCAAACTTGGCTGGCTTTTAGGGTTTTGTACCAAAAGGGAAAAACGGAGCACTACTAATAGAACTCCGTTTTCTGTCTGTCTGCCCGTCCAAATTTCACGGGTCTCTCGCTCGTAAACGAAATCTGTTGTTTACACATCTGAAATAAAAATAGTTTGTGTAAAATGTTGGCCGAATACGAATATTTTACAAGAACTTTACTTGAATTATTATTAAGGGGGACTCTAACTTTATAAGCTATCCGAAAATAAAAACTATCGCACTATAGCATGTGAGGAGCAGTCATCGTCTAAGATAATTATTTGATATATAATATAATAAGTACTTGATTTTATAAACCAAATGCCTTTTTAACATAGTCCTCTAAATAACCAATTGATACCGAAAATGCCGTATATATATACTTATTGTGGTTTTAACGCTGTGACCAAAAACCAACAAAGATTATTTTTTTACGGGCTGTTGGAATGTGGAACTCTTATAGATGAGCGGGGCCCGATGTGCACTTTGCTGGGTTTTATTATTTGCAGATAGTTCAATTCCAAATTCCTAATCTAGTTTTTGACAACCCTAATGGTCTATAAGTGACAACATGGACAAGAACGCATTTCTAAAAAGATATTTGAAATGTATATTTCCACGTAATGTATTATGTACAATATTTGTTTTTTTTTTGTAATCTAGCAAATAACAAAAAACAATAAATTCTAGCAAAAGTTACATATGAAAATTTGTAGTCGTTGAGGATTTCCAAAATATAATTCTAAAACAGCTGCACTTCAGATTTTTGTAACGATTAATCAAGCATTATGAAAAAAAGAACCTTCAGCACCGATTTGTGAAACTTCCTGAACATTTTTTTTTCTAAATTCATATAATAATACTCCGAAGACCTCTTAGCATCTGCAGTGGATGATATCGTCCATTTCTATTGTTATTAGGATCTACGATGCGCGGGGCTTTATAATAAATTCACTTTTAAATCGTAGAATCGCCCCCTTCAAAGCTCCATTTTTGCCTCTTAGTTACAACGACCCATATGTAGAAAAACTTGACAAAAATGGATAATAAAGTACCTAGACTTTAAAAGGCTTAAATTACTACACCCAATATGCGAGTGTTATGTTTAATGAGAACATTTCCTGGTTTAATAACAAAACCGGTAAATTAATTGGCAAGTGACGCAATGGTAGTAATATCTTACACCCTATACATATACGTAGCTAGTAATGAATAGTTTCAGGCGTTACCTTGCGGATATCCTTCTTTAATAATAACAAATATTTTGACAATTCCACCTCACTAGGAGGAATTTTGAATTAATTTAAAAAAAAATGTTTTTACGTAGCTATTCCGCATGGTGGAAGAGCAATTTGCAAATGCTCGCATGGCTTGCTACCACCATCAAGTAGAAAATCTGTCGCCAAGTACCTAACAGCAGCTGTTCCGACAGCAGTCCTTGAGAGCCAGTAAAACTACAGGCACATGAGACTTAACTACTGTACTTATATCTCAGGGTAACGGGCGCAGTGCAATTCGTCATTGTGACGAAATGCATCTGTTATTGGCAGAGATAAGTCCGCTTAACATCAGGTGGACATCGTGCTTGTTCCGTCACAATCAAATAAAAAAAATATATTTAAAAACAACATTCCAGATCAGAACATCTTTAACAGCATACCAAAAGATCACAATAATAACAGTAGGTCATTAAATAGAGAAATATCTCTATTTAATGACTATCATATCTACTATCACTTAGACTAGCAAATTTTGGAGTACCTGTAAAGTTGAGCAACAACGAGACAAGAACTGATGACTCGGTATGACGAGTGCAGTGCAGCATCAAGACGAACAAGCAACAGATGAAACTGCAAGCTGTAATGGACAGGCGTGACGCTTGCCACGTTTTCGAATGGTTCGTCCAGTAACTTAATTACATTAAAAGTATCTAAGTATTCCCCTATGGGGATCGATAATTTGGTTGCTATTATGCCGCGAAAGTAGGTAATCTATCGCGAAAGTCTTGACTCTATGAGGAAAGTATCAACATTGACTACATTTATAATCAACAATATCATCTGAAAGCAGTGATGGCTAAGTGGCGATAGGTATGGACTTCCGCGCTGAAGAACCATGAATTGAATCCCGCCGCGGCGCGGGCTAGAGCTTCACGGAATGGGAGTATAGTAAGGCATTTACCGAACGCCATCTGGAAAGCTACCAACCGAAATTTGAAAAGCTGCCGCCAAAGTCCCTTTATGTAGAAGGTTGTTCTGGCTGCTGTCCTTGAAATCGGTGCCTAATCTGCTTTAGAGCTGATTAGGTGTTTGAAACGTCGGGATAAAATAATGAAAAATATACGCGATTTAAACCGTTTAAAGTTATTTAATTACCATTCTTTAGAGCTGTTGAACAACTTTGACCGCAACTCACCTTATTTTATTTATATGCTAGCCTTTGATAACCAGATGATAAGTGATAATGTGGTCGAAGATGTTGTTCAGGCTAACCTAGCATTACTGGGTCTCAAGGACAGCTGCCGGAACACACCGTTGGCCGCCAAGCACCTGCTTGGCGACAGATATGCTATCAGAGGGTGGTTGCCAGTCAGGCAGGCATTCGCAATGACATACATGTACATATAATAATACTACGCAATGCTGTAACAACTGCCATCGTACGACAACAAGCAGAACCGACGGCTTAGCGTGCCCTGTGAAGCACGAAAGCGCTCAGTAGTAATGTTACTAGCGGCCACCCATCGAACTCAGGACCGCGACGGAGGTTGCTTAACTTTGCTGATCTGTTAAGAACGGCTAAGTAGACTTCGCTACGAGGGCTTCAAAATGAATGGAAGATACAATCGCTCATTCGTAGCTGATGTAAAGACACAGATTAAACCGATTGGAAACAGAATTCCACTTATACAATCCTCTCCCTGGAGGCACGACGAGGAATTCATAATGAGCAGACATTGTAGAATAACAAGAACAACCAAGTGGATTAGAAGAACGCCAAGTATGAACTGAATAATAAACAGAGAAACGTTAACCCGAAAGTCGATTTCCCAAAAACAACAATGATGAGTTCGCAAGTGAAAGATACACAACTTGTGTTGTTCTTAGCCGTTCCGATTCAACGTTTTTGGTTCATTGTTAGTGGTAAACAGTAAAAATTGAATAACGATGCTGTAATTTTCTTGCTAAGCAATCAAGTATGGTTTCACTGATTTTATAGCGGTGTATTTATGCTCCTTATTATCGCTTTCCTTCGCTTCTTTTTTCAATATCATACTGTAGCAATCCAACTGAAAAAAAACAACTTCAGACTTCTCGAAAGCCTTATACCAATATTATAGCCAAGGGAAAGTGAAGGTTGATACAATTACTTCGGATCCCATCTGTTTTCTAAAGGTTTGCAACAGGGTTGCATACTGTCGCCCATTCTATTCAATGTATACGGCGAATATATTATGAGGTGTACTTGCGACACGTGGGATGGAAGCGTGAGCATTAAGGGAGTGAAAATCACAATTATGCGCTGTGCGGACTACACGACTTGTCTAATCTGATAATAGAGTGGAGTCAAATAGCAACGCACTGGGACTCTTCATAAATCGATCCAAAACTTAAGCTCATGGTAGTGCATTGTGCACAGAAGATGGAGTTTACTGGGACGCACAATCTAGATGTTGTTGTAAACAGCTTCAAATACCTCCGAAATTCGAAAAAAATAATAAGAAAAAAACACATTTTTAAGCTGGGCGCCATGTCCATATATGCGCCGTATATCGATTGGCATTGTTTTAAAAGAAATCGACGAATTTATCATAATTATAACGTAACAAAAATCATTTCCATTAGAGAAGAGCGTTGAATGAACGAACTAGTTAATTCAACCGTCGACGTACAATAGACGAACGGACAGTTCATCGACGATGAACGGACTAGTAGAATCTGTGGACGGCAGGACGGCTAAATTGTAGTCTATACAAAATTCATAGCGACTGTGAACGCGACGACGACTCGTGAACACAGTCGGTTAATATATTCATTCATTGGTCCGTTACACAAAACGCTCAATGTTATTATCAACTCAGAGCTCCTACATTTAAAGTTCAATTTTGTCTGCATAGACGGTCATTTTAACGCGTTGAAATCGTTGAACCGTCCATGCAGACAAAATTGAACTTTAAATGTAGGAGCTCTGAGTTGATAATAACATTGAGCGTGTTGTGTTGATCCTCCGTCATAGACGTAGACCGGCCGCGCTGCGCCTTGACTACAGTCGAAACGCGAACGATGCACTTCTTAGAAACTTTCTTATTTCGTATTTAACCAAATTACGTACTATAGTTTCAAAATTTGATTAAATGTTTGTTACATACGAGTATTTTATTATTGTGAATAGTGTAAATTATATGTAAATAGTTTAAAAAACTTTCAAAACTTTATGGTTGATTTTAATAAGTAGATAGGTGATATACCTAAGTGAACTTTTTAGTGTAGGAAACAGTAAAATGGCAGGACGAAATTTAAGTGAATTATGGCATCACTTTGAAAAGGACATATCTAGTGGAAAGGCGATTTGCAATCTATGCTAAATATATGAGTATGTATGAAAAATTGGCGTATAAATCTACTGCGGCAAATTTGAAAAGCCATCTAAAACTGAAGCATATATCTATTTTGTAAATAGAATCAGTTTTTTTTATAAATAGAATCAGTTGATCTTCTAAATACGCCTAAATAGGGAAAATAATCGACTGTTATAAATTCTATTTAGCCAGTCCTTAGCCTGGAAAAAGTATGTAGGGAAGGTCAAACTTTTCAATAATATGCTTGTGATACGTAACATATAAAACTACGATACAAATTTCATTTAACTAGAATACTCATTCATTACTACTACTAATGCGTCTAGTCTAGTTACGGTCGTACGTAACGGATCGAGTCGACTAATCGTCCACAAAGAAAACGCCGTCGGTATAAATCAACTAGTCGATGAATTTAACTAGTCGATCGACTAGTCCACGAAAGAAAATGGACGGTCTAGTTTCGTCTACGTTAAATGCGTCGACGACCCATCTCTAATTTCCATTTTTTTTATCGAGTAACTTTGCCGCTACGCTAATTATCCGTTGAATATGCAGTCAAGGATCTGAGGATTCGAATTATATTTTGTCCAGATTTTTTTACAATATTCTGTGAGAGTAGATTGCTTATTAAAGCCATGTCTGATTGTACTTTGGCTCTTAACACGCCCTAAGCCGATAATTGTAGAAAACTATAAGTACTAAAAAATATTTTGTTTATAACCTATATAATACCAAATATAGGTTATAAACCATTTTTTTTATTCCTGATAGGTTAGCCTTTGACCACTATCTCACCTGATGGTTAGTGATGATGTGGTCGAAGATGTTGTTCAGGCTAACCAAGAATTACAATATTACTAGGACAGGAAAAATTATAGTCTCGTAAGGGATAATCCTTTTTCCGCTCGTTGATATTTGTAATGTACGCCTCATTATTAAATAACAAACCATACCTTTCAACAGTATATAAATTCAATTATCATTATCAAATCTCTTCTTGCAAAATATTCCCATGAAGATATATTAAAGGCCAGAGTTCCTGAAACGGGATTACCAAGAAGAGGACTATTTACAAGCAATTTAACCAAACACGTCGCTACGCCGAATATGCTTCAGATTAAATTGTTTAGAAGCGAATCTCGATTATGTTTAGGGTGATGAAACATCTGGAGTTAAAGGTCACAAGGGTGCCAATAGACAAGAAACTTTACTATTGTTAAATAAGCATATTTGTCATTTAGAAACAGATAAGATTCATGTTGGCGATATTATTATGATATGTAGTTAATATACAAAGATTAAGAAAAATTATAGAAGAATCAGAGTTGAATGTTTTGAAGCAGTGATGGCTGACTATGGACTGCCACGTAGCAGGTCCATGGTTTGAATTCCGCCGCGGGCTTAAGCTTAGGACAGGTAGGACATTTTGCGAAAGCCCGCCTTGCTAGCGACCACCCTCAAGTAGAAAATCTGTCGCCAAGCACCTAACGGTGTGTTCCGGCACAACATGTAACCTTAAGAGCCAGTAATTCTAGGTTAAACCTGTTTACACCTTCGACCACATCATCACTTACCATCAGGTGAGATCGTGGTCAAACACTTACCTATCAGCAATAAAAAAAACGAGTTTCGTAGAAGTCAGTTCTTCGGTTTATAAATTAATCTGAAGCTCAATATCCAGCGGGTGGATCCGACTTTGTTTAGTTTTAAAATAGATCTTAAGTAATTATTTTTGCCGTCTCAACTAGATTTAAGTAGATACTTTTTAGCCCTTATGGCAACACCATTGCTCGGTGACAATTGATTTTTTCTCCAAAATGGAGCTCGCTGTAATTTTTAATTTTCATTTTTTAACGCATTAAAACAAGTAAAAAGAACCAGAAGACTTTTAATTTCAAGTATACATTCCGTCATATACATAAAATGGTCAACTTCGAACCGGATTATGCCACAGCGATATCCAAAGATTACAATGGCGATCACATGTCCAGCGTGTATTGAATCATTGATTCCCGCTCATCACTGGAAGAATCAAAGGCAATGTCTTCTGGAATAATTTAACATATTTGAGACAGATTAAAGTGATAAGTACAATGAAACAAGCAGATTATTCCACGGCGATGTCTTGAATCACCGACTCCCGCGCATTACAGGATTAACCTCAAAGGCAATGTATTCTGAAATAATTCAACATAATTGAGACTGATTGCCGTGATAAATACGATGAAACAGGCAGATTATTCTACGGCGATGTCCAGCATGTCCTGAAACACCAACTCCCGCACATCCAGACTGTGTCAGCGGAAATAATTCACGATAATTATTTTAAACTTTCATTGTAAACTAACCTCAAAATGTTGTAAAATTCGTGTAATAGTTCAACTCAAAATTGAGATTTCTCTGCTTAAATCCGATTGTAAACTCAGTGAATGGTGATTATCAGTTAATTATAAATTCCTTACGCTTTATTGTATACATTTCAGGTGAATACTTGCTTCCTAAAATGACGGAAAAGGAGGAATCTCAGTTGATCAAAAAACGTGCAAGTTACAAAGGTCGGCTAACAGCGTTTGCCAACATACTCGACCAACTGGAGGAAGAGTTAAGTGAGGCTCAGGTAAAGGAACTGCAGCTGCGAATAGGTAGGATTGAAAACTTATATCAGCATTATGATGAGGTGCAATTGCGGTTGGAATGCGTAGTCACTGACATGGAGGTACAGCTGGTTGAGCGCAATGAATTTGAGTCGTTATATTACCAAACCCTTTCTAAAGCTCAGGTCTTATTAAGTAAACAGAAACAACTACTAAACCAAGCATCTAAACATGATGACCAAGTTAGTGATACATGCTCGAGAAACCATAAGCCAGTCCGTTTACCGATCATTTCTCTTCCAAAGTTCAATGGTTCACATGACAATTGGTTAGCATTTCGTGACACCTTCACAAGCCTTATTGATTCAAATGATGATATTGATAACATAAATAAGTTCCATTACTTGCGATCATCACTTGAGGGCACTGCATCTATTGTTATTCAATCAATTGAGTTTTCTTCCATAAATTATCCAGTAGCTTGGAAATTGCTTTGTGAGCGTTTTGACAATAAGCGTTTACTCATATATAATCATGTCTCTGCTTTATTTAACATTGATTCAATTAAAAATCAATCGAGCATAAACCTTAAATCTTTAATTGACCAAACTAACAAGAATCTACGTGCATTGGAAACATTGGGTGAGCCTACCGCACATTGGGACACACTTCTTATTCACATCGTCTCTCTGAAATTCGACCAGAAAACGCTTCGTGACTGGGAGGAGTGTAAAAGTAGGGGTGATAAAAATCAAAAAATAACTTTAAGTTATTTCCTTGAATTTATAAGAAACCGTGCTGACTTACTAGAAACGTTAGAACTTTCACGCAACACCAAAAGCCATCAAGTGCCAAATGTAAACACAAAACTTAAAACTATGGTTTCAGTTAGTAATGTTCAAACTGAGGGTTTAGGTAGCCAGCAAGCAGGTAAACAAATATGCCCCCAATGTAATGGTTCACATCAGTTATACAACTGCTCACAATTTCTTAGTCTCAGCAATGAAAAGAGATTGGAAGCATTACCAGCATATAAAGTCTGTTACAACTGCTTAAATCAAGGTCACTATTCCAACCAATGTAAAAAAGGTGGTTGCCGAATTTGTAAACGCAAACACAACACTCTCATTCACGTAGCAGAGATTAAAAAACATACAAACACTCAACAATCAACGGCTTCTGGCTATAAAAAAGTTCTTCCTGTATCGTCCCTTGATGAAGCACCGGTGAATGTGACTTTGACCACATGTTTGAATGCATCCTTAGAAACCGATCAGGATGTTTTACTTTCAACCGCATTAGTAAAGGTGTTAGATAAACATGGTCAGCCACACACTGTCAAGGCATTACTTGATTGTGCAAGTTCCTCATGTATTATAACAGAACGTTTAAGCCACCGATTAGACTTACCTTTTGAAGAGGTCGATAGACCTATTTATGGCATAAATAAAACCCCGACACATACATCACGTATTTATCATGTACAACTACAGTCCATGACTGAAAATTATTCACGCAATCTTTTATGCTATGCTTTACCTACAATTACATTTGAAATACCTTGTAGGCGTATTAATATTAACACATTAAACATACCTATGGAACTGCAACTTGCAGATCCTAGCTTTTATGAGCCATCTGATATTGACTTGATCATAGGCAGTAATGTTTTTTGGGATCTTCTAGGGTCACAAAAAATCACATTAGGAGAAGGCAAACCGGTACTCTGGGAAACTAGACTGGGATGGTTAGTTTCCGGTCCCATTAATTATAGTCATGCTTCGTCTCCAATTTTATGCAACTTTACAAAGATTGACTCATCACAACAGGAATTACCCAATGATGACTGTCAAAGTCTTTTATCCCAGTTTTGGGAAATTGAAGAAGTGAGTAAAAAATCAACTTTTTCCAAAATTGAACAACAATGTGAGGAGCACTTTGTCAAAAATACAACTCGACTTGAAGGAGGTCGTTTTTGTGTTAGAATTCCCCTCTCTCAGTCCCCTGATGTATTAGGTGAATCACTAACACGAGCCAAACAATGTCTGTTCTCGCTAGAGCAAAAATTCAAAAGAAAACCTGAATTTCATAAGATGTATTGTGAATTTATGTCAGAATACATTTCTTTAGGTGACATGTCTGAGTGTACATCTGAGTCACCATCAGCTTCATACTATATTCCACATCATGGCATCTTTCAGGATACTCGCACTACCACTAAACTGAGAACAGTATTTAATGCCAGTAGCCCCTCTACTTCTGGAATTTCACTGAATCAAATTCAAGTAGTGGGACCAACGGTTCAGGATGACCTTCTGTCAATATTAATCAGATTTCGACAGCATAAATATGTGTTGTCAGCAGATGTTGAAAAACAATATAGAAGGGTTGTGGTGCACCCTGCGGACAGACATTTACAGCACATTGTTTGGCGCAATGATCCTACAGAACCAATTAAGACATACCAGTTAAATACAGTAACTTATGGGACTGCCAGCGCCCCCTTTCTTGCTACACGCTGTATAAAGCAAATCGGATTAGATTGTAATGATGCTAAGATTTCAGAAATTATTTTGCACGACATGTATGTCGATGACCTTCTGTCAGGGACAGACTGTCACTCAGAGGTGTTAACCACAAAACAAAAATTAACTGACGCCTTTGCTTCAGCTGACATGGTTTTACGGAAATGGAAATCTAATTGCTCCAGTTTAGTTTCTCCAGAATCTTCTGGAATGAAAATTCACCAGCAAGTTATAAACATTGGACATGAACAAACCAAAACACTTGGGCTTGGCTGGTTAAATTCTTCTGATGAATTATGTTTCTCCATTGACTGTTCCCTTAAAACAAACCCTACTAAACGAGAAATACTCTCAGTTATAGGCAAAATCTTTGACCCAATGGGTCTACTTGCTCCCTGTGTAATCGTGTTAAAAATTCTCATGCAACAATTATGGTTGCACAAACTTTCATGGGACGATCATTTGCCGCCAGATATCATCAAAACTTGGTGCAACATCATAAAGAACCTCCCTTTACTGAACAAGTTAAGAATCCCACGCTTAGTTGTGTGCGACGCATACAAGGAACTGGAATTTCACATATTTACCGATGCATCAAAGTGTGCATATGGCAGTTGCTTGTATGTTCGTAGCACTAATGACCGTGGTGAAATCATTGTTAAGCTTCTGATGGCTAAAAGTCGAGTCGCACCGATCAAGGCAATGACTATTCCTAGACTCGAGTTATGTGGAGTGTTGTTAGGCGTACGTCTGTATGAAAAGGCTATTGCCTCTATTCGTGCACAAATCAAAGAAACTACAATTTGGACTGATTCAACCATTGTCCTTGGTTGGCTGAAAATGATTCCTAGCAAACTTCAACCTTTTGTCAGAAATAGGGTTGGGGACATACTCGAACAGACAAGTAACTGTAATTGGAGACATGTGCCCACAAAACTAAATAGTGCCGATTTCATTTCACGTGGGGTTGACATAAGTGACATTCAATCCTTAGATCTCTGGTGGTCAGGTCCTGAATTTCTTCGCCAGGACAAATCAATGTGGCCTTCTAGTCCTGTTCTCCCTGACTCTGATTCCTTACCAGAACTTAAAATTGAAGTTGTTTTACATTCTTCCTCAAAAGTAGACAAGAATTTAATTGATTTTGAACGTTTTTCAAATCTTCTAAAGCTCAAGCGTGCCGTAGCATACGTCCTCAGATTCATTAAGAAATGCAAAAAGAAACCGTGTCATACAACATTTCTTTCACACAACGAACTACAAAATGCATTAAATACTATTATAAGACAATCTCAGCAGGAATCCTTTCCTGAATACGACATACTCAAGGGGAATCACTCTATACCAAAGAATAGTAAGTTGAGCAAATTCAACGTTTTCTTAGACGAGCACCAGTTGATTCGTGTTGGTGGTCGTTTAGGCAACTCAATGTTTCCATATGATAAAAAATTCCCTATACTTATACAGTCCACTCACCGCTTTACAAAGCTCTTGTTCCAAAATGAACATATTCGGTTAATGCATGCTGGCCCACAGTTACTGCTATCAACAATTAGAGATACATATTGGCCGGTCGGAGGTCGCAATTTGTCAAAGCTTACATATCATCAATGTGTACGCTGCAATCGCATGAAAGGAAAGGTTCTCCAACCTATTATGGGTAATTTGCCTCAATCACGCACTGAACCTGGTGGCTATCCATTCGAATGTGCAGGTGTAGATTATGCGGGTCCTATTCTATGTGCCAGCCGTCAAGGGCGTGGATGCAAGATGGTTAAGGTATATATTGCCATCTTTGTTTGTTTTAAAACAAAATCTCTTCATTTAGAACTTGTAGGAGATTTAACAAGTAATAACTATATGTCAGCTTTGCGTAGATTCATTTCACGCAGGGGGAAACCGCATGATTTGTACTCTGATAATGGCACCTCATTTGTAGGGGCATATAACGAGCTTGGAAAATTCCTGAAGGGCAACTGCAGTTCCTTATCTGACAGCGCTGCAGTTGAAAGTATTAGATTTCACTTTTTGCCTTCTTTTTCACCACAATTTGGAGGTATTTGGGAAGCAGGTGTTCGCTCAGATAAGTTTCACCTTAATAGGGTACTAGGAAATTGTAAACTTACATATGAAGAGCTGAACACAGTCCTGGTACAAATTGAAGCCATTCTCAACTCACGGCCAATCTCTCCATTATCATCAGACCTAAACGACTTCTTACCACTAACACCTGGACACTTTTTGATTGGAAGACCACTTGTCGCTCTCCCTGTGCCAAACCTTACTGACACTGCAACTAGTCACCTCAATCGCTATCAACGGGTTGAGCAGTTAAGACAACACTTCTGGACCAGGTGGTGCAAGGAATATATCAGCGAATTGCAACAGCGCACAAAGTGGAAAAACAATTATGATACATTGAAACTCGACATGTTGGTTGCAATAAAGGATGACAATCTGCCACCACTGAAATGGAGATTGGGTCGTATCATCGCTACATATCCTGGCAATGATGGAGTGAGCCGCGTCGCCGATATCAAAACCAGCACTGGAGTCCTCAAGCGTTCATATAACAAAATTTGCCCATTAATCTAATTTCATTTATAAAAATTGTTGGAAACTCCAACGCCCGGGGGCATGTTTAGTTTTAAAATAGATCTTAAGTAATTATTTTTGCCGTCTCAACTAGATTTAAGTAGATACTTTTTAGCCCTTATGGCAACACCATTGCTCGGTGACAATTGATTTTTTCTCCAAAATGGAGCTCGCTGTAATTTTTAATTTTCATTTTTTAACGCATTAAAACAAGTAAAAAGAACCAGAAGACTTTTAATTTCAAGTATACATTCCGTCATATACAGACTTCGTTAAGTTACTGCACATTTATAGATTTTCAGACCTGATTGTTTGTTTTTCGGGAGTGTCTTAAGATCGTAACTCATTCTGACACAAATTTACGAGAGGAATCATCCCCATACGATGGTTAAAGAACCAGAGGAAAAAACAGAGTTATGACTCATTGTCATGTTAGCTCAGTCAGTCAGAGCATAGGGGTGGATGACGTGGGTTCGTATCCCGCACACGACTATAATTTTGCCTCTCGTAAATTTGTAATTATGTAATATGGGAATACTTATAAGATAAGTAAGCTGTTCGATGTTTTTACAATGTTAGGGACACAAAACAAAGAAAGTAGAATTACTGTATAAAGTGTAAATAGTTATTTCTGACTAATATTAAAATATTTAAGCCTGCAACGAGGCAGATACGTAATTGTGGTTCGTTTGATCCCTTGCTGTATCTTTATTTCTTAATTTTGAGTTATGTAATTAATATATATTATATTTAAGGATTCATTCTATAAATCATGCACTTTGGAAACACGATTACTTAAAATTTTCTCGATGGAAAAAAATCCAAAGTTACATCTAAAAAACGAAATAAACCCTTTACGGCGTAAATACTTAACCTCCGTTAAGTCATCCGTATTTGAAAAATATAAAAAACAACATGTTTTCTATAAAGTATTCACATTACATTTTTGAAATAGGTATTTGTTTTTACTTTACGAAGGAAATACTCAAATTCACGCATGGTCCGCCTTATTTTAGTCAGAGCCGCGATGCTTTGTCCCTATCCGCTTTAGTAATTCTTCGGCCGTCGGACGGGGACGGATGCTGTTGGCGTGCCTTACTTACGCACACATACGCGTCGCGCCTAAAAAGCTCGGTGCGCCCTTAACTAAAAACCCTAAAACTACTACAAACTAATCCAATATTCCGCTACCATTAGGCAGTCTTCCCAAAATGCTGGCCGCATTGCCACGTTGTGTGGCAATGCTTATCCTCTGTCCAAGGTATATGCCAGCATTTTGGTCACAAGTAGCGTCGACCAGACGTTTTGAGACGTCTTTGAATAATAGTTTGGCGCTCGATCCCCACGGTCCCAGCGTTTCCACCCCAAAAGGCACAAACATGTAACAACTACTGTTATTAATATATTTGCGTCTTTTGAGGCCTTCTGCTATTTCAGCCGCTGCTCCGGCCACTTTTTGTATTGCAGGAAGAAAGTAGTAAAAGTAGTTAAAGAAAGTAGAGTTACGAATACAGGCGAATATAAAGTTATTTAAAATGTTATCTTAAACAAACATGAGGGTGTGATGTTGGTGGTTCGAGGGTGTATGGATGCGCGTACGATGCAGTGAAACGTCCGAATAGTTTAATATATTATTTAATGCTGCAGGCACACATCGCATACACACAATATTTAAAAGCTACTATTACATATACCTACTGACTAAGCTTACGTTTACACACTACGAGGGTGTACTAGGAGAACATATCAAAGTAACATCAAATCACAACAAACCTTACAGAGTTTAATGACCGTGACTCATCCTTTTCAATGCTCGCTCAGTCAAGTGCATGAAGCGCGCGCGCACGGAATTAGACTCAGATAACTAAGGACTCTATTTTTAAAATTTCCTTTAAGTGAGTGTTTACTTCGTTGAAGTTGTTTGGATCGGAGTCTGTTCTCCTTTGGATTGACGAATAATTAGGACTTCAATGAAAGGTGCAACGTGTATAGGTTGGTTATAATCATTAACATGCTCTTGTGAACTTGTTAAGTTATCTATCCATTACGATTGTTTTGGTATTCCAAGAGATGCTACGTTAATGTTATTGCCTTCTCTGTATTATATTAGAACATTTCATAACTTTTAACTCTTACAATTCTATTCACCAATTACATAGTTTTTGCAGAGAACTTGAAAAGAGCTCTAGAACAGGCTAAATAATAGGCGACCAATATTGAAAAGTATGGGATTGCGGATCAACAAAATGAAAATAGGGCACCAGTTCTGCGCCTTGCTTCGTCCCGGTTTTATTTAAGAGTGAAATTTATCAGGATAAATGCAGGATGAATAAAATCGGGTCAGAGGTCCAAGGGACCACGAAGCTAAAAAAAAATACAGTCACAAGACTTGTCGTGGGATATAGATTTGAATGTACGGCAGCGAACGTTAACGATGAAAGAAGACTACATTTGGCAGATATGTGAATCTTAAGACCGATGAGTAAAATATATGTGGGTGTAACTAGAATAGACTAGATTCGAAATAAGGTTCCAGATAAACCTCAAACAATAACAACAGTGACAGAAAACTTAAAGAGTTATAGATGGTCGTGATATAAAAATCTCATGAGGTTTATCATAAACATATTAAAGTAACTAAAAGAGTGTTATATGATTGTGAGCAGAAATAGGGGCAGATAAAGACCGAAGCGATATGGACGGACTAAAGGAAAACTGATATTTATATATGAACTGTAACTTCTGAGATGAAAATTACCAAACATAAAAGAGATTGCAAAAATATATGCTGCGCCGACCCCATCTAACATTAAAGATAAGGTTAGGAATAGGAAATTTAGATATGTATATAAAAAGTAAATTGAAACTGGTGAAATGTGTGCAGCACTTTCGAGAATCTTAATCTACTTCAATAAATCACGGCTAAGAGTGGTCAATCACCTAATTTCTGAACACAAAATGTCAAATACTAGCCAAAGTATTTCTAAAAATGCTACAATCGCCTTTGGTGCTGAATTTACTGGTACAACCAATTAATAACGTAGTGTGTTTCTAAATCTGTACAAATCCAAGAATCACCAGTACATTACCGCTGTGATTCTGATCTGTGGGAGCGCTCGTTCTAAATAAGGAAGCACCAACGCGATGTTCAGTTTCGACTTTTTGCGACGGAGCTGGGTCGCGTTTACGAATACCTGTTTTCAGATAATTTCTTCTCTATCAATGAAATAGAGTCAGTGTATGAATAGATTCAGACGTTACTTTGCGGAAATCCATATTTAATAATGACATATATGTTAAGAAAACATTAAATTTATGTTTTGGAAAAACACTAGTCATGTCTAAAATATTAATTTAATGTTTTCTTAACATATTTTTCAAAATAATTTTTATTATTAAATACGGTGAGGCTATGATGACGGCACTTGCCTTGTCGTTGTCAGAATCTGCAGCATTAGTTAAACTGTGCAGAATATGGTGTTTGTGATTCAGTCAATAGACTGTTTTATGTCATGATTATTTCGTAGCGAATGCGCTGAACTTATCATAATGTCATAATAATAACATCGATAATCGGTCACAAGTTGTTAAGTGAACTTGCCGTTGCATTATAAAGTTGACATCGTCTTTAATCATGTCGTTATATGATGTCAAATCATTCTGTGCCATTCATTGAACGTGTTTCTCGTGAGCCTCCCCGTGACTAATACAGTCAACAGGTTGTATTTAGATAATTCGTTCGTAGCGAATGCGGTGAACTAGTCATGATGTCATAACATAACATTGATAATCGGTTACGGGTTGTTACGTGAACATGCCGTTGCATTGTAAAGTTTGCGTCGTCTTCAGTCATGTCATTATATGATGTCAAATAATTCTGTGCCATGCATTAAACGTGTTTCGCGTAACCCATTCAATCATTGGATTGTGTTGTGTCGTGATTCTTTCGCAGCGAATGCGATGAACTTGTCATAATGTCATAACAGTAATAATCGTTCACGGGTTGTTCCGTGAACATTCCGTTGCATTATTAAGTTGGCATCGTCTTCAATCACATCATTATAATATGATGTCTAATAATTCTATGCCAGGCATTGAACGTGTTTCTCGTGAACCTCTTGTGACTCATTCAGTCAGTAGGTTGTTTTGTGTCGTGATTCTTTCGTAGCGAATGCGGTAAACTTGTCATAATGTCATAACATTGACAATCGTTTACGGGTTGTTACGTGAACATGCCGTTGCATTTTTAAGTTGGCATCGTCTTCAATCACATCATTATAATATGATGTCTAATAATTCTATGCCAGGCATTGAAGGTGTTTCTCGTGAACCTCTTGTGACTCATTCAGTCAGCAGGTAGTTTTGTGTCGTGATTTTTTCGCAACGAATGTGGTGAACTTGTCATAATGTCATAACATTGACAATCGGTTACGGGTTGTTACGTGAACATGCCGTTGCATTGTAAAGTTTGCGTGGTCTTCAGTCATGTCATTAAGTTTTTGTTTCTTTTTTGTATTGGAAACGGCGGCAAAGAAGCAAATGGTTAGTCTAGTGTAAAGCAAAATCTGTGATGCTGGTGTATCTCCGACCTGGAGATAAATTTATAGACAACCTCTAAAACGCTCCCTGTTGTAACACTGCGGAAACACCTTCTGGGGAAGGTTATCCGATATCCTCCAGGTCCTCAGACGAGAAGACTGCGAGAATCGGTTGTAATCTGTCATATTATACATGTCATGTATGTTACTAAGAGAACATGTTTTTCGTATAACCTCAGTGATTCATTCATTCAATCGGTTGTTTTATGTCGTGATTCTTTCGTTGCGGATAAAGTGAATTAGTCACAATATAATCGGTTACGGGTCGTTACGTGAACTTGCCCGTAGCATTGTAAATTTGGCATCGTTGTCTTCAGTTAATCATGTCATAACTTTATGTATCATTCATGTCACTCCTTCAGCGTGTGTTTCGTGATTCATTCGGTCCTAATTATTACCTAATTATCTTGACCTTGACTTTTCCATGGCAAATAATGTAAATTTGTCACAATGTAATAAGATCGGTAATCGCTTATAGATTTATGTGAAGATTGTTAAATAATTTCAAAAATCAAAATCATTTATTCAATTTAGGCGTTTACGAAGCCCTTAAGAAGTTTAATGATTAATATTTCGCATGGTGGTAAGGCATTTTATGAATGCCTACCTGGAAAGCTTACCACTTTCAAGTAGAAAGTTTGCTTGGGGACCGAAGAGTGTGTTCCATTTAGTAAATGTGGCAGATATTTCAGAGAATCTAACGGTGTTACACTTTATGTAAAAAATGTGATTACGAGGTCATATAAATTACGACTTGTGCCAAGAAAAAAACATTCTTCATATTTTTTTTTAGTTTGAATTATGACACGTGACAATTGCAGTGTAATATGTAAATAATACGAACCGCCAGCTTTAGCATTGGAACCATACATTATTACAAGAATAAGAAATAATACTGTCAAATGAAGAAGCTATAATCTAAACCTGGCCTAGTTAAAAAAACGGTTTATTAGAAATGTCTGCATGTTGTCACATTTCCTAACCGTTTAACCATAAATACGGCAGCATTAAATTTTAAATATACTGCATCAACTCTTGAAGTTCCATGATCACAACAAACACCTATCACAATTTTGATTTCAAAGTAATTTAATTCACAAATTGATCTAGGTATGTTTCTAAGGATCAAAGTTATCTAAAAACAAAGTTTTAATATGTTTTACGCACGAAACAGGAAATTGCAATGGTAGGTACAAATTTATTAAATACGTTCGAGGCCAATGCAATAAACATTGAACAATACTGTATTGTTATGGCAAATCGAATTTACTGCCAATGTAATCGGTTCAAAAGAGTTAATTATGTCATGGAACAAAATAAACATTGTTTGCGGTTGGCGTGGAGTTCATCTGTTTATCTACCTCAGATCAAAAAGGAAAATTTTACGTATATTTATACAACACCTTATCTAACATATATGAATACAAAAATAAATAAATAATTTAACTATATCTACTTATGACCTAAAAATATTACACTTAAAAATTCTGAGCTCTGTTTTCTACCAGGAGGCAATCATAAGTAGAAAACAGAGCTCAGGTCACTGTCCACGGGTAGAGTACCTAAAAGGCTGGCAGCATTACCCCGTTGTATGGCAAGACTAATTCTCTGGCCGAGGTAAGCGCCAGCCCTTTGGTCGTTTGTCTTTTCTATCAGCCGCTTTGATAAATCTTTATATAAAGTCCATGCGCTTGGACCCCACGGACCTAATGTTTCTACTCCAAAGGGCAGAAATATATAATTATCGCCGAGACTCTCGTATTTTCGCCCTTTGGAGCCTTCTGCTGCCACTGCCGCTGCTCCCGCCGTCTTGGAAGTGGATGGTAAATGAGACGCCGCAAGTGTGTCAACGCAAGTGGCATCCCAAACTAGCGGCCTTCCACGACTCCAGGGAGTTGAGGTCATTCCGTCAGGTCTCTTGCCATCGTCACGTGCGATACCGTTCGGCTCAAGAATAGCCGGCACGTTTACGGTAGCAAGAGCCCTGCGGATGACATCATTCAAAGAGGCGTGGCGAGAAAGGCGGCCAGCACTTCGACGGCAGGAGAGGCCGTGGTGTCCTTGGCGATCTACTGGAACTCCGCAGAAGCAGTTATGTGGTTCGACTGTGTTTGACCCAATTCGCAGGCTGATAGCGACTGGTGTCAGGCGTGTAACTATTGTTGCACGCCGCACTCGGCACTTGGCGCCAAAGCATTTGACAGTTACATGATCAATTGCAGGCGCCGCCCACACCATATGTTCCGCGTGCCGTAATGTAAACAATCGGCTCTTGTGACTCTTGTGTCACGTTCTATGGGACAAAATTTATGTCCAAGGTAGCTAAATAAACAAGAAATACGAAACATAAACATTTACGACATATGTTAAAGTAAATTATTATGATAGAGGCGGGCAAACTCGACCTACCTAAATATTTAAGAAAATAGTAAATATTCTTGAATTTTAAGGAAAAACCTTCAGTTGCTTACTTTAAACATGAAGATAATACACATTTCTACCAAAAAATTACATAAAGTCATTTTAATGATTGTATGTAAAAACATTAAAAAAAAATAAACAAAATGTTCGCGTAATTACGGAACTTTTTTTTCCGTAACTTCACTCCACAGACACATTTGAACGGGCAATGGATGGATAAACGGCGACTAGCTTTAGTCTATTGTCATATTGGGCAACGTTCCAAACCTCAAAAAAGGACCCGGATTCCAAAAATCGAAAATAAAGCTGGACATTCACTATGTTACAACTGTTACACGACGCACTCGCTGTATCCCATTCATGCAACAGTTGTTACATGCCGCACTCACTTGCTATTTGGAGCACTCTCTTCGCACGAATCGATAGAAAGGGCAAACGACTTACTGTCTAGTAGCGTCCCAATGTTGACAGATGGTAAAGCCTGAAGCCAGAAACCTGATTCTCGCTTCGCAGAGGCAAGAAGACGAGCCCGATCTACTGGAGAAACTGTGTTATTTAAAAGGTCAGTTGAGATCTTTTTATTTATAGGCTCATCCCAATGTCTTTGCGAATGGAGTTTGTTAGGAAGGCTTTCACCTGGACAGGCTAAAGTCCAAGCATTTGTAGCATCTTGCATACAATTAATTTGTACATTTCCTAAAGAATTTTCAACAATTTTTAAAAAAAGGGCACCAGTACTATGAACTGAGGATAAAAACGCCGGGAGTGAAACACTGGAAATTTTGCGGATACCCAAACCACCAAATCTGATCGGAAGGGAGGCTTGACACCAAGAAATATCTGACATTGGACAATTTAGAATTTTGACTAAGGTATTTTTAATACAATCATCTAAAGTTGACAAAAGGTCACTAAAAATCCAAAACGGACTGCATCTTAAAACATATGTTAATTTAGGTACAAAAAGACAATAACGGATGATATGAAAAGCTATCTGTGCGTGGATGTTTGAAAGACGGTCAGAACATTCTTCAAACTTAAGTTTTTGTTCTGTAATGAACGTAGAGAATGCGTCAGTGAATATCGGAGCCCCTAATAAACGAAAAGATTGTCTGTTAAGAATTTTGATGTTAGGAGCCAAAACGTTAAATTTTTCTATTATAACATTCCTTTCAGAGGATGCGACTGATTCAGGAATAAAAAGATCACATTTGGAAAAATTTAGTTCTAAGCCAATAAAACTAAATTTTTCAATGATAACTTTAAGGTCTTCCAAGACTGTCTCTGAGTCGCCTCCAAGAGTGCCATCGTCTAAATACCACATGTTTAATTTTGATGTGAGGGATGAAATGATCGGATGAATTGCAAGGCTGAATATAGCAGGGCCAAGAGGATCACCTTGTTGGCAACCAGTCGATGAAAGTATATGGTGACTTTTATACAGAAGTGAAGAGTCCGAGCCGTAGCATTGAAATAAATAATCAAATATTTCTGGTGTATGATTTTGAATTTCGTCAAGCAAAGCAGATCTAGAAACAGTGTTAAAAGCATTTTTAACGTCGACCTTAACAACCACCTGACCTACATCTGTTTGAAGGTAAGTTCTTAAGGCGTGTACGGCTGCTTCGCACCCGCCTTTGCTTCCGAAACCTAACTGAGTAGGTTGAAATTTTCCGGTAAGTTTATTTAAAAATTTTTTGCAGCATAGTTTGGAAGCGATTCGACGATATGTGCAGCCAACTGCGATAGGCCGAATGCCTCCATCCTTTTTCTTTAAAGCACACAGATTAGCACCGTATAATATATTACAAATATCCTTGTGTACCTTACCTGCGATCATTAAATTAATCAGAGCAGTTATCTCTATCAGGAGTGCTCTGCCAGAATCTCCAGGAGCACCTATCATATCTTTAAGATGTTGTGGGCTCAAACCGTCGTGGCCACTAGCAGAGCCACTCCTAAACGACATAATCGCTGTGTACACATCGACTTCAGTGACTTCGATTGGTTGCACAGTGGGCTTTGAAGTAGACAAAAAGACTGGCAATGGTGATGGTGGATGTTTTTCTTGTAATGCTGCAAGAGTTTCCATTGTATCTGGGGCAATGGTATCGTTAGAAAACAGTAATTTACTGGCACCTTTCAAATCTCCTTATCTAACTGGGTATATTTTAGACGAACGCCCCCATACAAAACGCAGCTCCAATCTCATTTTAATAATAGCGAATAAAACTCAATGATTTTTTACCTACGTAATCATTACCTACGTATCTAGGTTTGTGGTGCATCAGATTTTCATTAAATTATACAGTTTTGAAATTACACTAGCTCAAAAACTCGTAATTTTAGATAAGAAAGACCCAACTTGAAGCATCTCTTTTAAGAAAAATAAGCATGTTTTTAATATTTCTATTGCACCACAAACATGGGAAATATAATGAACTTTCTATAATGGGAAGTTATTTATACATATGTACTATACATTTTAAATAAATCTGGAGCTACGAATAACTGGCTCAAACTCCTAAAAACGAGTGCTATATACTAAACGCTATATAATAAAAAAATTAATTATAGTCCAAAAGAAAAAGGATTTAAGCTAGAGACGAGAGGTCTAATAATACACTATATTTACATGCGAGTTTTTTTTAAATAACAAGTTGAGTTTATATGAAAGTTCACACTTTGGCTGGCGGGTATATGTCCTTAAAGAGTTAGATCTGATGAGTAGTATTTGAGTTATCCCTAATAATGCGTATTTAATGTATTGAAATATTTTTGTATTTGTTAAAAATGTTAGACTATTTGTAAAAAAATGTACTACTAACGAAATACGAATGCGAATTTATCTAATTTTTGTGTAACTACTTAGACATCTAAGAAACTCATTACATTACAAAACCTATACCTTTGCCACGCCTGCGGTTCGCTTTCTGTCCGACAAGGCCTTTATGGGAAGTTATAAAAATCCAGAGAACGCAAAGTCATGAAGATGGTTTGATTCATTGAGAAAGATGAGACTGTGCACGAGCCATGCCATGGAGGCGGCACGGATTGGAAATTCTACAGAACATAATATATCAAGCATTATGTTTACATGAAATTCTCGTGAGTTTCACACATATTTAAACATTATAATTTAAACCAGCAAAAAACTCACGTTGGGATCGAATACGTCGACGTGCTCGTCGGGAGCTCGCAGACGCAGCTCCGATGATGAACATCTGATATGCTCGAAACCCGGGTTGACGTATTTCATCCCCAACGTGAGTGTTTTTGCCGGTTTAATTTATAATATTTAAACATTATGTTTACGTTACTGCGTAATGTGCTGGTGGCCTGTAGAAGCAAAAAAACATCCTGTCATTGCTTTAAAAAACACATCAGCAACGTTCTTAACGAACGCTGTACAAGCCGCGCTTCATCAAGGATAGTCTGATAACTTAGTCAACTCCGAACGGAAGCGAAGAGCTCAACATCCAAACGAAACTGAAAACTAAACAACTGCATAACTTTAAAGCTACTAGACCAAAACCTTAATGATAATGACTGTTCCATTAAAAACTAAAAGACTCATAGAGAAAGACACACAAAATAGAAACCGTCAAAACATTTACTAAGTCGGCCGAGGAAGTAACCAGACGTAAACTAGCAAGCAACTCTCGCACTAATGCCCACTTCGCTTTTTCCTTTTTCACAGTCCGCCAAAGTAAAGCAACGCCATTATGCTTCGGAAAGTTTTCTGCTAATATCTTCGGAGAAAACTTGGTCACGCTGGTATTAGTTCCGGAGAGGTGATACAGAAATATTAATGGTCGCATTTTCTTTTGAGGAAGAGCTGAATAGATTTTGTGCTTCTCGGGATGCTTTATACAACATTTAAATGTGGATTGAATTGGTCCTAATCAGGTTCTACACTTGAAGTCGGTAATGTCGAAACATTGGCGAATTTGATTATCCAGACATTTTACGGTCTTCAGAGTACTTCTAACCGAAATACAGCAATAATTTTAAAGCAATGATAGCCGAGCGGTAATAACTAACGGCTCAGCCAAATACCAGCTCGACTTCATTGAAAGACGTGCAAAAAACCTCATAGGCTGCGATGCTTTGGTGAAGACCAGACTCCAAAGCCTTGAACATTGTCGCAAATCGCAAAGTTGCCGGTCTTTCAGTGTTCTACAGAATACTTTCAGGAGGGAGTGCGATGGAGTTGCATAACCTAATACCTGCATCTCCATTCAACTACCGGACCATAAGTCCGCACAAAGCGATTTGCGTCCACCTTTATAATAAGAACTATATAGAATGAACAGGTATCTTCTAGGCAAGCATGCTCCACCGTCGATCGCGTCGTCACTTACCATCAGGTGAGACTGCGGTCAAATGCTTGCCTATTCGGAATAAAAACAAAAAAACTTTCAATTCATCGATGCTGAAGAAGATCCTCCTATGCGGTTCCTATTTTTTTTTGTCAAATACTACCAAAACGCACTTGCAAACCACTTTTGGCAGTTAAAAACTTTACTGTAGACATATAATAATATTGCGATTTTGTTTAAAAATCATGGACTTATTTTAAACTAGCTGTACCCGCGACTTCGTTCGCGATTGCCGTACCTGCACACTAATTATTCACATTTGTGCACTGTTTATCTCATATTAAGCAACACTGTGGTCTGCGGTGAAGCACTCTTATAGTAAACCATAGCTCAGAATGGAGCTTTCTACTTTGGATTCCAAAACTCCCGGGTTGTATTTTCCAGAAGACAATAGTTAAGTAACTCAGAGAGTTCTTTCCCGGTTCGCACAATAAATGTTGAAGCAAAGTACCTTGTGCGTTTCTTTAGAATTTCGATTTTAAAACGGCGGTTTATTTGACGGTAGATCGATTTTTTTTTTATTTCTCATTCTCGGAAAGTAGTGTTTGTTTGATCTGAGTAGCGGGTGGGAGACGCTCCTTCCCACCTAAGGCCGGGAAAAACATTGGTGTAAACAAACTTATATGTGTAAGATTTTTCGTTGTAAAATATTCTGTTGTTGTAAAACAATTAATAACAACTATGTTTGGCAGGGTAGTAACTAAATATAGGGTAGAAAGTGTAGGTAAAAAAAAAATTAAAACTTTCCCTAAATTTCATTGTTCTAACTCCTAGTGTATCTTTGTATCTTCTACTCATGTTTATTATTTTTAGTAAATATTTAGAAAAACTACTATTTTTTTACCCTCCTCATATTTTAAATGAAAAGTAGAGTGTTCAACACGGATGTAAGTCATCGATTCCTACTTGGACTATAGCTGCATTAATTTTAAAAATATACTGCTCATGTTATTAAAATCAAAATAAATAATATAAAAAAACATACTTATAATTATATCTTTATTCCTTATATTAGTAGTGAAAAGCAGAGAGATTCCTATTCGGGCTATAGCCGCCCGTAAATATTCCAAACAAAATTTTACGTAAAATTTCACAAATAGTTCAAACCTCTCAATAAATTTTTAGTAAGTATGTTATTTTTTCAATGAATAATTTTTAGAAAAGCTACTTTATTTACTTTCTTTAAATTTGATATGAAAGTAGAGAGCTGACCGCGGGTGAAAGTTACCAATTCCTTTCGACCCTTGTATAACAATCTACTAAAGTTGTTGAAAGTGCACTTCCAACTTTAAACGGATTAAATCACGTAGGTATATTTATCATTATTTTTGTCCCGACAGTCATCCCGTGACCACGATCACTACAAAGTGTTTGAAACTTCGGGACAAAAATAATGCTAAATATACGCGATTTAAACCGTTTAAAGTTGTTTAATTACAAAGTGTAACAATCGCGAAAACCTAAGACTACATTGTGCACTTTCATTGCGCAGTCTCCGAAATGTATCCGTCAAAAGAAAGATAATTATGTAGTTTAAAAAACTGATTGTGGTGAATGTTTTTTTTTTTTTTATTGCTGATAGGTAAGCCTTTAACTACAATCTCACCTGATGGTAAGTGACTATGTGGTCGTAGGTGTTAACAGGCTTAACCTAGAATTACTGGCTCTCAAGGACCACAACACACCGTTAGGTGCTTGGCGACAGATTTTCCACTGGAGGGTGGTCGCTAGCCAGGCGGGCCTTCGCAAAAATGCCGTTCCACCATGCGGTGAAGCTCAAGCCAGCGGCGGGATTCGAACCATGGACCTGCTGCGCGGCTGTCCATAGCCAAAGCCACTGAGCTATCACTGCTTCAAATGTACCACATTTTAGAGTTTTATCGTAGCAAGCTTGCAAAACTAAATAAGGGTGCCGTGCTGCCCGTGGGATGCCGGTCTGTCCGTGGGGTGTCGGGCTTCCCGTGGGGTTCCGGGCTGCCTGTGGGCTTAAGATGAGCCGTACGTTCAAGGGTTTCTCAACATTCCGCGGTCCAAGTTATTTAAAACGAAATATTTAGTTTGTGATATCTGTAATTTCTGAACTGCAAAACTGAGGACTGAAATATTTACGGGAAAATAATTAAATAACCACTATTGTAACAAAAAAAGAATGATTGAAATCGGACTACGCGTTACTAAATTACAACTACTTAAATGTACATTTTGACTTTCATCCCCTTTCCCAAGAGAACCGTACTGAATTTCGGGATAAAAGTATCGTATGTCCTTCTTCGTATTAGTTATGCTTATCGTAATAAAAAAAAACTGTATTTTATCGTTTGAAAAATCAGTCTTTTGGAGAGGTCCGACTACAGACCTATATATTATACCTATACGATAAAGTGCAAACGCCAGCTTAAGATGAGCCGTATGTTGAAAGGTTCCTGTACGTTCGGGGTGTCAAGTTATTTGGAACGTAATATTTAGGTTGTGATGTCTGTAAATTTCTGAACTGCAAATCCGATGACTTTGAAATATTTACGTGATAATTTTTAAAGCACCACTATTCTAATTAAAAAAATCGGCCAATTGCGAGTTGGACTCGCGCAAGAAGGGTTCCGTACCATTAGCTATACAACATTAGACTTCATATTTTAACCTTTTTAGGGTTCCGTACCCAAAGGGTAATAACGGGACCCTATTACTAAGACTTCGCTGTCCGTCCGTCCGTCCATCCACCTGTCACCAGGCTGTATCTCAAGAACGGTGATAGCTAGACAGTTGAAATTTTCACAGATGATGTATTTTTATAGCTGTTATAACAACAAATACTAAAAATAAAATAAATATTTGAGGTAGGTACCCCCATACAACAACCTTGAATTTTTTACCGTTTCTTGCTCGATACTAATAACGGTGACTGGTAAACGCTTTAACTATTCACAGAATATTTAGTTTTATGTTTTCTTTAAATATAATTAATTAAATTAGAATAAATAATTAAGTGGGCACCCATGCAATAAAATTTCAGATAATGGTACGGAACCCTTCGTGCGTGAGTCCCATTCGCATTTGGTCTGTTTTTTTGTTTAACGTGCGCGAGTCCGACTCGCACTTGGCCAAATTTTTGTATTTGTTGTTATAGCGGCAACAGAAATACATCATCTGTGAAAATTTCAACTGTCTAGCTATAACCGTTCTTGAGATACAGCCTGGTGACAGACGGACGGACGGATGGACGGACAGACGGACGGACAGCGGGACAGACCGTTTTTACCCTTTGGGTACGGAACCCTAAAAAGAACGTCTGAAATCGGACTACGCGTTAATAAATTACAACTAAGTGTATATTTTGACTTTCATCCCCTCTCCCAAGGGAACCATGCTGAATTTCGGGATAAAAAGCTAAATTGTCCTACCTTGTAGTATGAACTCCAATCATGCTAAGTTTCATTGAAATCCATTCAGTAGTTTTGGAGTGATACGCGGCCGGGATACAGACAGACAGACAGACAGACAGACAGACAGACAGACAGACAAAAATAAAAAAAAATATAGTTTCGGTATCAGTATCAGCTACAGAGTACTGTAAATTTTTTTTTTCAAAATATCTGCCATGTACAGAATTGGACCTGTTACAGTTTTATTATAAGTATACATTGATTTGCTTTTTAAGTCTATTAACTTTTATAAGCTTAGCCAAAGGTCGGTAACGGATCGGTCGGGTCAAGCCATGAAATTGGATTATGGTTGGGATGAAATTCTGAAAAGTGATAAATAATTTAACTTTGGGTACGTTAAGGTATAGTAGAAACAGATTTAATTTGGTAGAAACAGATACTGTTTCTACTATACTTGCAGCGTTGCTTTTCTAAGCATGTTGTTATACTAATCTGATTACGAAGGCATAGAAGAGATGTTTAATAGTTTTCACTAATGTTTTTATGTGTTGCTGTGTATTTTCTACTTATTCTCACGCACACTCACACACTCAGAGAGACACACATTTACAAACGCACACAAACCCTGACACGAGTACTGAACAAACATAATCTAACAAACAAGGTTTACTTAGATAACTAGTAAATTTTAAATTTAGTAAATTTTTAATTACTGGATTCCATAAGTTTCAGGTTAAGGCCCCTCTGCGAACTAGCACGAAAAGATTTTCTAGATACGTGTCCTAGGGTCCTCCCTTTCAAGATTGGTAATCTAATAGGTCCATCCGCTTTTCATCTCGCTATTAGCTTACGATTAGTTGCAGTGTGGTACTGAAGTTGGTCAACTCGGTCACCATCGCCTCTCTTGCGAAGAGTTGATCAAATTTCTCGCCACGATTACCTAAAAGATATATCATCTGCCGGGCCTTTACTAGCAACTATTCTGTTGCAGTTGCAGCTATTCTCGAACCAAACAGCCTGATGCGTGACGATGGCAAAACAACTGACGGTATAACTGTGTTTCATTGGAAAATAGGGCGGCCTGTAGAGTGTTTTCCCAAATGGTGGATGCTACATGAACAAAATGCTGACGCACTTATTTGGCGCAACGAATAAGCGTTGCAATCTAAAGGGGCAATGCTGCCAGCATGCTGCGATGCAATTATAGCCACAAGAGAGAAATAATTAATATGAACAAAAAAAAACAATATTAACGCAAGCGAAATTAGAATAAATATACCTACAGTAAGTTTGGTATTATTCTTGGAGTTATGACTCTAATACATGTCTGTGCTTTAACAACTTTGACAGTTCCTGAGTCCATATTTATATCACTTATATAAATAGCGTTCATAACAAGAAATTGAGTTCCACCAATCTTAAACAGTTTTCTAAATACGTTCTGTTTCACTCATTTACCTACGCACTGTCATGTGTCAGAAGAGATAAGACGGTGGTGCCAAGTTTATTCTTAAGTTCAATTTAGTTTATGAATTTCCTTGGTGAGAATCGATTCAGCTCATTTGAGTGTAGACGGGCATAAGACTATGCTAAGAATACTGAATCTTCTCTTTCTTAACCGAATTGAAAAAAATTAGCTCAATTCAACTCTATTTTACAAAAATGTGAGAGGAGATATTGTATGTGTGGGATTGACTGTATTTTTTTTGAGTTTGTTACCCCTTAACTTTTTACAGACTGTACCGAATTTGATTTTTTTTATATTCGTACTTGTCACTCTTTCCCATTAAAATTTGAATGAGATCTGACGTATTTGAGTTATTCTTAATAATGCGTATTTAAAAGGCTTCGATTATATTGATGATGTTCTCATTTCGCTTGTCGATCAACAAAAAAGCTGTATAGGATGTTTTAGCATCCGACGCGATATCAGAGGACGCAGGTTCGATTCCGGCCTTGGGTATAAAATTTTGTACTCCAATAATTTGTAAAATATGTTTTAGTTTGTTTACTTTTTAGTGTGTTTTTGTTTTAGAATATTTTCTGTTATTTTGTTTTTTTTCTGTTGAAGAATGTTGTCAATGTTTTTGTTGGTAAATGCATACAACGAAATGTTGTTGTACCTATTGGTAGGTAACGCGACCCTCGGCATGCGCGAGTCCGACTAACACTTTGATTTGATTGGAAATTGTTTAGAATAAAGGCAATTTTAGACAGGGTCAGTGCACAAGTCAGTTATTGGCGCTAGTGCCCGCGCCTAGACTGGCTTCTAAATATTCGTGTGCGAATTTACAAGCCAGCGCTGACTTCCCGCCACTGGATTGACTTGAAATCAATTTACACGGGGTTTTTTTCTGGTCAGAGCTGGATTGTCTCGATTTCGGCGCCAGTCCAGTGACTGGCAGATTTAGACAGATCCAGTGATCTGTCTAAATCTGCATTAAAGGCTTAACCCACAGTCAGCGCTTCCGATTTAACCATGATGATTTCTTTATATTAAGTTACTATAATAGCTACTCTATTGTTATGGGGTGTGTACCTGTAAAGATAGATCTATATATGGAAATGAATAAATAAATTTCAAGTCGCTCATCATTGGACTACATACATTCTAAATATTCATTTCTCGCGGCCACAGTTTCTTTGCAGTTAGAAATGTTACATTCCAAACAATAAGAAATCAGCATTCTCAACAATGTAGTTTTCACATCGTCCGTTAGCTAGCGGTGACCATTCAACGTAAAGATGAGATAGTTAAAATACTCGAGTGATTCACGGAATTCACAACAGTAATGAGCGATTCGAATTATGAAAGAATATTGTATGCTTGAGTTAGTTCACTTATAGCCGCCGCCGCCTCGCCTTTTATCTTTAACTAGCTTCAAAAAAGGAGGAGGTTCTCAATTCGTTTGTTTTTTTATGTTTGCTACCTACCTCAGAATTTTTCGACTGGGTGAAACGATTTGGAAAAATCTTTTTTGTTTTAAAACTGATGCTTGTCGTTTGGCCCCATTTAAATTTTTTTTTTTTTTATTTTTTTTTTTTTATTCCTGATAGGTTAGCCTTTGACCACTATCTCACCTGATGGTAAGTGATGATGTGGTCGAGGATGTTGTTCAGACTAACCTAGAGTTACTGGCTCTCAAGGACAGCTGCCGGAACACACCGTTAGGTGCTTGGCGACAGATTTTCAACTTGAGGGTGGTAGCTAGCCAGGCGGGCATTTGCAAAGTGCCCTACCACCATGCTGTAACGACTGCTATCCTAAGACAACAACCGGGACCGACGGCTTAACGTGCCCTCCGAAGCACGGAAGCGCTCAGTAGTAGTGTAGTCATCAAATCGGTGAAGCCGTTTTTGAGTTACACTCCAATAACTGAATAATATTTTCCTATCTTGATGATATAGTCGTTGACAATGAATGACAAACGATCCCGTAAGTGGTAAGGGTCACTAAAATGAGTAAAAACCAGTATTGAAAGAAGGGGTGGCCTGTAACCAAAGCCCAGATTCCTACACAGAAACAGCGAGAATACGAGCACGATCTGCGACACTAGGACACAATATATCTTAAAGATCTTTCCGTGCTTGTTCTCACAGGGGCCGATCCCACTGTCTGTAGGCGTAGAGGTCAAAACCTTAGTGAAATCAGTATTTGAACAAGCCAATTCCCATGTATTTTTGGCTTCCGCCAGATATGCTACATCAAGAGCCTGTGTACGGACGACAAAAAATCTGCTAATGCACACCATACATTTTCCCAATCCTATGCATTCCAACCTCACAGGGAGGGACGTAAAGATAAATAAATAAAAAGTCGGCCAAGTGCGAGTCAGACTCGCGCACGAAGGGTTCCGTACCATTAGCTATACAACTTGAGACTTCATATTTGAACCTTTATTTGTTTTAACGTGCGTGAGTCCGACTCGCACTTGGCCAACTTTTTGTATAAGTTGTTATAGAGGCAACAGAAATACATCATCTGTGAAAATTTCAACTGTCTAGCAGCTATCACCGTTCTTGAGATACAGCCTGGTGACGGACGGACGGACGGACGGACATCGAAGTCTCAGTAATAGGGTTCCATTTTTACCCTTAGGGTACGGAACCCTAAAAATGATAAATCAATAACATTGTTATTACACAGTATAATAATTTGCAGACGCCAAAAAGGTTTGAATACAGAGCAGCGCATCACCCTGTAATATGTAGATATCTATACTCTATCAAATATGTAAAGTTTTCATATTTTTATTTATTTGTTGTTGATATCTTACATTTGAATTTAGGTCTTCAAAGAGAAAACACTGGTCGTATACCAGAGTAGCGCGAACCATATGGCAAGCAGAACTTACGCAACGACTGCGACAGTGGCATGCTGTGGTCACCGGATACCCTTCTGATTTCCATTCTAATGGCTAATTAGGTTTAAAGTGACACGACCAGACACGATTTTAATTGAGCATATTAAGATTAATGCTTTCGCGTCTGATGTATTGGGCATAGTAGTTTAGGTGGACGGTATAATGGAAGATGAATAATGAAGAATGGGAGAAAACCCTATTAGCCATTTACCTAAATTGATTTCAATTTCGGTAGTGGATCGATTCTGGGTCGGATAGTTTTAGTGCATGGTTTTTTCAGGCAAAGATAAAGGAATATGGCAATAAGTTTACTCCGTAAAAGCATCACTGATATATCTACCTTAAGTGTCTAAGATGCGCTTCCCATCCATTCGTAGTTTCGGCATATTTTACATACCAAGTGTCGAAACTGTATTAAATTTCGCATGTATATTCCTAACCCTAATATCTATTCTTCTGGTTGATCAGTTTTTCGATTCACCATTTATTTTATCCTTAAATGTGAAAATAAGAATTCCCCCTATACAATACGAATTTTCCGAGTAGATTTGAAGATATATACAGGGTTATTGGTAACATGCTAACAAGCTCTTAGGGTTGACATCTGCTAGTCCTAACAAACATTTTGAGATATATATTTTTTTTTGTTTTGAAAAAAAAAATATTAAAAAAAACGTATTTTATATATATACCTGGCAAAACGCAAGCATATTTAATAGGCTCATAATACAGGACAGTATCCTACATTGTGGAACATTGCTGAAAAACACCTTATCGCTTTTCCATCATCATACCTAGTTGAAAAATGCTTCAGTGTGGTAACAAACATTTTAACGAAACGAAGAAACCGTTTGAAAATCAACGAACGTGGAGATTTAAGGCTGCACTCACCTATATTGAACCGGATGTAGCTACACTGGTAGATAGTCGCTAGGTTCATCCATTATGTTTTATTTTCTCTTTGCGAATTAATACTTTTTAAATATAATTTCCTACCTACTTAAGATTCTTTAAGTACTTAATTTATAATAATCATTATAAATTAAACTTGATATTTACTTAATTGTATGTCTTTTTATTCTGTTAAATTTTGATGAGAAAATGAAGCCAACTTTACTCACTTAACCAAGTGCAGTTTCCAATTGGTACCTTAATACCTAAATATTTTGTATCAATAGGAAAAAACTAAAGATAGGCCCCCTTATTCATAATAGTCTGCTAACTTAAAGCATTGCTAATTCTCACTCTGTCTTCTTCTATTGACCTAAGTCAGAATGAAAAATAACATTCTGTAGCAGCTGTTTTAAGTTCATTTTGGAAAAGGGGTCACTAGTCCAAAATAGTTTGGGGATCCCTGATCTAAAGTAAAGCAACACCCAACTAACGCCGACAACGTGATTAGTAACACAGAAAAATACATATAGAATAATTGTCCTTATTATTCTGGTCCAATAAGAGGATACCGAACAGTCCCCTCATATACGTAAAATATGCCAGTTAAATTATATTTGCACAAACAAGCAACAATTGATATAAACATATCAACCACACTTGTTAAAGCACCAACACACCACAACACCAAACAAAACGTGCCAAATAGCAGTTGACAGTATGTCAATTTGAAGTTCATTACGACAAAAATTACAGCTAAACCAACATTAGCGTCAAACAATTCAATGACCCACTGTGATGCAACAACTATTACTGCATTGTTACTATGACTTGTTATATTGTCTGACTAAACCATCCTATCTTGAACTTTCATGATTGTACTAATGACGGGAGGATTGAGTAATTGAAAGGTCTCGCAGTCTGGTTCTAGTCGTGCACCTGTGCCAGTGAAGGTTGGGCTCTGCTGCCTCCCACGTCTTCGCATAATTTTCAACCGTCAGAACGTCTCCCAGGGTTCAAGGATTTTTGGACGCGACCACCGTTCGCTGCCGCACTTGGCCTGTTTCTCAGTACACAACTTGGGGTTATAGTATCAAGATCGTACCGATTCTATCATATTATCGCGTTGGTGAATGTACTCACCTTATAATGGTTTATTTTGATAAAAAAACAGCAATTTGCTACTGTACTAATCGTTAATTTGATGCCGTTTTTGGTACTAGGAATATTTGTTGGCGCTGTTGCTGTGTTAGCATGAGGATAATTCTTGTAGTACCATGAAATTGTAAGCTCAGAGTGTATGATTAAATGTCCACTATTGAACAAAGGCCTCTTCCATAGGGAATCCCCGAGACTGCTCCCCAAGGCGCTGCTGGCCTTCCTTAAAATACCTTCCGGATTTCCTCTTCATCGCCTCTAACGACTCCCAGAAAAAGTTTTTCTTTTATATTGTTGTCTATTAATACGATTTTGTTTATTACCCTTATTTTTCGTTACCTAGCTAATTTATCTGCAGTTAAAACATCATAACAGTACAAAGTTTATGTGTGTAGATGACTTCCACATTAGCAGTATATGATGTAAAATAACAGATTAAAAAACATGACGTTACTGAAGAGTAACAATAAATGTGTCTTTCTATATAATTTTATTTTATGCCTGATAGGTTAGCCTTTGACCACTATCTTACCTGATGGTAAGTGATGATGCGGTCGAAGATGTTGTTCAGGCTAACCTAGAATTAATTTATAGGTAAAAAGCTCAAAAAAGTCATTGATTGCGTAAAAATGGGCAGTGTTAGTTGAAATTAATAATAGTTATAAATATTCGTAGCCCATATTTGTCTCTTTTGTTTGGCAAGCAATCAATCATCACTACATTACATTCGACTTATAATATAATTCTAGGTTAACTCTAGGTTAGCCTGAACAACATCCTCGACCACATCATCACTTACCATCAGGTGAGATAGTGGTCAAAGGCTAACCTATCAGGCATAAAAAAAAAAAAAAAAAAATAATAATAATTCAAGTACACAGATTTTGTTTATGACAGTGCGCCGGGACACTAAAAAGTCAATAGAATAAATTAATTTAAAAAAATATTTGCAATAAACGTGTCTTTCTCGTATAAACCTAATTCTTGCTATCCACATAAAAATATTTTTTCAATACAAGTGTATAAGAATAATACTTCGTACTACAATCCAATGGTCAGGATTTGTCGCCAATACAACGATGTATTAGTAAACCATCATCGCAATATTGATGCATTTAATGACAAGTAACCTAAATTTTAAAAGGATGTCTTTGACATTCTTCATAAACTTCATAGCTAGTAATGTTGCAGTGCAACTATATGTAAATGTATTTGTAACCTAATAATAAATAAATAAAATAAATAAGATAATAATCTTTAAGTATCTAATTTACCTATCAGTTCAGTTACTTAATACTGCTGTATTATTTTGTTTATGTTGTGTACACATGTTTTGGAATAAGATCTAGACTGATAATTGTAACTCTGTTATTTAGTAACGTATTGATTTTATTCTGTTTTGTGTGCCATAAATAAATAAAGATTTGGAGTAAAGCGACAGAGCCGCAGACCAGCAGTCGTGATGGAACAAGCGCGAGTCCCACCTGGTCTTAAGCGGCAACCTCTACCTATAGCAGATGCAGTTCGTGACAAGTGGCACACTGCGCCCTTCACCTAGTCAATTATTTTTCCATCCAATAGAATTTCAACGAATTTATTTACTTGCACTACCACTTTCCACAAGTAACAATTCATCATTGTTAAAATTAAAAGTTCAAAGATCTTGGTAGGTACGTATACTTCACGCCAAAACAGATGTGTTCTACTTCGCGTGCCTCGATACAATTCCACGATCATGCACTGTTCTCCCAATTTTTTTTGGGTTCAATGACCCGTGACGTGGAGCCATTTAATTTCCACTCCAATGGGTTATTAATTTGTCCTTTAGACAGATATGGCTGTTAAATTACGTGCGTCAACCTGACGTATAAGGACGCAGTAAACAATCAACTTTGAAGCGCTTAAAGCCGAGTTGCCTTGAGTTTATGGCTCGAGCAATGTTCGCTGCGTTCTTTACATGTGATGGGTGACCGGTCCGATTTACTATTGACCGCTTCCGAGCTTTGGAGGGCACGTTTTTTTGCAGCATTGAATTTTTTTGCAGTGGCATTGGATATGGACTACCGCGCAGCAGGTCCATGGTTGGAAACTCGCCGCGATCTTGAGCTTGATGCCCACCTGGCTAGCGACCACCTAGAAAACTGTCGCCAAGCGCCTAACGGTGTGTTCCGACAGCAGTCCTTGAGAGCTAGTGAAATTACAGACAAATGAGACTTAGCAACTATGTCTCAAGGTGACGGGCGCAGTGCATTCGTGACTTGCGACGAAATGAATCTGTTATAGGCAGAGGTAAGTCCGCTTAAAATCAGGTGGGCTTCGAGCTTGTTCCGTCACAATAAGCCTTTGGGCTGCAGCATCCTGAAAACTACTGTCATACACTAACTGTTTTGGTTTCGGACTTATCAAGTTCATAATTGACCAAACACGCACAAGATTGTGTTTGACAATTGGTTTGTTTAATTGATTTGGCGCTTAGAAACTATCGCATCCGATTGGTCGTGCCAAGGTGATGCCGCTGCACGGTACACTTTTAAACCACGCCCGCCGCGGTACGGTTTGAGCTCTGCTGTTTTTGAGATTCACTTAAATTTCTTTATTAGTTAATATATATGTTAAAGATATGTTAATATATGACCAGGAGTCGTGATGGAACAAGCACTAGGCCCACCTGGTGTTAAGCGGTAGCCTCTGCCTATAGTATGACAGTCGCCACAAGTGGCAAACTGCACTGCGCCCATCATCCTGAGACATAAAGATGTTAAGTCTCATGTGCCTGTAATTTCGCCGGCACTCATACCCTTCAAACAGGAACACAGTAAGGCGAACATTATTGCTTGGCGGTCAAAATATGTACGGTGGCAATACTTCCCCGGACGAACTCGCACAAAGAATTCTACTGCTGCTGTACATATAAGTATATCCTACTGTTTATAATTAGATATAGATAATAGATCAATAATAATAATAATAATTTATTTATTTGGCATAATAATGTTACAGAGTATATCAGTTATTGAATCCATTGACTCCCGAACTATTTAATAAAAACTGTATTTCGAGTGTCAATGGCTCCTCCCATCTAGATTCATTTGTTTAATTATTATGCATATCTTACATGAATTAAAATTAGGGTAAGTTTATAAAAAAAAAATACATCGGTGAAGCGCGAGCGCGCGCTTTTTTGTGTGTCTGTGAGTGAGTGTATGTGTGTTTGTGAGGGTGTGTTTGTGTGTGTGAGTGTGTGTGTTTAATAATGTGATAATTTGCAGTAACTCATATCATACGTGAAAACTATTAAGCATATCTTATATGCCTTCATAATCAAATTGGTAGATCCAGGTAAGTAGTGTCTTCTTGATATCATTGTTATTTAACCTTTTAACTTTATATGTTTTATTAAATTTATTATATAAATGAAGGACAACAAATTTGTAAATCAATATAGCAATAGATCAATATAGCAAATGCAGGTAAAGTTTCAAAATTTTAGAGCAAATAAATAGAACGTATCAAATAAAATTAAACAAACACTTCTTAATGATAAAAATTAACACTTGACATTAACTATAATTAAAATGAAAAAAAATTGGACCAAAACATGGAACCGACTCCAACACCCGAGTGTGAAATAACTTGTCTAAGAAGTTTTGAACTATCATGCTACCGACTTCACAAAAATTTTTAGTGACCCTTGCTACTTACGTGATCGATTGTCATTCATTGTCGACGACTATGACAGATATTTTTCAGTTAATGGAGTGTAACTCAAAAACGGCTTGACCGATTTTGATTAAATTTAAATGGGACCAAACGACAAGCATCAGCTTTCAAACGAAAAAGAATTTTCAAAATCGGTTCACCCAGTCAAAAGTACTGAGGTAACAACCATTAAAAAAAACAGTCGAATTGAGAACCTCCTTTTTTGGAAGTCGGTTAAAAATGGAAGCTCACAGTGATTTGAACCAGCATGGTACCGACTTCCACGAGTACTTTCAGCGTTAAAAACCGGCTCCATATATTTTTTTGTACCGGCGGTATGCCTTTATTAAACAAAATACTATGAACTATATACGGGTCATTCTAAGTTAAGAGGTACTTTCCATGGCCAGGGCAAAAAAATACTATTTTTTTATACTAACTTCCTAATTGACCTATTTATTACTTAAAACTAAATGTTTTCTTCATGCTCACTGAAATTCATTACAGAAATGTACGTAGTTTAGTCACAATAAGTTCTAATATAAGAAAAAAGTCTCTACCCTGGTCTGTCCCCAACCCGACTTTATTTGTAAACCAGTTATTATGAATGTATTAAAATTCAATAATTACTTCATCATCGTCAGTTTTATACAGAACAATAACTTAGTCACAGTGTCTTATAAGTAAAATTACTTATATTCCAATTTTTCATAAATAATATCAACGGCGAAATTTGTCCTCCGTGTTTCGTGTCACGTCCCCTGGCTTTTTGTTTTCGTTTAAAAATCAGTTTAGTTTTGGTAATTTGTGTAAGTTGTGACCTTGAGTGCATAGGATGTAACGTGAAGCTAGCAGCAAGCGGCGCATAAGCCGACTGCGCAGTCATTTTAACGGCCATTTCAGTCATGCCGCTCGCTGGGTGAAGAAGTGTTGAGTGAAGGCAGTATTTCCTCTGGTTAGTTTTATTTGCCAATTATTTGTTAAAATACTAATATAAACTTAAATATTCACTATGAATAGTGCACACACTGTTACGTTTTATTCTGAATTACGTACGAGAAACACTTATACCGCTATTTTAGATATTAATCGAAAATGTATCTCCCCTGGCGTATTTCCCCTGGCTCTTTTGATGACAGGGGAGATACTGAAAGTCCAGGGAAGATACATTTGTTTGCTGTTTCATGAATACATCTACATTTTAGATTAGTTGCGAGTGGCACCAATATTTCTATGCTAGTGGCAGTGATATTACATCAATAGATGACTTAGCTAAAGCCATTCGAAAACCTGCCCGAATATTAAAATGTTCACCATAGATGATGCAGACATATCTAAAAAAACAGCAAAATTAGGTTCTACTAAAGATATAAAGACTTTTTCAGGCACACTAAAGGTTCACCAAGTTACCGGTGGCTTATTTATACCTAATTGCCTGACATTGAAAAGTTTGAGCTGCTTCTGTGACTCAGAGCTATGTCGTCATTTTCAATTGGGTACTTTGGATTATCCACAAATACATCGTAAATTTAAATTACGTGTTGATGATATATACGAAACTAGGGATTCAGAATATTACCCTCTAATCAATTTCACATCTCAAGAACACAGGAAGAAGCCTCAAGAATCACTACAGCATTCTGTACCTACCACTATTAAAACTAAACTGCACAAAGATGATTCAAGCCCTCAACATCTGGAAAGAAAACAATGATCTGCAACTGAGACTTTATACTGGTTAAACTTCATGATGGAAAAACAGAATATTGTTATGTTGAAATATGCACAGGTGTTGATGAAGATGATGAACTTCTAGTTATATTTTGTAAAATCTATGATGACACTGGAAAAAAGTACAGAATTAATGATGACGGTATTTTTATCCTCACCTGGGATTACGTTTTGAATAACTACCCTCCCCTATCTTAAAAATGAGAAAGCAGCGATTTTTTTTATGCATATAATGAATCTATTGGTCTTTGAACGCGGGTTTTAGGAAAATATTTTATTTTTAGAAGAAATATTTAATACTGTTACTCAGAGAAGTTTTTGTTTCTTTTTAATATATATATATATATATAGTCTATATATATGATCTAGATTTTTTTTTATGGAAAGGAAATGTAAAAACTTTTTTTTGTTTTGCTTAAGAAACATTTAATTAATAATTAATTTTATAAAGTAAGAATGCTAAGAAATGTCTGATTATAAACAATTCAAAATAAAAATAAATAAATAAAGTTGATTCATAAAAATAACCCTGTTTTTAATATGTCTATCTCTATTCCCTGTCCATGAAGTGTCCTCCCCTATGCATTTTGTCTCTACCCTGTACTGAGTATTTACCCTGGTCACTTATAAAACGAGAACAAACCAACAAATTGACTGGCCACTTTGTAAACGTTTTCAACATAAAAGTTTCCATAAAAAAAATGTATATTTAAGTAAATATATTTAAAAAAATGCCATGCCATCACTTCATACAACATATTACCTCTTAACTTAGAATGACCCATACAACACTACAGCTACTACAATAAAAGCATTTAGACACCTATAAGTCATAGCAGACTCATAGGCAGTCCAAATGCTCCAGCCCACTCCCAGTTGGCAGTTTTTTTGATAGCCATTGATTTTCTGTCACTCCATCCATATTCCATATTCATTTCCTAGAATCCAAATTCCAGACTCAAAACGTATCTCATCAATTTACACGTTGCGGCAGAGGCAATCTGTTACTGGAACCACTTACTACCTTTCTAGCCTGGAATGGATGCGCCGTAACAAGCGGCACAAACAAATCTCGTTGTCATCGCCGGAACGGTACCGTCACGGCACTGGCGGTGAAGGCAAAAGTACGAACATGACCCTCTACATGATCGGAATGACAATGATCTAACGTCAGTAGGCGAGAGCTGTTTATTAGTGACGACTTTCTTGATGGTTGACATCGTACTGAACTTGATTTGGATCTTACAGCAGTCCTTGAGAGCCAGTGAAATTACAGGCTCATGCGACTTAACAACTATGCTTCATCCTGACGGGCGCAGTGCAATTTGTCCATGTGATAAAATGCATCTGTTATAGGCAGAGGTTAGTCCGCTAACATCAGGTATTTATTATAATCTATATAATATTATCAAAATACTACGAACTATATACAACACTACTGCTACTATAATAAAAGCATTTAGACAACCTATAAGTCATAGCAGACTCATAGGCAGTCTAAAATTCTCCAGCCCAGTACCAGTCGGCAACGTGCCCAGCATGCTGGCAGCAGTGCCCCGTTGAATTGCAATGCTTATTCGTTGAGCCAAATATGTGCCAGCATTTTGATTACGCATCGCAACGACCAAGCGCTCAAATAAGTTTTGGAAAATACAATAAAAAAAAACAGGCGCAGTTCCTGGCTATTAGAATCTTAAGTCGGTTAAAAAGTAGGTACGATATAATATGTGTAAGCGACATATTATACCTAAATGAGTCTTCGAAATATTACCTAGAACCGTATGACGGCATGCTCATTTCACCATTGAGATCATCTTACAGAAATAGCTGATACGATTGACTGCGCAGATGTATCAAATCTTGAAATGAGTGGTTTTAGTCATTGTTTCGGAGTCAGTGGTTTCAGCATCGTAATGTTCTTTTGAAATGACAGCTGTAACATTTTGGTTTTGTGGCATTCGTTGGAATTTAATGAAACGATTCGTAAAGAACATTTATTTCCGTATTACCATAGTGCGTGTTCGGAAGGTACTAAGGACTGGTATTCGTTGAAACTTTTTAATTTATTGAAGTCACGAGTTCGTTAAAATCGTGATTAATGTACGCCTAATGGAATTTCTTTGGCTGTGTTTGTAAGGGGAAAGGAGGATAGTAGGTTTACAAAATATTGTTATTATATTATATGTTGGTGGAACGAATTGGTTGAAAAACTTGTAAATAATATGATGAATAGGTTCAGGCGTTACTTTGCGGAAATTCATATTTAATATTAACAAATATTTTATAGTTATATTTAATGTTTGTTTTAGAAAAACACTCAAAATATATCTAGTGACAATTGTGTCTAATTTTAATATTGTTAAGTTTGCAATAACGCCTGCTAGGCTGGCTCCATCCCGATACGATGGTTGAAGAACGAGAGCAAGAATTAAAGTTATGAGTCATTGTGTCATGTTAGCTCCATTGGTTAGAGCATACCCCGGCTAAAGGGGTGGATGGACGCGGGTTCGAATCCCGCACATGAATATATTTTTTTCTGTCGTAAATTAATTAATTTATTATTGTAATTGTGTTTCTAATTTTCCTGTTATCTTGTTCGTGTGTAAGCAAAAAGTGTAGAAAATTCTTCCAGTTTGGCTACGGGGCGTTCATGACGTGCCGAATTGAGAACCTCTTTCTTTTTTAGGAGTCGGTAAATAAAATAAATATCACTTGGGTATGGTTTGGAGCGCGCCTTCGTAAGTGAAGCGGTCTGTACCGAATGTAATCAACAATAATAATATATGTTGTATTTAGTATGTCCCTTTCGTTAACACTTTCGTATATAAACGCTATATTTGAACACCCCATGGTGTTATTGGCTCCTTGCCAAATTATCGTACGTTAGATACTTACTCTGAAGTGTAGCGTGAATTGATTGGAATTACGAAGAGAAAACGAAACGGCCGAACGTTTTCACAGATCAATTCCTTTTACGGCTGTAACTTTTCCTATCTCCGAACAATTTCCGTTTTTCTGCTTCCGCATTCCGTTATTTTCATCGAATTAATCCTATGTACTATTTTATGGCCTTAAGAATTACCAAATCAGGGTTCTTTTTTACGCAAAATACTAAAATATGCAACAAATTTAAAAACAATTTATCTTGATTTTTTTGCATATGAACTGAATTCAATTTATATTTGCTCCATTACGCATAAAAAATATTAACAAATGCTTTTTAACCGATTCTTTCATATCTGAAATTGAAGCTGTAATTTTGCTTTAATCAGTGATCTTTCGTTGTTTGTTTTGCATCGATACACGATTACGTCTTACATTCATTTATCTCATTAAGTAAAAGTTTTGTAACCAGGTCTGCGCAATATGTCGGTGTTTTTATGAGTAATTACAAAATGTTATTATATGTATGCTCCAGATTTGTTTACTGGCTTATTAACATGTTAGCCGCTATTAATGTTTCCATGGTGATAATTAGGTCTTTGGTGAGATTACGACATATTGACGGAGATTTCTTTTGAGAACGACCTGACTTTTTTAATGAATTATTTAGTCACCTATTTTGTAGACACTGCTCGTCGGGTGCCGGGCTAGAATGTCACCCCATTCCTCCCGTGGGTGTCGTAAGAAGCGACTCGAGTAAATACCATAAAGTGGGCCAGCAGCGCCTTAGAGGAACTGATATCTTACACTGGGGTCCCCAAGACGTTTGACAAGCGTGGAGATTATGGCAATTTGGCAAACCACACCATAATGGGATAGGCTGCGTTCAGCAGTAGACAATCTGGCTGATACATGTCTTTTACTAATAATTTATATATGAAGTGGTAAGCGCCACGGTCTATCTTTTTGAGACAAATGTCAAAGATAACCCACTCTGGTACTCACGGCCTCATATTGTGCAATTAAATGTTTGTTTATTTAATTAAAAACTTCAATTGGACATTATTGACAACAAGTTCAAGCAGTTATTATTATTAATCGACTTCTTCCGGAGTCAGTATTCTCCTTATATTATTGATGATATAATATAAGGTATTGACATATTATGTTCCGTATATCCTATGCTACTAACAATAGAATGCGATAGTAAGAACATGAGTTCAACTCACTAAAGCACCACTCCATATTTTTGGAGTGTTGTTGCAACTACTACTGCCACTAACTAATAATTGAATTTTACATTTTATTGTTCGACTTTATGTAAGGTGGGAACTACCAGTAATAAAATATTTTCTGGTAGGTACATCGCCGGCCGCTACCGCGGCACGCTGCCGCTGGCTAGGCTCGCTCATTGTACTCGCCTAGCTTTGGTACGCGGCACACCTAAACATGACTTTGCCTAGTAATTACAAAGTTATTTTCTCCTAAGCGTCACGTAAAGTAAGCCCCAACCGGGATATATATATATATATATATATGTATATATATATAAGCTTTATATATATATAAATATGTACATATATATATATATATATACTTATTTATACCTGTAACGCCGACTTCACATGTTCTGAAGATTTGTGATAAGAGCAGAGAGGGAAAATACTACTATTTAAGTAACTAATGGATCGATTTCATAAAATACTCTCTGAACTTTCCCTTGAAGAATACCAGATTGTTCTCTAAACACCCTTCTCCAAGTCAAATCACAAACAAATGTTAATCCAATCAAGTCTAACCAAAGAGTTTGTGTGACGTCACGCCTTGAGTCAGACACTCCAGATGTGAAGATAGCATTGTTTGGACGCCGATTTAACGACGCGGTTTCGCTGCATGTGTTCTAATAAGCCTAGTGGACATTGGCAGTATGGACGGACAGATTACCTAGTATGGATCTACATTTTAAAAAGTAACAAGAGCTTGCAAAAAGGCAGAAGTCATGGTTGGTCCAGACAGAAAAGAAAAATGACACAGAGGCAGCGTGCCCTAGTTCGAATTTATCATATATTGAATGGTGTCATTTCGCAATTGCTAACTTGGATAGCTAAACTGAGAAAAATGTATCTTTGAGATAAATTTATAAATCGTGACGTTATTATTACAATAGGAACATTGCCATATATTAAAGAAATAAAAATAAATTTACGCTTTAATCAAAACGTATATAAAAATGTAATCTAATTGTTTGGGTAAATAATAAAATATTATGATAAAAGTTAAAATAACAATCTATCATTTATGATAATATTAGCTTCGTATAATAACATTCTGTAACAGAAAATACACCACAGTATTAATTTAATAAGAAGAGAAAGAAGAGGCAATTTAAAGATGTTGCCTAGAACACATCAGCTTACCAACAGGTGGGATAGTGGCCTACAAAGAATCAAAACGGTAATTCTACTACCACTTAACATACGAGGGTGAATCAAAAAGTTCTTAGAAGTGCAAATATATGAAACCTTTTTGGATCAAGTTCGATATTCAAATTAAAGAGTGTCTATCACACTATATTTATGCAGACTGTCACTTATTTTTGTCAGTTCGTTCGCATGTAATAAATTTGTTTGTGCAACGAGTTGCTAAAAAGTCAAAATTATGGATAAAAGTGAGTTACGTGCGGTGATAAAATATCTCAGTTTGAAAAAAATGTCTACGAAGGAAATTTTTTTGGACATTCAGCAGACATTAGGGGGTGATGCTGTACCTTATTCTACGGTTGCGTACTGGGTGGCTGAATTTAAAAGAGGTAGATCAAGCTGTAAAGATGACCCGCGTTCTGGGCGGCCTTCAACCTCCGTTACAGAAGAAAATGTCAAAAAGGTTGAGAATCTGGTTTTGGAAGACAGAAGAATGACTATAAAACATATAGCTGAGATCCTAAAGATATCTTTTGGTAGCGTTCAATCCATTTTAATTGATTCACTGGGGTTCAAAAAAGTGTCTGCAAGATGGGTGCCACGAATGTTAACCGACGAAAACAAAAAGCGACGTTTGGAAATTTCCAAGCGTAATCTCGAAATGTTCCAGCGTGATCCGGATAATTTTTGCCGTCGTCTTGTCACCATGGATGAAACGTGGGTCCACCATTTTGATCCTGAAACTAAAAGACAAAGCATGTCTTGGAAACGACCATCCTCTCCATCCATTAAAAAATTTCGAGTTGCTCCTACCGCTGGCAAAGTTATGGCCTCTGTGTTCTGGGATAGTGAAGGAATCCTTTTTATTGATTACATGCCAAAAGGCCAGACGATTACTGGACCCTATTACGCAAATTTAATCCCGAAAGTGCGTGAAGCGATTAAAGAAAAACGTCGTGGAAAACTGTCGTTGGGCGTGTTGTTCCTTCAAGATAACGCTCCTGCTCATCGATCGGAAGTTGCGGTCAACGCAATCCGCTGTGCTGGCTTCAATCTCCTTGACCACCCACCATATTCTCCGGACTTAGCCCCAAGTGATTTTCACTTGTTTCCAAAATTAAAAGAGGAAATTCGTGGAACAAAATTTCACGATAATGACGCGGTTATAGCTGCCGTAGAGGACTTTTTCGAGAGTCAAGAAAATATTTTTTTTTCACAAGGAATAAGGAAGTTAGAAACGCGTTATTCTAAATGCATTGCATTGGAGGGAGATTATGTAGAAAAATAAAATATTATTATTTAAATCTTTGCATTTTTTAATATTGATTCCAAGAATTTTTTGATTCACCCTCGTATTATTAAATTATATGAATGAAACTACCAAAGACACTGATAATAAACACTAATACTTACTTTTTATTATTTCATAATGTTAGTTTACGCATTACTGCGTATACGACCAAGCATTGCCCGAACACGATCGAAACTGCCGATAGTGACGGCCGGCCGGCAGAGGCACACACGCTTCGATAAAACGGCATAGATCCTCCGATGCGACTTATCTATTGGATTTTTGATTCTACTCCGTTAGACTATACTTTTTTGAAAAACCGAACCGACTTCTCACACACACGGTACCTACCACTCATCGATACTTAGGGCGAGGGCTAAGCCACGGACTGTCACTGACACCCTGACGGGTTGTGAGTTTTTTTTTTTTTATGCGTGGTAGGTTAGCCTTTGACCACTATCTCACCTGATGGTAAGTGATGATGTGGTCGAGGATGTTGTTCAGACTAACCTAGAGTTACTGGCTCTCAAAAGTTGTTTGTTGTCTGTTTGAGTGAATAACAATCCAGGGTGGTTAGTCCGTGCCGACAACAGTTAATAAGTCATCCCCCAAAGCTATCGTGCCACGAAATGAAGATCGTTCTCGATCTGTCGTAGTGTATTGTGGAAGCAAATCTGTACATACAGTTTTGAACGAAATCGACGATCGCATTCGATTTCGGGGGGTATGCAGTACTCATTAACCTGTGTCATATTGATAATGAAACGTCGAAAGCTCTGAACAAAACTCATATTAAAAACTAGGTACAATTTTATTGTAGTTGACGAAGTAAATTACATAAAAGGAAAAGTCACAAGTCCATACCGCTTGTTCAGTGTATTGCGTCAAGTCGTATAGTAAAAAATACTGGAAAAGGGTAGGGCGATGCCCTTTGACTTGGATGGAATAGCAAGGAAGGAAGAAATCGAGTTTTAGACGGTGGGAATCTGAAAATAATAAAACTATTCAACATAAACGAGTAGGTTAAACCAAGCCACTAATGCACATTGCACAGTGAACTATAGGAAGAACCGTCCGAAAGAAACCTCTTAAATGAATATTAAAAGGGTATTTCATTAATTATTATTCAAAAAAACTGAAACTATTGTAAATTAATACTTTTATTTCATACTAGCTGTACCCGCGACTTCGTTCGCGATTGCCGTACCTGCAGACTAATTATTCACATTTGTGCACTGTTTATCCCATATAAAGCAACACTGTGGTCTGCGGTGAAGTACTCTTATAGTAAACCATAGCTCAGAATGGAGCTTTTTACTTTGGATTTCAAAACTCCCGGGTTGTATTTTCCAGAAGACAGTAGTTAAGTAACTCAGAGAGTTCTTTCCCGGTTCGCACAATAAATGTTGAAGCAAAGTACATTGTGCGTTTCTTTAGAATTTAGATTTTAAAGCGGCGGTTTGTTTGACGGTAGATCAAACATATTTTTTTTATTTCTCATTATCGGAAAGTAGTGTTTGTTTGATCTGAGTAGCGGGTAGGAGAGGCTCCTTCCCACCTAAGGCCGGGAAAAACTCATAGTAAATGCTTTCTTCTCTTGGGCCGGAATGACTTGTAACAATTGTAACCATTGGTGTAAGCAAAGTTATATGTCTAAGATTTTTCGTTGTTAAATACTCTGTTGTTATAAAAAATTAATAACAACTATGTTTGGCAGGGTAGTAACATCCTTATATTAAAAAGTGTAGGTTAAAAAAAAACTAACTAAAAATTTCCCTAAATTTCATTGTTCTAACTCCTAGTGTATCTTTGTAACATGATCATGTTTATTATTTTTAGTAAATATTTAGAAAAACTAAATTTTTTTACCGTCCTCATATTTTAAATGAAAAGTAGAGTGCTTAACACGTATGTAAGTCATCGATTCCTACTTGGACTATAGCCGCATTAATTTTAAATAGGTTCTGCTCATGTTATTAAAATCAAAATGAATAATATAAAAAAACATACTATTTTTATATCGTTATTCCTTATATTAGTAGTGAAAAGCAGAGAGATTCCTCTTCGGACAATAGCCACCCGTAAATATTCCAAACAAAATTTTACGTATAATTTCACAAATAGTTCTATCCTCTCAATATTTTTTTAGTAAGTAAGTAATTTTTTCAATGAATAATTTTTAGAAAAGCTACTTTTTATACTTTTTTAAATTCGAAATGAAAAGAAGAGAGCTGAACGCGGGTGAAAGTTATCGATTCCTTTCGACCATCGTATTACAATCTACTAAACTTGTTCACTTCCAACTTTAAACGGATTAAATCACGTATATTTATCGTTATTTTTGTCCCGACAGTCACCCCGTGACCAAGATCACTACAAAGTGTTTGAAACGTCGGGACAAAAATAATGGTAAATATACGCGATTTAAACCGTTTAAAGTTGTTTAATTACAAAGTGTAACAATCGCGAAAACCTAAGACAACATTGTGCACTTCCATTGCGCAGTCTCCGAAATGTATCCGGCAAAAGAAAGATATGTAGTTATAAAAACTGATTGTGGTGAATGTACCACATTTTAGAGTTTTATCGTAGCAAGCTTGCAAAACTAAATAATTGTGTGTGATGCCGGTCTGTCCGTGGGGTATCGGGCTTCCCGTGGGGTTCCGGGCTTCCTATGGGCTAATGATGAGCCGTACGTTCAAGGGTTTCTCAACATTCCGTGGTTCAAGTTATTTAAAACGAAATATTTAGTTTGTGATATCTGTAATTTCTTAACTGCAAAACTGACGACTTTGAAATATTTACGGGAAAATAATTAAATTACCACTATTGTAACAAAAAAGAAAGATTGAAATCGGACTACGTGTTAATAAATTACAACTAAGTGTACATTTTAACTTTCATCCCCTTTCCAAAGAGAACCGTACTGAATTTCGGGATAAAAGTATCCTATGTCCTTCTTCGTAGTATGAACTCGAATCGTGCTAAGTTTCATTCAAATCCATTCAGTAGTTTTGGAGTGATGCGCGGCCGGGATACAAACAGACAGCCAGAAAAAAGAAACAGTTTTTGCATCAGTATCAGCTAAGTGAAAGTCAAAGTCATACCTATACGATAAAGTGCAAACGCCAGCTAAAGATAAGCCGTACGTTCAAAGATTTCTGTACATTCTGGATGTCAAGTTATTTGGAATGTAATATTTAGGTTGTGATGTTTGTTATTTCTGAACTTCAAACCCGATGACTTTGAAATATTTACGGGATAAATTTTAAAGTACCACTATTCTAACAAAAAAATCGGCCAAGTGCGAGTCGGACTCGCGCACGAAGGGTTCCGTACCATTAGCTATACAACATTAGACTTCGTATTTTAACCTTTTTTGTTTTAACGTGCGCGAGTCCAACTCGCTCTTGGCCAATTTTTTGTATTTGTTGTTATGGCGGCAACAGAAATACATCATCTGTGAAAATTTCAACTGTCTAGCTATCACCGTTCTTGAGATACAGCCTGGTGACAGACGGACGGACGGACGGATGGACAGACAGACGGACGGACAGCCGGACAGACCGTTTTTACCCTTTGGGTACGGAACCCTAAAAAGAACGTAAGAAATCGGACTACGCGTTAATAAATTACAACTAAGTTTATATTTTGACTTTCATCCCCTCTCCCAAGGGAACCATGCTGAATTTCGGGATAAAAAACTAAATTATCCTACCTTGTAGTATGAACTCAAACCATGCTAAGTTTCATTGAAATCCATCCAGTAGTTTTGGAGTGATACGCGGCCGGGATACAGACAGACAGACAGACAGACAGACAAAAATTAAAAAAAATACAGTTTCGGCATCAGTATCAGCTACAGAGTACTGTACATTTTTTTTTTCAAAATATCTGCCATGTACAGAATTGGTCCTGTTACAGTTTTATTATAAGTATAGATTGAATCATAATATTCGCGTATTTTTAATAACATTTGTATTTAGGTAACAGATCTCAAACGTGGAAGAACAAATAGATATATTTGACATTTCGAAACGGTTGAAAATTGTATTTTTATTTGTAACTTAGTATGTAGTATATTCCTTAGAATAAAGAACAAAGAAGAATCAAAGTACTTGAGATAAATTATACATACTTACGTTTTATTCCGACTTCGTGAGTTGTTCCCGGGAGAGCGTGATATAACGGATTTCCACTCTTCTATTATCAGATATAGTGACGTGTTGCCGTTTAAGACAGTTTTCTTAATTCTGGTTCCTCTTCCAAATAGCAGAAGTAAATATTGCTGTGTTAGGCAAATGTATATATAGGCGAAGTTTTGTCCAAGGGGCGAAGTTGGCAGAGTCTACGGTAGATATTTTGTCACTCCCAAATGGTATATGATTTTATTTAAACTTGGTATACATATTACTTAGCATAAAAAAGATAGAATAAATGTACTTGGCAAAAATTAGACATGGATACTTTTCTATCCCTAGTTCCTGGTGCAGCGTGCTCACCATTCTTCAATCTTGAAGCTCGAAGCGTGCTATAACGAATTTTTCACGAGGGCCACGGGCCCGGTCTAATCTGGTATTGAATAATAAATGAATATCAGATAACAATTACTAGCATGTTATTTGATAGTATTCAATTTTAATATTAAAATTGCAACATTTCGAAATGTATTAACTACAAACACCGAGGTTTACGTTCCAACACATGTATTGTATAAGACGGATTGTCTACTGCTGAACACAGCCTCCCCCATCATGGGGGGTTTGCCATAATCTCCACGCTTGGCAGGCGTCTTAGGGAACGCAGTGAGATAGCAGTCTCTCAGAAAACGCTGCTGCCCACCTTCTGGTGTTACCTTTAGTCGCCTCCATCGAGAAAATAACTCATCTCGTTGGTCGCCTCTTCGACACCCACGAGTAGAGATGGAGGGCTGACATTCTAACGCGGCACCCCAACACATAATGACCAGAATATAGTTATTTGACATGTCTGATAGGAGCTTATATATAAAACAAAATATTAATTGAATCCAGTTTCAATCCCAATGCGCGCTACACATGGCGGCAACGACTTTTTGTTAATCCTAAATGCGGGAACATATACTTTTCATATGGATGCGGTTGTCCGATTTTAAAATCGGCAACACTGATTTGTTAAGGACGTCACATTTAAGAGAACGCAACGGGAATTAACACGGGATTATTTGGACGAAGCGCTGATTAGGTTAAACGATTTTATATTTCTCTCATAAAGAACATAATTACCATATAATGAGATACAATTAATTATTAACTTAAAAACTAATTAATCTAATTAGCCAAATTTTTATATGTTATGTTAGTCCAGAGATCTTACGAGATCAAACATATTTTTTTATTTTCTTTTTAAATAAAGGAATTTGACAGTCTTTGAGATCTTTAGGTAACTTAAATCTTTAGATAAAAAAACTAAAAATAAAACTGAGCTCCTTCATATACAATATGTTCCAATTACCGTACATTTTGGTTCTTGGGGCTCTTGTCCTTAAATTGTTAGAATTTCTAAGTTGTAAGTAATTATGTTATTTTTGTTAATTTTATTACTATACGTATTTTTTTGTAATAATAAACATGTATTGTACTTAACGGTAAAGTAGCTTTATGTAAAAAAAAAATTCTTTACCAAACTGATTCTCTTTAGGAAGAGAGACAGGGCACTATTTATTGTAGTTAGTAATTATTGTCGATACCTACGTAAGTTTTTTTTATAATTATCCAAATAACACAGTCCACAGTCCCAGTCAATGTTGTAAGTACCTAGGTAAATAATTAAACGTGAAACATGTTGCTGTTATCGTAAGGTATTTATTGACTTGCTGATAGTCTTTAAGTAGCTAATATTTATTACTGCTTTATATAATAAAAACGCTAAAGGAAATTTATAGCAAATCACTTTATACAATTGTCTTTTTTAAGCTGATGAGAAGACAAAGTCATACATACTGTAACAGCCGGATCGTGCTCTGATGAACACAGCCTCCCCTATGTAGGGGGTATTTGCCATAATCCCCACGCTTGGCAGGCGGCTTGGGAATCGCAGTGCAAGATTACATAGTTCTTAAGAAGGCGCTGCTGCCCACCTTCTAGTATTTTTCCCTTAGTCGACTTTTACGACACCCATACGAGAAGAATTGGGGCGGTGCAATTCTAACCCGGCACCCCACGGGGGAATTCATACATAAGTCATGAAATTTATTAATCGTTAATGTCCAAAGTTTCACAACTCGTACAATAAAAAGTTTTAATGAAAATATTTCCTCAAACATTTACATGGTTGTAAGGCATTTAGCGAATGCCTGCCTGGCTAGCTACCACCCTCAAGTAGAAAATCTGCCGCCAAGCAGAGATAGTGGCCAAACGTTAGCCTATAAGCTACAAAAAAAAATGATATGATATATTATTTAGGCATAAAACTTGACTTAACTAAATTTTTGAGCTGTATTCATGTATTTATTTCTATCTAGTTAGAGAAATACTTATATGAATTTGTGTTTTCGGTTCTGGCATATTATTTGTATCCTCTATTAATATATTTTATTAATATCTGTAAGTTTTGAGCTCTTTCCAACAAACATGTTAAAAATTTGCCTTTTGACAACTCACTGCACCTTAATTAAAAAAAAAATATTACTTAAATTAATTTCCTGTAAGATTATATTTTTCATTAGTATTCTACATAATATATTTCAATACATAATAAATAAGTAAATATATTTTCCATTTTTATACACTTTACGAATTGTCGAAGTTGGTACCATGCTGACTCAAAACACTCTCATATTTTTATCGTCTTACTTCCACAAGTTAAACAGATAAGCCTGACTACTAATTTTTCTACATACTTTTTTAAGATGGTAACTAAGCATATGGCTCACCTGATAGTAAGCAGTCAACATCACCTATATTTGCAACACTTGGGGTACTGCTCATGCATTACTTAGACAGGAGAACTCTTTCCACCCACTTCCTAATGTGTTCCATATTGTAGCTCTGCTGATAGAAGTCACTAACCCAGTTGTTACTAAATTGATGGTTGTGTTGTATTTTAAGGGTTCCTTACCATTAGCTATACAACATTAGACTTCATATTTTAACCTTTTTTGTTATAACGTGCGCGAGTCCGACTCGCACTTGGCCAACTTTTTGTATTTGTTGTTATAGCAGCAACAGAAATACATTATCTGTGAAAATTTCAACTGTCTAGCTATCACAGTTCTTACAGCCAGGTGACATACGGACGGACGGATAGCTTAGTCTCAGTAATAGGGTCCCATTTTTACCCTTTGGGTACGGAACCCTAAAAAGGACTGTTTTACATCCACACATGTTCACACAGGTGGTGACGAGGTGTGCGTGGATAAAAAAAGCAAAGCAGACACTAAGACCCAATGTTCCTCAGAGCATTTACTAAAGCAGATTCAGTAGAATGCACTACGTGAGCATATATCTCAAAAAATACTCAGTGGCTCTTAATCTTTGGCTTTCCAAAGATCTTACTCAAGAACATCAAAAATGTTAATGGGTCTCCAGTCATCGCTGTAAGAAATCAAGGGTAGAAGGTAGTACTGTGGTGAGCTTGGGCCATGAGATGAGATCAGTACTTCATGTCGGGTAAAACCTACGCTTTGTAAAGGTCAAGTTTTTGGATTTGAAGAATTCTTTTGCTCTTTTAAGCACACCACGGCACAAGGGCGATGAATGAGAGTAGAGACTGCGTTTGTTTTGAAATGGTTCAAACTGAATCTCATTAGAAAAATAGATTTCTTTGATCTCATAACTTGCCGAGGTGGTGACTTGAACCTGGTATTGCTGAGTCAGTGTCAATGGGACTTTTCCAATGGTAAATGTGCAGAATTGTGCTGGCAATAAATACTGCGGTGGATAAACATATAAAATAAACAATTGTATCAAATTTAAAAAAAACTTCATATATAGGATAACTTATTAACAAATTATTCAAAAACAGTTCCTGAAGTGATTTTTACAGTATCAGAATATAAAGTCTGGGATTAACAAGTGCAGAGCAGTGTAATGAAGAACAGTGATGGTGGCACTGCAACTGCAAGTAATAGGCAGGTGTGATGTTTACTACCAGGCGGGGTACTTTTGACTCCTCACTTCAAAACATAGGCAATACACAAAAATACATATCTATTCCGTCCCAAGTAAGTACACATAAAATAGTAATTCTAGTTACAGCTGTAATATAAAGTAATTATTGGTTGATATTTAATTAATACCTACCTTAATTATTGTTAAGTTGGTGTGTGAGATTATAGCCGAAACTAAAATGTACCTATCTTATCTTGCCCAGCACAAGGAGCATGTACTGAAATAATTAAAAAATACCTAAGTATTATCAATAGCAGAGAATTCATAGAGAAACACTGGTTTATCAGGCCTGATGTACCTACCTAGGACTAACTGCATTCATCCATAATTAATGAACAATAAACGCATGCAAGCAGAGAGCGTGTCCATGTTTGGCATTTACAAAAAAAAACAAGCAATGCATTGTTTTGTATATAATTATGTACATATTACTATTGAGAAAGGCTCTTGTTGGCGTCTAATAGGTCAGAAGTAATAAATTATATTGGATAAACAGAAGCCGTCTATACGTTGGGATTGACTTAGTAGGTAGGTATTACTTATTTACGCCACAGACAGAAGATGCATGCACTTTGTTTTCGTACGCAGAATATGTAAGACGCATATTTCTAAAGGTGCCAAGGGCCAAAACACGTGCAAAAGCAGGATTTACAAACAGAGCCATGACAAAAGGGGATAAATATCGATCACACGCTTACCATAACAAGACAAAACCGGCAAACTTGAGTCGCATCGACATCCCAACTTTGAGCCACGATTTAACACTATAACGTTCACTTTTATACACAAACAAACACTTCACAACAATCGGTTAGCCCACAACAATTGTTTGCATTGGGATTTCAGTTAGAAAACCAGTAAAACACTTATCACAGCGTTGTTACGACAAAACTGTACTTTGAGCTAACGCGAACAACATTTCGCTGCAAAAGCGGCAACAGACTGGCAGACAAATTCACTTCACTCAAAATCCAGTAAAATTCATTCGGTCGCTTCGCCTGTATCGACTTCATTACTTTAACTATTACTCGACCAAATTTAGATGCTACATCAATACACTAGATAAGCCGAAATAAAATGACTTCTTGCCCTATCCGGATAAATAAAATGCCATCTAACGGCACCATTAGTAAAGCAGGAGCAAGAATGATGCTGCCATCTAGTTGGTGTTTATATTTTTCAGTAAAATTCAATTTCTTCGGCGGCTTCAATCAAAAGCTTAGAATACAAGTTGGAGAACACTTAACTTGTTTGTGAAATAATTTGAATTTTACCTTAATTCAAGTACAGTAATTTGGTATGCCTACAATTTACTTAAATGGAATGTTTTTTCAAAAAAATTAATGCATGAGTCGAATAGAAATGTTTTGTGCGACATCTAGTGGCATTTTTTAGAAACTTATAACAAGCTGTACTGCACTAAAAGAAACAGTTACAGTTATCTTGCCCATATCGTTCTTACTTGCTGCTTACGTAGTTCTATGCAGATAGAACAGAGAGCGTTATCATCAGATTGTACAAGGGGACTATGTAATCTTTGGATTGTACCACAAGGGAGCAAATAAGCTCAGGTGGTCATTTTCAAGACCATCTGAGGTTGAAACAAGTAACTTAATTTATCATGTCGGTAGGGCATTTTGCGAATGCCTGCCTGACTAACTAGGTAACCCTCATGTAGAAAATCTGTGCCCAAGCACCTATAGGTGTGTTCCGTCCGCTGTCTATGCGAGCAAGTAATTCTAAAAATATACTCGTTAATAAATTGCGCGTGAAAACAGCCGTAAAAGTTTTCAAAATGTGTGATAACCACGTAAGTTTTTATTATAAAATATACAGATATGGTACATATATACCTAACACGTTTTAAATAGAAATTAAATGTAAACCTACACTTTACATTTTTTTTCAGAAAACTCTCGCAACATGAGTGTGTCAGAAATGCGAATACCAATAATCAAGTGCAAATTAACCTGAAGTATTGTCTACAAATCGAATTATATCAACAAGTTTTTTCACACTTTTGAGTGTTGAAGTCGGTTCCCATTTGGATTTTTTATTTATTTTATGTAACGAATAAACTTAAAAACTACTGGACCAACTTGAAAAATTCTTCCACCATTAGATTCCCATTATCCCTGATCATTAACCAAAAAATATCAAAAAAGTCATATGGCGTACGTCGCGGAAATTGTTGATAATAGAGCAAAGTGATGTACTACAATTTTATGGAGCACATCAATATCTACAAAAAAATCCGTAATACCATATGTCTAACTATTACAGTTATGCCGCAATAATTACTTTTTATGTGTTCCAATTTATAATTTTTGTTAAATACTCGTGCGAAGCCGGGGCGGGCCGCCAGTATAAAATAAAATTGTACTGAATACCACATGCGTTACAGATTCAATTAAAATGCCACCTAATCCGCTACTGACTTGAATTTGATGTACGAGTAACTTCTTTAAGAATGTGTTCTAAGCATTCCATGTGCTTATTTTCTGTAATCTGTGATTAAGTTGCAAATTTATTGAAGTTCTATTGCTTTCTCATTATTTCTTTTGAACCACATCCCATATCATATTTTTACAAATTATTGGAGCACAAAATTCTAAGCCCCGGGCGGGAACCGAATCCGCATCCTCCGATTTCGCGCCGGATGCCTAAGCCCCTTGGACACCTGGGCACGCTCTTTCGCGGGTTTGATTCACGTCCGTGGCATAGATATTATTATGATCTTAATTATGATTGTAATCATGTTTAGAAAAATAAAACCATAATATTATGTTATCTGTACAATAATATAAGTTTCCTAAAAAAACACAAAGCGTGCTACACAAGACCATACTCCCATTTTGAAGCGCTTATAAGGTCACCTGTAGCCGGTTTTGTACTACGACGTAGTACAAAAGATATCGCCAAGCACCTATCGATATGTTCCGTCAGCTGTCCTTGAGAGCCTGTAACTCTAGGTTAGCTTTAATAATATTTTAAAAAGGTACTCTTTAGGTGTTCTTTGTTGTGATGGGATAGGAAAAACGTGCAGGCGGCTCACCAGTTGGTAAGTGCTCAGAGGTCACGAGGATCCGTTGGGTCTTTTAGGAGGGAATATGCTCTCTTCTTGGAATCTTTATTCTTGCAGGATCCTAAGCCGTATCAGTTCTGAAATGGCTTACGTAGCAGCTGCAGATTCCACGTTGTTGCTGTGCGAGGCAGAAAATGCCATGAGGATCTCACGGTTGTGGACTTCCAGACGTCGACAAGAAATTTACGAAAATTATGCTACGTCCGATGGTGAAATTCAACTACAAGTATATTAAATTGAACAAGTCCACGGAATATTCCCCGTGATACAGTAAAATATACAGAGTGATCCAACATCCTAACGCCACTCAATGCCAAAGGGTCGTGCCGATCGGAAAGAGCTTGATCGGTGAATCGTAGCACTTTGCGTTGAATGCGATATGGAAGAAGCTGGTATTGGGGAGCCTCAGAGTTGAGAGCAGTACTTCTTGTGAGACCGAAGCTGAGTCTTATAAATTTGCAGGCGATAGGCCGACGTGAAGTACCGTCTTTCCTTTCCAAGCACATCAAGCTTCTTAGAGGCTGATTTAATTTACCTATCTTTGGTTGGTGCTGTTAGGGGAGTCCAGGAACTTTCTAGCTGCGTCTTTTGCTATAAATCTACTTAAGTGCAATCTGTTAGTAGTAATAATAATACTATAATGTGCCAGAATAACATAGTTTACAGTATTGCTTATAATATACAAATAGGAACTTCACTAGGATGCCCTGCTTTGGATTGGAGTAGTTATTTTTCTTCCCATATCTGTACATATGTTGGTCCGTTCATATATATACAATATTAAAACAAGTATAATTAGCTTTAAGAATCTGAAGGAAGAACGTTTCTAATAGTCAATATAAGGTAAATTTAAAACACTGCAACACTAACTGGACAACCACGGTAATGACGGACTATCGTGTACTTATGTATAATCCTGGTATAGGTTTACTCTAGTTTGATGAAATAGTTTAGATGCTTAGGCAAGGACATAGAACTCTAAGCCATTAGAAGCAAGAAATAAACAGCAAGGTACACCTAAGTACCGTTAGAAGGAAAGATGCCGCTAGCAGTCTTAGAACGTGGTATTACATATATAGATATGGCCCTACGGCTACCTTCCTGCAGAGTATTTGAGATTAGATTTTTCATCATCTATGTCATCTTATTTCTCAGAATCAGAATCAGAATCAGAAATCTTTATTGACCATTATAACAATATACGTTATACTAGGCAAGTCATTTTACAATAGGTTGTTAGCATGATAATATACTAAAATATATATACGAAAATTATGATAACAAAGTAATTAATCTAAACATGTTCCAAGAAATACATAATTGCAATATGATATGATAACAATTTAAAATTAATATACATAATAAATATATCTAGGTGAAACAAAATAAAGATTAAGATGATGTCAATTTTGATGTTGATGTCAAAATGAGATTTCTCATGTGCAAAATCGAATATTTTTAGTTCTGTACCACTATGGTCTATGTGCCACTATGGTCTAGATCAGTGCAGTGATTCCAGGAAAATAATATGAATACATCATGCAGCTTATACGTTCAATATTTTGGATGAGAAAAACATTATAAGATAAACGGTACATTATGATTTGTCGTCAACTCGTCGTATACTTAATCCATTAAATTGCAAAAGATAAAAATGTTTGCTTGAAATTAAAAAATATTTTTCTCAATTTGCATTCTAGACTAGATATTCACTGCCAGCAGGTAAACTGTCTAATATTTCTAATTGTTTTAAGTAAGTTTAGTCACACATTTTATCGCTAGCCGCTCTTTTGTTATTGGCAAAGTGATATCTTATTAATATAACACAAGTAAAGATAATAAGGCCCGTGGGGTGCCGGGCGAGAATGTTATCCTCCATCTCTACCCGTGGGTGTCGCAAGAGGCGACTAAGGGTATCACACCGAAGGTGGAAGTGCTTTCTAAGGAACTGATATCTCACACTGAGACGCCTGCCAAGGGTGGGGATTATGGCAAACACCCCTATAATGGGAGGCTGTGTTCAGCAGTGGACAATCCAGCTGATACAGTAAAGATAATAATAATTTAAATAATAATAATAATAATAATTTCAGAAATTGATTTTCATCTTTGAAGGGATGCGTAAGCTTAGAGCACAAAAAATATTTTCTTATTGGAACCACACTTTATTGCCGTTTTTAATCAACATGTGACATGTCCACGAGAAGTAATTGTAACGACTAAGTATTGATCGAATATTATATTAGTAGTTTACACTCATAGACTTAGGAGGACAAAACAGCGATAAGCTAAACGAACTGGTTCCAAAAATCCTTTGCAATACCTAGTACTTTTTTTTTATGCCTTGTAGGTTAGCCTTTGACCTCTATCTCACCTGATGGTAAGTGATGATGTAGTCGAGGATGTTGTTCAGGCTAACCTAGAGTTACTGGCTCTCAAGGACAGCTGCCGGAACACACCGTTAGGTGCTTGGTGACAGATTTTCAACTTGAGGGTGGTAGCTAGCCAGGCGGGCATTCGCAAAGTGCCCTACCACCATGCTCTAACGACTGCTATCCTAAGACAACAACCGGGACCGACGGCTTAACGTGCCCTCCGAAGCACATAAGCGCTCAGTAGTAATGTCACCAGCGGTCACCCATCCAAGTCATGACCGCGGCGGACCTTGCCTAGCTTTACTGATCGATTCAGAATGGCTAAGCAAACTTGGCTACGAGCGCTACTATACTCGTACTTTATAAACATTTTGCACTTCATAACTTATACTAACTTGGTGTAAAGAAGGGGCGAACTCCTGAAGCTTTTCCCCCATACCTACTGCTTATTGAGTGCACATGAGAAGCGAGAACTCAAAGACATGCTCCTTACAATTTTTGTACATGAATTCGCAGCGTGGTCTGTCTATATTTTGCTTACATAGTTATAAAATCATCACTGTCGGCACTCGGCAGACATAAGTCTCCCGCCAGTGTTCTCTGTATTTTCTAACAAGGCGATAGGTTCTAGCAACAATAACGAAGTTCTAGGTATTCAGTAAATTGATAGAATGCAGGTGCAAGGGCTTAAGCCATATAGAATAAAGGTAAGGACTAGTAAATGAACGGCCACTAAGTATTCGCTAATTCTACAAATTATTATGAAAGAGATTTTATGTAAGTTATTTTGATAATTTAGTTATTAACTTTATCATTAATAAGTATAATACATATACAATTAATTCTCTACTTTGTTAATGTAATTTATTATTTGTCAATAAGTCTAAAACTATTTCCGGTAACGATCTATTATAATAATTTATTTGATTTCCAAGGCCCATCATTGATGTTTACGTTCTCGTCAATTGACTCGAGTCCATTTCCGATTTATTCTAGTAGCTAAACTGACTTCACTTTTCGGCGGGAGTGTAAGGTAAGGGTACATTCTACTTGGGAACATGGCAGTCTAGACTAATCTCTCGTACAGTGCAGACGTATTGGTAAATGGAATATGATTTTGCCGGAGTTTTATTTTAAATGACCTTGGCTGACTATAATTATTAAATTAACATATACAAATTCACTTTGGAGGAAATATAATGAGTATTCAATTATCTATAACCGATTAAAATAAATATTACAACCAGAGGATAAAATTTAGTCATTTACGGGATCCTGCACTTCCGTTGTAATTTTGTAATGTTACACGCGAGCACGCATCAAGGCTAAAACTAAAATATTAAAAAAAAAATCGTCAAAATAAAAGTTAAATCTGTTAAAAGTTATCTTAAATAATTTAGACTGCGCCCGTCACGCTGAGATATACAGTTGTTAAGTCTCATTGTGCCTGTAATTTTTCTGGCTGCCGGAACACACTGTTAGGTGCTTGGCTACAGATTTTCTACTTGAGGGTGGTAGTTAGCCAGCCGGGCGTTTGCAAAATGCCCTTCCACCATGCGATGAAGCTCAAGTCGGCGGCGGTGGGGATGGAACCAGGGACCTGCGGCACGGCAGTCCATAGATATAACCGCTCGGCCATCATTGCTTCAAAATATTAGGGTAAAGACGGAGGGGCGTGTATTTTTACGATTGTCACATTCCCACAATACTATAACCATTGACAAGAGTTACAGTTACCATGTCATTCACGTTGATATTATAACCTAGGCATAAAAATGAAATACTAGTGTTTAACTGCAAAACTACTAAATCGAAAATGGTATAATTTCCGGATCAACTCATACATTCTACCTAAAAAATAAAATAATCATCAATATGAGATGATCCAGTGATAATGTAAGCCTGGAATTGAAAACAATCCTTTTTTTTGAAGTTGTCTTAAAACGCTTGTGTGTAACATTAAAATGCTCATCCAATATGGATGAAATTTAAACGGGATCACCTTGAAGGAACAGTTCTACCCAAAAAACCATCAAAATTGGATGACCAAGAGAAAAATGTTGTGTGGTCATACATAAAAAATAAAATAATTGGTAAAAAATAAAATAATCGCTTTGGTGTGAGAATCTATTATTTATAGCAGCGGTGTATTACATAGCCCTCAATTAATGTACCTACTATTGAACTTCAATTTATTACGACAACGGCACCCGTGTTACGGCATATTGCAAATTATAATAGATATGATAGGACAACATTAAAATGATATTAAATTAATGTTGCCAGTAGAAGTACTACCGGCTTGTTATCCTTCAATGATTACAGTATAAAGTTTTTAGTTATAAACGATCTTTAATTGGAAAGATGATGTTTAAAGTTAACTTAATAACTGGAAAGTAATATTAGGTACCTAAATTCTACAAATCTATACCTATATAATACAGGCTATTAAGTGAATAATACCGGAAAGCGGGCATCAGCGCTTTCCGACGAATTGCTATCTTTCACTGTGATCCCCAAGACGCCTGCCAAGCTAAGGATTTATGACATACCACCTTGTAACAGTGAGGCTGTTTTCCGCAGTGGACAATTCGGCTGATTTGATACAGTAATATTACATTTTCAAATTGATTAATTTTTATGTTTTTTTTTGGTTCTGATCTGAGTGTGATTTGAATTACATTTTCAATTTATTGGACAGATTTATTTACCAGACTTCATATGTACCCATAGTTTTAAAAAAAGGATGATAGGGTACGTCTCTAATGTCACGACAAATTAATCTGGCGAAAATTTAAGAGAAGCATTATAATGCACTAAGCTACATTTCCATTGCATAGGTATGATACGTTTTAATAAATTACAAAGACAGGAAGAAACAAAAATGCGACTATATTGTGTTGTGTAGTGCACAAAGACTCAATCAGGAGACGTCGCCTGTTTTTTGACATTGCCGTGTTCGAGGTATGGGTGCCGCTTTTCTTGATTTTTATAAGTTCAATGTATGTACCTAATTATTAATGGATGAAAATATTGACACTGTATTAATTGAATTACACAAATAAGCTTATTTTGAACAAAATGAACAAAATGATTTTGTATATGTTATAAATCCCGTAATCTGCAAATAAATCATTTATATTTTTAGCGTTTTTTTTTTGAGTTTCTATGTAGGTGTGGCAGCTTATATTATCATTATTTTACCATTTTCTTGCATAATATTGGAGTTGCATTTTATGAGTGCATATTATGAGTCTGACAAGCGCTATAAAGCTTCACTTGAACAGATAATTATAATTAATATCTTAATTATTTACGTATGAATGTGTTTGAAAATATATTAATAAAATAGAAAAACCTTATTAAGATGGACAAGAAAAGTTAAATTTTCGATTTTTGTTATTAGTTTTGTGTTATTAAGCTTACTTTTGGATTTTACCGAAACTGATCGCGATTTCTGCCTCTCTTTCCTAAGCAGTTCTATAGTGACAAAATATCAGCATTTGACAGGGTCTTAATGCTGATGGCTATAGAATACCAAACCAATTACCAGGTAGGTCTGTTTACCAAGGTACGAGCGCAGGGCGCAGAGTCAGATATTCTGCATCGAAATAGTAGGTACTGTGTAAACGCTATCCTGTATTTATGCGTGAAGGGCAGTATGGGAAAGTGGCATTACTGGGTGAACCAGAATCTTGAAAAACCAACAACTCTAAGCGAGTAGTTCAGTGCAGTATCAATCTAAAACTCCTACTGTATGGACAGGTGTGTCGCCTACCGTCAGGTGCACGAATAGTGCGTCTCATAACTTCATCATATATATAAAAGATGGGAGGAACCTAATTACCTCTACAAGTTGATTGGTCTGCTTCTGTGGCCGCGTTAGTTTTTGTTATATCTTAGTAACACGGACTTCCGGGATTACATATAGAGAACTAGCTTTCCGGCCGCGGCTCAGACCGCGCGTGTGTCGGTTTTGGCGCAAAAATATTCACCTCTTTTTACGCTTTTGCCTAAAAACTATGATCTAATCCTATGTCCTTTCCCGCATCTCAAACTATTTCCATACCAAATTTCATCTAAATTATTTTGTTTTACTTTTTTTATGCCTGATAGGTTAGCCTTTGACCACTATCTCACCTGATGATAAGTGATGATGTGGTCGAAGATGCGGTTCAGGCTAACCTAGAATTATTGACTCTCATTCGGTCCAGTAGTTTTGGCGTGAAAGCGAGACAGATAGATAGACAGACAGACAGAGTTACTTTCGCATTTACAATATTACTGTAACAGCCGGATCGTCCACTGCTGAACACAGTCTCCCCGGTAGAAGGGGTATTTGCCATAATCCCCACGCTTGGCAGGCGTCTTTGGGATCGCAGTGTAAGTGGCAGTTCTTTAGAAGGCGCTGCTGCCCACTTTCCAGTATTTTTCCCTTAGTCGCCTCTTACGACACCCACGGGATGATATGGGGAGGTGCAATTCTAACCCGGCACCCCACGGGGCACCCGGTTTGAATTGTATTTATAAATTGTAAAGAAATGTTATTATAATATTAGTATGGATTATTTCCCATTATATAAATCATGTTTTTTTTTATATAAATCATTTCTCGTTATAAGTACAGCATTTATAATAAGGTACTTAGGTATTAATATATTGTATAATTTAGAATTTTGACCTCACTGGCTTGTTTTTCTCCAAACTTACATACGAGAAAGTAATGATAGAGATCCAGTAGGATGAACTACGCATATTAATTGAGACGTTGCGGATTCAATTTCTGTTAGAACAATCGATACCTATTATGGGTTAGATATCGTTTATTCTATCATACAACAATGTAAGTTAGCATTGAATTATCGCTTGATACCTGACTTAATGAGCTTAAGACGAAGCAGTGATACTTATTGATATCTTATTCCTTAGTTCAATACCTCCGAGTCTCCCAATTACCCTTACAGTTATAAACCGGGACAGGTGTCCCACAAATACCACTTAATCCGTATCCATTAACCAACTTTATTGAATCGTTTCTAAATTCAAAATATTCATGAACAATCCTTAAGAACAACTTCGAGCAGACGCAGAGAAGATATGCCCTCGGCCAGACTAGACAAGGACAAAAATAGATAGACACAAGGTGTGTGAAAGGGATAAGAAATATGAAGTCATAAATACTGCACAGCTGGACTCTTCGGTACTTTTTTCTCGAAAAACGAATATCTGTATGTCGTTTACGTGTACAGTCGCGATCACAAGTGCTTTTCTGAGAATCGACCTTTTTATATCAATGTCATTTGCACTGTTGGAGCTTCTTTTGTGACTGTGGAAGTAAAAAATTGGACAATTGACAAATGGGTAGGACTTTGGAAAGAAAGTTGACTTGATGATGGTTACGGAACTATCTGTACTGTGATCGTGCTGTGCCAGGGTACTGTTTTGTAAAATATTGTGCTGATGATTGTGTATCTTTGTTGTTTGAATTATTAGCAAAATGTACAAAGTTTCGAGCATAAGTCAAAGATCGATGATTTTTATTTCAATAAAAATCAAGCTAGTCTTTCACCACTATCTCTCCTGATGGTAAGTGATGATGTGGTCGAAGCTGTTGATCAGGCTAATCTAGAATTACTTGCTCTCAAGGACAGCTGCCGGAACACACCGTTCAGGTGCGTGGCGATATACGGTGGGTGGTAGCTAGACAGGCGGGCATTTGCAAACAACAACCGGGACCGAGTAGCCTCCGAAGCAAGTAAGCGCTCAGTAGAAATGCCACTAGATCACCCATCCAACTCATGACCGCGGCGGACATAGCTTAACATAACTAATCGTGTAAGAAAGGCTAAGCAAACTACGCTACAAGCGCATTTGTTTACACCATAATGCTTGTAGGTAGAATATTTTTGTTGCTAAACTTCTCGAGTCAATTGCAACTAGACAAAACACGGTTAGGCACGATACGTTATTCTGTTTTATAGTTACAGTACCCACAGGCTCCATCGTTAGATGAGTCTGATAGTATCATATTTATCCTACGAATTTATTTTTATAGTACTTATGGTGATACAATACAAAAAGAAGCAGGTGAAATTAGCTCCTTACATTCCGTTACTTACATACAGGAAGCTTCATAAACGCGTAATCCCGATCTAGCTAGATGCAAAACATGTCTATAATAAACACGCATTACGCTATACCAGTTGTAGGGCTGTACACTTTTCTCTGGCTTACTGCGGAAGAGTGAAACTCTTTACCATGGTCAGTTTTTCCCGATGAAAACAACATGGGTGTCTTCAAATCGAGAGTAAATAGGCTTCTTCTAGGTTATCGTGCTACATCTTAGACCACACCAATGCTCAACATCAGGCAGGGTGTAATGCAAACCTATGATGAATTTAGGAAAAAATGGGTTGGACTGTATTGTGGACACAACCGATTGTTGCACTTCTCAAATTGGCGGGCTTCCCACTCCGCCTAGCGCTGTGTGAAACAGTCATTACTTAGCGAAGTAAATTCTTCTATCCAGTGGTGTAATTTAAATTCGGATGGATAGCTGCAATACTAAACTGGATCACCCGATTATGTTATTTTTCGTTATTTTTATTGCGTCACTATAGAAGCAATATAAAAGACGTATTCAAGTCAAAAAAGGGCTTAGTCCCCAAAGGCCAAACTATGGTATTTACCAATATATATCTGTTGCAGGGTTCGCGTCGCAACTGACCAGTAGAAGTGCACATATATTAGGTCCTACAGAAAATTCTAGTCATCAGTTGCACACGCTGTAACAGAATCGTTTTCTTTTGGTAGCCATTATCGTTCTCATTGGCTAAAATTGTAGACTGTTGAAGAGTTTCTACTGTGAACCGTCCAATCCAGCAATGAAGAGGTAGAAAAGTTCCTTATAACTGCATCGATACTGCTCTTAGAGCAAGTAAGGTAGAAGAGAGGTCCTAGAGCAGGTAAAGTAAGTAAGGTTTATGCTAAGATTTTTTTTTTACCTGTAGATGCCCTGCCCGCGCACCGGCCCCGGCTCGCCCCGCACTCCCGGCCCCCGTCGCCAACACCATTCGCGCGCCTCCCCGCGCCGCTTCCCGGCCACAAGCTCCACCTATGCCATTGATGGCTGCCCCTCTTCAAGAGGCAATCAACCTAGTCAGCGATCTGGCTATGTCGGTTGACATCAATGAGGTACAAGAGCTATTCCACAAGATGCAATACGCTCAATCCCCAGCGGACGTGATCCAATACACATTGGAACACGCGAATTTACTTAGCGCCCTTAAGCGCTTCGTTCCCCAGGCCCCTCCCCAGTACAACCACTATGGGTAGTACAACCGAACGCACGAAACCGTACTCAGTTTCGTTAGCGTCATTTAACGCTGACGGCCTCTTCAAACAACGTGACCTCGTCCACGACTTTTGTTGTACCCACCTTATCGATATCATATGCGTGCAGGAAACCTTTCTAAAACCGGGGAAGGCGAACCCTAGGTTTGCCAACTACAGAACGGTACGTGATGATAGAGTGAACTCCCGTGGGGGAGGCACTCTTATCTATTACAAAAGGTCCCTGCACTGCATTCCCCTACCTACCCCGACTCTTGTTAATATGGAAGCATCTTGTTGCCTCCTAGCTATGACTGGTCATCAACCTATAGTCATAGCATCCTGTTACCAAGCTTGCAAAAAGCCGATCGTCCGAGCTGACTTAGAAGCCCTATTCTCATTAGGAAGCGCCGTCATTCTGATTGGCGACTTCAACAGTAAGCACATCCTATGGAATTGTAACGTCAACAATCCCAGAGGTATTGCACTTGAAAACCTAATCGCAGAACTTAACTTTGACATAATTGCGCCCACTGAGCCCACTCACTACCCTTATATGGAAAACCACCGATCTGACTTGCTTGACATGGCACTATTCAGAGGCGTAACACTCCGGTTACGCTCCATAGAAGTGGTTCACGAGCTTCACTCTGACCACCGACCCATTATACTGCGACTAGGTCCCGACCCAACGACTGACCTCCCCCGCCCCACTAAGACGATAGTGAACTGGAAGCAAGTAGGCGATGCCCTAAAGGCTATCAGTTCACCGGACCTAGACAAGATCCCTGACGACATCCTGACAAAAGATGACGTAACCCTTGCGATCGATTCGTTCACCAATCACCTCTCCACCGTAGTAGGTGCATCCGCAAAGGAGGTCATAGTGCCGGACGACCGGCGCCTTGTCATTCCAGCGGATGTGAGACGATTGGTGACGGAGAGTAAAGCAGTGACCCGACATTACGACTCTTACCCCAGTAAAGAGAACAAAACTAAGAAACGCCACTTTGAACGCATGGTTCAAAGTCGCATGTCTGAGTTGCGTGATCAACAATGGGGCGATAAACTTTCAAACCTCGTGCCAAGCCACCATGCTTACTGGGACTTGGCGCGAGGCTTGAAAGGAAGTAACCATAACGACATGCCTCCCTTATACAGACCAGTCCCACTAGTCCCAGCGTTCTTTGACGAAGACAAAGCTGAGTGCCTAGCTGATAGCCTAGAGGCTCAGTGTTCCCCTAACGTAGATCACGTTGACCAAGCTCACCTCGATTCGGTGGATGCTGAAGTCGAACGTAAAAGCTCTGTGGTCACCTCTGAACTCCCACCAATCACCTTAGCGACTTACGCTGAGGTGGAGAGACTGATCAAGGCCCTCCGACCGCGCAAATCCCCCGGTGCCGATGGCATCTCCAACAGGGTTCTTAAAACCCTCTCTCCTCCTCTCATCCATCTCTTAGTCAGCATCTTCAATGCTGCTATGAGCCACTGCTTATTCCCAGACACCTGGAAATGTGCAAATGTCATTGGCATTCACAAACCAGGCAAAAGCTCATCTGACCCCACCAGTTACCGCCCCATCAGCCTCCTCAGTGCCTTAGGCAAACTTTACGAGCGGTTACTTGCAAACCGTCTCCAGTCCCATGCTAAGGAACACCACCTTATCCCAGATGAGCAGTTTGGCTTCAGACCCGGACACTCATGCGTCCAACAGGTGCACCGCCTCACGGAGCACATCATTGAGGGCTTCAATAAGTACCCCAAACCCCAGACTACGCTAGCAGTCTTCCTCGACGTAGCGAAAGCGTTTGACAAAGTCTGGCACAACGGCTTGATCTACAAGCTATACCAATTTGGCGTGCCAGAACGTCTTGTGCTCATCCTACAAGACTTCCTTAAAGCCAGAAGCTTTCGCTATCGCGTGGAAGGCACCCTCTCCTCCCCCCACCCAGTCAGAGCCGGAGTCCCTCAGGGCTCCGTGCTATCACCTATTCTCTTTGCACTGTATACCAGTGACATCCCACGCTCTCAGCCCAAAGTATTCCTAGCCCAATATGCGGATGATACCGCCATTTACACCACTGGGTGGCATATCAACAGACAGTCCTATTTCGTCATGCAACGGGCCATCACCGAGATCGGTGACTGGTTCCGAAAATGGCGCATCGCGGTCAACCCAGCTAAAAGCACAGCTATGTGCTTTACTGAGAAAACACGCACCCCTTACCCGAAACCGCTTATTTTGTTCGACGAACCCATTCCCTGGGTTCCTAGAACAAAATACCTCGGAGTCACCCTTGATCGTCATCTCACCTTTAACGATCACATAACAACCGTCCGTAACAGAGCGGCCTTCATAATGGGTCGCCTTGGTCCCCTACTTCGCAAAGAGAGTAAAATGTCTCTTAGTAATAAGAAGACACTTTACACTGCCTGCATCCGCCCCATCATGACTTACGCATCAGTAGTGTTTAGTCATGCTAGTGAGGCCCACCTTCATAAACTTCAAGTCATCCAAAACCGTTTTCTTCGTAATGCAACCGGCGCCCCGTGGTATATCCGGAACACCGAGTTGCATTGCGACTTAAACCTTCCCTCTCTAGCGCAGTTCAATAAGGACTGCGCCCGCCGATACTTTGATCGAGCGCCCCACCACCCGAACCCATTGGTTGTCCAGGCATCGAACTACTCGACTGCCTCTTCTATCCCATTTTTCAAACCCCCCCGTCGCCGACCACGGCAGGTATTAGACGACCCGGATGACCCCATCGCAGCCATTACGTTGGCAGCTTTAGCGTTATCCGCAAGTCGTCGAGGTAAAATCCCCAGGTGTGAGGTAATCAGAGGTCACACAATCAAACACCGAGCTCGCCGGCGAGCTCGAGGCAAAAACAAGGTCACGATAAATTGCTCTCCAAATAGTCAAAGAGTATTATTCAGTAGGGCCCAATTGTGCAACACTGCAGTTGCACAGAGGCATTTTGCTCCGATCCCCCCCATGTCTCTCGACAGCGAGACAAGCCGAGGTCCGAACCACAGTGGTGCCCTTGAGCTCGCTGTCAACCCCTCCTATAGTAGCGGTACGTTTTCGGCGTCCGCAGGAGACGGAGGTAGAAAGCGCTTTTCGCCTTCTACGCCCGTCTCGGGAGAAGTGCCTTCGGCACTTCTCCCTCCCGGGCTATTGTAGGGCCAGGCCCTCGCCCAAAACCCGGTGGAGCTGGACGACCGCACAGGCGGTAGCCAGCATCTATGTCCTCCCTAAACTAAACTAACCTGTAGATGTGTTGTATGGCCTCCATATTTACTAGACGAATTCAGGGTAATCACCTGAGTCAATACCAGTCTTGCACTTCCAAGCGTCCGGTGAATACATCGCCGCTAATCGTGTTTTTTAGGAATAATCTGTGGACAATATGCCTTTCTTGTGTCTTTAGACTCTGTACCAATTATACAGGCACTGTGAGAGATAAGAAAACTGTGTCATTTGACGCGTAATTATTGCTTTTATTGATGAAATAGAAAATATCGTCATTTTGTTTTATCTTAGGAACTAATCTCAATGAAATGGATGAGCGAGATATGTGTATCGTTTGGTGTGAGAGAGTGAAAGAGATCGCAGCATAATGGTGATCGGAACGTCTCGTGGCGGTTCGGTGGTAATACGAATTGCTTATTTATCTCTTTCTAACAACAGATATGACGCATAATATTTGAACGTTCTTTCCTTGTCATTACAAACTGCATATACATGTGCGTAGGTATGTATATAGGTAAATTATAGTAAGCTTTTAGAGCAGTGGTGTTCGGATATAACTAATCTATATATTTCAAATCAGTGGGTTTATGTTATTAAATGTACTTAAAGAACAAGCTAATAAATCCAAATAGGCCTCATAGGAAACCCTGTAGCGCACCCGACACCGCGCCTTTAACAATATAGTATGTTTTATTAATTATATTCGGTGGTCCATCGATTAGTCATAGCATTATCGAGTTAAGAAGTTATTTATCATTTTTATTTTTAGTCGCAGATTAAGTGTTAGTTTGTTGAAGTTTTTTGCTATTTGTTTAATATTCTTATTTATATTTAGATATTAAATGGAGTGATTGCAACGTAGAGAATTAAGATATAAAGCTTTGGTAGGCGACATGACGATATTTAATACAACGGAGCTCACTCCTTATAACAAGATCCTCTTTAATCTTATAATTTTACCTATATTCCGTCTCCTATTATTTCAGCATTATCTAACACCCACAGGTAAAAATAGAGGTGGGGGCCCAGCACCCTACGGATAGTAATTTTACTAAATCTTTTCATAGAACTCTCCATCGCCTTTGTTAAAGTTTACCTGCCCGCCTCTGGCACCTCTTCTATGGTCTGCTCAAACTCTACTAGAGTAGAGAGAGCAGAGAGAGACTACAAGCGATGAAAAAGTCGTTGAATAGCGCTTCGTTTTTGGATCATATTGATAATTGAAGATTCACCATCTGAATTAATGTCATAAGCCCTCTTGGAATGGGGCGCCCGCCTTTGACATTTATTACTGAAGTAGATCTTAGGATGGAAGTAGCAATAGCATAAGGTTAGGGCAGTTTGCAAAATCACATTTCTAAGGGTTACCCCTTAAGTAGAAAATCTGTCTCAGTCAACTGTACCTGACCGCCAGTTCCCATCCTTTACTACTTCGACCATATCATCACTTACTAATCCTAGCCTATAGCATTAAAGTGGTGTGTAAACACATGATCACCTCATTTCATAATTCGCTAATGTCTACACACATTTTTCATACTTCCATTCTTCATTCAACAATCGTCACAACTCGCACTTGCCTGATTTGACGCACTCCAACCTGAACTCTCATTGTGAGCAGAACTAATTACTTACCTATTATAAATATGGTATAATATACCTATATATATACCTATCTAAAATATCTGCTTAAAATCTAAAAGAAAGCGATACTTTTATTTGAATTATTTGTCTATAAATAATATATTAAAGTTCTTTTTTAATATTGTTAAGTTTGCAATGACGCCTGCTAGGCGAATTACATTACAAAATTACAAATTTACGAGAGAAAAAATTATAGTCATGTGCGGGATTCGAACCCGCGTCCATCCACCCCTTTAGCCGGGGTATGCTCTAACCAATTGAGCTAACATGACACAATGACTCATAACTGTAATTCTTGCTCTCGTTCTTCATGCAACCATCGTATTGGGATGGAGCGACACCTATAGTTCAACTTGCGTTGTACTACAAACAAGACCAATTTTGCAATTGGTTTTAAACTTGTAAATGATGACGCAACCTTATAATTTTAATATTGTTAAGTTTGCAATGACGCCTGCTAGGCGAATTACATTACAAAATTACAAATTTACGAGAGAAAAATTATAGTCATGTGCGGGATTCGAACCCGCGTCCATCCACCCCTTTAGCCGGGGTATGCTCTAACCAATTGAGCTAACATGACACAATGACTCATAACTGTAATTCTTGCTCTCGTTCTTCATGCAACCATCGTATTGGGATGGAGCGACACCTATAGTTCAACTTGCGTTGTACTACCATAATTTTTTCATGACTATAATTTTTTCTCTCGTAAATTTGTAATTTTGTAATGTAATTCGCCTAGCAGGCGTCATTGCAAACTTAACAATATTAAAATTATAAGGTTGCGTCATCATTTACAAGTTTAAAACCAATTGCAAAATTGGTCTTGTTTGTAGTACAACGCAAGTTGAACTATAGGTGTCGCTCCATCCCAATACGATGGTTGCATGAAGAACGAGAGCAAGAATTACAGTTATGAGTCATTGTGTCATGTTAGCTCAATTGGTTAGAGCATACCCCGGCTAAAGGGGTGGATGGACGCGGGTTCGAATCCCGCACATGACTATAATTTTTTCTCTCGTAAATTTGTAATTTTGTAATATTAAAGTTATCTTCATTGAATCATCATGTTCCTGATTTTCGCTGTTCCTGGTTAACCTTATTTTTGATTTGCACTGTTCTTGCATCCTCCAAAATCACCCCGTAATATCTTTGACAACGAGCAGTTCTCCTGATCCAGTTGGTAGCCCTTCGAAACCCCACACCGGTGAAAAATAACAGCAATCATGCCACGATAGGAGACTAGGAGACTAGGAGTACTTGCTTCTGAAGGTAGGTGCTGAAAAGAACTGTTTCTACGAAGGGGCATGGGTATCATAGCAACTCTCCAGAACAAACGGCTAATACAGTATAATTAAATAGAAAAATAAACACATTTCAAAATTAACTTACAAAACCCAATCAGCGTGGGCAGTAACCTAAGTATACAGAGAGTATAATTTATTAAGTTAAACAATCCCACTTAACCCGAACTTTCTCACCAAGACCGGTCCATACGAATAAGCGATCACTTTTATTAAGAAAGATAACGATTTAAGAGAAAAAAAAATAAACATTTTGATTAGAGTAAAGTGTCACAGGCAATGGAATTTATGTTAATCGTGTACGGGAGAAAAGGAGAAGTATAAATAAAAAGGAGTACTTATACGCTGTTGGATTATGGTCCTTCGGGTTTGGGGTAGGCAATGATTGCTTGTTTTGGTTTCAGAGATGATATTTTGTGTTGGATTCTTAAAGCAACAAGGCGAAGTACATGTTGCTCTATGGTTGGATTGGAAACCTCAAAATTGTGAAACAAAGTCAAAGTCAAAATCATTTATTCAATTTAGGCGTCTACGACGCTCTTATGAAGGTCAATTACAAATTTTAATATTGAAATATACTTCATTGTACTGCCACGTTCAGCAAACAAAAATTATAGAGCCACTGCGAGAAGAACGGGCAAGAAACTCGGGGCCATTCTTTTAAACGATTTTTAACAATGTGTTAAGTACATACTATATAGTAAAATTATTACAATACTTAATTTACATTACGTAGGTGACAGGCGCAAGCTTGGCTGAGGCTTTGTGGCATTGACTATAGACTGCCACGCAGCAGGTCCATGGTTCGAATCCCGCCACGGGCTTGCGCTTCACCGCATGGTGGAAGGGTATTTTGCATATACCCGCCTAGCTAGCAACCACTTTCAAGTAGAAAATCTGTCGCCAAGCACCTAACGGTGTGTTCCGAAAGCAGTTCTTGAGAGACAGAGAAATTATGGGCACATGAGACTTTAGAACTATGTCTCAAGGTGACGGGCACAGTGCAATTCGTGACTTATGACGAAATGCATCTGTTATAGGTTAAGTCCGCTTAACATCAGGTGGGTGGGACTCGAGCTTGTTCGGTGACAATAACATTAAAAAAATTTTTTTTGAAGAAATTATAGCCGAGTGGAAATATCTATGGATTGCCATGATTGACCAATATAAAATGAAATGAAAGAAATTCATTTCATATTGATCGAAGGTGCCAAACATGGATCGGTCTTCCTACTGGCTTGAACTTGCATGGTGGAAGAATATTTTGCGAATGCTCTCCTGGCTAGCTGCCACCCTCAAGTAGAAAATCAGTCGCCAAGCACCTAACAGTATGTGTCGGCAGTTTGGTCCTTGACACCCAGTATAATTACCGGCAAATCCATGTCGTTTCATCATCGTTATAGGCAGTGCGGTTACCTCTGCCTATAACAGATGCATTTTATCACAAGTCACGAATTGCACTGCGCCAGTCACCTTGAGACTAGTTGTTAAGTCTCATGTGTCTGCAATGTCACTGATTTATGACAGATTTTTCAACTTGAGGGTGGTCGCTAGCCAGGCGGGCATTCGCAAAAAGCCCTACCACTATGCGGTGAAGCTCAAGCCCGCGGCGCGATTCGAACCAAGGACCTGCTGCGCGGCAGTCCATAGCCAATGCCACTGAGCCATTACTGCTTCAATTTCGATTTTAGCACATTGCCCTATTAAAGTATTAATTTCGTTTGACTTTTGGGCAATTAAAGATAACTAAGTATGCATTGATTTGTAGTCTGAGAACTAACTGCTGTATAAATCGAGCGAAACTTTATCTAGCATGTTCAGTACATACAAGATGTAGGCACTCAAACGTTGAGTGAGTATTTGTAAACAATCTCACGGTTCTCAGTTCTCATGGACCTTGCGGATCATCAGCAAATTTGCAGGTGTAGAAATGAATGACCACGGATTCTTAAAAAAAACGGTACATTACACAGTCTGTACGAGATACCTACATTTGTAAAAAAAAAAGTAACAGGTTTTTTTTTTTTTTTTATAATTTACAAGCTAGCATTTGACCGCAGTCTCACCTGATGGAAAGTGACGACGCGGTCGACGGTGTAACATGCTTGCCCAACATTAACCTATTAACTCTGTACTTGAAAACTTCCAGATTATACTTATCGGGAAATAGAGACGCTGGTAGGGTGTTCCATACATCGGCCGTACGCATTATAAAACTTGATTTAAAACGTTTTGTGCGTATTTTTGGAATATCGACAATGTATGGATGCCGTGGATGGTTGTTAACACTTTACACACAAACTGAAAAATGGCTACACATTGATCAATGAATTATTTTAGTCTACTTGAACAATTAATAATTTTGGTACACTATGTTACTAACTAGCGGCCCCGCCCAGCTTTGCACGGGTATTTAATATTAATTAGAAATTGAAATTGAAACACATAAAAAGTAGTTATTTTGACACAAATGTAATAGTGCATTTGAACTTTTTTGTAGATGTAATTGATCCTTTGATCTATTGTCAACTTTGTAATATTAGCTAGATACCGGCGGTATGCCTTTATTAAACAAAATACTATGAACTATATACAACACTACAGCTACTACAATAAAAGCATTTAGACACCTATAAGTCATAGCAGACTCATAGGCAGTCCAAATGCTCCAGCCCACTCCCAGTTGGCAGCGTGCCCAGCATGCTGGCAGCATTGCCCCGTTGCATTGCAATGCTTATTCGTTGAGCCATATTAAAATATTAAAATATTAGCTTAGATTATAATTATTAATTTAATTATACTGAATACTATTTACTGCTATCTTATCATTTAATACTATAAGCTTGTGATTGGGAGAACTTGCCCTGATAACACAGGGAATCCTAGTATGAGGGCTAGTGATCAATATATAGTATATCTTTCAAAAATATTTTATTTTGTCTGCAACTATTTACTTTCTGTTCAGTTATTATTAGTTGTAATCTGTACTATGTTATATTACTTACTTATATTTTTGAAAACCTAAGCCAAGATGAGATGTTTTGTTAAGTTTGTATGTTTTTGTGAAAAAAAACAATTATTATCATTATTATTTTATACACAAAAGAAGTATCGTCATGCCTTTATTCTATACTAGCTTTCCGGGCGCGGCTCCGCCCGCGCGTATGTTGGTTATCGCGCGAAATCATTAACCTCTTTTTGCGCAGTCGGATAAAAAGACAGACAGACAGACAGAGTTACTTTCGCATTTATAATATTAGTACTGATAGGGGTGTCTAGAGTCATATTCTGTGCTAGAGTTGACTATACAAGCACGTTTCGCCTGGCATTTCTTGGTAACTTGTGGTAGGGGGCGAGCTTATTGACATCTACCGGGGACTGTTGATTATTGATGCGTATTTGTACGGGTAAACCTCACGATAGCAATCATAATTAATATATTTATTTTATATTTTATTTATATTATATTACACATAATAATTATGTGCACGACGTCTTATTGTGGGTGTACATGGTAGGTAATGGTATAATATAAATAAAATATAAAATTAAAATATAAATTATGATTGCTTGGTTAGACAGTAGTAGTTCCAACAACTTATTTTATTGGATTCTTACGTAATAAGCGCGAGGTCCACCTGATGTTAAGCGGACTAACCTCTACCTACTCGTATATCATATGCATTTCTTCACAAGTGACGAATCGCACTGCGCCCGTAACCCTGAGTTGTAAGTATCATGTGCCTGTAATTTTACTGGTTTTCAAATACTGCTGCTGGAATACACTGTTAGGTGCTTGGCGACACATCTAACCATGCGAGTATTCGCAATATGCCCTTTCACCATCGATTAAAATATATTTTTTTACCAAAAAATGGAACCGACTTCAACACCCAAAAGTGTGAAATAACTTGTCGAAGTCGGTACCATGCGCATAATATTGTGATAATAGGTACTTTTGAATTGCTCAACAAGTTATTTCACACTTTCACACGTAGAAGTCGGTTCCATTTTTTGGTAAAAAATTTATTATTATATTAAATATAAAAATTATCATTCATTGTTAACGACCATATCATTAAGATAGGAAAATATTTTTCAGTTATTTTCGTGTAACTCAAAAACGGCTTGACCGATTTTGATAAAACTTAAACGGGACCAAACGACAAGCCCTTTCAAACAAAAAAGAATTTTCAAAATTGGTTCAACCAGTCAAGAGTTCTGAGGTAACAAACATAAAAAAACAGACGAATTGAGAACCTCCTCCTTTTTTGGAAGTCGGTTAAAATAGGAAGATAGGGTACGCTCTTACATGACGACAATATAATGTGGAGAAATTTTAACACATATAATAAATGCAAAAGTAACTCTGTCTGTCTGTCTGTTACGCTTTCACGCCAAAACTACTGGACCGATTTGAATGAAATTTGGTATGGAAATATTTTGAGACCCGGGAAAAAACATAGGATAGTTTTTATCCAACTGCGCAAAAAGAGGTTAATGTTTTTGCGCGATAGCTGACATACGCGCGGGCGGAGCCGCGCCCGGAAGGCTAGTTAGTAGTATATATGACACGTATTAATTAATTACAAAAACAATAATACAAGCATACAGTAGATGCTCCTACCCACACCGCTGAGACTCAATCAGGAGATGTCACCTGATTTGTAATTGCCATTTTCAAGGTGCAGGTGGTTTCTCACGTTTTTGTGGTTCCGTACCCAATGGGTAAAAACGGGATCCTATTACTGAGACTTCGCTGTCTGTCCGTCCGTCCGTCTGTCACCAGGCTGTATCTCAAGAACGGCGATAGCTAGACAGTTGAAATTTTCACAGATGATGTATTTCTGTTGCCGCTATAACAACAAATACAAAAAGTTGAACAAGTGCGAGTCGGACTCGCGCACGTTAAAACAAAACAAGGTTAAAATATGAATTCTAATGTTGTATAGCTAAAGTTTTTTTTTTTTTTTTTTTTTTTTTTATGCTTGATAGGTTAGCCTTTGACTACCATCTCACCTGATGGTAAGTGATGATGTGGTCGAAGATGTTAGGTGTTTGGCGACAGATTTTCAACTTGAGGGTGGTAGCTAGCCAGGCGGGCATTCGCAATGTGCCCTACCACTATGCTGTAACGACTGCCATCCTAAGACAACAACCGGGACCGACGGCTTAACGTGCCCTCCGAAGCACGGAAGCGCTCAGTAGTAATGTCACCAGCGACGGACGTTGCTTAACTTTGCTGATTGATTCAGAATGGCAAAGCAAACTTCGCTACGAGCGCTTCAAGGTACGGTAATGGTCCGGAACCCTTCGTGCGCGAATCCGACTCGTACTTCGCCGGTTTTTTATAAGTTCAAATTTAGAAGTAGTGCGCTATCGCTGTCACACACCTACACCCTCACGCATACATCAAAGATGCAGTCGATCTTTTTGAAATGCGGAATTTGATGTATCCTGTAATTGAGTAATGTTTATCTAATCATATTGCTAGTTGTTCTGCCTGGGACATCGCTTGCATTTATTTAGTCGTGGAATTTGAAAACATGGACATAAACAATACATCCCCATGGGAAAATATATATCAGCTGGCTCAGGGCAGAGGTAAATAATAAAAACAAGGCGCTGCCTATGCACCTTCTGAAATTTCTCCCTTTGTCGCTTATGACTCGCGCAGTAAGATATAGTGGGTGCAAATCTATCCCAGCACCCGACACATACTATATTTATTTATACTATACTTTATCTAGTGATGTATTTTATGTATATTTCGCCAAAATTTCACGCTAAAGCCATGTGACCTCAGAAACGACACATGGACTAGCTAGCTTGAATCTCGGTCGTGCAGCTAAAGACTCCAGACCTCCTGAATATAGATGAATCATGTAGAATCGAAATGCTACGCGAAACACATTAATGTTGGCACACTACTGATTCTGATGATACCAATCGATAATCACCATGACCGTTTCCTGCTGAAGAGATCTACGACGTGGTAAAAAATTCTGATAGTCTTTAACTAAAATATCAACTGATAGTAATTTATGTTTTGCGATGTGGTCGAAGCTAGCTTACCTAGAATGGGAGACTCTCAAGAACAGCTTTCGGAATACGTCTTTAGGTGTTTGGCGACAGATTTTCTACTTGAAGGTGGAAATTATTAAGGCAGGCAATCGAAAAATACCCTACAGTATCAGTCGGATTGTCCACTGCTGAATACACCCTCTCACCAGATATCAGCTTCTCAAAAGGCGCTGTTGCCCATTTTTCGGTATTTTACCATTTTCAAGCGCTCGTAGTGAAGTTTGCTCAGCCATGCCGTGGTCATGACTTGGCTGGGTATTGACATTACTACCGAGCGCTTCCGTGCTACGGAGGAGGCACTCACTGGTTAAGCCGTCTGTCCTGGTAGTTGTCTTCGGATGGCAGTCATTATAGCATGGTGGTAGGGCGTTTTGAGAATGCCCACCTGGCTAGCTACCAACCTCAAGTAGAAAATCTGTCGCCAAGCACCTAACGGTGTGTTCCGGCAGCTGTCCTTGAGAGCCATTAATTCTAGGTTAGCCTGAACTACATCATTTACCATACGGTGAGATAGTGGTCAATAGCCTTCTTTCTCACCTGATGGTAGGTACCTTAGGCATAAAAAAAAGTCTCCTTACGACACCAACAGGTAGCAATGGGGAAGTGACATTCTGCCGGCACACTACGGGCAAAATACCCTACCACTAAGCATACTATATAATGTATGTATTATTCCTAGTTTTATTTCATACAATTCGACTCTACCAACAAGATAGCGACAACAAGGTATCGTGGTGTCGTAAACTAGGTACGCACTAGGTAGGTAGTAAGAGCCTCTACATGTATCTACTTCCATTCAGAAAACGCAACAGCCATTCTGAAAAAATAAAACTGTGACAGCGCAATAATAATATATCATAAGTCGACCGCAAACACCCATATGCAGAGAAACCTCTCTCACTTAACTTAAAAAGTAAAGCAAAGATGCACATGACCACTTAAATAATTCAACTTGGGGTCAAATTCTTCACGCAGCAATTTCAAAAGGCGTTCGTTACGTTGACTCATATTGTTATTTCATTATAAATGCACAAAATGTCTTAATTAAATGATCGAAACCGGCATAATAACTCAGAAAAAATACACAGCCTCCTACTCTGGTTCTGTTATAACCTCTCTTGCTCTAACGTATAAGAATCCATTTTCTGTCTCGTTCTGCTCCAGACGAACTTGTAAATTGTTATTTTGCAGTGTTGTCTAGATCAAAAAGGGTATAAACGCATCGAGCTGCAGAGATTGAACGTTCGTTTTAAGTGAATAAGATTGTAAATGCAATCGAGAAGTTTTAAAATGCCGTTTGGTGTATTGAGAAGATGATCAAGTTATCTCGCTCGAACAAAACAAAATACACCAAGTCCTTTGAGCTTTCGAGTATAGTTGCTCCAGCGTGATTGCTTTTTGTAGCCCTGTCCCTTTTCTCGGAGTATTTCATTCGTAAAACGGGTTTGATCTTCGAATCGTTTTAATAATGTTTTTTTGAATAAAAATAGACTTTATTTTTGTATGTTTTAAGGGGTTGTTTTGTGTGGAAATGACAATGTTTTATGTCACCGTGAAGATGTTACTGTCAGGTTGCACTGATGAGATGTTGGCTGAGCTTGGTTTCTTTTTTTGGGTGTATTAAGAAATGCAATGCACTACCTTCCCGGGTTCAAGCAACTAATAAATGATTCATAGGGTACCTATTGCAAGTGACGCGATTTCACGCGTTCTGTCGACAACTTGGACATTCTTTTGTAAGTGATAGTATGTCGGTGGATCTTACAAGAGCCTGTTTCTTATCGTACTGTGGAAGTATGTACTTGTGTCGCTGTCTTGACTCGAGTGCTAAGTGGGCAAACATTGTTGGTGTTTCTCGTGAATCTATTTCTGTAATGTAGTTTCTTTTACAATATTGTGTGAGTTTATTTCGCTCTTCAAAGCTTGCATGAAACACATTCTATGTTTACATTTTTAATTTCATAAGTATACTGTATGGTTCTATCACAGACGTATTTCTAACTGTCTCCAATTATGAAAACATATTCTTGATGTGCTAAAGCTAATAATAATTGAAAATCATATATATATAATAAAATAATAAAGAACATTCCCTCTATCTATGCTAGAATAATGGTTGATATTGATACACAGCAACAGTTAATAACTACACGAATGCTTGCCTTTGGTTACCTACATTATAGATAAAATTAACTATATCAGCAAAATCAGCAACTATTCTCTTGAAATTAGAATTAGACGTAGGTTTAAAATGACCTTATTTACATCAAATATTAAAAAAGTTGGAAAAGGTCAATTGCATAGTCCTATCTCTGGCTCAACTAAACTTTTATCTGAAGGATCAAAACTTACATACCTACCTTAAAAATTTCCCATCATATACGCATATAATATTGTACTTCAGACATGTATTTTTGGCACGGCGACAACTGCCATCTATGTGATGAGCCATGGTTCATTACCACCCTTATTTGGTGTATTGGGCATAGCATTGTAAGACGGCAGTTGTTCAGAATGTGCTCCTGCCGACCTTCTACTATTTTTCCCATCATCGCTATCGGGATGCAGTCCTTATGAAACTCTACCGTGTCTGCAGTGTTACGCGAGGGTCGGCTGCTATACTTTGGCATCTCAAGGTCCTAGATTTGATCGTCGGGTAGGACAGAAACATGGTTTGATACCTTCCTCTTAGGGGATACATAGATTGATGCAATTCAATCTATGACAAATCATTGAATCACTTGTCCAATGGGACAGAAATAGGGGCATTGTTGTATAATAAAATAGATAAATTAATTTTCTTTTCGTAATAGTACCTATGTAAGTAGCGATTGCTATTCATTTTCAATTTGTATCCATTGTATTAATAGATACAATATAGTCACAATACTAAATGATCGAATATGATAGCTATTGTTTGCAACAATGTAAACTCCCAGTCGCGGATTCTCGTTGCTTGGTGTCTAGGAATGATATCTAGAGGATTTAATTAAGCATCTACAAGAGAATACCGAAAAACTATATGTCACAAGGTTGCTATCTAATAATAGAGTTAAAACTTGATTGAGCGAAATTTTAGAGCTGAATTCATAATTTTTTCTATTTAGATAAATAAATGGAATAGGTTTCGGATCAGGCATAATATTCGTCATGTCCTCTAGAATATTATATATTTTATTAGTAAAGCGTACACTCCTTCTAAAAATATGTGCAGGGTTTGCCTTTTGTCAACTCACTTCACCTTATTTAATTGTAGATTACAGTCAGTCAGTAAATACTCGAACATACCAAGTTCTATTCATTTTTTTGTGACCTAGGTGTGATTTTATATTTCTTAGGTACAGTTATAACTTTTAACAACATTCACGGGGGTGGTAAAGAAATAAATGTATATTTTGGATATAATTTTTAGCTTTATCGTATTCTAAATCATCTCTTTATCTAAATAAACGAAGCAAAGTTACTTAAACAAAATTCGTATTATTGGAGGTTAGGATAAATTTGGAAGTTATTTTATCTTCAGTTGACGTTTCAGATACTAAATCTAAATCTTAACTTATAAAAAGCGAAGTCAAAATTTCCAAACAGTTTATATTTGCTCTGGAAGTTCGAAAAGTAGTCCAGCTTCTGTATACCCAAGGAATTTTTGAAGGTTCCCAGAAGGAACGATGGTTGAGTCGTCAGCTCTCTGTCATCGCTCCACAAACATTTGCTCAATGGTCTCTGGGCAAACAGCCAGTCACCAAGTGTTTGCTGACCACTTCACAAATAGATAATTATTTAGCCCGTTTCGTTACATTTACGTTATAATAACGTCTTCTCGCAATAGCTGAAAGTTTATTTTTCCAATTAATATTTCCTGAGACATAATTACTACATGCTAAAATTAAAATTATCAACTTCTTGGTATTTTATTTGATATTATTTGTCGCTAGTTATTCAAATGAATATGGATAAACTGTACCTAATCGTATTGATTAGTTTTAAGCCGACTTCAGAAAAAGAAGGAAGTTCTCAATTGGACTGTTTTTTTTGTGTCTTACTTCATAACTATTTACAGGTTATACCGATTTTGATGATTTTTTTATATCCAAAACCAGTTGTTAGACCCTTTTAAATTTGAATTACCTAATAATGAATATTTTAAGTTTGAACCAGGTTGCTTTTAGTAAATTTTAATTTTGCATTTATTTAAACTTTATAATACATCTATCAACTTCATTTTATTGTATTTTTATACCTCATAATAAAAGTGTATACCTATTATATAAATACTACTTATAAATGTAAGTATATTATATAAATAAAACTACGATAGGTATAAAGTAATTAAGTTGAATGAAATAATAAGGTATTAATAACCTTAACATAATATATGTAAGTTTATATATATAAATGGTTTACATACGTACTATGCAATTTCATGTCAATTCATAATAAGTTAGATATTTATTGAGAAGTAATTCTTATTCTAAAATATTGGACTTAGAAAATATGATTTTATTAATTGCGACACTATTATTGTGTTAATTTTATCACATCTTTTGTTTTTGTTTAATTAACATTTTTAAACCTTCCGTTTCTATGTTTCGTGATCCTCGCGTCTCCGATGTCAGTACTTACATTATTTTTTTGTATTTGTACAAGAGTTGACTGGAAGTTCTTTTTATGATTGTGTGACTATTCACTTTTAACTTTTCTACATAATTTATCTACTGTTTATTGTTGTGTTAAAGATAAGACTATTTCTTACCTGAAAGAGGAATTTTATTTAACAGTTAGCTAACAATAGATGTGAGAGATAAAGGCAACGTAGCATGAGTATATAATAAACTAGCTTTAATTATGGCGAAATGTTTTGGGATGTCGTGTAGTTGTACGTAATTTTTACCTATAACACATTAGATGTGACCATTGGTAGGTATGTTTGCATTTTAATAAGTTAGTTATATTTTTTTCTTTGGTAATAAACATTATACCTAAGCGTTTGATTAAGTACCTAAATGTTTTTTTGTGTCTTTTAAATGTTTTTATGAAATCATATAGTAAGTTGTTACATACAAAAACATTTACGACTTTTTTTCAGCATAAATACTACTAATCAAAAATAGAGTGTGTTTAATTATAGAACTTTAAACATTATTATAATATCATAAGCCTATAATAATAGCCAAAGACAAAATATATCAATTCCTATTTACATACGTTTGCTTTTTTATTAAGCCGATAAAAACTTTTAATCGGCAAAGTATGTAAATCTATGAATTTATCATTGTTTATGTTAGTGCATCACTCAGCATAGCACTAAGAAAATGCGATTAAGACATTATCTGGTTAGCACTATCCGTGTCAGAGCGGGACGGAGCACAAATACGGCTGCATAATATTTGTACGGAAATAACTTTCCGTGTGAGTGGGACGGCGCGATTGAAATGTCAGACTCGACGCGTGCATAATGAGAAATCTGTTGTCTCTTTCGCTCTAGACGTTTTACAATCGTTTATTGTCATGTTACTGTCTCGTTTCGACGGGCGAGATTGAGATGAGAATGCCGTCGGCGCGTTCCGGAGTCCGGAGTCCTCCCGCTTGCTTATGCTATATCAGTTTGCGCCGCGCGCGTTGCGGACGTCCGTATCCCACATTTGCGTACACCTAAAAACAATCGCAGTTCATTTTAAATTAAAACATTGACATTTCAATAAAACATTTTAATAGTACAAGTGCAGTGACTCTATCTTATTTATCGCATGTGTTTATAAAGTTTATTCAAAGATTGACAAGTGAGCATGTGTTGTGTCTTATTTATAATTATGCGAATGGATTGCTTATGCTTCGACGATATAGTTTGACACGAGATGACCTGACTAATCAAGATATCAATTGTAAGTTACTTTATACACACAATAACTTATAAGTACTTATTAAGAATAAGCACTCGGCTCTAGGACACGAATAAAATCGTAAGCAAAACATTTCCGCGTTATCGCTGTTATATTTTCGAAATACCCTGCATTTTTTGAGCACGTCATTTTTGACAATGTTTCCCGTTTATTAGGATTTTAGATATAATTCAAGACGGAAAGAGAAACATGTGGTCTGAAAGAGCATAATCTTGTACCTGCTTCGGTCAGAACGAAAAGGGGCTGACTTTTTGTATGTTTAAAAACAAAGAAATGTCCCGGACGGCGAACGGCGCGGCGTGGTGGCGGCGGGGAGCCAGAGTTGCAGTAAAGTCACGTTTTTATTATTTCCAGGGAATGTCTGAAGTTTTGTTTATGACTTAGTATGTTGCAATTTCATATTCATTTTGAACTTGAATGTTATTTAAAAATTTGTTAGTAAAATAACTATCTGAAGGTAATAACGCTTTCTTAAAATGCGGCCGCTGAAAGAATGCGTTTGACGGTTCGTTTATCAATATATTTCCCCAGTTCAAAACAACATAGACGGACTGATTACATAATATTGTGTCAGTCGAGCATTAAAGCACATGAATAAATTATTCATGTGATTAAAGTGTCTAAAAATATGTTGTCGCAACCACAATACGATCACGAACTGTCAAAAGGATTGTCTCGTTGCGGCAGCAGCCGCACTGTAGGCTAAGTACTACCTATAAGAAGTGTTGCACAGAAAAATAAAAACCGAAACCAATATCTAATTAATAGTTCTACAATCTTTAATAATAACTAATAATTAAACTTCAGAATTCTTTAGTTAGGTTTGCTTACATTCAATCAATGATGGTGTTTACTGTGTAGGTACCATACTCACAAATTCTAAGAAAATGTGACCTACTACGAATGTAGTAGGTATTACATTATACTTCATACGTACTTCACTTTTATCAAAGCATATTTTAGTCCTAAAATTTGAGATTATTAAAGTTAAATGAAACTTACTTATTATATTTAACAAACATTTATTCAAATCACTAATATAACATATTTTATAAATATTTATGAACATCAAGCAAATATCATTTGGCATACACATAGGCCTACAACTGCCCTTAGATTGCTAAAATACTTTTGTAGAAATAAGTTCCTATTTAGCATCCCTAAAAGTTTCTTTATCTTATGCACCTAATCTGCAGTATTTTTTAATATCGTAAGAATTGTAGGACATTATATTATAGCCTGTAGGACATAACCAAATAAACCAACACGATAATATTGTATAAACACCGATAAAAATAATATCTTACATATTAAAATTGTATTAAGTATATAATAAAACGTACAGACCCTTTTCCATGAAGAAGCGTATTCTCTTTATCTTGACAACAATCATAAAGTTAAGATAATCTCTGTTATAAAAATGTTTGGCATTTTAAAGCTAGATATTATATATTATGTCTTAAGAGCTTCACATAATTCTTAAAGGCCATAAAAGCTTATACATATTGTACATTAATTTATAAAATTAACTCAGTTAAGTATAGCATTATTATTTTATTATTTGAACGGTTACTTAGCGTAGGTCTTAATTTAAAATTTGCGATGAAACGATATTTTATCCACGTCCGTGTACTGTCTTATTTAAATTTAACATCAGAATAAACAAATTTATTTAAAACTAGCCCGCCCCGGCTTTGCACGGGTATTTAACAAAAATTTAAACTGTTTTGGTAATATCCTATAGTTTAAGTTCATCAGGGATAATGTAGAATTCAAATGCTGTAAGAATTTTTCAAATCGGTCGAGTAGTTTTTAAGTTTATTCGTTACATACAAAAATAAAAATCTTTCCTCTTTACAATAGTATTGTAGATGCATATTTAAAAATAGTGCTGCCCTGTCAAAAAGTAATGGCTAGTGTCACGCGGAAATATGTAAGGCTTCTTCCGATACCCTTTGAACATAGAAAATATAATAATTAATAACTTTTAATCTAAATCTGTTTAAGCATCTAAAATTATGATGGGAATAAGAAAATCACCTACACACGAATATAATTACATAACCTATTAAAAACATTACTGTACTCATTATGGGCAGCCACATAAAAAAATAAAAATATGTACATACTTAGATGTAAGTACCTACTTAGGAGGTACCTACATGTATTATCGTTAGGTACATTAACAACCAGTACATTTTACTTAAAAGCGCATATATTTTTTTAATATCATTCCATATTATTTTTGTTAAGAGTGTTTGATAATAGATTATGTACAAATCAAGGGAAATACTATAATGTATGTTTTATTTCAAATATCTATTAACTCTCTTTGTATAATTTGATTTTCAGTATTAGAAGTTAGTTACAATTATTATAAATCTTTTTTCAAGCTGATAAATAAAAAGAAAAGACAAGTAAATCCAAATAAAAGTGAGATATCAAACTTTCATAATGAAGATAAGTGTATAGAATTTCGAGACTTTTAGAGATAAAATTGCGCGAATATCAAATTCTGTTTGATTTAGATAATTTTAAATTTAGATGCACATTATAATCGACACCGTGTAGTCTGATCGTAACGAGAACTTAATCATGATTCACAATAAGAACGCCTAAGGTTTGTTTAGAATATCTTTGTAATTAACAAAATTTCCCAAAGTGATCAAAAGGAAAGAATAAAACTTAATTAAGGATTAGATGTCAAACTTATTTATGAAGAAAGTGTGTGAAAATTCGGGAACTTAATTTTGCGTGTCTACATATTCAATTCTGTTTGACTTATCTTAAATAAGTACTCTAATTTATAGAATTTTCAATTATAACTGCACTGTAACCAAAACTAATTTAAGTCTCAGATTTGTGTAGAATAACTTTGTTATTAATTACTTACATTTTCCATTTGGTAATACTTGCTAAGATAGCCTATCCTTAATGTTAATGCTAAGAAAGCCTGTCCATAATTTCCAAGTTTCACGGCATATTCGCCAATCCGTTTCAGGTTTATGCCTGGGAGCACCAGGTCGTGATTTTCCTCGGTCTTATTTTCAACGGCATTTAACCGGGGCTATAGCCATGTTGGAATCTTAAAATAACTATTATTAAGGGAAGTGTGGGGGGGTGTAGTTCTGGCTCGGAAACCCACGATGGATTATAAAAAAATAATCTACCCCCATTCTATTTGTGTGGGAAATGTAGGTCCGTAAAATGTTGATTCATTCATAGCTTGCCCCATCATCTTAAATACTCTCAATCTAAGTATTTTTTAGTCTTGTGCCTTCTTTTGTACTACTTCATCACTCATCAGTCTACTTTACGATATGATTTACTTTCACTCTGTACTCAAAAATGTAGACCTTAAAATTGACTTTGAATAATTGAATAAATAACACATTAATCTCACTTACAAGTGCTATTTCAGACGTAATTGCAGTATTTTGCAAAATAACACCATTTTAATGAAGAACTCTCTTTAATTTTAGAAATAGGCTCAAAACGCACTGGATTTAACATTATTTTCTAAGAACTAGCTATCATAATAATACACACTAGCTTTCCGGTCGCGGTCCCGCCCGCGCGTATGTCGGTTATCGCGCATAAACATTAATCTCTTGTTGCTCAGTTGGATAAAATCTACCCTATATCCTTCCCCGCGTCTCAAACTATTTCCGTAGCAAATTTCATCCAAATCGGTCCAGTATTGGAGTGAAAGTGAGACAGACAGACAGATAGATAAACAGACAGACAGAATTACTTTCGTATTTACAATATTAGTGTGGATTAGCGACATATGCTACTCCATTGCCGATATATTGCCCTAAAGTTTTTATTGACTTTGTATTGTCCATTGTCCTAGTAGCCGTAAAACCATAATTTGCTAGTGTTTTTTGTGTGGCAAAAGAGCAGGCTGCTCTACTGGCGGTAAGTGATCACCAACAGACGCAAGTAGTGTTTTTGATGAGAAGCAAACCTTATGGACAGGCTTTAAACATCTTTTTTACCTCCTTCAACGATATATCAGTTGACTGTATATCTCTATATTTTGCGGTCTTCTGCTTCAGTTTTTAACTTAGTATACCTTTATTTCATTTTATTTCTGCTACATTTGTGTTACACTAACATTTTCTTTCAGACTTCAAACACAAATTTTGATTGAAAAATATTGCTCGAAGTTGCTCTATAATCCATTTTAATTCTCAGTATCGCCAGAAAATATTATTTCAAGAGTATTAAAAAAACAAATTATATATATTTTAAAGCAGTAATAAGAAATAATTAACAATACGATTAGGTTAAACGTAGGTATTATAATACCCAAAACCGTATAACAGTTAACACCTTACATAGAATCATTGAAAGGTAAAATAATTATTATTTTCTTCTATGTGAGAGAAATTATTTGTGTTTCGAAAGCTTAGTATTAAAGGAGTAGTGGCCTTTTAGCCTCTGCCTCTTGTACCATAAAATTATTCATTAAAACACATAAAAGAGCAATTAATTGTTAAGAATAGTAAATGAATCTGCACATGAATTCGAATTTAGAAAACCAACGCTCGCATTTCACGAAGAGTCGCAACTTCGCGAGCGCACGATGATGCCCGAACCGCCCTCTCTAAGGGTTGTCATACTTACCTAAAAATAACTTACAAAATAAACATATAAAATAAATGTCAGTTTCGAACATAATATTTTTTTTAGATTAAAGTCACCTTCATGCTTCAACGTGTCAAACGCCAATTTTGGTCATATGAAACATTTATTGCTCTTATTTTGGTAGTTCTAATGGTGTACTCTATAGATGAATATTTTTAATTCGTTTTTTTCGGGTTTCATTACTTTCAACAACCACAACAGAACTAAAATATGAAATTGCGTTTAATTTTTATCAAATTCGTACTCGTATTATGCCACCGTCATAACAAAGAAATCTGCTGAAAGTAGCATATACCTATGGCAATTTTTAATATATGAAAATATAAAATTTATTGGCTAAATTTAACGTAATAAATGTACCAAAATGTTGTCATATTACATTTTAATTTTGCAGTAATTTTGAGTCAACTGATAACTAATACCATATCGTTTCGTACAAAGTTTTTGTATTCGTGAATTTGGTTATGTGCTAAAAGCCTCAAAATGATTATGTATCAAGAATGTCTGATCTGATCTGACAAAAATAAAGCTAAAGATACACCATATAGTTAGTACTTTCTTACAGACACTTCTAGTGATACATACATGTATGACGTAATAGTGAGAATTAAATGTATATTTTGTCATTATTTTGACATATGAAGCCCAGAAAAAGTGTTTGTCCATTACCACAATTTAGACAAATATGATTGACATGATTAAGTGGTTATGAAGATCAAATATGACATGGCGAATAAATGACTACGATAGCAGAAATTATTTTTGTTTCAGCGGGGATAAAATACTGTGAATGAATTGTCATTCACAGTATAAAATGTTAATGGACGAAAATAATATGTGGTAAAATAATAAATATAGTATTAACATTTAAGGTTCGTCTATTGTTTATTTACAAACAGACAAAACTATTCATCGATATATAATTATATAATTTGTATTTTTAAAAGACAAAACTTATATTAAAACATTTAACAAATTTGACGTTTGAAACATCGGGAAACTTTCCCGCGCTTTACCGTTCTGCCTTTGCCAACCCTGAACGGAATGAACCACGAATGAAGTCATGACCCGATCCTCCCGATCACGAGTCGAGGTAATGACTTGTTCACATCGATAAATTGATAAAGAATCGATTAAGTAGGTACTTATAATGTGTACTAAACAGCTACGAGATGTTTAAACCTGGGTCATTATTGTCTAATTCGAATGAAAATTATCTACAATTTTAAATTTAACGTCAAAATGGGCATTGTAGTCAAAGATCTCCTATATTTATTTATAGTTAATAACAAATAAAACACAATAAGGTAGGTACTTGGTAGGTTTAAACATAGTAGCGAAGTGCCTAATTTTAAAAAGCGTATTATATGGAATGTTGTTTTTATCAATGATTGCTGCAACGTACAACTTTTCAAATCTGTCTCATATTTCCTTATACCTGGTAATAAACCATCCCAAGATAGTAAATAAAATATTTCCAAAGCTACCTAGTCAATTCCTACAATGTGACATTTGCATTAACACCTGCTACGGGAATAAGCTTACAAAATTAAAACGAGTGGAAACATTTGAACCACGAGCGTATTTGAACCCGCGAACGTCGGGGCCGAGACATGTTCTGCCAATTTATGCTACCGAGTTGAAAGTTATTAATAGTAAGAAATTATGCTTTCGTTCTTATTATTTGACAGTCTTGAACGGACGAGGCGACACTTGTAGTTGTAACCAAAGAGAATCGAACGAGAATCGAAAAGGGATGAATAGTCGTGGGGAATCCCGGCCCTGGTTAAAACATTTTTTTTCTTATTTTGTATGCTGCCTAGTTAATGTATGATGAGATGAGTTTCTGGTCTGTTCTCACTAAAACTGAGTATATGTATACAAGTAGAGACAGAGAAGAGAGCATATTTTCACTTCAGATCGCCTCAAAGAGATCTCTGGTTTGATCACAGAATAAAAAGGACGTATGATGTCTTTGGGCGACGGCGATCACTTACCACCAGGTGAGCCGCCTGATCGTTTAATAATATTTATTTATATCACTTAAATTTTTTTTCTTCGTTTGCCTACCTGTCCTTAAAAAAGGCAAAAAGTATAATTTATTTTTAAGTCGTAAATAAATATTTATCAGCCAGCATCTATAAACAAAGCACTATAAACATAGTTACATACTACATATATATCTACAGCTCTTACAACGAAAGCATTTGGGCAACCTAAAGGCTCACAAGCAGTCCAAAGCCTCCAGCCTACTACAAGTTGGTACCACGCATAGCATGCTGACAGCATTGCCTCGTTGTAGTATTGCATTGATTATTATAGGTTATATAAGCCAAACAACCATTTTAATCACGCGTTGCATCTACCAAGCGTTCTGATAAGTTTAGTAAAAGATACCATACCCCGGTCCTACCATACCCAATGTCTCCACACCAAATGGCTCAATCTTACATATAAAAATTACGTGTCAAGTTGTTTGTCCGCGATAGACTCCTAAACTACTGAACCAATTTTAAATTTGATCCAAATTGAAAGATAGGATAGCTTACATCTCAATTTATAGTCGTAATTACCCGTGCGAAGCCGGGGCGGGCCGCTAGTATGTATATATTTATGTAATAATATGACGTCACAGCAATGGACCTGCAATCGCGACATCTTGTGCTTATTTCCCCGTTTATATTTCCACACTTTTTCTCTTTTTTCTGCGACGTACCTGTTTTGGCATAGACATTATTATTACATTGACCACAACATACCAATCACAGTAAAAAAATACTGAAATATAACAACCACATCCAAAATTACTACTCGATTTCCTCGATCGAATCACGCGGTCGTCGACACAGCTCACAATCGACGTTCGATCGAGTTGATTAAGTAATTATCGAAACTACACGTCTCTAGCCGGTCTATAGTTGTACGCCCCGCGGCGCCGCTTGCAGTTCTTTATCCTAAATCATCTTCCTCATAAAAGACGGTCGTTGAAAACTTATAACCAATTATTACGTATAGATGTTTTTTTATATGATTTATAGATGTATTTTTGACGTGACCGCGGAGGTAATGTTAGACTCGAAAGCGGAAACAGAGTCGTTGAACTCGGAGAGTAAATCACGATCTAACTTCGGATTTGTTTTTACAATGACTTGCAGAGCACCTGTTAAATGAAGAAGATTTTATCGACATCTATACTAAGCGTAAAGGCTCTCTACAAACTACGTCACGTAAATGCGTGTAATTTTGAGTACTATGTGAAATAGTTTGTGAATGGGTGTTTTTATTCGATCACAGTCAAGTGAAACTTAACGAAACTTAAAACAGGATTCGAGAATAATTTTGGCATCAGTCGAGATAGTAGTCGAAGGCTATCGGAGTGAATCTTAAAACTCGCTTTATTTAACAATGATAATATCTAAATTATTCATAGAGCTCGAGTTGAATGAAGTTTTATCCTCTAAGTCTATATTAACAACTTAATAAATTTTATATCAGTGATGAATTTTGCAAATTTAAAATAACATATTAAAACATTGTGTAATAAAATCATTCTTGACTTCGTTGATAGTCAAGTTTGAGTACAACAATAGCAATTACGGATTATTTATATATTTTCTTCCTAGTAAACTGCTTCCGAATTCTATTAATTTTTAATATTAAATAATTCCAAATTCTATACTAAGAGCATTATTGTCCTTGTGAGTCAAATTCGTATTTTGAAATATTCTAATAAAGCTGAGCGTTACAAACATCCAAAACACAGCAAAAAATGTTTTTCTTTGTGAAGTAGTAAAATTGTGTTTACGAAAAAAGGGAACAAAGAGATGGATTAGAACCCGCGACCATCAGTCCTTGAGGCCGGGCATGCCATCCTAAAAGTCCTACAGAAGCGAATTGAGTCATAGTTGTAAACGGTGTTACTCATCCTGACGTCTTGCACAAATTCTACTACCAGGTATAACAACTACATATCGAAGCCACGGCAAATTAACCACACAACGAAGTCGAAGTGCAATTTGTATATCACAACTCCACTCGCAGAGTAGATATTCCAACGAAAACAAACAAACAGCACTCGCAGGCAAGTAGAGTGCGTGATATTTACAATCTCGTTATCATAAAATATGAATATTGCGTCCAATACTCGAACTCTCAATTTATTTACGCTGTAGATAATAAAATTATTCAAGTGGTAGGACTCCCGAGGCGAGCGTTTTATTCCAGCTAAAATTAAATACCTGGATGTACATCTATTTATAAAAATATCTATGAATTGTTTAATATATTACTACGGTAAGGTACTTACGGTTGTAGCAAAGCCTGTCTTGTCTATCTCCACCCATCAATTCGCTGTGACCATTAACCGACTTCTAAAAATTAAGAGGATCTCTATTTGACTGTATTTTTCTGTGTGTGCTACCTCATAACTCTACAGGATGTTACCAATTTTGATGATTTTTTTTGTATTCGAAAGTTGGTGCTTGGCATGTGGTCCCATTTAAATTTGAGTGAGATCTGATGACTACTATAACTCAAATACCTACGTATTTGAGTTATCCCTAATAATGCATATTTTATGTTTTAAGTCAAGAAACTTCAAAAAGGGAGGAAATTCTCAATACTTCTGTAATTTTTTATAGCTTACCTCATAACTCTGTACAGGATGTACCAATTTTGATATTTTTTTATATTCGAAAACTGTTACTTATCTTGTGGTCCCATTTGAATTTGAGATCTGACGAGTATCTAGTATTTGAGTTATCGCTAATAATTCGTAATTATGTTATGTTTGATTTTTGTTAAAATGTTTTATGTATATCTTGCTATGGTTATTTTTTTAAAATTTTCATTATAACTTAGATTGGTGGCCACCAGTGTCATTTGCGTCTGAACGTGGCGGAGGGCACGCATCAGTTCCAATCATTATAGAAAGTATGGTTAGGCATTATGCAAATGCCCGCCTGGCTAGTGCAGCTACCCCTCCTCGAGCAGAAAACCTTTCGCCAAGCACCTAACAGCGTGTCCTGGCAGCTAACCTTGAAAGCCAGTAATTCCAGATTCGACTGTCAACACCTTCGACCACATCGTCACTTACCATTAGCTGAGATTGTGGTTAACGTCTAACCTATCAGGATTAAAAAAACGCGTTTTAAGACGTCTTACAGCATGATGAGAAACGTTCCTTACCTTTTTTCACTGACCATAATATGTATTTTTCTTAACTTAAATACTACTAAAGATAAAGTAGAATTTGAAGTAGGTATTATACGTAAGTTTTCAGCAACCAGTTTATTTGTCAGGTGGTCCTTCGACATATGCCTTTTTTTATTTACGTGTGAAAAATGCATTTACGCATTCCCGTCCACCTGGGGGAAGGTGGCCAGGTTATGTCAGGCTCGACGCCAACTACTCCCACAGCAACAAGTGCCCCTACCGACTAAATAACCCACGGTGTTCCAACTCTACCGCTTCTCGGTGTGCCGCAGGGACGCTTTAGCTCTCAGTTCGACATATGCCTCCTCTAGCTCCTTTCAAACTTGTCTATCGTGAGCTAATCTTCTCCATCCCATTAGTAACTCCTTATTAACTATTTTGATGTAACGAAATATATCATCTGTAGATGTATTTAAATTTAGAACCCTAGACACCAACAAAACAAATAAAACTACACAGATAAAAAAAAGTATTAACAGCCGCACTTTCGACCTAATAAAAACGTATCGAAAGCCTATAAACCATGTGCAAATGAGAAATAAAAATACACCGCGGTGTAATTTCGCCGATATCGTTAAGTCGTTTGGATATTTGGTCGGTCGGGAACTGGTCGGGTAAGGTCAAGAGCGGTCACGCCCTTAGATGAAGACATTCGACTTGGATATGAGATACTGGGGACTATCCCGATATTTACGAGTCAGGGACTCAAAATTTGAGTTTTGTTTATAGTTCTAGTCCGTGGTTCTATCTTATAAGTTTTGTTTTTCATTTCTAGTATGATATCAATTTACGAATCAATTGTGACGGAACAAGCACAAAGCCCACCTAATGGTATTGTTAAGCAGACTAAGCTGTGCCTATAACAGACGCATTTCGACACAAGGAACGAATTGTACGGCGCCCATCACCTTGAGACACATAGTTAAGTCTCATGTGCCTGTAATTTTACCAGCTCTGAAGGAATGCTGCCGATATGTTAGGTGTATGTTGCTGTTAGGTGCTTGATTTTCTACGTGAGGGTGGAAGCTAGCCAGGAGACCATTCGCAAAATGCCCTACCACAATGCTGTAACGACTGCCATCCTAAGATAACATCCAGCAGTCACCCATCCAAGTTATGACCGCGCCGGACGTTGTTTACCTTAGCTGATCGGTTAAGAACGCCGAAGTAAACTTTGCTACGAGCTATTCATTATATACCTATTAGCATTTCCAATACATTAGTTGGTACCCGCATGAATTTACGATATATGAAAAAAAAATCTACTCGTTCATCACATAACGTTAAAAATGTATAGTTTACTAAAAGTAGTTTAGTAAAAAATTCTAACTGAAAAATTTACCAACACTAAATAGTATGAAATAACTTGTGAAAATCATGCTAATGTGATATTTTTCAGTGTTGGAAGGCGGTTCCTTTTTTCTGTCTTTTTAGTAATTCAGACTGCATACAAAATCATTCACCACTCTCCTAAAGACGGTTCATCATCGATAACAGCGAAACTATTTAATCAACCAGGTAAGCAAAATACATTTTTCATTTAATTGACTATAACTTAAAAACTGCTCAACCGATTGTGATGAAATTTATATGGGACCATCTCGAATGTATACACTTACCAAAAAAAAAATAATCATCAAAATCAGTTCATAATTGGCGGAGTAATTGCGTAACAAACATACAAAAAACAGTGGAATTGAGAACCATCGAATATAGCGATATTGCGCTACGTCCAAAAGTTAAACAAAACTTCGTATCTATTGTAGTGCCAACACGTATTGGTGACAAAAATTTTAACAAAACCTTGTCTCCGCCTTGCAGACATTGGCAACTTTTGTGTTACCAAGACTTGTTGGTGACAAAAGTGGCAACTTTTGTTTGGTAGATACGCAGCGTTACGCGGCTAAAATCGTGGACAGAAAGTCATAAAAACATTTGTACGAAGGAAATAAAAACTACTCGCAATCCCGCTAAACTTGTTAGCATATTCACTTCAATTAATTAACCAACATTCTGTCATTTACTCAGCCATTAAACATTAAATGTTATCTCCTACAATTTACAAAGAAACGATGTTTTATACACCATAAAATGCTATACATGTGCTAAGCAGGAAGTGAAAATTTTCAAGACATATCAAGTAACTAATTACCAAGAAATTGGGCGTAGGAAATAATTAAAACATCTTTGAATTAAATCGTCGAGTATACACAAAATCCATGTTGTAGAGATCTTTTAGTCTAAAACTGCACCCTTCTCCAAACGTCTTTACCCCTACATCCTAAATCGTGTATAGACCAATACACGCAACCTCGCCAATATGATTGGCTTTTCAGTCATCGTAGTGTGTGTGCAATCTGCGCGAGTGTGTCCGACTTCACAGTAAAATCGCTGCACGCACACATTTAAATAACCACATTTAGTGGAGGGACGTGCATTTTTAAACTGAAAAATTTCTACTGCTAATCACATTAGATAGAAAAATAAAAGCAACAATATTTTAAAACTATTGAGTTTTTATACACTCATCTCTTTAAATAAATTAGAAAAATGAAATATCGACTAACTTTTGAATCTTGATCGATATAAAGTATTGACATTTTTTAGCACTATGCCTATATTAACAAAATACTATGAACTATATACAATACTACAGCTACTACAATAAAAGCATTTAGACAAAGTTATAAGTCATTGCAGACTCACCACTTCCAGTTGTCAGCGTGCCCAGCATAATAAAGTACATATTAATAAATAATATACATTATTATACATATTATATTTGTTGTTATTTTATCCTGTTTATATATACCTATTTGATTTTATCTACACAAAACCCATCCTATCACTGTGTGTTCGAATTAATTGTGAAGTAGGTACCCGGTTTATAGGCTGTAAAAAGAATGGTAATTGCATTACAGAGATACTACGTATTCTCTGTTGAATTAAAGTACCTAATTAATACTTTTTCAAATGCTATAGGTACATTCAATTGATGTTCCGTAACCGTGACACGACCAGAAAATACGAACACAAAATATTTGTACAGTCAGCTTAGTAATAAACACACAGAAGCGCGTCGAATCACGGCCTTCACTAAATAAAATTTCCGAACCATCACAAAAAAGTTGGTAAAATAAGCGACGAAAGAGCCATCTTTTCGGGGTAGAACTAATTGGTGCAGCCAGTACCCGTGCCGTTCGAATTTCGAACTTTATTTTTCGGGAATAAGTTTCAAAGTTGTCGAAAGCACGGAGAAGGCTTCGTTTGGTTAGAGTTAAAAAAGTTATTTGTTATACTGGCACCACTATTTTGATGTCCGGTTTCAAAGCGTGAGGTTATGTTCGACAAAAAATCGAGAGCTGGCCGCCTCGGTAATCTGTAATCTTCTCCAGAGATTGAATAAGCATGTAGCTGTGCTTTCTAAGCAAGATGGAGTAACAACTTAATGTTCGGAGCTTCCTTAGCTTAAAAGTAGAAATTGGATGAGTTTTAATTTATTTAAGGTATACATAATTGACTCTGTCTTTGGTGTATCGTGTGTTGAGAGGAGGTTTTTAGATTGGTCCTGTTTGGATGATTTCTTATAAGTAGGTACACTAAGAATGTAGCTTCATACTAATTCCACCCGATTTAAAATTTATGGTATATATAAGTAGTCCTGCCTCATTGTATAAAATTTTTTTTTAGTTATATTAGATGGTAGAGTTACTTAGGTAGACTCTGAACCTAAAGAGTGCTACAATTTTTAATCGTAGGGTGCGTCCGAACGTAAGCTTAGAAATGGTTTTGCAAAAGTCAACTTTTAGGAGAAAGAAATGTTCTACACGGGGTAGGCAGTAAATACTTACCATTTTATTTAGAAGTTGGATCTTGTCAACTGTTTTTCGGAGCATTATACTCACTATTATTTTACTTATTTATGCTAATCGAGAGTAATCATCATATTTATTCACACTTTTTCTAAAATAAGATTAATCTTGAAATTGAGTTTTTATAGCAGTGAAACAGCTATGTTTCTAATGACTTTCACCCACACGACCCCGAATAAAGCTATCACTTACCGTTCAACCGATGCCACGCCGATACGAAAAACCGTTTTAGACAAAACACCTGTATCTCCGCCTACCTACCCACTTATAAATATGTAACCCCCTATTGTCCTCACAAAGTTCTATTCGAAGACTTGCTAACAAGAAGGATCGAAAAAAAACTAAAGAAACGAAGGGATCCGAATATATCCGAACAATAGTATTCTGAGGATGGTCAGGTAGAATAAATTCCCTATTGTTGAATGCCATTAGGATGTAGTTCTTGAACGTTTCGACGCAATAAAATTCGGTGAACGCTAAATTTTTTCCGTGAATCTCTTAAGCCAATACGCAATCGTTTTAACATAACTTTTTATATAAAAAAGTAAAGACGTAGACGTCTTTACTATCGAATGCATCCTTAAAATAATGAAAAGTATTAAAATTAAAATAAAAACTTAATAATCGAAGGCCTACGTCAATAAAATAACAAATCATGATCGACACAAAAAATCCTCTCCACATTATTCACATCTCGATCAAAATTCCGAATAATCAGTTATCGGAATTATTAAAAAATAAATTTCTTCATCCCGAACAAATCACCGACCGGACGGCGACCGTTAAAATTAATGACAATTCTTTCACCGGTGCCAAGAACTGTGTCGGTTACCCTACACCTTCACCTCTACCTGAGCTGACGTGTCTATTTAGACATCAAAATACACTTTTTTGTTCTCATATATCTGTGAAACTAGTTCCTTTTAACACAAAACAATCTTTTGTGATACATTTAATGATTTTCGGCACATTAAGCGTTTCGCCGAAACTCTGCACGTGGCAAATTTTTGTAGAGTTTACATTCATACGTTTGTATGATCGTATGTAGTATCGCAAGCTGCGCTGTCAAAGTTTATTTATGAGTTTGACGCAAAACGTGACAAATCCGGTGTAAGCAATACTATTGCAGGTTACTTACTAAGGTAAGGTTTATAAGATTTACGATCGATGTTGCACGGTTTTTACCTGCATTTGGATTAAGTAGGTATGTCAGTCGTTCAGAATGAACATTTCGTTCAATTAAGTGTGCATTGTGGATTAATAATCGCAGTTTATGTAAAAAAAATATTTTATGAACTTTTTGATAATGCATTCTAAGCCGTCTGTGCCTCTTATTATAAAAAAAAATCTTATCTTCGTTTTGACATGTTACTTAGATTAAAAATAAATATATCAAAACTTTCAACTTACATTTAATATTTTTCCGAAATATTTTTTTTTTTTTTCAGCTGACAGATTAGGTTTTTTGGTGATCAGCGCAGTGCAGTGTGAAACAGAACGAGGATGATGACACTGTATCTATAATGAACAGCCGTGTTCGCCTACCATCATGCGGCTGGCTTGTCCGTCACATTATTTCATAACATTTAAAAAGAAAATAAAAACAAAGATATTTGTGTACATATCTGTGCATATACCTTCAGCGATCTTAAGGCTTAATTTTAAAACACGCCACTGAGTTTGCCCAGACTAAACTTATCTCAAGTTACAAGCACCGGAAATCACATAACTCCAGCATTAAACAATCAAGCAGGGCAAGTATAAGAATTATCTTATCGCACAGACAGACATACAGGATGCCCGCGTTAGCTCCCTTAATATGAGTGACAGACAAATCCTGGGCAAACAACTTGTTGAAATGATTGCTTAATGTCTGAGATTGGTGAGGGGACCAATATTGGTATTGTTACCTTAATTAATTTAAGTATCGTTCTTTCGCGTATACTTTTTTATTACATTTTGGTGTTCACTAACATACTAGTTTAAAATCAAGTATAAATTAATTAACATAGTAAATAATCCGACATCAAATTATTTATTTTCGTTAAGTAAGTTTTATCGTTCCATTAAATTAAAACTGCATATATATATTTATGGAATCGTTTTTTAAAGCTAATGAAGAATCTTTATTCAAGTGCTTTGTTAGCGAAGTTGGCCGCTGTCGGTCGATAGGTGGCAGCAGACTCACCCCTATTACATAGAACCAAAATATATTTGGTGAAATGTAAGCGATTCGATATATCAGCGTACCCCTTCGGGGAATTTAATGTGTTATTATATGGTGTGTTTTTCATTTGCCGTTTAATATCAAGTCTTGAAAATTGGCCTGTGAAATCAGTCAATGATAAAGCACATTGCTTATCTAATCATATCTCTATTTCCGAAGACGTCTATCCGAAGCTATCGTATTTTCTTCCCAATCTAGACACCCATAAGTTTCCCTCACTGCTCTAATAGGTGGAGAACCAGTTTTATAGGAATTCGTGTGGGCGACTCAACCACAATGTTTCGGAAACCATTGTCGCAGTATATCTCAGTATTCAAAGTTTATACGGGTGTTCAAATGTGAAGAATGATAGTTATTTATAATTATACTGTATGTTAAAATTTATTTCCTAACTTTTAGGTCAGCTACCTTTTGCAATATGAATATTTGATGTCACATAACATAATATTGTTGCGACAATTTAAACGGTTTCGATATAAATTTCGACACTATGTTTATAAATTAAAAATAATAATGCCAAAATATGTACTGAGTATACAAAATAAAGACCTATATTTTGGTATAAAGGTCATTGCCAGATACCGCTGACTAGAAAGAAACTTCATATGGAAATTTCTCAAAGCGATTTGCTGCAATAGTCATACTAAAAGTTATTTGCTAATAAACTATTACCTTATCCGGTAGTTCCATTGTAAATCAGAAAACGTAAATTTAAAAATATACACATTTTATATTCAATATAAAAGAAATGTCATGCTCTAAATTGTATTAATTGCCCTAACTTCCACGGAGCAATCATGCCGTCAGATCTATTACCATCAAAAATAAAAAAATATATAAGTTAAATTTATAAATTCACATACTAACATAGATTTCGTAAATTAACTTCACTTTTGAATTTGAAAAAAAATTGAAAATAATAGTATCCCGATTTCAAGTACTGTCTGTATAACTATACGGTGAGCATTGTGACGCAACGGAATATGGATTAGCGTAAAAATGGATAAAATATCTTCATTTTAGGGAAATTCGAAGGGTACAGGTGCTTGTGTATGTTTGTCCGTGTTATCTACATGACATGATGTTTTTGACATGTACGGGTATGCCTTGATAGCTATATCTAATTTATAAGATTGTTGTACGTATGTGAATACGAATGGTCTTTAAACATGATATACATACTCGTAATAATGGATTAGGTACGGCTATTTTGTATGATTCAAGTATTGACTGTGTAGTGTGTTTTAAAACGCTGCTTTCGAACCAGGAGGACGTGGTTTCGATCCCGGGTCGAAGAAGTAATTAGATTTTCTGACCAAAAAATTTCAGACTCAGTCCGATGCTTGGAGCTTTGCCCGTTAGATGGCATTAGTCTTGGTCTCTATTACACGGGTCCAAATATTTCTGGTGTCTACTGGTTGAAACTTACCTATTTCATCGGGGAATACAAGGGTGACGATATGTTTATCAGTATTGAGAAAACACCCAAAACAAATTCACAACAAATGTAAGAGAATTGTAAAGTTTTCTAATTATTCCTCTGCCTACGTATAAGTAGCATATTGAGAAAACATGAAAAACAAATGCACTACAAATGTACGGAATTTATAAAATGTTCTAATTTCCTATGAAAAAAAGCTAAATTCTGTGATTAATCTTTATTACTTATAGCTATTTTCTTTTTACCTACCTACCACTGCTTCATTTGAGAAGACAACTCTTTTGGTTACCTGTGAAGTCGATTTTGTAACTTCGTCTTTTTAGCCAAGATATAACAATTTGTCCAACTGGTACAAATTAATCCTGCTTTGAAAATGGGACATGCTAGCCGTGCAGACTCTTTGGTTACAGTTTTCAGAAAGCAAAGAACCTTGAATGATTCTAGAAGAGATCTAAAGGCACGTCAAGCTTGATCGAATCGAAACTGGTTAAGCTTCTGAGCAATACATCCAAATCAGTGCCAAAGTCTTCTTGAAGCCTCAAACCACAAAATATAACCCTAAAGATGAACAAAGACTAAAGAATAGTAGACACGGTCCAAATAACAGAACATAACGTCCAGCTCGTTATCCCAGCCGTCGGCGAAACATTAATTACGAGATCTGTATTTACGACCTATATATTAAATCGTAAAATACGCACGTATAAAATACGTTTCGTTGTAGATTATGTTGGACCTGATTGCTGAGGTTTGATGCTTTGATTGCCGTCGTGCACCATGGCTTTTGTACGTGGATAAGCTTTAGATTTTATAGGGAACTATAATTTTAATTCTGATTCTAATGAGACGAGGTATCGAGTTGAGAAAGGATTCTGGAAGTTCAGTAAATGGGGCAATGTTCATGCTCAGCAGAAATGAGTCGAAAAAGGCATGATTAGCATAGAGGTAAAACCATGTATGGCAAAAGAAGAATCAAAGTCTAATTGCAGTATAGATAAGAGCTTTGAGAAGCATTTGAGGAATGTCTTTGAACGATAGAGTGAGGCTGTTCCTCATGATAAGAAAGTAATGTGTAATTTTTGAGTAAAGTTTGTTAAGAAAGGTATGCTGAGAACGTTTGGATATGTAGAGACCACAGACCAAAGGAGATTGACAAAGTCAGTAAACATGAAACAGAACAGAAGAATGCAATAAGATTGAAGAAACCCTGATAGGCATCTCAAAATCGTAGCCAGTGGCAATATGTGATATCTACGCGTAGATGATTCGAATGGTCACATATCTCTTAATTTAGTTATAATATAACGCTGCCTCCAAATTTTAGATATCTTTATTTAAGAATATGATAGCGTCACTAACACTCCTAGCTAGATCACTTCATACGGCTAATTAATACCTTCTTATACTCAAACATATTTCTCAAATAATAAATTTCTGTCAGTCATAACATAACACTTACCTTGTCTTTAATTAGTATAAATTAGATTGATCCTGACTCGCTCTCAGCCTCATATAAAATCCATAATTTGTTCAATATCTTTCTTTTACAAAAGTAGATCTTCACGTCTGACGAGCATATGTAGCCATTGACGAGCATGTGTAGACGAGCATTTTATTCCGTTTTCCAAAACCTTATAGAACCAGAACTTAAATAATGTCTAGAAATCAGTCAAGTTCGTAAGTTAACAAATTCATTGCAGTTCCATCCTAACTCTACACTAAATTCATCAGGAACACCATTTATCGAACACAAGCGGCCAGATCTTATCCAAATCTCCAAAACCATATCCCAGAACCAATATCCAGAACCAGTCAAGTTGGTATAAGTAAACACATTACTAGTTGCTGCAGTTGCAGGGTGATAATGTCAGTTTGCGCAGGCAGTTAGCGATAGGGCGCGAGCTACCGGCGCGGGCGTACAGCAGGTTGTTTCAGCTATATTTGGACTATTATCCGTTGGCGTGAATGGTAGATTGTTGCGTGGGATGTGTATTATGCTGATAGACAATTCAAGACGTTTATTCAATGGACCAATAAAGCTAGTAGCAGTACTACGAAAAATTCGAAACAGCCCTTTTAAAGATGAAAAGTTAAAATTACTCTAGAACTAAGACAAAACTTTTCGCATTAATCACTGTTTTGAGTCGTTCCGTGCTTTCATTTAGCGTAACCTAATAATTCATTACAAGAAACTGAATATAAAATCAACATTATGCCAAAAAATATCCTTTCAAATTTCCAAGCACATACTTATGCCTACAATAACAATAGTAAAGACTACTTAAAAACAATTTGCAGTACTTAATATACAAAAAGGGCAGATTAAACATATACAATTCCAAATAGAGTTATTTGAACAAGTGGCTTGTGTCCATATTCAAGAGCAAGTGCGAATACAATCCCATTGTCCTTACTAAAGACCCTATGAAAGCTATGACAGGTTAAATATTCTCCTTGACAAAAGAAAGTGAGGATTTGTGAAAATTATAAGTTTCGAAGGGCATATTTGAATAGGGTACTTGGGATGACGCGGGTCCCTTTTTATAGAGTTTTTTTTGTTTGGGTGATTGTCAGAATTACGAGGTGCTTGTCTAGAGTTGCTTTAGATTGGTCGCAGCCGTCTTCTTCATAACTTGAAGAATAAGATTGTATTGCCTAATATCTCTTTGCATTCGGTAAGTGATTGTTATAAGCACTATGTTCTAATTTCATGTTGTTAGTTCACGAAGCTCTAATAATGCAGACTAGTTATTCATTGTTAATAACTTAATGACAGACTGCAAAAATACATGCGTCTTAATATTGAACTTCATCATCACCCCTTTTATTGTTATATATAGATTTATGTCCTTCTCTTTCCAAGAATTGACTTCTAATGTTTTTCTATTATTGAAATCCTCGAACTTTATTCACTCCTACACTTCAATTAGTACAAGTCTGTCTATATACTTACAATTTTAACTTTACAGTTCTATCAACCCTTATATCGTTGTCATAAAATTCAAAATTACCAGGTTTAGTTTTTAGTTAAAGTAAGTAGAAAAGTTTGCTCACAATCTCTCATAGTTACACTAAAACTGATTCTCGGAAAAATGTTTTAAGTTTAACTAATATTGACGAACCGAAGCCGAGGGGTGAACAGTAGCTTATTGGTATTTCGGATTCTGGTCTCGGTCAATATTGATTTTGACCAGCTTTGGTCAAATATCGTTATGGTGCATGTGCAATGTATGTACTAATTTCGAGCTTAGATTTGGACTCCCATCAGAGTTTTACGTATAGTTTAGAAATAAGTTACAAAACATTATAAAGAATTCATTACCGAAACGGCTTGACAGTTTTGCCATAATACTATATCTCTATGACCTGTAGATAGAACTTTATTAACCTGTCAACTGATAATTATTGAAATAGATGTATCCTTGCTCAATCTAAATGAGAAAATTATGAAAATTAAAAATAAAATAGGATTTTCATATATTTTAAAATTTAGGGGCCCAAAATTTTGAGCGAAATAAGACCTGATTAAATAGGAAATTTGTAGTTTTGTAAAATAAGTAATATTATATATATATATATATATATCATTTTTAATAGGTCAGATTTAGGTTCCAACAATAACGAGCAATTGTAAAGAAGGAACAGAACAGACAAATGTGCACCTTTTAGATCTCAAAGAAATTGATCGTAAAATTGTTAATTGCACGAACACTCAAAATATTTTTCATTATGGTGCCGCAAACATCCTATATAGGATATTTGCGGATATTTGCGGTACAACATAGAATCAGATTGTCATGATATTGCAATTTTTTATTTAAATATTATATACTTATACTTTAAATATGTTACTGAAATGATCAAATCACAACATTATATAAACAAGGCACGCTGGACATCCATTGAAGTCACTTCTCGTTACCAAAAAACCAACATCAAACATAAAATACGCATAATTAGAGATAACTCAAATAGTACTTGTCAGATGTCACTTATATATAAATGGGACCACAAGGCAAGCAAAAGGTTTCGAAGATGAAAAAATCATCAATATTGGTACACCCTATTATTTAACTGTTTAATTGTGAGGTAACACTAACAAAAAAAAACATTGGACTTGATAACCTTTTTTTGGAGTCGGTTAAAAATACCAAGAAAACACTGCTAGTAAATGGCTTTACTGGCCTAGTAGAAAACTTAGTCCAATTTTATATACATAAGATTGCCCACGACCAAAAAGATAATCAACAAACACGCGCCAAGCAAAAACAAATATTAATTCTAAACGTAAACTCTATGCACCTACGCAAATAGAGTGATACACTAGCTCCCAAATTAATGTAAATATGTACACAAAATATGACATATAAATATGACATTATGTCCACAATGTGCATGTCTGTGTATACATTTGGACACAAATTCAACATTGTGACGTAAATGTGGCTGAAGAATTTGGTGTGAATCGAATCGATTTGAAATATTAGTGGCAGAAGTAATTACAGTATTAGTAATGGGAATACATTTTAATTGAACATTTCCATAATTCAATAGTTGATATACATTTCAATGAATTCTACACCGACACCCCACGGGTGAGTATATAATAAATCCGATTTATTTGTAACCATTAATCCTTAGTATTTTACTGTTGCTTGGATCGTTATTACCAACCAAAACATTATACTGGTTAATTTTCATTTTGAAGCGCTCGTAGCGAAGTTTGCCGTTCTTAATCGATCAGCTAAGTTAAGCAACGCCCGCCGCGGTCAGGAGTTGGATGGGTGACTACTGACAATACTACTGAGCGCTTCCGTGCTTCGGAGGGCACGTTAAGCCGTCGGTCCCGGTTGTTGTCTTACGATGGCAGTCGTCACAGCATGGTGGTAGGGTATTTTGCGAATGCCCGCCTGGCTAGCTACCACCCTCAGTAGAAAATCTGTCGCCAACCACCTAACGGTGTGTTTCGGCAGCTGTCCTTGAGAGCCAGTAATTCTAGGCTTGCCTGAACAACATCTTCGACCACATCATCATTTACCATCAGGTCATAATCCATAAAAATTGACCTAGGAGGCTGTGCAGGATTGCAATCTGTTATTGGGACTAAAATATTTGGGCCTATCGGTCTTCAACGGCCAAAAGGTTTCCAAAAGGCTTTCATTGTAATTCCTGTAGTTATTTTAAATAGCTTATAACATCTCCCCTTGGCATCCGCGTGGAGGATATAGTCCATTTATTAATGAAATTCTATTGTTCTCATTATTTACAATGCACATGGATTAAATGATAGAAAATTAAAGAAAAAATATAATAAAAGTCTATATCTATAAGGACAAAAAGCATACAACGTTGAATGAAGAATCTGAAACCCGGTCCAAGAAGCTGTTATAAATTTTAAAGATATTTCTCCTTCATCATAAAGTTTGCTCTAGAAATGCCCCTAGTCACACAATCTGTTAGGGTTGTCGCATTTGGCAACATTCCATAATGTCAGTTATTTTTTTAGAATTGAATACGATATTTACAAACTGGATTATGTAAGATAATTTGTTTGCATATTTATAAATTCATATCATTAGTGTAATTTGTATTTGTGCGGTACTAATTGAATAAATAAATAAATAAATAAATAATGTACCTATGTCGAAGAGTTTGCTGCAACTTTGGCGTATTTTACATATATAAATGTTACTGCATTACTTAGCACTTTCGTAATTGCTGAACGTAAGCTTTTACACACTTAAGTGTTATTGCAATAGATTGCACATTCGAAATTGCTGAAAGAATTTAAAAGAATCCTGGTGCCTGGTTGTTGCATTTTCAAGCTTTACAGCTTTCCGACTGGAAGATATATTTTTAATACGAAAAAATCCAAAAGCATTTAATTAACCGATGATATATGTAAAGCTTAAAAATAACATATAAGATAACATAGGGTATTCTTTAACTCACTAAAAAATATATTCCCGAGTAATCGCTCTAGAACAAGACCTACGATGAAGGAGAAAGTAGATAGAAGCTAGATCAGACTAAAGATAAACATATAAGTACTTAATTACAGTTCGTAACCGTAGAATTGGGCCCAAATCTAGTAACAGAACTACACTACCGATTAAATACAACTTTGCATTATATATCTGCTTGGATAAGCTTTGACCATACTCACCTTATGATAAGTAATGATGTGGTTAAACTTACAAACCTTGAAAATCAATCTTCAATCTGCAAGTGACAGCCCTATCCACGCATGCGCACGAATGCGTCAATATTGACCCAACCAGTAAGCTGCACCGATGCGTCGCCGCAGCAAACTCGGGCCAAGTCAATGTTTGCCTATTTGCGTGCGCGCATTCGACCAATAATGCACTTCTATCATTGTTATTTGGACTTGAACGGAGTATCGACGGAATGAAAATGGAGGCGTGTGACTTTCGAAATTTATATTTCTTGTTTATTTATATTATAAAGCAAACAAATAGCTAATAGAATTCACTTCTAATCGTTTACTTTCTTTGGGAACATAAAGTAGTGTAGGGATAAGTTAGAATGTCGGTGTAGGTAACTTAATATTATTAATGATGATCATGATAGGTAATTAAACCTTTATCGTATATAGATTTTATCTGATGTAGCTGCGTATAATATAATTTATTCTTTCGATAAAATTTTAAGATTCTAATCACTCATTTTCTTGAGAGAATGCCGGCACGGTAATGTTATAGATAACATTACCGTGATGCCTGTGTCTGAGAAATTATAAGATCTGACCTACGGATTGTTGTCCAATCTTTATTTAGTTCATCGCATCGCTTACGTCCTCATCTACCAAATAATAAGTCATGATTGTGTTCTTTCAATAGTTCGACTGATGTTTAGTATTATTTAGACGGCATTGACGCATGCTAAGCGTGAACATATTTCAGATGGAGCAAGTATAAATTAAACTCACAAAACCTTGAAAACATAGCACTCAAAATAGGTGTAAAAAGATAACTTTCAGCAGGACTTGAATCCGGTACCCCAGAGCTTCATCTTAGTGCCTAATGGTAGCAGATTCAAGTCTAGCTAGAAGTTATCGTTTTCCACGCTAAATAAAAACATAAATATAATTGACGGATGATTTTATAGTTAGAGCTTAAAAAGAACTATATGAAATGAAAGCGTTTAACTTTACATATTATTTCATTTTAGTAAAATTATAAAATTTACACACGCATAATATTCTTAGGATAACACACAATATATCCCTGTATTGAATCTTAAATGGCGCCTATAATCGTTGCATCTCCCTTGCACTCTATAGACAATAAGAGTGTGTAAGCGAGAGGTTTTGTATATAGGCGTTAAGACTCGGTATACACCACAATGTACTCTCATTATTTTTTTCAGATAGATATAGTTACCTTGAAGTTTGTACTATAGCCCTCTTTTTAATCAACGTAGTGAATATAAAAAAGAAAAGCAACATAAATAATTCAATAATGTAACTAAATTACCTTTAAATATTATAAAAAAAAATGTGACCTCCGTTTCCTAGCAGGAGGCTAAGTAGAAAACATAGCTCAGGTCACTGTCCACGGATAGGGTACCCAAAAGGCTGGCAGCATTATTCCTTTGAATGGCAATACTACTTCTCTGGCATAGGTAAGCGCCAGTCCTTTGTTCGTTTGTCTTTTCTATCAGCCGCTTTGACAAATCTTTATATAGAAATCATGCGCTTATTATGTAGCCCACCGACCTAATGTTTCTACTCCAAAAGGCAGATATATGTAGATATGTGATCATCGCCAAGACTCTCATATTTTCAACTTTTGCAGCCTTCTGCTGCCACTTTGAAATTAAAACGGGACCACACAAAAAGCGCCAAATTTCAATTAAAAAAAGAATCATCAAAATCGGTTCACCCAGTCGAAAGTTCTGAGGTAACAAAAAAATTGCTGTTAATTTGAGTTCATCCCCCTTTTTTTGAAGTCGGTTAAAAATAAATATGTATTTACTTTATACACACACACACAATAACACATAACATTACACACATTATATAACAGTATAATATTTACAGCGAGTAATAAAGACACTGCAGCATCTCAGAGCCGGTCTTGGGTATTAACTAACTGCAATATAATCTGTGTTTAGTGCTAGTGTTGCTTGAGAAGGTTATCGATATCGATGAAATACGTTTGAAAATGGAATAACAATATCTTTAATTTTTTGTATATTGTCATTTGTTTCTACGACAGTATCTGCAATGGTTGTAAAATTGGTGGAAAACTGTACTTCAAAACAAAAAATCTTAGGTAGTGAACGGATTTTGGTACCGTGCAGTGTGCAGCTGTTGCAGCAGTTGTTTTAGGTAAGATATGCTATTTGGTATTTTTGCCACTCTACAATAAAACATTTAGTAGTCAGTTTTAGTATCAGAATAAATTATGATTTTCTGATAAATTACTATATTAGTAGCACTTTGGAGCAGGGAAACTGTAGCCAGATAGCTAATAATAGATATGTATACTGCCTCCCTCTATCGTGCAAAATTTAATATTATTATTTTCTAAGTATTTTGTTTATTTCAATTTCGTCGACATATTTACTATTTTCTTTTCTACCCAGAATATAAAGGTTTTTATTTACTCTCTAGAACATTTTTTATTTTCATGTAACTTATGATCTAAAGTAGGTAATAGCTATTAGTGTCTTTTATTAAAATTTGTATCCTATGGAAAATACGGCTTTTTGTAATATAGTTTTTACTAAAGGCATAGTTACAAACAAATTTAGTTATATTTTTCAATAAATATATTATTATTATGTATGCATTTTTGTAGAAATTAAACACTGAAGGCAATCTCTTTTTTGTGTCCATTTTATGCTTAAATGTGAGCCAATTTCAAATCAAAATTTAAACATGTTTGTAACAAAACAATCATTACTATGAATTTTTATTATAAAAATACTATGAATATAAAAATACCAGCAACCCAAAAATAATTCACTATTTTAACTATATCTATCTATTAACTAAAAATTATATAGATTAAAATTGTAAGCTCCATTTCCTACCAGGAGGGAATCATATGTATAAATAGGCAATATCTTAGTGTTTGTTTTAAGAAGTTTTGAACTCCACACGCTTAATTGATACGTCTGCTGTATACAGAATCCTGCACTAGTACGGGCAATGCGGGCATCGACACTATCGACAATCTGCACAATAATAGGGAAGGCGTGGCAGTTGGTACCATACAAATCGTACGGCGAACAAGAAACAGGTATATTGTATTCTAACAACGTGACGAGTACCATGTAACTTATTACGGCCTATGACTTTTCTCGGCTGAATAATCTTACTTGGGCACATAAAATTTGTTAGGTTTGTTCGTGAACAATACCAATGTGCTAGTTGGATGCCCTTCGACCGCGTTCGAAACTATGGGTTCGTAACTAGTTACGGTAGAAGAAAAAAACAGCTTTAAGTTGATACCATATGGAGATGTTTTTATGATTAGGTATCATACGAAGCTGTATTTTTCTTCTACTGTAACTGGTAACGAACGAAATAAATAAAAATATCATATGAAGATGTGTTTTCTTCTACCTCCTTTTTCTGAAACTTGGTACACTAAACTCAGGATCGGAAAGATAAAAACCACTTCTTAAATTATGAGTAAACTCGAATAGCTTTCCTTAATATTACTAAACTTCCACGGTTTCACAACGGTAATTCCATAATCTTATTTCACCGAAAAGAAATTTCACGAAAATACACATTTGCTCGAAACGTTTTTATTTTTGTTTTATAATATTTGAACTCGTGTAATACCAGCACGCACGAGTTGTGAGTGCAAATTGATAGGTGTGTGCAAACGTAAGACGAGACTTAAGTGAGGCTTCTCGTGTTGATTGAATACGACGAGTGTGGCCACTGGGGTCTCTGTGACTATTTACAAGTACCCCAAATAACTTAACAGTTGTTTGGGAGAAAAATTGTGGGGTTTCCTTGAAAATATTCTTAATCATATTGTGTTGGAATTCAGTATATAGAAAAAAAACTAACCTAGTGCACAATATTCTGGGGCCACATAAGGTTGGTCTTAGTGAATGTATCTAATAATATTTTAAAGTACCCTAAATAACTTAACAGTTTGCAGAATTATCACTAGATAGATTTTTGTATTTTTAAGTGTTAAATGTTTTTAAAATATTTTTTTATTATTATTATTATTAGTCCCCAGGAAGACTGGGGTCTTCGAAATATTATTGGGAATATTTCAAAAAAAAAAACCTATTATTACTGACAATGTCTATGAGAGTGTTCTACACTGTATATAAAAAGAAACCTGGCCATGTGCGAGTCAGGAATTCTTATACTTATTATTACACAACATCTCGTAATAGAAAAAAAAGGATTTTGATCTGACACAGCTACAATTGCGTCAACGTTTTCAGTATCTACTTAATACAACTCTAGACAATGAAATGCCACATGCTAGGGTACAGTTCTTTTTTTGGGTACCTCTTCATGTATTGGAGGGGGTTGAAAAATAATTTAGTAAAATTTCTTATGCAACATTTAATTGTTTATATTCTTCATAATATATCTCAATTCTAGGTTTGTGGCTCATTCCATCTGTGGCGAAGTCATCCATTATCACCTGATTTAATGATTTGTTACTGTTTTATTAATAATATTTAATATAGTTTTATACTCCCATTTTTCATTCAAATTCAAAACAATCGCCTGGTTTGACGCATTCCAAATTGAGCTCTCATTGTACTCATAACTTACCTAATTTCCATTCAAATATTTTATATCGGCCTAAAATTTAAAAAACTAAAGTAATCAATCAGTTTTTTAGCTTTTATTTTCCTTTCAATTAAATACCAAAGAGTAATTTTATGTAAACAATGTTCGTGGTTTTTTATTTTCTTCATCGTTTTTGTCTTAATATAGTTTTATACTCCCATTTTTCATTCAAATTCAAAACAATCGCCTGGTTTGGCGCATTCCAAATTGAGCTCACATTGTACTCATAACTTACCTAATTTCCATTCAAATATTTTATATCTGCCTAAAATTAAAAAAACTAAAGTGATCAATCAGTTTATAACATTTATTTTCCTTTCAATTAAATACCAAAGTGTAATTTTTTGTAAACAATGTTCGTGGTTTTTTATTTTCTTCATCGTTTTGTTCCATCGTGCATCTCTACAACCTTCACCGTCTACCACCGCGACACCGAACATTCTTCTGAGCTAGCCAGTAGTCCTTGGGGAAATTCCACCATTGCACATTTGTGAGCCAAAGACCCGTGACATACAGTCGAGTAGACAGAAAGCGACATGTCGTAATAGGGCTCCCCTTTGGGTATGTAAAATTCAGATAAGAAATTACCTTACTTTTGCTAACCTACATTTTCATAACTTATTTCAGATAACTTAATCTGACCCTACCATTGCACGTAACCTCGAACTGTTTTCAAATCGAATGTACTGTAATGATAGTGATGAGCATCCGGACCGTAATTTACAAAGGATTGAGTTATTAGTAGTACTCGAGATACGAGGCACAGGTTTGGTAGGGTTGTCAGTTTTATAAAATCTATTCTTCGAATGTTCGTTTTGGGATATGTTTTCGACATAAGTATTTTAGGAATCACATCTTATATATCAGACGGATCTTACCAACTGTGAGTGTTTATGTGCAAATGATATATATGATATATAACAAAGGAACATTTTGTTATATATCATCATTATCATCAGCTGGAAAACGTCCACCGTTGAACAAGGCCTCCCCCAAGAACACCACAATGAACGGTTATAAGCCGTTTTCAATCATTGGCTACCCGCGACTTTTACGATGTCGTTCGTCAGTCCACCTAGTAGGGGCCTATCAACTCTTGTTATATATCACAGAAAAGAGAAAGCCATTTATATCTCTATGTTATATATAATCAAATTATATTGAATTTGGCGGTGACTTAATTATCAAAATAATATTTGTTGTTGCAACCAGTTACAAAATACTTAATAAAACAGACTAGTGTTGATCAGTAAGATCTTTGTTTAAGTTTATGGTGATTATTTATTCAAATACAACTTTACTGTTTATTTAAGTATCTCCATAGAAACGCCAAAATCTGAAACTATAGCCAAGAAATACTTCCTAAGACTGACAACCATACTTTCTTCACATTTTTTGACGTCTTAATGTGATTTTGATAATGTGGAGTGTAGTGGGAAATCTGAGAGCATTATACGAGATTGGGTTCCCAGTTATTAAGACGTCGGTTACGGTGATGAAATTTACATCTTGTTACTGTGCTTGATTGGTTTTCAAAATCGTAAAATAGATATTTGTAGTGTTTTTGAGATATAAATTTTACCATTGATTGGAGGTTTTTAGTTTCTACTTTCTATCGTATTGTATATCTATACATAAAATATATACAACATGCTTGTGATAAGATACGATGACGATCACATTCGTAAAGTTTAAATTAACGCAAGCCAGTACTGTGCATGTGTTATGATTTATTAACAAAATCTGCACATTACTGCCCACTAATAAAAAAAAGCAAAGTAAAGCAAAACACCTCGTTCAAAATGTAATTGCTTGTAGATCGTAGAAAGAGAAACCTATGGTATATGTAATGTAAATATATCAAAAAGCCCTTTGAGATTCCTAGTTATCTTTATTAAGCTGTTTAACACCACACCCAAAATAAACTGGTTATCCAACAACTATAAAAAAAAGCACCAGTGTTTATCACTGAAAATGGATGTGAACCTTCTTTTTTGTAAATCTTTAATTTTAAATTTTTTAACACTAGCACTTTTAAGTCATGCAGTTGTCTTAATAAAGTTTTTTTTTAATTTTTCACTTTTAAAAATAATGTTTAATTTATTAACACTAAGCCCGCCCAACCACTTTTAGGTATTGCCTACAGTAAACTTTTGAGCAAACATTTACATATAATATGGACCGAGGGTAAGTCAATTACTTAGCTTACACGATAAAACTAAATCAAAGTGACAAAAAACCTCATCAAATAAAAAAAAAACAAAGAAAGGAACAAAGGACTCGCTACAGGCGCAAAACAGTCCTATTTCGGCTTCGTCATCAACCCACCATCACAAGAGTCCGACATGTTAATCCGAGATCATTAGCCACGATAAAGACATGCAGTCATTACCCTACAATATAAAACAAAAAATACCTTCATCAATTCAAAACGACCAAAAAACGACTCAGAGAGAGCGACAAACTTACACCCACGGAGCTGGACGTAATTAGGTCGGGGTAACTTGGGGATAACATTTAATACAATAGGACAAAGTGTTAAACCTGTTACATATCACAAAATACGAACAATTATTGTTTTAATAAGTGCATGCACTTAAATGCTTTTAGATATATTAAAAGAGTAAAAACTAGATAAATTATGGTAGAACTTACCATATGATATATATATTTTCAGGAACTTATGAATTAATTTTCATTACATGTTTTTTTTTTAATTTCATTTCCATACGTCACCAGTCTTAGAAAATTTTGTTTTACTGATTACATGTCATCCAGCTAAGCCTACTAAAAATATCATATGCCTACGTAAAAGTTGACTTGCCCCCAGACACACCTTATTACGTCCCCGCACGGTCCCCGAAGGAATAATAAGGTAATTTGTATAAGAAAAAAAATGTGGTTTTGAATGCATGACGCTTAATTTGATTATCGTTCGTCAAGCACTTTATGTGACTTGTAGCGCACCACAGTGAGATAAATACAGAATTTTGATGTAATTTTCTTGATAAAACTTTCACTTTGATAAATATTATCGCCTAAGTGGATTATGCTTTCATTTATTTTCATAAATATTGATAAGTAAGGTCTAACAAATTCCCCGAAGTATCTGCAACTTGCTATGGTCAGCATTATAAACTGACTATTTGTTTAGTTCTTTGATCTGTAAATTTGTTAGGTATGTTTCATATCCTACTAATATGCTGTTAACAACAACTAAGGGAAAATAACTATAAATTAATTTAAAAGTAAAAAACCCGACTCCAAATATTTTCATTAATCGATGATATGTATGGAATTGTGTTTTTAAAGCCCTTCATTTGATTTCTTCTGTTTGGAAAAACAACATTATTTTTATCTCTAAATATGGCGTCCAAAATCCGCCAGTTTATATATTTTTAAATAACCTGTGTTACTTGCGCTATCAAGACAAATCTGACGTTATTTCATACATCAAAATCGGTTCAGCCGTTTAGGAGTTTTAGTGGAATAGAAAAACACACCAACATACATACTTTCTTTGTTGCTACGCATTAATATCATAAAATGATACCTATAGGTAGAAACTTGTAATTGGCCCAGTGATATATATTAGTATTATAAGTACAGGCTTACAAGGCAAGGATTTCCTATGAAAATAAAATACATGAACTTTGAAAACATAACACTTATTCTTTAGACAGGCGTGTAATAATGTGTCAAATAAGAAGCAAGCTACTATTAACTTCGACTTTTTGGCGTACTTTGGTCATAACATAACTATCCTTTGCGTTTTCCAACGAGTACACTATCTACAAATTTAAATCGTCTCTAATATAAGTTTCCGTGTCATGTTCCTCTTCAAGTACAAATTACATATGTAAGTAATCTGTGTTCAGTTGTGTTACCATGTCCTTTATCTCTCTAATATATTGTAATAAAGGGCCATATCTCCATACAATTACTGTGTTATGTTTATTATTATGAGGACCACTCAGTTCTCCCATCCCGAGCTCCGATACTTCTCCTAACGGGGCTTCAACACGATTAAGAAATACTTTTTGAAGAGAAATGCAACGTCACTTCTGTTTATTTCTTAGCACTAATGATGTGTTCACTCAAAGAAGTTATTAATTTATATATATATCAAAAATGCGTCAATTAAAGTGTCATTAAAATTCCAACATGAAATCTCACTTCTACCTCTAGTTAAGCTAACATTTGAGAAGGGCCGGTTAGTCTTAACAAAAATAAAAGCATTTGATTTGGATTCGAAAGCGAGACCGCGAAACGAGTCCTAACGAACTTAAATGTGTACTTTTAATTCTTTTTCTACGCTGGCAAGACAGCATGTCGACGTACGAGAGTTCCTTCGGGCGATTTCGGAGTAAGTCGTTTTTTTAAGCGGAGTTCATCGGAGCTTGTTCTTGTGGGTAATGGCTTCATTATACAGCTCGGAATCTCGGCGAGAAGCTCGGGGGCCGATGCAAAAACTGGCTGCGCTTACAGACTCACAGGACTCACACAATCACCTATATTTACAGTATGGGTGAAGAGTACGAGTACAATGGTAATTATCGTGTGGGAAATAGCAAGTAGTAAAATTTTATCGCTATGGTGTATACATATAACAGTAAAAAAAATAATGACAATTTATGTATTTTTCATTACTTAACTAAATTACAGAAGGTAAATTTGATTTCGAGAAATATATGTGGGGTGGTATCTATTTAAATAAATACATTGAAATTAACCCGTTACTCAGCTATTTGACATATCATATACACAGTCTACATTATCAAAATTCACCACAAGATGCTAATATTTTTTTAAATGCCGGTATGTATCACGTCCGCCAAAAAGAAAGTAGAAGTTAAGAAAATATATCGTGGCGGTAGGATTTTTTTTTTTTATAAACACATACCATCAAAGAGGGTTTATAGGTCAGCAGAATATGAAAATGTGGCATTTTTGGTGTGTTAAAACCATCTTTTCTGCAATAAAAAAAAAGGTATAAATTTGCCCGTACTGCTATTATATTGCATCACCACTTTCCAACCGCACACAAATTCACGTGTTTTCGGACCTGTGGAATAATAATAATGCTCAATCGAAAATGTTACAGTAATCGTTTCTGAGTTATTAGTGTTATTACGCAATTATGTGCTCAGTTTCGAAGGTTTTTTTTCTATATTCTGTTGTTTCCGTCGCAATTTCGCGGTGGCTGCCGGGATCACTTCGGTAGCTCCAAATAAATACCAGTGGCGTCTTTACTAAATTGATGGTTAAATTATTGATTTTGTAATATCTAAAATGTTAGGAAGTCTCTGATTTAAAAAATAAGTATATTATATGTTTGAAAAAACGGGTGTTTGAGCATGAAATAACTTACTATGAGTCGATATCACTATCGACAATGTTTCGGCTTCTACCGGAAGCCTTCTTCAGGATGTTGAGTGTGGTACGTCCGCCGTAGACAAGGTGACATTGTCCATAGTGATATCGACTCATAGTAAGTTGTGTCACGTTCAAACACCCGTGCTTTCAAACATAAAATATAAAAATGAGCCTAAGTTTCTATACATGTAATACAATAAGTAAATTATTTCGCATACCTATATGGATCGGTTCAATTTCGTCTATAACAACACAAAAATGAACATTAAAAAGAAAGTTTGTGAGTGAGGATGTGAGAATGCGTATTTCATACTCCTTCACACTGAACTGCTGAGCCAATTTGGATAAAACTTCGAACATAAGTAATTTATATCCTGGTTTGACTCATACAATACCTTTAATTATCATAATCATCGCTTTTAATTATTGTTGGTGAAACCGCGGGGCGCAGCTAGTAAAATTAAGTTACCAATTAGGTATGTTATATCTAACGAAGCAAAGGACGACGCAAGGACATATGGTGTAATGTTTTGACTTCAGATCATAGCCGCCCACCAGACTTAAGTTCAAATTCTGCCTTGAGCTTTAATTTCCTAACATAGCAATGGGGCTTCGCATGTTTGGCTGGTTACAGCTACACCACGGGGAGAGTCTGTCACAGAAAAAGCTTTCAGAACAAACTGCTAGGTGCTTTTGGTGCTAGAGCTCGTGGTGAGGCTTTCCCGATTTGGGTCGTATCTAGGTAAGATATTGATCAACGGCTAGCCTAATAGCAATAGAGAACAACCAGGACTAGACTTTTTCGTGGGATTGTGTCGGAACATGCACGAAGCCTACCTAATGTGAAGCGGTAACAATTTCGTCACTGCGCACTGCGTCCATCACCCTGCGAAAAACTGTTGTTAATTCTCATGTGCCTGTAACTTCGTAATTACTTGCTGGCTGTGGACTGCTGCCGGAACATACTGTCAGGTGCTTGGCGACAGCTTTTCTACTTGACTACGCGAGTTACATGGACTTGATATGCAAATACCACCAACAAAAAATGAGACTATGTTAATGAATCTTGTTGTATGTTATCAAGTGTTTTTGGATTGTAAAATTGAGGAGTCTCGCATTAAATAAATGAATGCCTTGATAGGGTAATGTAACCAGTTTTGTAATTAATCGATATCTGTGTCCCTTCACTGGTTAAGTGCCAATTTGCTGTTGGGGGTCCTGAATCTTGGTTTTTTCGTAATGACAGCGTGTCTCGTAAATTTTTGAAGATTTACCTTCCAATTTGGTTTTAGTATCGGAGTTTAAGTGTTTCGTTTTGTTTGCGCCTTGTAATTAACGAAGCCGTTGCGTTTCGGTAATAATCGGAAAATGACCGGTATTTTCGGTTATCGATATTTGGGTAATGGTTGCGATGGCTTTATTAGTAAGATGTGAATTATTACGTGCGTAATTTAAGTTTAAACATGCGAAACCTATCCTGTCAATCTGTCTCCTTATTTTAGGCAACAATCGTACTAATATTGTCAATGAGAATATTTGTGTTTTTGTTGGCATTCACCCACGGAATATTGGTGTTTTTTTTTATTAAATTTAATTTGGCACAAGGTTTTTACACCTTTGATTAGGATTTACTTTATATCCCGATTTTCAGAGCCTACCCCGAGAGAGTACGAAATAACCAATTTCCACACGCGTCAAACCATTTCGTCATTGAGTCCATCTCCTCTCTAGTGCCATTTGAACTTATTATCTATTATCAAAAACCATTAGTAGATTGTACATAACATATATTATCAATAGCCATACGACAACATATTGTACATAACAGTTGCTTGGCAGGCGTTTTGGGAATCGCAGTGTAAGCTGACAATTCTTCAGAAGGTGCCGCTGCACACTTTCTCGTATTATCCTTTCGTCATATCTTACCTTACTGGGGATAATGTATTACAGATACATTTACTTGATACTTGAAAATTGCCTAAAACCTTGGATTCTATAGTCATAAAAAATATATATTAATTACGGTGACTGAGATGTACCCAACTATGCTGTTTGGACAATTTAGAGCACTTTGAAAATAATATACAAATTAAATTTGCATTTTACGTCGTCATTTTGTAAACCTCAATCTAATTTAAGAATAACTTATTCAAAACCATGAAACCCTAGCCACAATAACTGTTGAAAAATGGCAACACATTACACACGTTAAAAAACGATTTCTGCCACAGATAACAAATGAACTGAACAATAAAATACTCGTTCTGAACAAAAACAACATTAATCTGAACACAGCGAGTGTTTATCTCTATTCAGGCATTGAGGAGGTGCAATAAATATGGTGGGCACACGTCCGCAATTGAATCGTACACTACTTAATAATATCTCGTGTGCGCTTGCGCCGATGATGCTGTATAAAGGCAGTATAAGCGATATCAAAACTGCATTAAAACCTTAAGCTATTAAGTTGTCGTATATCACTCTTTCCGTAGAAACGTTGTTTCGTCATATTTCGAATACCACTTGGTATTCGAAATATGACATGTTGAAACGCGTTAAAATTTTGCATACATACTGCCACGTTTAGGAGAAAGGGGTATGGAGTCATTGCGAATAGAACATATAAGAAACGCGGGGCCTTTTTCAATGTCTTTCAATATTGTTTTAAGATTATTTTTGTACAATTATTCCATATATTAGGTCATGCTAACAAATAGATAAATAAAATATTGATAAATAAAATCTTAAAATAATACCGTTGAAGCATGTTTTTTAAAGATACATTCGTTTTCTTACGACTATTTGTCAACCCTTGTTACCAGAAAATATTTAAAATTAAATATTTTCTGGTAATATATGATATGCTTATATTGTTTTTAAATAATTTTATTACTAGTAATAATTATTTAAAAAATATATCTAATATATGAAAAACACGGGTGTTTGAGCGTGAACTTACTATGAGTCGAATTGCCTTAATCTTTCCAATTATCAAATTATTCAAATTAGTAAATATTATATACTGAACAAAAATTAGATTTTTCTTTTTTATTATCTTATCTCTTTATTATATATAAGATATCTTTATTATATCTTTATCGCTATCGACAATGTTTCGGCTTCTACCGGAAGCCTTCCTCAGGATTTTGAGTGTGGTACGTCCGCCGCGGTCGCGTCACGCTTCACACAGTCTTCAGTGTGAAGCGTGATAGCGATATCGACTCATAGTAAGTTCACGCTCAAACACCCGTGTTTTTCATATATTAGATATAAATATGAGCGTAAGTTTTTATAATATGATAAAAAAAATATAATTATAGGTGTGCCTGAAAGGAATCAAGTTAATTTTATTCTGATATTAGGACGTGACGGTTATACATTTGTTATATGTCTATGCGCTTTATAGTACAAACTGAGTTACTGATTGCAACAGTATAAAGATTGCATACTGAAGTAATACAAAGGCGATAGCTCTACGTGTGGCCGGCGCTTTACTTTTATCGATAATCATACCTTTATAAAATGTGAGTACATGGAATCAAAGCCAGGGGGTAAGCCCCCTGGCTTTGATTCCACTAGAGTCGAGCTTTTAGAGCTTTTAGCAACATAAGTTCCATACATATTTTATTATATATTTCTATCAAATGATGACATATATAATAAAAAAAATGCACGTAAATCCATTACAAAATTACAGCGAGTGGAAAAAAAATAGTCATGCGCGGGATTCAAACCCGTGCCATCTACACCTATGGCCGGGATATGCTCTGACCGCTAAGCCAACATGACATATGACTCATAACTTTAATTTGTCCTCACGTTCTTAACCATCGTATGGGGATAGACATGGATGGGTATGGGGATGTATGGATATTTTTTCATTTCATTGTATTTTTTTTATGCAATCTGAGGAGCATATTTCATTGTTGGATAAATAAAAATATCAGGTTTAATCCTCATGCCTATGCTCTTTCCCTACTCCTGCGAAAAACAGGAGTGGCGTAAATATGTTTTCATTAATTGACATTGACATCTGTTAAACTGACTCCTTAAATAGAAAAGGTCTTTTGAATAGCAACTAATTTCGTGATCGGTCCCAACCACTTTCTGATCTTGTCATCCATTGACACAAACTGTTATTACTACCACTGTATCTAAATCGTATTGACAATGATTCTGCCTATGAATCTAGGAATTTAAACTTCAGGCTCTTGTAGAGTAAAAAGATACTAGAGCATACATTTTATTTTATTACAATTATGAATCCACAAGCTCAAACTAAGCATAAATTCATTTAAATGAAACGTGAAAAAGTATTTCTAGTAATTTCTTTATTTTATCGGGCCTTATAAGTTATTGGTGTGCTGTACCTATCCTCAGAAGCACATAATATTAAATTTGTTACTTATAATATAACTTACTAGCACTATGACTAACCATAAAAATATGCAGTAGATTTTTCTATCGAGTTGATACTAAATCGGTTTCCCATCACTATAACTTGACAGGTGCGGTTTTGAAATTGAATAGGTTGATTACGCATAGATTGTTAATCTTTCTTTTAATCATGTCAGTATTATATGATGAATTGGTTGATATTGATGTTCATTATTTTTTATTGATGTATAATTGTGGACAGTTACTAATTGTATTTTAACATTACATAGAATCTCTACTTCTAAAGCTTTAGATTCTGAGGCATATTCGTCTAGAATAGTTTGTTCTTCTCTATACAAACCTTGTACATATATATCATCACCAGCCGGAAGTCGTTTCCAGTTACTGTAATAGCCGGATCGTCCACTGCTTAACACAGCCTCCCTTATTAAGTGGGTTTTTATCATAATCCCCACGCTTGACAGGCGTCTTGGGGATCGCAGTGTAAGTGGGCAGTTCTTTAGAAGGCGCTGCTGCCCACCTTCAACTATTTTTCCCTTAGTCGCCTCTTACGACACCGCGGGGTGATATGGGGAGGTGCAAGTCTGGAAATGGAAATGGAAGGTACAATTCTGGAAAGGGTTAGAATTTCCAGTTAAACAATAACAATTTTTTTTTTCGTCGTCGTAAATTAAAACTGTAAGTTATATATATATATTATATATATATATTTTTTTTTTATGCTTGATAGGTTAGCCTTTGACCACTACCTATCTCACCTGATGGTAAGTGATGATGTGGTCCAGGATGTTGTTCAGACTAACCTAGAGTTACTGGCTCTCAAGGACAGCTGCCGGAACACACCGTTAGGTGCTTGGCGACAGATTTTCAACTTGATATATATTTATGGAATTGTTTCTTAAAACCCTTTATTTTGATACCCTACTGGGGTATCAAAATTATATTTTGATACCCTACTGGGGTATCAAAATTATATTTTGATACCCTCCTGGGGCATCAAAATAATAGGGTTTGGGAGAAATAAAGTTTTTTTACTCACCATATGGAGTCATATTTTTACTCACCATATTTTCAGCAGCAGCAGTATACTCATACCAAAATGTTATACTTGATAAACATCAGTGACATTAAAAATAATTAAAAAAAAAAATAATATCGTAAAATATCTGTTAATACGGTATCGCTTTACGCTTGTCATGATTAAAAGTTTAAAAGACGGGTATTTTTTTTTTATTACTGATCAATAAATTAGTTATTAACACATTAAGTGCCGGTGCTTTATTACATACTTAAATGCAGTTCATCGAGTTGTAAAACGTCGTTTTCTGACAAATTGCGATCGGTGACGAAAATTACAAGTTTACAAGTTTTATGTATTAACAGTGCATTCAGTTTTATTTTTATGACTCGTAATAAAATATTAAAAATACTGCAAGGAAATCACTGTTATATAATTATATTTTTATAAACATGTTAGTGGCCCGCCCCGGCTTCGCACGGGTAATTACGTCTATAAATTGAGATGTAAGCTATCCTATCTTTCAATTTGGATCAAATTGCACACTGTGTGCAAATTAAATTTAAAATTGGTTCAGTAGTTTAGGAGTCCATCGCGGACAATAACGTGACACGTAATTTTTATATATAAATATAACCCCAGCGGAAAATGTGTAGGAGACAAAAGGTCACTGTCGGGTATAAATCTATATTGAGTTAATAATAATAAACAGGTTCGCAAAACCTACATAGTATCAATACACGTGAGAAATAAAAATATATTGTAAGGCTATAAGCCAACTTTTATTTATGCCTGATCGGTTAGCCTTTGTCCACTATCTCTTCTAGAAATAAGTGATGATGTGGTCGAAGCAACATTCTTCTCTTTCTTTGTTTGATCACTATCTCACCTGATGGTAACTTATGATGCGGTCTAAAATGTTGTTCAGGTTAACCTAGAATTATTGACTCCCAAGTACAGCTGCCGGAACACACCGTTATGTGCTTGGGGACAGATTTTTGTACTTAAGGGTGATAGCTAGCCAGGCGGGCATTCGCAAAACTTATATTCGTGGTAGGGCACCACCATGCTATAACGACTGCCATCCTAAGACAACAACCGGGACCGACTGCTTAACGTGCCCCCCGACGCACGAAAGCGCTCAGCAGTAATGACACCAGCGGTCACCCATCCAAGTCATGACCGAGGCGGACGTTGCTTAACTTTGCTGATCGCTTCAGAACGGCTAAGCAAACTTCGCTACGAGCGATTATTTTTTGTTAAAGGAGTTTGAAGTTAAATATTGATTTAGTCGTTTTCTATCTTTGGTAGTTTGTTGAGAAAACTTGCAGTAACGGCGTGTACCGTTTTGGCTGTTGAAATCTAGTTCATCTATTTACTTTTTGTTGCATTCTATGCAGTTTCTATGCAAATTGTAAATTCAGAACGCATCAACATTTCGTATTCAGTTCTACATCGGTTTCGCAGTGCAGTGTCAACACAGAATCGATTCGCTCGATCGATCTATCGATAATTGAATAGCGTCACGTGTGGTCTCGATCGTATCGAGTCGTGCGAATAAGCTGTTTGTCGACAACTAGTGTTGGGAATAGCTGTAAGATAATTACAATCTCAATCGATGGAAAATTAATTTAAAAAATCTGTTAAATGATCTTTACCTCAATAATAAATTACTGAATGTAAATACTTTATATGTTTTTAGGATATCTCGAATCAGAACAATAAAAAACACTACTATTACTATTATTATTACTACTACTTATACAAAAAATAAACCACTACAAACAGAAAATATTCCAAAACAAAAAAAAATGAATCAAAAACTAAATAAACCAAACCATTGTTTTCAGTTTGTTTTTGTTCATTACATCGACAAGCCAATGAAAACATCATGAATATAGTCGACGCCAGTTAAATACGCATTTTTAGGGATAACTACAATACTCGTCAGGTCTCACTGAAATTTAAACTGCACCGCATGACAAGCACCAGCTTTCGAATATAAAAAAAAATTAAAGCTGGTACACCCTGTAAAAAGTTATAAGGTAACATAAAAAAAACTGTCAAATTGAGAACCTTCTCCTGTTTTTGATGTCAGTTAATAAAAAATTCAGTTATTTCAGACAAACCTAATTGAGTAATTAATAGATAGATAGATAACACATAATTGAGAAACCATCGAAAAGCTTGTAAAGATTACAATACAAAATATAGCAACGATACGATGTAACAATAGGTGGTCTTATCGCTTAGAGCGATCTCTTCCAGACGACCGACTAATAAGTTACATACCTATGTATAAGTTACATTCCTGGGCACCAGAAGTTTTCCGTATTTTCTAAAATTTATTCTGATAATCCTTCTTTAAATAGTCACCACTTATAACAGTTATCAACTTTAAGCTTCTAGAATTCTAGAAAAGTCGCTGAACTATTTTCAGGCAATGATTTCACTGAATTTAGATCCATTTCCGGGCATGTTGTGAAAGAGGTAAATTATTTTGGGCCGCTTATAGACCGCGCAGCAATGGGCCAACTGATTCAAATCAACATAAACGTAGTATATGACCGTCTTCAGTTTTTGAAATGAATTTCATAGTCCATAGTGAATAGCCATAGGTTGTCGTGTCCCCTCTCTAAGCCTCGATATTATCAATAGCACGCGTGAATTCACTGCACTAACAACGCCTGGCACATTCATGGTACGCCGTATTTTCTATGTCATACACATTACACACATGTAACTTTTAGTTAAAATATGTGTGAAAATCAAGTAGTTATTTAGCAAGTTTTACAGTGTTTAAGTTGCTTAGTAATTCTTGAATATTATTTGAGTTTCATAAAAATCTTTTTGAATCAATTGAACGTTCAAATCTGTATACTATTTTTAAAGAGATGTGAGTGTTGAAATGTAGAATATTTTTACGTACCGCAAAAAAATTTGAAATGGTCATTAGACTTATCTGATGTTTAAAATATAATAATATACAGTAATTAAACAACTTTAAACGTTTTAAATCGCGTATATTTGTCATTATTTTTGTCCCGACGATTCAAACCCGTGACCACGATCACTGCAAAGTGTTGGAAAAATAATGACAAATATACGCGATTTTAACCGTTTAAAGATGTTTAATTACTATGTCTAACAATCGCGAAAATCTAAGACAATATAAAAATAATATATTATAAAATATTCAGGAAATACTGTTATTTCATATATATTAAACCTATGAATGAGGATAACATATAAAGTACTAATTATAATGAAAATCTAAATAATATCTTCGACTTTATTTAAGCATTCTGCGTAGTAATTTCATGATAACTGAATAGATCAAATTGACTGAGCTACGGTGCTACGCATGCTACGAAAGCGTAGATGCTGTTCTAACAAAACATCATTTCGTAGCATTACGTAAAGGGTAATGATTGCGTGTCTTTCATTTAAATATGTGGGAAACATGCTTCTTTGATTAACTCTTGGGAATTTATGTCAATTTCTTCAAGTTGTTCTTTGAACTAGAAGAGCACGATGAAAAATGAATACGTGGTATCTAGCCGTTGGAAAATGTAAATACGATGCTCTTAAATTTTTGTTGTTTATGCCAGAAGTATTCTGATATATCTCGATTGGCGACTAAGAGAAAAAATGGTCAATGAGCAGCTTGCCATCTCTCAGGAATGATTAAGTGGAGTTTGTGAGCTGTCCGTAATCATTGCAACTGGTCTATCAATGCCTGTGTTTTTATAGTGTATGTATTTTGGGCACCGGTCGCCAGTCATATCCGTGTAGATTTATATACTTGTTTATATGATTATTTAAAATATCAAATACTTGTAACAATTTATGAAACACTCATAGCCGAGCGGCTTGTTCAATCCCCACCGCTCGCTTGAGCTTCGCCGCATAGTGGATGAGTATTTTGCGAATGCTTGCTTGGCTACCACCCACCAGTAGAAAATCTTCGCCAAGCACCTTATAGTGTGTTCCGGAAGCAGTCCTCCATAGGTAATAAATAACAGACACATGCGACTTAACCACTGTATGTCTCAAGGTCACGGACGCAATGCAGTTGTCACTTGTTACGAAATGCGTCTGTTATTCATTGGTTACCGCTTAACATTAACGGAAGCGCTCGTAGCGAAGTTTGCTTGACCATTCTGAATCGATCAGCAAAGCTGTTAAGCAACGTCCGCCGCGGTCATGACTTGGATGGGTGACCGCTGCGCGCTGGTGACATTACTACTGAGCGCTTCCGTACTTCGGTTGTTGTCTTAGGATGGCAGTCGTTACAGCATGGTGGTAGGGCACTTTGCAAATGCCCGCCTGGCTTGCTACCACCCTCAAGTTGAAAATCTGTCGCCAAGCATCTAACGGTGTGTTCCGACAGCTGTCCTTAAAAGCCAGTAATTCTAGGTTAGCCTGAACAACATCTTAGACCAGATCAGCACTTACCATCAGGTGAGATAGTGGTCAAAGGCTAACCTGTCAGGCATAAAAAAAAACAGTTAGGCCCTGTGTGTGGTACGTCACAATCGAATAATAAAATATAACAGATAAAAAACCTTATATAATATGTACATAGATACGCCCAAATTTATTTATTATCTTACCTTCTATCTTTAAAAAGTTTGTTACCTTTTGGGTCGTTGGTGTGTGCGTAATACCGCTGTTTTAGAATCTCGAGTACCTGGGTTCGATCTTCGGGTCAGGCAACGCATTAGCATTTCTTACAAAGAAATTTACAGCAGTCTGAAGAGCTGTGATGATGGATGGCTACAGGCTGGCCCGCAACGTGGGTACTCAACAACATCTCACTGCCACTTTGGGTAATACACACGTGATGATATCTTCTTCTCTCGGTGCCTCTTCAATCAATGAAGGTTGGCAATCAGCTTTCCGTACTCGTCTCCATCCTTGGGGAGGCGTAAAAGTTCAGCGGCACTCGCAATCCCTGTCCACTCCCTGATGTTTCGGAGCCATGACTTTTTCCTGCGCCCAGCTCATCTCTTTCCCGCAACTTTTCCCATCATTATTAACGCTATAGTATGACGATATATTACGTTATATTAAATAAGTTATTCCTTGTGGGCAAGGTATTACTAAATTCCTATCAGACAAAACGGGTAGAAACGTGTTATATTGTGCGAAAGAAAACCTCTTACGTTCCTTAACACCTTTTTACCTCGAGCGCCGTCGCTAAAGGCGCGATGTACGAGCTATTCCGATATCTAGATAAGAGAAACGAGTTTCTTCTAGATCTTAATCGTAGATGTATTAGCACAGGGACTGGCTGCCAGTGTAGTGTAAGTTATTAGAGAAGGTCTATGAAATAACTTACGAATATCTACAAAAAAATCTAGAAGTGCTGATTAAATTGGCGCCTGTGAAATGATGTGAACAATACTTGAATGGTAATAAATATTACAAAAGAATCTCTTTATACATTTAAAACAATAAAAAAAATTAAATAATAATAATAAGTAATTAGGACTAGTGAATACAATAATTTGTTGCCAGTTACACATTTTTAAAATAACACATAATATTCAACCTATTAAAATTATACCTACTTAACAAGTTTCATCTCAATGCCTTAAGGTGGAAACACACGTGTGCGGCGCAAAATTTTGAGAGTTTTATCGCATTAGTAGCATATTTTTGGGTACCGTTCAGGACCATCATTTATAATTTGAAGTTTCGGTATATTATAAACCTTTTAATATTATATTTAACCTACTAATTAGTGAAATCGACGATTTACAATTTAGTTTAAAACCTTGATCAAAACCAACAATATATATTTCTCTTTCAGCGATAGTTGCGACGCGGAGCTCTCATAGAACGAGGTGTATCGCACTTGGCAGGTTTTTTTAATTGATGTTAGTTTAGTGATGATTCCCTTGAGCCAAACTCTCGATACAGGGTTCTTTACACACTTATAAAGCTTTCTTGTGGCATTTAATTAACCCTTACAAGATTTATCGCTTCCACTTGCGCGTGCGTCATTATTAGGGCTGCCTCTGATACAATTCTATTTCTGCCTGTAATGTTATAAATAAAGAATGAAAAGAATTTAAATGTGAAAGTGTTTTTTGATTTAATTAACTGTTTTGAAAACATGTATTGTCTTAAATTCTTGAAATTCGTAATATGTTTTATGAAAAAAGGTAAATTTAATAGAAAAATACCTTATGGTTATGACAATTAGGAAAAGCTTTTCAGCTATAATATAGCCATAATTTGTAAATAAAAACTATCACTAAACAAAGACGCCCTGTTAGCATCAATAAACATTAAACTTACATAATTCGAAAAAAAATACTTGTCAACCCTAATCAATTTTGATGTAGTGCATGAGTATGACCCGAATCAACGGTTTCTCAAAATCGATTTCATATTTAGGTTAATTGAAATATAGAGATTTAAACATTTTAATCGTAATATTTTAATAGTGACGGGAGAAATATCGATTTTATTTGTTATTTTAGTATTCACTAACGCATCGATCTGTCAAGTTGGAATGAGTAATCGATCGTTAATATGGAATAATTAATTTATTATCTTTGGACTTTTATCGTAACTCTTACGAGCTATAGTTATTTATTATTGATTAATGTCAATGTACTGATAAATGGGATAATTTTAGAACAAGAATCAATATGAGTATGAAATGAGTTTAACTTTTAAATAATAATAAAATATAATCGTGGTATAAAAATATACATTAATATTTAATAATATAATATATATTCAACTTATTATAGTTTTGCGATCCTAAGTGAATTTTGTTTGTCACTTCTTATAAAAATAGTATTATTATGAAACTCAGTTTCTAGAAAACTGAAAAAAAAATTTTTTAGGGGTTTCTACATTTCCGTAATTAATTTCAATAAAACCATTAACTAAAATGTCGCGGATGCGTCATATGGCAGATGTAGGTATATATAGGTAAGTTAAATGAATATATATGAAAACGAAAGGATGCATTGATTATTTTTATATTTAACTCGCCTACCCTATGTAATCATAACGACAATAAAAAACTCAACAAATTGGATCTGTCAAAAATCACCCCCTCATAAGGCGAAACGCCTTTATAAAGGTGCCTCTGCACTCGCGTTAAGGCGGTCCACACGACCGATAATTAAAGAGGCCACTGGATGATAAATAACCAACTGTCCGTGTTTTTACCGCAGATGTCATTATCTTGGTCGACTCTATCAGCCGTCACTCGATTGCCTTGGAATTCTGTAGAGCTGTTAACAACGCTCGCAATATATGTTGTTATTGAATGGTTTTCGCTTAGCACGCCTTAGGAATTGTCATTATATTTAAAATAATATGTTGTTATTTGCTTACAATGCTATCTTACTCTCGAAAATAAGTCCAAGTTCTGTTTTAACGTAAAAAAGAACATAAAGATAGGTTTTACCCGATGCCTGTATTACCCGAAGGGTTCAATAGACATGTCTAAACACCCACGTTTCACCTGACATCCATGAATACAAAATTCACTCAGGGGATCATCTTAATCCAATATAAAATAATGTATGGCTAATTTAATGAGATCAAGGTTCAATACTTATAACATGAAATAATTCTGGTCGTGCGTTCTTAATTAACACTTATAAATTGCTATATACATATAAGTGGCTTGATCTACTCATATGTGCCTGTTTGATAGTAAATTATAATAAATATGAATTAAGCAATCACTTTAACGTTCGCCAAACACTGCAGATACGCCCAAAAATATTAGTTTTTATTCAAGAGTGGTTTTAACATCTCTTATAGTATCATCATTCCCAATGACAGCGTAGCGTATGAATAATCGAAAGGTCCGAGTTGATGAGTGCGTGTGAGAGCTTTTTTGTCGTGACCACGACTTGTGTACAACTCTAGCCTGTTCCACGACCAGGTGTAGAGATGAGGTTGTCACAAATATCGATAGATACATATACCTACATTTATACTTTGTATCAATAAGACTTAAAATGGTGTTCCAGTCTAATATCACAATCGCATCCCACGCCATAAGTGTTATAAAGTTTTTTTTTTAAATCACGCATAAAACAGTCATAAAGACCTCCGTTGAACAAAGGCCTCCATCATCAGGAGGGATTTAATATAATCCTCAGGCTTGGCGATCTTGGGGATCGATTGTGTAAAATAATAATGTATATGAATTTGATAAAATATTTTTACATTTAGGAAGTAAGAACGTAAATAATTTAACATAAAAATAATTTGCCGGTTGAAAATTTGCTTTTAAATATTCAATGGGTTTTGATTTTCATATATAACGTTGCTAAGTTAAAAGCAAAGTGACAATGAAATAGCTCAAAATCTTGGAATAGGATTAATGATGTAAATTTAACTAAAACGCAAGACAACAACTCATCTCGCAGACCACCGCAGATAAGTCTCCGATTCCTGTATTATCTTATGACGTTGAATTCATCGATATCGACATTCGAATGCGTGTGTTCTTGTTACCCTAAAAGGGAAGGCCGTTCGAAAAGTTGGAAAATAAATAATTATAATTAAGCGTAAAAAATACAAAATTTGAAGCAGCCGTCTTGTTAATGTGAACTTGGGCATGTTAGATTATGACGTGTGAGGTGTAAAGTTGGACGAGTTATGTTGTAAGTGTTATAGCTTCTATATTTAGAGGAATAATTCCTGTTTTTAAACGTCTTCACTAACTTGTGATTGTCCTGAAAGCCTGGCCTATCAGCATTTTGTATTTCTTTTCAAGTGAAATTATATATTTGTTATACTAAAACTATAGTGGTTTATGCAACTGTCATATAATAGAGGGTATTAAAACATGAGTGTAGTTTTTCACGAGTAATAAGATTACACGAGTGTTTTAATACATAATTATATGCAGTTGCATACACTACTTTATTTAATCTTATGGCTATAGATTTAAAAAAAATGCAATATAAAAACCAGCGTTTTGCGCGCGCAGCGCGATTACCACAGATAATGTGTACTTAAATTGAATTGGAACCTCCTTCGGTACACATTGTACTTTAATAATAAAAAAAATGTTTTAAAGCATGGTTTTGTTAGGAGAATAATGCTTTAATTTAATTTTTTAATTTTCTTAAAGAAGTACCTATGTATATAAAATATGCCAATAAAAGTCTGTATGTCATTACATAATAAGAATATTAGCGAATGAGATTATATAAAATAGTTTATATCCTAATCATCACCTAGAGTGGGAATCGAACCCAATTTCTTCGATTTTTCTCACCGGGTGCCCTAACCGCTGCGCTATTGAGGATCGCTCGACTGAGCCGAAATTTGGTGATCTACTTGTATTATTTTAACCGTCATATGGGACCGTGCGCGGACATCAACCAGACTATCAGACTTCATCTCTGAAGGAAGTACTTTTTAAGACAACTCTCGTTAAGACGTTGCTATCCTTCTATATATCTATAACTAAGATTGAGAGCACTATCGCGAACTAAGCCTAAATGAAATTAACAAACTTATTGAGTATAGAATTTGAAATGTTATTTTATTGTAATAGTTGTTGAGCAAAATTCACTTAAATTTCGCTCAAATTTCTGCACGTATTCGCATGCTATCTCTCGGGACGGGACTTACTACTTACCAACTTACCTATCGCAACGTAGGTATAAAGTTATTATGTAAAATGAAATGATATTAAGATATGTGTTTTTTCTTCTGCAGGTGTGAGCGCCACGCTGATGGAGGCCGATCAAATGTGGTAAGAATTCAGCTCAATTAATTATAAATGGAAAAAAAATAAGTATCGCCACTTTATCTTTATCCGGCCGAGAAATGCCCATTAGCAATACAAAATGACAAAAAAACGTTAGAACATTCAAGCTCCAAAAGTAAAATAGGATTCCAAAGAAACTCAGCGTAAAGTCTTTACTTTTTCTCTATTTAGAAGACTTAGAGTATTGTGGCCATCATTAGATTTATCTGTAGTAAGTAGTGCGATTGATTATGGACCATGGTTGTGTATATCCTAAAACAATTTAGAAACCAGCCTGAGTTGGGGAAAATACTCCCAAATAAGTAACATGGCATGCAGTCTCGCAAATAACTACCATCTGACCGTCTTTCGGCCTCGCAACGACCTTCATTCGCGCTAAAGCTCGCACCGCAGACTCCCAAGTTACTAGCTAACAGCTTAGTAAACGGCTGACTTATTTATTTTATTTTTTTTAATATAAAATATCGCAGATTTAATTACTAATAATATTAACAAAACACATAAATCTATATGAATTGAAAATTGTACATAGGTATGTAACAATACCAGGTATATACAATTTCATGCATAGATTTTCTTTTTATTTTGCAAAATCACCAATAAAATGTTTATATTATATCGTTATATAATTTGGTCTTTACTGCATTACAAATTCCATTACAGTTTACCCTGTCAATTTTTATGTCATTATTAAATTTCGAAGCAGTGATAGCTCAGTGGCTTTGGCTATGGCTGCTGTGCAGCAGGTCCATGGTTCGAATCCCACCGCGGGCTTGAGCTTCACCGCATGGTGGAAGGGCATTTTTGCGAATGCCCGCCTGGCTAGCGACCACCTTCAAGTTGAAAATCTGTCGCCAATCACCTAACGGTGTGTTCCGGCCAGTCATTCTAGGTTAAGTCTGTTAACACCTTCGACCACATCATCACTTACCATCACGTGAGATTGTGGTCAAAGGCTTACCTATCAGTAATAAAAAAAATAAAATATATATATATCTTATTAAAAACTTTTCCACTTTAACACAATATCCAGTAAAAACTTAAATAATGCTAATTTAAAAACAAGCTACAGTATAAAGGACACTAAATTCAAAAAGCTGTCATTGTATTTAATAATTGACACAATGTTTAATTCGTTTTATTAAAATACTTCTGTTTAATATGTCCTATTGTAGAAGAGCTGTTTTCAGGTCTTTTAATCTGATTATAATTTAGATAGCTATTTTAGAGTATGGTGCATCAATATATGATATATGGTCTAGCCCTAACTCAATCGCTAAAGACATATTTAATAAACTGCCTAAGGCATTGAAAGCCACAAAGTTTATTGAAAATTTAAAATCTTTACTGTAACAGCCGGATCGTCCACTTCTGAACACAGCCTCCCCTATTAAGGGGGTATTGCCATAATCCCCACGCTTGGCAGGAGTCTTGGGAATCGCAGTGTAAGTTGACAGTTCTTTAGAAGGCGCTGCTACCCACCTTAGAGTATTTTTCCCTTAGTCGCCTCTTACGACACCCACGGGATGATATGGGGAGGTGCAATTCTAACCCGGCACCCCACAGGGTTAAATTTAAAATCTTTACTAGGCCCAAATGTTACTACACATCAGAAGAAAAATTGCAAAGATGAATTGAATCACATAGAAATATGTAGCTCCTTCCGTTCCTACTGTAGGCATACTCATAGGGCCACATGTTTGTAATAAAACATGTTTTGTAAGATCTACATGTATCTACATAAGTTATAATAAATACGCGTGTATTGAGTATAATCATTTTGTAGAGACGTCATAATTAACAACATAATTTAGTCTCATAGTTTGTATTCCTTGCAAATTGCTATTGCATTTTTTTAAACCTGTTTTAAAGTAAAAGCGGTTAAAACTCGATTAAGAAGCGGGTATTTACGTTGATGAGAACGCATTGATGTAGCTACTTTGTCATATAATAGTTAAAATAATAATATATGATCATCAGGCTAGCCAGGCAACTAGACATAATTCTTCATCGTACTTCATTTATTTAATGAACAGCTTAGTAAAGAAATTTCATTTTTAAATTGATGTGACGTCACAGCTTGTTTCTTGTGGGGTGTCGGGTTAGAATGGCACCTCCCTATTTCTTCCCGTGGGTTCGTAAAAGGCGACTAAGGGAAAAATACTGGAAATGAAGGTGGAAATCAGCGCCTTCTGAAGAACTGACAAATTTTAATGCAATTTCCGAGCAATCCAAAGCGAATCAAAGCGAAGCCAAGCGTGGGGATTTCGGAAAATCACCTGTCTTTGTCATTTATTTTAACGAATTATACACATTGGAAGTGTTATTATACCGATATATGCTTGTGTTATATTTTCTCCACATAATACCGTCGTTATATAATAGCGTACCCTATCTCCCTTTTTTTTTAATTATATCGATGGTATTAATAAACCAATTTATTATTATATTTATGGAATATTTAATTTTTAGGTCATTTAATATGGCTTTAATTTACTTGAACTTCAGACCTAGCAATCACCTTGGTATAATTGATCATATTACTAGTTAACTGCCATTTCAAGTATGAATTATCATCACTCATATAATAACCTTTTTGATACCATAGAGTATTATTAACAACATATAAAACTCCATGGTTCACTCTGATGAAACGATGGTAGTATATTAAAATACTGTCACCATTAAGTATAACACCTGCTCACTAACATTCCTTCACACTTAACAGACTTCGCACATTTTTTTTAATTAAAGTCTATTTTATGGTAGAATTTTGTATTGCTGATAGGTTAACTTTTGACCACATTCTAACATGTTTAAAAGTCTTAATAAGGGCGATGGTGTTAAAAGTCTAAAACTAGAGTACAGTTTACTAGCTCTCAAGGACTACTGCTGGTGCATATTCTCAGTGGCTAGTCGAGTGTTTTTTCTACTCTATGGTGCTACCTAGCCTGGCGAGCATTCGTAAAACACTACCACCACCATGCAAAAGCTAACACTTATATCCAAATCACAGATAATTTTAAATGAAAAAATAACTTTTATGAATAAATTATAAATATTTTATAAATATGTATGTAACTAACCATATATTTATTCGTAGATATATAATAATACTTATTTTAGTAACTTAGTAGGGGTGCTGGGATACAGTTGCACCTTATTATATATTCTTAGTAGGAGTCCTAAGATGCCGCGAAGGAAAATATATCAGAAGGTGGGTAGCAATGCCTTCTGAAGAAATGTTGTCTTACACTCCAAGCATGGGGATTATACAGAACCCCCTTTAGTGAGCGAGGCCTTCGTTCAACGGATGCCATAGCTGTTGGTGATAACTGTGAATGATATACATTATCTACTCTTTTTAATCTCCGAAAGCGTCAACAGAGGAGTCTGCTCCCACGTATCGCTAGATATGTTTTGGTCTCATTTGATAGGTGGCGAGCCTATTGTTACAACCGGGCACAGTTTCAGACTCCAAAATATAAGTAGGAATTCTTTGTCAGCAAAATCCATTAAGTGACCCGGGGATTGAATCAAGAACGACTAGATTCAAATGCGACGATATCTCAACTCTACCAAACAAAGTCGTCTTATATTTCCAAATAGAATTTAATACGATCATTGAAAATCGACTTAAATTACTCTGGACATATTTAGGTAAAAACTAAAACTGCTTCAAACACGGATATCTCTTCCAATAATCCAGTAAAATATCTCCTTTAGAGTACACAAACGGCCATCTCCAGAAGCGATAAAAAGAGGTAAGTTATTCGAAGAGCCACAATAAGCTGGGTGTCTTCGACGCGGGCGCATCCCGGTTCTAAGAAACGGTGCCAGGGTTACCTAGTAACTGTTACTTAGTCTGTGGTTAGGATGCGCGTACGCATACCGAGCTCGGCTACCTGATTCTGACCAGTGTCTGACTTTTTAATGTTTGAAGACATTATTGTCTTATTTTTTAAGGGTGGTAAACGGAGTGCTATAACAAGCTTTTCCGCCCGTCCGGCCTGATAGGACTCCCTTGCTACATGTAGCTATTGAATCAATATATATTGAAATTATGACTAAATATGTGTCAGGTGACGTACGTATATTAAATAGCATTTTGTATGAAATACCCTATATATAAACCCTCGTGGGGTGCCGGGTTAGAATTGCACCTCCCCATATCATCCCGTGGGTGTCGTAAGAGGCGACTAAGGGAAAAATACTGGAAACAGCGCCTTCTAAAAAACTGCCAACTTACACTGCGATCTCCAAGACGCCTGCCAAGCGTGGGGATTATGGCAAATACCCCCTTGATAGGGGAGGCTGTGTTCAACAGTGGACGATCCGGCTGTTACAGTACAGTATGAAATATGTACTTTTGTACCACAGTTGACGTGTATTTCGTTATATGAGTACTACGAACTATACTATTCATAGAAATAATCCATACTTAATAGTATAAATTCGAAAGTAACTCTGTCTTTCTGTCTGTCTCGCCTTCACGCCAAAACCAATTTTCGATGAAATTTGGTATTCCATTGTTATCATACAAAAACAAATATATAAAAAAATATCTATATATAAAATAAATCAATATAAGAATCAAATCTATATTTATATTCATAATATTAGTATAGATATAGATGGAACATCTATCGAAACCTGCATCTCAAGATCGCTCTCAACTTTGAGATGCATTTATTCATATGAGCCTAATATTTTACTCTAAAATATTATGAATAAATATTGCAATTGATATAAATTACAAAAGGAAATAGCGTCTGCAATAACTGTTTTGCAAACGTAAACAAACACATCATACATCCGTCCCAACGTAATGAGGGACACAACCGTACGTATACTTTGAGTCTTATTACAAAGTAGTAGAGTTTATTATTGTACGTAAATTACAATCGTTTGGTAGCAATGACCTAGAAATTGAACTCTGGATTTGGCACGTCATACATTAGACCTTAACGAATTATGTAGGGTTACTGTGTACCCATTTGTTTGCATCCATATGTTTTGAATATTTTATTGACAGGGTAATAATATATATACATATTACCCTGTCAATAATATATATATATATATATATATATATATGGTTTTTTTTTCTGTTTTTGTGCCAGAATAAGCTCGAGGCTGACCTGATGTTAAGCGGACTAACCTCTGCATATAACAGATGCATTTCGCCGCAGTCACGAATTGCACAAAACATTTTGATTAAGAAATCCTACTACACAGTTTGTGATTACTTAAACGACAAAAATGCTTGGACAATGCCACCTCTGCCAAGCCATCACCTGTCTCCTACGTAATTTAAACAAATATTGTAATAATTGTATTATATTGTTTATAACACATTGTAAAAAGACGTTTAAAAGAATGGCCCGAGTTTCTTGCCCGTTCTTCTCGCAGTGGCTCTTTTTTTGCTGAACGTGGCAGTAAAATGTAGAATATTTCAATATTAAAATTTGTAATTGACCTTCATAAGAGCGTCGTAGACACCTAAATTGAATAAATGATTTTGAATTTAAATTTGAATTTGAATTTGCACTGCGCCCGTCACTCTAAAACGTAAGTAGCTGTTAAGTCACATGTGCCTGTGAATTTACTGGCTCTCAAGGATTGCTGTGGGAACCCATTATCAGGTGCATGGTGCTACAGCTTTTCTACTTTAAGCTAGCCAGGCGAGCAATCGCAAAATACCCTTCCACCAAGCTCAAGCCGACGGTGGACATCGAACCAGGGATCTGCGGCACGGCAGTCAATAGCTAGTACCGCTCCGCCATCATTGCTTCAATATTACTTATGTCGAAGGCTTTCAGGCAAGCAGCTGGCCTTCAAATTGAAGCTAAATCTTTTAATTATTAAGTTCTAGTGTTGTCCTTTTTTTGTTATAAATATTGTGTAATGTATATATAATAAAAAACTTCGTTTATTTATGAAGGTTTAAATCACAAGTACAAGTTCGTCGACCGTAGCAAAAATGAAATTAACGCGAAAAGATTTAAGGGCGATGTTTTTTATGAGTTTTTTTAAGTTTACTGTATCCGCAAATGCAGTCTTGCGGAGACAGTAAAGTTATGCTCATCATATAAATATAATATATGGATACATATAGATATTGTCTTTTGTGTTGTTAGTGAAGAAATAGGTATTCTATTGACTCTCAAATCACACTATCACACATATGAAGAAGGGGAGAAGCAGAGTCCATAAGAGTTGGCAACGCATTGACAGTAGGTACTTAACAAATATGTTATAGTATTTAAAAAAAATATCAAATTAATACTCTAGTAAAACACTTTAAAAATAAAAAAGTCTGTCTTAATGTCTCGATCGTGCGCTCGTAGAGTCAAGGCCTCCTGAAGATGCTTCGTGTTGAAGCGAAACGCGTCGAAAATTCTTCCAGTTTGACATCGGCTTAACAGAAAAATTAGGCGAAATTGCCTCTTAATATATTTTTTAAAATATTTCTTAAGTGTTTTACTTAAGTATTCATTTCATGTTTTCTTAAAATACTTTTAAAAATATTTGTAATTATTAAATATGGATTTCCGCAAAAATACGCCTGAATCTATTCAGTACTAATGGTATTGCAGATGTCTATAGGCGACGCGATGGTAGCCGCTTACTGTATTGTTATATGGATGTGTGTATTATGTTTGCTACTTCTTCACGCTGTAACGGCTGAACCGATATTGATACAACTTGTTATATAGATTGTTTACTTTCTAGATTAACACACCGAATTATTTTCACTATCATCATCATCACTTCTTACCATTATCTGAGCGGGTGAAACCGCGGGACACAGCTAATATGTTATAAATGCACTCAGCGAATGTTTGTGAGGATGTGAGTATAATGTTTGTTACTTCTTCACGCTGTAACGGCTGAACCGATTTCGATGAAACTTTGAATGTAGATAGTTTAGGTCCTGCTTTAACGCAAAATATACATTAAGTTGTCATCATCACCACTTTTCATCATTGTCTACGCGGGTGAAATCGCAAGGCGCAGATTGTTAGTGAGATAATGAAGAGTTAAGCGTCACTCTTATTTTACAGTTAAAACGGTATTGAGCAGTTTAGAAAATAAAATTGATGTGCCAATTTCATCATTTAAAAGGTTTTTTAATACCTTAACTTCACAAAAAAATTTGCAACACTGCAACTCTCAGCCTCTGTTTAGCGAAAAAAACAATATAAAAGCTCAGTTTAATTTAGTAAACTGACCAATAAAGCTCTCGGCGCGTGACTTAACGTCGTTAAACGATCCTGTACAATGTAAGTGCAACTTAAATAAACTTAAGTGAAACTGTACTCAGAAACAATGAATAATAATATTTATGTGTTTATTTTTGATTTGTTGCGGATTCTGAAATGAACTTGCGTTCCGTGGGAGTTGCTTTGTTTTCAATTTGCGTGTATATTTTTTATGCGCACTTAATAATGTCCGTCTAGCACCAGGCTAGACTGTCAAACCCCACTTTTTTACATAGGCTTTCCGTTGACGACTATCTGTTCTGACGGTAAGTGATGATGTGGTCGCAGGTGTTGGTCAGGCATACCGTTAGATGCTTGGCGATAGATTATCTACTTCAGGGCGGTAGCTAGCCAGGCTGGCATTCTCAAAATGTCCTACTATAACGACTGCCATCCTATGTATATCACATCAAACCCCCAATGGGGGTCTTGGCTTGGCAGGAGTCTTGGGTAGTGTGTTTAATAGTCTCAATTCTTCAGAAGGCTAATTCTAGGTTAGCCTGAACAACATCTTCGACCACATCATCACTTACCATCAAGTGAGATAGTGGTCAAAGGCTAACCTATCAGGCATAAAAAAAAAAGGCGCTGCTGCCCACCTCCCGGTATTTTTCTTTTAGTTGCCTCATAGAACACCCACGACATGTGGGAGTGCAATGCTACCCCGGGACCCCACGAGAAAGATTCTAGAAGAGTACTATATATACAAAAGTATATGTAGACTGTGATCAGAAACAATTTGTTAAACTTGATTGTGGTTAAGTTTAAACGGTGAGTTTAAACCTGAATAAAAAAAACTGTGGAGCATCCTAACCGCAACTAAGCATGCGCACGCACAAGCATTAGTGTTGCCCGCGGTTTGTGGGGTATGCCTTATTAATTATTGTTAGCAATTATTACATACATTTAAATGCTCATATTATGTAGTAATTAAGTGGTTTTTGAGGTTATTAAATTCTTACGCTCATTCCTTGTATCGGGGGTTAATACCTACAATATGTTTTCTGGATTTGAATAAAATACGTTTTGGTTTTGTGGCTGGTTGAGTTCCTGATTCCAACACTTCTTCGAACTTCTCGTTGGTAGTAAAACTCCTACCAAACAACTAATACCCAAAAGCTCATACTAATAGCAATTCTTAAAATCAAATAATCTTAGTTATAGCAATATAAAGAGACGGTATGATGCTTTTTTGGCGATTTATTCCTTTTTAGAATTCCTTTACGAAGCACAATTTGGTGTGCAATCAATTACATAATTTAATTGTTAATTTTTGCCACTACAAAAAAACATTCATTCGTCACTTTTTCAGCAAAAAAACTGTTATAAAGACACAGCGACGAGAAAAAATGTAAACAGCCTTCATTTATAAAACCGCGAACTACGCGGCTGAAATGAAAATAGTAAAAAATAAATAGGGATGGCTCTGTACATTAGGAAAGACTCAATAATTATACTTAAGAGTATATAACCATGGCGATTATTTGAAAATAATTCAGATATTATAACAATACTGTAAGTACAAAAGATAAATAAATAGGTTCTTTCTAATTTACTCATCAAACAGCATTCTACTATCGATATCATCCAAAATATTTCAGATGTTTCAAATATTTAAAGGCTAATCGTTTGGCGACACTAACGATTGCACCCTGTTTACTAATCACAATCGATTAAAATGCAGCTAATGAAGTAACTCCGATTTATTCGACTGTTGCCAAAAAAGCTCGTCTTGAATCCTAATTGATTCAAATACCGCGACCGATTGCAAAAAACGGCTAAATGACGCCAGGGGAAATAAATTTGGAAAACTAAGAACACCAGTGATGTGAAAAAATATTTGAAATTTTGATAGAATCTATACAGGGTTATTGGTAAAATGCTAACAACCTCTTAGGGTTGACTTCTGCTAGTCCTTACAAACATTTTGAGATTATTTTTTTGTTTTGAAAATTTTTTTTTTAAATGTTTTATAATTTTGTTCGCGTTTTTTTCGCTGGATAACTACGATAACCTGATGTTAAAGTCTCTTGTGGCTGATTATTTCATATTTTTTTATTACTTTACTCGATGTAAATATTCAAAACTCGATTCAAAAGGAGCACGGCGCGGTCCAGTGTTGCCGCGGCGGGCGCTCTTGGCACAGAGTAGGCATTAAAATACAAAAAAAATATTTAAATAAAAAAAACGTATCAAAATCCCTTGATTAGTTTTAAAGATCTAAGCATACATAGGTACAGAAACGCGAAGCAACTTCGTTTTATACTATGTAGTTATAATGATACTCGATTATTTATTTTACTTAGTATGGAATTTGGTTTAACTAATATTCATCAAGATATAATTGTGTAATAAGCTTCAGCCCTCATACGACTAAGCCCACGTAGATATCGATTATCGGTAAACTTGAGATAAAAAATTAAAATTCAAGACTTAAAAATATTTCGATATAGGTATTCCAAATTTCGTTGCAGATGATTTAAAAATCTATCGTATGACTCTGGAATGAATCATTTTGAGATGTCCTCGCTCAAAAATTAAGAAACAGTGCTGACTTTGTATTTCTTCACAAGTTTATCCATAGTTACATAGAAATTCCCTCGATACTTGAGAAAAATGAATTTGATATCCCTCGCCCCTCGAGCCTCTCACATTCAGCGCCACTCTCATACATTTATTTAGTATTCAAGGTTAGCCTGAAAAACATCCTCGACCACGTCATCAATTACCATCGGTGAGAAAGTAGTCAAACTATCAGCTATAAATACAAAATAAAAAAAAAGCTTTGGCCTTGCTTTTTTGGCTGGCCACCCGAAGACAATGCCTTTTGACTGTATTCATTAAATAAAAAAACCTTATAATCAGTCTTTTACTCAGCTATAAAACAAGTCGTTTGGTCCCATCTCTACTAAAATCCGTGCACAAAAATGCATAACAAAGTAGCGACAATGTCGAGACAAAGTCCTTTACAACTAATTCATATTCAAGTTACACTTAGGTAATTCAATTTAGGCTTTGGATGTCAGCCATTTGCATTGATTTATTTTATATTTTACTTCCTTTGCCGCTACCTAAATTCTAAGAAGTTTTTTGATAAACAACTTCCTTCCAACACCTGCTGATGTGTTTGTTGCATGTTTTTTTAGTACTTATTAGTGATTATTTGTATTTCGATTTTAAATAATGTTTATTCTCGTCTAAATACAAATGGCAAAATTAGCTTAGTAGCTCCCATGCGTTGTCATTTAAATCAAATTAAATGTAATGACATTAAAAGCAATTTTGGCACAATATATTGTCATTTGTCCCGTCTGGCTAGCTGCTACCCCTCGGGTACGAGTATCATATACAATCTATGGTGTTGCTAGATTATAATTCTTATTTTGGTATTTATTTCAGTGTATTAAATCCAAAAATATATTTGCAAAATGTACACGTAAGACTCGTTGGACATAATTGTTTGCATTCTTTACATATTTCCGCTTTGACACCTTCATGCAACACGCTCAAAACATTTGTCACAGATATGTTCAATTATTTTGTCAATGTGTAACACAATATTTGAATGTATGTCACGAAATGAACACTCTTCGTTCCTTTGTCGTTAGACAGTTAGTAACGCTCCATTAGTTCCGAATGTCTTAGTCAAACTGGAAGACAAATATTTGGAAGAAAACGTAACCTCATTTTGACAAAAATCTATGAATTTTGTGATGTAATGTCTGGACTCTGGACAAGTTTTGGTAGAGACGTAGTGCTTGGTATTACGTAAATATTTGTCGCCATTGTAGTCGTTTGATGATCGATTATGTTAACCTACTCGTATGTTAACGTCCGCTGCGGTCATGACTTGGAAGGGTGACTGGTGGTGTGAGTCTGTAGACTTATATATGAAGTCCTAATACTCCAGCCTTGTTGACTTGTAGGTTGTCTAAATGCTTTCATTGTAAAGGGTTTTACAACAAGAACTTTGTTTTTCAATTGGGACAACACCAACAGCATGACAGTTTTGACAGGCATCAGGACTATGTATCCAGTTGCCAATAAATTAAAAAAAAAGTTTTGACATTTAGTTTTTTGACGTATTCGTAGTAGATGCTTTGGCAATTGTTAAAATGAATTCAATTTCGCGAAAATCGCATTAAAATAATTAGAATAGACTATGAAAATTGTGGTTCTGTTAAAGTTTAGTAGCTGTAGTGTTGTTACTATAAGTTAATTTCTTTAATTCAAAGTAATTAGTATAATACTAATATAATATACTCTAATGAAATGGATTGGATGAAGAAAAAAAAGAAAATATTTTTTTTACTATAATCTTGAAGTTTGTATTTAGGATCGCGTTGATGTCTTTTGTTATAGAATTTACATATAGTAATATTACAGAATAAACTTTATAATACACTGCATGTATCGTTTTATAGAGTAATTCTCATGTATATTAGACTCGAATGAAATGTACATGTTGTAGTTTATGTAATATGTGATAATACAAATATATTGATATTATTAAAGGTAACCTTCAGACACACTTTATGTAAAATATATTATTCCCGGAAGAAATAAATATAAGGTTAACAAATATATCAGCACTTCAGTATATTGAGATAAGCCATAAAATACGCAATAAGAACTGGCAAGACGCCATTTTTTTCGCAACAAACAGCTACTCGTATTACTTTACTTTTAGTTTGTCAGTTCACACTTAGAAATTGTTGAGTGCTTCAAGAGAAACATTACGTAAAATATGGATTTACAGATGATTATTATATTTAATGATGGAGAAAATAGCTTATAGACACATATTGCTAGACACTTCATCATTGTCTGAAAAGAAACAAGTGAAAAATTAAAGCGCTGAAGAGTTGTAAATAGATGTTTTCCGCTCAAAAAATAATAACATTTACACACATTAAATTGAACTGAATTTGATATAATTTCCTAAATTTGAAATAAAATAATTATGTCCAGCTCCTATTCACTATTCGTTTTTCGTGTAACGAGTGACACTCTAGCGTTGTCTAAATTGAATTTGCGGTACGAAGTTCGTTGTTTCATATAATCTATGGTCGGATCGTTAATCACAAATCGTGCACTCTAGGGAATCTACTACTACTCTGAGAACGCTATTATGCCTCAATCAATTTTAAGTCTTAACTGAGAGAAATGAAAGAACATTTTCACATGGTAAGAGTGATGACAGTCGTATGTAGTTAAGGATCAGCGAGAGGTGTCGCTACTGTTCTAGAAGTTAGATACTCGTATTTCAAATTTACGTGAATTTCTTTAATCTCCATAGGTATTTATATCCTCATTAGTATTTGTGTTCTTTCTGCATATTTAGAAATTGACTTTGACTACTTACCTATGAATACATTATAATTGCATATTTTGAAAATGTACAAACCATACGAATCTAAATTAAAAAATATCTTATTCAGAATCTACACAGGAAATGCTTGCTAGTCTATGCTACGAACAAAGTTAACAAAAGTGAGCCAATACGTCGTGTTTTGCGGATACCTTTTTTCGGACATTGAGATATTATTACTGACGTACATATCTCAATGCTTTCGGACTCGAAGTTCAAAACTTCGACGTACTGTCGACGTAATGTCGTCGTTACAATAGAAAAACTAACTATATTTTTACACCAATAGAAAGGGAATTTTAATTAAATGATATAAACACTGAATTGAAACCTTTTTATATTTAGGTATTAAATATTTTGTGCAATTTTGAATGCAATTTTGAACGGAATAAGTGATAAGTGTGTAGAAGAAAGTGATACCCTCGTTGCGGATAGCCTTGTTTATACCCCTAGGTTCTTTGTTAGATTTTCAAAATACCACCAAGAGCTTCTTTTTTTATGTTATTGTGACGGAACAAGTTCGAGGCCCACCTGATGTTAAGCGGACTAATCTCTGCCTATAACAGATGCATTTCGTCACAAGTCACGACTTGCACTGCGCCCGTCACCTTGAGACATAGCTGTTAAGTCTTTTGAGCCTGTAATTTCACTGGCTCTTAAAGACTGCTGCCGGACCACACTTTTAGGTGCTTGGCAGATTTTCTACTTCAGGGTGGTCGCTAGCCAGGCGGGCATTCGCAAAATGCCCTTCCACCATGCGGTGAAGCTCAAGCCCGCGGCAAGATTCGAACCATGGACCTGCTGCGCGGCAGTCCATAGCCAATGCCACTGACCCATCACTGCTTCAAAAACATATATAGAACCATTCTGTGAATAATTTCTAATTCTTTGCTAGAACTATTTTAATAATCCACAGTTCCAGAAAAAGAAATCTATAAAACACAACCGTAAAATATCCAGTCGCTGTCTTGCCTCATAAATTCAGAAAATGATCACCAATCAACACATAAAATATATTGTAATGTAAATAAATAAGTTTCACCTACAAACTTTATTGTTCCAAGTTTATATTCCTACTAGTTTTATATTTTACTTCCTTCGACCGTGTTAGGAATACTGTAACTAATCAACCAGCTCACAACTACATTGAACAATCAAAAATAAAACTAAATTGATCCTTACGTCAACAAAAATTAAGTTCAACCTAAATCGGTAAGTAAAAAGTTGACGGCACAGATAAGTTTGTAAAACAGAGGCGTCAAGTCATTAAAAACTCGACGCCGAAAAAGCTATAAAAACTAGAAAACATAAATAAAATTCTAACCGTGAAGGTACCTGTCTATAATAGTCAAATAAGGTTACATATCTAAGTGTCGTAAGTCTACTTAGGATGCTTAGCGTACACTCGCAAAATACGCCATTGGACTGAGGAAATAGTCGGTTGTCGGTAACTTGGAGTTATGTTTTCCGATGATGCATTCAATGTTTTAGGATGTGCTCTGAATGAGATTGGCGTCAAATTGATTTACCAACTGACGATGTGTATGACATGCATCATAATAACTAAACTAGTTCAGAGAGCCTTTTTGAAAGGCCGCCTTTTGTTCTATTTTTATGTGTACATATAACTATTCATATGATTTTTGCTGTCACAAAAATATGAATAATTTTTAATTATTTATAAGTAACAAGCGCCCCGACTTCGCACGGGTGTAATGCTGATACTAAATATACTACTGAATCTCCTTATATACAACGTTCATAGCTTTTTGTCATTAGACAATAATCGCTTCGTGAATAAGCCATTATTTGTAGTAAAAAGTAAAGGATAAAAAATGGTTATTGTAGGTTATCCCTAAGATATAGACATATACTATCCCGGACTTTTTAGTAGACCTTTTTAAGGTGTACAATACTGTATTACATTATTTTGATCTATGTATATAGGGTTATATACATATAGTTTATATCTATATAGGGTTCAGCCAGCAGCGTTTGCAATGTAAACGCAATAAATGCGTTCATTTCCGACATTACTTTAGAAACCTCTAAAATTATCAGTGTTTCTCTACTATATTGCATGTATTATACATGTAATCTCTCTTGAATCACTCTATCAATTAAAAAAAACGCATCAAAATCCGTTGCGTAGTTTTAAAGATCTAAGCATACATAGGGTCAGACAGCGGGAAGCGACTTTGTTTTATAGTATATGTAGGGATTTATTATATTGTATCTCTCATAGAAGTTACTTAAATTATATTGTTGTACAACAATTCATTTTTATCAAATGTTAAAAAACTGAAAAAAACTTTTATCCATAATATTTAAACATTCGTGTTAATTTTACTTCTATCTTAACCTAAAATGTCAATAATTTGATCCAATAATTTTATGTATTATTTTTTTATCTTAATTATTGTTTAAATGTTAAACAAATCGAAGGAAGGAAGCTTTTATAGCCGGCCATTATCGTAATCATAATAAAACGTAAGATATTTTGCTTACAATGGAACATAAAATAATCCAATTAATAAATTAAACATCTCCGGTTCTGTTGGCGTATTTATTAAGGATGATCTCCATTGAAAGTAACTTTATATTTTTATCTTAGATTCTATACTTGGATATACATTTTTTGATTGATTTCAGGACATCAATAATAATATTCTGATTTTGTTATAATATTAAGATATTGGTAATTACGTAAAACTATAGAAATATGCTCAGTTCTATACTTTTAGGTATTACAGTTATTTTGAAGCGCTAGTAGTGTAGTTTGCTGAGCCGATTTTACCACTGCGGTCACGAGTTGGATGGGTGACTGCTAGTGGCATTACTACTGAGCGTTTCCGTTATTTGGAGGGCACCTAAACCGCCGTCAGTCCTAGGTCCTGGTTGTGGTCTAAGATGGCAGTCGTTATAGAATGGTAGAAGGGAATCAAAGCACCCAACGGTGTGTGCTGGCAGCTGTTTTTAAGAGCCAGTAATTCTAGGTTCGCCTGAAGAACATCTTCGATCACATCATCACTTACCATCAGGAGAAACCGTGGTAAACGCTGATATAAGAAAGTTTAAAAAATCATTAGGATTCAAAGACTAAATAAAGGGTATTAGTCGTCTATAGCTAATAGTATAATATCATTTTAATATTATGTATTGCTTTGAGAGGAGTACTACAAACGAATTCAATGTCATTGTTGTAATTTGGTTTTTATATTATATTCATCTTCATCATCAACAATCATAACGTCCATCGTTGAACAAATGCTTACTCATTAGGGGATTTACCGTAATCCCAACGCTTTGCAAGTGTTAGAAGGCGCTCCTGCCCACGTTCTGTATTTTTATTTTTTCACTTTGTCGCCTCTTACGACATCCGCAGCAAGATATGGGAAAGGGTTACTCTAGCACAGGATCCCAGGGAACAAGTATATATATATTACTATATCTATACTTGTAATAAAACTGGAACAGGTCAAATTCTCTACATATTTAGAAAAGAACATCTGAGAGCACTCTGTAGCTGACACTAATGCTAAAACTCTATTTTTTATTATTTTTGCCTCTCTGTCTGTCTGTATCATGTCGGCGCATCACGCCAAAACTACTTAATGAATTTCAATAAAACTAAGCATGATTTGAGTTCATACTACGAGATAGGCCACTGTATACATTTCATCCCGAAATTCAACACGGTGCCCTTGGGAGGGGGGATAAAAGACAAAATGTATACTTATTTTGTTTTTTAAAGTGAGACTTTCCGGTTGAAGAATGAAGCATATACGAGTATGGTGATACTGGAAAACTGCTGCTAGATAGATAGATATAGATTTCAATCCCACGTTAAGTAATTTAATACAGTTTCATATACCTAAGCGTATAGCTCCAATTTGACTCCCTTAATTGTCCCTGCCGCAAAAGCTTATTAAAAACATTTCAATATTTTAAATCTTATAAATTATCCTCCTTCCAGTATGGTATAAGCCTAACACTGCCGGACGCACGTCCATTCCTCTTTAGGCCGGCAGCGCAAAGCCAAATACTAAACGCGCGACTTCAACACCATGTCAGTATAACTTGACGACTCCATGAATAGCGAAAGCTAACGGAGTTATATTGAGACAAGGTGCCAATGTGTTCACATGTTTCAAGCCGAGTCTAGGACGGCGTCAACTCATTGTAATTTATGGATGTACTCGATAGGTGTTCAGGGAATGCTAAACCTTGATGAAAGGTTCCGAGGGTTTCTTGGTGGCTAGGCGTAGTTACAGTTATAATAAGTTCTCAAGCTTGAAGTCCGGTAGGTGGCCATACTGTCGCAGTTAAGAAATCTTACTTTATTCGCGTTCAGAAATGACGAATTTCACTGCTCCCGTCACCATGACACATTCAGTTTTGAAGTCTCATATTTGTCGCTTATTTCTAATTTCACTTGGCCTATTTATAACTTAATATTTGATGTTTCATGTAATTATGCTTTCCAAGAATGTTACATAATATTAGATTCTATGGAAATTGTAGACTACCCTTTTAAGTTTTATATTAAAACATTAGTGATAGTGAGAAGATTGTATCACGAAAGGATAAGCGATATAAGTATTAATAAGTGATTATTTAATCATTTCATTGAAAATTCTGCTTTAATTGTACTAATGTGCACATAATTTAACATCACACAAAAAACACAGCATACTTCCCTTGCTTCCCATAATTACGGCACGAGCTAATTTATCCCACATCTTTATTAAAAACACATAAATTTAAAATGCGAAATACTTGACAATCTTGCACCGACATAATGAGATTTTTTTCGCTTTGCTGAATCGCACAGCAAAATGAAGGTAAGTAAGTGATTACTGGCAGGTGGAAAAAAAAAGTGTAATCAACAGCTGGCACTGGCAACAATTGTTTTGAGGAAACATTTAAAGTAATGGTTAAACTTATTCATGTTTACTTCCATGTCCATTTTGTCCCTTTTTTTTATAATGTAAAACTGATAGCAAAGTACTATTCTGTGTGGTTATTTTTTTTAGGGTCTTAAGTAGCCATTCTTAGCAAAACAAATTCGTTTTATAGTAATGTTATGGAGGCATCCGCGTTGAAAATGTACACGAAAACATAATCTAAAGCATGTTTTTGAGTACGAAGACCCTACACTTACTTAGTATTGTTCAAATCCGCTATACAGCACCAACGCGCTAGAGACTATAAACTATATTCGAATAGCGTGCTTTATTATACGCTATCGTTATAACGAAACAAGGCGAACACATTACAGGTAGGTATATAGCGCGTAGGCCTATAACGCGGATATGCGCAAAGCGTGTTAACGCGACCGAAAGCGCGCGATGACTGAAGCTTGGCGCTATGCCGCTACACAGCATAGCGGCATAGCGTGATAGCGCCAAGCTTCAGTCATCGCGCGCTTTCGGTCGCGTTAACACGCTTTGCGCAAATCCGCGTTATAGGCCTACCCAGCCACGTTAGTGTACGCTTGATGCTAAACGTTATATTTATAGCGCGAAGAGAATATATGCATAGCGCGCTGTATGCGCTATAAGGCAATAACCCGCTATGCTATGGCGCTAGATGCTATATAATCCACCACTACACTTACTTTTGACGAGTGCAGTGAAGACAGTGACAGTGACGTACGCGCCCCTACCCTGCCTGCGATGCCATTGCTGCCCGCCGTTCCTCAAGTTTCGCAGAGGGCGCTGCGAGCAGCCGCCCTCAGTGCACGTCTAGCGGCCATCGAAGCTGCCCGCATTCCTTGAGAATGAGCGTCTTTACCGCTCGAACACCGGTCGGAGATAACGACTAAACACCGTGAGTTCTAGCCGGTATACGTAGTTAATATGTTTTTTTTTATCGATAATAACTTGTAAGAGAATTTCGTATAAATACCAAACTACCTATTTCAAATCAGATGTACAAAAGAACTAATATTAATCATACATTTAATCTTCAGCTCAATTTATTCTCTTGTTATTTTGTGTCGGCAAGACAAAATTTTATATAGGTACAGTTTGACAAAATAATATTTGATAATTAAAATAAAAGTTACTACTACTTCATGTATGATCTTCACCATATTTCTTTCCTTAATTGAAATGGGGTTGGTACAATATGTCTTTGTGTAGCTAAAAGTTGCCTGAGCAGGTGCCTGAAATGAATCACGATAGTATGTTCAACTTGCGTTGTACTAGTTAGACTTACTTGGTTAGAGCATACCCCGGCTAAAGGGGTGGATGGACGCGGGTTCGAATCCCGCACATGACTATAATTTTTTCTCTCGTAAATTTGTAATTTTGTAATATTTTCACTGTTTGTATGTAAATCATCCTGTTTCTATTTGTTTTCTTTATCAGAGCATGGCAATCGATCAGTCATACTAAGAATAAAGCTGCGTCTACACGTGTCACATGTAAATTAAAGATGTACAAATATATTGGAAAACAGTTGAATCGAAAGTGTCTGAATGTGGCATGCGTAGTGTAATCGTGGCATATTTGCAACTTATCTACATAACGAAAAGGATGCGTTTTTTCTCAGAAATGTCCCATACTAAACCTTGGCTGGAAAGTTCAACATTACCTACTAAGTACTTTTTAAATGACGGACGCTTCATATTCTTATCTATAGAAGTTATATAATACAAAAAAAAAACTTTATTGTACACCAAACATTTTATAAAACACATATATAGAGAATTATTAAAGCTAAAGTATAATGGGCGGACTTATAGCTTAAATCAATCTCTTCCAGTCCAATGTAACTAGGTGATAAAGTTTTAAGACAATCTTATAATTTTGTATATTACAGAAAAAAAATAAGAGATATTATAGTATGTCAGGATTTTCCGTGGGGTGCCGGGGTATAATGTCACTCATTGCTACGTGTCAGTGTAAAATACTAGAAGATGGGCAGCAGTGCCTTCTGAGGACTGCAATCTTAAACTGCGATCTCCACGACGCCTGCCAAGCATGATGATTATGGAGGAGGCTGTGTTCAGCAGTGGCTGATACAGTACGGTAGGTAGTAGGTAGGTAGTAGTAGGCGAAACTATTATCTATATAAAAAAGTTGAGACAAAGCAGTAAATCGTCTGAAATAATAATTAAATTCGCAAAAGTAAAATGAAATTACAGCAGCAACCCTATTTGCTATCAGCAGTACAATTTGTTCTCGCTTCTACACAATATATCACTTTAAACTTATAATAACGCCGTATATCCGCCAATTCTCTGCGCAGTATATTCACTACCACAAGTAATAGATGCAAGAGTATGCGCAGACGACTTAAACGCTCTCTAATTAGACAATTCGTGTTCAAACCGCGCATGCGTCAAGCTGAGGCCATAATGATGGTATCTATTGTCTCACCTGACTTATAGATGTACAGAATAAGTTATTGAAGTAGGTAAAGGCTTGCATGTGTAAACTATGTCACGCGCTCCGTGTCTGCTAGCGATAAATTATCTGGCGACGTTAATTGTTTTTGGGATTTTATGCAATGGCCTCAATAAAACTGTAGAACAGAAAATATTTTACAGAAAATTGGCAATTTCTATCATGGAAACATCTTGATTGGTTGTAATGATGTCGTTATAGATGGTTGTCACGACACAATTATGATAATGTAGGTTTGGGCTGATTCAACAAAACATTTTTTTTTTCACTCATAATGTTGATACACACTAAAATTTTTTGTCAAGTCATAGCATTTCATTTTCCTATTTTAATAGGATATATATCGACTTGTTTGTGAAATATATGGTTATATTAAAATATGAATAAAACCAATACTATGAAGAATACAAATTCAAAAATTATATAACCCATAAATTCTGAGCCAACAACCACTTGAAGTATTTATAGCCTACACCTCTGAACAAAGAACTCCTTACCAAAATATTTAAAAAAAAGATACAAATCTACTACATAAATTAGAAACAGATTTAACCTACTCTTTTGACTGTGCCTCATCTATACTAACTTATAATACGTCGCGAATGAGTCCGTGAGCGGACATTCAAACGACAAATTAACAAAGTTTTGGCGCTGTGACTTCGACTTGTGCATAATTGGTAAAGCTGACCTGATGCATATTGATTAACTGGGTTTACTGTGTTAACATTGGGGAAAACTCAAGGACAAAGCAATATACATAGTTATCATTTCCATCTTAATGAAGTTGTTTGGTTTGCTATTGGTTACTTTATTGAAGGAATTTTCTAATAATCTATTCAACGAGGAAGGTACATCTTATTTTTGATAAAAATTAACGATATGTTAGTTATATTATCTAATATTAGTAAATCCCTTTGCTAGTTCCTTTGGAATCTCATGTAGCGGATATTTTTTGCATGGTTTTTGCAAAGAAATATTCAGGTGCATTTTGGAGTACAGAAATTTGTCCGATATGTGGCTATAGCCTAGCCCCTTGCTGTTAAGGACCACAAATATGGTTGGCTGCCGTACACATTGATTAAATATAAAAGTGAGATTATATGAAGGTATTGTTATCATAATCTATGACGGTTTGTCCGTGGTTTGGCCATTTTGACTATGAGATTTCGTAGAGTGAGGTTGTTGGAAAGGTGTTCGGTGCTATTTACTGTAAGCCTAAGTCTAATACTAATGGCTGTTTGATTAGGTAATGTTAGTTCTATTGTAAAACAAAACAGTAATTGCATGTAAATTATTCTGAAGTTATAACATTGTTGTTGATTTTTAATTCAATACCACTTCTGAATAAAAAATATATTATATAAATATAAATGTATAAGGTAAGCATGTGTTGGAAATCTTATCGTTTTCTAATAAATAAACTGAGTTAATTTTACTAACCCCTGTAAATCGGTAAATAATTCTAAACAAAAGAAATCTATTGTTATCCTCTGTATATATAGTAAATTTTAATTTAATTCACCCCTGTCTTATTAGTCCTATTTCCTCTCCATTCAAAGGTTGCCTGGAAGAGATCGCTGTTAGTGATAAGGCCGCCCATTGTAACACTTAACTGTAATCCTTTATATTTTGTTTTGTTATAATGTAGTGGTGTGTACAATAAAGAGTTATCTATCTATCTATCTATATTCACAGCCGATCCGAAGCATATTCGCAAGTTTAAGCATAAAAAGCGGTCTTGAAATGCAACTATAACAAACATGTAGAAGTAATTGCAACCGTCTACATATCGTCTTGCAAAGCAACTTAACTGATGTAATTATTATAACTTCATTTCTTGGCCGTGGAAACAACTAGCAAAAAATAAGCTATTAAATTAATTAAAATTATGTTTTCTGCCCTTAGCTATGACAATCGGACCGTTGAATCACTCGCGTATGCTTTTTGTATACAAATAAAGTAGGGATGGGATTATTTCATTTCAATATTAAGGTATTGATTTGTCAAAAATACCATACTATGCAATTTTTTTTTACTGTTGAATAACTTTATATTGTTTTATAATGTTACGGTATTGAAACATGTTATGCCGTTCTTGATCTATAATTACTAGTGTTCAGTTTGCTGTATTATAAATTGTTCTTTTTTTTAAGGAAACTGTATAGTTTAGCTTGATTTATACTTACTCTGTTTCTTTATAATTATTCATATTTATGTTCAGTTTTCACGAAGCACTACTGATGGAGCAGAGATAAATTTTCACTATAGAAAATTAATGCACTACGGAAATAAAAAAGGCTACTTTAAAAAAAAAAGTACACAATATTAGTAGTAAGATGAGATTGTTATAGAACAAGCACGGAGTCCTACTGATGTTAAGGGAGGACTCCGTGCTTCGTCCTCTGCCTATATAAAAGATGAATTTCGACTCATGTGACGAATTTCGTGCCACCGGCATGCTTCAATAAATTCAAATGTTCACGTCACCGCAATGATAAACTAAAAATGTCGGCCACTGTCCAGATCTCAATTCCGAGAAGACTCAGAATAATTCGTCGACTAAAAACAATTAAATTGTAATTAAGGACCGTATTAAGAGAGACGGCATGCGCGGGCGCATTAAGGCATTCATTTTAGGAATAGTGATGCAAAATTGCAACAGATTTTGGTTATCGATTCAATGAAAAACAATTAATGAAAAAAATATTTTTACATTTTATAAAACAAACGTCGTTTATGGAAATTTAAGTGAGATTATATGTATTACGCATGTTTTATATTTGAAAATCTAACAATAAGAACAGAAGACGATTTAAGGTGGCGAAAACTAAATCCATGTATTTTATTGAGAGACTAAATAAAAAAAATACTTTGGCACATTGAAGCTTAGCCACGTAAAAATCAAAACACCCCATTAATCCAACGCATTCAAAATTCACGATTCGATATTTGAATGGCCTATAAAATTCGACACTCGCAACGCCCGCCAATTTCGCATGCATAAACATCGTAAATCTCATTCAATGAAAATGAGTATCGATAATCAATATCGAGTTTAACGATCGTTTCATTACGGGACTATAACCAAATACTGGTACTACAAAAAGATGTAACTGACATATTTTCCGAAGTTCATATGTCCTTTTTCCACTAGCAGAGCGTCGAAGCTGTACTGCACAATGTTGTGTCCAAAACAATCACATCTTCATTAATTACGGAAGGAATTTTTGTGATGGCAATACTGAATATGGTGTGGTTCACGTGACAATCAGGCGCGGATCTTTGTTATGATTTAATGAGTATTCTGTCGAAAATAGATAAAAAGTGGAACAAGTGCTTTTGTATGTTAAATAAATGAGACCAAATTTATTTCTGTACTATTGTGTATTTAATAATTTACTTAGTTAGATTAAATAAACATTATGTATGTTTTAGTGATCGTGAATAATGCTTGATTAATGTTTATTAATATGTACTAGGTACATTTATCTAACGCTATCTGGCTTACAAAAACTAACTAGAATTGCTTTATTTTTTATAAAGCACGATCTAAAATAAAATAATGACTTTCCAACCAAACAGACTGTAGGAATCATTGTTGAATTATCTTTAGATAGGTAAGATAAATTAGGCAGTTATCTACTTATATCCTAAATAGTGATCCACTAGGACCACGCTTTCCCTGTACGTGCTAATGACAAAGTGAGTGCACCTCAATTTGTCGCTGCTGTTTTTGTCGGACGACCTGTCGGCATTCCGGCGTAATCAGGAACCGTTCCCATACTTATTTAATGTGCGTAATTAGTGATGCGCTTTTTAATATTTGGTAACAATGTTGGAACTCGTATTGTTGAACTCGAGTTCATAATGCCAGCAATCGACATTGCTGATTTTAACGGTGTTTTGTAGTGATATATTGAGATAGTGGCCAGATGCCTTTGACCACGATTTCACCTCTTCTAATAGAACGATAATTTGATTGAAAGTGCTAATAACTAAAGTTAGCATTAGCTCTTGGAAGGTTAATAATACATGCATAATATAACAGAGAGACACTGACAATTTTAGAGGTTTCTAATGTTATGTCATTAATAAACACATTTTTCGCGCTCACATTGCAAACGCTGGCTGAACCCTACGAGATAGATCAAAATAATGTACTAAAATATTGTACACCTTGAAAAGGGCTACAAAAAGTCGATCTTTTAGGAACAACCCACAATAACCATTTTTTATCCATTACTATTTACGAGAAATAATGGCTTATCTACGAAGCGATTTTAAGCAATACAGCATTAATCCTTATCAAATTAAGTACCTTGAATACATTGTGCATTTAAAGGATATCAATATGGCTCTTTAGACCATTTTATTTAAATGAATGTTTTCGAAGATATTACAGATTATTTAGTACCAGCATTGCACCTGTGCGAAGCCGGGGCGGGTCGCTAGTATTTAATAAAATTAATTACAAAAACCTCACCAGCAGCCCAATGTAACTGACCCTATCCATAACAAGTACAGACCATTCGTAATTAGCCTATATGGCACTGTATTGGATTTGCTACCCAAAAATTAGGCATCTCATATTATTTTAATGTTGTGAATACTTACAGGCAATTAAGCAACAAAAAGTAACATAACATTTTAATTATTTCTGCATAATTAAGTCGAACCTCTTTGTTTCAGATTCAACCAGTGGAAAAATGACACGTCGGCACAACATTGATGATGTTGAATATATCAAATAACAAGACAATAATAAAAAACAACATGGCAGTGATAAGACTAGAATTGACTTGATATATACTATAAATAAGAACGAAATAGTTGATACTTAAGAAACTTGCTTAATCGAAGCTTAAGTGATAGATGAATCTCAAATTGTGTTTCATTTTTAAATTTGAGATGGAAAGTTATTTTTATAGGTAGATAGAACAATAACCAAGACAAAAACTCAAATCTATAGATAATACTAAACATTTTATGTGCCTTAAAAAGTGATACAAAACGTGATAAACATATTCATAGATGTTAAATTAAATAATGTGCTTCCGGATGTTATCGTAAATGCCGCAGTGATCAAAACAATTGAAGTAACTGACAAAACAATGACAGAATATGGTCAAAACATTTGACCCGATTAATTTAACATGTTAGATCCAGAAGTTGGTCTAAAAAGTGTGGTATAAACTGTCGGTGGAGTAGATGATGAATTGAATATGCCAGACCGAGAGTCGGTCGGCGCTGGGAGTGGGTTTCTACCGCTGCAGTTTCCGTCGGCATTTGCTGCCTTCCATGCCGCCACTCCGCCAGGGAGTCAAGCGTCGGCGATGCATCACGCCTCGCATTACCATCATCATGCGCAGTAAGTGTTTTTATCTTTGCATTTTTAATATAAGCCTCTTTCTGCAAATCGGTAGTGATCACGTCTACGTTGATATTCATATACGACAGCTCTATTGCTAACATTTACTATATTTTATACATAAATCTGTAGATTCCTTCAATACTTTATTCATTACCTAACGAAAAAAAGCCACGTATTTTGCTACGTACAAAGGTATCCTAACATTTAAATATTATAAACTATTATTATATATTGTAGTATCCTAAATAAATACCTATAATTAAGGGTAGTACAAATCCTACTTATGTCACCGTGAAAATCATGGCATGAATAATATCCTTTATATATATATATATATAATAAGCATGTATTTTTAATATAATCATCATATTTAATTTGTGCACATATCACATTTATTCATGTCTATAAAATAGTCCATAAACCGTGGTCCAAACAAGAACTACACCTCAATTCTGTCAAAATAACAGGATCTATAATTTTTTTATGGATTTAGATATCTCAAATTGTTTCTTTAACCGGCGGTATGCCTTTATTAACAAAATACTAAGTGCAATATACAACACTACAGCTACTACAATGAATGCATTTAGACAACCTACGAGTCATTGCAGACTCTCAGGCAGTCCAAATACTCCAGCTCACTATCAGTTTGGAGCGAGCTCAACATGTCGGTAGCAATGTTCCGTTGCATTGCAACGCTTATTCGTTGAGCCAAATAGGTTTCAGCATTTTGAACACGAGTCTCATTGTTATTGTTATTTATTATAGTTAGTTATTGTTTCTACATCTAGATTTTAAACTCTTCATAACAAAGCTTTACAATATATTTTTAATACCCAACAAACAATTTGGCTATTAGGTCAGTTAACCGCTGTTTTGCAGATGTACACATGTACGTGCTTTGCGGTTTAAAGTAGAAGAAAAAATATACATCGCACCTTGTGCCCTTATTTGTAATTTTTCAAGTTATTTAACAGCGTTAATATAGCAGAATCAATAGGACAGTTGTAAGAAGTAGAATGCTGAAGCCTACAATACTCTACTCTATGGTCAACGAGTCAAGTCTTAGCAGAGGATTAGGTAAATCTAAGCTTATATGATTCCTTTTTTGTTCTAACGTCCGTTATAAAGTAAACATAGATATGCTGCACCTACTCAAATCGTTAATTTATAAAAAAAAATAGTATTTATATAAATATTTGCATTGTATGTGACATAATATATACATATAAACGTTGAAATAGTATTATTGACTCTACTAGCTTTCCGGGCGCGACTCCGCCCGCGCGTATTATGTTATCGCGCAAAAACATTAACCTCTTTTTGCGCAGTTGGATAAAAACTATCCTATGTTTTTTCCCGGGTCTCAAACTATTTCCATACCTAATTTCATTCAAATCGGTCCAGTAGTTTTAGCGTGAAAGCGTAACAGACAGACAGACAGAGTTACTTTCGCATTTATAATATTAGTACTGATTAAGATTAAATTAGCTTGAATAGACTAAACTTTAATTATAAATACAGACCAAACTGTAAATTACACAATTGTTTATATTTGATAACATTGTTTCGAGTATAAACTACTGTACTTTTTTTAATTGGTAGGTTAGTCTTTCACCACAATCTCACCTGATGGTAAGTGATGATGTCTTCGAAGGTGTCAACAAGTGGTAGGGATCGACCCATGTACCTGCGGCACGGCAGTCCTTAGCCATTAAGGTTCGGCCATTAATTGCTTCAAAAAAATTTAATAACTTTAAACAAAAAGCTTTCTTAATTTATTTCGCAAATTACATTCATTCCTTAGCACACTAAGTTTTTCCATCGCTTTAGCATTTTACGGTTATCGGATGTATTAAATGCTTTCGTATCATTTAAAACCATCTACATATGCAATTTTATTATGATTCGCATGTGAGGCAAGTGTCCTTTAATATTACGACCGATCGTGTCCCTTAGCTACTACGCACCAGTGCACGTTTATTGGACTACTCCATAAAATAGAGTGGTTCATTTAGCATGAACACGAAAACACCACCAGTCTTTTATTACATAATTCTAGTTACCATTTTCTACTTCACTTCATGTGGCAAGCCAACTTTGTCGTATTCATTCGCTATTATAGTTGCTTATCAATTATTGCTCAAGAATTTCATATTTTCATTATTATTTACTCCTTTTACGAGTATTCTCCATTAAAGTACCTAACTGTTTTTGAACAAGTTTACTGACAGCCTTTTTATTTTTCATAGTTTAGTTTATATCGGGAGCAGGTAGAATTTTTAGATTAGATTAGAGGCGGTGTATTAGCCCGTGGTTTACGATACACTATAAAACGCCGTCCGGGCCAGACAAGGTGTTACTTAATGATAATTTATTGCAAAACATTGGACACCGAAGCGGCTCGATTTGACGACAGCATTAATCTTCCGTAACTGGACACAATAAAAATGCTCTCGTAAAGTTTGAAGGAGTTTCGATCGACGAGTGCATCAACGTAAAAGTGACAGATGATGAACAGGAAGTCGTCAAAGGGATTAAGACGTTTACAATGTTCGGACGGACGTTAATAAAAACAGGACGATGGGCTTCAACAAATGAGTTGGTCACCGTACTCAAAGGAAAGGTGATGTATGGGCAGCGGCCAACCTAGATGATTAATGTTCCGATGGCTTGCAGGCCGCTGCGATCCTCTCTCGATATACTAATGAAATTAAACAGTGAAATATTAATTTACTGCCTACTTTAAATTAAACTTATTCGCGTAATCCTTCGGTATTTTATAATTTACGATATCAAGTCATCATCTGCGTAAAGCTGCTTAAATGTCTCAAATCAGTCTAATTGACGCAATAATGCCATTACTCAAACGTATGAGTTATAAATGATCTTAGGTAAAATTTATTGTGATTACTTACATAATTTAGAAGAGATTATAAAACTTGCTGTTTTTATGAAGATGTCGCTTTCTTAGAAGTCGAGCCTTTGTATGAAAGAGTCAGTTTATTCACATCTCCGGATGGGTGTACCATTAACGACAGTTTCTCGCTGGCTCATTTAACCCGCTGCTGCGATAATTGCCACCACGTGTTTATTTCGAACGGTTCTAATTATATCACGCACAATGGGTTGGACACGATCGGTTATTTCGGCTTCGTTCGCTTCGTCAAAGTCGATTTTGTCCGGCCACAAAAGAGGTGTTGCGAGTCGGCTGTCGTTTGATTCATTAACTGGAACCCTTTGAACTGATGAATAGGTATTGCGCGTGCCATTGCACCTATTAATTCTGCTCCAGCGTTTTAAGCTGTCTGTTTCTGTTTTTGGATAAGTCAATTTGTTTGTTTTATTTTGCTTGCATTTTAGTATTTGATGTTTCTTTTAGCAGTGCATTTATCTTGTCTTAATATAATGTTTTTGTTCCAAGAAAAACTGAGAGAATTTTTACACTAAAATAAACAGTAAACATTCTTAGAAAGGACTTTGAAAATTCAGTAGAAACATGGAAAACAATAAATTCATCTGATCTGAATGATTTTATTTTTGTTATTATGACGAAGCTCGTCATGTAACAAGCAGCAATTCCGTAATTCACAAGAAAGCTATTTCTAGCCTCATGTCACCACAAAAGATCGGTAATAAAGCGCTATTCACATGCCCGCATCCCACCGACCTCATTGTGATGGCGTCCTGTCTTCACAAATCATCTACAGAAAAAAATGATGTAAAGAGTAAAGACAAAAGCATTATCGGCAATCGATTGGCCTACGCGCCACACACGTTGGCCATTGTTCCTCGACTTGTGAAGTGTCCATGGCAATTAGAGAATACATCTTCATAATCATTTAAACCGTTTATATAATTTATTTTATCGTTTATATCAATGTTGTTATTATAAAATCTGATCGTGTCATTTGATACTGCAACGTTTTGTTTAAGATCTCGACAGTTTATTCGTAGAAGACGTAAACATAATAATGTCTGTGTTGTCGTTAGTTTGGGTATAATTTGATACGTTTTCGGATTTCAATTAGGATTTTGTATACGGATCGTATTTTTGTTTTACTTATGGTGTTTGACTTGTAAATGTAACTGTATGAGAATATATTTATGCACTATTATGGTTTAACTAGTTGATTAAAAGGCCGTAACTAATATAAATATTAACTTCATTTTACTTATGTATATACAATTCTACATGTCTAAATAACTTGTAGGTACTGATAAATAAGCTTCCTTTTTAATATACATAATGGCAAAAGTCTGTCGATTTTCAATCTCAGCGTAGCAGTCAACTTTTGAACGATTTATTATTTGCCTTCAGTACGGAGTTTTTAAAAGACTCAAATAAATAATGTGAATGCCAGTTTCACTAATTAAACTCTTTAAATGTTAACTGAGAATGGAAAAGAGATTTATAATAATCAACAATGGTCCAATGAATCATGAACCTGAGAAAAGCACATCTCTTTGTCTGAGTGAAGAAGGAATGGTTAATTAAATATATTTGGTAGGTGTTCATTATTTTCGTAGTAACGATGTTGTGTTACATTTCCGCTAATAACAAAAGGAGCTGATTTACGTTTGAAATATTTCACACGTAGTGTATTCACTCTTTATTATTTCTAACTGTTTAGGCTCGCTGCGTTGTTTGTCTATTGTAATAAAATGATTTTGCTTTGATTATCTTGCCGTCAAAAGATGTAGTTATAAAGCATAATTTTGATTTATTTTGCTAACTATTCCTGCATCTTTTTGGAATTACTTCATTTTTTAACACGTCCGCTCATGTTGAAACAACATATACTTACGAAATATAATACGACTTATGAAAATCAAAGTTACTATTTTATTAAGTATGATTTTTTTTTATTCATACGAACAATTTATAAGATAGAAAATGTATCTTTCGAGTAATCACGATTCCGATGGACGGTAGATGTGATATGCCCCTATGTGCAGCAGCACCCACTCACATCGTCGTCACACTCAAGTGGCTTGCTGCTCTTTCAGAGCACTCTTTCCTTTGTCTGTTTTTTAAGAAGTTATGGAAACACCTTTATAATCTTAAGTCAATAAATAAGTACCCCAATTGTAACAAGAAAAATACAATTTTAGTCATCATTTAAAAAAATAACGGTAGACCCTGGTCCATTTTAAGGAAGTCACCAGCAATTTGGCGAACCCATCGCCACATGTGCCGACAAAGCCTGATATTTATTGACGCCACCTTATCTGCCCAATATTTATCTATTGTCCTTTTTCTACGTATAAACAACCCTCTAATGGTATTGACAAAAAATCTGACACTGCCATGTGTCCTTATAACGCACACTGTAAACTTAAGGGACGAAAATTGACCATCGTCGGTCAATCACGGTCGTGAATGGTGTTCCGGTCATAAATTGCTCGATCCCGGCATCCTGTTTGACAGTCATTACTGTGACCACGCCTCTGGCATAAATAGAACGAGAATTATCCTGGGAAATGCCGGTGCGAGCCCTAAATAGGGTTTTGATAGCTGTTGGCAATGCTACGACGTAAATGCATCATTAGAAGTTACATATCTATTTGTATACTTAGCTTGAGGATACATACTGATCAATTCAAATGCCATAACTTGACTGACAATTCATGACAGATTAGAGGCTGGAAAAGGAGAGAATAAGCAAGAAGACTAAGCAAAAAATTAAGTGAAGTATTTTTCATGCTGTTCTCATAGTCCAAAACATAATAAGGTAAATATTAAGTATACGAGTGAAACAAAGTTTATTTTTTTATTTTGTACAATTCAACCAAAATTATTAAAATATGAAATTGTTTTTATAGCCCTTCATTTTGGTAAACACAGTCCAAGTAAAACATTTTATTCTCGCCATATGATGTCTAAAACCCGCCAGTTTTTTTTATACCTAGTGTCAATTGTGCTATCAAGACGAATGTAATCATATCTCATACATTAAAATCGATTTAGGTATAGATCTAAAAGTAGATTGAAATAGCGCCTATAATGGTAGTAATGCTCAAAGGTAATTTCTCCGATAAAATAACCATTGGATCGGCTAAGTTATTCCACGTAACTCTTGATAAATTGCCCAAGTTATACGACCATTAAGATAAGCATTACCCACCATAGAAGGAGCTTACATCTTATTCAAATTCATGATTAAGTCATTATAACGCCTACTACTTTTACCAAATGATATTCTAAAATTTTAAACTCTGTAGTTAAATTACCATTTTTTATTTCCAATAATCGAACAGGCGGTCCATAAAAACGAATTAATAACGAAAAAAGTATGAAAACGCTTTGGTCATGCAACGTCGCGTGCGCGGGCGCACGGTAGCCGAAACAATCGCGAGTGTGCGCCCGATCTGCGTGTAAAACGGGCTCATTAAAAATCTTATTGTGTGCGAGCAGCCTAAGGTAAGGACAGATTTATTAGACTGATTGACTAAATGATAATTTTGGCCACACTTTTACATTTTGTTTTATTTTCAAAACTGACACAAGAGCGTCTATTTCAGCGCCAAATTTGTAATAAATGATCTTGAGACTTCCTAGAAAACTATACAACGAAAATGTTTTTTTTTATTCCTGATAGATTAGCCTTTGACTACTATCTCACCTGATGATAAGTGATGATGTGGTCGAAGATGTTGTTCAGGGTAACCTATAAGTTAAGTGTAGTGAGCAGCTCTTTTGAAGGTAATACTAAATTTGTAATCCTTCCATAAACAGCATTTTTTTTAAATTGTACAAAAATTTATGCAATAGCTGCAAGTGGTTCAATTTACTAATAATATTGGGTAATATTTCCTCATCATTTTTATACTGATCCGTTTCCATGATTTGGGTTAGGTTTGGATGAGAAAATAGGGTACTCCTATGAAATTAAAAACAAAAAATCATATTTGTATATGCCAGGATGCTTCCATACAGAAGTAACAATTTAATCTGTACCTAAAAAAATACCAATAAAAAAATACAAAAAAGAAGAAAATTATCATATCATGACTCTATTTGAGCCACGAGCCATCAGGGTTGAAATAAACATTTATTAATAACTAGCTTTCCGGGCGCGGCTCCGCCCACGCGTATGTCGGTTATCGGTTATCAAAAACATTAACCTCTTTTTGCGCAGTTGGATAAAAACTATCCTATGTTTTTTCCCGGGTCTCAAACTATCTCCATACCAAATTTCATTCAAATCGGTCCAGTAGTTTTGGCGTGAAAGCGTAACAGACAGACAGACAGAGTTACTTTCGCATTTATAATATTATAAGTACTGATTGCAAAATTATAAGTCATTTACATTCATTGTTAAACAATTCTATATAATTCAGATAATGATATAAACAATAATTCACACAAATAATATGTACTTATAACTTTATAAGTGATAAATTGTTGAGTTATAATCATCACAACAACCAGAATGCCCACCGTTGAACAAGGTCTCCCACATCGAAGAGAATTTGCCATAATCTTTGGAGGCGTTTTGGGATAGCAGTAGAATTTGTCAGTTCTTCAGAAAGCACTGCTTCTCACCTCTCGATATTTTTCTTTAGTCACTTATGACACCCACGGGGAAAAATAGGGTGTGACATTCTGACCCTGAACCCACGGGTCAGAGTTATTGCATTAGAAATATTTCACTACAAATATGCGATTTGTCCCACTGAATAAATGGCCACACATACATAAAGCTTCATTTGATACGTCATTTGATTCATCATGCAATCGCGCGACACGGTTCGCGACAAAAAACAATCGCACGTAATTCGGTGGCGTGATTTAAATGCTGCAAGTGTGCGCTGAGCTAAGCTTTGTGAAATAATTAACGACGCAAGTGAAATGAATTAATGTTTTAATGAGGTATTGATTAAAAGAAGTGCTCCATTGAAAATTGCACTCGTATTTTTTACAACCGATTAATATCAAGGGCTTTTCTTGATATTAAAGGAATAAAGTGCGCTAATTAAGCATTGTATAGCTTTTCACTCAAACCTTATAAAACAGGAGGCGTGAACAGATTCCTTTCCCTTAATGGTAGGTAAAGGTAGTAATGCTGCGGGTATTACAGGTGTTCATAGGCGGCGGTGAACACTTACCATCAGGTGGTGTCTGCTTTTTTTCACTTTTCAGGAGCACAAGAAATTTAAACCTTTCATTACGACCTATATATACTTATAATAATAAAACTAACAGGTCGTATATTCTACGTTGCAGATATTTCGAAAATAATTTTTGAGAGCACTCTGTAGTCGATACTGATGCAAAAACTGTATTTTTTTGTCAATTTGTAGAAATTTTAACCTTTCATTACGACCTATGTGTAATATGTTTGCAAGTTTAAGAGCCGAGATATATTCCTTTCTCTTAATCGAGATATAAGGCGTCTGGCCCACAGATATCTGATGATCATGACATTCATCGTGGGGATCCATAGTGGTAGTCCATAGCTTTTACTGCTCGGCTATTAGCTACTTCATTAATTCCAATCTTCTTGAGGTAGGAGTTATTCGAACTGTCCTGTCTACTTCATTATGAAACACTGCAAGGTCTCTTTTTATTTTAATGTTCTCTATTTTAAAGTAGAAGATAAATGAATGTATACAATGGAGTATAGTTGCACAGCGACTCAAGATCCCAATAAAATTAAGATGTTTAAAAAACTGACTATCTTAACTAATTATAATATAATAAAGAGATTTGAATGTTTGTTTGCATTGAATAGGCTTTGAAACTACTGGAACGATTTGAAAAAATCTTTCACCATGAGAATCCAACATTATCCTTGATGAACATAGAATATAGAAGATTTTCAAAAAAGTTAGGGATCCGTATGAAAACCTCGATAATGTAACCCAAAGTGCGAAAAAATACCAAAAAAATCGTTATATCGCTGCGGAAATTATTGTAATTAGAGCAAAGTAATGTACTACAATTTTATAGAAGACATCAATTACAAAAAAGTCCCAAATACTATAAGTCTATTATATTATAAGTCTATATAAGACTATTACAGTTATGTCGTCATAACTACTTTTTTATGTGTTTGAAATTTATAATTTTTGAAATTTTTGTTAAATACCCGTGCGAGCCGGGGCGAACCACTGGTTCATAAATAAAATATAAGACCTACAGATAAGTCCGCCACTGTTCAACACAATAAAAAAATATTTTCTACCTACCATGATGCTTACATAATTAATTTTAAGCATTTAACGAGTTGAATATTCACATATAAATATTCATTGCAGTGTGACAAACAAATTTGCTTACAATAAACTAGGTGTAAGAACTATTTTTAGATTCTAAGTGGGAGGCAAACACAAGCTGATGAGTGATTGACCTAAATTATATATATAAACTGTCTTCGGAAGATATTGTCTTTTGTGTTCACTTATCTCAGAATGTTACAAAATGAAGATTGCCTTGTCAACATTTACAAGTTTAAAGCTAATTGCAAAATTAGTCTTGTTGTAGTACAACGTAAGTTGAACTATAGATGTCGCTCCATCCCAATACGATGGTTAAAGAACGGTAGGAAAAAATTTAGTTATGACTCATTGTCATGTTAGCTCAATTGGATTGGAGTATACCCCGGCTAAAGGGGTGGATGGACGCGAGTTTGAATACGGCACATGACTTAAATTTTTCCTCTCGTAAATTTGTAATTAAGTAAAGATTTATTTTGTTTTTGATGCTCATTGCTAGAATTTCTTCTTTTTCTTTTGTGTAATTAAACATGGATTAATCGCTGATTTTAAAACAATGATGGCTGAGCGGTATTAACTATTGACTGCCTTGCCGCAGGTCATGGTTCGACCTCTGCCGGCTAGAGCTTCACCGCATGGTGGAAGGGCATTTTGCGAATGGGCGCCTGGCTAACTACCACACTCAAGTAGAAAATCTGTCGCCATGCACCTAACAGTGTGTTCCGGCAGCAGTCTTTAAAAGTCGGTAAAATTACAGGCACATGAAACTTAACAATTACATGTCTAAGGGTATGACATACGCAATGCAATTTGTAACTTGGGACCAAATGCATCTATTATAGGCATAGGTTAGTTCGCTTAACCTCAGGTGGCCTCGTGCTTGTTCCGTAACAATAAAATAAAAAAAACATGGTTCGGTATAAAAGCAAAAATTTAAAGGTGAATTAACCGGTTACTTCTCAATACAAACAACAAACGGATAGTTAAATCTTATTCACTCGCATTGACCAAATAAAATAGACCGAGTCGACGTATTCTATCCCTCACATGAGTATTTTGCCGGTTTAATTAATATATTTAAATTAAATACTGGTTGTAGTCTGTAATTATCAATCCTTGTTTGTTAAAGCAAATATTTTTATTATATTTCAGTTACTTATCATTAAAAACGCCTCAGTTTTTCACCGGTACAAACAGTACTAATTAGAGTAAAATAATCAATAGGTAAGCAATACGTAAAGAACACTAAAGATAACCATTTCCAACTCTAAAGGAATGACAGCGCAAGTCCACTAAAACTAAACCTTATTCACTACATTTCCTAAGTCAAATGACACCATAGTAACAAAACTCTCCGTAGCACATTGAAGTCGGTACATGCACTCCCGCAGAGAAATTTTTTTTTTCTTAGACTGTAGTATTGCAAAGCTGCTCTGTAACACAATACGGTATCAAAGCGCGTTAGTTCGGAAACGACCCACCTGCCTGTGTTTTCATAGACAACAACTTGCGAATTGTTACGAGTCATAAGCTGAAGCGGCATTGTATAGACAACTACTAATACATATGTATAATGTATAATATGGATATACCACACAAGACAATAAACACGGCTTGTAAAAAAACTTAATAGGATATTACAAAATTATAGAGTTGCCGCGAATAGTTGTTATAGCGAATAGTCTAATACCGATTAATCGCCATTCGATTGGCGAATAGTCGAATAACTCGACATTACTATTCGACATAAATAAGGCACATTAAATATATTTCTAACTTCTTCTAAGGTTGTGAGAAAAGAAAACGATAAGATTATATAAATCTGTTTCATGTTATGTACATATATAACATAGTAATTTAATTTTTCATTTAATTATTATTAACTTATTCAATTTCATGAATATGATAGGCACAGGCACATTTTATATCAGATAATAATGAATACTGTGTATTGTTTTATTAAGGAAAATAATAAAAATTGATTATTTTTAACACATTCGTTTTTTGCTCGATAAAAGTTAATTTAGACGACTATTCGCCGAATGCCGAATAATAGCTAACTATTATTCGATATTCGACGAATATCAAAAAAATGTCGAGTAATGTCGAATACCGAATAACAGCGAGTATTCGCGGCAACTTTACAAAATTAAAGTCATTTGCGGGATTTGAACCCGTGCCATCCACCTCTATAGCCGGGGTATGATCTGACCGCTAAGCTAACATGACATATGACTCGTTACTCTAATTTGTCCTATCGCTCTTAACCATCGTATGAGGATGGATTCCCGCACATGACTATACATTTTCCTTTCTTAATTTTGTAATGTAATCCGCGGAGCATGCATATGCCAAATGCAAAGATAAAATTATTAAAACTTTATATTGAGTTTTGAGAAAATCGATTAGGTCCAGGTAACATTGTGAGTGACATTGTGTTAATTAAAATGAATTGTAGAAAAAATGTAAACTGCTACATAATCTGTTTAAGTGACAATGCGCTGTCTAATACATTACCCTTTTATCATTCAAACCTTTACAATGGTAAAGGTTACAATACAAACTACGTAGCATGTCTCTGAACAGGATTGAACAGGATTAGTATACTTAATTATTTATATAAAATGATATTTTTACATATGTATTATTATTTCTTCTTTTATATCATAACTGACCTAACTGAGGACCTGGGCATTTTTATGTCTGTGTTTGTAAGTATTTTATATATTTTCTTTGTGATTGTCTTAATTTTATCCAACAATAATTTTCACGTTTTAGGCTTTATTTCTGAGGATTCATCGTCATTATAGGTAATAAAATAGACATTTATACATTTTTGATAAAGATAGGTCAATCAATCAATCATTTATTTACAAGAATACAAAGTTATAAAAAGGTCTTAAACATAATGGCGATTTCTTCTTGCATTTTGCCTGCATGCAGGCGGGCAAATATCAAAACTTATTCTTGTCACTTAGATCTAAAAACTCCTTTAAAATATAAAAACATTTACATAAAAGCCAGTCACATAATCGATTTTTTTTCAGGAATCCTATTACAGCTATTAATACCATTATTATATATATATTTTTGTAGATATCTCTACAAAACAGCGCGAGGCCAGTCTGCAGCGAACTTATAAGTACAATCATTCGCTCTCCATCTATAACTTGGACTGGACGGTAGTGACATTCTCGAATTCAGTAATAAATATAGATCCGTAAAGGGTTACATTTGTTCAGATTTTGTTTCCTATAGTTCCTAATAAAAATCCAGGACTTATTTGCCTTTGGATGAAAATCAAACGAAAACACACCACTGCTGGATTCGACTAAAGTTGATTAGTCAAAGCACTGGAGAGCTAACTATACGTGGATTTCCGCCGCAAATTCGCTGAAACGCTGGTAAATTTTAAAAGGCACTATCAAGAAAACAGCACTAAACCTCATTACCGACCACATGGCAAAAATTATCTATATACAAAAACGGATTCAAGTTGCTATTTACACAGTAGTCTATCCTTAAATATTTCCATATGGAAATGTTAATAACTATCAGCAGCTATAATTATTTACATATGCAAAGAGGCGAAGTTAATTCATAATTTTGTTCCTATATTTCATTTTCTTTTTGATTATTTTCCAGTATTTGCGGTATTAATTACAGCTTGTAGTTATATGTCACATCTACTTTTTGAAGGGTTTCATACTACACGACATTTAAAATACTGTATTTTTTGAATGGTAATTGGTAGCCGAAATAATATTGCCACATGAGTTAGTATGGCGGATTACTATTGAAATAAAAGGGCGTAATAACAAAACGTTGAAAATAAAATAAGTTCTTTAAAAAAAGTATTTTTTTAACGAATTTGTTTTTTTTTTTCGTCATAAAATAGTAATATATACACAAGCGTCAAACTTGGTATAGTCCAAGTCCAATATTCTGCGTACATAAACATAATTCAAACCGGCCAAGTTCCGGATGTCCTCTAAAAATCTCGAATTATATTTAAAAATAATATTTTTGGCATGTTCTGTATTGATGCGGAACCCTCGGTGTTTGAGTCCAACTCCCACTTAGCTTAGTTTTTATATAAATAATATTATTAGTTTATAGTTCATATTTTATCCACCAAATTGTATCCATATTTCTGTAGATTGATAATAATAAACAAATTCCAATAAAATATGAATAAACATCTGAATATGGCAACAAAACGAAAGCTGCAAATTGGTGTTACAATAAAATGACCAAGTTATCATGTCACTTTATTAAGAGACATTCATGTCTATATTTTTATCGAAAATATAAAAAAGTTACTGTTATGTTTATAAAAAACATTTTTGTGTGGAATCCGAATCGTAAAAGTTGCCGCTTTTTATGGTAACAAGGCACAAGAAAGCCGTCAGCGATTTTTGACAAGCCTCTGAATTATTTTAAATACGCGTCTCCAAAGAAATTTCTCGATATTTATTATGCAGCACTTATATTACTTCTTTGTTATCTTTGATTGTTATTCTAAATTATATGACTTAGTATTTCTAAATCTACAAATACTCTAACTTACCCTGTATGATAACATATCAGGCTGGTATCTAAAATATATAAATAATATTGTTCAAAAGAGTAATTTAAATATAACAAATGAATAATAACAATATTTAAGTATGTAAACGCATACCGCCGGTAAAAAAAAATATATTCAGACCTGTATTCTCGGATGTGATAGGAGAGTTGAGGTGGATTAATACCCAGGTTATGGGAGAGGCCTTTGTTCAACAGTGGACGTCTTCCGGCTGATGATGATGATGAATACCCAGATTGCCACACATATCTTGGTCACATGTAATATGGGACAAACTCATTACCATCTACCGGTCAAAGTTAGAAACTCCAATCTGAACCTGACATTATTAAACGAAGGTTTTTCTCTTCACTCCATGCGGGCAAAATTGTATGTAATTTTATTAAATATACAATTTACGTGTCTTAGATAAATATGAATTATTTACAATATTTCGATTTCGATATTCTTCATATGTAACTTAAAGGTTCTCCGTATTCCGACATAAAAACGCTTATTCTCATGTTTGTACCACTCAACAACTCTATCAATCGCTCGATCTTTCCTCACAAAATGCTGCAAAATTTTGCTAACCCATAATCGTAAAGTTCCGTTTTACAATTTTATTATTTTATTTTGACAACACGATCAAAGCTGACAAAATTTTAATATTTCTTTGGGAATATGAAGTTTGAGTACGATTATGATGGCTAATTTTGGATTCCTTATTAGGAAAAGTAGCTTTTTATGTATATTTCGCGTGGGTAGTAAAATATTTGGGGTGTGATCCGTGTATCTTTTATCATATTATATGTATCACCTTTACATATTAAATTATTATGCACCGATTTTCTGTCTTTATGTATACCTACTTGTCAATATTTCAACATTATGTAGTTCCCATTTAGTAAAAATAAATAAGTATTTGTTGATAGATTGGCCAACAATATCGTTCTGAAAAATAATACTCTTCTTTCTCAGAGTCAAACACTACTACAGGTACCTAGGGTACTATATAAATTCTGTGACACTACGAATACATTGGTCAAAAATATTTAAAATAAATTATGGACCGCCGCGCAGCAGGTCCATGGTTCGAATCCCGCCGCGGGCTTGAGATTCACCGCATGGTGGGAGGGCATTTTGTGAATGCCCGCCTGGCTAGCGACCACCTTCAAGTAGAAAATCTGTCGCCAAGCACCTAACGGTGTGTTCCGGCAGCTGTCCTTGAGAGCCAGAGTAATTCTAGGTTAAGCCTGTTAACACCTTCGACCACATCATCACTTCCGATCACGTGAGATTGTGGTCAAAGGCTTACCTACCAGCAATAAAAAAAAAGTAATTCTTTCTTCGTGACTGCATCAATGGAGATTACCAAATATTTTAATAAATTGAGTTTAATAATATAAAATACGTGTAAAACTAACTTTTTCTAAGGTAAATTTTCACTTTGTGCAAAGAGATGTATCTAAACATTAACAAAACCATTCAGGAGTTAATTGACTAATAAATGTATAGCACGCAATGATTAAATATTTCGATAAGTTTTCTAATAAATTGCACGTAAAATATTTCAATAAATGGCCTATTCAATAACGATTTAATAATAAACGTAAAGCCAGTAGTCTCTTATGTTAATTCTTGCTAGAAGAAGGAGTAAATAGTAAAACAAAATTGAGAAAAAGTTCACTGAATAACTAATGTAATATCGCATACACTGTATGGTTTACTACTTATTGAATATTTCAATAAGTTGATTAAGTATATCAATATATTGCGTAGTAAATATTTCAATAAATTGTCTATTAATTGCAAAGTATTCGTAAAACCAGTAATTCCTAACTTAAATGTGGCCACAAAATGGAGTTTACCTACACACTCGAACAAAAACATTGAGAAAAATTAAACTGACTAACCAGTATATGGCACTATGACTAAAAATATTTAATAATTGACTTTTTTATGAAATGTGGTTATAACTAGTAATTAGGTACTTTAGTTAATTGACACAGAAAAATTTGTAGGTAAACTTGAAAAAAAAAAACATTAAGATGACGCTAATTGACTAATCAATTTGTCGCTTATACTTTTTGTTCTGAGCTTATATATATTACAATTATTATATGAAGTCGCTTTGAGAAGGTACACAGTTGAAATTACTAACTGGAATCAATAGAGATTAGTAAAGAATTCTTGAATTGCCTACTGTTATATGAAATGCGCGTAAAACTAGCACTATTTTTAGATTAACTGTCACACCAAAAAGCTGTTCTAATACTTAAAAAAAATTAAGATAAATAAGACGTTAATTGATTTACCATCTAACGCATACATATTACAGAACTAGCTTTCCGGGCGCGGCTCCGTCCGCGCGAATGTCGGTTTACGCGCAAAAACATTAACCTTTTTTTGCGCACTTGGCTAAAACTATCCTATGTTTTTTCCCGGGTCTCAAACTATTTCCATACCAAATTTCATTCAAATCGGTCCAGTAGTTTTGGCGTGAAAGCGTAACAGACAGATAGAGTTACTTTCGCATTTATAATACATATTAGTACTGAATAGTATTAGTGTAATATTAGTACTGATTACATTTATTCGAAGTCGCTCGTTATGAAATATAAATTGAAAAATATATGCCTTTATTTAACACAAATTGAAAAATGTCAATGTGCATCGGATATGCCCGAAACCTAGGTCGACAATCTCGACCAATACGCGTGAGCACAGCCGGTTATAAAACATTAATATGTTCTTACTCACGGGAACTTTCAAACAAAAATATAGATAACAAATTTCGATTCAACCAAAAAATACTTTAAATTAATCTTCTGCAATCTAAATTTAATACCTTAAAAGCCCTTAACACTCCACTTGTAATTGCTTAAGGTCAAAACCCTATCCGTAGCCATACTAACTGCAAATGATTCTGTAACTAGAGTCGTAAACTGGCTTACAGTACCAACTATTTATTATACTGTGGATCATAAAGTCAGCGTCTCAATAAAAAATGCCCTAGAGCGGGTCTGGAGAGCTTTTACGACTCATTCCAAGCTTTTATAACGTGTAGTAGTGCCTATACAACTATAGTAAGGTATGTGTTCTATACTACTGTAAGGTACTAAAGTACTTTAGTTTGGGTAGAAGTATTGAACTTGTAAAAAAACGGAAGAAATGGCGGCCTTATCAATTATTAAGTCTGCGACATTGATGATTTAGTTTTAGTAGTAGCATATACAATGTGTGTAATATATGTTTGTGTTAAATTTTCTCCACATTATATTACCGTGAGATTAGAGTGTCTTCCTTTTTAGGGTTCCGTACCCAAAGGGTAAAAACGGGACCCTATTACTGAGACTTCGCTGTCTGTCCGTCCGTCCGTCCGTCTGTCACCAGCCTGTATGTCAAGAACGGTGATAGCTAGACAGTTGAAATTTTCACAGATGATGTATTTCTATTGCCGCTACAACAACAAATACAAAAAGTTGGCCAAGTGCGAGTCGGACTCGCGCACATTAAAACAAAAAAAGATTAAAATATGAAGTCTAATGTCGTATAGCTAATGGTACGGAACCCCTCGAGCTCGAGTCCGACTCGCACTTGGCCGATTTTTTTTTGTTTAAATCGATGGGTCAAAGTAAAGTAATTACTTTATAAACACCGACTTTCACAACTAAAACATATAAACGCAATTTGGTTTTACTGACTTAGATGACTTATTTTTACCAGTGATTGTGACTTATAAACCGAACTTCTGAACTGATTTTGACGAAATTTCTATGAAACTAAACTAAATGTCCATCCAAACATTTTTAATTCGGTTTATGAATTACGGAGATCTGAGGTAACAAACATAACAAATACAAAAGAATTGAGAAGATCCTTCTTTGTTTGAAGTTAGTCTAAAATCCTATAAATTTCAAATACAATTGCGAAAATTTCGATCATATTGAAATAATTGGATAAAATTGTTTTTTTTTTTAGTATTTAACTATAGCTTCCTAGTCTACAGTACCTAAACATATGATGAATATTCCACTTTCTAATGTAAACTGTATACTGTAAATAGTCGTTTAAAATTTAGACTGCACAGTGTTTTCTGTAATTTTACAATTCTTTAAAAAGTTATTTCATAAAGTTTACCATTGCAGTAGGTTTTTTGCGACCAGATAACTACCTCCCTCAAGTAGAAAATCTGTCGCCAAGCACCTAACGGTATGTTCCGGCAGTTAATAAGAGTTAGGTGGTGGTCAAAGGCTAGCTTATCAGCTATTAAAAAAGGTAAATATGTATAAAAAATAAACATAGTTTTGAAAAACGGATAGATTTAAGCCTTAACTCTGAAATATTTTTAAACGTTACTTATTGGACGTATAATACCTACGAGAATAACCAAGTACGGTTTACGTAAGGAAAAGAGCTGCTCAAAATATCTGTAGCCAAAATCCCGTCCCATCATAAATGCGACAAGGAGAGGAATGAATTTCATATTAACATCTCTTTGCTTGAATTATGTATGCATAATTATGTTCAATTGAATGTGTAAACATCTTTACTTACCAATGTCATTGACCTTACCCAATCAGTACCATCAGCTGTAGTATCCTCCACTCCACATTGAGTCAACTAGTTGAATGCTGACGTCATCGTGTAGAAAGTACTAAAATTACACACAACAACCAGTTCATTGTGAGAGGTCAATCAATAAGTGCATTCAGTTCTAAATAACACCATGTCACTATAAGTAATGTGACAGTTTGGTCTATTCTACTTAAGGATATATTACTACTTGTTAAGAAAAGGTTTTAATCAGAGCCTTCTATGAAAGTCAATGCGGTGTATCATGTTATTATATGTCGTATTTGCGCCTCTTTAGGGTCCCGTTGAAAACGTTTTTTCCCGTAGAAGGATTGCCTCTCAAATAATTATAATCCCAAAAAAATAATTAATCCACATACAAGAATCATGTTTTAATATAAAGCTTTTTTGGTAAAAACGGTAATGCAAACGTAAAAATAAGTATGATTGTAGTGCAATATTTAATGCAGAATAAACATATTAAAACTGGCTATGTGGAGGCCAGACTCCAGACAGTATATTCTGTGTTGATACGGAACCCGCGGTGTGTGGGAGTCGAACTCGCACTTAGCCGGTTTCTTATGTTCACTGCCCTCTAAGTTTGTATTAATTTTGAAAGTACCTCTTCAAATCAATCCAGATTTCGAAGGTATACAATATAACTAATTTGTAGTATAGAAGGTGTAAATAATAAAAAAAGAGAAAGGTGTGAAAGTATAAAAAAGTAAATATTATAGCAACTGAAAAAAACGCAATCAAAGCCAGAAGATACCTCTTCAAATCAATCCAGATACAGATTATTCAGAAGTATGATAAAGACTTTGATAATGAGGAATTTAATAGTGTAATTAAGTTTTTTTTTATAAATGAGCAAAAGTATAGCAACTGAAATAAAAACGTAATCAAAGTCAGAAAGTTACCTCTTAAATCAATCCTGACTTCGAAGGTAAACAGTAAAAGGACTTTTGATGAAGATGATATTTTTTTATGAATGAGTATTGTAATCGAGATTAAAAAATTAGTGAAAAAAAACTATGCTAATAAAAAATAACACAATCAAAGACTAACAATCAAATCAATCCAGATTTCGAAGGAATACCATATGAGGACTTTGAATGAGAAAGATGTTATTTTTTATGAATGGGTGTTTGTAATTGAGAATAATTAAAATTATCGAAAGTAAAAAAATAAACGCAATCCAGAGCAGACATGGCTTACACATAACGTGGGCCATAAATGTCAACATGCGCTACGACTAGTTCAATTATATCGTAGTTCAATTGATTTCGAGACGGTCATTCTTATTAAATTTTCGTTGACAGCATTGCGGTAGGACATTTGGAACGTTCTCTTGGCCCCCTAATTGACTTAACAGGGCAAGCTACCTAATAATAACAAATAGTTTAAAAATATTTAAAGAAAACATCAGATTAATATTTTAATAAAACACTTAAAAATATTTCTAGTGACAATTCCGCATATGTTTTCTTAAAATATTTTTAAAATATTTGTTATTATTATATGGATACACTAATTAACGCCTGAATCTATTAATTACCTCAAGATGCCTAATGTTTATTTTTTTTACCCTCGGAATTGCCCTAAATACTACAAACAAAACACTACTAGATGGCAGCATGCCCAGCATGCTGGCGGAATTGCCCCATGCTTACTAATGGTTAGATTTTTAAGAACAAAATGCAAGCCCTGATTATTATTGTGGATAATGAGGCGTTTTCTGAATTTGTTTTAATTGTATTAGAGTGAAATATGGTAAGTACCTATAATAAACCGTACTGAAATTCTATATTTATAACATTTCGTTTTTGAGGTAGATTTCATAAATATACAAAAAAATATTAAAACTGAAATGTTTGACGACGATTTTAATTTTATAAGACGGAATATATATTTTAAGCTTCTATCTGAAGATTGTCGATCCTGATATCGACTAATGGTAAGTTGCTTACGCTCAACACCCGTTTTTATCATTCATAAAATATAAACATGAGCGATCTTTTTTATATCCACTCAATAACACAAGAGCAGAAAAACATCTATAAAGCTTCATTTCACCATTTCATTTCGGATACCTAAAACAAACATGCATGTAGTAAGTTCCAAGTAGGTATAAGAAATCGTTCAGTTTTTTGGCTTGCAATAAAATTCAATCACTAAAAAATCATAATTTTGTTGTACTTAAAAAAATAATTACCATAGATTTATGTCTTATTTAGTCCAAGAACATCACTATATAAGTCGTAAAATTCCACTGGAACATTAAATATTGCTAAACATCTGTTAAGTTATCTATTATAAGTTGGTTCGGGTCAGGTCATTCTGATAGCCTTTACAGAGATATTGATTACTTAAGTTGAGTGTTAAGAAACTCATGTTTTGAAACACATTTAATACTTAGTTTGTTTGTACATTGAAGTAATTTAGGTAAGTACATACAATGATATTATTAAATTTCTTTCCCTTTCTGTATCTATTATCAGACTGATAAACAAAACTTCATTGATAAGCATGTCATTTTCGATATGACAAGCTATATATGTAATATGACTTTCATCCCCTCTCCCAAGAGAACCATGCTGAATTTCGGGATAAAAAGCATAAATTATCCTACCTCGTAGTATGAACTCAAATCATGCTAAGTTTCATTGAAATCCATTCAGTAGTTTTGGAGTGATGCGCGGCCGGGATACAGACAGACAGACAAAAATAAATACAGTTTCGGCATCAGTATCACTTACAGAGTCGTGTAATTGTTTATTAATATCTGCCATGTACAGAATTGTTTACAGTTTTATTATAAGTATAGATACATTGATAATATTAGAATAGTCACACCGGTGATTCCCAAAAAAAAAGCTCAAGCCTTCGCTAGCGAGAAAATTCCTTAGTTATCAAAAGTACTGTTAAGCCGGATTGTCCACTGCAGAACACGGGAGACTGTGTTCATTAAGGGGGTTTTGCCATAATCCCCACGCTTGGCAGTCGTCTTGGGGATCGCAGTGTAAGGTATCAATTCTTCAGTAGACTCTGCTGCACACCTTCCGATATTTTACCACAGGTAGCAATATTATGACATTCTAACCCGGCACCCCACAGGAAATCAAAAATTCTTTATTAGTGAAACAAGAAAGTATTCAAAATATCATCAAAATCCGTCCAGCCATTCTTAGGCATGTGATAACCAACAGCAAAGTATATAAACGTGTCGTTAGGTGGTCCATATTAAGATCTATACATAACACTTGGTATAATAATTTTAATGCCTTAATTTTCTTCCAGGACTTCACTTTTACAATTTTTGAAAGATTTGTACCCCTATTGTCTTTATTTTTGTAAATATTATTATTCATAAAGATGAAAGCTTCCGAACCGAAGGTCTATCAGGGGATCTCAGGAAGTCTTCCGTCGTCAGCATCCGCGCCCAGAATAGCCGTACATCATAATTCATTGAGTACGATGACCTACGGCGGAAATGACTGTTCTAGGTACGTAGTGATGGGCTGACCGAAGTACATAGTGGCTTTACGGAAAAGTACGGCTGTTTAAATGACAGACTAGTGATGACTGACAAGAGTAGTGCATTACTGATTTTATTTAATTTATTTAATACTTTATTGCACAAAAAACATAATATGTACAAAATACGACTTAATGCTAAGGCATTATCTACCAGTCATCTAGCGATGGTGTTTAAGATCATCAGCATCAAGGGGTGAATTTTAGTATTACCGCAACATATCATTCAGTTAACTTGAAAACTGTGTAGACTTTTCTGATACCTATACTTTAGTTTTCAAATAACGAATCAATAATGTGGTGTTATATAATATACTAGCTTTCCGGCCGCGGCTCCGCTAGCGAGTATCACGGCTATCGCGCAAAACAATTAACCTCTTTTGGCGCAGTTGAAAAAAAAGTATCCTATGTCCTTTTCGGGGTCTAAAACTATTACCAAACCAAATTTCATCCAAATCGGTCCAGTACTTTTTTAGTTTATTCGTTGCATACAACAATACAAAAATCCAAATCTTTCTCTTTATAATATTAGTGTAGATGTAGATTATGACGTCTTCTTTGTCGTTTTGCTACATTGTTATAATTTGATCTTTCTGTTTTTCGTACCTTCATATATATTAGCAGCATCAGATGTAATGCTAAAAAGTACTCCAAAAACAATAAGCGCAATAATTATATGCCTAATATCACAGAATAAAATGGACCAGAATGATCACTCCCCAGAGCCACTCCAAGAAATAAGCGATTCTAGCTGCGAAGCAATAAAGTGCACTTCTGCTCGCAGAGCACGGAATACCTAATATTTATATTCATCTACAAGACATCTCTCTTTCTATCGCACAGCCACGCATAGCTCTGATCTCTTTTGACGCAGCACGCACTGTAGCTGTAGTTTTTTACCTAAAGTGCGGAGTGAGTAAGGTCTGCTAAAATAGCTATGTTGGCGTAATTTGAAAATAATGTGAGCTGAATGGCTAAAAACGCCTTAAACAAATAATTACGAATTTGTGAATGATCTAGTGTTAGTCGCAATATAATCTCTTTTTAACCGACTTCCAAAAAAGGAGGAGGTTCTCGGTTCGTCAGTTTTTTTTTAATGTTTGTGACCTCAGTACTTTTGACTGGGTGAACAGATATGATTTTTTTTGTTTAATAGCTGATGCTTGTCGTTTGGTCCCATTTAAATTTTATCAAAATAGGTCAAGCTGGTTTTGAGTTACACTCCAATAACTGAAAAATTTACCTATCTTGATGATATAGTCGTTGACAATTAATGACAATCGATCCCATAAGTGGCAAAGGGTCTCTAAAAAAGAGTGAAAAACATTTTTTAAACAAAAAATGGAACCGATTTTTACACCCAAAAGTGTGAAATAAATTGTCGAAGTCGGTACCATGCGCACAATATCGTGATAATAGGTACTTTTGAACTATCACGGTCCCGACTTCAACAAGTTATTTCACACTTTTGGGTGTCGAAGTCGGTTCCATTTTTTGTTTAAAAATTTTTGTACGTTCAATTTTATTCATAGTTTTCTGTGTCCGAACCATTACCAGATGTCCCATCCCTACACCCCAGGCAATACTGAGGCGAGGCTATAAAATAACGCCAGATGATTTATTTGTAAACAGACGGCGCGGTGCGTACTAGACCGTCAGTCAACGCTTGCCTCTAATATTGAGGGTACAAGCAATGAGAGTACTGGATACTTTGAGGTTTCCCTATTGGAACATAAATGGAAATTGAAGGACAGTTTTGTAAATTGGTTTAGCTGAATGCGGGCTACAGAACTATCTTGAGCTCGTATTTCAAGATAACTAAGTCTTCAGCTTCAGAAGTAATGTGTGGATTTACAAGTGAGTTAAGAATCTATTTAGGTAAAAAGACATGTGTTTTAAATTCAAAATATTAAGGTCATATTTTAAGGTTCAAGCCAATCCCAATGGGGTGCCGGGCTAGAATTGCACCCTATATTATCTTCCTGTGAGAGTCTTATAAGAGACGACGGAAAAAAGGAAAAATGTGGAGGTGTGCAGTATTAGAAGAAATTGTCATCTTACAACAGCGATCCCGAAAACGTCTGCTAAATGGGGATTATGGCAAACCTCTAATAGGGATTTGTTTAATGATGGTGTATGTTGATGTGACACAAGCGACCAAAGACTCTATTTTGTTAAACCTCATTAGAAAGATTCTTCCTTCTCTCAGAAATGCTCGTTTTCTTTCAGTTTCAATATAGTGAATGTTATACTGTTAGATACAGACATAGTTAACAGTCAACAAATTCTTCTCCTGATTCTGCTGCTTGCTGAAGAGTATCATATCATAGCTTTGCCGAAGAAAGACGGCAGACTGAGCCTTGGAAGCACTAGGATATGCTTATTGCCTTGGCATCTGAATGTTGACTTCCTAAGTCATATCCTGCAGTTCACTTTAAACAAACGACATAGTAAAAAAATAGAATGAATTGTGGTTAAGATAAAAATATTATCATTGTGAAAATAACTAAGCCGAAGACCAAAAATATAAATTTCGAGGTTGCTCAAAAAGATAATCATCATGAAAGATTAGTTGCTTAAATTATAATTTTGCCCCATATCTACATTAAAGTGTTTGACAGTTATTTCACTGAATAAATAGTGTTCATGCTTTCGAAACTATCATCGGCTGTATCATCACAAACACTATCTAGGTACTTACACAGAAAAGAATTCCAAGTAGATTAAAGCAAATATTGTATTCAGATTAAAATTATATACCGGCGTTACCAGTCACCTCGATAACTTTGAGGTTGTTAAGATTTTGCTAAAAACTTATTGCATATACTACTTTATACTTTAATTTGGTTTAAGAATAATAGCGGGTACTTATAATTCCAATTAAGTAGTTACCGAGTTACCGAAACAGCGTGAAATTACTGAATACCACGCGAATGTAATCGCGGGTGAAATAATACAATGGTAATCATCCTCATTCAGTTTTTCCTTTGCCTGTACACGCGCACACGCTCCCGACACGTTTGTTTATATTACCAGATTTGTTTATTTTCACTGCATATGGATTAAAAAGCTCCCAAGCTCCATTTCGGGAGTTTATAACCTTTTTATTTAGACGTTGAACAAAATACGTGATTTTATTTGGTTTAAATAAAGAACATAAACGGATCGTATAACAGTTTTTAAAATAACTTCTTCAATTCTTAATACTTTCTCATTGCTGCAAGTAAATACTATTGTACTACTCATTTACCTGTATGCTTAAATCCTATAACCAAAACAGCCTAAGTACTGAAATTTCCAAAGTTGTAGTCTTGCAATTTGCCTGAGGCGCTAAATTGTTAAACTTTAATGTTCTCAGACGTACAGCGTCTAAATAGAAATTAGTCAAAGTTTTAAAATAGGTACGTATGTGGCTTTGTGTCTAAAATTAAATTTAAAATTAGTCATAGTACCTTTAACCTATATATATACATCTAAATAAAGCTAAATAAATAACCACTATCATTAGCAACATTGAATGTGTACGTTAATATAATTGAAAAAAATCCTCTTGATATTATTTTCAGGGCTAACGCTAGTAAATTTGCAAAATATCAAACAATAAAATTTCAAACAGCCGCGCCGTCATAAATAATGTCACAGTTTAACTGAATCTAGTAAATCAACTCCAAATTAATGAGAGCGATGTTTCGACACATGTCTGAATAGATGCAATAAAAGCATTATTTTTACTGGTTTCTAACGAGGCAACATTTTATGGACGTCTCAATCGTACCAAAGTTGTCGTAAAATTATAGAGAATAATAAAATTGTGCAACTCTGTCTGATTATTTACTGTGGTCATAATTCATGACGATATTAAACTAGATTTGAGTTATGATTATCATTTTGAAACGTGGTAATCTGTTTTTTAATCTGTTTTATCGTTCATTCATTTTCAAATAATTCCTACACAGTATTTTTTTATGTTGTTGTAACGGAACATGAGGCCCATCTGATATTAAGAGGTATAACCTCTGCCTATAACATGCATTTAATGCAGGTCACAAGTGCCGAACTGCACTGCGCCCGCCAGCCTGAGACATACAGTTGTTAAGTTGCATATGGCTATCACAGTCAAAGTCAAAGTCAAAATCATTTATTCAATTTAGGTGTCATTAGGTGCTTGGCGACAGGCGATTTGCAAAATGCACCCCTTCCGTTCCCTTCCATTCGGTGAAGGTCAAGCCGACGGTGGGGCTGGAACCGTGGACTTGCGGCACGGCAGTCCAAAGCTTATCAACATTTCAACATTTATCGCCTGACGTACGAGTACCTGTAATAGAAATTGTAATTATCAACATCATAAAAGAACATAAAAATATCTAACACCTAGATCTAACTTTAAAATCTTGTTACTGTAACAGCCGTCCACTGCTGAACTCAGCCTCCCCTATTAAGGGGGAATATGCCATAATCCCCACGCTTGGCAGGCGTCATGTGGATCGCAGTGTAAGTTGACAGTTCTTTAGAAGGCGCTGCGGCCCACCTTCCAGTATTTTTCCCTTAGTCGCCTCTAACGACACCCACGGGATGATATGGGGAGCTGCAATTCTAACCCGGCACCACACGGAACAAAACCTTCTTACCTATTTCTAACCTTTCGTTTCTCCAATATTTAAAGGTCAAATTTCAAATGTTCTTATAATTTAGCTTTAATACATAGCTAAAGAAATATAGGGACCAAAAAACTTTAATGACTCCCAATTGAGACGAAGTTTTGACGATCTATGATTTCTTTTATGACCGTAACCATGAGGGCTCAATTATTAGGTCAAAGGTTTACTGCTTTGGTCAATTGTTTTGTTTATTAGACAATCTGTTGGGGGAGTAAGAATAATGGCTTTCTCAGCCTTATTGCGGTTTGTCAGTACTTTAAAGAACTCTATCATAAAACGCGATATGATCTAACTTGTCTTTTTACATTTGATTTTTAGAGGTAAGGAATACACATTTTTTTACAGTACTTAGATTTACTAAATGATACAAAGGATGAAGTAAACCTACTGTGATTTATTGTTATAGGGCTAATCTAGGCTACGGGCATGCTATTTTATATTACAAGGCGCCAGCATTAAATGGAAAAAGTTCACAAGATTTTCCTAACATGCTTATTTGAGTCGAAAAAAATATATTTCTCAAACAATTCAAAACAGTAACAATTCAAATGCTTATAAAAATATTAAAAATTTAACTATAACACGTTAAAAAAATATTATTGCACACTCTAAACCCAAAGTATATAAGGGATTGAAGATGATGATAAATTCAGCTGCTTATTCTAATAGTAAATAAGCATAAATTTTGTGAACAAATACTAAAGTTGATATCTGACAGGCAAATATGATGTATCGAACACCTAATATAGGGCAATTAAATTGATAAGAGAAATGAAAAGTGACAAGGAAGCATCAATATATTGTGATATTTCCAAACATTAGTTAGTAAACTCGATCTGACCCTATTTAGTTGATAACGTTTGTTTTAGAACTAAGTTCCGATTATGTAATATATGGTTGAGATTTGACTCGTGCCTTTGATAAGGTTTAAAATGGGACATCATTAAAATCTGGTAATTTATGTAATTTTCCATACATGTTTAGAAATATATACCTAATATATAAATCAAATTTGAATAATCACAGAATATTAAAGAACTAAACATATAAATAAAAAATGTATAGTCGCACAAGGCACCCTTTTTAGCCTTTGCCTATTCATACTTGCTAAGCTAAGTAATTGTGTATTTTTGTGCAATCTTGTGATAAACACATTCATTGTTAATTAACTGTATGATTCGCATTCACAATCGCCTGCAATAAAAATAATTTATTTATAGAACTGACTGTATAAAGATTGATATGTACTCCGCATGGTCAGTTAAATACATATCAATTATCTCTTGACGTTCTGTGTTTAAGGACAATGAGTGTTGAAATAGTTATTCTTTAAAATTAACTACGTAATGTACAAGTAATTTGAATACGAAGGACGATACAGGTTATGTGTTTGCGTTAATGCCATATAAACTATACCTTCATTGGTGAAAATATCGCGCAAATCAGGCAATCAGGTGTCGTTCACTTGTCTCTCAGAGAAATATTCTTACAAAAGGTATATTGTGGAGAACAGTTGTACATCGTGCTATGCGTTTTACAAAAGTGCTTTTGTAGAAACAAACTAACATTATTGAGTTTGAAAACCGTGACTAAAATTTTGCCCATAACACCAGTGAAGAAATAATGGAAAAATTTAATGCAAAAAAAAAAAAAAAATTAAATAAATAATGATAATGGCCCGCATTGGTCCACAAACGTGACACCCAGTCAAAGAACTTGATTGAAACTAGTGGGCCTAATTAATTATTACAAATATTTATTTTGTAGTTGGTATCTATTCACATGTGGAAACATGGTATGTCAATGTAGGTAGTTGGCTCATCAACCTAACTAATTTGTTCATGTTACAATTCTGCTACTGCAATCTGTCATGAGTGCCGGAGATGCGCCAGCGCATAACACTTCATCATTGTACTTAGCCATCCTTTAACTCGGAAATGCAATTTAAGCTTCGTCCACTTCGTATCTAGAATGAGGAGTATTGCAGAACATGATTAATTTATCGCACTGTATCACTTCTTATATGTTTTATTGCTGTTTTGGCGCCATTGATATTAACGAATTTAACAATATGATGATTGGGTAGGTGCTTCATTCAGGTAATTTCGATACTTATTAGTAGTATAATTTTCGGATTCGATTTGAAAATTCGATATTTCTACTTCTACCTCAACAGCTCTTGATCATGATGTACATAAAAATATAGTACAATTTTTTTTTATTAATTATCAGTGTTGCCGTTCGAGATAACAGGACCCTATAATTAATCCTAAGCTATCCGCAACAGGTAGGCGATTGAAATTTTCAAACTGTGTTGTTATGACGTTCAATATTAAAGTCTTGGTACAAACAAAAGGTTTTCTTAGTTAAGTTTTTTTTTGTTTTAGCCCTTAGTAATCTTTAATATTTACAAGCGTCAAATTTGATTAATATGATTATAGTTATAGTGCATAGGGACGATACATTTTCAAATAGCCTTAAACGAAACCATTATGCCATAGTCAAATTAAGATTCTTTTTCCGATTTTGATTTGATTTGAAACTCCATCTTAGATATGTTTTTAGTAATAACATGTAAATTTTTATCGGTCGCATTAGCGAAACATCTATCTCTTTACTTAAACAATGGATATAAATTCCAGGTTGAGTAGGAACTGAAATGCATTATTCATTATTACATGTCAGCCTGTAGATAGTAGGCAAGATAGGCCCAGTGCGTTTCTTATTCACTGTCCATTGGGGGAATGTTTGGATGATGTCGTTCTATAATTCTGAGTTCGTTCTTATAAATAATATATTATTTTAATTAATACTGCATCCGTTACTTTATTTTGTTTAAACTTTTAAAATTGTAATGAAATTTCTTACAGTCTATGCTTTAGAATGAAAGTCCTCCATAGCCTTTATAGATGTAGTAACAGTTTACTATAGGTTTTTTTTAATTTTTTTATTGCCGATAGTTTAGCCTTTGACCACAATCTCACCTGATGGTAAGTGATGATGTGGTCAAAGGTGTTAACAGGCTTAACCTAGAATTACTGGCTCTCAAGGACAGCTGCCGGATAACACCGTTAGGTGCTTGGCGACAGATTTTCCACTTGAGGGTGGTCGCGAGCCAGGCGGGTATTCGCAAAAATGCCCTTCCACCATGCGGTGAAACTCAAGCCCGCGGCGGGATTCGAACCATGGACCTGCTGCGTGGCAGTCCATAGCCAAAGCCACTGAGCTATCACTGCTTCGAATTCCCCGAATGGACAAATCAAATCAATGGTTTATTTGCAAGAAAACAGTCACTTAAAGTCTTCAATGTAAGTTCTGTATATTCCGCCTTCAAGCAGACGTGTAAATTTTATTAAATACATTAATGTCGCTTATGTAATAATTATTGTTAATGAATACTTTTAAGCTATAGACATTTAGATTCAAACCCGCGCCATCCACTCTTATAGCCAGCGTATATTCTCTCCGCTAAGCCAACATGACTATAATTTGTCCTTTCCTTTGTAACCATCGTATGTGGATGGAGCGGCATGAACTATAGATGTCAAAATATCAACAAATGTTTAAACATAATATTTGCAGACTCGAGATTCTGTGACAGAATAAAGTCAGATTATCCCTCTTCCCACCAGGACTTGTCTGGTCTAGTATTTTTGTAAACCGAAGACAATCAAAGCACCGGTTACCAAAAATAGCGTATTTCTACTGTCAAGCAGTTATGTTCCCATTACTGTGTTTGAAAAGTATAATACTCGTCTCTCATGATATAAAAATAGTATATGTAATACCGAAGCTATACAAAAAATGATTTCGTGTCGTCATAACTTTTAATAGTTCTGTCGCAAATTTATTTTTTTTAGCGTCATAAGTTTTTGATAATTTCATAAAAAGTACGATAATTTTATTACCACCCTTTCTTTATTTTTATTGTTTTATTTGCCTAATTTGATGGAAACAAATACAAACCTATTTAAGGATATATCTTCAACACTCTCAAAGGGTCCAAATGCATAATGCATTGGATTGACACGTCACCGTGTAGATCTTAGGCGAGATTGCACCGATGTCTGCGCCTGCGCAATTCATTGTCCCTTTATCTCTCAGCGAGCTCGCTTTACTTGTCGATACAAATAATGTGGTATTGTTCTATCGTGTATTGTTTTACTTTCAATGATTTGAAACCATTTCGCATAATATAATACTCGTGGCAATACACTGTGTAAATATAATTTTAAAGCCTCTATCCTTATTAAATTGCGAAGCGAGAGATGTTTTAGCGAAATAATGAAGAAATTAACGTAATAGCTCAACATGGTGGCTCGCTATCAAGTAGAAAAACTGTCGCCAAGAATTTAGCTGTGTGTTCCGGCAGCTGTCCTTGAGAGACGGTAGTCTGAATAACATTTTCGACCACATCATTACTTACCATTAGATTTAGTGGTCAAGGTCTAGCTTATCAGCCATAAATAAGACCAATACCGTTATCATCGGTCCACTATGGTCGAACTGATGGTCTCGGAGAGAGGAATGAAAAGACTATGGCAAATAATCTACTGTTGTTTCGTACCCGTCCACCGGAAATATAGATGCGAAATATTCTGGAATTTAGTGGTTTTTGGACGTAAACGTTTTCTTGAATGCGATTTCCTAAACCGTTATTAATTTGTGTGGAATTTTCGCTTGTTAGTGCAAAGTACAATAATTAATGGGGCCAGTATCCATTTAGGATACATCTCAGATCATAGAATCAAGGTTGTTGGAATGGTTGGAATGAAACCTTGTTTCTATGATCTGAGGGACACATAAATGGCATGCCTAGTGATTGATATGTCGTATATCGGATGGAGGGTAGCCACGCATTGATAGTACTAATGGTATTGCAGATGTCTTTTGGCGACGGTAGCCACTTACCAACAGTCAAGCCTTATAATTGTTCGCCGCTCATCACATAAAAAAAATATATCGCAAAAGTGTTATACCGTTTCATTAAGCCTTGGTTTTTAAACTACTTAAAAAAGGAGGCTCTCATACCACAGTATTTTTTTTGTTTGTAGACAGTTTTTTTATAGTGTGTACCGATTTTGATGTTTTTTTTTTATATTCGAATTGGTGTCTTCGTGTGCTGCCATTTAAATTTGAGTGAGATCTGACGAGTAGTATAATTGTGTTATTCCTAATAATGCGTATTTTATGTATGAAGTCGGTTTGTTTGTTAAAAGTTTTATTCCAATAAAAAAATATTAAACTGATAAAATAAACAGATCAAACACAAAACAAATGAATATTTCTTTTATACACTCAACATTTTGTTGATTTACTGTTGTGTAGACATTTATTCTTTGGATTAGTTCCAATATGAAAAAACTTACTGTATGAGCCGGATTGTCCACTCCTGAACACAGCCTCCCCAATCAAGGGGGGTTTGCCATAATCCCTACGGTTGGCAGGCGTCTTGGGGATTGCAGTATAAGATAACAGTTCCTCAGAAGGCGCTGCTTAAACTTAGTTGATTCACTTAGTTAAGAAAATTCGTGTTACGATACGTTTAGGTTTTCGTCGATCGCATTAATGCGTACGAACTTTATATCAATATAATCAATGATTTTAGAGGTTATAAAATCGTGTAATCGTTTTACTCATTACCGACCTGCCTAAGCTGATTACTCTGTTTATATGATAATTTTATCAAGCTATAAAATGTCTTATAAATCAAACCTTTACTACGAAAATTACTTAAGATGTATAGGCATCTAGTAGATATCTCATAAATTCCTTAAGCATATTCTAGTAATTATGTTTATCGACACGCGGTGACCATTGTGAAATATTGGCGTTAAAAGACTACCTCTCCTTGTATCCCGCAGTCATGGCCCTTCTCGGAAAAGGAACCTTTATTCACACTTGTATACAGCATGTCATATCATTTAAATACAGACGCCGTTTAAGTTTTTCATTACTTTTAACATTGATGTACGCAATAATGGCGACGTATGAAGTACTTTTCACTATTAATATTGTATTTTTACATTAACGCTTGTAAGAATTAAATAAAAATTCATGCTAAAACTACGCACCACGGCAGGCCTGGCTCACTTCACACTTTAGGCATAAAACGCCTGCCAAACCCCCTGGATTTGTTCAATGGTGAATGTTATGTTGAACTTAAATACGCATGCTGAATATATATAAAAACCAAGGATTTAAAAAAAAATGATAGTTTTGTCCAAAACATAACAGAGCGCCTATTTGAATGTACTCAAACAGGGCAGCATACTGCCAGTTGGCAGTTTGCCATGCGGGACAATCTGCCAAATGATAGTGGACTGGAGCATTTAGTTGTCTTTACGCCTGCATCGGCCATAAGGTTGCCCAAATACTTTAGCTACAATTACAATACCTCTAGCGCTTTATACATAGTTAATTGTTTTTTACATAGTTATAAAAGTAAGTCTTCATTAATGATTAATTGAAGACCATAAATGCTTGTATATTGACGTTGATATGAGCTTATTCATACCTGTCAAGTTGTTTCTTAATTATATCGTTTTGTGCATTAAAAGATTTTTATCTGGATTGTAGGTGTTGCCACTCATATTTATTATCTTAAGTTTTAAATAGCCGCACTTTATTTTTTGAATTCTTAAGACTTTTTCTTGTTGATATTATGATGGAAGCTTAAGGATTTTTAATGCGTTTTTTGCTTTGTAGTCTGGCAAATGCTGGCGAGTTGGCTTGCATGGGAAATATAGATAGATTCCTGGGAAATTGTTTACTGTTTTGGTACAAATATAGTTAGTCTGTATTAGTGACTATTTTTGGTATGACAAGGTTTTTCGAATTCGGTGAAGTTTTCACCTAGTGCTCGAATATAGACATAAGTAATTATTTTTGAGAATTTTTTCTCGTTCTTGTTTTTGAGTTGAGTTCTATGCTTCCCACCTTCCGGTATTTTACCCTTAATCGCATATACGACACCCACAGGAAAATTAATTATTGGATAATCCACAAATAATTTTTGAAAATGTTAATTCTGAATTTAAATAAAGCCACAAAACAAAATCATACTGTACACAAAACGGACACTTAAAGATTTTCGAGTTAATTCTCACAGAAGGCAACCAAAGAAGTTGTTTTTTATTCATTGATCCCAATTCCCCGGACCTCTATAAATCTGTCGCCTCGACACTTCACTGCGAGGATTAAAGACCTGCTTTTCACATCATTTGTCTGAGAAATCTTGAAAAATGGCTCATTCTCGTTGAAACTCATACAAAAGTTAAGTCCTTGAACTGGATTAATGTTGAAAACTGTCAAATGCCAGAGCTTTATCATATAAAATAAATAACTTATGTAATGTTTAAAAATACATACATTCATATTCATATGTTTTTTTACATAATTATGTAAATAAAATGTGGTTGCATGGTTTTTCCAAAAAGAGAAAAAAAGCTGAGGTCTTCATAAATGCTGTTGAATACTACATAGTAACAATATTATTTTGTTTATAATGTAAAACTAAATAGGGGTTACATGGGCATAAGAATAATTTAAAAGTCGATAGTTATGTTTCAATATTTTCATTTATAATAAGTTTGTAATAAACGATTTTTTAATATATCATATCTATATTTAACAAATAAAAAAAAAGTATAAATACTTGTTAAATGTTTAATTATTATTTAGTAACCGGCTAGGACTCGCGTAATATTTTTCCGGATATTGCTCCGGTAAATATTACGCGAGTCCTAGCCGGTTACTAAATAATAATTATGGACAAAACTCGCGACAGTTTTTTAGCTCAACTTGTTAAATGTCTTTTAAAGCTGATGTTAACTTGCAAGTCATTGTATAATATTTCAAATAAGTACTAGAAAGTGTTGTAATAATATAAAAAATTAAGAAAATAGGAATGCTTACATTTACAACATATTATTATAACTACCTACATACGATTTCCTAAAATTGTCAGTAGATATTTCAATGAAGAAATCTTGAGGTTATCGATAGCAGCATAGAACGTTATGTCGCTGTCAATACCGACTAATTGGACATTCAGCGGAAAAACCAGAGGCCGCGTAAAAAGCACGCTCGCTGTCCGCTATAATTGAAAACTGGTTGCATGAAACATTCATGACGCCATAATTGAGTCGTACCGACGTATCAGCGTGCCCTATTAGACTTTCAAAATGGCTGACAATCGTTATACCTGTCAATTGCCAGTGATTTACACGAAAAACGGTAAAAAAACTCAGTAATGAAGTTTATTAAGACAAAAATTGTTGTAATTACAGATAGAACTTGTCTTGTAATTAAGAAAATTGTATCGCGTTTATAATTAAAAGTAATTTGCAATCATTAGCACCGCAGATTTATTTGGTGCAATTTAATGACAGGGAATGTTATAAGAATTGCAGTAGTATAATTGCTGCAAACTTAAATAACTGTTATTAAAGCTTATAAAAACATAAAATAATTATAGAAAATAATGTAAACAAACACCAAAGCCTCAGAGCATATATACGTCTGCGCGAAATCTGTAAAACTTGTTTCACATCCACAAGTTTCAAAACTTTCTTCTCCGGAACCTTGTTTATATCTCCATCCTTGTTACACATATAGATCATGTATGAGAGCTTTGCGTGCGCGAAAAAGACAGGAAACATGAAGACGTCACGCGGCGGGCAAAGGCGCGCGTTTTTGCACTTGTTTTATTGTAAGCCGCCATATTTTTTGTTTCTTTTTGGAAGGCTACGTCTTTGTTCCGAGTCGCGAGGGCTATCCGAGACTGGTAAGGATAATTTCTTTATTCCACTGGCCCACCCGACAATTTTCTTTAGCTGCATTATTATGAGGTTGATTTGTTTAATAATTTTATTACTGACCGCATTGTGCGATTGTGAGTTTGTTTTGTTTTCAGCGTTTAGCGGTGATTTTATTTTGCGGTTTGTATATGAGAATTTTCATACTATATATATAGAGCTAGAATTACCATAGATTACTCTGTTTTTGAAAATAAAAAAGAAGCTCATAGGTATGTGGAATAATTTTAATTGCACCCAGGTATAAAGCAAAAAAACTATTTTTTTTTACTTTGCCATGACCCGATATTTTTTCTGTTCAAATCTAGAATTCAAATTCAAAATTCAAATTCATAATCGGAGCAGCCTATCCGGCAGCTATGATTTCATGAGATAGAATGACACACACTTTTTTTTCCGTCGGAAGTTTAACATGATTAGGGATATAATATGTGTCGCCAAGAACTTACTTATATCCAGTGACAGAAGGACCAAATATTAATAAGTCGTACGTAGAACCTGCTTATTAATAATTTCACGAAAATGAATTTAAAATTAAACTACCTACCACCCGCCGTCCAATATTTTACACAAACACACTTCGTCCTTACTTCCAGCTGTTTGGTAATCGTTTTTTTATCCGAAAGCGTCCAGACATTGTTACGTCACAAAGTCACGGATGCCTCCGAATCGAGGTTGGATTGGACCTCTTTTTACACCAATGGACCCTACGGTTAAGCCTTCAGTACACTAAACGCGTTGTCGGCACATAAACGCTGCAGAAATTATATATTAAGTACAACATATTGCGATAGCCCGTTGCTGCACTCGCTTGTCAATAATACAATACAAGTAAATTATGTTGAGCGAGTCCAGGAGTTGTAAAAAAAACCAAAATGTTTTAAATGAATTTAATTAAAAAGTAAAATTATTACATTAAAAATTATATCTAAGTAATTAGGTGTCTAGTGCTCGATGTATGAGACAGAAGTGGCGCCCGAAGCGGCGGGTGGAAACACGCAGTGTCGGATGGCTGCCTCGTGGTGACCTCGGTCACGTAGCGCTGCGTCAGCGCCTCGTGCTTGCTGTTGCCGTGAGGTGCGATTGCAACAGCGTTGCATTGGGTCAGCACTTTGCATGTGTTACCCATATGTAACACCTCCCCTCTTACTTCAGCGACTATTTCGAAACAATTTTTGGAAGAGTCGCTGAAATGTTACTGTGATCTACCCTTATCTGATGGGGGTGACTTCTATGTTCCGCAATTTCAGCATATATACCTTCAGATGTAGTGTTCGTTTCTCGGTTTTGTGTTGTGCGAACGTTGGTAGCTCGGAATCGCCGGTAAATTAAGCCAATAGCGAGTGCGGTTGCACTGAACAGGATGATGTAGATTGGAATTGTAGTATGGTATAATATGGAATTGTAGCTCGGATTATGAATTTCATCTATCTTGACTGGGTTTTGCAGAATAACTTTTTCGTTTATGGAGTGAAGGTTTTGAAGGTTAACTGAGTTAAGGACAACAGATGTATCTTCTTTACGTTTTTGGTCTTCGTAAGGCTTTAACTCAATTATTTTTAGTGGGTGTCCTTTAATTCGATTATTTGAGTTGTAGATGGTAAAGGCGTTTGTTTTTAAATAACAGCCGAGAGGGATGACCGCTAAATAACTTCCTTGCAGGATCTGGTACTGCTCTTGCCCACAAGATGTTTTAACTCTTGTCTTGTTAGGAAAACTCACGGTGTAGTGTTTGTCGTCGAGTTGTTCCATTGCTTCTCTTTTAAGGTTAATTGAAATCGGTCTACAGGATGGCTCTATTTCTTGACGGGTGAGGAGCTGGTGAATGCAGTCTGGATTTTCTGGAACTTCGTAGTTTGATCGTTGTTCACAAAGATACCATGTATTTACCTTCGGGCATTCTGCCTCCATGTACTTAGAGTCGTCTCCAGAGATTGCTATGAACGGTAAGAAAGGAATAAGGATTTGGTGATTCTTATTGGGAACGATGGACAGTTTATAGAGTTCGTATGACGTGGGGAAGGCAATCGGTACCTTATGAACTATAACTATCTGACTATTTTTATAAAAATAACCAAGTTGAGCCAGCAGTTTGATAATATTTAATCATCACTGTCACTATGTCTTCTGTATTGTATATATATATTTATTTTTAGTACTTTGTTACCCCATTTAGGTCCCTACTAAGTATATTTTTATGATACATACCCGGCAGGTGTGTTCTTTTTTAGTTTGATTTTAAGTTTTGTTTTTTTTTAGTATTAAGTACTTACTTTATTACATATTGTTAATATTCTGTAGTCTATGTATATATATATATATATAAATATTGTATAATATAATTATGCTTAGCTTATTCGATGATGATTTATGCAGCGATAGCGAACAATATCTATCATTATCTTCCGATAGTAGCACAGACAACAGTTTTGTCAGCCTACCTTCTCTGGCTGATACCCTCGACTCTCAGTTTTCTGATGTACCTAAAAATTTTAACCTGGTTCATATTAACGCGCAAAGCATCCCGGCTCATTTTTCCGATATGCAGGCATCTCTCCCTAACAAAAATATTCATGCTATAGTAGTCTCTGAGACCTGGTTGAAACCTTGTCTGCCTACCATTTCTTACTCTCTGCCTGGTTTTCACCTAATTCGCAATGACCGCACCGGCAGTATGGGTGGCGGAGTAGCTATATATCTCAGATCAAATATTCCCTTTTCGGTTATCAGCACTTCGCCTCAACCTCCTCCCTCCAACGCCGGTGAACATCTGTTCCTTGAGGTACTATTATCAAATAGTAAAATTTTACTCGGAGCCTACTATAGCCATTCCTCTAGTGTCAATTATTTCTCTTCCTTTGAGAAGATCCTAGAAGATCTTCTTCCCTTATACGATCATAATATTATCTTGGGTGATTTCAATACCTGTCTCCTCAAAAAAGACCATCGCTCGATTTCCCTCGAGTCAGTAATTAACTCTAGCAACATGCATTTACTCCCTCTAAGTGCCACTCATCATGCCCCCAATTGTAATCCCTCACTACTTGATTTATGCATAGTATCTTCCCCACAACATGTTGCTAAGCATGGTCAATGTCCCGCTGACAATTTTTCATATCATGATTTGATTTTCCTATCGTATAAAATTCGGCCCCCAAAAGTAAAACCCAAAATTATTCTTCAGCGCAATTTTAGTGGTATAGATCAGGAACAATTTTCTAATGATGCCAGGGAAATTGATTGGTCACCGGTAACCAACGCTGTGACCGTCGATGAGCAAGTGGCGATCTTCAACTCGTTAATAACGCAGTTATACGACAAGCATGCTCCCTTACGAGCCATAAAACTGAAGCAACGACCAGCAGCTTGGCTTACAGAAGACATAAAACTGTTAATTCATAAAAAAGCCACTGCTAAATATAGGTATAAATGTCGCCCTAACGACACTAATAAAGATAAATACGTAAAAATACGAAATCGCTGCAATATGGTGTGTAGGGATGGTCTACGTCGCCATGTTCATAACTCCGTTGAGAACGATGATCCAGCAAAGATCTGGCAATTTCTTAGGTCTATTGGAATTGGTAAATCTCGTCAAGATTGTATTCCTAACGATTTAAATATAGATTCTCTTAATCTCCATTTCTCTTCAACGTCTCATATTGATGCTTCTGAAAAATCAAATACGATTAAATATCTTTCGTCCTTACCAATTCCTGACTGCTCTCCTTTTATTCTTAATCGAGTACTCGATTGTGACGTTAAGAAGAGCTTACTTTCTGTCACGTCCAATGCTGTAGGCGGCGATGGAATTAGTCGTAATATGCTCGTCCCAATCCTTGATATCGTACTTCCTACACTCTGTTTCATTTTCAATAATTCTATTACCAACGGCATATATCCAACCATATGGAAGGAAGCTCAAATCATTCCTTTACCCAAAAAACCTAACCCCAAATCTTTTTCCGAATATCGTCCCATATCCATTCTCCCATTTTTATCTAAGGTTCTAGAGCGCCTTGTTCACAGTCAAATTAGCAAATATCTTTCCAGTCGTGAGCTCCTTAATCCCTTCCAATCTGGTTTCCGTCCTGGGCACAGTACTGTCAGTACTCTAGTAAAGATTACTGATGACATTCGCTTTGCAATGGAAAATGGAAACATGACTGTACTCACATTGTTAGACTTCAGTAATGCTTTCAACACAGTTGATTATGACATACTTTTAGCAATACTACGTTCAATTAACGTATCTCCAACAGTACTCGATTGGTTTCATAGTTATCTGTTTGGGCGCCAGCAACGAGTACGCTGCGAAGAGAAATTCTCTTCCTGGTGCAACTCAATTGCAGGTGTCCCACAGGGCGGCGTTCTTTCTCCTCTCCTTTTCGCACTATTTATCAACACAATTTCACAAAATCTTTCTTCTTCCTACCACTTATATGCAGACGATCTTCAAATCTATTCTCAAGCACCTCTCGACAAGCTATCTGACGCCATACACTCTATAAATGACGACTTAACATGCATTACTGTATGGTGCAAAAGATTTGGACTTATAATAAACCCAAGCAAGACCCAAGTGATAATTCTGGGAAGTTCACGGTTCATCTCAAGGGTGGACTGGTCTATTATTCCTTCTGTTTATTTAGATGGAGTTCCCATTCCCTATAGTGCAACTGTAAAAAATCTTGGATTGACTATCGATCGTTGCTTGAGTTGGGTTCCTCAGCTGCAAGTGACTAGTCGCAAATTGTATGCCACTGCAGGCGTTTTAAAGAGATTGCGCAACTTTCTTCCTGTTACTACTAAAATTGCACTAGTTCAATCTATCTTACTCCCTATTCTCGATTATGCTGATGTCTGCTATCCAGATCTCACTGAGGAACAGCTAGATAAGCTTGAGCGTCTTCAAAACTTCTGCATAAGATTTATATTTGGCTTGCGCAAATTTGATCACATTTCTCAATTTCGATCTAAGCTCAAGTGGCTCCCTATACGTCTTCGCCGGAATGCTCACATACTCTCTCTCCTTTACAATATTTTGTTCAATCCTTTGACCCCGCGCTATCTTAAGGAACGTTTTAATTTCCTTCACAATGCAAATGCTCACAATTTAAGGTCATCAGAAAACCTCTCCCTCAGTATGCCTCAACATGGCACAATATTCTATGACCAATCTTTTTCTGTCAAAGCTGTTCGCCTGTGGAATTCATTACCGATTTCTATTAGGCAAGCTCAATCTTTATCCATATTTAAAAGCCAAGTCAAAAAGTTTTACTTGTCCGAGTAATAACACCCATTCTGTTTCAAACTGCTTATCTCTTGCACTTTATCATCACAATTGTAGGATATGTATACGAAATGTACATGTACTTATTCGCAAATAGCATAATAAGGCATATTGTATTGTATAGTGTGTCTGTGTATGTATATAGATATATATGAATATAATTTATTATATTTGAGTATGTCTGACAGAGTATTGAAATATGTATATTACGAGTATTATTAGTATTTATGGTATGTATATTATTAGTATCTAGGTCATCTGTCTGTTTTTGATAAAAAAAAAAAAAAAATTTTTTGGCTTAAATTTTAAGTTAGCATAGTTTGTTTAACCTCACTTTTTATATTCGTTTGTTGCACCCCCGTCTTATGATTCCTGTATTTCCTCTCCATTCCAAGGTTGCCTGGAAGAGATCGCTGTTAGTGATAAGGCCGCCCATTGTAACACTTGATTGTAAGCCTTCATGTTTTAATACTTTGTAATTTAATGGTGTGTACAATAAAGAATTATCTATCTATCTATCTATCAAGTTTCATAGCGTCGTAGAAATATCTTATTTCTATGTCAAGGATTTCTTCCTTACTGTATAAAGTCCTTAATTTACTAAGCATGGCTTTTAAGTCCACCAAGTTTAATATTGAATGTGGAGCGCCCGATATTCTAATGAATGTTAGAACATTCTCTAATTTAGTTATTTCTACAGATAGCCTATCTATATTATCGCTAAGGATTAAAAAATATTGTGCCAGGTGAGCATATTTAATTAATTCGTTGTCTCTTGTACTATCGCTATTCATTATGAGATTTATAACACTTGAAATTTTTTCCTGATTAAGTGTTATATTTTCTAATAATTGAGAGTTTCTTAGGATCCATTCCTTGTTCAAGCTAATATGGGTGTTAATTTCAGACTCTAATTTATGTTCATTATTAGTTAAAACTTGGATGGCATTATCATATTTAATCGCGTCTGTGTGGTCTAAATTACCGGAAATACTCTTTATTACTGAACCAAGCCCGTCAATAAGTCCTCTTTTCTTACGTTCAGGTTCAAATGTCTGTAATTGGTAAGAAATTAGTTCTATCTTGGTGTTAAGGTAATCGATGTGTGGTTCATAAAGAGATAATGTTTTATTATTTAAGTGAGGTCTTAGTTCAGATAGTTGAGACTTTAGTAAGTTAACTTGTATGTGAATGTCATAGAGGTCAATGTAATTGAGGAAGGAATGGTAGTGGGAGATGATTTTTGTGGGTCCTAGTTTAAAAGGGAGTAAGCCTGGTCCGTCTTGAAGTGAGTCAATCATTACATCTTGTCCTTGAGTCAGTGGTAGCAGTAGCGACAGTAGTATCCTGTAACAATACAGGATTCTTAGAACTACGCTTAAGGCGTGACTTAGCGACTGGGCCTCGCTTTTTCTTCGTATAGATATGTATAGGAAGGTCCGCTAAAACTGTATCGTGGGTGAAACGTGGTGCTAGTTTTTGTCGTGTCGCTATTGGGTTCCTTACAAATACCTGTTGGTCGGGGGAATATTCTGTTTCGGGTTCACGGTCTTTATTTCTATTTTCAGTCAACTCAGTTCTATTATGCAAAGAGGTCTCATTGATTAAGTCATACACTAGAATCATTTTCTTTTTATGATCTTGTAGGTACTGTTGAAACAAATGTTCTGTCACGTCTATGTCGATAGGATCGCGTGGGTCAAAGTGTCCTGTGATAAGGTCTATAGGTCGGCATTTCGTGAAACTATGAATGGAGCTGTTATAGCCCATTATGGCGTAAGGCATTAAGTTTACGGCTGGCTCATTTTTCTGTTCAAGTTTAAGGATCCTTAGATGTTCTAGAATAGTTGAATGGAAGCGTTCCACGATTCCGTTATCATTAGGAGTATGAGCAAGAATCTTGTGGTGTTGTATTTTGTGAAGTCGGGTAAATTCTGAAAATAGTGCGTTAGTGAATTCGGGTCCTTGGTCAGTCACTATAGTCAAAGGGATGCCGTGGTGTGTGCAATATATGAGCAAAGCTTGTACAACACTCAGGGCGGTACCATCACGTAGATGATAAGCCTGGGCGTATTTAGAAAAGGCATCTACCAGTGTTAGGTACTTTTCGTTTTGGACGGTAAAGAGGTCAATGTGCAGTGTTTCAAATGGCTTTGTAGGTGGTGGTACTATAGAAAATCTTTGTTTAATCGGATTACGGTCATACTTAGCCTGACCACATATACTACATTCATTAATATATTTTATGATAGATTCCTTCATTCTAGGCCAGAAAAATTTAAAAGACAAAGCTAGGAAGCATTCATTAATACCGCGGTGGTTTGTTTTACCTTCGTGGTATTTTTTTATGATTTCCTGCTGTCTTAAATATTCTTTAACGTTTTCTACCTCTGTTTTAGATAAAACTAAGTTCATGGATGAACTCTTAAATGCATCTTGAATAATAGGTACAATTTTGTACATGGCTAAAGGGGGGTGTATTATAATGCCTGTCTTCACCTTAGGATTTACGTACTCTTTAATTGCAGATATGACATCGTTTTCTAAGTTAGATTCTGACAATTGTATAGTTGTACGAGTATGTGTCTCAAAAGGTTTCGTCACAGTTGGTCGTTTCTTAACGTCACCTACAACTACGAAGCATATTTGGCGGTGAAATCTATTAAGTGGGTCGTCGGATATTGGAACTTCTAGGATTGGGTTTTCGGCACTAGTGTGGGCTGTGACAGTTGTGGAACCAGCTACAGATTGATCGATTGCTGTCGATGGAGGGTTAAACGGCAATAGAGTTTAAGTCTTCGTTATTTATTTCAATGCGAGAGAGTGCGTCTGCGTTTGTGTTTAACTTCCCTTGCTTGTAAATGGGGGTGAAGTTATATTCGCTTAGCTTTAACCTCCAGCGAGTCAATCGTGAACCGGGCTCTTTAAGGTTCATTACCCACTGAAGAGGCTTATGATCGGTAATGACTTTGAATTTCCTACCAAATAAGTAGGGGCGAAAATACTTAGTTCCCCAAACTATTGCAAGTAGTTCCTTCTCGATTGTGCTGTAGTTGATTTCACTCGTGTTTAAAGTTCGTGATGCATATGCTACTGGTCGGTCGCTACCTATAGGTCCTTGGGACAGTATGGCACCAATAGCAAAGTTAGATGCGTCCGTCGTTAAAATAAACTCTTTGTCAAAGTCAGGATATTGTAATATGGGGTCGTTCGTTAGTAGTGTCTTACACTTTTCAAAGCATTTCACGTAGTCAGCGTCATGGGTTGTTATTTTCGATCCTTTTTTAAGGCACTGAGTCATTGGTTTCGCTATACGGGCAAAGTCGGGTATAAATTTGCGGTAATAACCTAATAATCCCAGGAACCGTTTTATTTCGGTTGCAGTTTTAGGTATTGGAAATTTTTGGATAGCCTCGATCTTGTCTGGATTTGGCTTAATACCATCTTTACTAATGACATGGCCGAGGTAGTTAGTTTCAAGTTTTAAGAATTCGGACTTATCCATTTGGATTTTGAAGTTAGAGTCTCGAAGCCGTTTAAATACCTTTTCTAGGTTGACCATGTGCTCTTGTAAAGATACGCTAAACACAATGATGTCATCTAGATAGACAAGACATACAACGTTCTGAAGATCTCTAAGCACATTGTCCATCACACGTTGGAATGTGGATGGAGAATTTTTGAGCCCCATGGGCATCCGTAAAAATTCAAAGTGCCCATGTTCGACATTAAAACTTGTTTTAGGGATATCATCAGGGTTCATCTCGACCTGATAGAAACCACTGGCAAGATCAAGAGTGGTAAAGTAATGGCAGTTACCTAGTTTGTCGAGTACGTCAGCAATGTTAGGAATGGGATACTTGTCGTCAATTGTCTTGTCATTCAACTTCCTAAAATCTACCACTAAGCGCCATTTCATTTTTCCGGACGCGTCTGCCTTTTTGGGAACTACCCATATTGGTGAGTTCCACGCGGATTGGGAAGGTCTAATTATACCCTGTTGTAACATTTTAGATATTTGATCTTGAACCTCTTGTCGATGGATATACGGGTATCTATAGCTCTTAGTATAAACCGGTACTTCGTCAGTCGTTCGTATGTGGTGTTTTATCTTATTGGTAAATGTCAATGGTTCGCCATCAATGAAAAATACGTCTGCGTATTGAGCGCAAAGTGTTTCTAGGTTGACTCGTTCTTCTTCGTTCAAATGGCTCGTACGCAAACGAGATATTACTTCCTTAGCGCGATTTGATAGTATATTTTTACGTGTGCACTCAACATTAAATAATTCCGCGCTAACGGGTCGGTCCATCGAAAAAACTACGTCATGGCGAGTTGGGTTGTTAATTTCTATGACACCACGATTATTTATAACCGTAGTAAGGCAGTCTCCTATGATACAGTTCGAAATGTATTGTTCGCGTACAAAAACTTCACCGTCATGAAAGTTAATAGGCACTCTGACTAATTTGCTCGTATTTGCCGGTATAATGTCCTCGTACAGGTTGCAGTTACGTGAGTCATACATTAGTAACGGGTTGGTTGATTGTCTTGTCACTAACGTTTTATTTTTCAAATTGATGTTTGATTCCCATTTTTCTAATAAGTCAAGTCCTATCAATCCGTCAAAGTAGTCGTGAAATTTGTAAATGAATAAAGTTATGTCATCTTGTTCGTTAATTTCGTCAAAGCATGGTATAGTTATAGAATAGTCACTTCGAGTGGTTGCGTGAATATTTGTCACTTCAAATGGATTGTAGTTACAAGGTACGTTCGGATAGAAATGGTGGACTGCTTCGGGACTGATAAAAGATTGGTTGGCCCCAGTATCAATAAGAAGTTTTATAGGTGGGTTACATATCTGTACGTACGGTAGCTGTCGTTGTGTCTGGAGGTTAAGTTCTATTTTAACTTGTCTGACTTGGGGGTGTTCTGAAAATCCTCATTTTCTGGTGTAGGGGCATCTGCTTGTGCCTCTTCTACACAGTAGCTCTCAGGGTACTGAGCCTGATCATAAGAATATTCGTAAGAATAGCTAGGGTATTCGTAATAGTCATAGTAATGGTCAGTTAAGTAGTCATTTTGCGAGTCGTCGTATGTCTGGTAGTCATAAACCTCATTGTGATTCATCTCCCTAGTTTTGAAGTAGTTCGAAGGGGGAGGGTTGCCAAACCTATTCCAGTCATGGGGTTGACGCGTCGGCGGTGTTGGCATTGTCTTAGTGACATAGTGGCTAACTCCACTCATTGGTTGCGGGCCTGTGGGTACATTACGTTGAGGTAATTTAAATACGTTACTCTGAGGTCTGTAGTTTGGTGGCGGTGCTGCGAACATCTGCTGTGTCCTAGTGGGTCCCCTAAACTGTGGTGCTTGTGGCCGCCAGCCTGCAGGCACTACCTTTTGTGGCTGAGAAACTATTTGTCGAGAAGGCCCAGGCATATTGAATGGCCTAGCGTGCGACAACATTGGCTGTCGCGAAGGTAACATAATACCATAATTAAACTTAGGCTCACTTACCTGCGGTTGCATGGGTGCCTTCCTTTCGGGAAGATGCTCGTTGCGCTGCTGTAGGTACAAGGTATTCATTTCCTCGTGTACAAACTCTAAAGCTTTTTCAATCGTGTCAGGTCGCATGCAACGAATACGAGATCCCAATGGGTCACGGAGGCCCCGTAAGTATGACTGAAGGGTTAGTTTCTTATATAAGGATCTCTTTGATTCGATAGTACTCGCAACCGTTTCATGCAGACTGACGTACGTCATGATAGTGCTAAAGAGGTTTTGACAAGTTTCGTAAAACTCTTGAGGGCTTGATGAACCCTGGTTCAGTAATGCGAGGTCGTTATACAGCGATGTCTCATCTCGCTGATCAGCAAAATTATTTACTAAGGCAGATCGAATACCATCCCAAGTTTCAGGAATACCGTTTGAGTTTATAAGGCGGGCGGCGGGCCCTATGACTTTATTTAATATACCATTTAATAGAGCTAGGTTAGATAATTCGAAATCTGGCCCGTCTCTTATATACTGTTTAACCAATTGATCACATAGTCGGATAAACCTCGTTAGCACATTTGGGTTACCATCAAATTCCGGCAATAGCCGAAGTGCTTTATAAACCTGGTCAACCATGCTGTCCGACATAATATCTAAATCTACAGTTATACTATCGCTAGATTTATTAATCGATTCTAAGTTTCGATTTTCGTCTTGTGCGCTTAAACGACTACTATTTCCTAACCTAAGGTCCCGAGATTGCCTTGGATGGAAAATCTTGGAAAGATATTAGGAACACTTATGGAATAAGAAAGGAAGCAACTCTAGATAGAAACTAAAGCACTTACATAATCATTCTGGTATCTTTGAGATCGATTTCTTGATCACTCCGGGACGTCCGCTCTTGTAGATTCTTCTTGTTCTAGCTTGAATCACTGATTCTACTTTATGAACATCCACACGACTGCGCCAATTATGTTGAGCGAGTCCAGGAGTTGTAAAAAAAACCAAAATGTTTTAAATGAATTTAATTAAAAAGTAAAATTATTACATTAAAAATTATATCTAAGTAATTAGGTGTCTAGTGCTCGATGTATGAGACAGAAGTGGCGCCCGAAGCGGCGGGTGGAAACACGCAGTGTCGGATGGCTGCCTCGTGGTGACCTCGATCACGTAGCGCTGCGTCAGCGCCTCGTGCTTGCTGTTGCCGTGAGGTGCGATTGCAACAGCGTTGCATTGGGTCAGCACTTTGCATGTGTTACCCATATGTAACAAGTACGCATTTGTGACTGTCATACGTATATCAAAACATGCTTTCGAAATTCAAAAATTTATACAATAGAAGAAAAATAAAAATGGATCATGTCCGTTAAAAGTCGTTTTAAAAACAAACGTTTTGATGGTGTTTTTTTTTGTATAATTCTATTATATTCAATGGACTATCCAAGGTAATCTTCTAAGACTATAAATATTATAAAACAAAAACGAGTTCAGTTTGCTGTCTGTTTGACAAAAAATGAAACATCATGGAATCACGGTAAAGGGCGTGATTCCATGATGTTTCAGTAAAATAATACAAATCTAAAAGACTTTTTATCCATTTTTGAATCAGATAATGTATGTACCTATTAGATACCCTATTGTATAATCATTTCCAGCACTTCCGCCGCGCCGCCGCGCCGCTGGTGAAACGCAATACGCACGTTTCGCGTTCAGTGTGCTAATGGCCTTCAACTTTAGCTTTCGCCCTTGGATTCCAAGCGAATATTTCCGAATCTCTGAATATTTTGTGGTAAAAAATTAAATGTCCTTTTTGATGGTAGTAGAATAATTGCTCATTTCTGCTTCGTAATTACCTAATTATTGAGATGGTTTTGATGATTGGTATTGAAGGCAATAAAGACCGGAATTTCGTGAATTTTAATTTCGACAATGAGACTTTGTTTTTATTGCTAATATGAAATGTATGGGACATTAGGTCATGCCCTCTAGAATATTATATCTCTTATTCATATCTGTACGGCGTGCATTCTTTCTAAAAATCTTATTCCAATTTTTACTTTTGATGGATTACTTCCTCTTAAATGTCACCGCTTTGAGAGCTAAAAGTACCTTCGCATATAATTGGAAGGTATTGGCAATATTTCCGGCTGATCTACAAAGCGTTCTACTACGCTGATCTACTAACGTCAGGACGAAGTTCTTAAAATGCAAGTTCTGGCGGAATTATCACTATATTGTTTGTTTGTTACTAACCATATATTCATTGTTTTCAGGCTAGCTGCTGCAGCGGCTGCGGCGGCGGGCGCGGCCACCAGCGAGCTCAGCTATCTCGCCGCCCTGCATCCGGCTTACCGCCCCGTGCCTTACGACCATCCCCTCTATAACGCAAATACTTTAAGAGGTAAGTACCATCTTCTTCTAGCGTCTTGGAAACTATACTTTCTTCCATTCCACTCTATATTGGCTCTCATTCCGTAACTAATCAGTAATTTTTGCATCTTGGTACATACTGCATCATCATCATTATTATCATCATCATCATCAGCCGGAAGACGCTCTGCGAAAAAAAGGCATCCCCCACAGAACGCCGCAAAGAACGGCTACTAGCCGCTTGTATATAACCATTGGCTACCCGCAACTTTTACGATATCGTTAGTCTACCTAGTGCGGGGCCTTGGTACATTACTTTTTTATTTTATGTCAATAAACTTATTACTTAATTTCATGCATCTATCTACAAAAACATAGAAAATGGCTAAGCACCCTCTGCGTATCTACAGTAACATTATCAACAACGTCCAGCGCATTATTTCCTTAGATGGCTTCTACTTTTTGAAAATTTATCACTCTGTAGGCACGGTCAAACTATGACCTTTTGTGTTTATTCCGGTGTAGTTGTATGTAAATTTGATATTAAACAAGCTAAACTAAACCCAGAACGGGAACTGATCCTCAAGTACAGCTGCCCGAATATACCATTATAGAGAGTGGTAGCTAGCCAGGCATGCAAAATGCCCTACCATCATGAGACTACGCTACGGCAGGATTTATTTTTAATCATGACTATGCGCGCAGCAACCATTTCTCATTGGCACTCGCCAAGATCGTTTCTATGGCCTTAATCTTATCGCGTGAGTTAAAAACAAACCTATATCTAAGGTCGGTCGGTACCCATACCCTTGGAGAACTAAAAATACTTAAAAGAGTCCGTATAAAAATACCTGGTATATACTAGACGCTATAAACTGCTAAAACAATGAAAACAATGCGATAACCCGCGATTGAACTTGAGAGTTATTGACTGCACTTCATAAATTATAGGGCTGCCACCTTTAAGAGTATGGAAAGTCGGACCAAAGTGCTATTATTGCGTCCATTTGATTCATTGATCTATAATGTACTATGCTAGTCAAAGAGTAAAAAAATCTTAGATGCTAGTAGTTTTCAATCCCTCAGTAGAATTGATAGTGAATAAAAAGCATTAGGTATCCTATCCTGCTTTATATATGTAAAAAATGTATGTCCTTTTGTTTGATACCAAAATAGCTGCACGAATTTTGATTAATATAGATACACAAGTTTCTTTTGCATTTGATTAGGACAAAATATTTTTTATCATGTTTTTCTGAAAAAATATTGAAGAAGCGTGGTAAATGTGCTACCTAATATATATAATTGTTATTATAATTTTGAAGTAATGATGAGCCTGTGTCAATTGTTTTGCCGCGCAGGAAATGGAGATCCGGCTTACCCGCATTATATTTACGGAAAATATTCAGCCCGTGCTCGTCGCTTCGCGCAATCGTGACTCCCAAACGAGTGACTCCAAAACAGTCGAATCTTTCCGATGAATATGACGCGGGTCCTAACCGGTTCCTAATAAGTTAATATGGATAAAACTCATGATAGTTTTAAAGTAATAATTGTCTTTTACATACTTCATTTAATTTGTGATTTAGTAAGTAAAGTTTTGTACCAATAGTATTGTTCGTTTGCCAACCCTAACTTGTGTGAACGATGTAATACTAAACCGAGCCAGCCACAGATAAACCTGTAACTCAAAACTGTTATTGCAAGTAATGTGCAGTCTCAGACACTGCAATTATTTCACGTTTTTAATGTTACAAGAAGCCATTGGATTACATTACATTACTGGGAAATCATAGATAATATCTATTATTGTTTAAAAATTCTATATGACAATTGTCTGTGCTGCGATTGGACGACATACAGCGAGATAATTATAAGTTTTTTTTTTATGCCTAATAGGTTAGCCTTTGACCACTATCTCACCTGATGGTAAGTGATGATGTGGTCGAAGATGTTGTACAGGCTAACCTAGAATTACTGGCTCTCAAGGACAGCTGCCGGAACACACCGTTAGGTGCCTGGCGACAGATTATCAACTTGAGGGTGGTAGCTAGCCAGGCGGGCATTCGCAAAGTGCCCTACCACCATGCTGTAACGACTGCCATCCTAAGACAACAACCGGGACCGACGGCTTAACGTGCCCTCCGAAGCACGGGAGCGCTCAGTAGTAATGTCACCAGCGGTCACCCATCCAACTCCTGACCGCGGCGGACGTTGCTTAACTTTGCTGATCGATTCAGAATGGCTAAGCAAACTTCGCTACGAGCGCTTCAAAACGTGTGTCGTAAAACTTGTCATTGGATACGTATGTTTCGATTTATAAAAGACGAATTAAATAAGATTATAGCAACTGGATTGAACTGAATTGTAACGAAGTAAAATTTTATATTTTCTTGCATTGTTCTGTCATTATCGATGTTGAAGACAGCCAGTCAGTTCTTTAACGCATGTTTGACTCTGTGGAAGAAATAGCCACACAACGTTAATGCAGCCCATAGTACTTAATGTATCAGCCGGAGATTCTCCACTGCTGAACACAGAGTCCTCTAAGGGGGTTTGCTATAATCCTCTAACGCTTGGCAGGCGTCTCGGGGATTGAAATGTAAGATAGCCGTTCTTCAGAAAAAAAACGTTCCCTAAGAAGCCCTTAGTCGCCTCTTATGACGCCCACTGGAAGAAATGGGGGATTGCATTCTAACCTGCACCCCATGTACATAATTTTTGCTTTGAAAACGTAAAAACATAAAGTTTTCCAATGTATTAAGCTCAGATTACTTTATTAAAAGTTGAACGTTTATATAATACTAGCTTTCCGGGCGCGGGTCTGCCCGCGCGTATGTCGGTTATCGCGCAAACACATTTACCTCTTTTTGCGCAGTTGGATAAAAAATATCCTATGTTTTTTCCCGGGTCTCAAACTATTTCCACACCAAATTTCATTCGAATCGGTCCAGTAGTTTTGGCGTGAAAGCGTAACAGACAGACAGACAGAGTTACTTTCGCATTTATAATATTAGTACTGATTTAGGGAAATTCTACATTTATAATTGGAAATGTTTCATAAATATTACAGTAATTACCCAGCAAGAACTTTATTAATCAACTCATTCCCCTTTCCTTTGACCATAATAGAACTCGAACAATCTTACTCTCAATTGAAATAAACCCGCTTCGAAATCAATGCAACCATACAAACACATCTCACTTAAAAAATGTCGTAACAACAATGCAAAGTATTGCACTTACGCCTTTTCTTTACTATAGAGGTCTGGTATCTCACTAGCCGACCCGCTCGAACCTTACACTATCCTCTCAATTTATCTATACACAGAGGTGTTAATTAGGACTTAAACTCACGACTGCTACCATTTCTAACTTCACTATCCCCAAGCAAAATTTTACCCTATTTCTTAACTATAAAGTTCAAAATATAGTCGAAGATAAATATGATGACAGATACGTAAAAGTGGCCATTAAAAGACGGGCGTAAGTCACGGGTCGTACGGCATGCGGTAACGAAGGGATGATTTTCGTAATGGCAATTAAGACGTCTCACGGTAAGCTCTATAGGCGCTTGCTGTTCATATTGATATAAGTAAAAGATAATGTGGAACTTAGGAATAATGGTAAAAGTTAAGAAAGTCAAAACACTAATTCCCCTTCGGCCGCGTATGATACCACAGTTTGGTAACCAGTATCATACGAAGAAAAAATGATCGTCGTAGGATACTGGTATCCAAGTGATAGGATATATTACTTTTCTGATACCCTTCATCATGTTTGGTAACCAGTATCCAGTAAGGAATATAACATTCTGCCTATGAAACCAACTCGGCAAAACTGTGAAGATTGCATTCTGAACCTACGCTTATTATAAAACCCTCGCTTTATTGAAAACATACAAGAAAACAAGGAAATAGTTCAACTGTGAATCGTTTATTACCTACAACCTATTGGAATAAAATGGCGAAATGATTTCGATACAATGACCAACACTAATTTCGTTTACATTTAGCTGAGATATGGCGTCATTTATTTCTTCATCAATTTCTTTGAACTCTCGGCTTAGTTTCGATTTTCTTTTGTATATATCCATTAAGGTGGTTTCTTTTCTTAAAATATCTAAGAGTTGAGCCAATGCCGGTCTTTTACGTCCAATATATCTATTAAGGCGACTGTGCCAACCTTCAATATTATTGGTAGTACGTATTTTAGATGATGAACAACAGCAAATTTTTTCGAAGTCAGTCTTTGCCATCCATTAGTTATTGAAATATTTGTTAATTTTTATTATCTCTTCTCCAGACGGACTCTTTGACATAACATATTCATACCCCTTTCGGAAATAGGCTTTGGGTAAACGTGCAAGGCCAGCACACCTGGCTACATGCCTTTTTTTACCCTTGTGGTTAATTTTAACGATTTTGCTTTTCTAAATAAACACCTATTCAAATGATAAAAACATCCCTTAACATCAATGTTGGGGAAAACTTTTCGAACAGCTTTCATTGGAGCCAACTCGAAGTCAACAGTAATTGTTTCTGGTAGCCACTGCTTGAATTGGGAATTTATCATATAAAATAGTAACTCGTAAGTTTGCTGTGTCTTGTCTGGTAGTAAACAAAAAATTAAAGGTACAACAGCCGATGTAGTTTCGTCGACGCCATGAATTGTATATAACTGATGAAATTCAGTCGGACATGAAGTAAAAGTACCGTCAGATAAAATATGCTTGTACTTTACGATTGATGCAGCACGTTGATTGCAAAATAGTAGAATCTTCTTGTCGTTATCACTATATTCTGCAAACAAGAACTTTTTGAATTTATCGGGTACTACGGTTTCAATCGAAGATTTGCTTCTCAATCTTGGTGCTCCTAATACTTTATTTCTTTCGTTGTACAATCCCGTTTTGATGTTTTGGAATTTAGGGATATCCCGTACAAAGTCAAGTCCTGCCTCTTCCAGGCTGAACACCATGTTGTCATATTGTTTTTGAATACTATCAAAATTATGACTACAATTTTCTTTCAATTTATCTAATTCTTTCAATATTTTGTTATTTGCAAAGTCTTGTTTGCAGGTTTCCTTGTGAGTTTTGATTTTTAACATTTAGAGTAACACTCCCTGTACATTCATAATTAATATTGTGGCATAGCCAAAATGTAGAGTCGTTTGAGTAAGTTTTTTTCCTGTGGTACTTGCGACCATCACTCAATAGTGCTCTTCCTCCTCTCTTCGTAGAGATAAATTCAATTTCTTTACTCATTTTGGATTACAGGCAACGCGGAAATTAATTCGTTGTAAATTAAAATCACAAAATTATTTTACTTACTTGTCAATCTAATACACTGACATTGACATCAATTGTTATGAAAACTTCAGTTATCTAAAGTGCCAGTGCATTTATATCTAAAGAGGTGATACTCGTATATCAATGCACATGACATGCCTGCCTAACAGTATCATACGAGGAAATATTAAGTACTCACTTGTAATTGTTTGATATTTTCCTGAGCTGATACTCGGTTACATAAAACAAAAAATCCCTATCACTTGGATACCAGTATCCTACGACGATCATTTTTTCTTCGTATGATACTGGTTACCAAACTATGGTATCATACGCGGCCGAAGGGAAATAATCTTTAAACTTAGCTTATTCCGTTGTTGTATTTGGCAGTCTTATGATGAGTAAGTATTAGGTCTTCATAGTTATGGATTATGTTTTCACCTATAAATTCGACATAACATTGATCCAACTAAGTATTCCAGAATTTTGTAGCGCTCGTGGCGTAGTTTGCTTAGCAGTTCTTAACCGATAAGCTAAGTTAAGCAACGTCCACTGTGGTCAGGACTTGAATACGCGAGGGCACGTTGAGCCGTCATCGGTCCTGTTGTTGTCCTAGGATGGCAGTCAGTAGAAAATCTGTCGCCAAGCAGGTAAGGGTGTGTTCCGGTAGCAGTCCTTGAGAGACAGTAATTCTAGGTTACCCTGAGCAACACCTTCGACCACATCATCATTTACTATCAGGTGAGACTGTGGTCCAAGGCTTACCTATCATTAATAAAAAAAAACTCTAGTTTAATGCGACTGTCTCGTCATTGACTTTATTATCAGGTGAGATAGTAATCAAAGGTTAACCAATCAGGCATAAAAAATAAAGACTAGTGTACCAATCTAGAATTTAGTAGCGTAGAAGTAGGTAGAACTCTTTTTAAACGTGTTCGAAGGGAGGAATACTGCAATCATATCAATTTCTAACGCCAAGAAGTGATGTTTGCATTATTGTGTTTGGAATTTGAAAGGTGTGGGTGCCCTTGAAATTACAGACACATAAGAAATCACATGTCATAAAAGAGATATTATTTTTTCACGACTGAAAGTCAACAAATAAGAAAACTCTCTTACATTAAAATGGTGGTATAGTATAAAGTTTTCTGCGTTACCCTAACCTGTTCCCCATCAAGTAGGGCTTTGCCATAATCGCCATGCTTGGCAGGCATCTTGGGGATCGCAGTATAAGATAGCAATTCCTCAGATGGTGCTGCTGCCCACCTTCAGCTATTTTATCCTTAGTCGCCTCTGACAACACCCAAGGGAAGAGATGGGAGTGACATTCTAGCCCGGAAACCCACGGACACTTAGCTTATATCGGAGCGCAATACCACAAACTTTACGCAGAAAAAGTCGCGGAGGGATCACTGTTTATGTTAGTGGTACGGAACAAGCTTGAGGCGTACCTGATGTTAAGCGGCCTAACCTCTGCCTATAACAGATGCATTTCATCGCAAGTCACCTTGAGACATAGTTGTTAAGTATCATGTGCCTGTAATTTCACTGGCTCTCAAGGATTAAATAACAGACAAATCTTGTTATTAAACTCATAAAACAACAATGGTTAGATAGAAATAAATCTTTCCCATTAAACCAATAGAAGTGCTTGTCCATTACCGGCTATGTTTGAGAATAATCAAACGTGAAAGGTCCAAAGAAAGTAACGATTTAATTAACACTTCATTCAAGTTTACTTCAATCCGCTTTAAGTACTTAACAATGGATTATTCTGTAATATTTAACATGACTGTACTAATGGCGACTATTGTTAGCTAGTAGAATGTTTGCTGGTCTAAGTTATAAGCTGTAGCGGATGGTCTAAGTTATAAGCTGTAGCGGATTGTCTAAGTTATAAGCTGTAGCGGAAATTCATATCTTTATATAAGTTAATTGTGTTGTTATAGTAACTGCCTGGGTGTGTTTAGTGTCTAGTTTTTACACGACTGCCCAAGAAAAGGAGTGGTCAAAAGTTTTATGTTTTTACGGTACATATATGATATGATTTCTGAGTGTCTTTATTCCATAACTTCTAAACGGCTTTACCATAATTTTAATGTATGAAATATCGTAAGATTCGTCTTGATAGCGGCAGTGACACTAGGGACTTAAAAAAATGTAACTGGCGGTTTTTAGACGCTATATTGAGAGATAAATAATATTTTTTCTTCCAGACCGATCGAGTGGGGTATTAAAATGAGGGCCTTAAAAAACTATTCTACAAATATATAACTTGCAGTTTTTATTTCAATTTAACGATAAAACTATAAAATCGGGGTTTTTACTTTTTTAATTAGTTCATATATTTTAGGGTTACGTACCCAATGGACAAAACGGTAGCCTATTAAGGACATATACCCGCCAGCCAAAGCGTGAACTTTTATATAAACTCAACTTGCTATTAAAAAAAACCTCGCATATAAATATAGTGTATTATTAGACCTATCGTTTCTGGCTTAAATCCTTTTTCTTCTGGACTAATAATTAATTTTTTTATTATATAGCGTTTAGTACATAGCACTCGTTTTTAGGAGTTTGAGCCAGTTATTCGTAGCTCCAGATTTATTTTAAAAGTATGGTACACATGTATAAATAACTTCCCATCATAGAAAGTTCATTATATTCCCCATGTTTGTGGTGCAATAGAAATATTAAGAACATGCTTATTTTTCTTGAAAGAGATGCTTAAAGTTGGGTCTTTCTTTTATCTAAAATTACGAGTTTTTGAGCTAGTGTAATTTCAAAAATTTATAATTTAATTTAAATTTGATGCACCACAAACCTAGATATTAGGGTAGTGATTACGTAGGTAAAAATCATTGAGTTTTATTCGCTATTATTAAAATGAGATTGGAGCTGCGTTTTGTATGGGGGCGTTCGTCTAACTGTGGGTCGTAAACGGACTGACTTACAAACTTTATTGCGATATTTGGTGTATAATCTTCACCAATAACGAATATTGATGATTTTTTTTTATTACGGGTAATGTAGTTCACAAAACACAGTACGAACTATGTACAACACTACAACTACTACAATGAAAGCTTTTAGACAACCTACAAGTCATTGCAGACTCAGAGGAGCATTTAAACTGTCTGCCAGTTGGTAGCGTGCCTAGCATACTGGCAGCATTGCCCCGTTGAATTACAATGCTTATTCGTTGAGCCTATTCTTACCAGCCAGGTATGACCAGCTAGGCCTTATAGATGCCAACATTCTTACATAAGTTATATGTCTTTCGTCGTTCTTCATGACATGCCCACTGTGCGTAAATACCGTGCTGATCATTTAAGTACCCATCACCTGTTTTGTCGCTGATTACTTTCAAGCTTCCTTTTTTCCTTTCTTTGGTATAGTTATTCCTTAACAACAATGCAATAGTTTAAAACCAAACAACATTAAAATCAAAATTATCCATATATCATATCAGTTTTAAGGAAAGTTAGTTCCAGGAAGGCGGCCGGCCATAAAATCGAATCCAAAATTTCCTTATGTTGTATTACGTTCTGTAAGCGAAAGCATAATTTCTTAATACGTCATATGCATTGTTAGAAATTACACATTGTTCCGAACTGATTACATCCCGAATTAAATAGGTAGGAAGATGATGCGTTTTTATAATACTTTTATTCTTCCAATGACGCATGCTCTGCGTTTAACATTACGAAATTAAAATAAGAGGAAAAGTTATAATCATGCGCGGGATTCGAACCCGCGTTGTCGACGACTATAGCGGGGGTATGCTCTAACCACTAGGTCAACATGATATATTTTGCAGTTAGCTTCAAGCTTGTTTTACGATGGCTTTCCTCTTTTAATTTTGTAATGATGCGTTGTATTTAATTTAAAACAATACCAATTCAAATAAGTATTTAATTTAAATATTCTAAAAGAACTCAATACAAAACTTCTGGTACTAAGAATCGGGAAACCAAGGTTTCCCTGTTTTGCTCTTTTTTTAATACCGCAAGTCCTCGACACGCGAATAACAATGTAATTCAACCCTTGCCAACCGTTCCATAGTCCCAAAAGAAAACTGTTTATAAAAAAATATGTAAAAAAAAATCGCGATCGGTGTCCGTTTACAGAGGCAGTGCAGGTCGGGTGGCAGTCTTTCGTATCTCTATATGACGCTCAATTAAGCGCTATTTTTTTCTGGCACTGTTTTTGGATGAATTGATACGAGATGGAGTCTGGAATTACTAAAATTTAATTTGGTTTTTCTAAAATATAAAACAAAGAAGTGCTCTAAAATATATAAATTTGTACTAATCACTATATAATGCATATTTATAGTCAGAATCATAATCATTTATTCAATTAAGGCGTGTACGACTTTACTTACGTAAGTAAGACTTAAATTACGTAAGTAACAGTCGATAGCTTAGCACCAAACCAAATGTACCAAAAGTGTTGTATTTTTGTTTTTTCTTTAACAAAGAGATTCCAGTTAAAATAAATTAATATCACAATACAGATGTGCTGATCAATCTATAAACGAAACATGTGTATGAAAGGCATTAAATTCTATTTTATTTACCTTTTATACGACTAGTTGCATCTTGGACACCGCCATCCTAACGGGCTAACTGGAACGTCTGAGAATCGGGTTACCACTGGAACACAGATTGATTCACAGTTTCAACTGGACTCAGTTTTATGGTACACAGACCCACTTGACCATGGCTGACCTTCGGTAGACCCGTCTAGATATCATCACCATTCTAAATACTGATTAAATGATAGAATATTGTTAATTAGCCGAATGTTTTTACTATCTTAAATTAATAACTACAATGCACTGAATAATGTATTTATTTGCATACCTGGATGATTGAATGGTGATTGCAACTCTGGTCGATGATGAAACGGCATTTTAGGCGTGTTGATGATCTTGTAAGCAGTGTGCGCAGTCAAAAAGAATCAGAATTAGACAAGAATTATATTTATATCTAAACTTACTTTCTTGACTGTACTTAAAATGCAACATAGGTAGATCAATCTATAAAACTTATGATCAAAATGTCTAAAAAAGCTAGTTGAATGCTTGTTGTCATGCCAGCATTATTAATATGAAATAGTTGCAGCCTGCCATCAGCCGACTGCAAAATTTCGCAACGTAAGTGACAAGCCGAAACTTAATAACTTACTCAGAAATGCAACAGCAAATTAGGAGACCAAGACTGAACCGGCTCCGAAACTCTACACCGTTTTACCAAACTCCCCGACACATATAAATCGTATTTTTATTCAAATCGAGCGTACGTGCCGCGATAAAGCCTTTTTAAAACAAATAACCGCTCATTCAACCGAAAAATTGAGACACAAAATCATGCTCTAATACAATTGAATAAAACTGATATTCCTCAAAATCCAATTGAAGAAGAATACACAGAGGACATGAAGCTTTACAGTTGCGGTAACAGAGTTGTAGGTTCTGATATAAGTAGTCCTGTTACGATGCTCAATCCTGACCGCGACAATGCTAAAAGAAACTACGCGCATTATGTAAACGAGGTAAATTATAATCTGATCACAGAAGCAGGAGAATCAGAGTTGGCTGATATAAATGCATCAGATAAGATTCAAGATGATGATGTAAAGAATGACCGCTTTGTGAAATGTAGTGACAATATTTCTAACGTTATAGGATCATTTACTTAGATTTAATTAAATTTTATATTAAATTTAACTTAATTTAGAATTAACATTTGTTGAAGTCAATAGTAATAAATATGTAGCACAACAGGACGTCAATGATATAATAAAAAATAAATTGAACATTAAATTGTATAAGAATTATTTAACATTATACTTTAAAGGGATTTTCAAGGGTGACATGGTGAATGAGCAAATACTCGTGTTTGCCTTTTAAATAAAGTTGTTAACACCGATACCTTCATTATTCAGTTTTTTTCCGACGAAAATGTTAATAACCATATTTTGCCGTTCGGAAGTTTTTGCTTCTCGGAATTTCTTGAAACATTTTAATCAAGTCGCTAATGGTACAGCTGCCAATCACCATCAGATCTTGCATTCGAGTATTTTTATTTACGTAACATTATTGTAAAAATAATGACTTTAATAAAATGAACACTTGCGATTCTTGGAAGTTTAGTCGATCTGTAAATGTTTAAATGCAATAAAAGTTTTATCCCGGTGGAATAAAATCGTAAAATTGGATCAAAATAAGAGAAGTGGCTACACATGCGGCAATGAAAGTTGATATTTGTATGTCTTTATTTCGATTATCGTAAATTTTGGTCGTGTTTCGTTTTAACTCAGCGTAAAACATGTCAATAGTAAGAGAGCTCATGTTACTCCCGAAAACAAAAACACTACATAAAGTGGTCTATAATCTCTACACGAAATAGCTTTAGATTTCTTTAGTGTTCAGCAATGTTTGTTCCGTGTTAAAGGACTGACTGTTCGGTTAATAAAATGGCCTAGACGATATGAAGGACAAAATAATGAAAATAATGCAAAGGCAAATAATAATATTAACAACTAAATGTCAATGAACTCGTTAAAGGATTAATCAATCAATCTGAAGATTGATTATGTTTTTTACTCCTCGATGAATCGCCTCAAATTCCAATTTACAAAATGTCACAAGCAAAGTTGACGCGTTCAATTTGTGTTTCTTTTTTTACCTTCGTCAAATAAGTTGACCTCAGATTTAAGTGAAGTCCAGCAAACACATTGTTAGGAAATTTACGAACACCATTTTAAGCTGACTTAAATTGTTACTGTAGTAATATAACATATTGCGTTTTCATCTCAAAGATTATTTAGATACAGACGTACCGATTTGTCGTATAATCATAAATAGCCTAAATGCATATATACATATTTTTCGCGGCCAAATTAGATCTAATTGGATATTCTATTAGCTTTTTAATAAAATTAAATCAAATTAATAAAATTATCTGTATGCCGTGTAAAAATGTGCCAAACTAAAGTAATTGGTTTAATTAATAGGATTGATCCAATTATTTTAGTTCTTATAACACAGCCAACATTAAGAATCAAAATGAACTTGAACGAAAAATGTCGCACGACTTTTTGTCGCAACTCGCACCAATAACCTTTGCCGTATCTCCGTCAAAGACTTAAAAAATAAAAAGAGAACCTTCGAAATGCTTTGAACAAGTTTTAGAAAGAGACAGCTACACTGCGCCCGCGCATGACAAGTGACCGGATAAATGCATTTTAAATGGAGAAGGCTTAATTTTGATCTCAGGTTCGTTAATTGAATGAGTTTTCGTTCTGTGAAATACAATTATAACATTGGTTTTATGGATTAATGAAAAATGTGCATAAATGTGTAAGGTATTTGATTTTTTATCTGCATAAGAATTTGGATATATACGTACATACTCGTATGCACTTTATTTCCTTAATAACAATTCATAAACTTATATTATGTATCTGTGTGAATGCCAATGCCTGTAAAAGACTGTCGATCAGTTTATGTTTGAATCCTGCAGACCCTGCAGTGGGCTTAGGGTTTCTCGCATGGTGATAGGGCATTTTGCGAATGCACGTTTGGCTCTAGATACCACCTTCAAATAGATAAGCTCAGTATTCCAGCAGTGGGCCAGGTCAACCAGTTCAGTTTTTATGATTACACTGCACAATATCTTTAGTCACTTCAACATTCTTACCCACAGATGAGATAGGAAAAAAATAGGCTACAGACAGGAAGAAAAAAGTTTTCTTGTTATTATCATTTCTAACTATCAGTTTCTAAAAAATATGCTGAAGTTTTTATAAATTTTAGTATTAAGTCATCACAAAATTGAGATCTATTTTAAAGTACAGCTTTTGACAGATCTATCTTAACTTTGAGATGCTTTTATTAATATGAACTTTTTATTCTCAAAAACTACAGAGGAAGTGCAGGTTGTAAAAAATTAATAATTTGCCGACAAAGAGAATTCAAACATCGATGAAGTATCAATTCTTTAGTGATGTTACGAATATAAATTACAACTTATAAATCTATTCATCACATAAGTTTTTGTTTTGAAAAAACTTGTTCTCTGTTCTGTGATTGATATAATCTATTTCTTAGTGGGTGATTCAAAAACATTTAGACCACTTTGAAAATAATATATCAGAAGTACCTGAATTGGTATTGCTTATAAACAAATCGAGGTCATTCTTAATTTTGAATCGTATGAATATTATAATTTTCTTTAGCTTATTTGTATTTAAAAAACCGGCTAAGTGCGACTTGGACACACAGGAGGCTTCCATCATGTACAATAAAATCGTTATTTTTTTAAATACAGTTAGAGATCTTTAATGGTATCCTGCCCCCTACTTTGTCGGTTTTAATTCTTTGTTCCTGTATATTTGGGGGTATTGGTTTGGGTATTGGTATTGGGCTTGGGCTATAAAGATACCAATTGAGACACTTGTATGTAATATAAAGCAAAAACAAATTGCTTACAAAAAGTTTAGTGTTTGGGAGACCTTGTGTTTTTTTTTTGTGATTTTTAATAATTATGTCGGCAATTCTACTTATACTTTCACATATTCTGTGTAAATTTCAACTGCTTATTGATCACCATTCTAGAGATACAGCTCTTCAAAAGTCAGACGGACAGACGGATAGTCGAGGCTTAGTAATAGCTGTATCTAGGGTCCTGTTTTCTAGTACTGAACTCTAAAAATAAAATGAAGCATGTCAACAATATGAACATAGCAGTGAGAAACTAGAGAACTTCATTAAATTATCCAGTATGGTCTAGAATTTAAGCTCCTATTTTCTTTGGTCTAGATTATCTTGTATTATAACAGTTTTTTAATCGACTTCCGAAAAAAAGGATGTACTTACTATTCTTGAAGATTATATATTTTATTTATAGTAACGCATATCTTTTCAATTTTTAATCCTGATAGGTAAGCCTTTGACCATAATCTTACTTGATGGTAGGTGATAATGTGATTGAAGGTGTTACAGGCTTTACCTAGAATTACTGGCTCTTAAGGACAGCTGCCGGAACACACCGTTAGGTGCTTGGCGACAGATTTTCTACTTGAGGGTGGTTGCTAGCCAGGCGGGTATTCACACAATGCCCTACCACCATGCGATGAAGCACAAGCACGTGGCGGGATTCGAATCATGGACCTGCTGCGCGGCAGTCGTTAGCCAATGCCACTAAGCCATCACTGCTTAAAAACTACTTCTGGATCATCCGATCTTGATGATACTATTTTCTTTCGGTAGGACTGGTAGGTATACCTTTAAGTTGGTATCATTACAATTGCATCAACTTTGGTCTAGCTAGTTTATACCTAATAGTTTTAGGTAACTTTTAAATAATATAAATTTTACTAAAAATAATTGTTGATGTGACCCTAAAGACTACCTAGTAATAGTCAAGTATTACCAGTAGTGACTACTATCTTAGGGTAGGAACACATATTTTTTTATAGAATAAAACACAGAAAAGTATAAACCTTTTTATTAATATCTTTACCTAGTTTAAACATTGAAAAATAAAAAAAAAACTCGTAGAAATCGGACAAAGAAAAAATTTGCTCAAGAGCATATTAATCAGAAATCAGATTTATTATTTCCAATTACTGTACTCCCGCTATTTTATAAAATTATCAAGACAAGATCAGTCCAGTACCGAGTTACCAAAAACCGTCAAAAAATAATTCCAAAACTCATTCCTTTATCAGATGAGGATAAACAATATTATTGAGGATAGGTATATTTCTGAATCAACCGCTTAACCGCATGATGGATACTATAAATTCTGTGGTCTCCCCGCTGCGAAGAAACGTTTCAATAAGTACATGCATTACAGATGGCGATAATTTCTTCACTTCGACCCTTATGGTTGCTTATTTAAATACTCATTATCTTACCAATATACCACGACTATAGGGTCGTGACAGTATGTTCGCATTTCTAAATATGTTTACAAGTACCATCGCGTGCTGAGCGAATATCACTTACGCATCGTCCCCTTTGACGGTTAAAGTAATAGAAAAGTTTCGTTAAAAGAGTAAGTTTCCGGTGGCCGAGTGGAATAGGCGCGGGTACAATTCCTGTTGGGAACAAAAAACTTATCTTCAATAATTTATAAAAGTATGTTCTCAGTTTGTTGACAACCGAAGAACATGATTATACAAAAAAGGATGTCTGTCACCCAGGAACAATTTTTTTTTATAACCAATTTAAGCATTTGGGCTGCCTGTGATCATTCTATGACTTATAGGTTGTCCGAGTGCTTTTATTGTAGTAGCTGTAGTGTTGTATATAGTTTGTAGTATTTTGTGAAATAAAGGCATATCGCCGGTTATAAAAAAATGTTGACCTTTTTCAAATGTTCTTTAGAACCTAGTTTAGGAATCAGGACCTTGCATTACTTCTAATCTTGTAAAATCAAGAGTAATAAATCCATTTATTTTAAAAATTAATTATAATTTATTTCTAGCATTGCGACAATGTACCTACATCATTCATAAAACGAGTTGTCATAGAGTAAGTGGCCGTAAAAGTGTTCTTTTCCCATACATATTTTAGTTCTTCGACGTTTCCCCTTGGAGCGCTGATAAAATTGTACTTTGATTATGAAAAAAAAAAATACCAAAAAATGGAACCGACTTCAACACCCAAAAGTGTGAAATAACAAACGCTAGCCTAACTTAACTAGGTAATCAACTTGGTTAAGACACGTTTACAGTAGTCACTACTTGAATGGGCCCCTAGTGGCATTTGCTGTTGTGGAGGCAGTTGTTTTCTTACAAAGGCAGTCCTCATTGCAGTTACCACCCTCAGAAAATCTGTCGCTAGCACCTAACCATGTGTTCCGGCAGCTATTATTGTGATTTCCCATTCTTGGTCAAGCCTTCTCACCACAATCGATCACATTATCATCAAATCAGATTTTGGTCAAAGACTAGCCTAACGGCAATAAAAAAGTATTATATAAAAAACTTGGTACTTGTACCCAACTTGAATATTTTCGATTAACCTGATTCCCAATTTCCAATAACAAACACCTACAAGAGGCAATCATCACGAAACCACAACCGGAGGTTTTCATTAGAAAACCCTACACGGGCCGGTCGTTTTTTTACCGTAGAATCGAGAACCAGTCCAATCATGATCGATTTAAAAACTCGGCCCCGTATCGATTGATTCGCTCTCTATCGGAATTGAGACATCGAGAACTGGTTCTGGGATGGGTCAGGGTTATGGCCTAAACTACAAGCTGAAGCGTGTTTATTATATATTTTTTTTACTCATAATTTTCTTATTAGAATCTTCACCATTTACTCTGAAGTTTTCGGCCCGATTCCTATGATTTATTATGATTGATAAGGGTAGCGAGCCACTGTTGCCAAATATATTTAATTATTCCACAGTAGTGGGCATTTTGAAGACCCGTCTAGCTAACTACCAACCTCGAATAGAAAATCCTTCTCTTAAGAGCCAGTACCTCCAAGGTTCAGCCTCTTTACCATCCTCGACCACATCATCCAAAAATTAACCGATAAAATAATTAAAAAAAACCCTTGGTATGTTTTTTGCATTTACTGTGCGCGATATAGATTCCTTATTAATATCTTATGAATTTGAATCTGACCTATGTCATCTACATAAACAATAGACAACGTCAATACACTTTATTCGAAAGTATATTATTATAAACGTGGTCATTTTTTTACCGATGGTACGCTTTTATTTACAAAAGCAAACAAAATATTCATACCTGTAATGTAATGTGTAATTTTATGAAATAATTTTATATTTTACTGGACATAATTAATCTTTTAAAATTGTTGTCCTACAATATAACCGTGTGGCGCTAAAATGATGCTTTTCAACCTTGTTCAATATTCATTTCCACTCTTCATTTCGCATCCTTTCTGGAAGCTCTTAGGTAAAATTGAACACCACTTTCGCTGAGCGTCATAACCTAATGATCATTATCACCGTTTTCCCCATACTCCATCTATGGGACAAGATTACTATGCTGACAAGACAAAATGTAACATTTGATCTTTCCCTAACAGAAAAAGCATCACATAAACTATAAATATTTCAACCGATACAAATTTAAAAAAAAATGTTTCTTTGTTTCGGTTTGAAGGGTATGATAGGTGCCGGTAAAATTACAGACACATACGACTTAACAAATTTATGTCTCAGAGTGATGGGCGCAGTGCAGATCACCTCTTGTGAAGAACATCATTGTGTTATAAGCAGAGCCGCTTAACACCTGATGGGCTTGTTCCATCACGATATAATAAGAAATATAACATAAAAGATGATGGTGAGCCCTAATTTGAGCCAAATATATATCAAACACCTTCACAAGACTAGGCATTAGTTGACCAATACCTACACAAGACAGAGTATATGAGTAGCGAATAGTACAAATTATTTCTCTGAGTTGCTTTTTACAAGCATACAAATGCGAGGAACGCTTCTGAATTTTTAAGCCAGGAACTCAATAAGAATTATAAATCAAAAAGAATTTATAGTATCATCACATTTTCCATACCTTGTTACAAAACAAAACCAGACTCGCTGCCTCCTATGATTTGAAGCAGCCGCTGACACCCACGCCACACATTATTTCTTCCCAGAAAAGTTTGATGCCAGTTTTTAATCGCGCCTTGATAACGCTAAATTACTTTACGTGTTCCTTCATTGTTTATGCTACAGTAATGTGTGTGAAAGATAATATTCTACTTCCTATACCAATAGTCCCACTAGCGACCGCATGTTTCTTTGCTCGGTTAGAATGTAGTTGTAAAAGAGAAGAGAGATATCTAGGTAGTCTAATAACAGTCCCTGAATATTACGTTCGACGATATCGTCATACAATTTGGAAGAAAGGTAGGTTTTATAGGTTATATCAGCTGAGTTTGGGGTTGTAGATATCATAATCATCAAGACCCATGCGATGTCGGCCATTGAACGAATTTTCCCTTCTTTCTTCCTCATGGAAAATTTGGGAGGAGGGTGAGGGGAGTAGGGGTGCAATCATAGGCAGCATACAGGGAAAAAGTTGAGATATAATGTCTAGTATAAAAAGTATCTGAGATGAAAGGTCTGGCTCCCCACGTTTCGGTATTTTACCCCTGTCTCCTCTTACGACACCCACGGGAAGAGCTGGACCTTAGCTACTTTTACGAGTATTTAGATAGAGACAAATCCTTTGAAGAAATGGTGTCCCATGATTAGTCCTCCGTAGTAATGCCACCAAGGGTCACCCATCCAACTCATGACAGCGGCGGACGTGGCTTAACTCTTTAGCTGATTGGTTAAGAACGGCTGAGTAAACGACGAGCGCTTCAAAAAGCTTTCTATGAGTATCTCACAAAAAAAAACTCTCCCACGTTTCAAACCGGAAAGTTAATAGTCTTGATTGTCTTTGCTGATCAAGATGTTAAAAAATAGCTGATTCCTGATCATTAACTTCAAACTAAGGTTGTAAATTGATCAATCGGACACACGTCGTTTCATTCCAAATACAACTATTGTGTCTAATTTCACGGAGTGTTACATGCTTAGATATTTATCCTTTTACTTGAGCACCTTTTGATTACGCTTTATGATTCCTGAAGACTCTATTTTATGGTTATTCTTTTTCATTAAGTTTTTATAAGAAATTGCTATTCGAAATTATCGGCAAATTCTTTTAATTTTTAAATAGAATTCTGATTGCCTTGTGAACTTTGAAAAAGGAGCAAATGAGTAGTAGAAATGGGGAGAATGATGGTTGTATTTGGATGTACTAGTGTTGAGTCTCATAGTAAAAATATCTAATATTACTAGTACATACAGTCGACTCGCGTTAATTCAAACATGCGGTAGTTTGAACCTCTCCATAATTCAAAGTTATCACGAGTTTCCTAGAAAAAATATTTATACATACATGCTATTCTTAGTAAGACGTTCAAGAATAGTGATGATTGCTTTTAGTGCGTCTTAATTGCAACTTAGATTTTATATATTTTTCCTAATCATGAACAGTGATTGAAAACATATTAACTCAAAGAATGTTGTATTGTAAGTAGATTATGAATGAAGTAACGAATAAGTATATAAGAGTTAAGAAGATCGAAAAAAGTATGGATAAAAGCTTCAAGAATGTTTTTATGTATATAACTTATATGTAATACCAGCTCGATAAAAGGTAATGTTGTTCTAACACATTAATGTTAATCTTAAATAATAATTCAAAGTCTTTGTTGCTAGTTCGATACAAACGTATTTTTCGAATATTTTAAATACCAAGTGTACAAAATAGTTGAAGTTTTACATTCATCTCCTTGAGCTTCACTTGTATGCTTCTGGTATGCCAGTTTTTCATTGTTTTTATTTAATTTATCTCTAAATGTATAAGAATTCCCAACTTGCTCCACTTTTTACCATTGAACTGAACGATATTTCCAAATAGTTTTGAAAATACACAATTTTATGGAAAACTGATTAACTAGAAGCATATACTCTATGAAATTACAAATTTACGAGAGAAAAAATTATAGTCATGTGCGGGATTCGAACCCGCGTCCATCCACCCCTTTAGCCGGGGTATGCTCTAACCAATTGAGCTAACATGACACATTGACTCAATACTTTAATTCTTGCTCTCGTTCTTCAACCATTGTATCGGGAATAATTATTATTACTATTATTTAAGATTGACGCGGTTTGGAATCCCGCACATGACTAAAATTTTTTCTCCCGTAAATTTGTAATTTTGTAATGTAATTCGCCTAGCAGGCGTTATTGCAAACTTAACAATATTAGAAATATACTCTGTGCTTAAGGCGTGCAAAATTTCACCGAGTGTGGACATTTGTAATTTCAATTATTATTATAACGAAACTCCGTTTGTATGGTAGGTGTTGCCGCCAAAACCATATAACATGATTCAATTTTCGCGCGCATTAGCATCCTACCACAATTCTCTTTCTTTTGGTTTATCGCGTTGGCAGTCATATCCCAAGATCCCTCACTTCTATATTTTATCCCTTTCCCACGCACGTCTATAGCATATTTGCCTCTCGCTTATGATGCGATGCAGCCATTGCATCAGTACGTTGTCAAATCTCGTCGAGGCAACTGCTAACCGCAGAAAAGTACGGCAGAGAATATGTTAACCAAACAGTTTACAATTTAACGTTTATATAGACAGAAATATAGTGAAATAGGACTAAAGGTGAACACAAACGCGAGTGACGTGACGTTTTTGCTGTGAAAGCGCCGCGCCCAGGCTAGCACATTGCTGGCGTGCGCATTTGGCCATACAAGGAGTAGCACAACTATACCAGATCTTCACAAGCAGCGGAGGAGCACGCGAAAGGAGACAAGGTAGGCGTGCTGTCCTATTTTCCTGTAACCCTGTGTTCTTTATCCTTTAGCTGCCGACCGGTCTACCCTCTATCTATATATCTGTCGCCGCACCGCGAACCAGCCCTATAGAAAGGCATTTCAAATACAGTCCACACCCGCCGGAGTCTCATGATTTCTTATCTTGACTCCACGCTCCAGATTCTTAGGAACCTGGACCATTGAGAAACCATCTCAATTTCCCATAACCGCCCCGCAAGTAGGTGTCATAACATCGTGGCGCCTACATTTGGCCTTCGAGCCGTATTTCTCATATTCTTATCCGCCCTGCCGAACGATTCTAGTAGCCACAGATTCGTCTGGGTCACCCCGCATTCCAATCTAGATTCATCTAGATATCTACCGCATAAAATATACTAGGTTTCAAATAACTGCCTAGGCACGTTCTTACCGCATCTCAACCGCCCCTTATAGGAGTTACCTTTATTTGTCATTATTTAATTTAACCGCATAATACATAATTAATGTCGAAGTATACCTAATCTATCTATTATATACAAATTGTCTCCCTATATTATATATCTAATAATATTTCTCCATACATACTGTTCAATAACGCCTTTAAAGATAAGCAGATATAAAACTCGTACCTTCGCCCGCTTGCTATTTCTAACTTACGGTATAGGTAGGGTAGGTATCTATATCGTTTCCTTATCTGCTCGACGCGTCTGCGCTTGCAGCTGTGACTGCAGTTATATATATTGATTCCTATCTTACAAAGTATTCGAGTAATTGTCGTTATAACGTTATTAGCTAATAATGGCGCCGCCAAAGAAGGTCGAGTCAGAGTCTGAGTCCAAATCTAATAACGATGTAATTGTTTTAGAAACTAAACGAGATACGCTTTTCGAGTTTATTCAAATTGTATATGAAAACTCGAAACAGGCACATATTAGTGAAGAATGTAAGGAGAATTTTCTGAGTTCAGTCGAAACGATTGAAGATATTCGATCTGAGTTCAGACAACTTGTCGATGAGCATAATCGCGCACAGCTTAAATTAGATCCATCTTTTAAGCCTAATTTTAAATCGCTAAACGCGTTTGAAGAGTTATATTGTCGTATCAAGCGTGTATTGAAACGTGTTGAACCCAAAACGTCGAGCGTGGACTTTGGTCACGATCTGAAAGGTTCCACTGATCGAATAGGAATTAAATGTAGGATGCCGTCATTGCCATCCATCGAACTGATGTTTTTTGATGGTGATGTCAGAAACTGGCCCTTATTTTATGCTGGATTTAAGTCCATGGTACATGACAATACAATGTTGACAAACGCGGAGAGGTTATATTATTTGATAGGGAAGCTCTCAACTAAGGCCCAAACAGTGTTCTCGGGAATAACACCGTGCGCTGATAATTACGATACAATATTAAAATGTCTCGTTGATAGGTACCAAGACACCCGCATGCTTGCATCTACGTATTTAGATCAGATGTTGAATCTCAAACTGAGCGGGCCCGCGTCTTCGGCTAAATTCCAAACGTTTATGGATCAGTTTGTTACCGCCGCTAATGCGCTAAAAAACTTAAAGCTCGATAATTTGACAGATTACATATTGTTACATATAGCATTGAAAAAATTAGATGAAGAGACAATCCGCGCATTTGAATCTCATTATCGCACTGAAAGTTTACCTACGTTTGTTCAGCTGTCAGATTTTATTAGAGGACAATTTAAAATATATCATAACTCGCAAACTAGTATAATTATGTCAAGTAGTACTTCAAGAAATTTAAACAAACCGCGAAGTCATGTACCTAACCCGCAGGCTCACGTAGCCGTGTCCGCTGCGCATCGGAAATGTCTTTGTGATAATTTCACACATGACCATTTCTTCAAGTGTCCTAAATTTAATGATTTAACGCCTTCCGCTCGATTTCAATGTGTAAAAGAACATAACGCGTGCATTAATTGCCTTAGTTTGAAACATAAAACCCGCGAATGTAATTCAACCTTCAAGTGTCGCAATTGCAACCAAAAACACCATTCTTTATTGCATTTTAATAAGGCAAACAACAAAAATACACCTGGAATCGAACCCGCGCCAGAAACCAACTCCGCTCCGCCGCGAGCGCCATCGCCTACGTCAACACGTAATGCGAACGTAGCATCGCTGCATACATCCATTGCCGCGCGAGTTCCGGACACCGCGAGTAGCGATGCTTACACCGCGCAATGTATGCAACCCGTAACGGTATTATTATCGACCGCTCAAATCGTTATCTATGATAAAGCAGGTAAGGCACATTTAGTTAAATGTTTACTCGATTCTGCTTCAACGAGCAGCTTTATAACTTACGAGTGTTGTACGCGCTTGGGTTTGAATTATAATACAGATACGCAGATGATTGTGCGAGGTTTTGGGGGTTCTGAAAAGCCTATAAAGGGATGTACAGACTTTAAATTTTATTCACGATTTTCAGATAAGGTTCATTTTCAAGTATCGGCACTTGTTGTAGACCGCATCACGGATAACTTGCCTTCGCTACCCGTGAATGCATCTGCGTTCACGCATATTCAATCGCTTCCACTCGCTGACAGTACCTTTGCTACGCCTAGCGAGGTTCACGTGCTTCTCGGTGCAGATATTTTTCCGCACCTGTTGATACCGGGTTCGGTACATAGCAGTGTGGACGGAATGTTGCCCGCTATTGAAACTGTTCTGGGTTACATAATTATGGGTTCTGCTCCCATATTGATACCTAAACATACTTCCGCTTGTTGTGCGGTTGTGCAGCATTCATTGGATCACCTACTGAAAAGGTTTTGGGAACTCGAAGAAGTAACCGCTCCGCCCGCCCACAGTCAAGAAGATCTTGAATGTGAGAACCATTTTCTCGCCACTACTACGCGTGATGCTAATGGCAGATATACCGTCGCTTTGCCGTTTAGTGACGATGTGTTTAAATTAGGAAATTCGTACTCAACCGCATACAGACGCTTTCTGTGCTTGGAACGGAAGTTGTCTTCGTCAAATACGCTGCGCGTTGCCTACAACGATATCATTCGTGAATACGTTCATAAAGGTTATATCACTGAAATAGGCCCAATTGATAATGTCGCTTCTTTCGCATCCTATTTCGTTCCGCATCACTGCGTGCAGCGTGAAGATAAGAAGACCACAAAAATTCGCATGGTTTTAGACTCCAGTAGTAAGACCACCACAGGGCTGTCACTTAATGAAGTACTGCACGCAGGCCCTAATCTACAGGGTGATTTAAATAATATACTTCTTAATTTTCGTCTTTTTAAAATTGCGATTTCAGCTGACTGTCGTCAAATGTTTTTACAAATTGGAATGCACGAAAATGATCGCAAATATCAGCGAATTCTTTTCAGGTTTCATCCACGCGACCCGATATTGGTCTTCCAATTCAATAGGGTTTGTTTTGGAATGAAGTCGAGTGTATTTCACGCCATCCGCGTCATTCATCAGCTCATTGCCGATGAAGGGCACCGGTTTCCCATAGCTGCCGCAATAGCATCAAGCTCCACGTACATGGACGATGTATGCTTCAGTATAATGGCGGATGATTCATCACAGAACGATGAAGCCGTCGCTGTTGCCGCATGTACGCAACTTATCGCCTTATTCAAGTGTGGTCAATTTGACCTCGTCAAGTGGACCAGTAATGCTCCTAATGTTTTACGTGCTATTCCTGCCTCTCATCGTGCATCCGCAGATCTTGAGATCGACAGGGGTGCCACTCCTCATAAAATATTGGGCACGCATTGGGATAGGTCTGACGATGTTTTTAATTTCAGGGTTGCCACACCTGAACCAGGGTGCACGAAACGGATAATTTTATCTGTCGTCGCACGTTTATGGGATAACTTAGGTCTAGTGGCTCCCGTCATATTGTATGCCAAGCTCCTCATTCAGGAACTTTGGCTTTTGAAATGTGACTGGGACGACACGCCTCCTCGACGCATCGTGACATTGTGGTCGCAGTTTTGCAGTGAACTACCTGCACTGAACCGTATACGTATACCGCGTCATTTAGGGGTAGTCCAGGGTTGCACGGCTAACCTTTTGGGATTTTCGGACGCAAGTGAGCGCGCCTACGGTGGAGTTATTTTCCTTCAGGTTGTGATCGGTGAATATAGGAGCGTTAGGCTCGTATGTTCTAAGTCCAAAGTCGCACCGCTTAAAACTTTATCTATCGCAAGATTGGAACTATGCGCCGCTGTTTTGCTGTCAAAGTTGATGCGTAAGGTGCTAGACAATTTCGAACCACGCTACAAAATCTCAAATATCTACGCCTTTACAGACTCGAAGGTTGTTCTGTGTTGGATCAACTCTTCCCCGCATAGATGGCAAACGTTTGTCGCAAATCGCGTCGTCATGATTATTGATAATATACCTGCTGTTTGTTTCCATCATACTGCAGGCATTGATAACCCTGCGGATTGCCTATCGCGAGGCCTTTCTCCCGCAATGTTAGTTGACCATCCTCTATGGTACTCGGGACCACCATGGGCTTCGAAAGACGTCTTTGAGTGGCCAATCGTAGAGTTCAATCACGATGACATGACCGAAGTGCCAGATCTGAAGCCGCTTGCCCATAATACAACTGTAGTTGCAATTGAATCGCCAATTTACGCGCTCGCACATCGTATATCTTCTTGGTCAAGGTTATTAAGAATTGTAGTATACGTCTTCCGCTTTTTGAAGTTACTACCGCGCAGACCTGTAAAAGGTTCTGATTTAGATTTTGCAGAAACTAAGGTTGTACTAGCGCTGCAACAAGTTTACTTTAGTGACGACATAATTAAATTGAAAAATGGTCAAAACTGTTCCCCCGCACTACAAAAATTAAATCCATTTTTGGATAACGATGGGCTCATTCGCACCGGTGGGCGTCTTTCGAATGCTGCTATTGGTTATTCGCATAAACACCCATGTGTTCTACCTAAACATGATCATGTGGTCGATATCATAATAGATGCATATCATAAGAGGTATTTACATGCTGGTCCTGAGCAACTTATGTCATTGCTTAGGCATCGATATTGGATTCTTGCCGCTCGCAGAATCATTCGTCATCGCATACATAAGTGTAATATTTGCTTCAGAGCAAAGCCTCGTCCAACCTTCCCCATGATGGCAGACTTGCCTGCACATCGTGTGAACCAGGTAGACAAGCCGTTTTCCCAGACAGGATGTGATTACGCTGGCCCTCTACAATACACGCCAGTGCGTGGTAGAGGTGTCAAGAGCCGCAAAGCATGGCTTTGCATTTTCACATGCCTGACAACGCGCAGTCTACATATCGAGGTGGCCACGGACCTGAGCACTGTAAGTTTTCTCGCTGCGCTCAAACGCTTTCTCTCCCGCCGTGGTCCAGTTCAATGCCTCTACTCCGACAACGCCACAAATTTTGTTGGCTGCCGCTCATATCTGCGTGAACTTTATAAGTTTTTAGACAATTATCAGCCGCACCTTGAACATGAACTTACTGAGAGTCGTATTGATTTCAAGCAGATACCACCACTGAGCCCGCACTGGGCAGGGGCTTGGGAGTCTATGGTAAAAATTGTAAAGTGCCATTTTTTCAAGGTTGTAGGCCAACAAATTCTTTCATATGAAGAACTCATTACGGTCCTCACTCAAGTCGAGGCCCTTATAAATTCACGTCCGCTCACCGCTTTGAGTGCAGATCCCGCTGAGCCGACAGCACTTACGCCGGCTCACTTTCTGAACACCGCGCCACTTTTATCGCTACCTACACCTCAAATAGAATCGTCTAATCTACGCGAGAGGCATTCGCTTTTAGATAAAATGGTCCAGTCGTTCTGGAAACGATGGAGAGTCGATTACTTGCATCAATTACAGTCTCGTAGCAAGTGGACTACGCCGTCTACTCCGATCGAGCTAGGAACTGTAGTGGTTATCATCGTCGATAACGTACCGCCTCTTTCATGGCCTCTCGGTGTCGTGGTAGAAGTTCACCCTTCGAGGGATGGAACAACACGTGTAGTAACCGTTAGGACGAGTAAAGGAAATTTCGTGCGTCCTGTTGTTCGATTATGCCCATTGCCAAGTCAGTAGTTTAGATATGTAGGTTCAGGATCTACACATAATATTTATAAGGTTAGGTATACGGATTTAATGTAACATATTTATAATTATTTATCGCATTATATATATTTTTTAAAGGTAACCCTTTAAGGCCGGGGGTATGTTGCCGCCAAAACCATATAACATGATTCAATTTTCGCGCGCATTAGCATCCTACCACAATTCTCTTTCTTTTGGTTTATCGCGTTGGCAGTCATATCCCAAGATCCCTCACTTCTATATTTTATCCCTTTCCCACGCACGTCTATAGCATATTTGCCTCTCGCTTATGATGCGATGCAGCCATTGCATCAGTACGTTGTCAAATCTCGTCGAGGCAACTGCTAACCGCAGAAAAGTACGGCAGAGAATATGTTAACCAAACAGTTTACAATTTAACGTTTATATAGACAGAAATATAGTGAAATAGGACTAAAGGTGAACACAAACGCGAGTGACGTGACGTTTTTGCTGTGAAAGCGCCGCGCCCAGGCTAGCACATTGCTGGCGTGCGCATTTGGCCATACAAGGAGTAGCACAACTATACCAGATCTTCACAAGCAGCGGAGGAGCACGCGAAAGGAGACAAGGTAGGCGTGCTGTCCTATTTTCCTGTAACCCTGTGTTCTTTATCCTTTAGCTGCCGACCGGTCTACCCTCTATCTATATATCTGTCGCCGCACCGCGAACCAGCCCTATAGAAAGGCATTTCAAATACAGTCCACACCCGCCGGAGTCTCATGATTTCTTATCTTGACTCCACGCTCCAGATTCTTAGGAACCTGGACCATTGAGAAACCATCTCAATTTCCCATAACCGCCCCGCAAGTAGGTGTCATAACATCGTGGCGCCTACAGTAGGCCCTATGAAGACACTTCCCTTAATCCTTTCGGTGCAATAAGAAAGCTTATTTTATATATGTATATAATTTTGTTTTTGCTAAACAATAAAATGACTGATGCTTACACGCTTATTTTTGCTTCAAGTTTGTACTAATATTAATATAGTTCTGCCTTCTGCCTGACACACACATCTCAGTCTAGTAAAAGTATTAATAGCGTAAAGAAAAGTGACGGCATGTGTTGCCGCTAATTAAAATTAATAGATTTAATCCCGCATTGCCATGTCAACAGAAATGTGTGCCACGGAAAACATAAATCACACAACACACCCCTGCGTACGGGACGGTTCTGGTTGGTTCCAAGAAAGTGAATTATCAAGTTAACACGTGGGTTTTTGTGTGCTAATGCGAATTTCTTTAGCATGTGTGGAGACATCTCGGTTGATCTCAGAATTTGATGCTTAAGGGGGCGATGCTGAGCAATTAGCAGCTTGTAACAGAAAAAGTAAAAAATATATGAATTAAACTAAGCTCAATCTTAATGGGCGCTGCACATGCTGCATACGATTTCGTTTGTTCAAAGAGCGGAAAAATAGAGAAAATAATAATTTTCTTACGGATGTCAATTGTCAATATTAAAATTTGTAATTGACCTTCATAAGAGCGTCGTAGACGCCTAAATTGAATAAATGATTTTGACTTTGACTTTGACTTCAATTGTCCGAATTATAAGGATAGGGATATTTTTTTTTTTTTTTTTTTTATGCCTGATAGGTTAGCCTTTGACCACTATCTCACCTGATGGTAAGTGATGATGTAGTCGAGGATGTTGTTCAGACTAACCTAGAGTTACTGGCTCTCAAGGACAGCTGCCGGAACACACCGTTAGGTGCTTGGCGACAGATTTTCAACTTGAGGGTGGTAGCTAGCCAGGCGGGCATTTGCAAAGTGCCCTACCACCATGCTGTAACGACTGCTATCCTAAGACAACAACCGGGACCGACGGCTTAACGTGCCCTCCGAAGCACGGAAACGCTCAGTAGTAATGCCCAACCAGCGGTCACCCATCCAAGTCATGACCGCGGCGGACGTTGCTTAACTTTGCTGATCGATTCAGAATGGCTAAGCAAACTTGGCTACGAGCGCTTCAAAAAGGATATAACTCTATCTGTTTATATTTATTAACTCAATTACCAGTTTTATTTCTTTATTTTTAATGAAATATAGGGAAGGGAATGACTGATATTCATGACACGTGGAAACCTAGTTTAAATAACAGACACCACCAAAAATTTTTTATAATAAGCATGCAGATTTAATGTAGAAGTTGGTTCTTTCAAATATTGTACAGTTTTCTTTTGCAAATAAATGTTTATCTTATCTATTATATTATCTTAAAATTGTCAACACGTATTTGTGAAGGATATAATGGTCTCATATAAGCGAAAGTAAGATGTTAACATTCGCAAAATGCCCTTCCACCATGCGGTGAAGCTCTAGCCCGTGACGGGATTCGAACCATGGACCTGCTGCTCGGCAGTCCATAGCTAATGCCACTGAGCTATCATTGCTTCAATAAGTTTACCAATAAATAATTTCATAATAGCTGCATTACATTTTTTTTAACTATTAATCAATCAGTTATGAAAATCATTCAACATGGAATTGTTAACAAAATGTCCATGCATAAAACATGTATTTTTCTGAATCCAAATCCTCTGATCCTCTCAAAAGGAATTCACAATTAAAGTGACCAAAATCGCGGAATAGCCCCCTTAAGAAACTGATGCTTTGTTTCTGCTGTCGGGTAGTTTGAAATTTGAGACTGTTGTCCCACAAGCAGTCGCAGCAATTTTAACATCTGTTGACTTGCTGACACATGTTACGAACGCGAAATATCTTAATTTAAATATACTTGCCTTTTGTTTTTATCCCGACTTATGTTTCTTGCTGTAGGTATACTGTATTTTTCGCATGCGTTATTATCTTGTAGTTGGCAAAAGAATAAAGTCACATTTTCTTTAGATAGAACTGATTGTCTAGCCTTTGACCACTCACCTGATTGTTTGTGACCGAAGATGTGGTCGAAGATGTTGTTCAGGCTAACCTAGAATTACTGTCTCTGAAGGTCAGCTGCCATTATACATCATTAATTGCTTGGCGACAGATTTTCTACTTGAGGGTGGCATATGTACTTTAGGGCGTTGAAAGCACTATATATACTTCCATGTTTCGCCAAATACGAGGCGCTCGTAGCATAGCTTGCCTAGTTAACGTCCGCTGCGGTCATTACTTGGATATATACGACATTCGATGCTTCGGAGGGCACTTTAAGCCATATCGGTTTCTAGCGTTATCTTAGGCTCGCAGTCGTTATAGCATGCAGTTAGGGTACGAGTATTTTGCGAATGTTGGCCTGGCTACCTACCACTCTTATGTAAGAATCTGTCGTCAAGCACTTAAAGGTGTATTGCGGCAGCTGTCAAAGGTTCGTTTAGTTCTAAAGCTAGTCATTAGGTTCGTTTGTACGAAATCTTCGACCGCATCATTACCATCATCAGGTGAGATAAGGCTCAAATGCTAGATCAGCAATAAAAAATATAATGTTTCGGACGAATGTAATAAGAGCGAGCCTATAGACACCTACCGATTACAGTTCCAGATTCTGCTGCTACTCAAAATTACTTTGTCAACAACCCCATAGGTGTCCGACCTAGGAATCCAACCCAGGACCTTAAGACTTCCACAAGAGAGTTCCTAAAAAAGGATGGCGTTAGACAGGCGGCTCACCATATGTTCTGGTGTCATTTTTGTGTTGTTAGAGAAAGTGACCGAGGCTACGCTATTTGAGATAATGGTTGAAATATAAGTATACGTATACCTTATAGTATGTATAGATACCCATCCTATATAAAACGACGTCTATTCTTGTCATCAGAAAACCACAATAATTAAAACTACCCTAAACAAGTCGTTAAGAGGCCGGAAACACATGGGTGCAGCTTGTTGGTGTAGAATTTCTTCCGACTTTACCCTGACCAGCATAATTTGATCCCTGATACGCTGTGATGCCATCATGATCTTCCTACTTTTGTCCCACATTATGCGGGGTTCTCTAACACAAAAGACGCAACACAAGCACATATTAAAAATAATATGTTTTCTCAACTACATAAAAGATATAAAACAGGAAATTATTTCAGTAATGGCTGGCCACCTTCTTGACGCCAAACCTTATTTAATGAATCCTACAAATTTATAAAAAAAAAAACTGAAAAAAACTGGATTCTTTTGCCGCCGTTCAACTAACCTAGCCTTTGACCACAATCTGATGGTAAGTGATGACGTGGTCGAATATGCTAAACAGACAAACTAGAATGATAACTGACTCACATGGACATCCGGAACACACCATTAGCTGCTTGGCGAGGAATTTTCTACTTGAGGGAAACCAGACAGGTGAGCATTCGCTAAATATCTCGTCATCGTGCTGTTCGTGAGATAACAAGATATTAAGACAATCTAGATCGATGCGAGAAAAGCCGCAAGCGGTATAGTGTGTTATATAAATTTCTACACGGCAGCTTGAGAAAAAAAAACAAATTAGAGAGCCCCTCTTAAAATGTTACCCTAACGAGGTGTCAATATACACTAGCTAAACGTCCGCGTCTGTCAGTTATAATGGGCCCCCAATTATATCTGTGAACTTTATAACCGAGGTCATTAATTTGGTCCAAATATACATCTCATTATCACCGTGTTTGTTTAATTAATGACCTGTAGTATACACGTATTTCAAAGATATTATATCTTGTTTTCGAAATTCAAAAAGCTGTTTTGTTTTTTTGTTGTATATGTTTATATCAAACTTACAATTTTCATAAAAAATCATAATTAAGCTTACTTATAATAATTCCAAATAGCAGAGGTTTAAATCAAATATGTTAAAGTATCTTTCACCCATTTTCAATTGTGTAATATATTAAAAACTGTAGACATATGCTTTGTTTTGATATGAAAAGATATTTTAAATTAGGATATGAAAAAAGTAAATTAAATGATTAACTTTCTTATTAAGATTATATTCATATTACATCGATCCAGTTATTAGTGTAAATTTTAATGGAACAATATGTAATCCGTTATTATCTACGATAAATAATCCTTTTTCTTCCTGAAATAATTAGGAAATCTATGATATATTTGTAATATGCATTTAAGAAATTCTATAAACCTATTTAGGAAAAGAACATTTATCACTTTCTTGATATATTTGTGATATATTTATGTCTAAGAAGGCTCGTCTGGCTGTTCATGGGGGAGTGTTGGTTCCGACACTAATGTATGGGAGTGAAAATTGAGTATGGCAAAAAAAGCGTGAAAGTAGGTAGAATAAATGCAGTGGAGATATTTGAATTTTGAAGCATGATTGGAGTGAAACGAAGTGATAGGATAAGGAATAGTGTGATAAGGTAACGATGTGGTGTGACAAGAAAGATGGTTTGGACATGTAGAGAGAATGAATGAAATGAGATTGACTAAACAGGTATACGTAGGACAAGTGAACGGAAGTGTTGGAAGGGGAAGACCTAGGCGAACGTTCCGAAATCAGATTGAAGATGTTCTGAAAAAAGGCCAGGTCAGGAGTACCCTAAACCGACGCTTATGTATGAAAGGATTGATGAGTATAGATGAAGCGAAAGAGATATGTAAGGATCGTAGCAAGTGGAAATCTGTGGTTTCTGCCTACCTCTACGGGAAAGAGGCGTGATTTTATGTGTGTATGTATATTTATGGCGCTTCACTAGTTTATCGTGCTTTGTTTCGATATAAAACTGAATTAAGTATACTCGTAAAGTATTTCAAGTGCAAAATGAGACATAACTACTTACAACAAACAAATGTAGGTACTTAGTCAATAAGTGATAATAGATATTGACGATATTAGAATAGATAAAAAACGTAAACATTTAAGATTTTAAGATTTTTGTAAAGAAAGATTGATTCTGAAATGTACCTGTTGTAGTTATAAATTCGCTTTGGAATCTGAAATCCTGGGTTTGCTCCCTGATTCGGACAATTACTGTGTTTCTCCGATAAAGTTTCTAGTAGAAGGCAATAGCGTCACCTCTAATTACATGGGGTCAAATAATATACATCATTTCGAAAGTGTGATGTTAGGTGATTTGTATTAAACTAAAATAAATGTAAAAGCATATTAAAAACACTATCAATTACTTGCTCAGCTTTTAAATACATAATTTACTGTTAATCGAAATACAGTAGTGCTCAAAATCACGGCTCAAAACCACTTCCAAAGAAATGAAACACTTAAAACGCAAAAAATATACATCTTTATGAATAAATCATAAACGATGATCGCGAAATAAAATTAAAACGATTTGCGAGAAGGAGATGGACATACGTGAATTGGGTGTGAAAGAAAAGAACGACTGTAACTAGATCCATCAAGCTGCAATTATACTGTTCAGAATATAATTTTGTGCTGTTAAAGCGATGGATGCGTCACATTGAAGATTATATTTTTTATATTTTTAGATTGAGTTATAATAATGGAGTAAGCGGTGTTTTAACAGGGTCCTTCGAGCAGGGTGGTA